>JAQPPZ010016862.1:2500000-3750000 GCA_028583015.1 Wollemia nobilis
GGTATTTTATTTGAATTAATAAAAATAGGAAATTATTAATGGCTTTTATGGTTTGAATTAAATTGAATTCAATATTATAAATATTAATGCTTTAAAGTTCTATTTAATTCTACCTTTTTACACCCAGGTGTTATAGGTTAGTTGGAGAGGAGAGGGCAATCCTCCATGGGAGGTCCCAGGTTCGAATCTCCACCCTACCAAAAAGTTGAATTGGGTATCCAAAATCTAATTGATAATGTTGGTGCGGGAAGGGCCAGGTGCGACTCGCGGGTGAATTTGACGGTGTAGAACCCCCTATTCATGGTATCTCAGACCAAGGCGGCCCCGCAAGGGATTTTTTTGCTTAAAAACAATTCTACCTTTTTACCTTTTTTGAATAAATAAAGAAATAAATGGATTATTTGAGGCAAGATATTTTAAAAAGGGAAGAATCATTTTAAATTCAAATATCTCCCCTCTTGCCACCCTTGGTGAGAACAAATTTACTTTTTGTAGTGGCATTTATGTCCAAAGTTGGACTTTGGGATTTGGTTAGATAGGTTTTCTTGGTTAAGAGGTCGAGAAAATGAGAGAGGAGGATGTTGGTAGTATGTAAAAAAAAAGGAGACAGTGTAAAGGAAAACCTTGGAGGTTGGTCGAAAGAATCTAGAGGATGAACATTGGAGTTTGAAGGAGGGCTCAGTTCAGGTTGGGGGCTATCTTTCTCATAGCACAGTCTATAGATGGTTTAATAAAATCGGTTTCCCTATGTTTTGCTTTACTAAATATTTTAGCAAAATAAACCAAGATTTTTCTTAGAATCCTTTGTGACTCATTTTTGGATCACTAATATGTTGCAACTCAGTCTGTTTCATTATTTTAATTTTCATTCGCTTGAAAATTTATTTGTAATCATGGATGGACTACTTTCTTACTATTTTCCACGAGATCGTTGCTAGGTCTTTCATTGTTTGACTATGTTTCCCTGTGTTGTTTTTCCCATCAAGTTTGAGCATAAGTATCCTTCCTTGGCCATGTTTTCGCTCTGTTTGTATTCTAGAGTCTTTGATAGAGTCAACCCAAAGATATTTTCTTCATATCGACCCTTGATTTTACTCCCCTGCTCGTTGCTTTTAGCCAAGTCATGTTGGCTAGCTTGATGTCTGGTTTTCACTTTTGGCTTGTCATCAAGATCATCTGAACCAGTTGTTAATAGGAGATCTAGCATGTTGGACAAGGTTTTTCTTGGGTATTTTTAGCTAACCTTCAACCACCCCTTTTCTCCTCCTCCTTGACTAATGTTGATGACTGTTGATACCTCTATAGACATCCACATCCACAGCTCTGCGCAACACTCTTTGCATCTTCTATTACATAGGGAGACCCCGATTATTATCTCTAAAACCTTAGACTCTTTCTTAATTTTGCACTTCTACCACATAAAGATCCATGTGACCTAGGTGTGTTGAGTTTGGTAACAGGTCCTCTAGGTGTTGAGGGTTTGAATTTGCAACAAGTGGCACCTATGGTTGATCCTTAATGGTCGAGCGACAATGGTTTTTAAATATTCATGGAAAATTATCTCACATGAGTAGTGATATGGGATTATACCTGCTTTTTATCCTCTCAAGCGTTGTTGTGTACCTATCCAAGTGCTTGGGTGCTTGGCTTGGGTTTTTTAAACCCATGCTTATCCATGAACCATCCTTGGTAGCTAGTGTTGACACGTGGTTTAGTTTATGGTTTGTTATCTTCGAGTGATTGGTTACCTGTGCGGGTCAATTGGGCAAAAAATTTTTTTATAAATTATTTCTCTAGGTTATATCCCACATTCTCCATGTGGGGGAACCTTAGTGCCACATAAAGGCGGAGCCACCCCCTATTGGATGACCACCAAGCAGTTTTCATGGAAACCATTGCTTGGTGGGGGACTAGTTCTTCGGTGGTTGGTGTGGTCAACAAGGTTGATGTGTCCAATGTTAATTGGGTTGTTGATTGTTCTGCTTGTTGTTTAATCACCTATAAGTTGTTTGTTGACCGGTTGAGTTGGTGATCAAAATTGTGAAACCCCTTTTTAATGATTGTTAAATCGAAAGGCTGTTTTAATTTATGAAAGAATGATTGTTAAATTGAAAGGTTGTTTTGATTTATGAAAGGATGAATGTTAAATCGAAAGGCTGTTTTAATTTATGAAAGGAATGTGTTCATTGAAAGAAGGTTTCAATGTTTTTAAATTGAAAGAATGATAAAATGATTAAAGAAATTAGTTTTATAAGTATTTAATTAATTAAAATTATGGGCTTTTAATTGATTAAAGAAATTGTTTTTATTTGGTATTTTAATTAGTTAAAAGTATGGGATTTTAATTGATTAAAGAAAATAGTTTTATAAGTATTTAATTAATTAAAAGTATGGGCTTTTAATTGATTAAAGAAATTGTTTTTATTTGGTATTTTAATTAGTTAAAAGTATGGACTTTTAATTGATTAAAGAAAATAGTTTTATAAGTATTTAATTAGTTAAAAGTATGGGCTTTTAATTGATTAAATAAAATGTTTTTTTATGAGTATTTAATTAGTTAAAAGTATGGGCTTTTAATTGATTAAAGAAAATAGTTTTATAAGTATTTAATTAGTTAAAAGTATGGGCTTTTAATTGATTAAATAAAATAGTTTTATAAGTATTTAATTAGTTAAAAGTATGGGTTTTTAATTGATTAAAGAAAATGGTTTTGTATGGGTATTTAATTAGTTAAAAGTATGGGCTTTTAATTGATTAAAGAAAAAGAATAGTATGGGTGTTGGATTAATCAAAAGTATGGGTTTTGATTAATTAAAAGAATGGTCTTTATGAGTATTTTGATTAATTAAAAGTATGGGCTTTTGGTTGATCGAAAGGATGTTTATTGAATTATTCTATGCATTGATAAATGATAAATGACTTTCATTCTTAAAGGATAAAATGACTCTCCTTCTATGATGAAATGAATGATAGATGACTTTCATTCTTGGATAATGAATACACTTGTGTGATTAATGAAAGAAGTATGTTAGTATAGAAGAAGGGAATATTAGATAAAAGAATAGATGTGGGGAAATTATGGGGTTTCCTCCTGATGATTGATTGAATGATTTATGCATAAATACATTGTGTAGATTGTATAGTTGCAATTTGGCATCCAAATTATAAATGCACATGTTTCATAAGTCATTTAGAAAATGCATTTAGTTGCATGCTTCATAAGATCTATGAGTTGTCCTGATCCCTTACTACCATCAACTGAGTGATGGAGAAGCAAGGAGGACAAGGAGACACTTAGATCCAAGACATTGACCTTCTTGACATATTGTAGTGAAGCACTTATTATGGAAAACCTATTATGGAGTAGACTCTAACTAAGACTATAGCTCATTCGTGGGGATGAGATTGATAGCTTATTTGCAATATGCTTAGTATACCTATACAGTTAAACTTATGTATGGTGTAGGGATAAGCGTAACTTTTGATAGATTAAGTAAGGGGATAAGTTAGCTCATCGTGGATGAGATGAACAAATTAAAACATTAGATTAGGTCTTATACAACTTCATAGAATGACATACATTGGATAAGGATATGTAAATCCATATTAAGTATATGTTTGTATTTAAAAAAAAAAAAATTCCTTAGTTTGTTAGTTAGATTTTTGGGTTGTTACAAATTGTTGTTTTAACTCCCTCCTATTTCCTATTTTGGAATATTGAGTTAGATTAGCAACCTTCAAAGTCCATCTTAGAACTAGCATGTTTATTATTTTTAACTTCCTTCTATGTCCATCCTTGGAACAAATTAGACGATCCATTTTCAAATTAGTAGATTTACTATTTTGATTGCCTTATATGTCCATCCTTGGATTGGCAAGTTAGATTATTCACTTTCAAAGTATATTCCTAGAATCGTAGATTTACTAATTCAACTCACTTTTATGTACATCCTTGGACCAATGAGTTATGGCTCAAAAAACTCATACTGACCAAGACTATTTTATAGTAGTAGAAAAATAATCACTATCTCTTATTCCTTGCAATACGAACATACTACTTTTGATTATTTCTCATTACCTATCATCATTCGGGATTAGTACAATAGATTTTACTTACTACTCAAGAAAAACTTAATAAAATCATATTTTTCATACAGGGTGATAATGTTAAACTAAAGTCTTATCATTTTGTTGATACTCATACAAAATACATACAAGTATACAATAGTGTCAATGTGTTCAATTCCACATGGTATTATTATCATCAAGACTCTATTATAAAGTATGCACTTCTTTAATTTACATTCCCATTATAATTCTAAACATCCATATTATGTTTGTCCAATGATTTTAGGAATTTTCAACAAGGTTATTGTAAATGTTATACTATTAGGGCTTTTCAATCCTTAAACACACCAACAATTTTTCAATCCAATTCATCATGATTGGAAAACAACATACCAATATACTTCTACTAGTATTTTTATAAGTGAACATATTTAATGTTTTTCCTATACTTGTTATCAAGTTCAAATTATATATGATGAAAATATTTTGACAAGAAAAATCAAACCATGAAATAAGGGACACTTTTGGATAATATATTTCATGCAACTTACTTTCCAAAATGTCAAAATAAACTTTTTCAATGTTAGAATAGGAAACAACAATAATATGTCATTGTTATCACATAGCCAAAGTAATCAATCTCATCCATATTTTGGTTCTTTAACCAACAAATACAATGATATCTAGTGCCTTATTACATCCCTAAACTATCAACCCAGTAATTGAAAAATCACATAATACAAACAATTATCCTTATCAATTGCTATTATAGTCAAGTTCTTTTTAATTGTAGGAAGCACTATATTTATGTTTTTATCTACATGACAATAGTATGCAAGATTCACCATGTCTCATTTATAGTAGACAAAAAGACAACTTAACAATGAATAGATAAAATCATTGGCGGCTACGAATTTTATTTACCATCAATCAGTCTAGTTATAAGAGCCATAAATAAACACATTTATTATTTATTATAAGAGGTTATTATACAACAACAATCTATTCCTTTAAGAAACATCAATATAGTCAATCACTTATAAAATGAGGTTAAGTATATAATAGCTTTTCACACTAGCAACATATTTTATAATATATTCCTTATATTTGAGGAGTAGATTTTTCCAAGTTGTTTTTAGTCTATCTTTTATTGGATCCAAGAAGCATCACCAAAGTGCTTAACCATCCAACCAAGTTGTATTCTACTAAATACCCCATCCCAAATTTGCATTAACCTTTTGATACTCTATGAAGGGATAAATACATGAAACTAATCTACTTAGAAAGGCATACTCATACAAACCTACTCATGCTTAATCATACATGCAACAAATATCAATAAACTTATGAGTGCATATTGACAACTAGAATCTAGATTTTTAATGCAACAATCAATTTGCACCTAGGTATATACAACTACTATGTATTTTATAATACCCATAAACACTTGTACAACCATTATGCAATCACAACACCCATGATTAATGTATTCTCCTATGTCTATATAGATTAACATATTATCCTTGAGTTCATCATGAATATGACAATATAATGGACCTTCCCTCCATTAATATATGATGGTTTAACATTTCTTGGCATGATATCATGCTACCTTAAAGTACTCATAAAATGAAATAACTGTCTATGTTATATATAATAGAAAAAGAAGAGCAAGACTTTCATAAAGATATTGCTTTGATCACTCTATGTATGGTTCATGACACAACATACTTTTATGTTATGATACAACAACATATTAACTTTCTTATTTCTTTATTTTAAACTCAAATATGCAATATAGGATGTGAGCCTTCAACACATTTTCTTACATAAAATATAGATACAAGTAAGATCTCACACTCTTCCCCTAATACATGCATATTACAATACTGCTACAACAATATTTTCCTTACAAAAATTCATTATTGCAGAATAGTGCAAGCTCATTGAGTTCTATTTTTATTCCATTCATGGTGTAAACCAATTGATATCTCATACTCATAACTATTGCATACACATTGTATGAAACTACTAAAAAAACCATTATTATAAAAAAATCATGCATGAAAATTAGAATGAGTACACTAGTCTACTTTTAATAATGAAACCTGGATATGAAAAATACCCTATTCACATATAACAATGTAAGTACATTTTATGACACTATTGCAGTAACTTTTATAAGAAAATTATATAGGTATAACAGAGTGGAAATACTAAGTCCATCCTTTCCACAATGTGGTTCTAGATTTTGGTTGGGACTTCTAAATATTTATATTTTCTCTTATTGTTTACAAAATTTTAAATTACCAAAATGATAGTTCTAATGGTTTTAAAAAGGAGTCCAACTATTAGTATCATCCTCTTAATTTCATGGCTAGAAGATAAAACCTACCTACCTTTATACCATCTACAGGTCATAAAGGAAAACACAAAAATACAAAGTAAACCTCTAAATGGCTAGACAAACTAATATCTATTGCATCTATTCACTCATAGGGGTTATACCTAGATTCTATAAATTTAATCCAAATTAAATGCAAAAAATAGGGTCATTATTTACACCCTAAATCACAAGAATGAGGCTCTCATTACAACATTTTTGTTGTATTTCAAAAAACAAATGAACATGTTACAATAAGTTTTCTCCTTCCTAATAAAAATATAGTTTTTCAAGACAAAAGGTACCCATATCAAGAAGTAAAGAAAACATGCAATTACTACACCCCAAGATAATTAAAAAATGGGTATTCACTAATTCCATTAAAAAATATTCATGAGCCACCATATTGAAGGAAAAACCTAAGAAATCATTACTTGTAATTTTTTTGCAGGGTTCTAGAGCTTTCTCCTTTTTTGTCCTTGATCAACTTTTTAGATGGTTAAGTAGGCTCATAAAAATACTTCTCTTAGGAAAACTAAATATTTTATCTTTTTTCTCATTGGGATGCCAAGGTTGAACATTTTGGATATCTAATAAAGTATCAAAATCAATCCATGCATGATTTCTTTCTTAGTGTAGAAGAAGAAGAACTAATGTTACCAATTAGTTCTCCTTCCAAACCCTAAAGCTTCCCCCTTTGGAGCTCATAGGAGAAAAAAATGCTTGTACACTAAAAGAAGGGGGTTTATAAACATAAGGAGAAGACAAACCCTAATGAGGTTCCAAAGAAGAGGGTAAACAATTTTTATTTATTTCAAAATTTTGATTGATAATTCAAATGCCATGGTGGAGGTGAAGGACCTAATCAAGGTGAAAACCTATGTTCACTCTCAAATAAAATGAGTTTGCTTATACCCATAACCCCAACTCATAAATGGACAAAAAACAATCACAATAACTTACACAAATTTAAATTTATGGACCAAACCAAGTACTTACAACAATCATTCTACTTTAGCTAATTAAATACAACTTTATAAGCGACATTTTTATCATGTGTGGGTGTGTGTAGCTCTTACCCATGACCCAAAATCACAAATGGATAAAAAAGAACCACAATCACTTAAATTATTTTAAATTTATGGATTAAACCAAGTACTTACAACAAGCATTTAAGTCTAGCTAATTAAATATAACTTTATAAGAAAAATTTAAGTGTGTGTGTGCGCTTCTTCTCTTCTTAGTGATACCTTCCCTATTTTTGCTCCAAGGAGGTTGACCTATCAAGTTAGCTATTATAGTCATCATGATTATTATTATTTTCTAAAATTATACAAAATTAAAATGTTAAATGTTAAATCATCATTGACATGTTATTAATAAATTTGAGTTTACTAAAATAATTAAACTATCTAATCATGCACTATATCCTCTATATTTACTCATGGCCTCATACAAATAAGAATTAATATAACTATTTGAATAAAAAACTAGAAATTAGTTACAACTATTCAACACACAACTGTAAACCAAAAATGTAAGTTTTCCTACATGTATATAGTTTTGCTAAAAATAGAAATAATTTTTTTACTAATTGTTTATCATATAAAAATATGAAAGAATTATGAAATTCACTAGCATTCTCCCATGTGGTAATGTCCTCATAATTGATTCCATTGAACCTTACACTAAGACACTTGTCGATTTCTCAATCGTAGTATACATGTATCTAGAATTTTGATGTATTTATATAGAACCATGCTTTGGTCCTGAAGCTACAATGAATATTTTTTTTTGTGATTTACATGGTGAAGTTGGTAGCCACCACGAATTCAGGTAGGCTTTATGGATTCTTATGGCCGCTACAATATTCTACGTTGTCCATCCCAAAATATTCCACACAAATCTCCATGTAATCCGTTCCTATAACCACCATGCCATAATCATTTAAAAACCTTTTACACTGCTAAAAGCACCAGGAAAGGGACAAGCGTTTAATCTGATGAGGCCTGATATTTGAACCTTGGACCTCCTCCCCCATTACGGGGTTTGGACCCTATAATGAATGTTAGTCTAGAATATATGACACATCAACATTATAAGATTTTAATAATGAAACATGAAAAACATTTTTTTTTGGATTTGGGTATTGTGAGAAACCTCTACGACTAACAGATAGAGCTGAGTAGTCCCCTTTCAGCCATGATCCCTCATAAGGTCGAGAGCTACACTTATCAGTAGGGATTAACACACAAACACACACCACAGTTTGAACTTTGGACCTCCTGAAGAAGAGCCAAACCTCAAACCATTTCGTTGTCCCCTCTTGGGACAACATGAAAAATATTGTTAATCTAGGAAAATGAAGGAGGTAGATAAAGTCAGTATGAGATTATATTTACACCCCTTAGTATTTCAAAGGGCCCCTTGAATATGAGACAAAGTTTAGTAGATTTACTAAACTTAATAGAATTTTTCTATGGCTTGAATCTTGTTGATGCATATAGTGGGTTGATTGTTAGATCGTGCCCATACCATGTTGGAAAAAATAATCCAATTTGGGGATTATATTGTAAATTCACCTAAGTATAAAGGTGAATAATAAAATTATGTATCTATGCTTTAATATAAATTAAATAGATAGGTATTTAATTTATTTATATGTATTTATATGTATATATATATATATACCTAGGTTAGACTAATATATATTAAGGTATATGGATAAATAAATATATACCTATATTTATTTTATTTTACAACTTAATATTATTATTCCTACAATCACTAAATTAAATTAATTCCAATATCTAGTATCACAACCCTTCTTGGAAGGTCTCATCATTAATATAGATTATATGCTTAATATTGTTTTGTAGTTGCAAATATGATGAGTAGTTAAAAATATTTGATGTTTTGAATATGGTACTGCTGATATTTTCCTTGATTGCAGGACTAGGTGCGGGGTACTGGAAAAGGGATCTAGCAAAATATCCATCCAAGAGGCTCAATTAATACCTGATTTGTAAGCTAATAATTAATATTAGTATTGGTATTAAATAAAGCAATTATGAGAAGATAATTAGCTTAATTATTAATGATGTTTAGCATTAATAAGAGGGTTTAATTGATTGTCATAAGGGATTGTGTTATGACAAAGACCCTAACCATAACTATTAAATCCCTATTTTTAATTCAAGGGTAGAGAATTGGCATCTCCCCTTTGGAATTAAATAATAGTTTACCAAATTGACCCCTCCTCCAAATGAAGGGAGGAGGATTGACATATTTTCTAATGGGAATTTAATATTGATTAAATTAAGGCATCTTACTATTTCAATAGTAGTCCTTTTAAATTTAGGAAAAGGGCCAAATTAGGGAATGACTAAGGGATTTGGACACCCTCCAAATGGATGGAGGAGAGGGGAAGGGCTTAAAGTAGCATCTTTATAATATTAAATAAGAGCCACCTTTATGACTCATAAAGGAGGAGGACTTTCCTTTAAAATAAGGGACGAGGCTTAGAAAGGTAGTAAGAAATGGGAGGTAATCTTGGAAGGTAGCCTTCGTATTAGAGAGCTAGACAAGCACAAGGAGAAGACTAGGAGACTGGAGAAGGATCTTAAGGAGTCCAACCTATCAGGATAATCAGGTTGGGAAATGTCAAGCCTTTGTCTTGCTTTGTTTATGCTTCCATGGATGATTAAGAATTTTCTTAGCTCTTTAAGAAGTTTCCTTCCAATTCTTTTAAGACATTGTGATTATATTCTTTCATTAAAAGCTTTGTTTGAATGTATGTATTGGGGATTTGAGGAATGGTTTGCCAAGATTGTTATAACCCCCTCTTGTAATTCTAATTATTGGAGTTATTACAAACTTTGATTAAAAACCTGTGAATGCTTCTTCCTCAATGATAGATGTATGCCTAAAATATTCTTCTGAGTAGTTATATTTTTGGCTTGTGACATGCTTCATCCCAAAAACTAGATGATAGATGCCCATTATTCCTTATTATGGATTAATTTTAGTTGTTATAGTATTGGATATCATGCTTTTAACCTCTATTAGCAATGTTTGAGGTAGTTTTCTTTCCTCCATTTTGATCATCATTTAAAAATTCTATGTTATATCACCATTCATTGAAATCTTATCAAATTATTTTTATGGATTCCCTGGTAAGGTTTTGTTGATTTATAAATGGTGGTTGGTGAGGTCTATGACCTCTGCATGCTGGCCCTAAGTAACCGATGTGCACTAGTTCATGCTCAACTTCGCTTAGGTGGAAGGCTTTTAAAAATTCTTCCACAAGCATTGTCCCACATGTGATGTGCACGGGCGACAAGGGGCCATAAAAGGAGAAGGTCTCCCTATGGCTTTAAACCACCAAGTGGTGGTCAGGGACCAAGCCACTTGGTGGCCACTTGACACCAACTGAAACTTATTGTAAGACTATGATCCACTGACCATTGCTTGATTTGGTGCCACATGTTTACGTTGGGTTGGATGTCGATGGTGTTGTGTGTGGGTTTATAACCTTCTTATATCATTATCGAATGTATTATCCCACATTACCTATGCGAGAAATGAGTGGAGGTTCATAATGGAATTGACTTCCATTATGAAAGTGACCACAACTTGGTGGTCAAGGTGGCCATCGAGCGAAGGCCACTACACGTTAGTTGAGGGTGCTTTGGACACTTGGACAACTTCATATGGATGTTGTTAATATTAGATGCACTAGTTGACTCACGTATTGTTGCTCCCTATATTACCACGCAGACTTAGGTTAGATGTTATATTTTTGAGACAGTTGCTAAGCACGAAAGTCTAAACCCAAGTTTTTAAATGTTGTGGTATTATCCCACATGCTCCTTGTGGAAGCATGTGAGGGATAAGATATAGGGGATCACTCCCTGATTAGCTTGACCACCAGGCATTAGTTAGGGTAGGCCTTTCTTGGTGGAGGCTGAGGTTGAGCGTCAGTGGTGGACACCTCATTGACTATTTGACTTGCTTAGAAATTGAATTGACTAACTTGAATTATGCTGACCATAATTAATCCCCTTTTTGCATCCTCAAGCTTTCTTGAAATTTTCTTATTCTTTTTCCTCTCTATTTTCCACTCTTCAAGTGCAGAGATCAACTCACCTTCTAGATCTACTTCAGTCTCAAGATTTTCACCACATACTTCAGAGTTCACTCCTTCTTCCTTTTCTGATTTTACTTCTTCAAATGCCATGAGAAGAACTTCACCTCCTGCCATTGTGTTACTTCCAAGATCACCCTAGCCGGTTAAGCTTATACAGGAACTTGGCTCTGATACCAATTGTTAGTCTTACAATGACACTGAGAGGGGGGGGTGAATCAGTGTAGCTCTTTAAACTTGAATTTATAGCTCTTAATATCGCAACAATAAAAACTTATTACTAGATACAACAAGTATAACAAAAGAGCATCACACAACACAAGATTTAACGAGGTTCACCAATGTGGCTACTCCTAAAAAATTAACTGCTTGGACTACCATCCAAATCTAGCCTTTGCAAAGCACCAACTTTACAATCAATTTACCAGCATCGAATGGAAGGAGCACCAACCCCTGATTTATCTGCACCAACAAAAAGGAGCACCAACCCCTGATTTACTAGCACCAACTGGAAGGAGCACCAACCCATTATTTATCTGCACCAACAGAAAGGAGCACCAATCCCTGATGCCAAGCTACAACCTGGACTTCAATTTGAATCTATAAGTTTGATAGTAATATACCTTTGCTTTTGCAAGACCCTAACTGGTCTTCTTCACCTTTGCGTTCTCTGCGCACTCTGCTCTCTCTGCGTAATCACTTCGCACACTCTACTTTGTTACAATCGAACTTCACGATCATCTTCTCCCTTTTGTGCACTCTGCTCTCTTTACGAATTTCACACTTAGCATGATTCGACACGACTTGCTCTCTGCGCACAATGACCATATTTCACACACATTCGATAATTTCCTCAATTCTCCAAACAACCCTCCTTTATAACAATATTTTTTATGATGAAAACCCTAATCTTAGTCGGCTTTCATAACAATTGTAAACCCTAATTTTAGTTGGCTGTCATCGGTTTTCAGCGGCTTCAACTCAAGAAGATGTTCGGTTTATCAATCGCTTGATGATTTCATTCTGGACAGACCCTATAACCGCCATACTGACTTTTGATCACTCTTCGCATTTCAGTAGTATGAAATCACTATGTAACTGCCCTTGTAAATGCCGTAGTGATGTCGGTCCACTGTCATACTTCTCATTTTAGTCGGGTTCTCCTTCTTGACTTGCGCATTTACGACTTGTCGTGAAATCATGACATTTTTGCCTCTATAGCTTCTTTTGTTGTTGTTGCCACGAAAATACATGTCACGATATCGTGACACTTTCACCTCCGTACGCTTTATCTATTCTTTTTTTTGTGATATCGCGACATTTCTGCCTCCGTAGACTTTGTCTTTTCTTTTATCGCGATATCGCGACATTTCCACCTCCGTATACTTCGTCTTTGCTTTTGTCTCGATATCGTGACACTTCTGCTTCCATAGACTTCGACTTTGCTTTTGTCGTGATATCGCGACACTTCTGCCTCCGTAGTCTTCAACTTAGCTTTTGTCGCGAAATCGCGACACTTCTGCTTCCGTACTTAGCTTCTTTGCTTTTTTTGCGAAATTGTGACACTTCTGCCTTCGAAGTCTTCTTCTCTACTTTTGTCATGAAATCATGATACTTCTGCTTCCGTACTTTACTTCTTTGCTTTTGTCGCAAAATTATGACACTTCTGCTTTCGAAGTCTTGCTTTCTACTTTTGCCACGAAATCACGATAGTTTTGCTTCCGTACGCTTCCTCTCTTTCTTTTATCGTGAAAATGCGACATGTCGCGATATCGCGACACTTTTCAAACTTACTTTCTCTCTCCTATTTTAGTCACAAAAATGCGACATGTCACGAAATTGCGACACTTTTCTTACTTGTTCTCTTTCTTTGAACTTATCACGAAATCACGACAGTTCTACTTCCATACACTTCCTCTCTTTCTTTTGTCACGAAAATGTGACATGTCGCGATATTGCGACACTTTTCAAACTTACTTTCTCTCTCCTATTTTAGTCGCGAAAATGTGACATGTCGCGAAATCGCGACACTTTTCTTACTTGTTCTCTTTCTTCGAACTTGTCACGAAATCGTGAAACTTTTTCCTGCTTTCTCTTTCTCTTCCAACATGTCGTGAAATCGTGACAGTTTTTCCACTTGCCTTTTTCTCTTCCAACATGTCACGAAATCGCGATAGTTTTTCCTGCTTTTTCTCTCTCTTCCAACATGTCACGAAATCACGACAGTTTTTTCACTTGCCTTTTTCTCTTCCAACATGTCACGAAATTGCGACAGTTTTTCCTACTATTTCTCTCTTCCAACATGTCACGAAATCACGACAGTTTTTCCTGCTTTTTCTCTCTCTTCCAACATGTCGCGAAATCGTGACAGTTTTTCCTGCTTTTTCTCTCTCTTTCAACATGTCGCAAAATCGTGACAAATTTTCCTGTTTTTTCTCTCTCTTCCAACATGTTGCGAAATCGCGACAGCTTTTCTTGCCTGCTGTATATGTCGCGATATCATGACACTTTTCTTACTTGTATTTTTCTTTGATCTTTTGCATATGGGCCACTTCGGTCTTCTTGGAAAATCACCGTACATACTCTGAATAACCTTTGAACTCCTGTCTTCTGCATCTGAATAGCTTTTGAACTTCCTATCCACTGCATCAACAGATCTATCTGACTGTGTTGACAACAATGACAATACCGTTGCTGTACCTTGCTCAACATGGACACTTAGACAACTTCCTATGGATGTTGTTAATATTAGATCCACCAGTTGACTCACATATTGTTGCTCCCTATCTTACCACGTAGACTTAGGTTAGATGTTATATTTTTGAGACAGTTGCTAAGCATGAAAGTCTAAACCCAAGTTTTTAAATGTTGTGGTATTATCCCACATGATCCTTGTGGAAGCATGTGAGGGATAAGATATAGGGGATCACTCCCCTATTAGCTTGAACACCAGGCATTGGTTAGGGTAGGCCTTTCCTGGTGGAGGCTGAGGTTGAGCGTCAGTGGTGGACACCTCATTGACTATTTGACTTGCTTAGAAATTGAATTGACTAACTTGAATTATGCTGACCATAATTAATCCCATTTTTGGATGATTCTAACCCTTTTATATTTTGAATATATGGCCTAAATGAAACCTTTATTTTTGCAATTATACCCTAGGTTTTGGAGACTATAATTTAGATGAGATAAGACTATTTTTGCAATAAAATAAATGGTTGGGAAAACTCAAAATGAAGGATAGATCAAATTGGGTGTTTTAAAAAGGTACAACTATAGGCAATCTTTTATTTGGATAATTTCAAGGAGAAATTGTAAGACAACTTTAGGACAATTTTATGGAGAAATTTTAAGTTAACTATGGTACAATTTTATGGAGAAATTGTAGGTTAACTATAGGACAATTTTGTGGAGAAATTGTAGGGAAACTATAGGATAATTTTGTGGAGAAATTGTAAGTGAACTATAGGATAATTTTGTGGATAAATTGTAAGTTAACTATAGTACAATTTTGTGGAGAAATTGTATGTTAGCTAGGACAATTTTGTGGAAAAATTGAATGCTAGTTGAAGGAATGTTTTATGGAAAAATTGAATGAATGTCTAAGAGAAGTGTGGGCTCCTCTTAGTGTGCATTTTTAGAAATTAAATGAATGTCTAAAAGAAGTATGGGATTCTCTTAATGTGCCATGTGAATATAAATATTTATTCATGGCTTGCTTATTGAATGGTTGTAGCCATTCATGGATAGGAACTATGTTGGAAAGACTAGATGAGGAGATCTATTCTTGAGAAGAGTATGGGCTCTTCTCCTTGCAATGTGATTAATGATAGAACTGTGGAAGTTCTAAGCTATTGATAGAAATGTGTAATTTCTAAGCTAATGATAGACTTGTGGAAGTTATAAGCTTTCAATAAGTATACTTGGAAAGAATGAATGTGGAGTTCATTCTTGAAGGAATTATGGGGTCCCTTCTTGAAATTTATTTTATACAAAATGATTGAATGATAAAATGGCTTTCAATATTGAAGAATGAATGTGGATTTTATTCTTAAGAGAATTATGGGGTTCCCTCATTAATTTTGTAAAATGAATTAAATGGGTAGTTCATGATTTTGGGGACATAAGAATTATGGGGTTCTTATGTATTTATATTTGTAAAAATAATTTGAAAAAAGAAATTATGGGATTCCTTTATATCATTGTATTTGAGACAGTTAAACTTATGAAATAAAATGGATGTTTCAAAGCTGGGTTTTTCTTGAAAGGGTTTCCCAGGATATATGATGTGTTGTATCTTCATCTTTTGATCTTGTATTTTATGCTTTCTAGATCTAGTTATTGGAGTTATATTTGCACTTCAATGAGATGTTTATTAGAATAAATCATGGACATGAGTTTCATTTGAATATAGATGCAATGTTCTATGCTTTTATCTTACATGGAATGCTCAAAGAGGAAGTCTTTGATTATAATCATTTATGAATGAATGTTGTAGTCTTTTACATTGTTTAATGATGAATGGCTTATGATGCTATGGAAATATCTTGTGTACCTTACTTGTGCAACCTTTTCTTGTGAAATTCCGCACTTAAAAAAAAATATTCTCTCTCTTAGGTTGTTTTGAGTTGAGTAACTAATGGGTCGTTACTTCTAGTCTAACTCTAGTCAACTCAAAGTCAAAGGTGATATGGCAACTTGAGTATGGTTGCATGTATGGGGCACATAATGGCATGTGGCATAGGTGTGGTGGCATGTGACATAAGTGTGGTGGCATGTGGTATAGGTATGGTGGCACATGTTGTGGATATTTTCCTCCATGGCTATTTTCCAATGGGAGGATAGCCCAAACTATATATTTGGGCTAAAATCCTATTGTTAATATAGTGCTAATTATGTAGAATGAGACATTGGTGATTTGCACCAATAAAATTTGAAGAAAAGGACTTGTATATTTTGTTGAAGATAATTTAAAAGTGGAGATACCATTTTTGTCGTGGTTTTTCCCTTTACAGGGTTTTCCACATAATATTGGTGTCTTTTATGTGGTTTGATTTATTTCTATCTTACCTTACATTTTAATTTAAATTTATTAAATTTTATGCTATTTACATTTGTGTAATATATATACTTGGCATACTAATAATTTGTTGTTTGCATTTGTTTTAATCCGCTACATTTGGAGGATTTTGCTTACTTCCTCCCCCTTCATATCAAAAGTCCATGTTCAATGTTTTGGGTAAAGGGGGTTGTTAATCCCCTTGACCTCTAGATTCAGGCCAAATCCCCACTACCCTATGCTAGTCTAATATAATCTAATCCTATGTTAATACAAAAAAGTAAATGTAAAAGGTAAACATTCAAGGTAAGCATGCAAAATATTAAAAGTAAATAGAACAAAAGTAAATTCAATAAAAAATCATAGCAAGGATGGTGTTTGATTAGTTAGACTAAATCAAGAAGGATGAATAACAAAAGTCTCAATCTATCTATATATAAGCTCCAAGTGAAAAAATGACTAACAAGTAATTGTAGGGCATCTCCACTCATACATGCATACAAATATAGGTCCAATCAATTAGGACCTAGTCTTGTATGAAGGATGAAAATAGTTTTCCATTAATCAAAAGATGAAAAATTAAATTTATTGAGCATAGCTCTAGTATTTCCTAAAATATCCAAAATATGATTTACAACGAGCCTTGGGATACTATTTTACAATAAGAAATTTATCCTGTTCACTTTGGATGAAAATAATTTACAATAAGAGGACAAAAATGTCATTTTCAATATAGATTCACTTGAGTGGGTTGATTATACCACTGATTTTTTGAAAATTTGATGAATTGGAGGTTGAAGAGCTATAGTTCAATGAATCACTAACTTTAGGACTTATCCATTTCTTACTATATTTTTACCTCTAAATTGCCAAAACTATTATCTTGTCCATACTCATCTTGGAGCATCATGATTTCCTTGTTTGATGCAAGTTTCTTGGTGTATGTTAAAGGTAGCACAATGTACTATATTTTGGTGAATTAAAGGGATGCCAAGCCTAATTGGAAAAATACCCCAAATAGACTTTGATCCTTAGGCTAAAAAAATGAGAAAGGGGATTCAAAATTGTTGATCATGTACCAAGATCCTACTTGGTTGGCAAATTTTGCATTATCAATGACTTTGTGTCTAAATAAATGTTCATGCTCTCTAGTTAGGATAGTTTTATTTCCAAATCATCATATTCCTCATATGGTAGTTCCTCATATGACTTAGAGATTAATTTTGCTACCTCCAAATTTTTTTCTAGTTGTGCTATAACATTGGGAGCATTAGTTGTTGTATCTACTAGCAAAGCTTTGTCTACTTGAGATATTGCCTTTTATTCTTCAACTAACTAGGTGTATTCATCCTTGAATAAAATAGTATCCTCATACAAAAGAGGAATTGGGAGTCCTCATTAGGATAGTTGGAGGGTGTGAATTTTTTAATTTGTCCACATCATTCTTCATACTATCATAAGAGGATTGACAATTGGTAAGGAGTTGCTATTTGAATAAGATATTTATTAATTCTACTTGTAACACCTGCTTCATTTGGAGTCCTAGTTGTTGTAGCTATTTCAAGCTAACTTTGTAGGTTTGATTTAGGATTAGTTTATTGTTGGCTTTGAGTGATAGGTTGGAATATACACTATCCATGTCTAATTTAGATTTGATGATGAGGGAATTACATACCTCTAAGTCCTATAGGTACATATTTGTATGCTTCGCTTTGATGATCTTGTCCTAGATACCATTGATAATATCTGTGGTCAATACTTTGGACTTGATAGACCAAATATCTTCCTTTAGTTTTTTCTTTATCTGCATGAGTTAGAATTTTTCATCATCTTTATGCTTGGCAACCTCTTTCTTCTCCTTCTGCCACTTTTATTGTTCCTGTTCTAGTTGCTTAACTAACTACTTTTGCTCATCTATTTCTTTTAAGTGGCTTCCAATTTAGCAATTAGATTTTTAATTTTATTTTTTCCTTGATGCATCTTAGTCTTTTCCTACCCAATTGCTATGATGAGTTTACTATTTTATTTGGTTTAGGTATGATTCTCACTAGCCAACCTTATATAGTTGTAAGACTTAGCTAGATTTGTTTTCTCAAAAATTTAAACAAGGTCAACATGGCTTACCTTTTGTACATTTAGGCTTGATAACCTAGCCATATAATTAGAGGATGTAATAGTAGGGTGGTCTACTTGATGATTTTAGCCTTTGGGAATAAGATCCTTTTCCACCTATCTATCACCTATGTCCTTAGGGTTGGTGTCCTTTCCTTGGTGATGAAATCATCTATGAATATTTGATTAATAGTTTATTGGAACTTATGTAGGTAATATTAAACCATGTCCATGCTTTCTTGGTGGGGTGAAAGTACAATTTTTATTAACAAGCGAGTCATGACAACTATAATATGGGTAGGCTCTTCAGTAGCCCCTAAGTCTCTGGTTGGAGTCAACACCAACTAAGTTTTCTTTTGTGTTTGGATGTTGACTCTCATGGTCTACAAAATTCACTATGTGAAAGCCTATTCATAAGTGACATCTTTAGGTGCTCCAACAATAGTTTTGTGGGCTATGAATATGATGGTGGTGGATGCAAAAGTGGAGGATGATGTAGAGAATGAATGGATGAGTTTGGGTTAACCACATATAGGAAACCATCATATACATGATTTGTATGGTGATGAATGGAGTAAAGATGAATGGATATGGGTGATGTGGGGGTGGAATATGCTATGGATAGACTAACTAATGATGGAGTCATGGAAATGGCCATTGATAATGGCATAGTTCTAGCAGAGGGGTGGAAAGCACAACAATGAGAGGTAATATGGATGCACTTGTGGCAGATGGAGATGGTTGTGTAATAGAAGGGGAAGTAGAGGGATAGGAGAGTTGATATATAGGAGCGAGAGTGGATATGGTAGAATATGGAATATAGGAAGAGATGGTGGAGAGAATGGTTGCATCCACTCTTTTTACCTAAAAACGACAACTCCTAGGTTTGTCACTTTCTCATGGGTTGGTTTCTCAAGGACACTATAACTGATGATTACTTCTCCTTCTTCCATTACCATATCATTGCTTCCAAATGTACCTATGTAGTCTATAATTGTGATGCTTGGTAATATTTATGCTTGAATTTATTTCCTTTTTTGATAGAAACTTTTGGGGACCCTGATTCTTCTTTCTAGCCTTGAATATAAGCTTTTTCAATGGTCTTCCACTACCTTTCTAATAACTACTAATATTTCTTGGTTGGAAAACACCTAAAGAGGAGAAATTACACATATAATTGTTCTTGTTTCTTTCTTGTTTATATCTCTTGTAGGTATTGGTCATCCCAGATTGATGAGATATATTCGTAAAAGCATCCCTTCATCAACTTTAGCTTAATATTTTATTTAGGATCCTCCATCTTGTACATCATCCTTATGTATGTGGTCATTTTATCTAAGCTTCAATTATATATTAGACCCATCAATGTCTTGATAGTTTTATGGTTGATATATGTATTAGGTTATAATCAAGGTGGACTTACTCTTTGAGGGCACTTATCTTTTCTTCATAGGTTCCTTTTGTATACAACTTGTTTTCCACCTCATCGTCATTCAAATTTGTTTCATTTTGAAGCTTAGACCTATTCTCATGAATATAAATTATGTAAAGATTTTTTTAGTAGCATTTGCATGAACCTGATTTTAGGATCATAGGCCCATTGATACCTAATCAATATGAAGCAACACTTCATCTATACCCTTTTGTTAATGGGATGACTACCAATTAACTCTTGTCTTGATCAAATAGACTGAATTTATTTTGGCCCTAACTAGAATTCTTGTCGATTGGATTTAGTTATTGTACCACCTCCACTGCAAAAATTTAATCTAGAATAAAATCTGAGAGTCTAAATACCTCCTTTTTAAAATCCATAAAAACACACAAAGTATTATGCCCCCAAGTAAAAAATATTTAATCTCATCACCTTTGTTTTGCACCAGACTCCCATATGTAGGAGATAGTCTAGGTAGCTTCCCATTTATTTTGTCCATATATTAAAGTCATATGAGATATTGCAATCTCTAAAGCATGGGATGTTTGTTGCTTCAAATATTGAGAGGGGTTCTCTTGTTGAATCATCTTTATTTAGTTTTATATTTGAAAACCATTCTCTTCTTTAGTGCAAGATTACCCAAACTAGGTATGAAGTGAAAACGAACACTCTAGAAATTTTAAAATTTTCTAGCTACCTACTGATATACTTAGCCCAAAATGTGGTGTAGTCAAGTAATTGAGGATATTTTTCTACTCTTATGACAATGTGTAGCATACCAAGGTGTCCCTTATTAATAAAATAAACTAATTTAGAGCCTATAAGAAAGGTCATTGTTGACAACATTCATTGTGCATCCTCTCTAAATTGCTCTAGCTTCAATGGCTATCTAAACTCTTTGGCCTCCCTTGAGTTATTCATTTATTGAGAGATTTTTTTTTTTCCAAGCAACTTGATCCTATTGGTCAAATAATTTTTCTTGTAACTTAGAAGAATATGTTTTCCAATTGATGTCATCTATCACCTATATCATAGTTATAATAGTTATTGGTGTTATAAAAATTGTATGGGCAATAGGCTTTGTTAAAAAAATGGTTTTAGAGGCCTTATCATACCTTTGGGTATATTCCTATACCAAATTTAGATACTCCCATACTCTTAGCACCAAGAATTTTGCACTCTAGAGATCCATAATCTAACAACAATCCATGAGTCTCTAGGGTTGATTTCATATCTTGTTAGGGCTTTTTCCCTAGAATCCTTAGGGGTATATTTGACATCAGTGTCCTCAACAACATCATAGATGACCTAGAAGGTTCTTTGCTTCTGCTTCAAAGGATTCTCCTTTCTATCTTGCTAGAGGTGGATTATTAAATCAAGGTAGATTGTGGTATTCCTTTTACTACTAGATCTTCTTTTCCTAGATCTAGTACATGTTGCCTCCCCTGATTGATTTGCACTAGCTTGTTTGGGATCCATGTTAAAGGTTTCTAGGGAAATTTTGGCCAAGTTTCAAAATTGGTGATCGTTTGCTTTTCTAGCAAACACCTAAAATTATCCTTTGGTTATCTTCCTTTGTTCGAGTGAATTGCTACTTTATGTTGATAAGCCACCATAGTCACCAAGTGCAAATATATTTTATCTACTTAAAGGCATAATTTTAGTGGATTGTCAATATTCTTAAACTTGAGGACTAAGAAATATGATAACAAATAGTATGTGAGTGATGAAATGGAGGGTTCTTGACTTGATCAAAAACTTGGAATGAGAGGCTTTGATGATATAGTAAATCTAGAGTGAAGGTCAATGGTTCAATGGTCTAAGCACTTAGTATAATAAATAAAAAATAATATTGTCCCAAGATCAAGGTTTACGATCCCACATGATGATAGCTAGGGTTTCCAAGGTGAATAGTGGGATGAGATACAATCATGAAAGGAGGGATAGTAAAAATGATGAACCCTAGCAAGGGAAAACATGAAAGCTCTACTTATTTGCCAATAAAGTGGATATGGTTGAAATGATAGTTTGAGTAGATGTCATAGCAATCTTATTAGAAAAAATTCCTCTTTTAGCTTCAATGTAGGTGACCCATAGAGGAAACCAACCCTACTTTCTTTGGTCAAAAAATCAAGAGTTTGGAGCTTGCTAGAATTTACTAGGGGTTTTTATTGGCTATGTTAAGTTATTATGGACACCCTATTTGATGAACCAATATTATTTGTTAGCAATTGTAGCTGGTCATAGGTAGATTTGTAATAAATTTGGATAGTGGGTTGTAATATTTCAATTGCAGTTTTAAAATATGCTAAGGAGTTTTAGTTGTAGAGAGATATGAAGCCTCATATAATGGAGAGCAAAATTCTCCTCATTGGTCCTTCTATTTATATCCTTTGACCTATCCACTCTTACGCATGCAAAAGTAATTTTGGATATGCATGTGCACCTCATTAATTAGAATTCCAAATGACATCATCATGATGTTACTCTCTACTCACCTTCTCTTCAGTAGTGATAAATCATCGTTGCATCATATTGATGTCATGTGGTGTATTCATAATTCATTGGATTGATAAATTATGTAGACATAATGATGATGTCATACAATCCCTTCTCTTCCCTAGGAACGAAGCTTTTTAGACCTACATTAGTGTGAAGTTGCATTGTCTTATAAAATACATCATTTGTTGATATATTGATGCTTTGGAAAAGGACAAAGATAGTTTTCTTGAAGACAATAAATTTCTAGATATGATGAATCACTGAATTTTTTTTTTAACAAAGAACTTGGTGAAATCTAGCTAATTTTGGTGTGATGTCATCTATTGCTCAACAAATCACTAATCACATTTATCGAATCAACAAATTCTTGAATTAGGAAAATTTATACTCCTTTTGCTCTATTCTCTAAAATTTTTATTTTTATATATTTGGTTCCTATTTAAAAGAGGACGAAGAAGAAGGAAAACTAGGTGTCTCTTTTAAGATTTTCACTTAGCAAAGCAAGGGGAATTTGAAGGTTAGAAAAGGACATAAAAGTGGTAAAATAGAAAATGATAAATTACTATATACATATTTACAAGCAATTATCTTTTTTATACTTATATAGGGCATAGGTGTTATCCATTGATTGATATGCAAAACATCCTTCCTTTCATTGTGAATACCTAGAGGTGCTTGGAACTTGACTAGTTGATAAGGTCCACTCCATAATAAATCAAACTTGCCACGTTGTATGAGTTTTGCCCTATATTCACCCCACTTCATCATCGAATCACCTTATTTGAATAGGATATATGTTTCTCTTCTATTAAACCACCTTTTTACTATCTTTTGATGTTATATGAACCTTTGTAAGGCTTTCTCCTTTTCCTCCTCTAGTTTTAGTAATATATTAGTATGAGCTTATAAAGGTGAAATGCTTGTATCTTCAAGTTCTAATTGTTGAGGCATTTGGAGCAAAGGGAGTTCTAAGTGTATGGAAAACATAGATTTATTTTTTAACACACACACACACACACACACACACACACACACATACACACACACACACATATATATATGGAGGAGTTCCAATTGAATCCTTAAGAATTACCTTATTTGGCCACTTGCTCTCTTTAAATTGATATAACAATATCCTTTGGACTCAAAAATTGTCCTTTTTAGAATCTAGATATGTTATTATTTTTGGACTTAGCTAAGCCATTACCCTAGGGTCAGTAATTCAAATATTTTTTTAAGGGAAACCCATACTCCAGTGTGAATTGAAGCAATTTTATCCTAGGAAAAGTGGTGGCATTATCTATAATAATCATGGATGCTGCTCCAAACCTAATTGTTATGTCCTCCATCAATTGGATAGAAATTTCTTGATTTATAATTTTTTTTGGGATAAATTCTAACATCTAGTGAAATAATTATTAGTCACCAAAACCTAACATACCTTGCACTTGACATCAATTTGATCCTTCTAATGAAATCTAGCCCCAACTGTCAAAAAGGTTTTGTAACCACCATTGGATCCAAAGGCATAGGGGATTTCCTCCTTCAATACCTATAGTGATGCAATACACTATAGTTCTTTATCCATTGAAAGCAATTGGTAAATATAGTTAGACAATAATAGCCTACTGTTAGAATCTTTTGAGCCATTGCTTGGGTAGAAAAAGAGATCTTCTTCATTGTGATACTTATTCAAAAGATCTTTGAATATTCCTTCATCCACATTTCTCAACAATATTCCATCATACCCTCTTATGAAAATATTATTATCTAACCATAAATAGTATAGATCTTTTTACTTGGACCTATCTCTTTACTTTATTGTTAACCATTTGATATCTTCCATCCATCCATCCAATTTTTCTAGATCTTGTTTTTCAACAAGTGCTACTTGTTTTCCAGCACAGGCCATGGTTAGGTTCTCATAGAAGGGTCTTCTTGTTACTAGTTTGGTTTTATCTTTACGTTGATCTCCTACATTTTGTTTATCCATCCTACTCTCTTCTCTCCCAACTCACCCTAGAGGAATACCAACCTAACATCTAGATATATGACTATAAGTGTTTCAGGTTAGGGATTCGATTTGCTAACCCATGCCTTACTATCAATCTATAAAAGTGTATTGGGATGTATTAGACTATGTTTTATGTGTTCTTTCACAAACACCTAAGTTTGGGTAGATAATCTATATTCAAGATATTACAAAGAAAATTTTAAACTAAGATGCATTCAAACAAAATGCAATCATAAAAAGGTTTACTCTATATGATTCTTTTATTGCATGCTTACAAGAAAATTAAATCCTTTTATTTATTTCAAAGAAATATAAATAAAAGAATATGCAATAAACTAGTTTATCCTATGATGCAAGCTAGATGTTGTTTTAGTTCTTACTTTAAAAAAAGTGTAGGGTGTAGTGAAAACCTAATCTAAGTTATTTAATTTTCTCTTTTTATGTATTATAAAGTGAAAATAGAAACTAACCTAGGGATTAAACAGTGTTAGAAAACTAAAAATGCTTAGAAAACAGAGCAAGGTTAGTTGTACACGTAGTTGAGATGAAATCATTACTTCATGATGATATAGTTGCTTACAGAAATCACTCCTCGTTCCACTGATATCATTCTTCTTAAAAAAATAGAGAAACACTAGATATGAAATTAATTTTCTAAGGGCCTTCCTAGCTCAAGGAATCTAGGTAGCTATCTGGTTATGTTGGTTAGCCCTCTTAGCTCTTTAGACAAAATAAAATTTGGCCTAGAAATGGAATAAAATACATTGGAGGATAATATGGCTACTACAACTAGTGATATCACTCTACAAATTTTGATAAACTAT
Source organism: Wollemia nobilis (assembly GCA_028583015.1). NCBI lineage: Eukaryota > Viridiplantae > Streptophyta > Pinopsida > Araucariales > Araucariaceae > Wollemia > Wollemia nobilis. The sequence continues at coordinate 2,525,544 of JAQPPZ010016862.1, forward strand.
TAAAAAATCAAGAAACTATAAACTAATACAAACGCCAAGAAAGATATCACTGCTACAACTAGTGATAATTTTCTATAAAGTTTGAAGGTATTTGACAATAAATAAAATTGCAAGAAAATGATAAACTATAAAGGGTAGGGGTGATATCACTATTAGAACCAATGATATATTTCTATAAAATTTGATAGAACCTCAATTGTAAATAAAATTGTAGGAAAATAAAATACTATCAGAACAAATAAAATGATATTGCTACTATAGCCAACAATGTCATTTTGTACAAATTGAAAACATAATACACAAAGTTATAGTTACAAGGTTTTGCAATCTTATATGATGAAATCATTGCAAGAGAAAACAATATCATCACTATATTCTAAATAGATAATTAAAGCATAAAACTTGGCATAATAGGTGATAAAATATGATAGCAACGATATCATTGACAAAGAGTTACAAAGCTAGAAATATCATTCTCTACAACACAAAAGACTAATTAGCAGGCAAGGACAAGATTTTATTGCTTGAGGAGGTTGAGCAGCATTCCTAGGAGACCCCAAAATTTGAAGAAACACCTACAAACACTAGTAAATCACTAAAAATTGTAAGTATTTAGAAAATACATATGAACGAGGAAGGAAATGATACCAATCCATGAAACAAGGAAAGCAAGGAGTTAGTAACAACAAAACTAAAGAAACAAAGGGAATATTTTACCAAATTGTTTGATCTTTCCTTCATTTTTACCATCACTTTGGCTTGTCAAGTATATACTTCAAGCATTTAAATGAAAATTAATGAGCAATGAGAGCACAAGAGAGCATGAGAGAGAATTTTTATAAAGTTTTGGTGCCTTGGAGACATGTTGTTGAGAGCCTCCCCAAGGGTTCAATTATAGAATTTTTAAGGCCTTCGGGAGAGAGGAGCTTTCATGGTGATAATATTTGGAAGGTAAGTTTTCAAATTCATAATCTTAGGAGGAGAAATGGATATATCACTAAGGGAAATTGTTGGGGTTTGGAGTTGGCATAAATTTTAGGTGATATTACCTCATAAATGGTGGATGGCTCAAGGAGGCGAAGAGCCCAATATTAGAAGCTTTAATTTTTGGGAGATATTATTATTGCTTGATAATATCAGTATTGCAATATCATTAATCAAACGATATCATAATTCTAGTTTTGGGGGTTCAATTTGGGTAGTAGAGTTTAGTGGAAACAATTAATTCAACAAAATCATTACATGTTCTAGTGATTTCATCGTTTGATGCAATGAGTTGAAATTTTAGGTTGAGGATGTTAATCAAATATATGGGTTGCCTAATGTGTGGTTGAAATTTTGGTGTGCCAAATTTGGGTTTCTACATTTGCTCCCTTTTTGATGCAATTATTGCATAATAAATACATAAATAATAATAGCAAATCCCTCCAATTTGAAGGAAAAATACCTTTTGATTACCTAGCCTAGGATTACCCCTTTAATTTCAAAGGGAACATTTGCTTTCCTGAGGAAAATAAAATAGGATGAGAGAGAAGAAGAGAAAAAGAGAAAAAGAGAAAATTTTGGTGAAGAGATCTTGAGAGGGGTGGGTATAAAAGGTTCTATAGGGGAAAAAGTCAGTTTATTTACATATGTATTGGTTGGAGAATTGAGTTGTGTGAGAGAAATTATAGTGGAGACTTTGATGGTATGCTAGGGATGACCCACACATCAGTTGGGTGAGGTACAAGGACTAGTGGGACCAACACATAGAGGCCTAGTGGTACACATGAAAATTTAAACTTGAAAATTTTATTTTCATGCTTAAAATTAGGTTTTATTTTCTCTCAACGATAATGTTGAGTTTTGACAAAAATTTCCTATAGTGATATTTGAAGGTGGGAGCAACCCCCCAATGATGAAATCACTAGAACCCTTGAAGATATCATTGCTGATGAAATCACCAAATATTCTTTTAAGAAGCGATGAAATCATAATTGGAACGATATCATCATGTAGGGGAAGAAATTTTAAGTTAGGGTTAGGTTTTTTGTAGGGTAGATAGGTGTCATAGAGGCCTAACAGTACATATGAAAATTTAAACTTGAAATTTTTATTTTCATGCTTAAAATTAGGTTTTAATTTTCTCTTAATATTTTGATAAAATTGTCTTATAGTGATATTGTGAGGTGGTAGAGATATCATCGAGCAACCTCCAATTATGAAATCATTCGAGCCCTTGATGATATCATTGGTGATAAAATCACCAAATATTCTTTTGAGAAGCAACGATATCATACTTATAGTGATGGCACTGTGTAGGGGTAATTTTGTAGGGGAAGATATTTTAAGTTAGGGTTGGGTTTTTGGTAGGGTAGATAGGTGTCATCATGGTATTTTGGGTTGTTTTGTAGACTAATAGGTAGATTTTGTTTTTTTTAAGCATGGGTACTAGATTTTAGGGAGAATAAGATTCATTATCTTTTTACTTCACTAGATATACTAACACCAACATATAAGGCCTTTCTAGATGTAGATGGTCTCTGCCATATAGCATAGATGCTCTGAATTGAGTTTAACTAAGCATTTTTTAAAGCATTAATAAAGAGGTGGTTTTTAGAGACTAGCTCCTTCCATATTTCCATAGGGAATATGACTATCACCTTAGAGGATGTGTGGAGGATCCTTAGAGTTTCAATACATGGAGTAGATATACGAGATAGCCAAAACATAGTTAGGGCTTTGTAGAGTTTTACTAGGGATGCATAATTTCAGTTAGCATAGGGTAGGATTGATCTCAATTATGCCTTACAGGCTACTTGATAGGGTGACAATGACATTTTATCATGTTAGGGCTAGAATATGGGCATATGAGTTAGAGGATTCTAACATAGGGTTATGTAGAGATTATAGCTCAAATGTGGGTCCACTACATGCACTACTTCTGGGATCCAATTTTTTTATCTTGACTCTATAGGACCTTACATGGGATTGTATATCAAGATGAATAGATTCTAGTATGTTGCATGCTCCAAGTTTGGGCATGGGAAAATATTGTTGTCAAATGACCAACAAGGCTTCTTACTTTTAGCCTTGATGATGTTGATGCTCTAATAGTATTCTTATGGGGTGATAAGTATGAGATGACACATAGGTCATATAAAGGCACATTAGTGAGGAGGAACATTAATGACTTGAGATCTTGCTAGATCATTTGAAGGTTGTGGTATAATTACCATGGGTGGTTGGAGGATGGATATTAAATAGACATAGTTAGGATATGATGTATTATCAACACATATAGAGAAAGGGAGTTACTCAAGGTAGATAGAGTACTTTTATAGTTTAGCCTTCATCAAGATTTGCTAGTGGAGGGAGAGATTTGGTATTGCCATGCAATGAGGGAGAAAGGCTTTGATAGGGCTCATAATATAAAGATATTCATGGAGGAGGATACCAATGATTCACCCATCATACAACTAAGTATGGATAAGACAAGGGTAGTAATGGCCTATATGTAGTGGCATAGAGGCTATAGACCATAGAAGGTCACCACAGAGGAAAGGACAAGCTCTCAACATAGGGATCTTGAGGTTTTGAAGTAACATGTACAACATACACATGAGATAACTAGGGATAAAGGTTATTTTTAGCAATACAACAATTAATACAATACTTGTATTAATTATACTAGTATCTATGTCAAGCGTAAGGTCAAGTAGAGGAACGAATGAGGTAAGAGTAGCTGAGAGTGATGTATTTTTGAGCAAGATATAGGAACTGGAGGCATAGATCAAAGGGTATGAGAGGATGATGGCTACAAAGTAGGAGGTGGACTAGGTATAGATGGCCAAGGTATAAGGTCATCTCATAGAGATTATGGTAGAGTATATGATTATCTACTTCATATTAAATCAAATGGAGTGAGCCCAAGATGATGCTCAAGTGGAGTACCATGCCACACATTATAGGGTGTTTTATCATCAAGTGGTGTCCAAGGGCTAGAGGTAAAACTCTCCGACTAGATCTAGATCACGTAGTCACTGTAGATCCAATACTATATCATGTTATGTGTTTATGTCATCACCACCACTATCGTCATCTATAGGGAGAGAGATGGGAGACACCAACTCATGCAGTTAGAAACTTGCCCTATTTTAGGATTTATAGCCTAATTTAGTGACACTTTTGTAGAGCGTTAAAGCCTATTAGGATAATTTTGTAATTGTATAAGTTTTTATTCTTCACGTACCGATTTTTATTATATGGTACTTCAGGACGTATTGTATAGTGATTATATATATATATATATATATATATATATATATATATATATATATATATATATATATATATATATATATATATATATCATCGATTTTATTTGGATTTATTTGTGTCATGAATGTGTGTAAATTTCTTATGTTATTATTAATTTTATGTGAGGATTGATTCATTAGTTAGAGTATGAAGTATACTTGATGATATATGGATGTTAGTTAATATATGTTGATATGTTAGATTGATGGATATTATAAAAAATATAAAATCTTGAGATGGATGTGTGTATAATTACATAACTGTTACTTCCCTAGTATTTTTTTGCATAGTTATTTCAAGTTGCATAAAAGGGTAAAAATATAAAGAAACAAAACATGGAAAAGAAAAGAATAACTATGTACAACGACCATTGCTTGGTCTAGGATTTGAATGAGAAAATATATGTATAGTGATCATTGCTAGGTCTGGGTATTATAAAAGAGAATATATGTATAAGTAAATGACTATCACTAGGTCCAAGCACTAAAAAAGAAGAGATATGTACAAGTGAACGACCATTACCAAGTCTAGGCACTGAAAAATAAAATATATGTACAAGTGAACAAACATTGCCAGGTCTTGACATTGAATAAATGAAGATATGTATAGTGACCATCACCAGGTTTAATGCTGTAAAAGAGATATATGTACAGTGAACGACCATCATCGGGTTTTAACACTAAAAAATAGATATAGACAATGACCATTGTCAAGTTTGAGCACTAAAAGAGAATATATATGTATAGTAACCATTGCCAAATCTAGGTATTGAACATAAAAATATATGTATAAGTGAATGACCATTACTAGGTATGTGTGTTGAATAATATATATAGTGAATGACCATCACCAGGTCTAGTAATGAAATAAAATATATACATATAGCTAATGACCATCACTAGTTCTGGGTGTTAAAAAAAATATATGTATAGTGAATGACCATTGCCAGGTTTGGGTGCTAAATAAAATAAGTGTATTGGCTTATAAAGGTGTTAAAGAGTGAATAATGGCCTAAAAAGGTGCTAAAGAGTGAACAATGACCTATAAAGATGCTAAAGAGTGAATAATGACCTATAAAGGTGCTAAAGAGTGAATGACTTGCAAAGGCACAAAAGAGTGAACATTGGCTTGTAAAAATGTGAGAATGTAAGTAGTAAGGATAATATATGAGATGTCAAAGGAATTAGAGGGGTTGGAAATTAAAAATATCAAAGAATGACCCAATTGACTAATGTACCAAGAGGAGATGAAATTGTATTAATTGTTTTCTATTGGGTTTATAAGAGGATTATGCATAAACCAAACATCAATCAATATAATCCCATCATCTGCATGGTGCGGGAGTCAACAAGGTAGGGTGATGGGAGCATGAGTATAATGGGAGATGGTAACCATGATGTCATAATTATACATTTGCAAAGAATTGGTTGATCACTTTTTATCATTTTAATGGTCTATAGGTAAATTATATTTTGATGATAACAAGGAGTAAGTGTTGGTTAGGCAGCCCGATAGAACTTCATGCAAAAAGACCTTGTCCATCATTGCCTCACAAATATGTAAGTTCTTTCATACCTGCCAAGTAATGGTCAATTATGATTTTCTTGTATGGTGATGTATGATGTAGTACAAATAGTTTGAGGGATCAAGGGGATAGAGAGATGGAGTAGTTTAAAGGGAATGTCATCCTAGTTGGTATGAGTGCCAATGAGAGATATTGACTAGATAGTTAGGTGTCTAACATACACATATGATGGTGATACAGTAATTACACATACAAAATTTATCGAATCCCATATTCTTGTAGGATCATATGCCATTGAGTATGATTGGTATAGAATTCAAGAGTGTGATATCATATCCAAATTAGTCAAACTCATTGTATTATCCTAATGAACCATTAATGAGGACAAACATTGATGCAAAGTAAGATAGGAGACCAAGGTTCATCCTATTTAATGGTTCATAAGGACAACGATGGTGAGCATGGATGATGCTTATGACTATGGATCATACATGTGTAAGATTTTATTAGAATATCCTCATAGATATATCGGTGAAAGGGGTAATCATGTTGAGTCATTGCAAGATATATACATACTATATAGCATATATATGTGTGTGTGTGTGTATGAATATATGTATATAAAAAATCAATATTCCATTTATTTTTTTGGTATAATTAAATATTATTATGGGTTTGAGGATGGTTGGTATGGAGAATAAGGAATTTCCATGCCTAGAGTGGTATAAGGACTTACAAGATGTGACTAACATTGACCATTAATTGTTACAGTTCATAAGACCATTATGTACTTACAAGTTATCAATCAACACCAAACCTATACTCATGGAAGGCTATAGGCTAAATATGAGAGCATGAGGGTTGATGAAAGGGATGTATAGTCCTAGATAGCATAAGATCCAACAAGATATATCGATAGGATAGTCTGATGCCTAGAAAGTGCATGCAATGAAATGCACATATAAGACATCCAAATTATCCTTCCCCATCATCTTAGGCATCATTAATATAATGAGGGGTTCAATAGATAGGAAAGGATTAATTATTAAAAGTTTACCTTTATGACTTTATAAACCATTATGGAGTGTTAGCTATATTTATCCACTATCTTAACAAATATAAGGTGCCAGGTTTAATAAATCATCTTATGAGTATGGTCTATAAAGAAAATGTGGAATAAGTGAATCTGAGTATAGTTAAGGTAATTGCAATACACAGAGGCTAACCTAACTATTGTAGGCATTTACAAGGGAAGACACACATAGTTGACCACCTTATAGTAGTTATGATGGATTACCTAGATAGTAAGTGTTGTGTGTGACATTTACTCATGAGCATGTAGGTCAACAAATGAGATAGATCTATATGATCATGACTAACATATAACAATAATGATAGGAAATTGAGTTTAAGTATGAGAAGATAAGCTAAGGCAATTGCAATGTGCAAAGTCCAATATGGTTGGATTGAATTTTTGTGGGGAATGAGGCACATGTAGTCGGTTGCTTGATGGGGTATTCTTGAGGAATTTGTTGAGCTACAAACAATATGTGCTTCATCCTTGCATGAGCACATAGGTCACCAAGTGATGATGTTTAACTACTATGTGACTATTAAATTAGATATTTTTATTTCGATGAGGAACAAGCATTAAAGGAGGAAATATGACTCCCATTCCCCTTGTAAGACAAATAGGATAAGAGAGTAGTTCTCTATTTTTCTTAATGGATATATACATTATGATATATATGTGTGAAGCAAGGGTGAGAAATGCCCTCTCACCTTAAGGTACTTATAGGGAATTAGGGAAGAAGCAAGTGAGATATCATGGGGGTTGAGTGGGCCAAATGTGAAAGAAGAAAATATACTAGTAGAAGGATTATAATTGGTTTAGAAAACTATGGACTTATTTTAATTGTTGTTAGGTGCACGAAGGTCATCCAATAAGTAGTGGTTAAAACTAGTCATAGTTCTGAAGGGTATAGAAATCCAATGTGAGGGAGAGTAGTATGAATAAAATGGAGGTTTAGAAAAGGTCTATAATTATGAATGTATAGGCCACCAAGCATTTAAGACATGTGGAATTAGTCATAGCCCTCATGCTTCGATATTATATATCATCACAATGATAGCTCTAGTCAAGGTGTGATAGATAGAAGTAGCTTAGTTTAGAAATGCATCAAATATAAATGAGACAAAGATCCACTTAACATTATAGCCTCATCATGGATAGTTTAATATGAATTATGAGATTGGGAAAATATGCATTAAGAACTATTATGAGGGAAATTTGCTAACTCAATGATCTAGTGCAAGTGCAATGCAAGTGAAAGCTAACCTGACTAGGATCCCCTAACTCTATGCGTGAAAAGAAAACCATGCAGGTGAAATAAAATAGATATAATGACAAGCAAACATACATGTATGATGTGAAAGAATGTCTATGAAATGGGCAATCATGTAAATCAAGCAACATGCAATCAAGCAGGGTGCTTAAATGGGAAATGCAAATTTATGCATAGTATCTCTTAAGATGCATGATTTTCATAGGTTCTTTAAGCTCTTTGCCATAAATAGTGGCTAGGAAATGAGTGTGGGTGAATTTTGACACCCCTTCACCCACTCTTCTTTTGGGCGAGATGTTAGTAAATCAGAGTCCTCAATTTTAAAGCATTATGGAGGTTGGACAGATAGACAGACAGACAAGCATTAAAGCTAAACTTAAAAATCTGCCTGAACCTTGGATAGAAAACCTGGACCCTAAAACCCATCCAATATGGATGGAGGAATGGGAAAGAAGCACTATGACCCCCGTTCCTAGTTTCATGTCATGAAAATAGATGAAACTTCAGGAAGGCAACAATCAAATTTCAAGCCGAGATATCCATATACGGGATGGAGAATTGGGAAGGTGGCTAAATAGAAAATGTGTCCAAGTAGCCATCAAAGAATGAGATCATCATCTAGGAAGCGTAGGATATACTTAGGCATAAACATTAATAATCTTGGCTACCCCATAATTTTGGTTGATGGGTGCGAAGGGAATAATTTGAAATATACCATTTTAAAGGAAATCAATCTCGAGCTTTCCTATGGTGCAAAGGGACAAGGCAAATTTATTGTCCAATAGGAATATCAGAAGGATCAAAGGCCCAAATTGATGTAGAAGCACCTAAATCCCTATGAGAAATTGCCATCCCTCATGGAGAAAAACTACAATAGATATTTCGACTATTCCAGCAAGATTCTTCCCATCGAATGCCATTAATGCTTGAATTTAAATGTATTGTAAAATATTCTACAAATAGTGGAATGCTTACCATTACAAAGGGTGGCTCTGTGGCTATTATAATTCATATGTAATTATTCATTGTTTGTAACTAATAGTGTATCACTGTTTGGTATCTCAATCCATCTTCGCTTCTATATTTTGCTTGTATGTGGATGTTTATTTTTGTGATGGCTGCCTAAGCTAGTTCGCTTAATTTTGCTATCTATATTTTGTGGGTCTAGCTAGGGAGTTTTGGAATTTACATCTATCCCTGGGCATCAGGGTTTATTTATGCTAAATCCAGTCTAAGTGGAAGCACTCTAATTCTATTGCCTAGATTTCATGCACCCTCTCACTAATTCTAGAATTCGCCCCTACTCGTTGAATCAAATGAGGAGTGATTATGAGGTGGGCTGATATGTTAGGTGGTCCATTGTTGTTTGCATTAGATAAATTGAACGAGTGTGTCTTGATGCAGCCATACCCCATCCTTGTTAGTTTTGGCTACGATATCATTTTATTTCTCGTTCTCTTTTCCCCCTTTTTCCTTTTGCGATGTAGGTAGCTAGAATCGAAGGAGTCAGTCTTCTCTGAAGATTGAACACCTCTACCTCTCTCAGGTCGGGTGGTCGTTCAATGTTGGTTGAGGACCACTAGACGTGCCTCTCACTTGTCTGGTGCTAGTTTTTGCATCAAATTTTTTTTGGCAATTCTGTTGGGTAACTCATTGAGTTTTTGTGTTTAAGGAAATAAGAGTTTGGTGATACTCTGGTTTACCCACATATTTTAAAATCAAATGGAGACTTTGACTGTGCGACATATCTCGATCATGAGATCAGTCACCTTCTCATGCTAAAAGACTTTCATTTTCCATAAGACCCAAGGTTTGATGAACAACCTTGGCCTCATCAATGAATAAAATATGTTCATCTGATGAATTTGACTCTGACATATGAACCGTGATATTTGAAGGCTAGTGCTTCAATGGCCCAACTACATTGTCCACAGTGGAATGATCCAGGTCCATTGAATCTCCAATGCTGGCATGAGATTCCTAAAAGTGCCTTGAAGCACATAACCAAATATGATGGCACTTTGGAAATTGTTTGAGAACACCTCAAATATGTTGCTTCACAAGCGCTCCTCCATGGCATAACACATAAAAATGTCATGATCAGGTTCCTAGTCTTGTCTCTTGAAGGAAGGGCAGTGACGCTATGGTGGTACCATAATCTTGGGTAGAAAATAATATGCTCTTGGATAGATCTGGTGGGAGCTCTTATTAACACATTTGATGGCTCTATGGATCCCTTCCAACTCTTGATGCACCTCACATTCATCAAGAGGGCCCCTTTTGAGTCCATAACAGACTTCAAAATCCAATTTAGAAGGATATAGGAAAGGATCCCCTTTGAATACCAGTCATCCTCTACTCAGGCTCACATGTACTATGTCCAAGATTTTAGTTCGGATATAGACCTCTTGTTGTATCATTCAGGGAAAATAAAATTTCCTCAAATATTTTAGGAGGCCGTACGAGCAGAGCAACTCCTTCTTTAAGCAAGAAAAATATCGTTGAGAGATCTTGCCTTATCTTCCATATTTTTATCTATTTTTGTTACCCTATCGAACACACAGTATCTGCCATGGATGCCATTTGAAGCTGTGTATCGTCTAGGGTCACATCTATGTAAAACACAAGGGGTAAACCTCTTCTTGAGCTCATGCATAGGAATTGCAAGCATAGTTCTAGTAGAAAAAAATCTTATTTCTTACACCTCCTTTTAGAAAGCAGATAATCTAGACTAGGTTGGTAATTTTGATCACAAAGAGGGAATGTTTTTGCACCCTTTTGTATCCAAGAATACAATGAGCATGAGCTAATTCATCCTCATGATGGCTTGGAAAGTTAGTATACAAATATTGAGGAGGTCCCATTAGCAATTGTTAGGATACTATCCTAACATTAATTAATAATAATAATAATAATACATGTTATCCTATGGTTATATTAATAAATAATATAATAATTAATTATATTAATTATTATATTATTATAAGATTAGGGTTAGGGTTAGGAAGCATGGTGACTCTTCACTCATAACCCTAAAGGGGTATAAGACACTATGTGATTCTATCATTTAATATATCCATGAATATGAAATATAATACAATTTATTGAAGGGACTTCCCGACAATCCAAAAGCGATTCTTTTAGTTTTAGGTTATTTATTTATTTATTTATCAATTTATGTGCTAGGAACCCTAGGTTCCTACCATCTGGTATCAGAGCCTTATGGATCCAACCACATTGGTCAAGGAAATGAAAAATGACATTGCAGAAATTAGAAGAATGATTGAACAAAAAACAAAAAAACAAATGGAACGTTTTGATCGTATTATACAATATTTAATGGAAATGCAAGAGGAGACCCTAGCCATGGAATCTCAAGTAGAGGAGGATCCCATAGCCATGGAATCCCAAGTGGAGGAAGAGCCCATAACCAGGGAATCCCAGAGGGTACCCATTGCACTCCCCAAGAACGAAAAAAATCCAAACCCTAAAAATATCTCCAATATTGTTTGCAATATCTCCAATGTTGTTTGCAATGTTCTTTTTAATGCAGAGGAAGAAACGAAAGTTTCTAAAAATTACAATGCATATCAAAGTGGAAGCCAACCTAGTATCACCTATGCAAACAAAATAGAGGCTCAAGGTGCTCAGTATCATAAAGTTATTTCCATTGCACTAACATCCACTAAAGCTCCTTATTTCTCTCCTTCACCTGGTGCTACTAAAACTGTTTCTCAAAATTTAGGAGGTCCAATCCTCGTGAAGGGCATCATTCCCAGTGAGGTTACATTTGAGTATTCTCATAGCTCCAAATTAGTTGCAGGTGAATTTCAGATTGCAAAAGCAAAAGAAACAAAATCTAAGGAATGCAGCCCTGCCCGTCCGCCTCCATGGCCACCTCCGCCATTTCCCATTTCCTATGCAGTGTCAATGATCCTTCTTTGTGGAATTGTCTAGCTGCAGTTGAATTCGTATTTAAAAATTATAAAGTACCATTACCATCCTTTCTATTTGATTGAAATGGTCGCTCGGCTTGGTGGTAATTCAAACAATTGGGCACATAAAGTGAAGGACTTGTCAAAATTTTCTGAATCTACATGTGAGGACCAACGCCATGCACTGTCATTCATTCTTAGTGACATTCAGTATGAATCCTTTCATCATCAATTTTTGGTTTTGAAAAATGTGGACAGTATAAAACAGTGGTTCACGTCTTTAATTCGGTTCACAAAAACCTAGAACAAATCATAGATAATGGACAGAATATAAAGCTTTGTGAGCGTCCATCTCAAATTCAATGCCATATTTTAGAGTTTTGTTGGGTAGATTTTCATCAGTAACTCAAGCTTACTCTTCTTCGAAAGGGAAATCGAGCCTGAGATATAACAAAACATATGTGTTTAAAAATGTGAGGAACCACAGGCTTTATGGGAATCACATCATCGAAGCCATGTTCAAAGCCTAAGCCCACCGTGACCATCCAAACCAGGAGACCAGTGCTGATGAACGATCTCTCCACTTCAAAGATGAAATCTAGCAGCAACTCGGTCCAGAAATTGCAGGCCAACTGCATACCACACCAACCACACTGCCAAGCTAGATGACTGCTCAAACGTAAAATAAGAAATTAAAAACAAAAATACATTTGGCTTCCCTTAAATTCTAAGTGCCATGAAAAAGTTCTTCCTTACAAGCTCTCACACTCCTGTGTTGCGAACGAACGTCAAACACAGTAGTCGGTTCTAAAACACATCGATTAAGTTATGGGTGATAATATCTATTGTGCGCATACTCGCCATACATGGAGAACGAACGAGGGATTTGTCTATTCAAAATATTTTTTTCTATCTATTCATGGATTTCATCCTAGGGATGTCTTTTTGCGGCATCTCATGATCATTGAAAATTTTGAACGAGTTTGAGAAGAAAAGATTAATGGAGGTGCCAATAGAGCATTAGTTCAATGATAACATATAAGTGATGGGATACACTAAAGTTGAATCAGAATGACAGCAAATTATCTCAAAAATAATATATCGTAGCCTACGTGCAAAAAAGGCCGCCCTTTTTCGTTGTGGTGAACATTAGTTATTACCGGTGTTCATCAATAAGATTTAAGATGGACTCTTATATCACTGGCGGTTAAAATCAGTAAAGTTAAAAGAGAAGCTTTCTAACTATTGTCTCTTCTTATAAGGTTAAAATGGAAGCTTTTTGTATACAATTTAGAAGGACAATTAGGTATCTATATCATATTTTGTCTACGTTCAAAAAAAAAAAAAACTGAAGTGAAAACTGTTCCATTTTGTTTGGATACGAGATGAACTTCAAAATAAGATGATATAAAGACTACTGAGTAGTGACTACTAATGGAAATGATGATTGTTGATAGATGGGCCTATTTTCATTTCATTGAAAGTGTACGTAGTTTGCAGGTATTATGTGTACAGCTTACCGACATGTAAGCTTACAAGCATCAAGCCACATTGAAGAAATTCATAGGCACATGGCACTCAAGTTGGTAACAGACACTTGGTAGATGGCCACACTTAACGAATTCATAGAGCCCTTTTATTTCATCAAACATACTATGGAGGAGAATCACACAATCAAATTCACCAACTATCACGATCACAACTTAGAAGAAAGACCATCTCCATAGAAGATTGCACATCGTGTTTGTCCTATGCACTAAATAATATAGAGCACTGTTATTCTAAAAAAGAGGGAGTTCAATACCTGTCATACTCATTTTATAGCATTCCTCGCTTGTCACCTTTTCCTAGGACCACATTGGAAGTCCTCAAAGAATTTACCCGTAATATTGGGGGTTGCGGGAGGTGTGATTCGACACTGGCCGCCTTTCTCCTTGGAGTTCCAAGTAAGAGATTATATCAATCTTCCCTGGGAAATTCAAATCCTATTAGAACGGGCATAGAAACTATACGAGGAAGAAAATGTTATGAATATCATGGATTGGACAGTTAGGGGAAGTTACTCCGACGAAGAAGCCATAAGATGCATTCGCATTGGGCTTCTGTGCATACAATCTGATGCAACGATCCATCTAGATTGTGCATAGACGTCACGTAGGTAGCCGTTGACAGAAAGAAGTTGTGAATAGATGAGAAGTGGCCGATGTTAATGTGCATTATAGGTGACAATTGAGTTTTTTTTTTAAAAGACAAACTTAACTACAAGAAGCCTGTGATGTTGAGATTGGCGAACTTTGTAGAAGCATATTTCCAAATTTTTCTAGCTTTGAGGACAAAGCTCTTCAAAGAGGGATGGCATGTTAGGATACTATCCTAACATTAATAAAAAAAAAAAAAAAAAAAATAATAATAATAATAATACATGTTATCCTATGGTTATATTAATAAATAATATAATAATTAATTATATTAATTATTATATTATTATAAGATTAGGGTTAGGGTTAGGAAGCATGGTGACTCTTCACTCATAACCCTAAAGGGGTATAAGACACTATGTGATTCTATCATTTAATATATCCATGAATATGAAATATAATATAATTTATTGAAGGGACTTCCTGACAATATCAAAAAGCGATTCTTTTAGATTTAGGTTATTTTATTATTTATTTATCATTTTATGTGCTAGGAACCCTAGGTTCCTACCAATGACAGGCTTGATTAATGAAGCCTATAAGAAAAGGTGCACAAGGATGGCGAAGGCATGCAAATATGGGATTTCACAACAGGTGGATCCAAAGGAATGCAAACATCAAAGCCTACAACCACATAAAATAGTATCTAAGGAAGGCTCCTACGTGGTAAAATTTATTGCCACATTGATCATCAACTGCATGAGTACTAGTATGCATGATGATCTGCTAAGTTGTGGCCTCTTAGTAGCTTGGAAAGCATTTTTGCAATGCTATCCGAACTACAATAGATGACTCAAATTCAATATAATATGGTTTGGGTATTGCAGATTCACTAGATAGTTTCTAGGATGGATCAATGATCATGGCATGCTAGCAACATCACAATTTTGTGTAAATATATTGGCATATAAATAAAGGTTATAGATTGTAAGGCCACATAATTGCCAACATAACCTCGAAGGATCTACTTCTAGTAAATAGAATGAGTTCGAGATGACATCTCTTCCTTAATTATTCTTCCTTGCCCTTCACCCCTTCTTCATAATGTGACTCCATAGCCCAATGGACTATCCTCCTGAGGGTCCGCAAGCTGATACAGTAAGTACACCTTAGATCATATGATAAAGATAGGTATCAAGCTAAATTTTTCAAGGCAAATGCAGAACCCCAAAAAAAATCACCTTATAAAAGGCCCTATGGATGGCTAATAATTTATTGACCAATCAATCAAAGAGCATCATCAAAGGTTCTAATATGGTTTCTGATGAGCTGAGAGAATTCTTGTTGAATTGTGTAAGAAAGAAAAGCTATATCAGCATAGAAAAATATCTTTGGCATTCTATCTATTCTTGAAAATACCTTAATACATAAAGGAGTATATCAACAAAGGAACATTTTGAAAGTTTATCTTTAGGGCTACTTCCTCTTTCATTTCATTCCCACCTTGTTTCTCTCTCCCCCCTTCCTCCCTGTATATTCCCTCAACTCTTATTTTCTTGTGCTTATTTTTCTCCTCTTATGTCACCCTTCCACTCCTGTTCTCCACTGTATCCTATCTTGTTGTTCCCTCCTTCTTCCCCTATTTTAATCTGGTAGCCATCCCTTGGCTATCTGTATTCCCAGTTTATTCTCTTTGATCCAATCTTCATCCATCACCCCTCTTCTTGTTATTATTGAGGAAGAATGCTATCTGGGTTTGTATTTCTAGCAAGTGGAAATCCCTTGTGAGTTTCCAAGAGTGTGGGTAAATTTTGACACCCCTTAAATCAGTCTTATTTTGGTTGAGATGTTAGTAAATCACAGTACCCAATTTTAAAGCATTATGGAGGTCGAACAGATAGATGGGCAGACAAGCATTAAAGCTAAACCTTAAAAACCCACCCAAACTTTGGATGAAAAAACTGGATTCCAAACCCCATAGAAGATGTATAGAAGAATGGGAAATAAGCATTGCAACCCCCATTCCTAGTTTCCCATCAAGAGAATAAACGAAACTTCGGGAAGACAATAGTCAAATTTCAATCCGAGCCATCCGTCTACGGGATGGAGAATTGGGAAGGCAACCAAATAGAAACTATGCCCAAGTAGTCATCCAAGAATGAGATCATCATTTGGAAAGCATAGGAGATTCTTAGGGATAAGCATTAATAATATCGACTACCCCGTACTTCTAATTGATGGGCGCAAAGGGAATATTTGAAATACACCACTTCAGAGAAAATCAATCTTGAGCTTTCCTGTGGTACGAAGGGACACGAAAAATTTATGGTCCAACATGAATGTTAGAAGGATAAAAGGCCCAAATTGATGTAGAAGAACCTAGATCCCTCTGGGAAATCACCATCCCTCCTAGAGAAAAACTATAGAATATCTTTTGACTGTTCCAGCAAGATTCTTCCTGTTGAATGCCATTGATGCTTGAATTTAAATGTATTATAAAATATTATATAAATAGTGGAATGCTTGTCATTCCAAAGGGCAGATTTGTGGCCTTTACAATTCATATGTAATTCTTCTTTATTTGCAAATAATAGTGTATCACTATTTGGTCTCTCAATCTATCTTTTGCTTGTCTATGGATGTTTATTTCTGCGATGGCTGGCTAAGTTGGTTCACTTAATTCTACTATCTAGATTTTGTGGGTCTAGATGGGTAGTTATATTGGTGTAAATATTCCTATTATTTTGGTAATATCAATAAACCTATGTAGTAGATCGTACATTATTGTAATGCTTTACCTATTTTTTAGGTTTATTGTTAAATGGCTAAGTTTAGCCATTCGATTGTATTATTTAAACACTTTATTATAATGTAAATATTATTTGTTTAATAACATTGGTATAAGAGCATTTTTTAGTTTTTCAATTAAAGGTGATCAAAATTCAATTGATGATCAAGGAAAATTTGGCAATCAATTTTGTTTCACTATTCGATTCGATCACTTTCGATTTCATGAATTCGATGAATTGATCATTTGGAAATTTGTCCAAAGACCCCTAGTTGGCAATGATCTTGCGATCTAGTTGGGACCCGAAAGATGGTGAACTATACCTAAGAAGGGCGAAGCTAGAGGAAATGCTGGTGGAGGCCCACAATGATACTGACATGTAAATCATTCGTCTGAATTGGATGATTCACCTATCCGGATGACTCTAATAGCATATGCAATCTGAACTTGGATCTAGTGATCTCATTGTTGGATATGGTGATTTTATTGCAGGACCGATAAAAATCTACGCTATAGGACTGATAGCATGAATACTAAGGATGACCTTACAAACATAGTGGATCTAACCCTAACTCAAATAGAAACCTTTTGATAGCTCCATATCTTTGGATTCTGATATGGATATGCAGACTAACTAACATGGCATGATAGGATAACCGTGAGACCGATTGGACTCATGACCTTGATTTGATCGAGGAGCATCCTTATTAGACTATATTTGGATGAGATCATGGTGAACACTATGACATAGGATCAAACCTATGCAGACTGTGATAGCACAACTGGACAAATGGAGACACTAATGTGGGATCAAGCACAATTTTCAAGATGGAATATGATACAATGACCTAGGCTGACTTGGGATCCCTAAAAATTTATCATGTGGATCAACATGGATAACAAGGTATAGCAAATATCGTGCGAGGGAGTAATCGCTCGAAGGTAATAGAAAGATGTTGTGAGCATATTTCTTTTTAAATACTCCCAAAATATCTTGCTTCCCAAATGTGGGACTAAAGTTAAGATATTTTTTCCTGACGGCTTATGCGATGACAAGATTAAATGCAACATTATGCTTTACTTATTTCATCGAGCTTCATAGCCCAAACGGTCTGTGATCCAGTGCTAAATCATTGTAGTTCAATAGGTCGCATGTTATAATCTCGTCTATGCAATTATTTTGCTAAAAGGTTGAACTATTGTTTTTTATTTTCTGACAAAGTGCAGGGAAGGGAGGAGTTAAGTAAATTTTTTTGCTTTCTTTTTTTCATCGGTTCATGCAGCCCAAATGATCACTCTCTTGGCACTAATATGCTGTCCCCCGTGAGGTCTCGTGTTCGATTCCCGTCGAAAACTTATTGTTGATAACTTTTTGCTCAAAGTTGACAACTTTTTTTTTCCTAAAAAGAAATTGCTCTCATAAGCCCCAAAGACTTAGAATTTTTTGCAGCTTGCTAGCATTGGAAGATATTGAAATTTGCCTAGGAGGCAAATATTGTAAATCCCTTATGAGGTTTTATAGCAACAACTTTTTGCTACAGTGCTTGAAGTAAGGGGGTAATAATTTCTTCCATAAGAACATATTTTCGCAACAAGGGGGGACAAAACTTGTAAAAATAGTTTTTGAAACAAGGGGATAATTTTTCCATCAAAGCATATTTTGCAAAGAGGGGGATACATTTTAAGGGTGTATTTTTTATGGAAACCGAAACCTTAGCAAAGTTTTTGCAAAATTACATTGTAAAGGTGCATTTTCGGTGGAGATAAACACCTTAAAATATGGGAAAATCCAAGAAAAAGCAAGCTCCAAAACAAACTGATAAAAGTACCAAATCAGTTAAAGGTCCTTATTTTCCAGCAGGGTTGGAAGGAATGGATATTTATGAGAATGCAAAATTTCTCACACTACGAAGTGGTGTAAAAGCCATTCTCTAAGATTCTAAATCTTTTGAAGACCTTTATATGAATGGTGCCCTATTCCCTATAGACATTGTAAGGGCAGTATACATGTAATTGATATCATTTGACATTGCTTAGCGTAAAAAGAAAAGGAAAATAAATGAGGAATAAGAGGTCATGCTCGTAATGGACGATGCTTGTTGTGACATAAGTGACCTTAAGCCCATGGAGACAAATTCTTGTTGTGACTCAAGTGACCTTAAGCCCATGGAGGTAAATGTTTGTTGTGACACAAGTGACATTAAGCCCATGGAGGAAAATTCTTATTGTGACACAAGTGACCTTATGCCTATAATGGTAGATATCAGTTGTAGCATAGGTGATATGATCACAAAGGCAGATTTTGCTTATGACACTAGTGAATTAAAAACTCACCATCCTAAAAATGAGCTCTATGATCTTGTCAATTGTGACAAATGCAATATTGTTAAAAGCATTTATGATGAAGAATTTAGATGTTTTGAAAAACACACAAAATGCATTGGATCAAAACTAATGATAAAAATGGGATTCAATGGTGAAGGATTAGGTAAACATGGACAAGGCATTAAAAAGTCCATAATGCGAAATTTTAGGCCAAAGAATGAAGGTCTTGGCTATGATGGAAATGTAGGAACCAGTAAGACCATATCTATAAAACCTAAATCTCCTACAACTCCTACAAAGCATTGTTGTAGTCATTGTGGAAGAACAATACATGTAGCAACTGGGTGTTAGAATCTACATCCTTATAACACATTTGGATGTACTACTCACTCCTCTACAAATTGTTAGTACAAAGATAAAATGACCAACAAGATTTATATTGATTGTGGATGGACAAATATCACACAATGGACCAAAATGAAAGAAATGTTGTTTGGATTCTACATAAAAGGTAAAACCAATGGTAGACCCAGAGGTAGATCCAATGACAGACTGAGTGGTAGTTTCAGAGGTAATGACCTAGGGGCAGACCTAAAGGCAAACCCAAAGATAATGATCCAAAGGCAGACCCACATGTAGATCCAGTGGCAAACACAGAGGTACTAATCCAAAGGTAAACCTATAGGAAGACCCAAAGCTAGAGCCATGAGCTAGACCCAGTGCAAGAGCATACTTTTATTATTCTCTCCTCCAAATTAAGTGGGGTAGTTATATATGTTATCCCAAATAATGTAATAAGGAGGGGTGTTAGAGTAAATTTTCCTATTATTTGGGTAATATCAATAAACCTACATAGTAGATTGTATATTATTGTAATGCTTCACATATTATTTAGGTTTATTGTTAAATGGCTAATTTTAGCCATTTGATTCTATTATTTAAACATATTATTATAATGCAAATGTTATTGGTTTGATAACAAGTTTTAGAATTTGCATCCACCCCTAGGCATTGAGGTTTATTTTTGCTAAAGATGGTGTGGATGGGAGTGCTCTAATTTTGTTGCTTAGATTTCATGCACCCTCCTACCAGTTATGGAATTTACCCCTACCCACTGCACCAAACGAGGAGTGAAGATGAGGTGGGCTGAAATTTTAGGTGGTCCACTGCTATTTACAGTGAAAACATCAAAAGAGTGTGTCTTGATGCGGCCATAACCCATACTTATTAGTTTTGACTATGGCCTCATTTAATTTCTTTCTCTTTCCCTTTTTCCCTTTTTTCCTTTGCAACATAGGTAGCTAGAACCGAAGGATCCGACCTTATTTGGAGATCGACCACCTCTGCCTCTCCTAAGATGCAAAGCCATTTAATGCTGGTTGAGGATCGTTGGGTGTGTCTTCTGATCGTTTTATGCTAGTTTTTACACCAATAGTAAGCTCCTGAGCCAAGTTTCATAGTTATTACAAATGGACCTTTGCTAGTTAGGCTCAAAATTACTATTGAGATTGTTTCAAGCATTGATATTCTTTTGGTTTTATTTAATAACAAGGTCACCTACTACAAACGAGTGAGCATACACTTTCTTAGTGTATGAAAATTTTAGTCAATGGTTATAAGCATGAAGGTGCTCTAAGGTATTGATATGCTTTTCATAAAATAGTTCTAGTTAAAAAAGACAAGCAAGGTAGTATTCATCACCAATGGAGGAGTCTTGTAATAAGAATACAATTTTCAAGTTCAAATGAGAATACAATTTTGGTACCATAGACCAAAACATAGGGCATTGCACAAGTGAACATGCATACACTAGTATGATAGACCTATAACATAGGATAGAGTTGAAGGTACTAGTTGCAACCAATTTTGTTAACTACTTTATTAAGAATCTTAATCAAGGTCTTATTGGATGCTTCAACTTAATAATTACCTTGAGGGTAATAGGGGGTTGACATTTATGCTAAATCTTGTACTTGGCACAAATATTATGGACATATTTATTTTTTAAAGGTGTACCATTATATAAATGATAATGTATGGGATGACATAATGACATAATTTGGTTAAAATATATTTAGAAACATGGACTTTGATAAAGAAATATAGAGGTATAGCTTCTCCACATTTGAAATAGTAATCTATGGTAGTAATAATGAATTTGTGTCCATTAGAGGATGTGGGATTGATTTGTGAATGATATCAAGGCTCCATATGGAAAAAGGCCAAGGAAAACTAATAGGTTGAAGGTATTGAGAAGGGGTGTGAATAAGCTTGTCATGGTGTTGAAACTTATCACACCTTTAAACATAGTCACAAGAGTCTTTCTCTATGAAGGGCCAGTAATATCCTAATCAAAGAATTTTGGTAATGACATTTCCATTTAAATGTCCACTATAGGATCCCTCATGGGCTTCATGAAAAACAAATTTAGCTTCATAAGAGTTGAGACATCTAAAGAGCATACCCTTAAAGTAACATTGATACAAAGTGTCACCAACTATGAAAATCGATAGGCTTGCCATTGTAAATTTTTTACCCATTGTAATTTAATCCATATGGAAGGGCACCATCCTTAGGAAAGAAAAAATATCCTTATACCAAGGGTAAAAAAAAAAGGAGGATGCTTTTACACTGAATACTTCTAAAGGTGATCAACTAAAATCTAGGGTTGCTAGTTCCCTAATTTGGTAGATGATGATCATGGGTAGCTCATCATCTAATTCTAGAGGTATGAGGAAGGAAGTTGTGACCATATCATCAACATGATGATTACTAGATTGTGGGATGTCCTTGATGGTTACTAGGGTTTAAGCTTCTCATCTTTGTTATGATAGACACCATTTACTTAGTTAACCACAATCTGCCAAAGATAGAGACAATTTTAAAAGTTAAGACCAAAGATGCATGAAGTTCTTGGATAAGGGCTCCATATTCAATAGTTTTATTGGTACAGGAGAACTAAATTTTGAATGAGAGGGAAACTAAGTATTTTATGGTGTGACCAAAATTATCTCTACCCCATCTCCTTTGAAACAATGGGTTCTGTCAAATAAAAGATCTAGGAATTATCATGGTAGGAATTTATGGCAAAATATTCATCCAAAATATATATAACAATAGGGTGGGTTTCTTCTAGAGGCACAAAAACTAGTTGATTGGCAATAACTTGGCCTTTAATGGATTTTTACCTAATGAATTCTAGGTCAAATTCACTAAGGAAAACAACCCATTTAGCGATTCATCCTGAGAGGTGAGGCTTGGACATGAGATATCACATATGATAAAACCTTGCAATGACAAACTTTTTATGGCTAAGCATGTAATGTCACATTTTTTGGGATGTAAAAACCACAACAATACATGGTTTTCCTATTGGGGTATAACAAGTTTAATAGTTGACTAGGGTTTTGCTAACATAGTAAATAACTCATTCCTTGTGTTGATCATCATACTAAGCTAACATGACACCTAAGGTATGGATAGTTGTAGTGATATATACAAATAATATTTTGGAAGGATTAGGTAGAAGAAGCATAGGAATAGATGCGAGATAGTATTATCCCATTTAAAATCCATGTCCTTACGTAGGGGATTAGAGAAAGGTTGGCACTTGTCTACAAGGTGAGAAATGAATATCCTAATAGCTTGAAGCTTACCCTAAAGACTACGAAGTTGGGTTAGAATTTGTAGGGGTGACATATCAATGATGGTTGAAATTTTGTTAGGATCCACCTTGATGCCATGTTGGATACTATAAATCCTAATATTTTCCTTACTATTACTCCTTAAAACACACTTAGAAGGCTTAAGGTGGACTTTATATTCCCATAAATGTTCCAAGATACACCTTAGGTATCGAATGTGATATTCATTAATTTTTAATTGGCCAAGGAGATAATCAACATAATCCTCATGATATCATGTATTATGTCATGGAAGATATAGGTCATGACCCTTTGATAGGTATCACTAGCATTCTATAAGCCAAATGGCATTACTTGATAATAAAAGGTATCCCATAGAGTGATGAATGTTATCTTAGATTGATATTTGAGGGTAATTTTAATCTAATTATACCTTAAGAAACCATTCATCAAGAATAACATTCCACATCCAACAATAAAATTAATAATCATATCGACATTGGGTAAAGAGAAATCATTTTTAGGGCATTCCTTGTTAATGTCTTTGAAATCAACAAAAATTCTAGCATTATCATCTTTCTTGGAAATGGGAATAATTCTAGATATCCAATTAGAGTATTCAATAGCTTTATTAAATTCAACATTAAGAAGCTTCTGAAGCTCCTCTTTAACATGAAAGGCAACCTTAGGTGCATCTTTCAAAAAAATTATTTGAAAAGTTTGGCATCAAGTCTGACTACAAGGTGATGGATGACTAAGTATGGATCTAACCTGGACATTTTGATATAATACCAAGAAAATATATCATGAAATTTTTTCAAGATATTGGTATACTCTTCATGTTTGGAAGGGATCAAAACCTTTCCTAACTTAAGGATCTTGGAAATACCGAATGCTCCAATATTAATATTGATAGTGTCTTCAATGAGGATGTGTGATTCATCCTCTAATTAAGGGGGATCCAACAATACACCTAGGTTATCAAAGTCATTCGGGGCAAGGGA
Organism: Wollemia nobilis; assembly: GCA_028583015.1. NCBI lineage: Eukaryota > Viridiplantae > Streptophyta > Pinopsida > Araucariales > Araucariaceae > Wollemia > Wollemia nobilis. The sequence continues at coordinate 2,549,547 of JAQPPZ010016862.1, forward strand.
TGATTGGTCAGCGTCCTTGGGTTGAGAAGGTTCATCATTAGCTATGTGGGAAAAATTCCATCAAAATAAAAGGCATCTTGAAACAAACCATCATGGGAAAATTTGCATAGAAGATCCCTATTTTTGTAGTCTTCCTTAGTGGATATCAACTCAAGATGTACTAGAGTTATAAGGTTCATACTAGCAATGTGCATGGATGAGGAGAAAGAGGGTTCTTCATCAATATCATCCCAATCTAATCCACTATGAGAGAAGGCATCTTCATGGGCATCTTGACGAGATATAAATGTTCCATCACTATCATCAGATGATAAGGAATATGGAAGGGGATGATTCTTATTAGGGATATAACCTATACTACAATGACTAGGAAAAATTCCACTTCCAAAGGTTCTTTGATTCCCTATTTATGGGATACCAAGATTTTTCCTTTAAATCCCATGTTCATGAGCATTTGTTTAGACATGAGATATAAATCATATAGATATCATGTTGTAAACTATATTTCAACTAGATATGGGTTATTGTCATGAATTTGTTCTTCATTAGCAATGTTAGCACAAATGAAGGTACATAACCCTATTTGCATAATTTTATAATTTACATAGGGTAGACCTAAGGTTCAAGGGGAAGGTGATAGGTTGGCTAGGTCCATGAGAGGCCTATTAAACTAAATTAGATTGATAACCTTAGATTGATCACCTATGCTTTCTTGATTCTTAATTTGATCCTTAGATTGATTACTTACAATCGAAGTACCTAATGCATCATTTATTTGGGTGGAAGAAGGGGAGGTTATTAACAAAATGAGGTTAAGTGAAGGACAAATATTAACCTTATCAAGGATAGCCTCAATCATTTTGTAATAGGTGAAGGTTTGAGGATCAGTTGGAATATGGACAAGTTTACATTGGTACTCGCATTTGAGATATTGATGAAGGGTAGAAGGGATGACCTTTATTGCATGGACCCAAGGCCATCCTAGAAGAATATTATAGGTGAGATCATAAGGTTTAATGCAAAAAAGGGTATTAAATATTCAGGTTCTGACTTTGAGAGGTAAGGTTATGGTTCCATTAGATTTAAAACCCCATTGTTGAAGGCTATAATAACAAGGTTGAATTTTTGAAGGTCTTGCTTATTTAAACCAAATCTACAAATCAATTAAAAGCTACAAACATTCAGTCCTAATCCCTTATCAACAATAATTCTTTTTATGAATAAATAACTAATGTGACTTGTAATATATAGGGAGAGTTCCCCATGCATGGATGGTGGAGGAATATTGTCCCCATAAAACGTTATTTGAGCATTATTTATTACAATATAACTTACTAAATTAATAAGATCATTGGGATTAAGGTCTTAAGGAATGATTTGCTTGCTCAAAATATTAAGCAAGGATTCTCTACGAGTCAAAGAAGTTTGAAGGAGTTCAAAAAGAGAAATTTTGGCCATATTACTTACGAGTTGTTGTTTAAGTTCAAAAATACCTTTATATTGATTTTGAGATTTCAAGATAAGTAGAATTCCTTCAAAGGAAAGGTTTTTATTAGCACAAAGTACCAAGGGTGGTTGAGAAGGTTGATCAATAGGTTGCTTTTCCTATTGTTGTTTTATGGTGATGTAGATGGAAGAAGATATCATACCCATCATATTATAATTTGGAGGTGGGACATTGGCATATGAAACATTATTTGTTGCCTTCCAATCATGATTAGATAGAAGGTTTTAAAAGTTTTTCATGTCTTGGTTTGATGAAGTTTGATGTTTGGATCCATCAATGACAATGTGTTCACCATCTATCAAGTCCTATACAAGGTGCCTAATGCAATTGCACTTATAAGTAGTGTGGCCATCAATACAATAAAAATGCAATGCTCATTAGGATTATATCAATCAGTAGTCATATCTATAGGATTGATGGGTGAAATCTCAATTATTTTATCATCAAGGAGTTATTTAAATACAAAAGAAAGAGGTTTGTCTAACTTAGTGAACTACCTATTAGGCTTTTGTTGTTTGGTCAAAACTAATTTTTGAAGGGTACCTGTGGCATTCATGTTATTTATTTTCCAAGAGTTAGTGACACTGTTACCAAATACATATTCTTATAATGGAATTTATGGGTGGAAGAATTATCCTTCTCTTTCTTGATTTTTAATTAACATGTCTTTAATATGGAGGCTTCCATTCATTTTCCAATTTGACCACTTGTTCAAAAGATGCGATAGTGGTTATTTTCAATTCATAGGGTAGTTTATCGTGTAGGTTACAAATAAATATTTCCAAAATATCTTTTAAAGGGGGATTATATTGAAGTATTACAACTAGCCTTTGCAAATTTTCTAATAAATTGATGAAGCTCTCATCCTTGACTTGCTTAAGTTGATATAAATCACCATTGGTAATCTTCTCCTCAACATAGGTTGAGAAATATTGCACAAACATATTGGTAATTCCTCAAATATTCTACAGGAATAATGTGGTAGTTGTTAGTATCACTCAAGAGTAGGGACACTAAGGATTTTAGGAAAATATTTTAACATCTCATCATAAGTGATGTTGTGGCAAGTGGTTTGAAAGAGTCTAATATATTCAATAGGGTCTTCCATACCCTTATACATTTGGAACTTTGGTGTTTCAAAATTTAGAAGGTAAGGGCAACTTGCTTCCATGGGATCTAGAGGTTGGTTACACCTATCTTTGCAAGAGTACTTATAATCATGAGCTTGGATGGTGTTCATTTGTTGCACTAGTTAATTTACTATGGTGGACAAATTATAAACCTTAGGATCAAGTTGAGTATGGGAAGTAGATTTTAAGGCTAAAGGTGGTTGATGAGGATAATTTTGTGATGCAGATATGGTTTGACCTATTTTGTAATTATTTAAAATAAGTTGAGGTTGATTAGGGATTGTAGGTATAGTATTTTGAGAAAATTCTTATTTGCATTGATGAAGTGAGAAGGAGGGCTGATATAAGGATTCAAATTTGAAATATTATAGGATGGTTCTAGATTAGGGGGATAATTTATGCTTAATTGTTGAGCCATAGAGAAATTAATATTAATCATTAATGTCTCCTCAAATGGAGGTAGGATGTTCAATAATATTACATTATTTGATACATGCAAATGTACCCCCATGGTACCTTTATGGTATAAATATAAAAATGAAATAGATTAGGATTTGAGTCTATAGTTTAGGAGAGTGATTATTATTTGTGTCTATGTGCAAGATATGCACAAGTGTTATGTATGTAAGTGTGCAAATATGTAATGTGAGAAAGTGCACAAGTGTCATGTATTATGAGTGCATGTAGGAGAGTAAGTGTCATAAAGTTATGTGTGCATGTAAGTAGAGAGTGAAGAGTCTTGTATACAAGTGGAAATATGAGGAGCCAAAGGACATGAGGGTCTTATTATATATAAATAATAGGAAATATTGCAACTCTAATATATGTGAGAAGTGCAATAGTTAAGTATTGAAGAGTCATTTTTTTATGTCTATATTTTGGAGATAAAGCTCCATACAATGTATTGGAAAAACGATCTGTAAACAATCATCATAGCAAGCATTTATAATATTGAAGCTTTGTATACATGTTTTGAGCAATATTATTGCAAGTAATTTTCTTGCTTGTAAAAGAATGATTTTGGCCATTTACATTCATATTTCATGTTATTATAAATTTTCTTATAATTATATTGGCCAATATATACTTTGATTTCTCTTATATTTAATTCTACTCTTGATTATTTATATTAAGACCTGAGATATCATTACCTAATTATATTGGGACCTGATATAGTTTGGATTAAAATCCAACAATGGTATCAAAGCTACTATTTAACTCTATTTATTTTTGATAGAGTTTTTTAGAGTCTATCCATTTTAAAAGAAGTGAAGACTTGGACACTATTTTTATAAGGTCTAAAGGAGTAGATATTTAGGGGACATATAAAGATAAAAGCCTCAACTAAATATATTAAGATCCAACTCAGAAGAAATTTGGACATAAGGGGACATTCAAAGTCACCCTGATAATAATTTTGGATTCTACAGAAAGGAGGAGAATCATATTGTGCACTCAAATTAGAATTTGAGATAGAGTGTAGAGATATAAGAGATAATAAAACTCAGATAAATATACTTAGTAAAGTAGAAAGGAGATAAAAAAAACTAAAGCTTTCTACAAGTATATTGAAAGTTTATTATTGAGTCATATTATTCAGGTAAGGAATATTATTGCAAACATTCAAGGAAAGTGCAACTAGGCAAGCATAGTAAAGCAATAGCCTAAGTAGATTAGAGAACACAAGCATTAGAAGCAAATTGAAGCTGATTGAAGTGGCTAGGTTATCCTGAGAAGGGTTGCAGTGAAGTAAACCAGAGAGAACAACAAGTAAGAAGCAACAAAACATAGTCAATGTATAATTAGCAAAGTCATCATCTACGAGAAAAACCAGTAGTAAGAGGTATCTAAGTTTCCAAAGGAGAAATAAATCTAAGTAGTCAGCATTGAGAAGTCTAAGTAGCCAACATTGAGGAGTCTAAGCAACCAATATCGAGAAGTCTAAATAGCCAATATCGAGAAGTCTAAGTGACCAACACCATAGAGTCTAAACAACCAACATCTAAGAATATAAGCAATAAAAATTAAAGTAATCAAATAGGCTAACAATGAAGAAACATACACCAACAAAGGATAAGGTGAGCACAGTATAGCTAAGTGTAATCCAACTAGGAAGAGAACATATTAGTCAAGGAAAGCACATCTTAGCCAAGGAGAGCACATCTTAGCCAGGGAGAGCACATCATAGCCAAATATTAAAGCAAAGTGTAGTTAGGATAGGACAACTAGGGAGAACAAATCATAGTTAAAGTTTAAAGCAAAGCATAGTCAAGATAGCATGTCATAACGAGGGAGAGTAAATCATAGTCAAATATTAAAAATAAGGAGCACCTCTAGAAGAGTACCTTAAGAAGGAAATAAAATAGTGCTTCTAAAAGAGCACCTCTAGAAGGCAATAGAAGGGCACCTCCAAAAGACACTAGAAAAGCACCTCCAAAAGAGCATCTCCAAAGGATAACAAAAGAGCAACCTCTATAAGAGTACTTCTAGAAGACAACAACAAAATGTTTCCTTAAGATAATCTAATAATGTCTTCCAAGGTATGATTTGAGTGCCTCATTGAATTCAAAGTTGCACAACTAGCATTGAAAGCATGATCAATTATTCTTTGCATATTTTACCATAATTAAAAGCCATTATGCAATATAATGTTTGTTGGTGAAGCGTTATTCTGTCTTAAGATGCCAGTTGGAATGTAAGGTAAGCAATGCTACCATTCTTAAATTAATTAAAATTCCAAGTTAATGATTGTGAGAAGTATTAAAACTTAGAAACTTTAATTTATTTAGTGGGAGATAAAAGGACTATAAACTTTTTAGTAAGAGAAAATATAAGTGGGAGATATAAGGTTCTCTACCATATATACTTTTTTTTTTTTTTGATTTTTTAAATATTTATTAATTTATGGAGTGGTAAGGTTTTCTACTTCAAATATGATTTAAAAATCATTTGAATTTGAAATTTGAGGAAAGTTTAAAAGTTAAAGTTTTTTTTTTTTTTTTCGATTTAGAGGATTTAAAATTTGTTTAGAGGATTTGAAGTTTGAAGAAAATTAGAAAGTTAAAGTTTTTGAAGATTTGAAGATATTTAGAATTTTTCAAATTTAACAAAGTAGGGAGATAAAATATTTGCTACTTCAAAGGATTTTAAAAATTTAAAATTTACAAATTTGCAAATTTTTTGTTTGAGAGTTAATTTGAAACATTTTGAAATCAAAATTTTGGAGTAAAAAATATTTCAACTTCAAAGGAATTTGATCATGGATGAAAATGATTTGAAGTTCATAATAAGAAAGAAAATATTGGAAGTTATTAAAATTGGCATACGTAAATTGATTGAAAAATCTGATGAAAAACAAGATATGGCTATGCAATTTATCTATAGAGAAGCAATGAATGAAAGTTTTGAAATATTTGAATATTATTTACATTCAAAGCTTATTGAAGCAATTGAAAATTTCAAATATGATATTACAATACCTATTGATATATGTAGTATAATGTATATGGCATTGCTTTCACTATAAATTTGTAAAAATGAAAATCAAAAGCAAAAAGAGTTGATTGAAAATCTAAAAAGGAAAATAGTCATTTATCATGATTTAAGTGAATCAAGTGAATCATTCCTAAAAGCAATGTTTCATTTCTCATGTAATATTGACATTCCAAGCTCATAAAATTCAAAAACTATTTATGATGCTCTAAGTGAATGTTTAGAGATTACAAGAATAAGATAAGCCCATGAACCAGAGAGCAAAGAAAAAGAAGTTAAAGCTATTCATGAACATCCCTTAGAAGTGCATAACAAAGATACAAAAAAAACATGAATCAAAAGTCAAGAACAATGAAGAAGCTCAAGTAGTTCATGAGTAGGATAACAAAGAAGTAAAGACCAAAGAACCAAAGAAAGAAGAAGAATCTCAAATAGAGATTCATGTAAAATGCAAGGTTACATAGATTGAAGACTAAAGTCTTCAATAACCAAATAATATAATATAGGGACGTTTTGGAGAATATTACATTATTTGGTAAATACAATTGTACCCCCATGGTATCTTTATGGTACAAATATAAATATGTAATAGATTAGGATTCGAGTCTATAGTTTTGGAGAGTGATCTATGTGTAGGATATGCACAAGTGTCATGTATTAGGAGTGCATGTAGGAGAGTAAGTGTCATATAGAAGTGTGCAAGTATCATAAAGTTAAGTGTGCATGTAAGTAGAGAGTGAAGAGTCTTGTATACAAGTGGCAAGATGAGAAGCCAAAGGACATGAGAGTCTTGTCTTATGTAAATAATAGGAAATATTGTAACTCTAAGATATGTGAGGAGTGCAATAGTCAAGTATTGAAGAGTCATTTTTTTATGTCTATATTATGGAGACAAAGCTCAATACAATGTTTTGGGAAAAGGGTCTATAAATGCTCATCATAGCAAAAATTTATAATATTGAATCTTTGTATACATGTTTTGAATATTATTGCAAGTATTTTTCATGCTTGTACATGAATGATTTTGGCCATTTACATTCATATTTGATGTTATTATGAATGTTATTATAATTTATATTGGCCAATATATACTTTGATTGCTCTTATATTTAATTCTACTCTTGATTATTTATATTAAGACCTAAGATATTGTTACTTAATTATATTAGGACCTGATATAGTTTGGCTTAAAATCCAATATAGGATTGTCTACGGTAAGTGGAATACTTGGTATTCCACCATCTATAGAAGTGGTGACAATCATAGAATTAATATAATTAACATTTTATGCATTAGGATCTAAGGTACGTTGATCAGAGTTTACACTTATTGTATTAACATTAGTATGTGGTTGATTATATAATGGGTTATTACTTATGCTAGGTTGATTAAGATATAAAGCTAGAGTTAGGTGGTTGGGGAGGATTTGAGGGTCCACCCTCCTCAAAAGATATTTTGATTAATAATTTCTAACATAATGTGTTTATTCTAATTTTAAAAGGTTATTACATGGTTCATGGACTAAAAAGTTATCCTACCTTGATCATCCTCTTAGGGGTCGAGGAAACCCATGGTTGAGGTATCATCATCCTCATCCTCAAAATTAGGGTTTTTCCTAGAAATTTGATTTTAATTATCATCCCATAGAAGGGGTATATTAGGATCCACTATTTGTTTACATTAATAAGGTAATACCCTCTTTGGGCCATTGATCCAATGGTTTAAGTAAAGGAAGTAAAGGGATTAATTTTTTAAAGTTGTAAATAAGGAGGTAGGATGAGAGAATAAAAAGTATGGCAATAACTTCTATCTCCTCCTTTATATATACATATCCTATCAATATACCTTAAGGGGGTTTCATAATATATATAAACCTTTTGATATACTTGATCTCTTGATATACACGTTGATACATGGAAGAAGCTTTGCCCCCTTGATATACATGGTCATTCATGAGGGCATATCTTTAGGTACATGGGTAAGGAATGGTAGAGGGTAAATCACTCCTAGATACGTGACTATGGATGATACATGAGAGGGTAAACATTTTTAATCTTAATTAATATAAGATAATCTATGCAAAAAAAATTATATGGTATTGATTAGAGTTTAATAAAAATTTCTTTGATAAAGTTCAAAAAATAGGATCAAGAAGGTGTTCACGTTGGGTTCACCAAAGATGTAAGTATGCTAGGCTAGTGAATCTATAACTCATTTCTTATTATCAATGTACAAAAGTGTATTGGGATGTCTTAGACAATGTTTGGTGTGTTCTTTCACAAACACCTAAGTTTCGGTAGATAATCTATATATTTTTTGGTATTAATAAAAAAAGGGGCTGAAGGGCCCCGACCCTTTACACAGAGCTCAAAATATGTACAAGAAAAAAACAAGAGAATATCATAAAAATGCAAGATAGCCCTATATTAGTAAAACAAACAAACATGGGCTAAACTTGTTGATGAAGAAGCTAAAATAATATTCCTCCCACTATCCTTCTATTTAACATGGCTGATGTAGTGCTCAATGCTTTACATAACTGATAAAGAAACTGCTGACAATAATGTAATTTAGTGTGCTTCTGCTTTGCTCTGCCCTATTTATATTTTGGCTTCATTATAATTTCTTATAATATCTTCCAACTCCATGGGGGCATATGACCAGACCTTGAAATTCTCAGATTTAATTGCCATATTCACCATTTTATCGGTAACTTTGTTTCCCTCTCTATAAATATGTTTAACTTGAATTTCTTATAGGTTTCCCAAGATAGTCCTCACATCTATAATTATTTGGAAAATGCTAAAATTATTTAACTCCCATTTTTGAAGGGAAGTTATAATATTATTGGAATCCCCCTCAAGAACAATTCTTCTTAAACCTAAATTCATTGCAATTCGAAGGCTCGTAAGCATTTCCCTTGCTTTAGCTTGGTGATTTATGGTAATTCCTAGATCCTCAACATATGCAACCACTACCTGACCTCTATCATTCCTAATGAGGAACCCACCACCAACATGATCCAGGTTGCCTTTTGCAACTCCATCAAAGTTAATTTTTACCCAGTCTTTGTAAGGACGTTCCCATCTAGTTCTAGTCTCACCTTATTGATTTTTTCCATATTTAAGATGTCTTTTTCTCTAGAGAGGATCATTGCAAGATTTTCCTAGCCAAAAATATTTTTAATACAATCCTCCAATAGGGCTATTTTTATGGCATAAACCCCAATTATTACTTTGGTTTTATTTTTGAACACTCATATGCTTTTTTCCAATCAAATCCTCCAACAAATATGTGGGATGCATTTTTGGCAAAAAATACTGCTTCCTAATTGCCATTATTCCCAAATCCTGATTAGAGAAACTGGAATGACTCAAGAAATATTAAATTCTCTCAATAACATATTTAGGATATCACAAAAAAAATTACAAGTTCCAAACAGGTGGTCGACACACTCATCCGCTTTGTTACATAAGACACAAACAATTGGAACCACAATCTCTCTTTTGAACATATTGTCTTTTGTAAGGATCTTATTGAGAATGGCAATTATAAAAAATTATAGCAACCTTAGGGATGATGTTTAGCTTCCAAATTATTTTAGGCTCCGGTTTCTCTGAAGTTACTTTGCCCAAGACTATATCCATCCTTCACCAAGTACTGGCCTTGTTGGTTTCTTCCCCAAATTATTTTATCCTTCTCTAAAAATCTACCTAAATAATAACTCCTTAGGATGTTTTATAGATATTTACCCCCCGGGCCTTGCATATCTTCTTGCACGATTTTCCACTCTTGAAAATCACCCACCTTATGAATGTAACCATTAATTTTCTTACCATAAGTTTTGGTTAAATGTTCTTTAATATCTTTGATTTTTTTGTAGTTTGCTAAAGGTCCCTCTTGAATCCAAGGGTCTTTCCAAATGTTAATTTTGTCTCCCCTACCTACTCTCCATTTTAGACCTTGCCATAGAACTTTCCTGCTATATTCAAGATATTGTAAAGTAAATTTTAAACTAAGATGCAATCATACAAATATATACCCCATAAGATCCTTTTTTTACACACATGAAATGTAAATACTTTTCATTTTCTTTCTTTCAAAGCAATAAAAATAAAATAGTAAGCAACAAACAAGTTTAGCCTATAATGCAAGCTAAATATTCTTTTAGTTCTTGCCTAAAAAAAAGTGTAGGATGTGGTGAAAACCTAATCTAATTTTTTTTATTTTTTGTGTGTTATAAAGTGAAAATAGAAACTAACCTAGGTAGGAAACAATAGGTAGACAATATTAGAAAACTAAAAATATTTGGCAAAAGGAGTAGGGTTACCTATGCAGGCAACTAAGACAAAATTGTTGCTTCATGATGATAGCTACTTGACAAAATCATTCCTTATTCTAGAAATTTCATTCTTCCTATAATAATAGAGAAACACTAGATATGGGATTAAGTTTTTAGGAACTTCTAGTTTAGGGAATCCAAGTGTAGGAAACAAAGAAATAGCTTCCCAAAAGAAAAAGAAAAAGTAGAAATGTGTATAGTTTTTGTGTTAGATATTTTGGAATAAAATTGTAATTAAATGCATATGAAATGTAAGTAAAATGTAGGACGCCACTTGCATTATCAGTGATGTGACCCGGGTTCAATCCCCATGGTGGATGTGTATACGAAGTATTTACTCAATAAAAAAAATGTAAGTAAAATGTAAGTGAAATGAGATGAAATGTAGGTGAAATGAAATATAATGTAATTAGACTTTAGGAATAAATGTTATAATTGGTTAAATCATATACATCTGAATATGAGTAGTGGTTATGTTGTGTTGTCCTAGAAAACCATCTTGCAATAGCCATGGGAGGCATTAAATAAAACTCCCATTTTTCATTTGTAACATTGAATATTGGATATTAGATAATGATATTAAGGAAAAATTATATATGTCATTATTGTATGCAATGAGTATGCAACCTTGGTTGTAGAAGCATTAAGGAGAAACTCTACACATTTTAATTGCAGTCTACAATTGTTATTTAAGCAACTATCATCTCAATGCCAATATAATTATGCTACTTATATATTAATTATAGTTTGACTATAGTCTATTTGTATTATGTTTATGTTATGTATGTTGGTGGAATTGCATTTTGTATTACATTGAATTCTACATATATTTGTAGGTTATAGTGGTTGTTGTATTGTAGTAGTTACAATTAATAATTGTAGATTGTAGGGTAAAACTACCAAAGACTATAACTAATTTAGCTACAAACAGTACAAGGGCTAGATCATAAAAGCATGTGTCATAGTCATGGAGATCATTGTCCTATTTTTGGATAAGACTATAGCATTGTATGTGTTATTACCATAAGATTATTGTTATACAAGAAGACTGATACCAAAGTGTTGTAATGCCATAGGTAGGAGACCATCTTGTATTGTGTTGTACAAGACTATGTTGTATGAGATTGCATCATATAAGTGAGACCGTACTATTTATTGATAATTCCATCATACAACTATGATGAAAGTCTTATGACTACAATCCTAAGTGACTCATAAGTCTATAATTCCACTTTCCTACTATCAATAATCTCACCATTTGTTACATTTGGTGCTATTGCTATTGCCTGAGTGATATGGGTTAGACTAGAGGAAGAGTAGCATATGAAAGGAGAGGTGAATACAAAATATAAGACCTGTTGACAATTTTTTCACATTGCATAGAGGGGTAGAAAAATCAAAAATTTTGTAAAGTGTGTCTTTTGTAAAGTATTTCTTTTGTTGTTTTTGAAAATATTTGTAAGTTGCAGCAATTTTGGCTTTCATCGCCATCCCCTTTGTATATAGAATGGAGATGCAAGAGCTTCGCTACCAAGCAAGCTAAGGAAAAAAGCTTCGCAAGAAAAGGAAGATAGCTTTGCGAAAGAAAGAAGTAGAGGATGAAAAGAGTTTCGTACCTGAAGCATTTCAAGCAGCTACTTTGGGCAAAAGTTTTGCAAAGCGGCATTCAAGGAACCTCAAACGCTGAAAAATAGCTTCGCTGAAGAAGGAAGACAAGAAAGGCGTGAAAAGAGCTTCACACCCGAAGTGCTTCAAGTAGTTACTTTGGGTGAAAAACTAGCGAAGCAAAATTTGGAGGAGTGAAAGCATTGAAAACTACTTCGCCAAAAAATCAGCGAAGCACCCACTTCGGGCCTCCCCACCGGTGAACCATTTTTACTTTGTCAAAATATGTTGTGAAGCATTTGCTTCGGATAGCTTTCGTGCGAAGCACTTTCACCCGAAGCGGTAGCGGCCATAAAGAACGAAACAATTTTTGAAGGCAAGAGTGCGCTTCGATCGAAATTCCCCTGAACCATAGTTTTGAAGGAAGATCGCGGTGAAGCATTTTGATGATTCATCAGTGAAGCAGTTTTGATACGTCTTTCCAGTGAAACAACGAGAAATGAAGAGCCCCATCTTGAGGAGGAATATTCACTTTGGCATTTCATATCCCCAAAGCTGTCTCACGAAGCTCATTCGTGTGAAGTGCATAACCAAGAAGGAGGATCTGCTTCAGCTCAAATCCATCGTGAAGCGGAGTTGCGAACGAAAATTCAGTGAATCGCTTCAAGGGCACACACTCCAAGCTGGGCATTTTCTTGAGGCAATAAAGTGCCTCATAAATGTATTTTTACATGCCCGATGAACTCGCTGCTCATTTTTGGCAATTGGAAATGAAGTATCAGTCTCTGAAGGAGAGCCCGACAAGCATGGTGGCCACTCAAGCACCGCACCTAGAGGCCAAGGACATTCAGGCGGCTCATTAATGCATGTTTCCCCGATTGACCTGGTCACAGTTGCCAGTTATGGGAAGAGATTTGAGAGCTCAGTCACGAGAGCTGCGGGAGTCGACTTCTCAAGTTTTCGAGGATGTACTCCTCTGATTTATGCATTGATGGCTCAGAGGGTCAGGTCCTCTATAAAAACCCAAGCATTGTAATGTAAAAAGGGGGGAACTTTCTACTAAGAAAGCCGCTGTAACTTGAATCCCTGCGATTAATACTAAAGAGCTTGGAGCCTAATTTCTCTCTTGTATGCTGCCTTCTGTGATTATTTCTGTTACTTCTTTCTTCCTTTGCATACTGTAATTCTGCATTCTAGATTTAGGTGTGCGATTGGGGATAGAACCCTGGAATTTTCCCAAAGGATACATAGGGGAGGAAAACATTGTATTAGTTCTCTTTTATGCTGCCTATGGATAGTGTTTCTATTATATTCACTTTTTTCCTGGTCATCGTAATTCTGAACTCTAAATTTCGACGTAAGGGCGAGGGTCATCCTGGAACTCATCCAGAGGATACATAGGAGGGTTAATATCGCATTCATTTCATTTTATTTTTGGTGTTTCTTGCTACTGTTTCAAGCTATTGGCCAGCAATCGTGCTTATGGTTCTTTTCCACTTTAAATTATCAACATTTCTTCCCTTACCCCTTTTTATTTCCTTCTTGCACCCTTACTCTATTATTTCTTTCCTGCACCCTTACTGTTTTATCTCTTTCCTACACCCTTATATTAAACACCAAAGTAGTTTAGTAAAGGAGCCAGCCTTTCTCTGGAGATTGGCACGAGGGGCATCTCTTGCCTTCGGCCTTTCAATGTTGGTCCAGGTCTAGGGTGCGTACACTTACCCAAAATCCTTTCCTAGGCAGATTTGATGACCAACAGTTTCTGGCACACTCGGTGGGACCCGATCAGTCTCATTATCGAAAGACTCTTAGCATCTGGCGAATCTATTCAACCCAAAAATATTTAAGTCGTAGATACCGGTACCTAAGTCTGTGCCTTCATGCAAACAAGATGGAGAGTTAGGAATAGAGGAGAGGAAACTGAGTTCTTTGAGATTGATATTGACGCCTTTGGGGAACGCTCTAGGTTGGTCACCCCTAAGTCACTGTTACATGGGAAATCCTCGCAAGAGGCTACTTTTGACAAACAAGGACTGACTTTGGATAGCACAACGACTAGCTTTCCTCCTAATCCTCCCAACTCATCGAAGCATCCTAGTGCCTCCATTCATATTAGTCATCCTGTTAGCAACCAGGGAGGAGCTTCAGGAATTCCTGTTTCTCAAAATCCAGGAGCCAATATAGCACAACAACAACAACAACAACAACAACAAAAACAAATGTAGCAGCAGCAACTACCGCCCAGACTGTTCCCAACATGGAATTCTTCTGGACCACTAAATTTAGCAGGACAAGGGCAAGTTTCGCCTACTGCTATGAAGAAGATCCCAATGTTCGATGGAATTGGGAAGACTGCTCTGGAGCATATCCAGGACATAGTTTCTCTGGCAGTGATTCATGACATCACAGAAGAGTGAGTTATGGTAAAGCTTTTGGTTCTATCTCTTAGAGGGAAACTCCTCTACTTGTATATATATTTACCACCCGATACTATAACGGGATGGGACCAGTTAGCCAGACAGTTGATGTGAAGCTTCAATGAGTCTACCGATCCATCCTTTCTCCTGCATCAGTTCACAATGATTCAGAGACATCCACAAGAGGAGATCACTAATTTCAATGTTAGGTTCGCTCAAACCTGGCAAAGAATACCGGTTGGACTTCGGCCAAATAGTGAAGTTGTAGCATACTATTTCCTTCGAGCTTTTAACCTCGATATCAGTGTCATGGTAAGGTATTCGAATATCAATACCTTCCCGAGTTATATGAGTTGGCCCAAAAAGTGGAGATGGACCTAATAGCTATGGGTAAGCTCCCCCAAAGGATGTCAATGCCCATACTTCCCTATTTCCCTCAATCTCAGTACGCGAGCATAGCCGCTTCGCAGATCTCTACAATCCCTGCATACCCGATCTCATCTTGGAACCCGAATCCCATTGTATCTCAAATCGCTACTCCACAAATCCATTTTCCCACATTTTTGACTTCGCAGCCCATTATTTCTTCGACATTCCCTGTATTTCCAGCACCACCTCAACACCCCGCCCTACCTCCAATACCAATGATGGCTCCATTGCCACCTATTCCTAAAGCCGATGATATGCAAGCCAAAATACTACAAGAAGTTCAGTCCTTGAACTCCACAGTACAAACCCTATCTAATGACATGACCATTATGAAAAATAAACAGGCGCAACAAGAATTTATATCGAGGAGGTCGTATCCTACACCCACGCTTACTAAAGATCAAGCAGTCCAGCAAGGGAGAGCATCGGCAAGAAATGTCGTGATTGACGAAGCTTCGAGCACTTTCGATTACATACATTGGTGCTCCATGTGTAATGACCCTCATGAAGAGAATACTTGCATGCTGCACCAACATTATGTGCAAACGCTGGAAAGCAGTAGTCATGGTGGTCAGGTCAACATCATCAGGCAATTGGACCAGAACTTGGTAATTGGTGAAGAAGAGCAAATTGCAGTCCTTACTAGAGGAGGGAAAAGGTCAATAGAGGTAGATGCTACCCAAATGGCTCCCTTGAAGGTGCATGCTCACCATGAGAAAGGGTAGCAACCTTCTCAGGCCTCAAGCGAACCTCCTCAGCCTGCACCAGTCAAGGATAAGGCCCAATAGGCCCCTGCAAATCCACCTCAGGTGGAAACTAAAGAACAAGCTAGAGAGAAGCTCAAGATTCCTTCGCTGACCAAGCGACAAAGGGTCGAAGCTACGAAGAAATATCACACCACATACGAGGAAAAATGGAACCTGAGGTGCACAAATCCCTAGCCTACAATATTGTAGATGAGCTGAAGAATATTCTAGCTAATATTAGCCTATATGACGCACTACAGTTGCCCGATCAAGTGGACCTACTGCAAGAATCATTGAAGACTACTAAGGCGAAGAAGTTAGCACCACTCGCTCTAGTGCAGACCCTGTCCACATCCATTATGGGGAAGAATCATCCACCTCCGTTCTACCTATATTTGCAAATGGAAGGGTATGTTATACACAACTGTATGATAGACTCTGGGGCCGTGACGACAGTCATGCCAAAAGCGATGTGTGAGGAAATAGGAATGGAGTACACCCGAAGCAGCCATGGCGTGCTACATTTGTATGGTACTCCCATGAAGACTGTAGGAGTGATTAAAGATATACCTATCCGACTACACAAGATGCCTCAAATCATAGTTATACAAGAGGTGGTGGTCGTCGACTTGGAGCCATATTTCAGTATGTGCTTGTCGAGAGAGTTTACGATGAAGCTGGGAGGATATCTATCTATGGATTACTCACACTTGGAGATTCCATTCAAAGGGAAGAAGGTAAAAATCTACAACGAGAATCTTTCTACTTTCCTTGTATAGAAGGTGTCCGAAGAAGAGAGCAACGATCCCATGCATACAATAGTGGAAGGGATAGAGCAGGTGGACCTGGTCGAGGAATCCCTTGCATAGTTAAGTTGTGAAGATGAGTTTTCATTTGCAGACTTTAATGCCATGATAGAAATGGAGATGGGATGTTATGCCATCACCGATCCTGAGAAACACATTAAGTCAGAAGATAAGATCTTTGTCCAAGAAGGACTATGGAAGTTGTTATTCGATGGTGCCCGATGCAAAAATGGAATCAGGGCAGGGATTCTTTTAGTATTCCCTTCTGGAGAGCAGAAGGAATATTGTTACCAATTGGTGTGGAGATGCACCAACAATGCAGCAAAATACGAAGCATTATGCCTAGGACTCAAAAAAGCAAAAAAGTTAGGCATAAAGCATATCCAAATCTTTGGAGACTCAGAATTGGTATGCAATCAAGTCACAAATAGGTGCACTTCAAAGAAGCACTATCTCAAGTCATACCGTAACATGATATGGGACTTGTTTGACTAGTTCAAATCTCTCAATCTGTAATCTATTCCACGAGAAAAGAATCAACATGCCAATTTTCTAGCATCTATCGCAGCCAAGTACTTCCAACAGAAGACATGGTGCATAAGCCTAAAGCTGTGAGGATGATTTACAGGCCCTCTGTCCCAGACAGAGATCTGCATTGGCAAGTTTTTGATAATGATGAATAGATTATGAATTTTATGATTCAAGAAGCAGCCACAGTTGAGAAAAGAAGTCTTGAAGATGAAGAATATGAAGGGCTAGTTCAATTGAAGAATAATCATGTTCCCAAGGGATTAATTACTCTTGAAAGCCTCTTTGATTAGAATGATCAAGCAATTTCTCATAGGATCAAGGTCAATGCGAAGCAGTATCAGGATTTGGAACTTGAACCTTCTAAAGCAGTAAAAGTTGGAACAGATTGCACTTCGAAGGAGCTAGAATAGATCCGACCTCTATGCAGAAGGTATCCCGACATAGTGGCTTGGTCTTATCAAGACTTAAAGGGATATGATCGATAACTAATCCAACATACAATTGAGTTGTAGGAGGGAATCAAACCCTTCCAACAGAAGCAAAGGCCTGTCAATCCAAAGATTGAGGTCTTGATGAAGGCAAAACTCCTGAAGATGCTCGAGGTAAAGATAATTTATCCTATTAAGCATTCCTCTTGGGTAGCAAACCTAGTCCCTATTAGAAAGAAGAACAAAGATATACAATTATGCGTGGACTTTCACAACCTGAACCAGACTTCTCTCAAATATCACTACCCTCTCCCACAGATAGATTAGATATTTCACTCAGTGGCTGGGGCTCAACGCTTCTCCCTACTTGATGGCTTCTCAGGATACAATCAGATTTGGGTTAGGGACGAGGACCAACATAAAACCGCATTCACGACCAAGTGGGGAACATTTGCTTACCAGCGAATGCCATTTGGCCTTTTGAATGCGGGGGCCACTTTTCAGAGGGCCATGGATCTAGCTTTTGGCGAACTCTTGAATAAGGTTATTGTTATCTATTTGGATGACATGACTGTCTTCTCCCAAAGAAGGGAGGATCATCCTTTTCATCTACAACAGGTATTCAAAAAATGTCAAGAGTTTGGCATTTCAATCAATCTAAATAAATCCATATTCGCAGTCAGTGAAGGGAAGTTATTGGGACATGTGATATCCGAGAAGGGTCTCGCCATAGATCCTGATAGAGCTGAGGCTATCTTGAAGCTCCCACTCCCAATAAACAAGAAAGGACTTCAATCCTTTTTTGACCAGATCAACTTCGTGAGGAAGTTTGTTCCAGATTTCACCCAGGTCATCAAGCCAATGTTCGAAATTTTAAAGAATGGCATCGAATTCATTTGGACGGAGGAGAGAAAAGAGGCATTTGAAGAGATCAAGGCCCAAGTCGCTCAGACACCAGTCTTGACCAACCCTGATTACAACCGAGATTTCATCTTATATGCCATAGGAGAACCTGAGAGCTATGTTGCAGTCCTAACACAAAAGGGGGAAGATGGCAAAGAACGCCCCATCACGTTTCTAAGTCAAGTGATAAACCCCCATGAAGAAAAATAAAATTTCATAGAAATGCAGGTGCACGCAGTAATGTAGTCTCTTAGGAAATTCAAGAAATTCATTTCCCAAAGTCGGGTTACAGTCTTTGTCATACACCTCGATGTGCACAATTTTATTATCCAAGGAGAATTGGGAAGCAAAAGAGTCGGTTGGGTCAGCAAGATACAAGAGTTCGACATCGAAATTAGACCCATAAAACTAGTTTGCGGTCACGCATTATGTCAAGAGCTTGCAAAGAGCGTAGCGATCGAAGTGACAACTTGTCAGTGGGACGACTCAACAGCAGAAGGATGCTTCACAAACCAAGAAGAGGACGAGAAGGACTGGGTCGGTGAGGTAGTCAAATATTTTAACATCGATAGATGTCCTTTGCATCTAAATGCTTCACAGCAGAGGCATTTCAGGACGCGGTCCCTCTGAAACATGCTGCACCCCGGAGGCCTATTTTTTAGAAACATTGATGGCATTCTCCTTAGGTGCATAAAAGAAGACGATAAGAAGAGAGTCCTAGGATAATTTCATTCAGGGTTATTTGGAGGTCACTTCGCAGGAAGAGCGACGACATTGAAGATAATTAAAGCTGGTTATTATTGGCCTACACTCTTCACCGATGCCTTTGCGGTCTGTCGTCGATGTGAGCAATGTCAGAAGTTTGTCGGCCAAAGAAGAAGTGCTCCTATGCCTCTCTGACCGATACAAGTAGAAACACCCTTTCAACAATGGGGGTTGGATTTCATAGGGGTTATATCGCCAAACTCTTTTGCAGGGCATAAGTTTGTCCTGACCGCAACTGACTACTTCACCAGATGGGCCGAAGCAGTACCCATAAAACATGCTGATCAGGAGACCGTCATCGCCTTCCTTGAGGGATTGATCACCCGATTTGGCATCCCAGAAGCAATCATTATGGACAATGGTCCCGGTTTTTCAGACGCCAAAATCAATGAGTTCCTCTACCAATATGGGATATACCATAAAGTTTCCTCTAATTACTACCCATAGGGTAACAGCTTGGCGGAATCAACCAACAAGACTCTGTTAAGGGTGCTAAGAAAGTTCATGGAGAATAACAAAAGAACTTGGCACCTCCTTTTAGACCGATACTTGTGGACTAATCATATTTCTGTCAAGAAGTCGATGAAAACATCACCTTACGCCCTAGTGTATGGCAAGGAGGCCATCCTACCAACCCATGTAGAGATCCCCACATTGCAGCTGTTGGATGATGAAGAGGAAGTTAATCCTATGGAAAACAGGTTGGCTCAACTACTACAGCTAGAGGAAGAATATGAGAAGTCCTACCAGAGCTTTGCTAAGCATGCTCAGATCACCCAAGACTGGTTCAAGAAGAAATCCTCCGACCGCACGTTCAAAGTGGGATATCTAGTGTGGAAGTGGGACTCCTGAAAGGCCAAACCTAGGAATCACAATAATTTGGATGCTTTCTAGGACAGAACGTTCAAAATTGTAAAGGTAAACTCGACCAATTCTTTTATCCTCAAATATGTAGGTGGCCAATTCTTGCCAATTTCTGTCAATGGTCTTCATTTGAAGACTTTTCATTGTTGATTTCTCTCTAAAAAAAAATGTGTGTTTAAACCTTACTTTTGTATGTAGTTTTTCATTCATGTATATATACCCTGCTTCAAGATCTCTGAGAGGTTAAGTGTCACAGCGATGAACTCCAGCTTCGCTAAGCCTAGTCAGAATCTCCTTCGGGAAGTTTTAATGTGAAGCACTAATGCAAGATGCTTCGCAGCGAAGCGCTTTAGCCTGGAGGGAGTCATCGAAGAACAAGAGCATGATGAAGGCATAATAAATGCTTCACAAATCAAGTATGAGCGAAACATTTTTCAAAGAAAATGAGCTTCGAGAGGACTAACCTTCCGCAAAGCAAGTAGTGACACGACGAGGAAAAACTACTTCGGGCCCGAAGCATAAAAAATGATCTCACATCGGAGGTTCGCTGCGAAGCATCTTCAACGTTGATTTTAACTTTGCCAACCCAACAAACGCGCGAGGCGGGAGCATTTAAAACATGCCTAGAGGTACGTGCCAATGATAACCTAGGTAAACATCCGTAGCACATGAGTTTAATGCAAAGGTGGTGGGGCACATCCCAAGAATATTCGGTTGCAAGAAAAGATCACTCCTAAGTATGAGGTGGCAGAAGTTTAAGTTTTTTATGTCGAGCATAATCATCAAAGCGCATGGGTCCGCGTACAGTGCTTTGCCGCAAAGCCAATCAAAAGTTATGGCAACCTTCCCCATCCGAGTTGTAAATTTAATTATGGCAGGTGCCATAAATTAAGATAGTTGTATTTTAAGGCTATAAAACGTGATGCTTAGCGGTAAGAGGGGTGTTTGCCAACTGTTAATACAAATATTGAGAGCTGTCGTTGATAGCCTACATTCCTCTGCCCTTTGCATCAAAATAATTCGCATTGAAGTCTTCTGCGCCAAAAAATCTGCTGTCGTAAACATCCAATGGGGAAGAAAAATTCTAAAGAGAAGGGGAAGGAGCCTGAGGTAGCAGCCCCGAAGAAGGGCAAAGAAGAGCAAAAACATAGACCTAAGAAGGTCAATCTCAACCTCCACCCAAAAAAGCAGTCGATGGAGGAAGGAGAGGATTCTGAAGAAGAGCAACTTGAAGAACCACCAATTGATGGGTGGGCAAAAATTTGGGACATTGAACTCTCAAAGAGCATGGCCGAGCTCTGATATACTTGTATCACTCCAAATTTTTCCCATCCTTACCTTCAGGCTATTGGATCCATGCCCGAAAGGAGGATGGGAAAAGGATGTCGCAGTACCTTAGACTGAGAGGACTTTGCGAAGGTCCCGCCTCTCAAGGGAGGTGTATTTTGATGATTTTTTGACGGATGGTGGGTTCACCAGGAAACATTTAAGGGTAGTTTCCATGCCTAGGTTTGGAATGTGTTTTAATGTGTTCATTTTTAACCTTAAGCATTCATATCCTAGGTTTGGCCAAATGAATCTAGATTAATCTATATGAAAATGCAAATTCACTGAATACAAAAAATAGATTTAAAGACATAAAACAGAGAATTGACAGAGTACAAATGCGAAATACCTGATCTAGATATCTGGTGATGATTCTGATGTTTGAAGCAGTTAGGATCATCTGGAATTCTATAGAATCATCTGAGATCTGACAGAATCGTCTGAGATCTGACAGAATCGTCTGAGATCTGATGAATTCGTTAGACGAATTCATTAGAGACCTGCAAGCAGAAAAATAGATACAAAACACAACGAATACTACTGTACTAACAGAGGGAAATGACACCAAATGACTGTATGAATACTGAATAACAGTTATGAACATAAATTCAAACAAATTACAATATTATAATGACAAATCATGATCTTAATATGCAATCTAAGCTAAATGGGTGAACTCCAAATGCAAAATAACATAAACACTAAATAAATTGTCTAATTTGCAGAATAAAATAGCAGAGAAATGTTCGAGAAATGCAAACTCCAGGCACTGATTGCCTCAATATGGACTGCAGTCGAGATCGTCTCGCATCAGTACAAAATTGTCTCGAATTGGACAAGTTCGCCTCCGATCTGAACAGGTTCGTCGGCGATGATGTATGCTGGCTCCGGCTGAAAAACAGTGATATACCTGCAACAAAATTGGTATGGGACCAGTGCAAATGAAAATTGGGATGTTTCAACGTAGATGGAGTTAAATTGCAGATAATTTCAGCCAGGGGGGTGCTAAGGGAATAGTTTAGGATTAAATAGGCTTAGGGGAGTAGTTAGGAGGTTGGAGATCATCCCAATTTGGGAGATCTCCAATGGGGGAGGGTCTCTAACGGCGTAGACACGCTTCTGCCCAGATTGGAGACCCGTTGGAACATAAGCTAACTTTGCAAAATTAGTTTTGCGATAATATCATCTGGACGTCCTAGTCCAGACGAAATCGTCAAATCTGGGGCGATATCGTCTGATCGGCGACGATATCGTCAAACGGTCAAAACAACCTCTAAAATTGGCACGAAAAAGGGGGAAACGGATTACCCGACGGTTAACGGGCGGTTTGGGAGGTTAAATTTGAATTTTAAATTATTTACTAAGGTGAATGTAATTATTGTAATTTTACTGCACCAATTTTAGGGTGCTACATTTTTCCCCCTCTTTAGCAAATTTTTCGAAGAAAATGCGTTAAATATGAGTTCTTCTCGATCTACGAGAAAGCAAAAATTATTCCCATTTTTAGGCGACGATTCTTGGTCAAATCGTACGACAGCTTACTATGGTGCCCCCTCCGTGTTTTTACCCAAATTGAACGTTTGAGGTAAAAACACGAAAAAGCAAAAAATTATTTTTAAATAAAATTAAGAAAAATAGGGTAAAACCCTAATTCATTTTTACTGTTCATTTTCTGGTTTTTAGAGCTCTGGAGCAAAAAATGGTGGAGACGATGCACAGATTGACAGAGGTCCAGTGCGGTCTATGGGTAAGAGTCTAGACTTAACTAGGATGCTTTAATTTAATTTGACATGCTTTGTAGGTAATTTTTAGGTGATTTTTGAGCATCGCGGCCGTTTTTGGGCCGTCGACGTCGTCGGGATGAAATCGTCCCGATTTTGACGAAATCATCTCAATTTCGACAATTTTGCCCGAGGGCGAAATCGTCAAAAGGGGGACGATTTCGTCGAAATCGGGACGATTTCGAACTACGAAATCGAAGACGATTATGCTCAAATTTGGGACGATATCGTCCAATAGTGGGCGATATCATCAATTGCACAAAATTGAATTTTAACTTGCATTATTATTTACTTGAATTGTTATTAATGATTGTTTATTGTTTTGTTGTTTATGTTTGCAGAGAGGATTACTAAAGAGCAGGGAGTGGAAGTATGGAGGGTTGAGAGATGACTTGGCCGCTCTCACATAGGCAGAGCGAGATCAGCTGGCACAGGCCGGCTTGCAGCATGTGGCAGAGATGCCACAAGTATCTATAGATATGGGGCTTCTAACAGCCCTAGCAGAGATATGGTATTCGGGTTATTCATGTTTTCGGCTACCTACAGGGGAGATGACTCCCACACTAGAGGATGTATGGAGGATTCTAAAAATCCCCATATAAGGACGATTGATTACTCCTACGACCAATCAGGGCCATGCTATGGGATGACTGTGCGGTGAACCGAGCTTTGCCCTGGAGAAGGGTGGAGTTAATATCGAGGAACTGAGTCAGATGCCTGGGGCATCTAGGCTCACACAGGTACTAGCTGGAGTGGTTGGTGGACTTTTGCTGTGCCACCAGAGCGAGTGCAGGGTGCCGTGGATGCTCGCAGATGTGATCTGCGATATGCAGGACCATGGCTACAGGTTTTCTTAGGGCAATTTTGTTCTATGCCGATTGTACAGGATCCTATATGGGGTCGTGTACAAGGGCGGCCGATGTCTGGTCATGACATCGCTCTTACAGGTTTGGTGTCGGGAGCACATTGCAGTGCAAAGGCCGGTAGGGCTTCCTCTGACAGGGGTTGACGGGGAGAGGCCCCGAGTCTTCTACTGGTGGCTTCAGAGAGGGTCACAGTAGCGGATTGACCTCCCTATGTATCGGAGGCTATTGGATGACCTAGTCTAGGATCAGATCACCTAGAGGCCATGGAGGGAGCATCCAGGGTGGGCCGAGGATGGAAAGGAGTTGGCTTGCGTCAGGCGAGTTTGCTAGCTACGGATGGAGAGAGGAGAGGTGGAGCTCCATCGCTATGATCAAGTTTTGAGGCAGTTCGATCTGCAGTAGGGGATCCCATCTCTGAGGGATTACAAGTTTTCTCAGACTGTCCGGGATAACACCACGGTTAGCGGGGCTCTCGACATGCAATGGTTCTGGAGCCAAGACATGGATGATGCCCCCATCCAGCCAGTGGATGGTGACGACGTAGGGGTAGCCGATGGCTATGATGCTTGGTACGTAGGCATCCGCCCTCCTCGAATGATGAGGGCACAAGTTCCGATCCATGCGGTTGTGCATCGGATAGGGAGGCGATGCCAGGCGGCGATGGAGGCAGCCCAAGGTCGTGGTGGGAGAGAGGTGAGGAGGCCACAAACACAGGAGAGGCTGCGGCAGAGAGAGAGGGAGAGGAGGGAGGCGAGACCCCCATCTCCATAGAGGCCACCATCGCCCGATAAGGGCAAAGGTGTTGACACAGGAGAGAGTAGTGAGATGGCTACTCTTCGAGCAAAGAGAGATAGTCTCCAGGCCCAGGTGCAGACGCTACAGGATGAGGCTGCACGCCACCGGGCTGAGGTGTCACAGCTGTGGGATGAGATTGCACGTCTCAGGGCACAGGGCGGAGGGGCAAGCTTTGGAGAGCTGACACGGGCTATCACCCAGCTGACCTTTTACCAGACATTATACTTCTAGCTGGTGCCAAAGGCAGATAGACTATCCCTGCCAGCTAACATCGCAGATCCGATCAGGATCGGGTCGTCAAGGACCACATCCCAGTTGAGGACGAGGACTACACAAACGGCGATGGGGCCACCTCATCCACCTCAGGGCGGGGGAGGAGATGAGGCAGAGAGCTCGAGGGGCTCTCGAGGCTAGAGGGCTGCATTGACATTGTACAGACTATCATTGTTGTATTATTATTTTTATAGAGGATTGAGTATGCCGAGGTACATATTGTGGCATACCAATCCAGTTTTGATGATGTATATATGTTGTTGATATATATATGAGATGATATAATTTTGATCATATGACTTGTATTATGTGATGCTTATGATGCTTTTATGTTTGATTGATTGTTTTGCTAATTGGATTGATGATTCAAGAAATTATGTTGTTTTTTTTTATTTTAAAATATTATAATTTTGATGTCATGCTGGTAATATTTGAAATGAAATAATCTGATGTAACAAATTGATTGGTTGTAATGTGATGTAAAAATAAAAAGAGACTTCTAACAATAATTTCAAAGGACATTGTCGCTATTATAGACCATTTCATGGAGTTGCTGCTCACTCGGCCGTCAAGCTAATCCCAGGATAGAAATATGGTTAGAAGAACAAGAGTGCTTAAGAGACTGTCTTAAGACTTTGGTGCAATGGGGAAAATGATGATGATGATGGTTTGTTTTACAGATTTCATAAGAAATATTGTGCATGAAATAATGTTTTAAAATGATTTTTGTTAGGCATAAATTCCTAAGTATGATAAAATTTTTGGATAATTCTTTAGGAATTATACCATAATTGCAAAATTGTAGGTTAACATAATGACATGAAATAATGAAAATGTGTTTGCTTTTGAAAAGCATAATTTGTGTAACATAATGAATTAAGTCATATGGTTTTCATGTTTTTTAATAAATGGGGAATACAAATTGTTACAATGGTCTGCGCTAGGCATAGAATGTGTAGGTATAGACTTATACCATCATTGCGAAAATCCAAAAAAGATAGTTTTATTGCATGGTTGATTTTTGATGAACAAAAAATATGAAAATGAGGACTTGCGCTAGGCATAAAATTCCAATTTTGGTTTTGAAACTATACCATCGTCGTGAAAGTCAACCAGATATATATGTATATGTTTTGTGTAGTTTGAAAGAAATTTTTGATTTTTCTATTATATAGTTGTCTTTGTGGTAAACAACTGTACTTGATTTATTCCAAACAAGTTGCAAAAATAATATTTCAAATTATTTTGAAGACAAAAGTTAGATTTATAAGGAATCCCATGTGCATATGTGAATTCATTTCCGATCTTGATTTATCATAATGATACACAAAATCTCTCAAATACAAATGTGTGTGCAATTGCATTGTTCATTTACCAGCTTTGAGCAAGATAATATGATACAAGTGATTTGAAGAAACCAAATAAGTGTTCATTAACCATGATGTAGATGCATATAACCATACTAAACTACTATGTAGGTCGGATTATCAAGAGCTAGCTAATCCATAAGCGGACATAGGTCTCGTACAAAAGAAGGTCGCTAATGTGACGGACATATCACCACGCTAGGAGTTACCCAAGGCCAAGCAGGTTGGGCACAAACCACCTGTTATGGGGCTTACCTCACAGTTTTCAAATAATTGAGAATTCCAGGGATTCAAGCTCATCAACCCTTATTTTCTTTTCAAAGGGTAGGGAAGGGATTTTATTGCTTTTTTGCTTTTTCTTTCTGTTTTCTTTTGCTTATTTTTCTTTTTGTATTTCTTTTGCTTGATAATGCTTGGAAAATTGCTCCTAATTCATGGGTTCTTTAAGTTCTTTACCATATAAGGTAGATAATTTATATGCTCCTGATTCAAATTTAGCAGTAATAATGTATGGTCCAAGCCAATTGGGCTCAAATTTACCTTTAAGTTCCTTAGTTGCATTTGTATTTTTTTGATTTTCTTTTAAAACAAGGTCACCAATCTCAAAGGATCGATGACGAACTTTCTTAGCATATGATCTTTTAAGCTTGTTTTGATAAGCACGGAGATGCTCCAAAGCATTGATGCATTTTTCATCTAGGAGTTCTAGCTGACTGAGTCTGCCAGCACGATATTCGTCTCCTACTTTGATATCTTGAAGTAGCAGAGCCAAAGAAGGAACTTCCAATTCAAATGGAAAAACTGCTTCAACACCATATACCAAAACAAATGGTGAAGTTCCAGTGGGGGTTCGAACACTAGTTCGATAGGCCCACAAGGTTGGATATAATTGAATGTGCCAATCACGACCAGTTTTATTGACCAATATTTTGAGAATTTTGATTAAGGTTTTGTTAGATGCTTCGCTTGACCATTACCCCGAGGATAATAGGGAGTGGACCAACGATGTTGAATCTTATATTTTTGACATGATTTTTTAACATATTTATTTTTGAAACAAGTTCCATTGTCAGAGATGAGATTGGCAGGAATTTCAAACCTGTAAATGATTTGATTAAAAATAAATTTAGAAACTTGTGTGCCAGCAGGCAGAAGCTAAAGGCATAGCTTTGACCCACTTCGTGAAATACTCAGTGGCGGTTATGATGAACTTGTGTCCATCAGATGACACAGGATTGATTTTGCCAATAATATCCAAGCCCCATTTAGAAAAGGGCCAAGGAGAAGAAATATCCTGCAACTCTTGTGCAGGCGCATGGACAAGGTCAGCATGTTTTTGACACTTGTCGCAATGGCGCACATACTCATGTGCATCTGTTTCCATGGTAGGCCAAAAGTATCCTATCCGAAGGAGCTTTTTAGCAATGACACTACCACTAAAGTGTCCTCCACAAGATCCATCGTGGGCTTCACTCAAGGCTGATTTAGACTCTTCTAAGTTTAAACATCTTAATAGGATACCTTCAAAAGATCTCCTATATAAAGTATTGCCAATTATTACAAATCGACTTGCTCGTCGACGTAATAACCGACGCTGGTTTCTATTAGAATTGACAGGGAAAGTCCCATTTTGGAGAAAATCAAATATGTCTGTATACCAAGGTTCAGGAGTAGTTTCATTGATTAGAAACACATCCAAAGGCTCTAAGCATGACTTATTTGAAGCGGGTTCCTAGAGTCGACGAATAATGATAGTGGCATATTCGTCATCTAACTCCAAGGGTAGGAGAGATGCAGCTGTGGCCATAGCATCAGCTGCACGGTTGCTAGTTCGAGGAATAGCTTCTAAGGTAACTTGATCAAATAAAGACATTAATTGTAAAACATAGGCCTTATATGGGCGCAGTTTATCATCTTTGGTTTGATAAACTTCATTAATTTGGTTTATAACCAATTGAGAATCACCAAAAACTAAAAGGTGTTTAATTTTTAGCGCTAGGGCAGCTCGTAATCCAAGGATTAGAGCTTCATACTCAGTAGTGTTGTTGGTGCAAGCAAATGTCAATTTGAAGGACAGAGGAATAAGATGTTTTTGTGGAGATATTAAAATAATACCCGCACCAACCCACTCATGCATCGGGCTCCATCAAAGTATAAGGACCATTGTTCGGTATGGTCTACCTCTAATTGAAGGCATTCATCTAGAAACTCGATGATGAGGGGATGGGTAGACTCTAAGGGTGCAAGTGACTAATTGATCTGCTATGATTTGACCCTTAATAGACTTCTGTCCTATGAATGTGAGATCAAACTCGCTTAGAGCAAGAACCCACTTGGCTGTGCGACCCGATAAATAAGGTCGACTCATGAGATACCTTAAGGGGTCATATTTAGCAATGACATAAGTTTTTTGACTAAGCATATAATGTCATAATTTTTGCGTAGCAAACACGACTGCTAGACATAGCTTTTCCAACGCTGTGTAGCGGGTTTCATAACTGATGAAGGTTCGACTAATATAATAATTAGCACGTTCTCGCTTTTCATCATCAAGCTGAGATAACATAGCCCCTAAGGTAGAATCTGAAGCTAAAATATATAGGAGAAATGGGCGATCAGATTTAGGTGGTGAAAGCATAGGTGGATTAAGGAGGTATTGTTTGAGAAGTTCAAAAGCTTCTCTACATTCTCTGTCCCAATTAAAAGGGACATCTTTCTTAAGGAGTTTAAGAAATGGACCAGTTTTGTCTGCCAGCTTATTGATGAAGCGACGGATGGCTTGAAGTTTACCTTGTAAACTTCGTAACTCAGATATATTAGTAGGTGCGGGCATATCAGTGATGGCCGCAATCTTGAGAGGGTCGATTTCAATACCACGTAAAGAAACTAAAACCCCTAAGAGTTTGTCGGATTTAACTCCGAATATGCATTTTGTTGGATTTAATCGAATGAGATATTCTCGTAATCGATTAAAGACTTTCCTTAAATCATCTAAATGATTATTTTCAATAATAGAGTGAGCTATAATATCATCTACATAATCATGTAGGATATCATGCATCATATCATGAAAAATATAGGTCATAGCTCGTTGATAAGTTGCACCGGCGTTCTTTAAGCCAAATGGCATCACTTTCCAGCAAAAGGTACCCCAGGGGGTAATAAAGGCTGTTTTAGCCTGGTCTTCAGGAGCTATCCTGATCTGATTATAACCAGAGAATCCATCCATTAAGGACATCATCCCACTCCCGACAATAAAGTCAATGATTTGATCCATGTTTGGAAGAGGAAAGTCATCTTTAGGGCATGCAACATTAATATCTCTAAAATCTGTGCAAACCCTAACTTTGGTAGCTTCTTTCTTGGTGACTGGAACTACGTTTGAGATCCATTCAGCATAATCAATAGCTTGTATAAAGATAACATTCAGGAGTTTTTCTAACTCCCCTTTGACTAGTAGAGCCACTTTGGGATGCATTTTTCTAAGTTTTTGTTTAACAGGTTTAGCATCCGGATGGACCACTAGATGATGCATGACTACGTAAGGGTCTAGACCTGGCATATCTTCATATGTCCAAGCGAAGACATCTTCATACTCTTTAAGGAACGCAATGTATTGTTCTTGTTTTTCTTGACTTAATTCTGATCCAATATTGATTATGTGAGGATTGTCCTCGGCTCCAATATTAATTTTAATGACGTTTTCTACCTCCATGTGTAGATCTCTTTCAAAATTAGGTGGGGCGGGTGAAACGCCCAATTCTTGTAATTCTTGTAAGGTTAATTTAGATAATTCATTTCGAGGATTAGTGGCTTCAATTTGGGCTATAGTTGGTATAGAACCATCAAAATAAAATCCATTGTGTAACATTTCTTCAACAGAGACATCATGGAAGATATCTCCTTCCAACTCTTCATCGGGGTCAGCAATCATTTCAGGGTATGCGATGGATAGCATGTTGCATGAAAACGATTGATTTTTAAGAGGCAAATCAACATGCCTATCCATATAATCTTGATAACATATGAGATGATCATCATCCTCAAAAGGAAAGGGTTGACCCTTACTAGGAAATAAGCCCACGCCACAGTGGGCAGGCCACGGTTCTACCTCGAAAGGTTCTTTCATGCCATTTTGGAAAGGTCCCAAGCCTTTCCCTTCATATCCCATTTTAAGCATCATGGGTTTAGCTTTAATATAATCATTGGTAAAATAACACCGAGCATATCCCTCATGATGAGTTTTGATATTCCGAGGGATTCTTCCCCAGTCATATCCTTTATAAATGAAGGCACAACTTCCGACTTGGTAAGTACTTCCCATAGGTTGTGGGAGGCCCAAAGTACGGGGAGATGGCGGCAAGTTATTTAAAAGGTTTGAATCTCGCATGAAAGCATTCGTTTTTTTTATATTAAGGTTGTAGA
The DNA here is from genome assembly GCA_028583015.1 of Wollemia nobilis. NCBI lineage: Eukaryota > Viridiplantae > Streptophyta > Pinopsida > Araucariales > Araucariaceae > Wollemia > Wollemia nobilis. The sequence goes on from JAQPPZ010016862.1 coordinate 2,580,348, forward strand.
TAAATCTGATAAAAGTTCATCAGAAAGGGCATAAGATGTAGAAGGCTTATTACCTATATCTTTAGATGTGGAAGGTATGATAGGTGTGTCTATAGGTTTTGAATTTATAGGGATAGAACTTGAAGGATTGGTTGTAGACTTAAGATCTTTTTGAGGTTCTAAAATGATTTGTTTAGAGGGTTGTTGATCTATATAGGAGGATGAAATTAATGGAGAGGAAATAGGTGAAGTTATAGGTGTATGTTTCACAGTTTTAGATGAAAAATAAGAACTAGGATGTGTGGATGACAGAGCAGGGCAAAATTGCACTCCAACGGGTTCTGCCAAAGCACACATATCAAAAGGTCTAGGGTCACCATGAATAGTGACCAACTGATTTTTAAACTCGAATTTAACACATTGGTGTAAGGTTGATGGGACCGCTCGCATGGCGTTGATCCAAGGGTGACCCAAAAGTATATTGTACGATGTTGGGCAATGTACAATAAACACGGTTGTTTCTAGGGTTCTAGGACCAACTTGCAATGGGAGGGTAATAACTCCACACGTTTCTTGTGTTTCGTCATTAAAAGCTTTGATAATCATATCAGTTTTCTTCATTTCATCACTTCTAAAGCCAAATCATTGGTAGAAGTCAAAAGTGCAAATGTTTAGAGATGAGCCATTATCAATCAAAACTCTTTTGATAGCTACATCTCCAATTAGAGCAGTAATGTATAAGGGATTGTCCTTATGTAAACCGTGTTGTGGGATATATTTATCCCGGAAGTCAATACAATCAATCTCTCGAGTGATGATAGTATTGGCCATAGCTTCAGAGTTGAATGTTTTGAGGTACCATCATTTGGCTCAATGTAAGCATCAACTCATCCCTATGGGTGGGAGAGGATCTTAATAAATCCAAAAGGGAAATTCTGGCCGTAGTATTGGACAATTGCTCATTAATATTGTAAGGGGGTTTAGATTGAACAATAGGAACATGATTCCCTTTATTGGGGTTTTTCAAAACGAATGGAGCTGATCCATCATTCTAGTTTGGTTCTTGTTGAGAGTTTTGAGCTTGTTGTCGAGTAACGACTCCAATGGTACCTACAATGTTATAGTGAAGACGCTGAACTGGTCTCGGTTGAGCATTAATGGCTTGTTCATTAGAAAGGAATATATTAGAAGAAGGTCGAGTAGTGACTCTTCTAGGGAATGGTTCTTCCGGAACCATAGCATCTGTGATGGGTTGAATAGGATCTCGATTCATTTTCAGAACTATTCGATTGGTTTGAAGTAATGTCTAGTTCACTTTCACTATCTGATTCTATATCACTAGAATCAGAAGTTTGAAAATTATGTAAGGGCCTGGTCGTAACCAGGGATAAGGTCATGTCAAATATTTGAGGATCCTGAACAGGTAATTGTCCGCTAATGGTCCCTACATATCGGGTAGGAGGGGGAACATTATGATGTTCGATTTGATTGGCTACCTCTTTACCATGTCTTGGTAAAGGGTGTTGAAATATGTCTAGAGTTTGATTGGCATTTTGATTTTGATTTTGGGGAATGGTCTTTTGAGTATTATTGGGAGGGTTTTGTTTAGGTTGGAAGGCTTGCACTTCCATTTCATTATTGTCAATCAAATCTTGTATTTTATGTTTCAACCTTTTACAAGCGTTGGTAGAATGTCCAGGTCCTCTATGGAAATCATAGTGCAAGTCAGCTCTGTATCCGGGTATAGTTGGGTCAGGTTCCCGGATAGCTGGTAATTGGATCAAACCTCTTTCGAGTAATTGAGGTAAAATAGTTGATAAGGGTTGATTTAATCTAGTGAATTCTCGAGGAGGCTTATCAAGAGGTTTCAATATGAATTTTTCTGTTGTCTTCGTTGCATTGATATTAGCAACATTCCTGTTGTCAATGACTCCATCACCGACAACTTGTTTGTTTTTATATTGATTTCTAGATGTTTTCTCATCATCCTTCTTCCTAAGTTGGCCTCTCCTAATGAGGGCATCTTCTACTCTTCGAGCTAAATCTATAGCTTGATCGAAGGTAGTTAAAGTAGCAGTTGATAGCTCATAAGATATTTGTTCCTGTAAATTGTTGATGAAAATGTCCAACATTTCCCTATAAGGCAGCACAAAGTGCAGTTTTCCTATCAATTGCCTCCATCTAGCTAAGAAATCGGCAAAACATTCATCCTTGTCTTGTTTTAAATTGTATAAATCTTTAATAGTTACATGCCTCTCGATGTAGGCACTAAATTGATGGACAAATGATTCCATTGTTTCTTCGAAGTTTCTCAAAGAATGAGTGGGCAATTGATAGTACCACTCTAATGCCATTCCACCTAAACTTTTTGGGAACATTTTTAGTAATAGCAAGTCGTCATGCGATATGTCGTGACATGCTATCCTAAACATGCGAAGATGCTCTATGGGATCTTCGGTTCCTTTATATATGGGTAGGATGGGCATGGGAAAATGCTTAGGGTATGGTTGAGCTACAACTATGGGATCCAAAGGTTGACTACAGATCTCTCGATAATTATACGAGGGACGGTAGGGATCTATCTGGTCCATACGTGAAGCTAATTGTTTCACCATGGCTTCCAGATTACTAGTTTGCCCCCCATATTGGTTCGGTAGGGCATTGACATGAGTTTTATGGGCATATGATGGAGGAACATGCAGATTAGATGCCATGTTACTATTGTGTAAAGCATTGGTAGGAACAATATTATGAAGGAATTTTGAAGCTGTATTATGTTGTATTCCAGATTGTTGAAAGTTTGTATTTGGCTTTGTTTTAGGTTTTTGTTTACTTGAAGCATATTGCTCAATAGTTTGGCGGAATAAAGTAGTGAAGGGAATTTTCTTTTGTGTGGGAGTGATTTTAGGTTGAATAACAGGTTCCATAGGAGGTTGGGTAACCTGTTGTTTTGACATGTTTTGAGCCATAGTGACCATATCCGTATTGGATGGCCCAGCCTTGTCACTTTCTTGATCAATGAAAGACAAGGGGTTAGTGTGTATATTACACATATATTCCATGGCTGCTTGAGTGTTACTAATTTGCCCTTTATCAATACGTATTGCCACATTAAGGTCCTCAATGTTATCACTGAGAAATTTCTTGAAATGCTCTGCATTGTCAAAAACAATAGTTCCATTTGGAGTTACTCTAGGGGATGAGGATCCATCCTCTTTAACACTTCCTTCTTGTTCCTTATCTTCACCTAAGTCTTCGTCTGATTGACCTAGAGTTTCTCCTTCCGGATTTGTATCTCCAAGAAGGACATTTGGGTCTTTAGTTGTATTTTGTAACCAATCTTCTTCTTCTCCTAAAGTTTCTTTACCATTCCTAAGTTTAGGCATGGTGCTAAGTTTTGATTTCAGCAAATATATATATATATATATATATATATATATATATATATATATATATATATATATATATGCAACAAATTAAGAGGTATATATTTATTATATACCTACTGCAATATTTGAAATGAAGTTTTTAAATTTTTGCTAAGTTTTTAATTTTTTAGTTTTTTGAAATAATATAATAAAGACAGCAAATAACACAATAAATGCAAGAAATAATACTGAAGTAATAATCTAGTTTTCTATAAACAATTTATGAATATCATTAATAGGTTCGAGTTGTTCAGGAGTCATGAAGTGTTCTTCTTCAAATTGAAAGTTTTCTTTTAAAAATTTGATGAAAAGAGCTATAGTGATATTGTCTGTTTCAGATGCTGGTTGATAAAAGTAAAGCTCATGGCAATACTCTCGATATAACACAGCTCACGGAACTCTACTCCATCTTTCCCTATCTATAAGAACAACCTCTTGGTCTTCTACACAACCTAGGAACTGGTGCACAATGGCTGCGTTCTCGAGGTATTCCTCGAAGGTGAACAATTCCGAAGATACTAGAGCTCTCCTATAAGCTAACCATCTATGGCAGGCTCTCCAAGTTCATGATAAAAAACTAATTGATGAGGATCCAGGATTCTATCTAGGACTAGCCTCTTGATTTGCTTAAGTTGTGTGGACCTAGATGAGATGAGACTAAGTCTTCTATCAAGTTCGTTCCACAGAATTGATTTCTACTTGTTTCAGTGCACACTAAGGACAGAATTGACTTCTATAGCTGCCAATTGGTTTTCTACGTTTATAGTAACTGCTAACCTTTTCTTAGGAGCTACCATCTAAACATGATTTCAAAGTTAAAGGATCTAAAATGCATCTATGTTTTAGTTGTTCTGTATATATTATATATATATATATATATTGTTTTTGTTTTTGTTTTCAAAAGGTTATGATGCATTCACGTCGGGTTCACCAAAATGTATCGCTCCAAATTTTTCGCATCCTTACCTTCAAGCTATTGGATCCGTGCCCGAAAGGAGGATGGGAAAAGGATGTCGTGAGTACCTCGGACTGAGAGGACTTTGCGAAGGTCCCGCCTCTCAAGGGAGGTGTATTTTGATGATTTTTCGACGGATGGTGGGTTCACCAGGAAACATTTAAGGGCAGTTTCCACGCCTAGGTTTGGAATGTGTTTTAATGTGTTCATTTTTAACCTTAAGCATTCATATCCTAGGTTTGGCCAAATGAATCTAGATTAATCTATATGAAAATGCAAATTCAATGAATACAGAAAACAGATTTAAAGACATAAAACAAAGAATTGACAGAGTACAAATGCGGAATACCTGATCCGGATGTCTGGTGATGATTCTGATGTTTGAAGCAGTCAAGATCATCTGGAATTCTATAGAATCATCTGAGATCTGATAGAATCATCTGAGATCTGACAGAATCATCTGAGATCTGACGAATTATATGAGATCTGACGAATTCATCAGAGACCTGCAAGCAGAAAAATAGATACAAAACACAACGAATACTACTGTACTAACAGAGGGAAACGACACCAAATGACTGTATGAATACTGAATAACAGTTATGAACATAAATTCAAACAAATTACAATATTATAATGACAAATCATGATCTTAATATGCAATCTAAGCTAAATGGGTGAACTCCAAATGCAAAATAACATAAACACTAAATAAATTGTCTAATTTGCAGAATAAAATAGCAGAGAAATGTTTGAGAAATGCAAACTCTAGGCACTGATTGCCTCAATATGGACTGCAGTCGAGATCGTCTCGCATCAGTATGAAATCATCTCGAATTGGACAGGTTCACCTCCGATCTGAACAGGTTCGTCGACGACGATGTGTGCTGGCTCCGACTGAAAAATAGTGATGTACCTGCAACAAAATTGGTATGGGACCAGTGCAAATGAAAATTGGGATGTTTCAACGTAGATGGAGTTAAATTGTAGATAATTTCAGCCAGGGGGGTGCTAAGGGAATAGTTTAGGATTAAATAGGCTTAGGGGAGTAGTTAGGAGGTTGGAGATCATCCCAATTTGGGAGATCTCCAACGGGGGAGGGTCTCTAATGACGCAGACATGCTTCTGCCCGGATTGGAGACCCGTTGGAACATAAGCTAACTTTGCAAAATTAGTTTTGCGACAAGATCGTCTGGACGTCCTAGTCCAGACGAAATCGTCAAATCTGGGGCGATATCGTCTGATCGGCGACGATATCGTCAAACGGTCAAAACAACCTCTAAAATTGGCACGAAAAAGGGGGAAACGGATTACCCGACGGTTAACGGGCGGTTTGGGAGGTTAAATTTGAATTTTAAATTATTTACTAAGGTGAATGTAATTATTGTAATTTTACTGCGCCAATTTTAGGGTGCTACAATACTATTGAGTTTATGACAAGCAGGCTCACCCCGAAGAACAAGAGAGCTATTGCATATTATTCATAGATTTACTGGTATCTGACCTCACCCACACACCATTATCCCGAGTTAATCTGTGCTATCGTGCAGAACTACCAGCCCTCCTCCAAGAAAGTGCTAGATGTTGCGGGCCATAAATTGTTTTTAATTCTAAAAGAAGATGTGCAAGCAACCTTCACGTCGTAGCAGGGGCCGCCTAAGGGCTATTTCGTTCATAATGTCATCCTGAGCGAACAAATGGAGAGGTTCACCTCCTCTACCTATATTTTGAAATTTCTAAAAGAGAACCTCAAGGACGGGCTCCCTTCAAGCAAGATTCCTCAGATGTCTCGCCCATTGACATATTTCTAGAGCATGAACATCTTCTCCATCATTGCATGGGTAGCCGGTCTGTCAACCGATGCTTTGGTGCACCCATGGCAGGTGGCTATGGCCGAATGTATTTTGAGAGGGGAATTCTATGCCCCTGATGCTTCAAGGCCGAACACCAACCCAGTATTCTTAAACTGGGCAGAATGGGTGGCCCGAAACTTGCACACGTGACTTACCAACATGAAGAATTCTGGGATGGGCCAGTACTTCGCACCTTGCTCTTTCCTGGTTTGGTTGTTTTTCTACAATGTACATAAGAATTTCCCCCACATTGCCATTTATTCAAGCGGTAAGGATGGAACTCTTCTGCCTATGTACCAGTGGACTCCCCTCCTGGCAAGGACGAAGTCATATTATTCTTTTAATCAGAAGTTCCTAGGACCTGCTATTCATTTGTTGAAGGGTTCTTGCCCTCGGGTGCCCCTCAGTTTAAGATATAGAGTGGTGATGGAGAAGAAGGGAGACATCTTCCAACTAACGTAGGGACTTATGGTTTGCCTATTCGGCTTCACGGGGAAGCCCTTCTTGCTACCTGTCTACCCCTATGAGTACCATTTTGCATTAGAGGTTGCTCGATAAAGCGACGTAACAAATGTTGTCTACGGCCACGATCGAAAATGGGTGCACACTTACGACTTCCCATTCAAATTGGGGGTAATTGAAGTGTTTGCCCTTAAGTAACACATATTCCTGGAGGAGAAGCTTGCCAACTTTGGTCTACTCTAGATTCCTCAAATGTGGCTCTACGACCCCTTGGGGGTGATGAGGGACCACCTTAGATTCAAGAATTTTCATGTTTGCCCCCACCCAGAAATCGTGGAATAAAGAAATAACCCCAATGGGAGGGATCTGGAGTGGCATTTAGAAAGGATGAAGACTTTGCCTCCCTGGCATGAGTTTTACCCTATGGAAGTTGAGTTTGATCCTGTTTAGCATCCTTTCCCAAGCCCAGACTCCACTTTTTGGAGGAAGATGAAAGACGAGCTGAGGGAGGAGTTGAAGGACTGGGGTGTAGAACAATTAAAGGAGTGGTGGAAAATGAGAGTTCATCGACAGAAGAGGAAATCATATGAACTCTTGGAGGTGGATAAGGACTTCGTGGGTGTCTACAAAGCCAATTCTGGGACTTGGAAGCCCACCTCCTTTGTCGACTTCATTCCCCCAAGTGCCCTAGGTTTGGATGAAAGCCCAAGGAGAGATGATGATACTTCAAAAGCAGAAGAAGAGGAGGTAGAAACTGCACCAGAAGAACTACCTCAGGAACCTGTGGAAAGCCATGACATAAGTGCCACGGGGTCGGTGCAATCATCAAAGAAGAAGAAAAGAAAAATACAGGAGCAAGCTCAAGTGCCTCCAACCCACCCAAAGCGACCATGCACAAAGCTTCCAGGTGCTTCTATCAGACAACCTATGACCGGCCCAACCGAAGCAAATATCGAAGGGACGATGTCACCAAGAGTTGAAGCAACCCCGGATGTGGATGTCAACGATGTGGAGGAACTCCCCCAACAATAAGGGGTCCCTTAAGAAGAAGTCATAGGGGTCAAAAGTACCGAAGTTCAAAAGGAACATAAGTCGATAACATAGGAAGTCACTACTACTACTCTGCCAGGTGGGCACGTAGGTACGTACTCTCCACCCTTTGCCCTGGTTTCTCATGATGTATCCACCATGGTCTCGACTATGAATCCCCAACAGTCTCTCTCTTCCCTGCAAAGTCAATCATCTCCTCGCGTGTTGCCCATTGCTATTCCAAGTTTGTCTCATGATCCCATTAGCCCCACTCCATTCGAGTCGTCTGGCCGAGACAAGTTTGTTGATACTACTTCGCCTGCCCATGCCACCATTCCCTTGGTCCTCAGTCAGGGTGAAGATAGTACCCCAACGTCGAACCCCGTTCCTCGTTCCCCTGTTTCACACGACATTGTTTCACTTGTCAAAACTCCTACCACACCTGTCGTCGAACCTACTGGTGAGGAATCCTCTGTCCATTCTTTGTATTTGTTCACCCCTTTGGCTAAAGATCTAGCCTTATTTGAAACTGAGTTATCCATGATAAAGGAACGTCCTCTGGCTAAAAAGCTACTCCAAGCCCAAAAAAACACAGATAAAATGCTAAAGGAGGCAAGGAAGAAGATAGGGCGCTCTCTAGCCGAAGTAAAAAAATGCGTCATTTTTGACTTGAAAGGCAGAAAGTTACATAAGGTGAAGAAGGTCCCTAAGGTCCAGAAACCTCTGGATGAGATGACTCCAGCAGATTATGACTATCAGGAGAAGACTAAGGACCTAGAGCACTTAAATGTAGCTAATGAATCCGCATCCATGCATGTAAGGATTGAAACCTTCCACGCGCATGCAAACATCACCAATCAACATAGATTTGAAGTAGAGAGCGCCAACATCAAGTTGGAAGAGGAGCTAGCCAGGATCCGCTCCAAGCTGGAGAACTCAAAAAAGCAGTGTGAGCATATGAAGAAGGAAGTAGTCACCTTGAAACATCAATTAAGACAACTGCAGACTGCAACTAAAACCCAGAGCCAGATACAGGTCGAAGCTGATATGAAGGCCAAAGAATTTGAAAGCAAAATATTGTAGATGTAGCAACAGTTGTACAAAAAATAAAGTCTAGAGCTATTTTATAGGGGCCGAATAAAAGAAATTCGCTCACACTTGCTCAAGAACTTCAGATCTTGGGCCTCCAGTGCCCTGTCAATTTTGACCTACGTTACCGAAGCCCAATATGTCGTTGCTCAGGAAGGGCCAATAGTAGATGAGGTCATCCAAAAAATCAAAAAGTGACTCAAGCTGGCTTTTGAGGTCCAAAGTATCAAATATCAGGACTTGCAGGTCACCGTAATGAGTCGGATAGCCAGAGATTGGTCTACAACTCAAGCCACGGTCTGTGCTTTCTTCTCCAAGGTGAGGAAAGTACAGAAGGTGAAGGACCTTCTGGATGTATTTGAGCATGAGCAACGCACATCACTAGGCTACTTTCAAGACCTCTCTTCTTTAGGTTTCCCAAGTTTCATGGATGATGATGGGAACCTTCTGACCAAGGAAGAGCTCAAGCCGGCTTGGCTTCATTTTGAAGGTGACGTCTCAGAAATAGATGAGTGGGCGGAACTGATTACAGAAAGATAGGTCACAGATTTCATTCTGAGACACTGCAAGATCACGGCTTGCCTGAATGACCTAAGTACAAGAGCCAAACATGCTGACATCGGGCAGATTGATCGGTTCCATGTTTTGGTCAAGGCACTTGAAGACCAAGAGCCATTTCAGAAGGGTGCCTGGGCTCACGTCCACAGAACCATGGAACGCATCCGCAATCGCCTTCCCTCACCGTCGCAATAGTAAGCCTCGCTAGAAGAGGAAGATGAAGATGAGGAAGAAGAATAACAAGCTGTGGAAGCATCCCCAGAAATGGAAAAGGGAGAAGGGTCTGGAGGTAACTCTGGCCCAATGGATCAAGGCTAAGGGTTCTTCCACCGAGACAAGCTCATTGTCCCGCGAGCCGCCAAGAATGTTGAAAATTTTGTCACATTGCATAGAGGGGTAGAAAAATCAAAATTTTTGTAAAGTGTGTCTTTTGTAAAGTATTTCTTTTGTTGTTTTTGAAAATATTTGTAAGTTGCAGCAATTTTGGCTTTCATCGCCATCCCCTTTGTATATAGAATGGAGATGCAAGAGCTTCGCTTCTAAGCAAGCTAAGGAAAAAAGCTTCGCAATAAAAGGAAGATAGCGTCGCGAAAGAAAGAAGTAGAGGATGAAAAGAGCTTTGCACTTGAAGCATTTCAAGCAGCTACTTCAGGCAAAAGTTTCGCGAAGTGGCATTCAAGGAACCTCAAACACTGAAAAATAGCCTCGCTGAAGAAGGAAGACAAGAAATGCATGAAAAGAGCTTCACACCCAAAGCGCTTCAAGTAGTTCCTTCGGGCAAAAAACTAGCAAAGCGGAATTTGGAGGAGTGAAAACATTGAAAACTACTTCGCCAAAAAATCAGCGAAGCACCCACTTCGGGCCTCCCCACCGGCTAACCATTTTTACTTCGCTAAAAGATGTTGCAAAGCATTTGCTTCGGCTAGCTTTTGTGCGAAGCACTTTCACCCGAAGCGGTAGCGACCGTAAAGAACGAAACAATTTTTGAAGGCAAGAGTGCGCTTCGGCCGAAATTCCCCCGAACCACAGTTTTGAAGGAAGATCGTGGTGAAGCATTTTGATGATTCATCAGCGAAGCAGTTTTAATACGTCTTTCCAACGAAGTAGCGAGAAATGAAGAGCCCCATCTTGAGGAGGAATATTCACTTCGACATTTCATATCCCCGAAGCTGTCTCGTGAAGCTCATTCGTGCGAAGTGCATAACCAAGAAGGAGGATCTGCTTAGGCTCAAATCCATCACGAAGTGAAGTTGTGAACAAAAATTCTGCGAAGCACTTCAAGGGCACGCACTCCAAGCTAGGCATTTTCTCGATGCAATCAAGTGCCTCATAAATGTATTTTTACGTGCCTGATGAACTCGCTGCTCATTTTTGGCAATTGGAAATGAAGTATCAGTCTCTGAAGTAGAGCCCGACGAGCATGGCAGCCACTCGAGCACTGCACCTAGAGGCCAAGGACGTTCAGGCAGCTCATTAATGCATGTTTCCTTGACTGACCCGATAACAGTTGCCAGTTATGGGAAGAGATTTGAGAGCTCAGTCACGAGAGCTACGGGAGCTGACTTCTTAGGTTTTAGAGGATGTACTCCTTTGATTTGTGCATTGATGGCTCAGAGGGTCGGGTCCTCTATAAAAACCCAGGCATTGTAATGTAAAAAGGGGGGAACTTTCTGCTAAGAAAGCCATTGTAACTTGAATCCCTACGATTAATACTAAAGAGCTTGGAGCCTAATTTCTCTCTTGTATGCTGCCTTCTGTGATTATTTTTGTTACTTCTTTCTTCCTTTACATACTGTAATTCTGCATTCTAGATTTAGGTGTGCGATTGGGGATAGAACCCTTGAATTTTCATAAAGGATATATAGGGGAGGAAAACGTTGTATTATCTCTCTTTTATGCTGCCTGTGGATAGTGTTTATGTTATATTCACTTGTTTCCTGGTCGTCATAATTTTGAACTCTGAATTTCGATGTAAGGGGGAGGGTAATCCTGGAACTTGTCCAGAGGATACATAGGAGGGTTAATATCGCATTCATTTCATTTTATTTTTGGTGTTTCTTGCTGCTGTTTCAAGCTATTGGCCAATGATCGTGCTTCTGGTTCTTTCCCACTTTAAATTATCAACATTTCTTCCCTTACCCCTTTTTATTTCCTTCTTGCACCCTTACTCTGTTATTTCTTTCCTACACCCTTACTGTTTTATCTCTTTCCTGCACCCTTATCTTAAACACCGAAGTAGTTTAGTAAAGGAGCCGACCTTTCTCTGAATATTGGCATGAGGGGCATCTCTTCCCTTTGGCCTTTCAATGTTGGTCCAGGTCTAGGGCGTGTACACTTACTAAAAATCCTTTCCTGGGCAGATTTAATGACCAACAAGACCATGAGGACATGGAATATGAGGTTGCAGAGAGAGTCAAGTGTAAGTGAGAAGGAGCAAGAGGATTGTTCAAAGAAGATATAAAGGAATACAATTTTGTGAAATATAAGAACAAATACTTGAATAAGTTTGGAGTCCTCAAGAGGGAGATAATGAAATATGGTAAATATTATTGTTAACAATGAAGAACAAGGTGCAAGGAGAATCTCATCAAATAGCTGAAAAAAATATCCATGTAAATGAGGAAGCCAATTTAGAGCATGCATAGAGAAACAAAGAGTGGATGGTAACACTTAAGCGAGTAGGAATGAGTTTTCTAAGGAGTGTAGAGGATAGGAGTTAGGTACTAGGGCAACCATGCATGATTGTTTGGGCAAGTAGGCTAGATCCATCACTCATATATTCACGAAGAAGATCACAAAGTGAAGGTGCACCAAAGTTTGGAAGGAGGCTATTTGAAAGTAATACGAAAGGTCAAGAGACACCACAACATGACGAGGTGCTTAGGACAAGAGTAACTAAAATAAAACAACCAATAGAGCCATCAAGGATGGAAGCATATTGGAATGAAGTGTTATCCAGATAATTATTGAGTGAAGAAGAAGTAGAAGAGGATAACCACTCACCAATGGCTAATATTTCAAATAAAGTAGGTAAAAAAAAGTTTCCACCCTTTAAGGAGAAGATAAATAATATCTTGTAATGCATATAGGCACTTGCGCGATGATATAGAAAGTGAACAAGGTTAGACAACCCAAGGAATGGTTACATTTATTTTTCACCATGTTGAAAGGAATTGTGATAGATTGGTACCTGAAAGAAGATGTCACTTAACCCTTTACCACATGGGAAACTTTAATAGATGAATTTAAAAAGGAATTCTAACCTCTAAGAGATGATACAAATATTATAACAAAAATATATTCTAAAAAATAAAATAAGGATGAAGGAATTAAGACTTATAACTAGCAACTAAAGTAACTCACAAATAAATGGAGTTGAAACCAATAGATGACATGGTTAAGCAATGGTTTATCAATGGACTATTGCCCCTATATAAGAATAAATAAATAAAAAACATTTTTTGGCATATAAGGAAGCATACAAAAGAGCAAGGAATTTTAAAATTGAAGCCAAACAAACAATTATCGAAATAGGAAGTCATGTTATAAGTGATGACTCTAATAGTGACAAGGAAGAATTGCATAATACAATTCATTCCGTGAAAAAAAAATTGATAGAATAATTAAGGAAGTAAAAGGTGAAAGAAGAAAGGAAAATAAGGATATATGGTTCTCAGATTGTAAGTCTTAAGGGGACACAAATATCAACTATCCAAAAAATAAATATTGTATTATATGTGATGTACTAGGCCATGCGATTAGCAAGTTCTATTTAACTTAAGAGGTGAAAGACACCAAATAATGATGGTGTAAGAGGAGGAAGAAGAAAAACCAAACAACTTGAGGAATGAGAAAGGCATGATGAATGGTGGTTATAGGAATAAGTGTCAAGGAGGAAGATAGTACCAACAAGGCAATAAACAAGGTAATTAGAGTCAATTGTAGTATGACTCAGATAAAATATCGATTATCGAATAGCATAATTTCTAGGAAAGGAGGAATTTTGCAAAAAAATGCCCCACTCCTCAAGTAGGAGGAGAAATTGGAAATAATGTACCACAAATATGCAGATGGTATGGTCCAAGTAATCACAAGAATATGAGTTGCATAAATAAAGCTAGTACAAGTAACTCAAATAGTAAACTTTATTGATATTGAGGAGATTCCTATAGATCAGAAAGAGAATAACATGTTGGTTGTTACATGAGGACAAGGTAAGAAAAATAGTACCCTAACCATACCATGGAAAAAAAAATATGGCAAGAAGCACAAGAGGTGATAGAGGAGGAAATGAAAAAAATGAAACAAGAATGACTAATGAAGCAAAAGAAAATAAATAAACCATTAGCTCTAGAGTAGAAGTCAACTTATGAAATGGAAATATAAGTATTAAATATGATAGTAGAAATAAAAGTGGCAAGTTTGCTTAGCCCCATACCAATGCTGCATGTAATAATAGGAGAAGAATTGTATCCATGAAGAGTGATGGAATTTTAAACCTAGTTAGAGGAAGTACTAAAGAGAAATAATCGATTTATTGATCGATCAATGTTAATGATTGATATTGGTAATAAGCTAATGAATATATATATATATATATATATATATATATATATATATATATATATATATATATATATTCACATGGTGGAATCAGTAGCCGCCATGAATATGAGTAGGTTGTCCAGCTTTTATGGCCGCCACAGTATTTTGCATTGTTCGCCGTGAAAGCCGCCACACAAATCTTCGCGTAGTCCACCCCTATAACCACCATGCCACAATCATTTTAAACATTTTATGTCGTTGAAAGCACCAGGAAAGGGACAAGTGTTCAGTCCATAATATTAATATATTAAATCATAAGTTGACACAAGTTATTGTGTATGGAGGATCAAGTGTGTAGGTGATTTTTGTCTTTGCCTCACCCACATAACTCTTTTTGTGATAAGATGATCAAAAATCAAGAACAACAATTGTTGGGTGAGTATGTGAGCTATCAAAGTTTTCACAAATTCTTGATAAGTAGATGAAACCAATAGAGGGTTGTATGATTGATTTTGAGGTTGACCTGGTCTAAGGGTGTTGTCTCAAACGACTCTCATACCAGAGTCAAATGGATACAATAGTCATCGCAAAAAATTTTGCATCTGAAGAAAATAAGATCAAATGCAAATGATAGTTTGCAAATGGAAGAAAATTGACTATCTTGAGAGTGTTAAAACTCCTATACTTGGTCAAAATCTAAAGTGGTACTAAGAGTTTGGTACACTACTGGAAGAAAAATTATGAGAAAAGTGACTAAGTATCGAGAGCACCAGAACTCCTATACTTGTCCAAAGCCCAAAACAATACTAAGAGTTTGACACACTATCGAAAGAAAAAAGATGAGAAAAAGTGGCTAAGTCTTGAGAGTGCCAAACCTCTTGTACTTGGACAGAGATTGAAGGGGCACTAATAGTTTGACATATTATCAAAATCAAGAGGATGATAAAAGTGGCTAAGTCTTGAGAGTGTTGGAACTCTTGTACTTGGTTGGAGCCTAAAGCGGTACTAAGAGTTCAACACACTACCAGAATCAAAATTATGAGAAAAGTGGCTAAGTCTTGAGAGCACCAAAACTCTTGTACTTGGTTAGAGCTTGGAGTAGTATTGAGAGTCTGTCATATTGCCAAAAATGAAATATGGGCTAATTCAGCTAACTCCTACACTAGCCAGAATACATGTACCTGGCTAAAACCTAGAGGAGTACCAAAAGTCCACTACACTACCAAGAGGAAATAACAAGCAGAAAGTGGCTAACTCTTGAGAGCGTCAAAAATCCTATACCTAGATAGAGTCCAAAGGGGTGTAGAAATTTTGTCATGCTATCGAAAGTAAGATTTTAGCTTTGCTAAAAATTTTGTACCCAAACAAAGTTCAAAGGGATATTGAAGGTCCATCGCATAGTCAAAGGACTCAAATCATCAAAAATGGCTAATTCATGGAAGCGTCAAAAAATTTGTACCTATATGGAACTAAAAAGGATAGAAAATATCCATCACACTTTAGCAACCTCATTAGGCACTTTATGACCATCAACATGCACAAATAGGTTACACTCGATATTCGACATTGAATGATCATCATCCTTTTTCACCTATAGGGTAGGATCACCTGATAGAGAATCCTAATAGTGAGGTCGTCATTAAGGTCAACATGTAGATATCAGGGCAACTCAACCAGAAAGTTAGAAAGGATCAATGAACCAGATGCAAAAAATAAGGTTGAGATGATGCAAGATCTAGCCAAGTCATCAAACCATAACCAAGCAGTTAGAACAAGCATACCTTCAAGTAGTTGAACAAACCGATGAATCTTTTGATATAATGGTAGTTTGTTCCAAAGGCAATGATGCATAAATAATTGAATACATTGTAAAAGACTATATATACTAGAATGTAGAATGGAAAAAAGGTTGGCTCTTAGGCTTTTACAATTTGCATGTATAAAGCACATTGCTTATTGAGAAATATAAAGGAATTATTGTTTAACCTTTGGTTCAACCTTGTTGCAGAACATGTATGTATAGATGATTGTTTATTTCTAATTTAGGTATATTGAATGCTCATGGTATTAATTTTGCTATCTATATTTCTATTCATGATTCTTTCTCCTGTTCTAGGATTTGTAATCTGATAGCTATGTAGTAAAAAAATAATTATTCTATGATTAATGGAGAATTGGTTGATCTTTTAGGCAGTTTACTTGTTATTTTAAATTATAGTATTTATTTATATATGTATCTTGATGTGGTTTAATTTGTACCATTATAAGTTCTAGCTTCAACTATATTTGCTTCTTTCAACATCCTTTTCCCCCATATTTTCAAAATAGTTAGCTAGGACTCCCAAGGAACCGGTCTCCTTCGAAGATTGACTATCGAAGCCCCACAACTTCAAGGTCATTCAATGTTGGTAAAGGTCTATGGGTGCACATAAATTTCCATAGATAGATTTACATACCAATAGTTTTTTGCACACCCAGTGGGATGAAGGTCTGACAATATGGATAAATCAAGGTCTGGTGATACCTTGTTTTAAGTAATCATTTTTTGTAATCACCTAGTGACTCTATGTGAATGCAAAACCTAGATCTATGATAGGTTTCCTTTGTAATCCTAATACCTTAGCTCATAAATCATAAACACACCATACAAAAAATAATTTTTGGTACACCCTATGGGATGAAGATCCTATAGTTTAGGAAAATCAGGGTTTGGTGATACCCTATTTTGAGTAATCATTTTTTTGTAATCACTTGGTGAATTTATGTGAATGCAAAACCCAAATCCATGATAGGTTGCATTTGTATTCCTAATAACTTAACTCATAAGGCATAAACCCATCATGTGACCAATAGTTTTTGCCACACCTGATGGGATGTAAGTCCCACATTTTGGATAAATCAGGGTTTGGTGATACCTTGTTTTAAGTAATCATTTTTTTGTAATATTTTGGCAACTCTATGTGAATGCAAAATCCAAATCCATGATATTTTACCCTTGTAATCCTAATACCTCAGCTCATAAAGCATAAACCCACCATGCGACTAATAGTTTTTGGCATGCCTAATTTTAGAACCATAACCATATCTTACTTTTTTTGGACTCAAGATTTGATGAGAAGTCTAGACTTCATCAGTGGAGAAATTATGCTCATATGGAAATTACCACCTAAATAAAAAATCCAAGAATTTTAAAAGATCAGTGTCACAAGAGGATCTATAGCTTTAGAAACATTATCCTCTCTGGAATGATACAAGTCCCCTTAATATCTTGTATCTACATGAGATTACCAAGATTGCTCTAAGGACTTTACCAAGCTTCTATGGAAAAAAAAAACTATATTCGAACATTATCAGGATGTATCATCTATGGTTGCTATTCATAACATAATATTTGAGGATTAGGCTACTTTCTCTCTCTCTCTCAAAAAGAATGCATTGTTATGGTAGATATCGTTGTAGAATAAAAGCATTTGCACATGGGCTAATTTTTTGGAAGTGTTCATTGAGACATTTGATGACCCTAGATACCCTTTTTTACTGCTTAGTTCTTATTTATCAAACAAACTCTTATGAAAGTATTTTCGACTTCAATGGTTGATTCAAAATAATATGGAGGATAATTTTCTAAGAATTCTAGCCATATTTGGCCCAAGCGTATCTCTATTACATCTACACCTTTCATTCTAATATGAGAATTCTCATTCAGCAATACAAATAAAAAAGGTTCTCTCAAATTTTCTAAGAGGTCATTCATGCTAAAAATATGTTAATTATGGTCAAATAAATTCCACCTAGAAATATGGCTCATCCCATAGCTCTATCTATAGGCCCATGCTTCACATCAGTATCATAGGTAGCTAAACCAAGATCCTTATAATATTTTAGAAATAATTGGTTTTTTTCCTCTTTAGAGAACCAATTATAGTCCAAACAACAATTGAAGGTGATGATCCGAAAGATGACTGAAGAGGTTAGGGACATGAAGATGCGACTCACACAATCTGGAGTAAATGCTCCTAAAATATAAGAATTTGTAGAGTCACATTGGTTGGACCATTTCTTATGAACTATAAAAGTAGAAGAGGAAACCAAAAAAGACGTAATATATAATAAAAATCATAAGAGGGAAGAGATAATGGATATTTTGAATCCAGATGAATCTTGGTTAATTGATGAAATGTATTTATAGAAAAACCTTCAACCCAATGGTCCTCACTGCCTCCCTTTGATAGAGAATTTTATAGCTCTAAATACCATGAATAAGCAAAAAAATAGTGGACAGAGACAAATATTATCAATACATACTAGATTGAATACCACGGTAGCAACCATGCATGTCTTTCAGGATATCCAAGCATAGATAAAAGCAACCAAGCAAGAACTTAACTATCATTTCTAAAACCCCTAAATTGAAAGAGAAATGAGACCTATAAGAAGTTGTACTTCCCAAGTATGAATACAAAACATAGATTAAAAATGGCAGAGTAGTTTTATAGCTTGTTCAAAAGTTCTATCCCATCACCCATCAGATTTAGGGAAGACTTATTGGTATCTAAAAAGGTAGAACTAATAGAATTTTTCATTGGAAGAGCATCAGAAACTAGTAACTCACCCATAAGAGGCTCATATCTAACTATCTTAGAAGGCCATCCTTCTCCATTCTACCTATCTCTTTTCTTGGAGAAATATATATATTATACAATTATGCGATGGATCTAGAGGCCCTAGTATCAATCATGCTAGTGGAAGTTTGTAGAAGTTTGGATATGAAACTAGATGCATGAGAGTTAAAGATGTTTCATTTCAAGGGAAAACCATTAAAGCAGGTGAGGACATTCCCAATGTCCTAATGATGATTTGTGGGCATTCATATTTGATTGTGACTCAAGATATAATGGTAGTTTATGTACCCTCTTTGTTTAAGATATGCTTATCTAGGGATTTACTAGGATAGATTAGAGGACACACAACCCAAAAATAAGACTAAATGCTAATTCTATGCACCAGGAAGATAATCATGGTATCGAACTAGAGATTGTACCCTTTGTGTATCAAAGTGTATAAAGAGCAAAATATGAGCTATTTCAAGGAGCCCATATGTAAAATGAAGGAAGTATTTTATGGTCCATCAAAATTATGGTCAATGAAGTCTATACTAAATCTTATGTCTTTCGACCAGGCATCTTGTAATAACTCAATCATTGATTTTCAAATCCAACATGATAGACAAGGTTACAGTCATCACCGCCTTTGGGTAGCAACTCAAAACCTAAGTGTAAAAAAAAAAAAAAAGATATGGATGAAAAATCGAATAGGATCTCAAGAGAGAATACTTGCTTACTACACCAGAAGAACCAATGTCTAGTTATAGAGCTAGCAGAACAAGATCAGATCATTTGTTAACCATTCATACAAAACTTATAGAACAAGAAGCAAAATAAAAATGAAAATTCACTAGGGTTGATGATAATTGAGAACTATATCAAACTAAACACAAAGAGCAACTCAAGTTTTGTATCATATGGTCTAGACACTACAAATTCACAGGATAATTTGTAGAAGATATTCTAAATCAGGCATGGCAAGCATACCAAAATTTTGTGCACATAGTTGACAAGTAAACAAATAGATACAATAGGCACATATTTTCTTAGTAGGTTACATCATATTTATCAAAGAATGTAAGATCAAATAGGAGTATCATTTTAGCAATTGATTACAAAATCAATTGAATGTAAAGTATGTCAGAATTTGTGGGAAAAATAAATACAAAGTAAAAAATTTGATGACCATAAATTATCTTCATCAAGCAATTTCTACTCTATTCCCTTTTTCCTCCTATCCTGCTTTTTATATATTGACTCCGTAGCCCAATAGATGAAAGCAAAATAGTACAGTATTTGCAAAATATGCACCTAAAAAATTGCCATGATATAAAGCAAGGACTATTGCAACTTATGAGCATAATGACATATCATACCATAAAAGAACATAATTTCAGTTGAGCAAAATGCCACCAAAAAAGAAGGATCTTAGTTAACATAAAATGGAAAGATGATTAAAAAGTTCATGAAAGGCTAAACTTCTCAAGAAAAGCATTCAATCAAGAGATGCCAACTACGTGAAACATCATTTGAAATTAAGATCTATTTAAGACTTCATATGCAACCTAAATTGAAAGGAAGTATGCTTAAGATAAATATGAGGTCAAAAGCATAGTTGAAGGTTCTCATGGTGAATGATCAATAGAGAAGGTTCTTGCTAGAATATATAAGGAAGAAAAGATGATGCAAGGACATCAAATGCTCATGGTAATCTATCTATTCTTGAATCAGATAGTGGCTATAGCGGTGTATGTTCATAAAGGTGCAGTTTGTGGGGGTGTCCCATGGACCAGGTAATTTTTTTACCATTTTTATGGGATGATTCTAGAACTGCCTTCCCTTTTATTTCTTTATTTTGTTCAAAAATTCCTTTTCTTCTGCTCACCAGTTAAATTGACCACAAAATACTTTGGTTATTTGCATTTTTTACTATTTCTTATTTTGCCTCCTCTTCTATTTTTCCTCCTCCATGTAAGTTGTTTATTTCTTCTAACTTTTTATCCTCCCCATAATTTTCCATTTTCTCCCCTTCACCATTACTTCCCATATTTTTGTGCATGCATCCTCCATGTTAGCTTTTGAAGCTTATTACTTAAGATTAATAATCTAGAATATATGAAATAAAGTACTAAACCAATGTATATGATAATGGTAATATTCTAAAAATATAAAATACATAAATAACTCTAATATCTACTCCTAAATATGGCATAAATAAATGATCACAAAAATGGTACCATAACACTGAAATTGCCAAGTAATGATATTACAAGTCATGTCACTTAATCCTCATATTACTATGTATATATAATGTAATGTGACTCTTCATATGGAGCACTCTTGGCCTTCACACTTCTAGAATATTCATCTCCCTATTCTATGGACTCGTGCACATGGACTATTATGCACATTTACATTATTGAATATTATGCACACTTGTGCATTTATTACATTACATAAAGTAAAGCCTAATATAAGACATGTGCCAAAAACATAATATACTCCAACACCCCCCGTATTACATTATATGGTTATTGAAGACTTTAGTCTTCAATATGGAACTTCAATTTGATTCTTCTACCTACCTTTTGTAAATTAAGAGTTGTATTGTACTTATAGGTATCTTCTTTAGTTTCTGATTTGGTTTTTCTTCTGCTTAGCTTGATCTGACATCTTTTCTTGTTTCTCTTCCTTCTACATTTATGTTCTTTAGTTGGTGGAGTATCCTCAATATGATGGGTTAATAAGTCATCACATTAAAATTTTGAATTCAATAATCCTTCATTGTTGAATTTTCCTTCTTTCTGTTTCATTTCTTGAAAGAATTCATGTGATAAATGTCAAAAAAATCATTAAATATTTTTTGATGAAACAACAATCATATTATATTTATTCCACTAGGTCTTGAATAGTGTCTTATGAATATGTCCAATCACTATCATAAAATTCCCTTCTTTAGATTCCTTCAAGAACAAGGAAAACATTTTTTTTTTGTAAGTTAAAAATTTTAATTATCAAAAGAGGGCATTTGAAAGGCACCCCAACGCCTTGTACAACAGCGAGACAAGAAGAGGAACCCAAGAGGAAACCTAAAAGGAACACAACAAAGAGGCAAAAATCCTACTACAACAAAAAGAAGCCAACCTCGAACAGAAAGGAACAAAAAGAAACAGTCCTACAACCCGCAGGACAAAACCAGACCAAAACCTTCAGATCGAAGGAACGAGACAAAGACAACAGCAGGTGGAACCACATCCTCGCTTAGAGAGGAACATCAGTATGCATAGGAGAAGAGAAAATGGTTTCCAACGTGGTATCCTTTGCTTCATCCTTCGGTGCATCCTTAGGAACATCCTTTAGTACATCAATACATGCTTCCTTTGCAATCTCCACCACGTCCTCATCTTTGTCGTCACCCTTGGCATCAGAGGGACCCTCAGCAATAGAAAAGGCAGGAATATCCTTGAACGTATCACAGAAGAACAAGAGACTGAGAGCTTGGCACTGATCCTTTAGCCTTGAAATTGCTTTACCTATGGCCATATGGGTTGTTTCTAGATGATCAATTGTGGCAGAGGTTGCCTGGACAACAAGTTTATGAAGGTATTTCTCCACAATATCAGGTGAATTGGAATGATCCTTTGTGGGTTTAATAGACGTGGAAGGAGGGGTTTCAGAAATTTCTTTAAGCTTGAGCCTCTAGGAACATCTAACAGGCATACTCTCAACCTTGACCTTTTTTCTGACGTTGAAATCAGGAAGAGGTTTGTCATTTTTCTCCTTACTCTTGGGTCTAGAAATTCTAGGACTGGGAGTTGAGGAAGAATTTTCTTCATCAGACTCCGGGACGGGGATGTTACCTTTGGGGAATTTCAAAAGGAGAAATTTGTATAGGACTTTAAAAATCCCTTGATGATAGGGCAAACCCTCCTCTTTTTTGGGAGGAGGTTATGGTGTAATCTATGGACCAAAAGAGGGCAGCGGGAATGTTCATCATTTTGGCTTCACGAAAGTGGTTTATGAAAGCCAAATGGAAACAATAGAGTTGGGCTTCGGGATTATCACAAGTGAGGTATTGCATGATAGGTTTCAAAATTTCTTTCCAGGGAGTGGAGAGATGGTTACGGTACAAACCTTTCTTGACCATCTTGTGGATCATCGAGGATTTCTCAAAATACGTCAGCTCCGCTTCCCAGTTATGTTTATTCCTTATGATCACCTTGTCGTCCATAGGTTGTCCCATCAGGTCCGCCAGTAGCTCGATATTAATTTGAAATTCCACATCGTGAATGGTAACCAGGCCCTTGTTCCAGGACTCAGCAAAGGCTTTTGTCACCTCCTCATCAACACCAAAAAACAACTTGAAAAAATCAATCAGCACTCCTTTGTCCTTCCACATGTCTCTGACAATGGATTCAAGCTCGAACACCTCAGGCTCAATGAAGACGGGTTTTCCTTCTTTCATGGTTGTGGATAGAAAACAACGAGAAGGAGAACAAAAGAAATGGCTAGGGATAAACGGGACAGGCAAAGAATCAACGCACTGATAGGTAAGCAGAGCATGCAAAGTGTCATATAAAAGGAAAGAGCTGTTGCAACTCTGGGTTTTGCAAAAAATCCAGAGAGGATGCTTCGAAAAGAGAAAAACCACCTGAAGGAACGAGATTGGCTAGGGCAGATAACAAGGCGGATTTTTAGGCATCGAATGTTGTGACAGATAGTCAAGAAAACCAACGTCAAAAGAAAAGGTTGACCATCGAGGATGTTCAGAAAACGAAACCAAAAAGAGAGTCTGGCACAAGACACAGAAAGGATTGGGATGTTCACCCAATAAAGTCTTGGGACAATGGAACTGGCCAGACGGTGGAAGATGGTTCTCGATGAAACAAGATTATGAATATCAAAACACACGGGAGAAGTATGATTAAAAATCATGCTAGGCTTTACCTTGGGATTCCAAGAGGAATCGGTTATCAAGAAATAGGCACATGCATAAATGGGTAATTTAAAATCGAAACACAATGGGTCATGAGTCCAAATTTCAAAGTAAGGCATATTCCTTGAAGGAAGGGATAACAAAGGAATTAGGACATGAACCCAATGCTTCACGTGGAAGGCAGAATGTTGGGCAATGAATTGAATGAGATTTTCAAGATTCAACATGATTACCATTATTTTGATCACTTTTGACAAGCTCTGCCACCTCAGGAGGAAGAGTATCAGTCCACGTCAGCAGTCCTTGGGCGTTAGCTCCAATATTTTCCAATCTATCAGCAATAGAGTTAGCCTCTCTAAAGGCATGTTGAACAATGGTGTTATGTTGTTGACCAAGGATTTGTTTGCTTTCTTCCACAATTGTTCTAATCCTCCAACTGCTAGGTTTTGAAGTTTTTAAATAATTAATGATATTTAGAGAATCTCCTTCCACAATAATGTTCCCTGGAATATTTTTGATGAATTGGAGGCCTCTCCAAATAGCTTTGGCTTCAGTGGAATGATTGGAAAGGAAGCCCAAAGGTTCGAAAAAAGCAAAAATAGAATTACCAGAATGATCACGTAGAATTCCTCCGGCTCCAGCATTGCCAGGATTTCCTTTAGCTGCTCCATCAAAGTTAAGCTTGACCCAACCAATCGGAGGAGGATGCCATTTAATGTTGGTCCTCGAAGATGAAGGATTAACAGGTCTTGAAGTATCGAGGAAGATATTGCATGAATTGAGAATGGCTTTCTCAAAATGAGAGCAAGGAAAAGGATCAAAAGGGGCAACATGGACATTCTCCTTGGCATATAGGATAACTTTATGGGAAATGATATCAACATGTAAGGCTTTTTATCAAAAATTATTCTATTGCGTTCAAGCCAAATTTGCCACAGGTAATGTTGTAGGTAGAATTTCCAAAGTCCTTTAAGCACTGGGTTCTTGAAAGGATTGGGCCACTGATGGAATAGCTCGACGATGGAAGGTGGTTGAGCCCAAACCAACTGGAAATTAAGAAAAAGCTTGCTTATCACCATTCTTGAAAAAGGACAAAACAAGAAAAGGTGAGAAGTAGATTCCCAATCAGAAAGGCAGAGATAACATCTGTTAGGAAGAGGAATGCCCCTTTTGATTAAGTTTTTTGTAGTAAGGATACGATCTTGAATGCACAACCAAGAAAATGAGGTAATTTTGGGAATCAGGTACTTGGTCCAAACCAGCTTAAAAGGAATAGGAGTTTCAATATTGTTGAGAGAAAGCAAATAAGCTGATTTGACAGAAAATTCTCCAGAATCAGTAGGTTCCCAAATAGGTTGGTCCTTAAGATCACCAGCTGGAATTTTGATGGAAGATAATTGAGCTTGCAAACAAGAAATTTCTTCCTCATGGTTCAGGACATCAAGTCTTTTCCAACACATGATACCATTGATATAGGATATGAAATTAGCAACTAAAGGACCAACCAGATGTTTGGTTATGTTGATTATCCTTTGAAACATAGGAATTTGAATAAGAGGACTATCTCCAATCCACTTGTCTTCCCAGAAGAAAATGGATTTGCCATTCCCAAGTTGCCATCGGAGTCCTTTTTGCAGAAGGGAGCGAGCTTCACAGATGGATTTCCAAAAAATAGACCCAGTAGAGGGGACCTCACCATAGAGAAATTCAGAGGCCTAAAGATATTTCCTTCTCATGATCTTGACCCACTCAATATTTTCATTGGAAATGAGCCTCCAGGCTTGCTTGGTAAGGAGGGAAATTTTGATAAGAGAGGTCCTTCTGAGTCCTAAACCTCCCTGATATTTGGGTTTACAAACTTTGTCCCAAGCAACTAAATGGAATCTGTGTTTGTTAAGAACAAGGAAAATCTTGCTTTCAAGATAGATGTTTGAATCTGTCAAAGGTATCTATTAGGTTTTGTGAGTAGAACCTCAATTCATGAAATAGTTCCTCATTGTTTTCATTGAATCCATTTATAATTATTTCATCCATCTTGCTTCAAGTCTGTAAATTCGCTTCTTAGATTAAATTCTTTATGAATCCCAAGTGATGAGCAAAAGATAATATTTAGTCAAAAATATAAACTCTAAATTTCTTAATTCCTATGTTGATGTTGAATACCTTATATCTCCAAACTTAGAAATTTAGATAAATTGTATTTGCAATTCTATAAGTCTAATTTGATGTAGAAACCCTTATTACTCCCTCTTTAATTAAATTGCAAATATCCCAAAATTATTTTGTAACTTCAAATGATTTAAATTACAAAACCTTGCAAATGCTTCTTTAATATCTTCCTTCCAAAGTTTAATCTTCAATAATATATGTCTAAGGTTAAGTATTAGATTCCACCTCTTCAAAATAATTTCTTTCAACCTTACGTATGCTCTTATTTCTCCTAATCCAATATTATGAGCAAATTTAATAAACCGAATTACCTTTACTCTGGAATTGATAATTCATTGGTCAACAAGGCTTGACTCCTTTTTGAGTCTTCTCTCCTCTACGTACATCACCAAATGATGCTCATTGGCCTTTGGTGTATGTTGATCTATTTGGAGTGTTTATTTCCTCCACTCTAGCTTCAACATCTCTGCACCTCAATCCTTGTTGTTAGAACTGACTTCAACCTCCACACTTGTACCTTGGGCTTCTACCTCAACCTGCCAAGTGTTATCTTCCCTTTCACTGCATCCAATCGGTAATTCTATGTGCTCGTTGATCACTTGTGCATTCATTTGAATTTTACACTTAATATGTTTGACCTTCCTCCTTATGAGTTCCACTTGGCACTTAACTCCTTCCACTTCCTTTTGAAATAATTTTTCTTCCTAGGCATTGAGCGTTACTCCACAAGCATTCTTGAATTGGTTTCATGCCTCTCCTATATGCAAGCAATGACCTTAGTCTCTTCCTCCATGTGGCATGTGCATGGGCTATAACGGATGACACTTGTAGCCTCTCCTTGAACCCTAAAATCTCCTTACTTCTACGTATTCCTTTTCATGTAGAATGTAGAATGTTATTCATAGGAACATCTTTACTTTGCCTTCCTTGGTGAGAATTTGATGGCTTGGTGTGATGGTGATCTTCTCCAACTTGATGCACACTCTTCTATATTGCAATGATGCTCAACTACAAAGTGACGACTCTTCCTTCGATCGTAGTGATACTTCATCCAATGGGAGTGAGTCTTCTATGATGAATATTTTCTCTTCCTTGAGCAACAATGATGCTTGGCTCTTCTACGTTTGCTCTTGTAGCTATCTAGTGTCTTTGGACACTGAATAATGTTGCCTTGATTATTTAACCCTTTGCTTCAACTTATTTACATTATTGTACTTGGTTTCCTTTTTCCACGTAGATAAATCTGCACTTCTTAATCACTATAGAATAGCACTCATAAATAATATTATGCTTTCTTCTTATTTCTCCTTTAGTTGTTAGCTTAAACTCTTCCTATTTTGTCTTTGCAAATTATAAGATATAAGCACTAATATCACCTTGATTAAAGGAACTCTTTTAAGCTCTTATTTTCACACTCCAAATGTAGATCTCAAATAATAATATGGTGCTCTTAATGTAAATCTTATTTCAATGTATAGATAATAAACTTATATTGCACCAATACTGCATACCTTACTAATGTTTTGTTTGCTAATTTTTTTGGTGATTTGATTCACCCAACTCTCTATTTTCAACCTATAAGTTTGCACCTCTATTCTCCTTCACTCTTCTACTCCAAATCTTACCAAATTTGCAGCTCTAGTTGCTGCCCAATTTTCTCTGAGTTCTCTATCTAATAACTCCTTCAAATCTATTCTAGAGTTCTCAAAACTTGCAACTCCTTACCCTTCTTCAATGCTATCCAAAAATTTGATTTTGTGGCTTCCAATATCCTCCAAACCTGCTCTCCCAAATGCTGAAACTAGCAGCTATTAATGCTGTCCCAAATGGTGTTCATAAACCTACAACTCTACAGTCAACTCCTTCCTTATTTCACTATCCAAAACCTGCAATGAAAGTCTCTGAAATGCTATATTTTTTTGTTGTCTCAACACCTTCAATCTCCTATCCATGGACACTCCAAAATCTTCCCAAGTCTTCTTGAATCATAGCTCGAAGCTCTAGACTCTATTCTCCTGCAACCCTTCAATCTCTACTCCACTACTTGCAATATTCTCTCTATCAAATCAGCCTTCAAAAATTTGTGGTTGTCCTTAGATTTCCCAAAACCTTGGGTTCTTCAATCTTCTCTTCTCTTGCAATCTCCTTGTCGAATTCTGACTTCAAAAATAATCTCCTATGTTGTCCACTTTCTCAAGAATCTAAATGTCTTGAGATCTTCAAATCCCTTCTCCAAGATTTGGACAAACTTCTTGCCAAACACTTCTTCCTTTTGGGCTTGTTGTTGGATGGTGATAATTGTCCCAAATATCTATTTATCAGAAACTTCTCCTTGCTTCCAATCTCTTATCACAAACCTTCTCCAAATCTCCTCCACTGGTAACTTCTACAAAGTTACTCTTCTCTACTTACAATCTCCTACTTCTCACTTTCTCCAAGATGCCTTCAATGACCGCTTCTCCAAATCTGCAACAAGGCTTTCTCTAGCCTTATTCTTCTCCAAAATCTCTTGAGACCACTTCTCTCGGGTCTTCTAATTATGCAACTCTTCAACTCCTCTCTACAACTCTTCAACTTCTCTTCTGCAACTCTTCAACTTCTCTTCTTGAATCTCTACTAAAACCTTTTCCTGGTTTCCTCAATCTCCCAACTATGGGAATTCTGCAATGAGATCTCTTTGCTAGATCTCTAAAAATTGCTACTCTCAATATCCTAAATCTCCAAAGTCTTCTACTCTTCAAATCTGCAATAGGACCTATTCTTAGGTCTTCTCTATCTCCAATATCCAATCTATAATGAGAACCTTTTGCATGGGTCTCTTCAATCTCCAATATGCAGTTTTTAATCTCCAATATTCTATATTCTAAAATTGGAATTTCTTCAATCTGACCTCTTTTGGGTCTCTTCAACTTCTCCAATATGCAGTCTTCAATCTACAATATCCTATCTCCAATATTCTATCTTCCAAAAATAGAATTTCTTCAATATGACCTCTTTTGGGTCTCTACAACTTCTCTAATATACAACTATCTTAAATCTGTAATATTCTATGGGGAATTCCTTGTTAAGTCTCAATGGGTCTCTTATTAGACCTCTTGAATCTCAAGTTTTTTACAGCAAATAATTAATCCCTACATGAGGAAAGCACATATACTTTCAGGAAATGAAGGTAAAAATCCTCTCTATATATTGTAGGAAGCTTCTCAACTTATGGGTGTTAATTTTTTTGCAACCAAAAACTTAGATAGTAGTATCAAATATATTAGAATTTCTATAATTCTAAAATAAATAAACTTCACTAGTTATCCTAAAAACTAGTGGAACAAATTTTGTGCTAAGTCCTGGTCTTCATGATTTCTTCTACAGTCCTGTGGAAAGACTCTACCCAATCTGGAATTTTCAATCTCCTTCAATCTACCAACTTCTCCAATAGGACCTCCTTCTTGGGTCTCTTAATCTCCTCAATCTCCACAATATCAAGGTCTGACTTCAAGACCTAAAATCTCCTTCTATTCCAAATTTATTCTTGGAATATAAAATCTCCAATCTTCTTTAGTTTCACCTTCCAGAGATAATCTCCTCACCTTCATTTATTTCTCCTCTACAACTTCAAAAAATTATGCAAGTCCAATCCTTGTAATAGCTCTCCCTATCTCCTGTCAAAGTCCCTTGTGGCTCTGATACCACTGTTAGCTTTTGAAGCTTATTACTTAAGATTAATAATCTAGAATATATGAAATAAAGTACTAAACCAATATATATGATAATGGCAATATTATAAATATATAAAACATAGAAATAACTCTAATATCTACTCCTAAATATTATAGTATATTACATCATCTGGGTCATGTAAATGGACCACCTTTGGTACATAGTTAGAGTAGGATATTACTTTAGGGGGAAGTTAGCTAGTTACTTCAAGTAATGCAATAAATGCACAAGTGTCAATGTGCAAGTTTTAAATATGCAAGGTGTCCCCTTGTACAACTAGGTAGAGTGTTGGCCAAGGAACCCATCTTCCTATATAAAAGGACCTCTTAGTAAGTGATTGAGTATCACAGTAGGCAGTAATAGTGTAGAGGGTAAAAACCATTGGTGATGGAGTACAATGTAGTCCTTTAGCATAGATTCATGGAGTTTTCATTTCTTCCATAGCTACATTGTATTATTTTTGTCATTTCTATTTATAGTATACTTAAGTCATATTAAAAAATTACTTTCCTTTATATTTTCTGCATCTTGTGATTGCCATCTCTCGTAGCATACTTCATCAAAAGCTAACACTAAATATGACATAAACAAATGCTCACAAAAATGGTACCATAACACTAAAAGTACCAAGTAATGATATTACAAGTCACATCACTTACATCCTCACATTACTATGTATATATAATGTAATGTGACTCTTCATATGGAGCACTCTTGGCCTTCACACTTCTAGAATTTTTATCTCCCTATTCTATGGACTCATGTGCACATGGACTATTATGCATATATACATTATTGAATATTATGCACACTTGTGCATTTATTATATTACATAAAGTAAAGCTTATCTAAGATATGTACCAAATAATGTAACATACACTAACACTTCATCCCTTCACCCGCCACCCCTCCTTTGTCTTACGGTAAATACCAACTATATTTCCTCCAAATTTTCTTATAGCTCCTTATTCCACTTCCCTCTCATTAGAAAGTGCTAAAATCAAAAGCGAACATATGGGTTCCTTATTTCCACAAGTGAAAAGCCCTTGTGAATCACCAAGAATGTGGGTGATTTTTATCTTTGCATCACCCACATAACTCTTTTTGTGATAAGATGGTAAAAAATAAATAACAAAATTTTTGGATGAGTATGTGAGCCATCGAAGTTTTTACAAATTCTTGATAAGTAGATGGAACCAATAGAGGGTCACATGCTTGATTTTGAAGTTGACTTGGTTTGAGGGTGATATCTTGAGTGAACTACTCTCATAACAAAGTCAAATGGATGCAAAATTCATCATACAAAATTTTACATCTGAAGAAAATAAGATCAAATGCAAATGATAGTTTGTAAATGGAATACAAATGAATAAGTCTTGAGAGTGTCGAAACTCTTATACTTGGCTTAAACCTAAAGTGGTTCTAAGAGTTTGACACACTGCTAGAAGCAAAAGGATTAAAAAAATGGCTAAGTATTTAGAGTTTTGGAACTCCTATACTTGGTTAGAGCTTGAAGTAGTACTAAGAGTCTAGCACAATATTAGAAGTAAAAGGATGAGAGAAGTGGCTAAGTTTTGAGAGCATCAAAAATTTTGTACTTGGTCAAAGCTCAAAGTGGTACTAAGAGTCCAACAAACTACCAAAATTAAGAGGATGAGAAAAGTGGATAGGTATTGAGAGCATCAAAACTCCTATTCTTGATTGAAGATCGAAGCGGTACTAAGAGTCTGACACATTACCAGAAGTAAAAGGATGAGAAAAGTGGTTAAGTCTTGAGAGTGCTAGAAATCCTGTACTTGGTCGAAGCTCAGAGTAGTACTAAGAGTCTATCACATTGTTTGAAATAAAATATGGGCTAATTTGAATAACAACTACACTAGCTAAAATGCATGTACCCTACTGAAACCCAAAGGGTTACATTGGAAGAAGTGTTGGATCTTAGGATTTTACAATTTGCATGTATAAATCATATTGCTTATTGAGAAATATAAAGGAATTGTTGTTTAACCTCTGGTTCAACATTGTTGTAGAAGACACACACACACACACACACACACACACACACACACACACACACATATATATATATATATATATATGATTGCTTATTTCTAATTTAGATAGTTGAATGCTCATGGAATTAATTTGGTATTCTATTTATGATTCATTATTTGGCTATAGAATTTGTGATCTGATAGCTATGTAATAAAAGAATGAATGTTTTATTATAATTGGAGAATTGGTTGGTCTATTGGATAGTTTACTTGTTATTTTTAATTACATTATCTTTAGCTATACATGTATATTGATGTGGCTTAATTTGTACCATTATCAATTCTAGCTTCAGATCTATTTGCTTCCTTTAGCACTCTTTTCATCCATATTTTAGAAATAGTTAGCTAGAAATCCCAAGGAACTAGCCTCCCTCGAAGATTGACTATCTAAGCCCCACAACTTCAAGGCCATTCAATGTTGGTCAATATCCGTGGTGTTGTGACTCCTTCACAATGACCCCA
The DNA here is from genome assembly GCA_028583015.1 of Wollemia nobilis. Lineage (NCBI taxonomy): Eukaryota > Viridiplantae > Streptophyta > Pinopsida > Araucariales > Araucariaceae > Wollemia > Wollemia nobilis. The sequence goes on from JAQPPZ010016862.1 coordinate 2,612,185, forward strand.
ATCATATTGGGGACCCACTTGAAATTTGTTGATTAATCTTTTGTGGCATAGTTGTTTTGATTCTGTGATAGTTCGAGTTCTTATCATTCAAAATACCAGATTTCAAAATTGGAACTCACCACTTCAATTGGTTATCCATCTCTTTAAAATCCATCCATCCCCTCTTTATATCAAGGAATATTAATTTCCCTTTAAAATATCATATCTACATAAGATAAGGGAAAGGAAAATAATACAATATATTGAACATTGTTGTCTTCCCATGAAATTTAAATATTCGAAGGTATACAAAAGGGATCATATGGGAATTATGAAATTCTTGTTTTCAGTTCTATGACCCAAAGTATTATGTGTGGCTATTCAATATTACATCATGTTCGCTATTTTATGGGCTCAAAGGTCAGTAATGCCTTTATATTGTTTATTAATATAGATTAAGGTTGTAGCTAATGGTTATAACATACATAACACTCACACGTCCATTATACACATGATACATTGGGTCATAAAGAACTATAGTATCATTCGTTTAAACGTCTTATTCATTATTATCTCACGAAGGTCTTTTGATGTGAACTAAGTAGCTTTTATTTATTAAAGGACATGGCAGAATATGCTCTTAATAGTGTTTATGATGTCATTGAACTATGTTTCATGGTGGTTCGTCTTATGATAATGATTTGTAATACATAATATTTTTAACGCTACGTCAGAGGGACTTAGATAACATCAAGGCCACTTATGGAGACCCGGCACTAGGACACCTGAATGCCATGTAGGAGGGACCTGTCATTGGAACACCTGAATGCCACGAAGGAGGGACCCATAATTGGGTAAGTTGTGTACCAAAGGAGAGTTGTTATTGGGAAGAATGGGTAAGGCCACGTGTAAACAATAAAAGGGCATGCACATTAAGTTGTTAGGATACGTGAGTCACCACACCCTATTCTCGAATATGCTCGTATGAGGTAGTTTCTCTAGATGAATAGATATTGTTCACATGCAGAATGACTCAGGCGAATGACTCGGTAAATCATGATCATTGCTCAAAGAAAACTATCCACAATGGCATGCAGAAAGGAGTGCGAATAGGCCTGTTAGGTTTCAATGAGTTGCATAAATCAATAGCATTCAGAGAGCAATGAGAATTATAAGATCAGTTAGAGAAGAAATAAAAGGATGTTATTGAAGCGATTAAATGTTAGGATAATAATCGAAGTCCAAGGCAGGGCAGAATGTTGTAGCTAATAGTCACCAGGAATACCTGAATCAAGATGGTTTCCTCTCCACAACATGCAATGGATAATGAGATACAATGTAACACACTGCAAAAGGAACTATTGGGAGGCACAAATGGGGTGATAGCCACAGAATGGGTAACTGAGAAAGCATGCACATAATACGTAATGGATAGCCTCCGAAGATAGAAATTTATACGTTGTCAACTCGATGTGATAGTATTCAACGAAGATACAAAGTTTGGATTTACACAGAAAGGCATACATGGTATAAGGCCATAAGTTTTAACGTGATGTAAGTTCAATTAAAACTATTGCTATGCAAATATGGTTGAATTCATTTTGTTAAAATGAATTTAATTAAAAATATTTGAATGTTAGTTAAAATTCACGTAAAGCATATCATAGATGGATAGTAGTTATGGACAGTGCAAAGCTCAAGGAGTTTAATAAAATATTTTTGTAACCATTCGAGGGAAGTTAAGAGTAACGAATGAAATTTGTTACAAGGTTGGTTTTGAAATAGTTCAATACGTAGAGTATGAGCCAGGGCAACAAAAATTATAAATACGAAACAAACATGTGGAAATAAGGACCAATTTTTTTTGGAAAAGATAGATGCATGAGAAGAAGCGGTCAGGAGTTTGGATGAAATCATCTTGGAAGGGGAGAGGTGGTGAATGTATGATCGAGCACCAAATCTGAAGCAATAGGAAGACAGGTTTTTGTTTCAAAGTTTTATAAAATTGAATTGTAATACTTATTATATGTTATGATAAAGCCTTGTTAATATCATCTATGAGAAATTATGGATTTTATTATGCAACAAGTAGTGGTTATAATAATTAAAAGTTCTCATTCCTTAGAAGCTAGCACCATAATAGGAGTAAACTATGATAGCATTTTTGGTTTTGCCTATAATGGTTACTTTATAGGATCTGTAATCATATCTGCATGCCGTGATTTATTCAAAAGAAAGAATTTAAAGGAACTGTCAAATATTAGTTATCTGGAATACACATTGTGAATCCTCTGTTGTAAATTCCATTGAAATATTTTTTGATAGTATAAAGTTTGTGTATTTGATAAAAAAATCCATTTGTAGAAGACAAAGGAAAAGAATTTGTTAGGCATAGTCTAGCGGAATATTTAAAGCCTATGAATTTTTCATTTATTCACAGTAGACACATTGTTGTTATTTAAAGTAAAATAGGTTGTTACATGTAATAACATTTAAATGCATTTAAGTAGAGATAAGAAAGCATAAAAAAAAATTCAATAGGAATATAAAAATTGGTTGAAATATTTTCCTTAGGTGTTTAAAAGTTGTATTTAATTATTTTATTTCTTTTATTTTAGGCTTGAAGTCATAAATACACTTACGATAAAAAAATCATCAAATAAAAGGATATTTAACAAAAAGAGGATTTAAAAGTTACCATTTATAAAGGGACATTATAAGAAAATCACATTCTATAAATGAAAAGAAAGATGATTATATAAATGAAAATCAATTTGAATGAAATGATTCCTTGAAGAAGAAAAGAGTTATAAAACATTGAAATCGTGTATCCAAAGTTCCAAGCCCCTTGTTGATAGACATTTGTGAACCATTGAGATATCCATCATTACATCAAAGCATATATATTAAACCTTGGAGATTCTAAACTATCTTTACAAGAGAGAACATTCAAAAGTTCTATGTTATGATGATTTTGGCAAATGGACAAAATCATACATCAACATTTTGGTGCTAGAAGGAGGGCTTGATAAGCTTGATATCTTATTTCATCATTTTCTCAATTTATTCTTTCAAATTACATACTTGAAACTTGCCTTATTTTATTGATTTATTCTGACACAGTTCATGTATTATTTGCTAGTGAGGTCTAGACATAAGTTGGAGCCTAGAAAAATAATCACTAGGTCTAAGTCCACAGGTGACAGTATATTTCATAAAATATCACCCACCAAGAGACATAGACGGAGCAAAACACAAATAATAATTTTGCCTATCGTTTCTAACGCAAGTCCCAGTACTATTGTTTCTTTTCGTAGGTTAACATGGATACTCCACCCGTAGGAAACCTAGCATGGCTAGGTGCTCGAAGCAGTCCCTTAAACATTGCAAGAGTTGTACATGATATGCCCAAAAGCATAGACAAGCATTTATCGAAGTACAAACATGATGGTGCTCGCATGACCGAATAACACATTCAAGCATACACAGATGTTGTAACCCGATTGCAAATTGAACATGAAGACATAGCATGTAGGTTATTTCCTCTGACCTTATATGAAATGGCTTACGACTAGTACATATCCCTACCTGCTGGTTCCTATTGGTCATCAGATCCGCCTAGGTAAGGATTTCGTGTAAGTGTACGTGCCCTAGACCTAGACCAACATTGAAAGGTCGAGGGGAAGAGATGCCCCTCGTGCCAATCTCTAGAGAAATGCCAGCTCCTATGCTGAACTACTTTGGGGTTTGAAGATAAGAGTGCAGGAAAGAGATAAAAGGGATAAGGGTTAGAAGAATAAATAAAAAGGGGTAAGGGAAGAGAGATTGTTGATTTAAGGTGGGAGAGAACAGGAAGCACGATCACTAACTGACACCTGAATAAAAGCAAAGAACACCAAGAGTAAAATGAAAGAAATGTAGTATCAACCTTCCTATGTATCCTCCCGAATGAGTTTCAAGACACTGTCCCCGATCACACACCAGACGCAGAGTTCAGCATCTCAGTCTACAAGCGAGGAGAGATAAAAGAATCAAGAAAGGCAGACAGCATAAAATAAAGTCAATAAAACACTTTTCTACTCCTATGTATCCTTTCGAACGAGTTTCAGGACACTATCCCCAATCGCACACCGAATGCAGAGTTCAGCATCCAACATACAAACGAGGAGAGATAGAAGAATCAAGCACATAAGGCAACATAAAAGAGAACAATTGAGCTCAAAGTCTCTTAGTATTAATCGCAGGACATCAAGTTACAACAGCTTTCTAGCAGATAGTTCCCCCCCTTTTACATTACAATACTTGGGGTTTTATAGAGGACCCGACCCTTTGAGTCATTATCACAAAATCGGCGAAGTGCATCCTCGAGATTTGAGAAGTCGGCTCCTCGTGGTTGCTGCGACTGATCTCTCAAATCGGCTACTAAGAATAGCAACTACAATTGGGTCTATCAGGGAAATAGGCATTCAATGGGCTGCCTGAACTATCCTTAGTTTCTGGGTGCAATACTCGAGTAGCCACCGTGCTTGACGGTTTCTCCTTCTTGGACTGGTACCTCGGGTCCAATTGCCCAAAATGATCGATGAACTTGTCGGGCAAGGAAAAATGTATTTATGAAGCAACTGACCACCTCGAGAAAATACCCGGCTTGAAATGCATGCCTTGGAAGCGCTTCGCTGGATCTCTTCTTGCAATTCTGCTTCACGGTGGGTTTGGGCCAAAGCAGATCCTTCCTCTGAGTTTGGTACTTCGGATAGTTGAGCTTCGGGGCATGAATTTGGGAGGTTTGAGTGCCAAAGTAGATCCCTTTTGGTGGGGCCCTTCATGCTCTACTACTTCGCTGGTTGAATTACTTCGCTTATGCCTCAAGGAAATGCTTCGCCGTAATATTTCTTTGAAACTATGGTTCGAGAGGCTTGCGACCGAAGAAAAAAATGTTTGCATATGGAGGGGCCCGAGGTGGGTATTTCGGTGACTTTCTAGCGAAGCATTTTTCAATGTTTGCTTTGAGATCTGCTTTGCAAGTTTTTGGGCTGAAGTAGCCTTTGGAAATGCTTCGGGTCCGAAGTAGTTCTTCTGCCTTAGTGACTTTGGAATTTTATTTTTGGGCCTTCCTTCTTCTGGTGGAGTTGTCATTTGAATATCTCTTCGCTAGGTTCCCACCCGAAGTAGTTTTGGAAATGCTTCGGGTGTGAATATTTTCTTGGCGCTTTCCTCGTGTTTTTCTTTGGCAAAACTATTTTGCAAAATTTGGGGGCGAAGCGATCACTAGAAATGTTTCGGGCCCGAAGTCCTTTTCTTGCCTTAGCCAATTCGCCTTGCGTCTTGGATTTTCTCTTTTCGGCAAGAGAGTCGCTTCGCAAAACTTTCACCCGAAACGCTTTTGGGAATACTTCAGGTGTGAAGCTTTTTCTGGCGCCTTCCTCATGCTTTTCTTAGGCAAAATTACTTCGCTGATTTTCTACCCGAAGTAACCTTTTGAAATGCCTCGGGCCCGAAGTTATTTTCATTCTATTCTTCCTCCCCTCATCGAAGCTATCCCAGCTGCGAAGCTCTTTCTATCTTCTTTGGTATACAAGGGGAATGGCTAAGAAAACCAAAATTGCTATAACTTACATACATTTTAAAAGGTAATAATTAATATTATACAAAATTTTTGCTATTCTTCTACCCCTTGTATAATGTGACAAAAGTGTCAACATTCTTGGTGGCTCGCGGGGTGACGAGCTTGCCTCGGAAAAATAACCCTTTAGCCCTGATCCATTGGGCTACTGAGTCACTGATCCCCCTCAGAACCTTCTCCTTTTTTTGTCTCGTGGGGCGCTTCTGTGGTTTGTCCTTCGTCTGCCTCTGCTCTTCCTTCTGATTCCTCTTCCTCTTCTTCCTACGCGGCTTCCTCTGGTGTGACCTCTTGCTGTGACGATGGTTCAAGGCGATCCCGGATACGTTTCATCATTCGTCGAACATGAGCCCAGGCACCCTTCTGAAAAGGCTCCTGATCTTGCAATGTTTTTACTAGAACGTGAAATCGATCAATTTGCCCGATGTCAGCATGTTTGGCCCTAATGAATAGATCATTTAGGCATGCTACCATCTTGCAATGTCTCAAGATGAAGTCGGTTATCTGCCCCTCTAAGATCGGCTCTGCCCACCAGTCTATTTCTGAGACATCGCTCTCGAACTGAAGCCAAATTGGTTTGAGCTCGTCTTTAGTCAGAAGATTTTTGTCATCGTCTATGAAACTCGAGAAACCCAAGGAAGAAAGGTCCTAAAAATAATTCATTGAGGCACGCTGCTCATTGTCAAAAATGTCCTGGAGGCTTCTAGATTTCTGAGCTTTTCGCACCTTGGAGAAGAAGGCATGAACCGTGGCCTGGGCCGTGGACCAGTCCCTAGCTGTCCGGGTCATTGCAGTGACCTGCAGGTCCTGATATCTAGCATTCTAGACGTCAAAGGCCAACTTGAGCTGGATCCTGGCTTTCTGTGTGACTTCATCAATAATCGGCCCTCCCTCGGCAATATCACGCTGGGCTTCGGTGATGTAGGTCAATATGGAAAGGGTGCTGGAACATCGAGACCTAAAATATTTGAGCAAATGTGCACGAATATCTTTGATTTTGCTCCTGTCAAACAATGATAGGTCTTCCTTCTCGTACAGCTGAGCCTGCATTTGTGTGACTTTGCCTTCAAGATATTTGGCCTTTAAATCATTTTTGGCCTGTCTTTGTGCTTGATTATCCTCTGTACGCTGGAGTTGTAGAATTTGCTGCTTTAGAGCACGCGCTTCCTTTTTCATTGTTTTGCACTGCTCCTCAGCTTTCGCCAACTTGGAGTGAACCCTTGCTAGATCTTCCTCTAGTTTGACATTGGCGGCCTCGGCTTCAATTCTGCACTGGTTGGCGATGATTGCATGCACCCTAAAGGTCTTGATTTGGACATGCATGGATGCCAATTCATTGTCAACATTTAGATTCACCAGGTCCTTAGGTGTTTCCTGGTAGTCATAGTCTGCTGGAGTCATTTCATCCAGAGGCTTTTGAACCTTAGGGACTTTCTTTATCTTATGTATTTTTCCAGCTTTCAAATCAAATACGGTGCACTTTTCAACCTGAGTCGTCACTCGCCCCCTTTTCTTTCTTACCTCCTTTAGGATTCTGTCAGTATTCTTCCAGGCTTGGAGCAGCTTCTAGGCAAGGGGGCACTCCTTGATCAAGGACATTTCAGACTCAAACAAAGCTAGGTCGCTAGTCGAAGGAGTGAACAAATACAAGGAGTGGATGGGGGATGTCTCACTAGAAGGTCCGATGGTGGGTGTAGCAGGCATTTCAGAAATGGGGGCCACTTCATGTGAGATGGGGGATCGAAGACTGGGGCTCGGTGTCGAAGTAGCATCTCCGCATCTACTAGAGACCAATATAGTGGAAGCATGGGTGGGTGAAGTGATATCAATGGAATTATCCCAGTTGGGATTGTGGGATGGACTTGGACTAGCCACGGGTGACGCATGAGGGGATGAGTGGCCCTGCAAGGGAGACTGATTGGAACCTTTGATCTTGGCCGTAGTGGACATGGGTGAGTCCTGAGCAAAGTGTGGAGAATGCATACCTTAGTACCCTCCTGGAAAAGCGGCTGTAGCGACTTCAAGTGCAGTCGTCTCCTATTATTTCTCTGCCTCGGCATTTTCATCCTCCATGGTTTCTGCCTCAGTGTCCCCTTCGGATTGGAGGAGTTCCTCCACATTGATGACGTTGATGTCCAGGATGGTTTTTGCGCTTGGTGGCAGTACGCATTCAACATTTGTTTCGGACGGACCTGGTGTAGGTCGTCCAATGGAGGCACTCTGAAAACCTGTACGAGGTCACTTCGGATAGTTCGGGGGCATTGGGCCTTGTTTTGGCCTCTTTCTTTTTGTTCTCACCAGCGGTTGTTCTGACTCTTCAGAACTCGTGTCTTGGCCTCCCACGGGTACCTGAGGTGATTTACGTGGTGTGGCTTTGGCCTTCTTCTCCTTCTTCGGCCCCAAAGTCTTATTTTCTCTCTTTGGGCTTTCGCTCGAACCTGGGATAGCTGGAGGAATGAGGTCGGTGAAGGACAGGGGCTTCCATGTCTCGGCATTGGCCTCATAGGCCACCACAAAGTCCTTGTTAGATGACAACAAACCATAAGAATTCATCTTCCGACGATGGACCCTCATTATCCACCACTCTCTTATCTGGGCCACGTCCCAATATTTCATTGCCTCCTTCAAATCATCTTTTGCCTTCTTCCAGAAGGTGGAGTTGGGGCTCGAGAGAGAGTGCCGAACTGGGTCATATGCGACCTCCATCGGGTAGAACTCATGCCAGGGAGGTAGTGTTTCCATTTTCTCCAAGTGCCATTCCAGATCCTTCCCATTAGGATTGTTCCTTTGCTCCACAATTTCTGGATAGGGGCAGACGTGGAAGTTCTTGAATCGAAGATGGTCCCTCATTACCCCCAAGGGGTCATAGAGCCATTGCTGAGGAAGTTGGAATAGGCCAAAATTGGCGAGCTTCTCCTCCAAGAAAACATTTTGGTTGAGGGCAAACACCTTGATAACTCCCATTTTGAAAGGGAAATCACAAGTGTGAGCCCATTTTTGTCCATGGCCATAAATGGCATTTTATTGCATCGCTCTGTCGAGCGACTTCCAATGCAAACTGATATTCGAAGGGATAGATTGGCAGTAGGAAATGCTTCCCTATGAAGCCGAATATGTGAATTACGAGCCCCTGTGTTAGCTGAAAAATGTCTCCCCTCTTCTCTTGTACCACCTTGTCCCTTAGGAGGAGGGGAACCCGAGGGGAAGACCTTGTTAGTAGGTGCATTGCGGGTCCCAAAAATTATTGGTTAAAAGAATAATAGGACTCCATCTTCAATAGGAGAAGGGTCCATTGGTATACATGCAGAGGGTTTCCATCCTCGTCGCTTGCCATAATAGCCACATGAGGGAAACTTTTATGAAAGAAAAATAACCAAACAAGAAGAGAACATGGCGAGAATTACTTATTTGTCCCAGCATTCTTCATGTTGGTGAGCCACGTATGTAGGGTCCTGGCTACCCATTCTGCCCAGTCAAAAAATACTGGGTTGGTGCTCGGCCTCGAAGCATCAGGGGCATAAAATTCCCCTCTGGAAATACACTCAGCCAAAGACACCTGCCATGGGTGCACCGAAGCATCGATAGATAGACCTGCCACCCATGCAATGATGGAGAAGATATCAACATTTTTGAAGGCCTCCAAGGGTAGGGGCATTTGGGGCAATTTGCCCGAAGGGAGCCCACTTTTGAGGCTATGCTGCAAGAAATTGATCATGTATTTGGAGGACGCGAACCTCTCCATTTGTTCGCTAAGAATAACATTGCAAACTATGTATCCCTTAGGAGGGCCCTACTGTGGCGCAATGCTACCTGGACATCTTCCTTCAGAATGGAGAATATCTTGTTATTGGAGGTGTCTACCACTTGCTTGGAGGTGGGCTGATAGTTCCGCGCGATGGCATCAATCAGCTCAGGGCAGTGATGTGTGGGAGGCGTCAGATACCAGTATATATGGGAGTAGTAAGCGACAACTCTTTTGTTGTCTGTCGAGAGCCTGCTTTTCATGAACTCAATGGTGTTTTTGAGTTCAGCTATGCTCCTTGAAATCTTGGTGTCTCTGATCCTATCCCACGCATCAACTAGCGGTTCTTCAGGTTGCTCATCCCCAGAATCCTCTCTTGCTTCCATGACTTGTTTCTCAGGGCGACGACTAAAATCAACTTTCTTTGGCCCTTTGTCATGGCCCTTTGCCTTTGGTGCATTCGAGGGCCACCACTTCTGGTTGCTTTCCCTTTTCCTTGGAGTTCTTATTTCCCATGGTTGATGCTTAGGGCAACGAATTCTGTAATGTGCTGGGGTTCGAAGGCTTGAAAGCATAGGATGGAAGAGCTTGTAAGTTGACAGCGAAGTTTGCATGGATCACTGAGCAAGTAGCTTCTCAACTGCTGGAGTCTACGTTATATAGCCTTAGAAGGCAACCACCATTATTTATGGCACTTGCTGATGAGTGTCGTTGAGTCTCATCATTTAATCTCAATGATTTATCAATCCGGGGTGGTGTCCAAGGCTGTCTATGATAGAAGGCTAGGGCAAAGTACAATTCAGGCATTCAGATTTCAAGCATTTATTGGTGAAGCAGATTTGGTTTAGCCTTTTGGTATCACACTAAACCTAGTTTGAAGAATGGAAACTAAAATAAATTACAAAAATTAAAAACTAAATCTAAATTGCAAAATTTAACAATTAACTACAATTGCATGAATTGAAATCTAATCTACTTTTGCAGAATTGAAATAACAGAATTGAAATTGCTAAATTGAAATCTAATCTACTTTTTCATAATTGAAATCTAATCTACTTTTGTAGAATTGGAATCTAATCTACTTTTGCAGAATTGAAATCTAATCTAAAACACCTGTCAATGCCCGCCACAAAAGGTCGTCAAGCTTCTGCTATAGGAATTGACAACAAAATAAAATATTTTGAAAAGGGAAAGTTGCTAAAATAGAAAGCAAGGAAAACATGAAGGAAAATGCTTAATATAATTTGTCAACTGACATACACACAAATGTTGTACACAAACATAATAGGAAACATAAATCACACAACACAAAATAAAAACAAGAAAATGAAATCTGGCAAGCAATCTATTAATTATGCTACAGCAAAATTACAGATTAAAACTTGCCATAAAATCCCTCCTTCTAGATCTTAAAGTGGGCCCATACTTCTTGATCTAGAAGGAGGTGAAAAACACTCCTTAACTAATTAACACTCAGCACATAAAATGATAAAATGGTGCACTTTTATTGATGACAAAACATGCTAAAAATTGTTACAAAAAATCACTGTACAGTCCTAATTGCTACTACTGAAAAATCTTCTCTATTATAATTCCTAACTGGCTCAACCAAGGAGGGAGCTATGTTATTTATATAAATATTTACAATATATCCCATGCTCAAATCAGCCTATGTGCTATTTTACGATCATTTGCCAATAATTTTGGATCTGAAATAAATGTAAATACGGACAGTTTGTGTTGCAGTAGTAGTCATTGGCCCTTAGAAAGCATCTTCAGTGGTGGGAGTACGTGAAAGGAGTCTAGAAATATCTAACACATAATTATCCACTTCAGAATATGTCATTCCTATCTTGCAAACAACTTTCTATTATGCTACAGTTTTTCTAGGTTTATCCTAAAAGAGGATCAAAATTGATCTTTTCCATGAATGGTGGCTTTGGATGGCAATGACGACAAAGATAGGTGGAAGATCTTTTCCTTTACCTTTTCCAACCTTTATTTCCCTTTTTCTAGCTTCAAAAATTGGTCAATAAGTCAAAAAGCACATTTTGTTTTCATTCCAAAGATAAGTGGCTTCATTCCGAAGACAATGCAATTCTCATTCCGAAGATCGCTCATTCCGAAGATACTGCAATTCTCATTCTGAATATCCGCTCATTCTAAAGATACTACATTTCTCATTTCGAAGATGTCTGCTCATTCCGAAGACACTATGTTTTCTCATTCCGAAGATATTTGTTCATTCTGAAGATACTTGGAATGAACAAATGTGTACTTTTCAAGTGATTTCTGCATCTCTCAGGTGGGTTATCTCCTAGGATCAAATTCCAATGGTCTTCATCTCTTTCCATATGTGAATTCCATGTCTTGTTGTTTATTTGTAGCTTGCTGGAATTTACATGGTAAATTACTACATTTTTCAGTTCTGTTGCATAGTTGTAAAATATTGGCATTTCTTGCAAATTCAAACAAATTAGAACATGGAAAAATTATTCAAGTATCAACATGAAGGAGTACATCAAGTTGCTACTGAATTTATACACTTCATTCACCAAGTAACCATGCTGAAATAGTGCAATAGTGTTGCATAATTGTCCCTGCTCTGTTATACCCTGTTGATGTATATTTAGATCATGTGGAAATGCTTCTAAATAGGTTAGATGTCTTCTATAGTCCTTCTAAATTTATTCCATCCATATCCTCATGCTTTTCCTGACAACTTCAAGGTGTTCCTATAAAGTGACAGCTTGTTGATTTTTATATGGTTGTTTTTCTCAGATTTTTAGATTTATAGCGAGTCCTAAACTTTTGGCTTAAATGTGGATTTGAAACAAGTTGAAGGGTAGGAAAACATTCAAAAACCATTGAGAAGTTAATGGATATCAGCATACCACATTTGGTTAATTGAAATGCATGTTCTTACTTGTTACTTAATCACGCAAAATCGATTATAAAATGTTGAAAATAGTCAAAAACAGAGATATAGTTTTCCTAACATAAAAACATGCAAACACTTAACAAATAGTATATTCTAGTCAACTATTTGTAATTAACTTATCATATCGTAGTCAAAAATTGTGCAATAATGATGCATTATTGGGCCTCATCATCCCCCCCAACTTGAACTGTTGCATGCCCTCATGCATCTTAGTAGGCCATAGTAATATGCAGGTTTTATTCTTGTGAACAACATCCTTTGCTACCTGCTAATTGAGAAATTCCTCCTTGCTACACTATATCAAGTATTTTGCAATTAAGCACATGTATGACTTTTTTTCTGTTTTTCTACAAGTTTTAGTGTTGCAAGGTATCTCTTAAAGGCTTGATATCATATGATTCATCTTGCAATAGTCTTATTGTGGAACCGTATTTGGCAGATGCACTACTACTGATGGAAATTTTTTTTTTTTTTTAACAACATTTCAGCCTGAATGCTAATTTTTGTTGTTTGCACCTTTTGAACAAAATTGATAAAATTTTTGATTTGAAATGCTTGAGGGATGTACTTACTTGTGGTAAACCTCAATATTTGAAGTACCCTACTCTTTTTGCTATTATATAGCATTTTCAGCAATTCTGGTACAGTTTTTGCTCATTCCGAAGATATCCTGCTCATTTCGAAGAGACTACATTTCTCATTCCGAAGATCTTCAAAAAATGTAAAAATGACCTCCTATGCAAAAGTTAGCTACAGATTCTATTGTGGGTCCATCTCTAGAGTGTATAAGCCTTCCATAACATCAAAAATCCCTTCTTCATCCTTTTGTTTAGATGTTATTCTTTTTTTTGTATGTTGCTATTTTATTCCAGTATTACTAAAATAGAACCTTCAGGTGCATTTTGTTGATTATCCTCCTTCAATTTATCAGACAATTGTAAGATATAAACTTGCAGTTCTCCTTCTAAAATTGCCTTACAAATTGAAATAGAATTGTTGCCATGTTTGTCCCAAAATCAGGTTTTGCACAGTTTTGGAATTTCCATGCAATTAAGGGCATAAGGGGGTGTTTCTTGACATCTTGAACATGTTCCTTTTTCAATTTGTCACTATTGTATGAATAGTTTATGCCAAATACCGACTATCATACACTAAATACTAAATGTTTACTATGAATTATATGCAAGAAACACATACCTTCTCGTCTGAAAATTGGTCATGCACCTTACAAGCTGCTTTTGATGATTGTTAGCAGGTTATATGAAAACATAAACAAACATAACACATGTGCAGTGTGGGATTTGTACAATGGTGGAACAATTATGGGTAGATCAACAAGGCAATGCATGCCAAAAAATCAGTTTTCATGCAAGCCAACTCAGTAGCACCTCCAAAAAGGTTTTCACTACTTTGAATTATTCATTTTTTTTATATATATTTTTTTCATTTTTTCCATCAGAAGAGGCTGCCATTTCTGGTTTTCAACCAACTTCTGTCCTTTTTTTTTTTTTTTTTAAGGTGCTTCAATCCGAGAGAACATATCTCACTCTTATTTGGATAAGACCAATCCTTATTCTGCAAAAACATGTCAATTGTTGTATGAAAACACCATCTCTTTCTGTTGAAACCTGCAACATTGATGCAACTTTCCTTACTAGATGAGCAGTAAGAATATTCTTACATCATCATTGCCTCCTTATTGCGGGAAATGAAGTATTGGCTCCATTGTTCCTCTTTCTTGCTGAAATTGATGCTTGTCCTCATGTATCCCCATTTTGTGGGACATGCCTTTCTTTGCAATTTTTTTTTTCTTTTTTTTTTTTTTTTTCAACTTTTCTTGTCTTGCTTGTACCCAAGAAGGAAGTTCACAAACAAGACTAATTTTCTTTTTGCTTTTCTTGTATATTTTTTTTTCTCCTTTTGTCAGAATTTTTATCATCACTCTGAATCTGATATTGAAGAGAAATTCTCTTCCATTATGTGTACATCCAATGGAATCTTCTTCAAGAACTCCTCCTTAGTTAATGGTGCATGGTATACCCGAAGACAATGTACATTCACCACTAACATCCTCCATGAATTACCAATGGGAGAAAGAAGCATTGCTCCATATCTGAAAACTTCTTCAATCAAGTGTTGTCCATGCCTCCTAGTCTGCAAAATCTTGTCAATCTATTCTTGAAACAATTAAATATCAATTCCCAAAAGATGTTAAGTGCTTACATCAAGATAAAATCTTGATATACCCTGTAATTCTATGTAAAGGGATTGAAATATTGTTTCAAAATAGCAACAATTTTGCTTTTTGTTTATAATTCAGCCAGCTAATAATGTTCAAGTATTTTCTTGGCTGCACTTCAATTTGTTTCTTTCCTAGGAGGACAGAATTTACCCCTTTGTAATTTCTTACTAAGGAGTTTAATGGAAGTAATTTTCTATGTGAAATTTTTCTAGTTTTTCTCCTTTATCCAAGGCTAATTTATGTGTGTTTGGACTAAAGGTTTTCTGTATATCTCCATTGATTTTTATCTCTTCAATCTCAGGTAAGTTCTTGTTTAAGCATAGTTGGATGTTGATGCAGTCAATAACATTTCCTGCAGGTTTTTTTTTTTTTAATACCAGATTTAGCTACATAGACAGGGGTTGCCTATCCTGTATCATTCAGACTGATCATAGGTTGGGCTAAAAAAAATATTTTTGGTTTGCACAATAAGACAAGAAGTGTATAACTTTAGCAGATCAACTACTTGTCAAGCAGGATCACCTCTAATGAGATTAACTATTATCTATGTAGGCTAAGAATTGCTAGGTTGCGGTTTAACGCGGTAAAATTCTAACAATCTTTAAGTAATAATGAAAAACTCTAGGATCGTCATTAAGTTGTAAACTCCTATTTTGATTGTGCAAAAGTTTTTGTGATTTTTTTTTTACATTCATCTTACATAGACAAGGGTTGCCTGTCCTGTTGGGCTGAAGGTGGTGGTTGCTTGTTTTCTAAATGGACTGAAATGCAACTATCAATAATTATTATTTATACCAACTATTACATTCAAATTTAATTCTGAACTTCATAACTTAGCACAATAATAATTATTTGACTGCTTTTACCCTCTAACAACACCATGTTCCCCGACAACGGCGCCAAAATGATGAGTGTCGTTGAGTCTCATCATTTAATCTCAATGATTTATCAATCCGGGGTGGTGTCCAAGGCTATCTACGATAGAAGTCTAGGGCAAAGTACAATTTATGTCATGCACCTTACAAGCTGCTTTTGATGATTGTTAGTAGGTTATCTGAAAACATAACACATGTGCAGTGTGGGATTTGTACAATGGTGGAACAATGATGGGTAGATCAACAAGGCAATGCATGCCGAAAAATCGGTTTTCATGCAAGCCAACTCAGTAGCGCCTCCAAGAAGGTTTTCACTATTGAATTATTCATTTTTTTTTATCATCTTTTTTTCATTTTTTTTCATCAGAAGAGGCTGCCATTTCTGGTTTTCAACCAACTTCTGTCCTTTTTTTTTTTTTCAAGTGCTTCAATCAGAGAGAACATATCTCACTTTTATTTGGATAAGACCAATCCTTATTCTGCAAAAACATGTCAATTGTTGTATGAAAACACCATCTCTTTCTGTTGAAACCTGCAACATTGATGCAACCTTCCTTACTAGATGACCGGTAAGAATCTTCTTACATCATCATTGCCTCCTTATTGCTGGAAATGAAGTATTGGCTCCATTGTTCCTCTTTCTTGCTGAAATTGATGCTTGTCCTCATGTATCCCCATTTTGTGGGACATGCCTTTGCTGCAAATTTTTTTTTTTTTTTTCAAATTTTCTTGTCTTGCTTGTACCCAAGAAGGAAGTTCACAAACAAGACTATTCTTCTTTTTGCTTTTCTTGTATATATATTTTTTCTTCTTTTTTTAGACTTTTTATCATCACTCTGAATCGGATATTGAAGAGAAATTCTCTTCCATTATGTGTACATCCAATGGAATCTCCTTCAAGAACTCCTCCTTAGTTAATGGTGCATGGTATACCCGAAGGCAATGTCCATTCACCACTAACATCCTCCATGAATTACCAATGGGAGAAAGAAGCCTTGCTCCATATCTGAAAACTTCTTCAATCAAGTGTTGTCCATGCCTCCTAGTCTGCAAAATCTTGTCAATCTATTCTTGAAACAATTAAATACCAATTCCCAAAAGATGTTAAGTGCTTACATCAAGATAAAATCTTGATATACCCTTGTAATTCCATGTAAAGGGATTGAAATATTGTTTCAAAATAGCAACAATTTTGCTTTTTGTTTATAAGTCAGCCATCTAATAATGTTCAAGAATTTTCTTGGCTGCACTTCAATTTGTTTCATTCCTAGGAGGACAGAATTTACCCCTTTGTAATTTCTTACTAAGGATAATGGAAGTAAATTTTCTATGTGCAATTTTTCTAGTTTTTCTCCTTTATCCAAGGCTAATTTCTGTGTGTTTGGACTAAAGGTTTTATGTGTATCTCCATTGATTTTTGTCTCTTCAAGCTCAGGTAAGTTCTTGTTTGAGCACAGTTGGATGTTGTTGCGGTCAATAACATTTCCTGCGGGTTTTTTTTTTATACCAGATTCAGCTACATAGACAGGGGTTGCCTATCCTGTATTATTCAGGATCGATCATAGGTTGGGCTAAAAAAAATATTTTTGGTTTGCACAATAAGACAAGAAGTGTACAACTTTAGCAGATCAACTACTTGTCAGGTAGGATCACCTCTAATGAGATCAACTATTGTCTGTGTAGGCTAAGAATTGCTAGGTTGCGGTTTAGCGCGGTAAAATCCAAACAATATTTAAGTAATAATGAAAAACTCTAGGATCATCATTAAGTTGTAAACTCCTATTTTGATTGTGCAAAAGTTTTTGTGATTTTTTTTTTAATAGATTCAGCTTACATAGACAGGGGTTGCCTGTCCGGGTTGGGCTGAAGGTGGTGGTTGCTTGTTTTCTAAATGGACTGAAATGCAACTATCAATAATTATTATTTATACCAACTATTACATTCAGATTTAACTCTGAACTTCATAACTTAGCACAATAATAATTATTTGACTGCTTTTACCCTCTAACAACACCATGTTCCCCAACAACGACGCCAAAATGATGAGTGTCGTTGAGTCTCATCATTTAATCTCAATGATTTATCAATCCGGGGTGGTGTCCAAGGTTGTCTACGATAGAAGGTTAGGGCAAAGTACAATTCAAGCATTCAGATTTCAAGCAATTATTGGTGAAGCAGATTTTGGTTTAGCCTTTTGGTGTCACACTAAACCTAGTCTGAAGAATGGAAACTAAAATAAAGTACAAGAATTGAAAACTAAATCTAAGTTGCAAGAATTGAAATCTAACTACAATTGCATGAATTGAAATTGCTAAATAAATCTACTTTTGCAGAATTGAAATAGACTCCATAATTGAAATTGCTAAATTGAAATCTAATCTACTTTTGCATAATTGAAATCTAATCTACTTTTGCAGAATTGAAATCTAATCTACTTTTGCAAAATTGAAACTTATTCTAAAACACCTGTCAATGCCCTACCTACAAAAGGTCGTCAAGCTTACGCTACGAGGAATTGATAGCAAAATGAAATATGTTGAAAATGGAAAGTTGCTAAAATAGAAAGCAGGGAAAACATAAAGGAAAATGCTTAATATAATTTGTCAGCTGACATACACACAAATGTTGTACACAAACATAATAGGAAACATAAATCACACAACACAAAATAAAAACAAGAAAATGAAATCTAGCAAGCAATCTATTAATTCTGCTGTAGACAAAATTACAGATTAAAACCTGCCATAAAATCCCTCCTTCTAGATCTGAAAGTGGGCCCATACTTCCTGATCTAGAAGGAGGTGAAAAGCACTCCTTAACTAATTAACACTCAGAACATAAAATGATAAAATACTGCACTTTTATTGATGACAAAACATGCTGAAAACTATTACAAAAAATCACTGTACAGTCCTAATTGTTGCTACTGAAAACTCTCCTCTATTCTAATTCCTAACTGGCTCAACCAAGGAGGGAGCTGTGTTATTTATATAAATATTTACAATATATCCCATGCTCAAATCAGCCTATGTGCTATTTTACAGTCATTTGCCAATAATTTTAGATCTGAAATAAATGCAAATCTGGACAGTTTGTGTTGCAATAGTAGTCATTGGCCCTTAGAAAGCATCTTTAGTGGTGGGAGTACATGGGAGGAGTCTAGAAATATCTCACACATAATTCTCCACTTCAGAATATGCCATTCCTATCTTGCAAACAACTTTCTATTATGCTACTATTTTTTTCGGTTTATCCTAGAAGAGGATCAAATTGATCTTTTCCATGCATGGTGGCTTTGGATGGCAAGGACGGCAAAATCAGATGGAAGATATTTTCCTTTAACTTTTCCAACCTTTATTTCCATTTTCCAACTTCAAAAATCGGTCAATAAGTCAAAAAGAACATTCTGTTTTCATTCCGAAGATAAGTGGCTTCATTCGAAGAATACTCATTTCAAGATCAATTCTCATTTCAATACTCAATTCTCATTCAAGATCCTTTTAAGATACTCATTTCTCATTTAAAATATCTGCTCATTTCGAAGACACTATGTTTTCTCATTCTGAAGACATTGTGTTCATTTCGAAGATACTTTAGAATGACCAAATGTGTACTTTTCAAATGATTTCGTCTGCATCTCTCAGGTGGATTAGCTCCTAGGATCAGATTCCAATAGTCTTCATCTCTTCCTTCGGATGTGAATTCCATGCCTTGCCATTCATTTGTAGCTTGCTGGAATTTACATGGTAAATTACTGCATTTTCTAAATCTGTTGCACAGTTGTAAAATATTGGCATTTCTTGCAAATTCAAACAAATTAGAACATGGAAAAATTATTAAAATATCAACATGAAGGAGTACATCAAGTTGCTACTAAATTTATACACTTCATTCACCAAGTAACCATGCTTGAAATAGTGCAATAGTCTTTGCACAATTGTCCCTGCTCTGTTATACCACTGTTGTTGCCTATTTAGATCATGTGGGAATGCTTCTAAATAGGTCAGATGTCTTCTGTAGTCCTTCTAAACTCATTCCATCCATATCCTCATGCTTTGCTTGACAACTTCAAGGTGTTCCTATAAAGTGACAGCTTGCTGATTTTTATATGGTTGTTTTTCTTAGATTTTTAGATTTATGACAGTCCTAAACTTTTGTCTTCAATGTGGATTTGAAACAAGTTGAAGGGCAGGAAAACATTCAAAAACCATTGAGAAGTTAATGGATATCAGCATACCACATTTGGTTAATTGAAATGCATGTTATTACTTGCTACTTAATCACGCAAAATCAGTCATAAAATGCTGAAAATAGTCAAAAACAGAGATATAGTATTCCTAACATAAAATCATGCAAACACTTAACAAATAGTATATTCTAGTCAACTATTTGGCAATTAACTTATCATATGAGTCAATTGTAGCAATAATGAGTCAAACATTGTGCAATAATGAGGCATTTTTGGGCCTCATCATCCCCCCCAACTTGAACTGATGCATGCCCTCATGCATCTTAGTAGGCCATAGTAATATGCAGGTTTTATTCTTATGAACAACATCCTTTGCTACCTGCTAACTGAGAAATTCCTCCTTGCTGCACTATATCAAGTATTTTGCAATTAAGCACATGTATGACTTTTTTTCTGTTTTTCTACAAGTTTTAGTGCTGCAAGGTACCTCTTAAAGGCTTGATATCATATGATTCATCTTGCAATAGTCTTATTGTGGAACCGTATTTGGCGAGATGCACTACTACTGATGGAATTTTCTGTTCTTAACAACATTTCAGCCTGAATGCTTATTTTTGTTGTTTGCACCTTTTGAACAAAATTGATATTATTTTTGATTTGAAATGCTTGAGGGATGTACTTACTTGTGGTAGAGCCTTATAAACCTCAATATTTGATGTACCCTACTCTTTTTGCTATTCTGTAGCATTTTCAGCAATTCTAGTATAGTTTCTGCTCATTCCGAAGATATCCTGCTCATTTCGAAGATACTGCATTTCTCATTTCGAAGATCTTCAAAAAATGCAGAAATGACCTCCTATGCAAAAGTTAGCTACAGATTCTATTGTGGGTCCATCTCTAGAGTGTATAAGCCTTCCATAACATCAAAAATCCCTTCTTCATCCTTTTGTTTAGATGCTATTCTTTGTTTTGTATGTTGTTGTTTTATTCCAGTAGTACTAAAATAGAACCTTCGGGTGCATTTTGTTGATTATCCTCCTTCAATTTATGAGACAATTGTGAGATATAAACTTGCAGTTCTCCTTCTAAAATTTGCCCTACAAATTGAAATAGAATTGCTGCCATGTCTGTCCCAAAATCAGGTTTTTGCATAGTTTTGGAATTTCCATGCAATTAAGGGCATAAGGGGGTGTTTCTTGACATCTTGAACATGTTCCTTTTTCAACTTGTCACTATTGTATGAATAGTTTATGCCAAATACCGACTATCATACACTAAATGCTAAATGTTTACTATGAATTATATGCAAGAAACACATACCTTACTGTCCTGAAAATTGGTCATGCACCTTACAAGCTGCTTTTGATGATTGTTAGCAGGCTATCTGAAAACATAAACAAACATAACACATGTGCAGTGTGAGATTTGTACAATGGTGGAACAATGATGGGTAGATCAACAAGGCAATGCATGCCGAAAAATCGGTTTTCATGCAAGCCAACTCAGTAGCGCCTCCAAGAAGGTTTTCACTACTGAATTATTCATTTTTTTTTTATTTTCATCATTTTTTTTTTTCATTTTTTTCATCAGAAGAGGCTGCCATTTCTGGTTTTCAACCAACTTCTGTCCCTTTTTTTTTTTTTCAAGTGCTTCAATCAGAGAGAACATCTCTCACTCTTATTTGGATAAGACCAATCCTTATTCTCGCAAAAACATGTCAATTGTTGTATGAAAACACCATCTCTTTCTGTTGAAACCTGCAACATTGATGCAACCTTCCTTACTAGATGACCAGTAAGAATCTTCTTACATCATCATTGCCTCCTTATTGCTGGAAATGAAGTATTGGCTCCATTGTTCCTCTTTCTTGCTGAAATTGATGCTTGTCCTCATGTATCCCCATTTTGTGGGACATGCCTTTGCTGCAATTTTTTTTTCTCTTTTTTTTTTTCAAATTTTCTTGTCTTGCTTGTACCCAAAAAGGAAGTTCACAAACAAGACTATTCTTCTTTTTGCTTTTCTTGTATTATTTTTTTTCTTTTTTTCAAACTTTTTATCATCACTCTAAATCTGATATTGAAGAGAAATTCTCTTCCATTATGTGTACATCCAATGGAATCTCCTTCAAGAACTCCTCCTTAGTTAATGGTGCATGGTATACCCGAAGGCAATGTCCATTCACCACTAACATCCTCCATGAATTACCAATGGGAGAAAGAAGCACTGCTCCATATCTGAAAACTTCTTCAATCAAGTGTTGTCCATGCCTCCTAGTCTGCAAAATCTTGTCAATCTATTCTTGAAACAATTAAATACCAATTCCCAAAAGATGTTAAGTGCTTACATCAAGATAAAATCTTGATATACCCTTGTAATTCTATGTAAAGGGATTGAAATATTGTTTCAAAATAGCAACAATTTTGCTTTTTGTTTATAAGTCGGCCAGCTAATAATGTTCAAGAATTTTCTTGGCTGCACTTCAATTTGTTTCATTCCTAGGAGGACAGAATTTACCCCTTTGTAAAATGGAAGTAAATTTTCTATGTGCAATTTTTCTAGTTTTTCTCCTTTATCCAAGGCTAATTTCTGTGTGTTTGGACTAAAGGTTTTATGTGTATCTCCATTGATTTTTATCTCTTCAAGCTCAGGTAAGTTCTTGTTTGAGCACAGTTGGATGTTGTTGCAGTCAATAACATTTCCTACAGTTTTTTTTTATACCAGATTCAGCTACATAGACAGGGGTTGCCTATCCTGTATTATTCAGACTGATCACAGGTTGGGCTAAAAAAATATATTTTTGGTTTGCACAATAAGACAAGAAGTGTACAACTTTAGCAGATCAACTACTTGTCAGGTAGGATCACCTCTAATGAGATCAACTATTGTCTGTGTAGGCTAAGAATTGCTAGGTTGCGGTTTAGCACGGTAAAATCCTAACAATCTTTAAGTAATAATGAAAAACTCTAGGATCATCATTAAGTTGTAAACTCCTATTTTGATTGTGCAAAAGTTTTTGTGATTTTTTTTTTAATAGATTCAGCTTACATAGACAAGGGTTGCTGTCCAGGTTGGGCTGAAGGTGGTGGTTGCTTGTTTTCTAAATGGACTGAAATGCAACTATCAATAATTATTATTTATACCAACTATTACATTCAGATTTAACTCTGAACTTCATAACTTAGCACAATAATAATTATTTGACTACTTTTTACCCTCTAACAACACCATGTTCCCCGAAAAGGCCAAAATATATGAGTGTTGTTTGAGTCTCATCATTTAATCTCAATGATTTATCAATCAATCGGGGTGGTGTCCAAGGTCGTCTACGATAGAAGGTTAGGGCAGAGTACAATTCAAGCATTCAGATTTCAAGCAATTATTGGTGAAGCAGATTTTGGTTTAGCCTTTTGGTGTCACACTAAACCTAGTCTGAAGAATGGAAACTGAAATAAAGTACAAGAATTGAAAACTAAATCTAAGTTTGCAAGAATTGACAATCTAACTACAATTGCATGAATTGAAATCTAATCCTACTTTTGCATAATTGAAATAATAGAATTGAAATTGCTAAATTGAAATCTAATCTACTTTTGCAGAATTGAAATCTAATCTACTTTTGTAGAATTGAAATCTAATCTACTTTTGTAGAATTGAAACTTATTCTAAAACACCTGTCAATGCCTACGCCACAAAAGGTCGTCAAGCTTCTGCTACAGGAATTGACAGCAAAATGAAATATCTTAAAAATGGAAAGTTGCTAAAATAGAAAGCAGGGAAAACATAAAGGAAAATGCTTAATATAATTTGTCAGCTGACATACACACAAATTTTGTACACAAACATAATAGGAAACATAAATCACACAACACAAAATAAAAACAAGAAAATGAAATCTGGCAAGCAATCTATTAATTCTGCTACAACAAAATTATAGATTAAAACCTGCCATAAAATCCCTCCTTCTAGATCTGAAAGTGGGCCCATACTTCCTGATCTAGAAGGAGGTGAAAAGCACTCCTTAACTAATTAACACTCAGAACATAAAATGATAAAATACTGCACTTTTATTGATGACAAAACATGCTGAAAATTGTTACAGAAAATCACTATACAGTCCTAATTACTGCTACTGAAAACTCTCCTCTATTCTAATTCCTAACTGGCTCAACCAAGGAGGGAGCTATGTTATTTATATAAATATTTACAATATATCCCATGCTCAAATCAGCCTATGTGCTATTTTACAAGTCATTTGCCAATAATTTTGGATCTGAAATAAATGCAAATCTAGACAGTTTGTGTTGCGGTAGTAGTCATTGGCCCTTAGAAAGCATCTTCGAGTGGTGGGAGTACGTGGGAGGAGTCTAGAAATATCTCACACATAATTCTCCACTTCATAATATGCCATTCCTATCTTGCAAACAACTTTCTATTATGCTGTAGTTTTTTTGGGTTTATCCTAGAAGAGGATCAAATTGATCTTTTCCATGCATGGTGGCTTTGGATGGCAAGGACAGCAAAATTAGATGGAAGATATTTTCCTTTAACTTTTTCAACCTTTATTTCCCTTTTTCCAGCATCAAAATTCAGTCAATAAGTCAAAAAGTACATTCTGTTTTCATTCCGAAGATAAGTGGCTTCATTTCGAAGACAATGCAATTCTCATTCAAGATTATTTAAGATCAATTTATTTAAATAATTTATTAAATTATTAAGATTATTTTCATTTAAGAGTCTGCTCATTTCGAAGACACTGTGTTTTCTCATTCCAAAGATATTGTGTTCATTTCGAAGATACTTTAGAATGACCAAATGTGTACTTTTCAAATGATTTCTTCTGCATCTCTCAGGTGGGTTATCTCCTAGGATCAGATTCCAATGGTCTCCATTCTTCCTTGGATGTGAATTTCATGCCTTGCCATTCATTGGTAGCTTGCTGGAATTTACATGGTAAATTACTGCATTTTCCGAGTTCTGCACTTACAGTTGTAAAATATTGGCATTTCTTGCAAATTCAAACAAATTAGAACATGGAAAACTTATTAAAATATCAACATGAAGGAGTACATCAAGTTGCTACTAAATTTATACACTTCATTCACCAAGTAACCATGCTGAAATAGTGCAATAGTCTTGCACAATTGTCCCTGCTCTGTTATACCCTATTGTTGCCTATTTAGATCATGTGGGAATGCTTCTAAATAGGTCAGATGTCTTCTGTAGTCCTTCTAAACTCATTCCATCCATATCCTCATGCTTTGCTTGACAACTTCAAGGTGTTCCTATAAAGTGACAGCTTGCTGATTTTTATATGGTTGTTTTTCTCAGATTTTCAGATTTATGACAGTCCTAAACTTTTGTCTTAAATGTGGATTTGAAACAAGTTGAAGGGCAGGAAAACATTCAAAAACCATTGAGAAGTTAATGGATATCAGCATACCACATTTGGTTAATTGAAATGCATGTTATTACTTGCTACTTAATCACGCAAAATCAGTCATAAAATGCTGAAAATAGTCAAAAACAGAGATATAGTATTCCTAACATAAAATCATGCAAACACTTAACAAATAGTATATTCTAGTCAACTATTTGGCAATTAACTTATCATATGGTAGTCAAACATTGTGCAATAATGAGTCAAACATTGTGCAATAATGAGGCATTCTTGGGCCTCATCATCCCCCCAACTTGAACCGATGCATGCCCTCATGCATCTTAGTAGGCCATAGTAATATGCAGGTTTTATTCTTATGAACAACATCCTTTGCTACCAGCTAACTGAGAAATTCCTCCTTGCTGCACTATATCAAGTATTTTGCAATTAAGCACATGTATGACTTTTTTTCTGTTTTTCTACAAGTTTTAGTGTTGCAAGGTACCTCTTAAAGGCTTGATATCATATGATTCATCTTGCAATAGTCTTATTGTGGAACCGTATTTGGTAGATGCACTACTACTGATGGAATTTTCTGTTCTTAACAACATTTCAGCCTGAATGCTTATTTTTGTTGTTTGCACCTTTTGAACAAAATTGATAATATTTTTTATTTGAAATGCTTGAGGGATGTACTTACTTGTGGTAGAGCCTTATAAACCTCAATATTTGATGTACCCTACTCTTTTTGCTATTCTGTAGCATTTTCAGCAATTTTGGTACAGTTTCTGCTCATTCCGAAGATATCCTGCTCATTCCGAAGAGACTGCATTTCTCATTTCGAAGATCTTCAAAAAAATGCAGAAATGACCTCCTATGCAAAAGTTAGCTACAGATTCTATTGTGGGTCCATCTCTAGAGTGTATAAGCCTTCCATAACATCAAAAAATCCCTTCTTCATCCTTTTGTTTAGATGCTATTCTTTGTTTTGTATGTTGCTATTTTATTCCAGTAGTACTAAAATAGAACCTTCGAGTGCATTTTGTTGATTATCCTCCTTCAATTTATCAGACAATTGTGAGATATAAACTTGCAGTTCTCCTTCTAAAATTTGCCCTACAAATTGAAATAGAATTGCTGCCATGTCTATCCCAAAATCATGTTTTTGCATAGTTTTGGAATTTCTATGCAATTAATGGCATAAGGGGGTGTTTCTTGACATCTTGAACATGTTCCTTTTTCAACTTGTCAATATTGTATGAATAGTTTATGCCAAATACCGACTATCATACACTAAATGCTAAATGTTTACTATGAATTATATGCAAGAAACACATACCTTACTGTCTTAAAATTTGGTCATGCACCTTACAAAGCTGCTTTTGACGATTGTTAGCAGGCTATTTGAAAACATAAACAAACATAACACATGTGCAATGTGAGATTTGTACAATGGTGGAACAATGATGGGTAGATCAACAAGGCAATGCATGCCGAAAAATTGGTTTTCATGCAAGCCAACTCAGTAGCGCCTCCAAGAAGGTTTTCACTACTGAATTATTCATTTTATATATATATATATTTTTTTTCATCTCTTTTTTCATTTTTTTCATCAGAAGAGGCTGCCATTTCTGGTTTTCAACCAACTTCTGTCCTTTTTTTTTTTTTTCAAGTGCTTCAATGAGAGAACATCTCTCACTCTTATTTGGATAAGACCAATCCTTATTCTGCAAAAACATGTCAATTGTTGTATGAAAACACCATCTCTTTCTGTTGAAACCTGCAACATTGATGCAACCTTCCTTACTAGATGACCAGTAAGAATCTTCTTACATCATCATTGCCTCCTTATTGCTGGAAATGAAGTATTGGCTCCATTGTTCCTCTTTCTTGCTTGAAATTGATGCTTGTCCTCATGTATCCCCATTTTGTGGGACATGCCTTTGCTGCAAATTTTTTTTTTTTTTTCAAATTTTCTTGTCTTGCTTGTACCCAAAAAGGAAGTTCACAAACAAGACTATTCTTCTTTTTGCTTTTCTTGTATATTTTTTTTTCTTTTTTTCAGACTTTTTATCATCACTCTGAATCTGATATTGAAGAGAAATTCTCTTCCATTATGTGTACATCCAATGGAATCTCCTTCAAGAACTCCTCCTTAGTTAATGGTGCATGGTATACCCGAAGGCAATGTCCATTCACCACTAACATCCTCCATGAATTACCAATGGGAGAAAGAAGCACTTCTCCATATCTGAAAACTTCTTCAATCAAGTGTTGTCCATGCCTCCTAGTCTGCAAAATCTTGTCAATCTATTCTTGAAACAATTAAATACCAATTCCCAAAAGATGTTAAGTGCTTACATCAAGATAAAATCTTGATATACCCTTGTAATTCCATGTAAAGGGATTGAAATATTGTTTCAAAATAGCAACAATTTTGCTTTTTGTTTATAAGTCAGGAAAACTAATAATGTTCAAGAATTTTCTTGGCTGCACTTCAATTTGTTTCATTCCTAGGAGGACAGAATTTACCCCTTTGTAAAATGGAAGTAAATTTTCTATGTGCAATTTTTCTAGTTTTTCTCCTTTATCCAAGGCTAATTTCTGTGTGTTTGGACTAAAGGTTTTATGTGTATCTCCATTGATTTTTGTCTCTTCAAGCTCAGGTAAGTTCTTATTTTAGCACAGTTGGATGTTGTTGCAGTCAATAACATTTCCTGCAGGTTTTTTTTTATACCAGATTCAGCTACATAGACAGGGGTTGCCTATCCTGTATTATTCAGAATGATCACAGGTTGGGCTAAAAAAATATTTTTGGTTTGCACAATAAGACAAGAAGTGTACAACTTTAGCAGATCAACTACTTGTCAGGTAGGATCACCTCTAATGAGATCAACTATTGTCTGTGTAGGCTAAGAATTGCTAGGTTGCGGTTTAGCACGGTAAAATCCTAACAATATTTAAGTAATAATGAAAAACTCTAGGATCATCATTAAGTTGTAAACTCCTATTTTGATTGTGCAAAAGTTTTTGTGATTTTTTTTTTTAGATTCAGCTTACATAGACAGGGGTTGCTGTCCAGGTTGGGTTGAAGGTGGTGGTTGCTTGTTTTCTAAATGGACTGAAATGCAACTATCAATAATTATTATTTATACCAACTATTACATTCAGATTTAACTCTGAACTTCATAACTTAGCACAATAATAATTATTTGACTGCTTTTACCCTCTAACAACACCATGTTCCCCGACAACGATGCCAAAATGATGAGTGTCATTGAGTCTCATCATTTAATCTCAATGATTTATCAATCCGGGGTGGTGTCCAAGGTTGTCTACGATAGAAGGTTAGGGCAAAGTACAATTCAGGCATTTAGATTTCAAGCAATTATTGGTGAAGCAGATTTTGGTTTAGCCTTTTGGTGTCACACTAAACCTAGTCTGAAGAATGGAAACTAAAATAAAGTACAAGAATTGAAAACTAAATCTAAGTTTGCAAGAATTGACAATTAACTACAATTGCATGAATTGAAATCTAATCTACTTTTGCATAATTGAAATTGCTAAATTGAAATCTAATCTACTTTTGCAGAATTGAAATCTAATCTACTTTTGCAGAATTGAAATTTATTCTAAAACACCTGTCAATGCCCTACAAAAGGTCGTCAAGCTTCTGCTACAAGAATTGACAACAAAATGAAATATGCTGAAAATGGAAAGTTGCTAAAATAGAAAGCAGGGAAAACATAAAGGAAAATGCTTAATATAATTTGTCAGCTGACATACACACAAATGCTGTACATAAACATAATAGGAAACATAAATCACACAACACAAAATAAAAACAAGAAAATGAAATCCGGCAAGCAATCTATTAATTCTACTGTAGTAAAAATTATAGATTAAAACCTGCCATAAAATCCCTCCTTCTAGATCTGAAAGTGGGCCCATACTTCCTGATCTAGAAGGAGGTGAAAAGCACTCCTTAACTAATTAACACTCAGAACATAAAATGATAAAATACTGCACTTTTATTGATGACAAAACATGCTAAAAACTGTTACAAAAAATCATTGTACAGTCCTAATTACTGCTACTGAAAACTCTCCTCTATTCTAATTCCTAACTGGCTCAACCAAGGAGGGAGCTGTGTTATTTATATAAATATTTACAATATATCCCATGCTCAAATCAGCCTATGTGCTATTTTACAGTCATTTGCCAATAATTTTGGATCTGAAATAAATGCAAATATGGACAGTTTGTGTTGCAGTAGTAGTCATTGGCCCTTAGAAAGCATCTTCAGTGGTGGGAGTACGTGGGAGGAGTCTAGAAATATCTCACACATAATTCTCCACTTCAGAATATGCCATTCCTATCTTGCAAACAACTTTCTATTATGCTACAGTTTTTCTAGGTTTATCCTAGAAGAGGATCAAATTGATCTTTTCCATGCATGGTGGCTTTGGACGGCAAGGACAGCAAAATTAGATGGAAGATATTTTCTTTTAACTTTATCAACCTTTATATCCCATTTTCCAGCTTCAAAAATCAGTCAATAAGTCAAAAAGTACATTCTGTTTTCATTTCGAAGATAAGTGGCTTCATTCTGAAGATCGCTCATTAATAATTCTCATTTCAAGATCAATTTATTCAATATTATTTTTCATTTAAGACACTGTGTATTCTCATTTCGAAGACATTGTGTTCATTTCGAAGATACTTTAGAATGAACAAATGTGTACTTCCAAATGATTTTGGCTGCATCTCTAAGGTGGGTTATCTCCTAGGATCATATTCTAATGGTCTTCATCTCTTTCCATATGTGAATTCCATGCCTTGCCATTCATTGGTAGCTTGCTGGAATTTACATGGTAAATTACTGCATTTTTCAGTTCTGCTGCACAGTTGTAAAATATTGGCATTTCTTGCAAATTCAAACAAATTAGAACATGGAAAAATTATTCAAATATCAACATGAAGGAGTACATCAAGTTGCTACTAAATTTATACACTTCATTCACCAAGTAACCATGCTGAAATAGTGCAATAGTGTTGCACAATTGTCCCTGCTCTGTTATACCCTATTGTTGCCTATTTAGACCATGTGGGAATGCTTCTAAATAGGTCAGATGTCTTCTGTAGTCCTTCTAAACTCATTCCATCCATATCCTCATGCTTTGCTTGACAACTTCAAGGTGTTCCTATAAAGTGACAGCTTGCTGATTTTTATATGGCTGTTTTTCTCAGATTTTCAGATTTATGACAGTCCTAAACTTTTGTCTTCAATGTGGATTTGAAACAAGTTGAAGGGCAGGAAAACATTCAAAAACCATTGAGAAGTTAATGGATATCAGCATACCACATTTGGTTAATTGAAATGCATGTTATTACTTGCTACTTAATCACGCAAAATCAGTCATAAAATGCTGAAAATAGTCAAAAACAGAGATATAGTATTCCTAACATAAAATCATGCAAACACTTAACAAATAGTATATTCTAGTCAACTATTTGGCAATTAACTTATCATATGGTAGTCAAACATTGTGCAATAATGAGTCAAACATTGTGCAATAATGAGGCATTCTTGGGCCTCATCATCCCCCCCAACTTGAACTGATGCATGCCCTCATGCATCTTAGTAGGCCATAGTAATATGCAGGTTTTATTCTTATGAACAACATCCTTTGCTACACTCGCTAACCGAGAAATTCCTCCTTGCTGCACTATATCAAGTATTTTGCAATTAAGCACATGTATGACTTTTTTCTATTTTTCTACAAGTTTTAGTGTTGCAAGGTACCTCTTAAAGGCTTGATATCATATGATTCATCTTGCAATAGTCTTATTGTGGAACCGTATTTGGCAGATGCACTACTACTGATGAAATTTTCTGTTCTTAACAACATTTCAGCCCGAATGCTTATTTTTGTTGTTTGCACCTTTTGAACAAAATTGATAAAATTTTTGATTTGAAATGCTTGAGGGATGTACTTACTTGTGGTAGAGCCTTATAAACCTCAATATTTGATGTACCCTACTCTTTTTGCTATTCTGTAGCATTTTCAGCAATTTTGGTACAGTTTCTGCTCATTTCGAAGATATCCTTCTCATTTCGAAGATACTACATTTCTCATTTCAAAGATCTTCAAAAAATGCAGAAATGACCTCCTATGCAAAAGTTAGCTACAGATTCTATTGTGGGTCCATCTCTAGAGTGTATAAGCCTTCCATAACATCAAAAATCCCTTCTTCATCCTTTTGTTTAGATGTTATTCTTTGTTTTGTATGTTGTTGTTTTATTCCAATAGTACTAAAATAGAACCTTCAGGTGCATTTTGTTGATTATCCTCCTTCAATTTATCAGACAATTATGAGATATAAACTTGCAGTTCTCCTTCTAAAATTTGCCCTACAAATTGAAATAGAATTGCTTCCATGTCTGTCCCAAAATCAGGTTTTTGCATAGTTTTGGAATTTCCATGCAATTAAGGGCATAAGGGGTGTTTCTTGACATCTTGAACATGTTCCTTTTTCAACTTGTCACTATTGTATGAATAGTTTATGCCAAATACCGACTATCATACACTAAATGCTAAATGTTTACTATGAATTATATGCAAGAAACACATACCTTACTGTCCTGAAAATTGGTCATGCACCTTACAAGTTGCTTTTGATGATTGTTAGCAGGCTATCTGAAAACATAAACAAACATAACACATGTGCAGTGTGAGATTTGTACAATGGTGGAACAATGATGGGTAGATCAACAAGGCAATGCATGCCAAAAAATCGGTTTTCATGCAAGCCAACTCAGTAGCGCCTCCAAGAAGGTTTTCACTACTGAATTATTCATTTTTATATATATTTTTCATTTTTTTTTCATCTTTTTTTTCATTTTTTTCATCAGAAGAGGCTGCCATTTCTGGTTTTCAACCAACTTCTGTCCTTTTTTTTTTTTTCAAGTGCTTCAATCAGAGAGAACATCTCTCACTCTTATTTGGATAAGACCAATCCTTATTCTGCAAAAACATGTCAATTGTTGTATGAAAACACCATCTCTTTCTGTTGAAACCTGCAACATTGATGCAACCTTCCTTACTAGATGACCAGTAAGAATCTTCTTACATCATCATTGCCTCCTTATTGTTGGAAATGAAGTATTGGCTCCATTGTTCCTCTTTCTTGCTGAAATTGATGCTTGTCCTCATGTATCCCCATTTTGTGGGACATGCCTTTGCTGCAATTTTTTTCTCTCTTTTTTTTTTTCAAATTTTCTTGTCTTGCTTGTACCCAAGAAGGAAGTTCACAAACAAGACTATTCTTCTTTTTGCTTTTCTTGTATATTTTTTTCTCTTTTTTTCAGAATTTTTATCATCACTCTGAATCTGATATTGAAGAGAAATTCTCTTCCATTATGTGTACATCCAATGGAATCTCCTTCAAGAACTCCTCCTTAGTTAATGGTGCATGGTATACCCGAAGGCAATGTCCATTCACCACTAACATCCTCCATGAATTACCAATGGGAGAAAGAAGCACTTGCTCCATATCTGAAAACTTCTTCAATCAAGTGTTGTCCATGCCTCCTAGTCTGCAAAATCTTGTCAATCTATTCTTGAAACAATTAAATACCAATTCCCAAAAGATGTTAAGTGCTTACATCAAGATAAAATCTTGATATACCCTTGTAATTCCATGTAAAGGGATTGAAATATTGTTTCAAAATAGCAACAATTTTGCTTTTTGTTTATAAGTCAACTAGCTAATAATGTTCAAGAATTTTCTTGGCTGCACTTCAATTTGTTTCATTCCTAGGAGGACAAAATTTACCCCTTTGTAATCTCAATGGAAGTAAATTTTCTATGTGCAATTTTTCTAGTTTTTCTCCTTTATCCAAGGCTAATTTCTGTGTGTTTGGACTAAAGGTTTTCTGTGTATCTCCATTGATTTTTATCTCTTCAAGCTCGGGTAAGTTCTTGTTTGAGTACAGTTGGATGTTGTTGCAGTCAATAACATTTCCTGCAGGTTTTTTTTTTTTATACCAGATTCAGCTACATAGACAGGGGTTGCCTATCCTGTATTATTCAGACTGATCACAGGTTGGGCTAAAAAAATATA
Organism: Wollemia nobilis; assembly: GCA_028583015.1. NCBI lineage: Eukaryota > Viridiplantae > Streptophyta > Pinopsida > Araucariales > Araucariaceae > Wollemia > Wollemia nobilis. Next base: position 2,645,277 of record JAQPPZ010016862.1, read on the forward strand.
TTTTTGGTTTGCACAATAAGACAAGAAGTGTACAACTTTAGCAGATCAACTACTTGTCAGGTAGGATCACCTCTAATGAGATCAACTATTGTCTGTGTAGGCTAAGAATTGCTAGGTTGCGGTTTAGCGCGGTAAAATCCAAACAATATTTAAGTAATAATGAAAAACTCTAGGATCATCATTAAGTTGTAAACTCCTATTTTGATTGTGCAAAAGTTTTTGTGATTTTTTTTTTAATAGATTCAGCTTACATAGACAGGGGTTGCCTGTCCTGTTGGGCTGAAGGTGGTGGTTGCTTGTTTTCTAAATGGACTGAAATGCAACTATCAATAATTATTATTTATACCAACTATTACATTCAGATTTAACTCTGAACTTCATAACTTAGCACAATAATAATTATTTGACTACTTTTACCCTCTAACAACACCATGTTCCCCGACAACGGTGCCAAAATGATGAGTGTCATTGAGTCTCATCATTTAATCTCAATGATTTATCAATCCGGGGTGGTGTCCAAGGCTGTCTATGATAGAAGGTTAGGGCAAAGTACAATTTAGGCATTTAGATTTCAAGCAATTATTGGTGAAGCAGATTTTGGTTTAGCCTTTTGGTGTCACACTAAACCTAGTCTGAAGAATGGAAACTGAAATAAAGTACAAGAATTGAAAACTAAATCTAAGTTGCAAGAATTTAAATCTAACTACAATTGCATGAATTGAAATCTAATCTACTTTTGCAGAATTGAAATAACAGAATTGAAATTGCTAAATTGAAATCTAATCTACTTTTGCATAATTGAAATCTAATCTACTTTTGCATAATTGAAATCTAATCTACTTTTGCAGAATTGAAATTTATTCTAAAACACCTGTCAATGCCCTGCCACAAAAGGTCGTCAAGCTTCTGCTATAGGAATTGACAGCAAAATGAAATATGCTGAAAATGGAAAGTTGCTAAAATAGAAAGCAGGGAAAACATAAAGGAAAATGCTTAATATAATTTGTCAGCTGACATACACACAAATGTTGTACACAAACATAATAGGAAACATAAATCACACAACACAAAATAAAAACAAGAAAATGAAATCTGGCAAGCAATCTATTAATTCTGCTGCAACAAAATTATAGATTAAAACCTGCCATAAAATCCCTCCTTCTAGATCTGAAAGTGGGCCCATACTTCCTGATCTAGAAGGAGGTGAAAAGCACTCCTTAACTAATTAACACTCAGAACATAAAATGATAAAATACTGCACTTTTATTGATGACAAAACATGCTAAAAGCTATTACAAAAAATCACTATACAGATCCTAATTACTGCTACTGAAAACTCTCCTCTATTCTAATTCCTAACTGGCTCAACCAAGGAGGGAGCTGTGTTATTTATATAAATATTTACAATATATCCCATGCTCAAATCAGCCTATGTGCTATTTTACAGTCATTTGCCAATAATTTTGGATCTGAAATAAATGCAAATCTGGACAGTTTGTGTTGCAGTAGTAGTCATTGGCCCTTAGAAAGCATCTTCAGTGGTGGGAGTACATGGGAGGAGTCTAGAAATATCTCACACATAATTCTCCACTTCATAATATGCCATTCCTATCTTGCAAACAACTTTCTATTATGCTGCAGTTTTTCTAGGTTTATCCTAGAAGAGGATCAAATTGATCTTTTCCATGCATGGTGGCTTTGGACGGCAAGGACAGCAAAATCAGATGGAAGATATTTTCCTTTACCTTTTCCAACCTTTATTTCCCTTTTTCCAGCTTCAAAAATCAGTCAATAAGTCAAAAAGTACATTCTGTTTTCATTTCGAAGATAAGTGGCTTCATTCTGAAGACAATGCAATTCTCATTCGAAGAGCAGGGAGTATTCGAAGATATTGTGTTCATTTCGAAGATACTTTAGAATGAACAAATGTGTTGACTTTTCAAGTGATTTTTGCTGCATCTCTAAGGTGGGTTAGTCTCCTAGGATCAGATTGCAATGGTCTTCATCTCTTCCTTCGTATGTGAATTCCATGCCTTGCCATTCATTAGTAGCTTGCTTGAATTTACATGGTAAATTACTGCATTTTCCAGTTCTGCTGCACAGTTGTAGAATATTGGCATTTCTTGCAAATTCAATCAAATTAGAACATGGAAAAATTATTAAAATATCAACATGAAGGAGTACATCAAGTTGCTACTAAATTTATACACTTCATTCACCAAGTAACCATGCTGAAATAGTGCAATAGTGCTGCACAATTGTCCTCTGCTCTGTTATACCTTGTTGCTTGCCTATTTAGACCATGTGGGAATGCTTCTAAATAGGTCAGATGTCTTCTGTAGTCCTTCTAAACTCATTCCATCCATATCCTCATGCTTTGCTTGACAACTTCAAGGTGTTCCTATAAAGTGACGACTTGCTGATTTTTATATGGCTGTTTTTTTCAGATTTTCAGATTTATGACAGTCCTAAACTTTTGTCTTCAATGTGGATTTGAAACAAGTTGAAGGGCAGGAAAACATTCAAAAACCATTGAGAAGTTAATGGATATCAGCATACCACATTTGGTTAATTGAAATGCATGTTATTACTTGCTACTTAATCACGCAAAATCAGTCATAAAATGCTGAAAATAGTCAAAAACAGAGATATAGTATTCCTAACATAAAATCATGCAAACACTTAACAAATAGTATATTCTAGTCAACTATTTGGCAATTAACTTATCATATGGTAGTCAAACATTGTGCAATAATGAGTCAAACATTGTGCAATAATGAGGCATTCTTGGGCCTCATCACTTGCCATAATTAACTTCGCGTCGCTTCGTTTAATTCGTCACATGGTGGAGTGGTACACAGGGCTATGTGTTATGATGATTGTGGCTTGCTTTGGAAGCATGATCCTCTGCCACTTTGTACCTGAACATGAAATTTTCCCCTAACTGAATCCCTAGAGGACATACCCACCACATTTTCATTTAACTCGCTCGCTTTGGACGCTTTTGAAGGCGGCTATCGACACGTTCCCCTAGGCACATTTTAAATGCCCCTGCCTTTTCTGTCGTTGGGTTGGTGAAGTCGGGGTCGGGGTTGAAATGCTTCACAGCGATCCTTTGGTGCAAGCCGATTTTCTTCGCTTCAAGCCCGAAGTAGTTCTCTTCGCAGAAGGTGGTTCATCGGTCCTCCTTTGAAAACTATTTCGCTTGGACTCTTCTTGGCGAAGCACCCTTCGTACCTCAGTCTGAGTCTTGCTCGGGCAACAAAATTTGCTGCAAGCTATTTTTTGTCAGCTAATTCATACGCCTAGTCCCCGAGATTCTCTTCTCTCTTTTTTTTTATATTAGCTATCGAAGTAAAACTTGACTTGATTCTTTGAGCAACACCTTATTTACCAGCCGAACTATTTATAGTATTTACACAAATTTTTTGTGACATAATCGGCATGTCGCCACCATAAATTCAACTTCGGGTGGTTATCCAACAAACCTGCAATGTCCAAACTAGATCCGATTGAACTTTAGTTGATTTTTGAGGTTCGGATGACTTCCTCATGAAGTTGTCCATGCTACGAATAGAGTGCAGCGTGGCAGGTTGTAACCCCTGCCAGTACCCATACTGCTGATGAAAGATGTGATGAAGAAGTTTGCAGCATGAGGGGCCTCTTGGGGCACTAGTTGTGGCAAGGGCTGGAACCAATACCAGCATACTGAAGAATTTACTAATTGCGGGTTGGGTACAGGTTCTTCCATCCTCCCGATGTGGTAACGGGGCTCCTCTGGCAAGGAGTAATCTTCTAGGATCTCTTTAGGTTTAGCCTCCTGATGAGGCACGCTTAATGGGCTCTGGCCGAATACCTGTGTGCCATCCACTGGAACACAAAAAGGGTGCAAAAATGTGCCCTCTTTGTTCTCAGGTTCTACCACTTGAGTCTGCTCTTCTCCTCGGCCCACCTTCTGATGGAGACTGCAAGCAACCATGTTGCTCATTTTCGGAGCAAAGCTTGCATATTGCCATTGTTGGGCTTGGATGGAACCCTCCTCTTGAGCTACAAACAACTGCAACTCAGGCATATGCTCAGTATGAAGGGTCTGCCATGATGAATATTGTGCAGGATAGACAGGAGCAACAATTATTGGAGGAATTGATGGAGTTTCCCCCCACTTCCACTTTCTAGATAGGAGCAGGAGTTGCTCTGCTCATACTGCTTCCTCAAAAATTTTAGGAAACCTTCATTCTCCTGATTGCAGTAAGAGGAGCCCATGTTCGGGTGAAAGGCCTGAACATAGAAGAGGTGGGCTTGGGCGGGCATCGGTTGGACCCCTCTTGGAATTCTCTTCCAACTTCTACAAAATCGAACATTAAAGTCTGTAACGCTCTCCATAGGTGCTCTCCTGATGGTGTAGAGGTACGTCAAAAGTTGGAAGGGATCTTGGGAGCCATCAAATGCTTTGAGTAGTGCTCTCGCTAAGTCATCCCATGAGCAGATGCTTCCACGCCTGAGCAGTCTGTACCACTGCAGTGCCTTTCCTTCCAGAGATAGGAACAGGAGCCTGACCATGACATCTTCATGGATTATGTCAAAGATGGACCTTAAATCGATGAGATATTCAAGGTGTTCCAAGGCCATTCCTTTAGTGCCATCATATTTTGTCATAGTTTTCAAGGCACTTTCAAGAATTTCATGGTAACTTGAGATATTTAGAGGGCCACGATCATCCCAGCTGGGATAGCATACCCTCTCCATTATAGCAATGGCCTACAGAGATCACAGTCTTCGCCACTAAGTCAGAGTCACCAGGTGAACATACTTTTCTTTGCTTATGAGGTCAAGGCTGCTCACCGAACCTTGATTCCTCTAGGATATCTTCTTTCAAATTAAAAAAGGTGCCTACAATCAAGAAATCTGGATCTTTAGCTCAGTCAGAGTCGCCAGGTGATTTTGACAGGTGGGGGCAGGCTAGAGATTCACCGACTCGAACTTCCTTAAAACATGGGGGTTTTTTCCATAAAGGCACAGTTTTGGATACTGGTCTTTTATGACTTAGAGATTTTTGGGTAAACAGAGTCACCAGATGCTAAGAGTCTTACAGTAATGAGAGCATCAGATCTCACTACCACTAGTCAGGTGAGACTAACCAGGTCACACCAGGAACTGGTTAGAATAGAACTATTGGCCCCGGTGAAGACGAGTTTGAGATTTAAAATATGGGGCCTTGACTAGTTATAGATCTGACTAATACATACATAGTCGGTCCCACCGGATGTGCCAAAAACTGTTTGTCATCAGATCTGCCTAGGTAAGGATTTCATGTAAGTGTACGCGCCCTAGACCTGGACCAACATTGAAAGGCCGAGGGGAAGAGATGCCCCTCGTGCCAATCTCCGAAGAAATTTCGGCTCCTATGCTAAACTACTTTGGGGTTTGAATATAAGAGTGCAAGAAAGAGATAAAAGGGATAAGGTTTAGAAGAATAAATAAAAAGGGGTAAGGGAGGAGAGATCATTGATTTAAGGTGGTAGAGAATATGAAGCACGATCACTAACTGACACTTGAATAAAAGCAAAGAACATCGAGAGTAAAACGAAAGAAATGTAGTATCAACCTTCCTATGTATCCTCCCAAATGAGTTTTTGGACACTGTCCCTGATCACACACTAGATGCAGAGTTCAGCATCTCAGTCTACAAGCGAGGAGAGATAAAAGAATCAAGCAAGGCAGGCAGCATAAAAGAAAGTCAATACAACACTTTTCTACTCCTATGTATCCTTTCGAACGAGTTTCAGGACACTGTCCCCAATCGCACACCGGACGTAGAGTTTAGCATCCAGCATACAAACGAGGAGAGATAGAAGAATCAAGCACAGAAGGTAGCATAAAAGAGAAGAATTGAGCTCAAAGTCTCTTAGTATTAATCGTAGGACATCAAGTTACAGCAGCTTTCTAGCAGATATTTCCCCCTCTTTTACATTACAATACTTGGGTTTTTATAGAGGACCCGACCCTCTAAGTCATTATCACAAAATCAGCTAAGTCATTATCACAAAATCAACAAAGTGCATCCTCGACCTTTGAGAATTCGGCTCCTCGCGGTTGCTGCGACTGATCTCTCAAATCGGCTACTAAGAATAGCAATTGCAACTGGGTCTATCGGGGAAATAGGCATTCAACGGGCTGCCTAAACTGTCCTTAGTTTTTGGGTGCAATAATCGAGTAGCCACCGTGCTTGACGGTTTCTCCTTCTTGGACCGGTACCTCGGGTCCAATTGCCCAAAATGATTGGTGAACTTGCCGGGCAAGGAAAAATGTATTTATGAAGCAATTGACCACCTCGGGAAAATACTCGGCTTGAAATGCATGCCTTGGAAGCGCTTTGCTGGATCTCTTCTTGCAATTCTACTTCGTGGTGGGTTTAGGCCGAAGCAGATCCTTCCTCTAAGTTTGGTACTTCGCATAGTTGAGCTTCGCGGCACAACTTCGGGATGTTTGAGTGCCGAAGTAGATCCCTTTTGGTGGGGCCCTTCATGCTCTAGTACTTCGCTGGTTGAACAACTTCGCTTATGCCTCAAGGAAATGCTTCGTCGTGATCTTTCTTTGAAACTATGGTTCGGGAGGCTTGCGGCCGAAGCAGAAATGGTTCGCAGGCGGAGGGGCCCGAGGTGGGTATTTCGATGACTTTCTGGCGAAGCATTTTTCAATGTTTGCTTCGCAAGTTTTTGCACCAAAGTAGCCTTTGGAAATGCTTTGGGTCCAAAGTAGATCTTCTGCCTTAGCAACTTTGGAATTTGATTTTTGGGCCTTCCTTCTTTGGGTGGAGTTGTCATTTGAATATCTCTTTGCTAGGTTCCCACCCGAAGTAGTTTTGGAAATTCTTTGGGTGCGAAGATTTTCTTGGCGCTTTCCTCATGTTTTTCTTTGGCAAAACTGTTTCACAAAATTCGGGGGCAAAGCGATCACTGGAAATGTTTCAGGCCCAAAGTCCTTTTCTTGCCTTAGCCAATTTGCCTTGCGTCTTGGATTTTCTCTTTTCGGCAGGAGAGTCGCTTCGCAAAAATTTCGCTCGAAACACTTTTGGGAATGCTTCGGGTGCGAAGCTTTTTCTGGCACCTTCCTCGTGTTTTTCTTCGGCAAAACTGCTTCGCTGATTTTCTACCCGAAGTAACCTTTTGAAACACCTCAGGCCCGAAGTTCTTTTCATTCTATTCTTCCTCCCCTCAGCGAAGCTATCCCAGCTGCGAAGCTCTTTCTATCTTCTTTGGTATACAAGGGGAATGGCTAAGAAAACCAAAATTGCTATAACTTACATACATTTTAAAAGGTAATAATTAATATTATACAAAAATTTTGCTATTCTTCTACCCCCTGTATAATGTGATAAAAGTGTCAACAGTTCCATAACATCATGGGACATGTTGAAGAATGCATTTATTTCTCAGTTCATATTAGCAGTGGACCCTGCTACTATTTATTTACAATTTGTAGCGACTCATCGAGGACCCAAGAAACCCATAAGAGTATTTAATATGAGATTTCATAAAATGTATTCTTGACTGATTTCATAAAATATATTCTTGATTGATTGCTTCCTATAACATTACAGAGGATGTTGCTATACAAATCTATTTTGGAGCCTTGGATTTGTGGACCGCAATGTTCGTGAGGAGAACGCCAAACCTAACAACATTGACAAATACATACACTGAAGCGCTACTAATTGAACAATAGATGATGCCATTAGTTGGTAGTATGGGTCAAATGACCATGTTGGGATATCCAGTTATGTGCAATCAAACATTTATGGGTAACAATGCTTTAATGAATCAAACACCCATGATGAATACTTTTCCACCAATGCTTAATCAAACACCATTTGCTCCACCTAGTAATCCTATGCTACTTGAAATTCAATATGCTACCCAAAATATTCACAATGAAACCCCACAAAATAATATGTATGGAAACATGGCATATAACCAAAATTGGAATCAAGTTTTAAATTTTCAAACTCAGCAATATAATCCAATGTTTCATAAAAATAGTCAAAATCCAAATATGTCACAGGGTAACCCAATATTTATGTAAAACATGATGAACCAAGGAAATACAATGGGTACTAATTCATGGATCAATTCGAATGCTTTAGTCAACCAAAATTTGCCTAATTTTTTACCTCAAATAGATATGTTGAATAGGGCAACTCCTCAGGTCACACCTAACCAAAACTGGTTAAATCCACAAACAAATGTTCCTGATTCAAATACTCTTGGTTGGTTAAATCCAAATAACCCAAACACGCCTTCAAATTCAAATTCAAACCCATCAACTAATGATAATGCGGAACTTGAAAGGGTAGCCGTAGTAGAAAAGCTTTGTCATAAGCTAAGTAATGATATGGTTCATATGCAAAAATATGGTAACCAAAAAACTCAACCCAATAGGCAATTCACTATGCAAAAGCCTAAACACTTTAATACAATACCAAACAATATGGGTGTTTCCACTCCAGTAGCTAATAACAATGGAGCTTCAACCTCAAATTCGAAAGCTACAGTTTGCAATCTTATGAAAGTTGTATTGGATAATTGGTGTAGGCTACATCATACTAATGAGCATAATGAATTAGAATGTAATGATTTTTCTTGTGTAACTAGTTGCATTCAATAGGGCCTGGACAAAATGGAATTGGTTCCAAATGATAATGAGAATTAAACGATTGAAAGGAAAGGCAAAAGTCAGGCATTCGTACTAGAGGTATGCGAAAGAGGGAAAAATGAAAAAGAAGAAGTGAGTGAACAAGAGGAAGAGTTAATAGAGGAAATACACACGTTGAAACAATATAAGAAACCAACTCACAGTTATCACTTGCGAAGCAGAGGTAAAACATACAACACTTCTTCTACTCCTCCTAAAGATTTGAATATACCACCTGATGTTAGATCAAATAACAATCCTGTTCCCCCACCTTTGCCTAAAAATCCAAAGGTGATGTCAAAAACAATTCCAAAATCCCACAACGAAGAATCCACAAACTATAATATCATAGAAGATTTGAAAAATACAAAGGCTAATATCAACTTGTACGATGCTTGTCAATTACCTGAACAGAGAACCCTTTTAGTACAAAATTTAGGATTTCAAGAAGCAAGAGAAACTAACGCAGTCATCGAAGTTAAATATTTTTCTAGGAACGAAAGAGATGAAGCATTGCTTTTTCTACTAACAGTTCAGATTGCAGGAAAGAACGTACATAATTGTATGGTAGACTCAAGTGCTTCAGGTAATGTGATGCTATATTCAGTTTGTTAGAAATTGGGGCTCACCCCCATAAAGACCAATAAAATTGTAGTTCAATTGGATAAAACTGAAGTGAATGTGGTAGGCATGTTAAAAAATATCTTTATTCAAATTGCATCTGAGCCTAGAGTTCAGCAATACATAGATATTCAAGTTGTGGATATATATGCTAAATATGGTTTGTTGCTAAGCAGGGATTGGAGCAAGAATTTAAATGGCTACTTTTCCACTGACTTCTCACACATGTGGTTGCCATGGAAAGGTATGGATAATCAAATAAAAATTGAAAGAGAGCCTATATTGAAGGAACTCATCATAGACTATAATCAAGGAACCAACGAAATCCTGTACACCGAGATAGAATTGGGAACGTTCACCTTGGACGTGATCGAAAAGGCAAGTGACCCAAAAACATCAGGTATATCTAACAAATCACTTACAAAAAATGATCTTGTCTGGTTAATGAAATTTGGTGGATCAAGATCTAGACAAGGCAGTGGTGTAGGGGTGGAACTAATAAGCCCCAAAGGTAAGTCCTTATTTCATGCTTACTGTTTGTAATTTCCATGTACGTGTAATTCAACTAAGTATGAGGTTTTAGTTTGTGGTTTACAATTAGCTCTAAGAAAAGGGATAAAATTTCAAAAAGTGTTAGGAGATTCTCAGCTAGTTGTAAAATAGGTTAAGGGTCAGTACTCTTGTAATGATAAAATATTGATACATTATCACAATCGAGTAAGAAGCTTAACCAATGAATTCATGACCTTTATCATATCTTTAATTTCCCAAAAAGGCAACTGGGTAGCAAATTTGCTAGTCGTTGTCGTAGGTACGCTCAGTCCCATGGATGGTAAAAAATTCAAAAAATTTATGATTGAGATCATGCCTTGTCCTTCTGTGCCTGAAAATGTGAATAATTTCCAAGTTTTTGAAAATGATAGGCATATATTCAATTTCATAACTAACTCTGATGTGTTTGAAAAACAGGTGATCGATGAAGACGAGAGATTGCAAGAAGATATCAATGAGTGTGAAGAGTTGGTGGAAGTCAACAATATCCCTCAAGGCATGTTAGCACTAGAAAAACTCTTCGATCTAAGTTACAACAAAAATCGAGGCAATAAAACTACTCTCCCACAACAGGCTTATGACCCTTATAACATTAGTGATTCAGATGAGTCACAGAACATCCTCATAAGCAAAGCTACGAAATTAGAAGAAAGAGAACATATTATGCATACTTTTATAGATTATAAATATGTAATAGCTAGGAGTTATAAAGATCTTAAGACGTACAATCTGAATGTTATAACCCACACTATCCCATTGAAATCTAATGCAAAATAATTCTGCAAAAATCAAAGGCCAGTTAATCCTCTGCTAGAACCACTCATAGAAAAAGAGGTTAAAAAGTTATTGGATGCTAAAATCATTTTTCCCATTCGACATTCTACTTGGGTGGCCAACATAGTTCCTGTGAGGAAAAAGACAGGTGAGATCAGGTTATGTATAGATTTTAGGAATTTGAATAAAGCATGTCAAAAGGATAACTACCCATTACCTGCTATTGATAGTGTACTTCAAATGGTGAATGGGTCAGAAATGATGTCATTTTTAGATGGTTACTTAGGATATAACCAGGTTTTGATTGACCCTAGGGACAGAATGAAAATGAATTTTACTACTAAATGGGGAACTTTCGCTTATAAAAGAATACCCTTCGGATTACTGAATTTAGGGGCTACTTTCCAGAGAGCTATGGACTTTGCCTTTTGATATTTTATAGGTGAATGCATTGTAGTTTATGTGGATGATATCTCTGTGTTTTCTAAGAATATAAAAGATCATGTTAGAGATTTGAGAAAAGTACTACAAAAGTGTAGAGAACATGGGATTTCCTTGAATCCAAAGAAGTCCATTTTTGGCTTAACAGAAGGAAAGCTCCTTGGACATGTAATATCAAAGGATGGCATCTCCATCGATGAAGAAATAATTTAGGCCATCTAGAAAATCCAATTACTAGGAAGTAAGAAAGAGTTGAGGTCCTTCTTCGTGAAGATTAACTTTGTACATAAATTCATCTCTAGCTTCACTAAAATGGTCAAACCTTTAAACAACATGCTAAAGAAAGATGTTACCATCACTTGGAACAAAGAAGCAAAGGTTGCTTTCCAAAATGTAAAAGATGCAATATCCATGAATTCGGTATTGGTAAGTCCGGATTATAAAAAGGCATTTTATATATACTCCTTTGCCTCAGAACATTCATTTGCCAGCGTACTAACTCGGAAAAGTGAAGGTAATATCGAAAATCCCATTGCTTTTACAAGTATGCCTTTTAAAGATACTGAGGTGAGATTTTCCATTTTAGATAAACAAATGTATGCCCTATTCAAAACAGTAAAGAAATTTAGGCATTATTTGTTGCATAGTTGTATTTTCGCAATTGTAGTTGATCCTGCTGTCAAAACTATGTATTTGTAGAATGAATTAGGGGTTCAACGAGGAAAATGGATTTCTACGCTACAATAATACGACTTGGAGATTCATCCCATGAAGATCGTACGAGGATAGGGGCTATCCAAAACATTGGCACAAATTTATACTCAAATCAGTTGCCACCAATACACGGTGGAAGAGATTACGAATGATGATTGGTATAAGGATGTTGTATATTTTCTTCTAAATGGTAAAACACCCCCAAATTTGAATGCACCTCAAAGAAGAGCTCTGAGATTAAAATGTGCTAACTTCATGATCAAAATAGGAGTCCTATACAAAAATAATCATGAAGGTATTTATCTCATATGCCTTAATCAACAGGAGGCATCATAGGTAATGAGTGATTTTCATGGTAAATTTGGTACAGGTCATGGATCTGCAAATGCAACTACACACCAAATTTTAAGAGCAGACTATTATTGACCTCATTTATTCAAAAATATCCATGCTCATGTTTGTGCTTGTCATGTTTGTCAGGTTGCGGCTAATCGCGAAAGAAATGCAGCCATGCCATTGCAACCTGTGATCGAATCGAGACCGTTCACACAATGGGGACTGGATTTCATTGGAGAGATTGGCCCAAATTCATCTGCTCAACATAAGTACATCTTGACAGCAATTGATTACTGTACCCGATGGTTTGAAGCCATACCTACGAAGAACTGCACCACAAAAGTCGTGATCAAATTCCTGGAAGAAAACATCATCACTCGGTTTGGCATGCCTAACGCTATTGTAAGTGATAATGGTTCCACATTTTCATCCATTGAGTTGGCAGAGTGGGCCTATGACAAAAATGTGAGTCTAAAGTTCACCGCAAATCACTATCTGCAAGGTAATGGTCTCGTTGAATCAACTAATAAAATTTTATTGTCAGTTATAAAGAAATTGCTAGAACACAATCCTAGAGAGTGGCATTCAAAACTCAAATTTGCTCTGTGGGCTGATAGAATCAGAACTAAAGAATCCATAGGAACATATCCTTACCATTTGGTTTACGGACAAGATCCGTTGTTTCCAACTAATCTTAAACTCCAAATGTTGCAATTCATGAATGATTATCTTGAAACAGACAATAAAGTTGAATCTAGATTAGTAAATCTTGTCCAGTTAGATGAGAAACAAGAAGAAGCTTTACATCATTTCAGTAAGCATCAGGATGTCGTTAAGCGTTGGTTTGACAAACGTGCCACTATAAAATATTTTTGAATAGTTGACCTGGTTTTATTATGGGACAAAGCACACAAGAAGAAGGGAGAACACAAGAAATTTGACTATCTATGGATAGGCCCATATCAAATTGCAAAAATTCTAGGTGAGAATGCATTCAGGTTAAAGACCTTAAGTGGAGAGAATTTTGCACTTCCTGTGAACAGGCATCACCTAAAGCACTATTTCCAAGCCTAAGCACAGAAAGGAGTATCACTTGTATTTTATTGTACATAATGTTTTGTTGTATTCTGTGGGTTTAGTGTGTGTCTGTTGTGTCTTGTTGTACGTTCATTTTTATTTACTTGAGTGTTGTGTTGTTTGTTATGTGTTGTTGAGCCTAACGCCAGATTGATTCCATCAAGCCTTGCAGAAATGTCAGAGTCTAAAATTGCTATAAATTTGATCCTTGGAATGAGTATGATGAAATTACCTGGTCTGAAAGCTGACAAAACTTGGAAAAGTGAAAAGCGAAGTGTTGGTTTGTATCCTTCGAATGAAAATTAAGACAAACAGGTGTGAAATGCTAGAATTGTACTACAAAAAGCTCCACATATTTCACTAATATATAAAATATCACTTGAAATTTGAAGGCAGGAAGTTATTAGTTTTGCAAATCATAATCCATGCACACCATGCTTTCATTCACTTCACTTTTGTATTCATCATATGTATTTCACAGAGAGGTCATTCATCCTAAAATGTCCTAATTGGTTCATCAAAGTCATGTTGTTTTAATCAGGGGCATTCGCATTTCATAAAAATAGCCAAAAGGCCAAAATTCATGTTCACATACTACATTTTCAAAACACTCAAAAGGTCTTCAGTCACTCAGCCATCTTTAGTATAGCCTACAACCACCGAAAGATTTGTTGTCTTCTCTTGGGATCATAAAACTCACTAAAAAAAAAAGATCTTGAGATTAGGGACTGGTGTTGAAATTTTCTAGAATCATCACGGCCTACCTCACATAACTAAAAACATTCTGGACAAAATGGTCAAAACCATACTTGGAAGAATGGATAGGGTGAAAAAGGGACATCCTCGTCAGTCCTATTACACAACATAGTTGTTTTTCCTTTTTATTTATTATTGACTATTTGGATTGTAAGGATTCGTACTACATTTCCCTCAGAAATATCTGTAGTCGTCCCCAAGGTTCAAGATTTTTCCAAAACAAATTTACCTTTTTATATGTTTGGATTGTAAGGATTCGTACTACCTTTCCCTCATAAAGATCACTAGTCGTCCCCAAGGTTCAAGATTTTTCCAAAACAAATTTACCTTTTTATATGTTTGAATCATAAGGATTCATACCACCTTTCCCTCAGAAATATCGGTAGTCGTCCCCAAGGTTCAAGATTTTTTGGTTTAAAACAAATTTACCTTTTTATATGTTTGGATCGTAAGGATTCGTACTACCTTTCCCTTAGAAAGATCGGTAGTCATCCCCAAGGTTCAAGAATCTTCCAAAATGAATTTATCTTTTTTATATGTTTGGATCGTAAGGATTCGTACTACCTTTCCCTTAGAAATATTGGTAGTCATCCCCAAGGTTCAAGATTTTTCAAAGCCAAATCCAAGACTATGGGGTTAGCTTCCATCGGGGCTATAGATGCCTGTATGGTAGTGGAATACACTCAAGCGTGGCGACATGTCTTATGAGACCTATGATCATTTCAAATGGACTGGATAGCCTTATATTTCTTCCATAGTAGGTTTAATAATTTTGTTTAGAATGGGAAACGAACCCACTTGATTGCACATAGATTCTAGTTAAAAGTAAGATCATACTTGAACTCTTGATCTGGTAAATGAACATGCACTCCTTGGTCCCAAGAGGTTTTGACAAATCTTAGTGAGGTTTTTTGTTGTACTAAAGTGTCTGAGTCTTTGCAAGGCATGCAGTTTACATCATGACATCAGGTTCGCTAAAAGCTTTACACTTCACTTTTCATCTGTAGTTCCCATGATTAAAGCACAATGATGAGCATGACCAAGATAAATATAGATCGAAAGTTGTCATAAACTCATGTCATAACCCACATAAGTTACTTTTTGTTCACATTTATGATGCAAAACTAATAATGGAGGGCTGAATTATTTCAAATGATTGGTAATGAATGCACCCCATGCACCGAGCTAATTGCTAGATGATTCTGGTGTTTCATGCTATGTTTTGTGTATTTTCATTACTTGGATGCTCGCTAACGCTCGCAATTCTAACATCTGGTTTATGGGTTTGTTTTCAGATTTTGGGTTTTAGATTTTGAAATGTCCAAGGACATTTCCCAGCAGAGTCACCATTTGTTGTGACTCCTTCACAACGACCCCAATCATATTGGGGACCCACTTGAAATTTGTTGATTAATATTTTGTGGCATAGTTTTTTTGATTCTGTGATAGTTCAAGTTCTTATCATTCAAAATACCAGATTTCAAAATTGGAACTCACCACTTCAATTGGTTATCCATCTATATTTAAAAGCCATCCATCCCCTCTTTATATCAAGGAATATTAATTTCCCTTAAAAATATCATATCTACACAATATAAGGGAAAGGAAAATAATACAATATATTGAACATTGTTGTCTTCCCATGAAATTCAAATATCCGAAGGTATACAAAAGGGATCATTTGGGAATTATGAAATTCTTGTTTTTAGTTCTATGACCCAAAGTATTATGTGTGGCTATTCAATATTACATCATGTTCATTATTTTGTGGGCACAAAGGTCAGTAATGCCTTTATATTGCTTGTTAATATAGATTAAGGTTGTAGCTAATGGTGATAACATACATAACACTCACACATCCATTATACATGCGATACATTGGGCCATAAAGAACTATAGTATCATTCGTTTAAATGCCTTATTCATTATTATATCATGAAGGTATTTTTATGTGAACCAAGTCGCTTTGGTTTATTAAAGTACTTGGTAGAATACGCTCTTAATAATGTTTATAATGTCATTGAACTATGTTTCATGGTGGTTCATTTTCTGATAATGATTTGTAATATAGAATATTTTCAATGCTACGATGAAGGGACTTAGAGGACATGAAGGCCACGTATGGGGACACGACACTGGAACACCTAAATGCCACGTAGGAGGAACCCATCATTAGGACACCTGAACGCCATGAATGAGGGACCCGTAATTGGGTAAGCTGTGTACCAAAGGAGAGTTGTTATTGGGGAGAGTGGGTAAGGTCGTGTGTAAACAATAAAAATGCATGCACGTTAAGTTGTTAGGATACGTGAGTCACCACACCCTATTCTCAAAGATGCTCGTATGAGATAGTTTCATTGGACTAATAGAGATTGGTCGCATGTAGAATGACTCGGGTGAATGTCTCGATAAATTTTGATCACTGCTCAAAGAAAACTCCCCACAATGGCATGTAGAAAGGAGTACGAACAGGCATGTTAGGTTTCAATGAGTTGCAAAAAGCAATAGCATTCAGAGAGAAATGAGAATTCTAAGATCAATCAAAGAAGAAATAAAAGGATGCTATTGAAGCAATTAAATGTTGGGATAGTAATTGAAGTCCAAGATAGGGCAGAATTTTGCAGCTAATAGTCATCAGGAAGACCTGAATCAAGATGGTGTCCTCTCCACAATATGCAATGGATAATGAGATACGATGTAACACACTGCAAAAGGAACTATTTGGAGGCACAAATGGGGTGATAGCCATAGAATGGGTAACTGATAAAGCATGCACAAAATACGTAATGGATAGCCTCTGGAGATAGAAATTTATACGATGTCAACTCGACGTGATAGTATCCAACAAAGATACAAAATTTATATTTACACAGAAAGGCATACATGGTATAAGGCCATCAGTTTCAATGTGATGTAAGTTAGATTAAAACTATTGCTATGTGAATATGGTTGAATTCATTTTGTTAAAATGAATTTAATTAAAAGATTTAAATGTTAGTTGAAATTCACGTAAAGCATATCACAGATGGATAGTAGTTATGGACAAAGAAAATCTCAAGGAGTTTAATAAAATATGTTTGTAACCATTCGAGGGAAGTTAAGAGTAACGAATGAAATTTGTTACAAGGTTGGTTTTGAAACAGTTCAATACGCAGAGTATGAGCCATGGCAACGAAAATTATAAATACAGAACAAACATGTGGAAATAAGGACCGAAAAAAATTGGAAAAGATAGATGCATGAGAAGAAGCAGTCAGGAGTTTGGATGAAATCATATTGGCAGGGGAGAGGCGGTGAATGTCTGATGGAGCACCAAATATTAAGCAATAGGAAGACAAGTTTTTATTTGAAAGTTTTATAAAATTGAATTGTAATACTTATTATATGTTATGATAAAGCCTTGTTAATATCATCTGTGAGAAATTTTGGATTTGATTATGCAACAAGTAGTGGTTATCATAATTAAAAGTTCTCCTTCCTCAGAAGCTAGCACCATAATAGGAGTAAACTGTAATAGCATTTTTGGTTTTACCTATAATGGTTACATTCTAGGATCTATATTCATATCTGCATGATGTGATTTGTCCAAAGGAAAGAATTTAAAGGCATTGTCAAATATCAGTTATCAGGAATATACATTATGAATCCTCTGTTGTAAATTGCATTGAAATATTTTTTGATAGTATAAAGTTTGTGTATTTGATAAAAAAATCCATTTGTAGAAGACAAAGGAAAATAATTTGTTAGGCATAGTCTAGCGGAATATTTAAAGCCTATGAATTTTTCATTTATTCACAGTAGACACATTGTTGTTATTTAAAGTAAAATAGGTTGTTAGATGTAATAACATTTAAATGCATTTAAGTAGAGATAAGAAAGCATCAAAACAAATTCAATAGGAATATAAAAATTGGTTGAAATATTTTCCTTAGGTGTTTAAAAGTTGTATTTAATTATTCTGTTTCTTTTATTTTAGGCTTGAAGTTATAAATGCACTTAGGATAAAAAAATCATTAAAGAAAAGGATATTTAACAAAAAGAGGATTTAAAAGTTATCATTTATAAAGGGACATTATAAGAAAATCACATTCTATAAATAAAAATAAATATGATCATATAAATGAAAATCAATTCGAATGAAATGATTCCTTGAAGAAGAAAAGAGTTATAAAACATTGAAATCATGTATCCAAAGTTCCAATCCCCTTGTTGATAGACATTTGTGAACCATTGAGATATCCATCATTACATCAAAGCATATATATTAAACCTTGTAGATTCTAAACTATCTTTACAAGAGAAAACATTCAAAAGTTCTATGTTATGATGATTTTGGCAAATGGACAGAATCATACATCAACACGTGGGTGCACAAACCTTTTCATAGATAGATTTATAGACCCACAAAGTGTTAATGTGCTACCACAAAAACCTAAAAAGATATTGGGGCTCCATTTTTATGGTCACCAAATTTTAATTTATACAATGTAGACCAATCTGGAATTGAAATAAAGGGAGTCTTAACAACTCAAATGGTAAAGATTGCAGATCAAGAATTCATCATGGATTTTGTTGTGATAACAGTTTAAAAACTAGCATATGATGCATTGTTGAAAAGGGTATGGCTAAGAATGATCAAAGTAAATAACAATTATGAAAATGATAGGATTGCATTCAAGAAATAATAACATAAATATATGATCAATTTGAATAATTATAGTATAAGTGAATATCTTGCAAAAATTGATGAGTTGAGTAGTTCTTTATATGAAGATAGTCGATATAAACCAAATTAGGAAGGAGTGTTGCATCTCAAGGAGTGTAGTGAGGATGAGGATCAATAAGAAAGTAGACTCCTTCATTGGAAATAGAGGAGTATGAAATATTTCCACCCACATAACTCTACATACAAGTAGAGGAGATTAAATAAATCCATGATGAAATTGATAGAAGTAGCAAGAAAACCGCACCAAAGGTAGAATAAAAATGGATGTTCCCTAAGAACTTTATAGAATATATAATCAATTATGTTGTAATTGATAAGAAATTAACACACCCGATAGATGTGGTGAAAGCAATAAAGAAACTTGAGAATATCAAATATAAAGGACCAATGATGGTTAATATAAACTTGGGAAACAAAGAAGAACCAAAGATAATTTATTACAAAGATGAGTGGGACCCAATGTGAAAAGCAACAACTTAAAAAAATTTCCTCCATCATAAGGAAGTCTTCACATGGACATACCAAGATTAGAAATGGATACCCTAGAGCTATGCATACACTAGATCTAGTTGATACTAGGTGCCTTACTAGTGAGGATAAGACCATATAGAATGAGCCATAAGTATGCAACTTTGGTGAATGTTATAATTGAGAAGATGCTAGATATCAACATAAAATTTAAAGTTATAGTGGGTAAATGAATGTCATCAATTATCATTAATGTAAAGAAAGAAGTTAACATACTCCACACATGTAGAATTTATAAATCTAATATTGTAATAATAGCATATCCCTTTCTAATACCATTCATCGACTCAATATTAGAGGATGTAATTGGATGTGAAATCTACTCATTTTTTGATGGGTTTTTAGTCTACAATAATATAAGCATTGTAGAGGAAGATAAATTGAAAACAATATTTATTATGGAGAATGGAATTTATGCATATTATAGAATGTCATTTGGACTGTGCAATACCCCCACCACATTTCAAAGTATTATCCTATATATATTTGAATAGATTTTGATAGTAGAATTTAAAGCTTTTCTATATGATTACTAATTATATGGGAAGAAGGAAGAACACTTACAAGCACTCAAGGAATGCATGAGGTTGTATATGAACTCTCACTTAGTATTAAACCTAAGAAAATGTAATTTGATGGTTCCATATAGCAAACTATTGGGACACATATTTTGTAGAGAAGGGATGAAAACATATCCTAATAACATTTGCATGATAGCAACACATGATGTGAGTTCACTAAAGATATGTTTTGGATCCATAGGATACTATAGAAGGTTCATTAGGAATTTTTCCCATGTGTCCCACCCATTAGATTCATTGACAAGGAAGAATGTTCCTTTTAGGTGGATAGAGGAATATCAGACAACCTTTGAGAAGTTGAAGATAAAGTTTGTATGCATACCCATTCTAGAATTTTCAAATCTAGACAAAGAGTTTCATGTCTACATGGATGCATCCAATTTTACAATTGGATATGCGTTGGCCCAAGATGGGAAATTTAGGCTAGACCTGCTTATTCACGTTGCATTTCATATGATATCCAAAGTAGAGAAGAATTACAATACAACCAAAAGGGAAGCGCTATGGAAGGTGTATATTGTCCAAACATTTAGACACTATTTTCTACCCAAACCTTTTTCCTTTTATGTAGATCATTAGGTATTGCTATATTTGATAAACAATATGACCATTCATAAATGGGTTAGCAAAGTAGCTCATCATGCTATAGGAGTTTGTATTTTAGGTAGTGGTCAAATCAAAAAAGAAACATGTAATAGTGGATAAATTATCAAGTATTCACTCAAGAGAACCTATAGGAGGAGGAGCATCAAACAGAATTCCATGTCATTCAGTTATTCACAATAAGCACTATACCATCATGTTATAAGATGATTGGAGAATATCTATCCATAGGGGAGCTTCCAAATCATATATCAACAACAAAAAGGAGGATTATTATTATAAGGTTAGCACCTTTTCATATGTTAGTGGGATTGTTGTACAATATGGGACCTAATGATATACTAAGGATATGTGTAATGGAGGAAGAATTCAAGGTAACATTGAAGGAATCTCATGAAGGACTAGTTGAATGGTACATGGGACAAGATGTGATTGCAAGGAAGGTGTTTCTGGTAGGGCTATATTGGCCCACCCTCTATCACAATGTGAAGGAGTTTTGTGAAAGCATGTGATACATGCTAGAGAGTTGAAAAGTCATTATAGAGGGACGTCATGCCATTACATCCATATCAATACTAGAAATTATTTGAAATATGGGGATTGGATTTTATGGGACCTCTAAGGATAAGTCAAAAGAGAAAGTGTCGATATACAGTAGTGGCAATTGAATACCTCAAAAAATGGGTAGAGGCTAGGGAACTACTAGAAAAAATGACAAAGAGTATATTGTGGTTCTTATATGAGCAAGTAATAACCATATTTGGTATCCCTTTACAATTGACAATTGATAAAGTAGGTCATTTTGTGAACATAGTAATCAAAGTGTTGGCAACAAAATTTAATATTTTACACTTTCTATGAAGTCCATATCACCCCATGGAAAATTAGCAAGCAGAGGCAATCAAAAAAATCTTGGTATCCATTATGTACAAGACCTATGGAGTAGAAGAGGCATATTGGGAGGAAAAGGTGGCATTAGTCTTATGGGTGTACATGATGACTTTTAAGCCAACAATAAATAACATGCCATTAAATTTTATGTATGGGTAGGAGGTATTATTGGTAACTAGTTTGAGGGTAGTGGTACAGAACCATTTACAAGACTAGGATAACCCAGAAAAGAGGCTAGCAAAACTATTCCAATTGGAAGACAAGTGGGTTATGATATAGTGGGCAATTGAAGTGGCCCAATAGAGAAAAACATTATGGTGTGACAAGCACATTCAAAAGATGGAATTAAAACCAGGTGACTTAGTTTTGAGGTATAATGACAAGACAAAAATCAAACTATGGAATTTGAAGACACTATGGATTGGACCCTTCTAAGTGATATAAATCATGGAGAATGATGAAGTTAAAGTGTAGAAACTGGATGGGATTGTAATTCCCAAAATAGTGAATGTGTTAATATTGAATCCTTATAAAATGAAAGCACAATGTTTGTTTGTTCACATAGATGAGGTAGAAATATGAGCAAGACAACAAAGAGTATTTCATAAATGAGGGGAGTCAAGCTCAAATAATGAGGAACATTAGGATGCAAAATATGATATAGGACTTTAAAAGCTATCTCTAGAAGAGGGAGAAGTGCAACTAGTAATATAGTAGCAAGAACTAGTACCTCATCTGAATGAATGTTGAAGAGTACAGGTGCATGTACAAACTCTAGTTAGAACTATTTAATATAAGTGTTATTTACTAATTCCTAAAAATAGAAGAAGAATAGGGAATGAGGATTTGAAAAAATTTAGTTTGTTAGCTCAAATTGTGTTCTTACAATAAAGAATGTAAGATGAAGCACAAAGGTTGGGAGGAAAATTTACCATCATTCCCATGGATATATAGGATTATTTTTAATCCAATAAATCACATGCCATTATAGTTGATGTACCGGAGGAGGCAATAATGCTAGTAGAGTTCTTGGTACCTAGTTTGAGGGTAGTGGTAGAGAACCATTTAAAATACTAGGAGAGTCTAGAAAAGCAGTTAGTGGCACTAGTACAATTAGAAGAAAAGTGGGTTATGGTATTGTGGGCAATTGAAGTGGCCCAATAAAAATAATAATGGTATGACAAGCACCTACAAAATATGGAATTGAAACTAGGTGAATAGTGCAAAGGATTTAAAATACAACATGGTGTTTTATTAAATGAGAATATATATACAACTATAGATGGTGTATCATGAGATTTCTATAATAAATAAGATAAAAAATAGTTTTAATTTATAACTCTATCTAACTAAGCCTATCTCAATATTAATAAACTAGCTAATATTAGGACTAATGAAGCTACCCACTAAGAAAGCTTCATAACAATCTGCCAACTAAAGGCAAAATAGAAGCTCATACATAGCAATAAGATAATCTATGCAATTCTAAGAGTAATAAAATAATAAAATAGACCTAGGACTAAACTAATCCTAGAACTAATCACATGATGTCCTCATCATACCTTCCCAAAATAGAATCATTGGAATCCAATGCTATTACAATACAAGTAGGAGGGTGAGTCACCAAATGCTGAAAACACATCCCACTGATAGGATGAAGTGAAAGTTGAGATGCCATATCATTGCAAGTCTCAAGAAGGTCGATGATGCCACTAGATTATATTACGAGGGTACAATTTTTGGTCATAACACTATCACTATTATGTGAAGGAAATCAACGAGGACCAAAGACTTACTATGGCAGCTACAAAGTATACTACCAAACATGAACCTATTTATCCAAAGGAGGTGGTAACGAAGAGGGTCTCTCAATACAAGGAAGTGACATAGTAGGTGGAGTAGCAAGAAGAGAAATTGGAATAATAGGTGGAATAACTGATGGAGGGATCACCTCCTTGTAATAAAAAGGTGGTGTAGCTGGATCTAGTGTGTCTTAGGGATTATTAAATATTAAAGTAATCTTTTGTGGTCAACTAAAGTAAAGAAATAGGGTGGTATTTCAAAAACCATAAATAAGAATTTTTTTATTCGTGTGATGTAAAGCATATGTATTGTTATATGTCATATTGAGCCTGCTTATTGTATTGAAAGGGCTTACCAAGAATTAAATCACAATAGTTCATTTGAGTCACATAACAAGTGATTCAATCCATAAAGTATGGGCCAAGACAAAGGACACCATGCAACGTTTTGTGATGTAAGAGGTGGAACCATTTTCATTCCATCCAAGTGAGTATGGATGTGATGTGGTGCCACAATGAGCTACAATCGGTCAACAATAGATTTTGTTATCAAGTTATTTTATGGTTCATTTTTTATAATACAATTCATAGAAAAATAGTGTTAGGTGGGCTTTGGTGATAAACAAACTATCACGACCACCTTCATACAAATTTTGATGCATGAGGGTAACATTATTCAATTTACCCTTCAACTCATCATACTCTCTTTCTTCTCCTATTATCTCAACGGGTCCATTGTGTGGTTCCTCCTTTTGATATTTCACAATGAGGTTCTTCCTCTTCCTAAAATACTCAAATTCCACATATCCTCTTCTTTTACAATGATTACAAAATCTATTATCATTAAAATAAGGAGAAAAATAAGATAAGGAATAAGGCATCTTCGTCTTAGGTGGTTGTTTCTGATTCGAAGGTCTGGAAGCTCTCTTTGACTAAGTCATAAGACTCTCTTCTGCTAACTATGGATGATTGAAAGTTGTATCCAAAGTAGTCAAGGGAGTATATCTCAACTCCCGATACAAAGGCTAAAGGAGTCCACTAGTAAATTTGATAATGAGAGCTTTTGTAATATCTTTCACACAAAGAAAAATCCTTAATCTATTGAACTAGAAGGCCTAATATAGAACATACATATTATGAGTTTATCTTAACATATACTTGTTAACATTTAGCTCCTATTCATAATTTGAAGGGTAAAATGTATCCTTAAATAATTGGATTAAACCATCCCAAGTGGTGATTAGATTTTGACCCTCTTGTCTTTCCAAAATCACAAGCTTGGCTAACCCTGACAATTTAAGTTTTACAAAAGGCACTGGTTCCTCAACAAGAACTACTATGTAGGATAACCAAGTCTCCATGTACATAATCCAGCTACCTAGGATATCAAGATCTCTAGAATCATCATAAGTTGTTACATCACATTTTTTATTTGCCCTAAGATCATTATTATAGGTCTTTACATCAATGGCATTTTAGACTATGATATCTTGCACCTTATTAGCCAATATACCAATTATATTGGCTAAAGAAACCATTTGGTCTGCTAAATATGAAGCCATTTATAAATGGATATAATCTATAAATGCCTATAAATATGTCCTAAAGAATTATAAAATTTTGCCTTGGAAAATTACAACAATGGACTCCTAAAGATAAAAAATATCTTTACAATAATGCTTAAAATTTTTTCTTGTTGTGTAAGCAATTATATATAACTAAAGATAATATTTTTCTCAAATTTTGTGCCTATTCCCAAGCAAAAATAATTGTCCTGTTACAAAGCTATGGGAATAAATAAACCAAAATTTTTAGGCACAAATTTAATTAATTAATTAGAAAAAATATTTAACCTCTTTTGGGTTGCAAAGTCATATGACCCTCCTTCATTTGCCATGTGGAAACACTAGGTTCACCCTATAAATATTTTGCAAATAAAGATGACATCTGAAATACCACCTATGGTCATTAAACAAGGCAAAAGCAAAATTATTTTAAGAACAAAGGGTTTTAACTTCCTATAAATACGGGATTAAAACACTAGATGTTGTAAATGAATCTTGACTAGTAAAAATGAGGTGCAAAGTGGTAACCAAATTGTAAGCCATGTGTAGAGGAAAATGTAGACACCTAAACCGCACCATGTCAAGGTGACTACTCATATGGGACATGCTAATAAACCATATGAATGATCTTAGACAGCTCCAAGGTGAAGTAGTGGTTTTTAACCACTCAATTCGGGTAGAGTTGCTTAAATCAGCCTTAGCTGCTACTGACACCCGTGGCTAACAGAGCTAGATGCACCTCAGAGCCATGACTAGCATCAAAGTAGTTTTGGATACAAAATTGGTTACAATGGTCTGGGTGACAAATCCAAATGGATTTTTTTCGAGGAATCCTATAGAACTTTCCCTCCAACTGCTCCAACTGCAGGTTTCTTGTTCTTGGCTTCTCCATGAAGCTAGAGCAAGGCCTTCAATGTGCTATAAGAACCCCCTCTAAATTGGGGAAAATCGTGGAATAATATCGAGTTGAAACACAACAAAGCTCTATAAAATTGTAGACTCACTTGCTACCTTTAAGAGGAACACTCTTGCTATCCAATTGGAGATCATGAATGCATTTGAATCTATGGAGGCCCTAAATCTCTAAGAGAATCAAGAAATGTAATTAAGGATCTTCCATCACAAATTCGAATGATCCACACTACCAATCCATCAGAGGATATTGAGGTGGCCCTTGATCATCAATTCAATGAGGAGAATTGGAGATCCAAGCCCAAATTTAGAGAACAAGAACACTTTCAACTCAGCCACGGTTGTCAGCCACGACTAACAGTGCTAGCTGCACCTCAGACCTGTAGTGAGGGTTTGATCCCTAATTTCCCTTGTTTTAGCAGTATATTTATCTTTCTTTGCATTTTTTTAGATAGATCTTAGTTAGATTTAATTTCTTAAGATATAATTGTATGGTTGAATTAGATATTTAGGATAGATGTCCTTCATTTCTTAGCATTTGGCAATTAGACTAGTTTCTTTGTTATTTTCATGTATTTATCATTTCTAATAGCTAATTAGATTGATTCATAGCTATATATTTACTTTTTTATTATGCTTGATGACAATTTCACCACTTCTTGCATAGATTGAAAGTTTTACAAGCTTTCTTGATTTCATGACATGTTTTATGCAATATTCCTCTAAAAGCCTCATCAAGAGAGGCATGTTGTTTCTTGAATGTAAGGTTTTCGTGACTCCATTATCAAAGTATTCAAGGAAAAAAATACCTCTTCCAAGGAGAGAAGAAGGTCATCATTGACCTGGAGCAGTTCGTGTCTATTTGAAGATTCTGTAGATTATACCAACCCCGTTGTGGGGCTCAAATGATTGTATTGATTGTATCACAAATTTTTTTTTGTTAATTATAATAATAGATTAATTGTGGGTTTTTATAAAGGATACCAAAACCTTATGTAAAAAATAAGCCTTGCTAAAATATATTTCATGTCGGATGGCTGGGTAAATAGAGCAGTTCGTAAAAAAGACAGGGAAATACAAAATGTCCGAGGGCCCCAGAAGACGCGGACAGTCTTGGAAATCTTGATCTTGAAATACATTAAAATAGAATAATAGCCGAAGACAATATATCAACAAACTTTCGGAGAAGACCTATGATACAAAATCTTCATCATGATGGAATATCTGCCTTGGCCAAACTATCCACCTCAGTTGGGAAACGAGAACGCCAAACAACCGAGCACGTGGTCATCAGTCCTTTGTTGGCCAAGTGATCCGCAACCTGGTTACCTTCTCTGTAGATGTGCCCCGCCTCCCACCTAGTGCATCGAGAGAGGAGCATCCTAGCCTCGAGGATGATATTTAGGACCCGCCACGATGGGTCTTTGGAGCCACGAAGGTAGTTGATAATGTTTAGAGAATCTCATTCAATAATTAAAGGCCTAGGATCATTAGATATGACCTGCAACCCTTTCAACACACCACGGGCTTCGGAAAAATGATTGGTCTGAGGGCCCAGATTTTCATAGGAGGCCAATATCAGCTTCCCATTATGGTCCCTGACAAGCCCCCCAGAACCAGCGGGCCCCGGGTTGCCTTTAGCAACCCCGTCAAAATTAAGTTTGATCCACCCCAAAGGAGGTTTGGTCCAAGTGACCTCCTTGCGGCCATTCACTGAGTCAACTCTAGAAGAGGAGCCAAGGTCCAGTCTTTTGAAAATAATTGCCTCCCAAGGATTGTGAGGGTGGGAGCTGGGAATAGTTTTTGAATTCTCAATAGCAAAGGATAAGGCCCACTGGGCAACAGAGGGAGCCATTCTAGGGATCTTGCCGAAGACTCTAGCATTATGCTCCAACCAAATTTGCCAGATGGAATGGTGAAAGGCAGCCTCACAAAGGAATCAGAGCTTAGAATTCTTAAAGGGCTTGGGCCATTGGAGGAAGGCATCTTTAAGGGAGCAATGGGAGCACCAGAGTACTTGTAAGGAAGACAACACACAGCTTAGGACCAAATGGGAAAAGGGGCAATGCAAAAATAAGTGATCAAATGTTTCACAGTCAGCTAAGCAAAGATAGCACCTATTGGGAATTGCAAGGCCTCTCTTGTGGAGATTGTCTATGGTAAGGGCTTTGTTATAAAAGGCAATCCAAGCAAAGTAATTTATCTTAGGAATAATCCCTTTCCTCCAAATTGCTTTCCATCGAGGGTCCATAGCAGCCTCACACGACAGAAGATCATAAGCGGACTTAATAGAAAATCGCCCATCCTACGTGTTGCTCCAAATAATTTTGTCATCTCTTATGACCGAAGGAATTAACACCGATTGGAGGACACTGTACAAGAAATTCACCTCATTATCAAACCCATCCATCGTCAAAAGTTTCCACCGAGGGGGAAGGGAACTCCGGTCAATGCAATCCAAAACCTTGAGATGACTGTTTGGATCAATCTGGGCCCTCAAGCCAGCCAAGTTCTGATTTACAGTGAGAGCTTCATCTATAGCCCACCTGTCTCTACAAAAAAGGATCATGGATCCATACATCAAGATCCAACGAGCACCCCTATTAATCACCAAACGGCCCTGAAGCACCGTCTTCCAAAAAGCTGAAGCTTCATGAGGAGACTCAGCTTCCAGGAGATAATTTTCCCCAAGATACTTTCTTTTAACTATATTGACCCATTTCTTCGGTGCATTAATAAGAATTATCCAAGCATGTTTGGCAATTAAGGCAGTGTTCATGAGCCTAGATCTTCTCAATCCCATGCCCCCTTGGTCCTGTCGAAGGCAAACCTTATCCCACGCCACCAGAGGAATTCTGGATTTTTCTTCACTGCCGGACCAGAGAAAATTCCTTTGAATCTGCTCGATTTTGGAATGGATAAACACAAGAAGAATGAAAATAGACATTAAATAGGTGGGAATTCCTTGAAGATAGGCTTTTGTGAGGGTTGCATTCCCAGATTGAGATAGCAATTTGCCTTTCCAAGTGCTAAGTTTCTTATGAAGCCGTTCCAAAATTGAATTCCAGATGTTCCCATTGCCCCGCACATTGCAAACTAGCAGCAACCCCAAATAAGTTGCAGGCAGGGAATCAATAGTGCATTCAAGGATTCTAGCAATGCAAATTTGCCTACGCAGAGGGGTATTAAAAAAATAAATTTTGCTCTTCAAATAATTAACTTTTTGGCCAGAAGCCTTCTCATACTTGGACAGAATGTGCTTGATAGATTTGGCCTGAGTGACAGACGCTCCAGTGGATATGAGCGTGTCATCCACAAACTGGTGGTGAGTGACAGGATCAACTCTGGAAGTAGGCAGAATGCCAAAAATCTTGCTTCGACGAAGGGCTTCATTCAAAGACCATTTAAGGACCTCTGCCAAAAGAATAAATAAAATAGGAGACAGAGGATCACCTTGTTTGATGCCGCGAGCACTCTGGAAGAATCCAACGGGGGACCCGTTGATTAGCACAGAAAAGGATAGAGTGGAAATGCAATTGTTCACAAGGTCAATCCAATGATGATGGAAGCCCAACTTGCAAAGGAAAGCACAGAGGAACCTCCTGTCCACTCTGTCAAAAGCTTTATTCATGTCTAGTTTAAGGAAAAGCGTAGCATTCTTGGAACATTGGGCAGTATGGAGGGTTTCGTGAATAGTAATGACATCGTCAAGGATGTTTCTACCCTTAACGGTGCTCCCCTGAGCTGAACCTAACAAAGAGGAGAGGAGGGATATCAGACGATTGGCAATGGTCTTGGTAAGAATCTTGTAGAAAACATTGCAGGGGCTTATGGGATGATAGTCAGAAAAACTTTTGCAGGCGGGCGACTTAGGAATGAGAGCTAGGAAGGTAGAGTTGAGCTTCGGATGGATGGATCTTGATGCTTGGATTTCTAATATAGCCTCGTAGACATTAGGCCCCACAACATCCCACATAACTTGAAAGAATCGAGGGGGAACTCATCAGGCCCAGGGGCCTTATCTGGTCGCATGGAAAAAAGAGCATCCTTAATCTCAAAATGGGAAAAAGGTTCCAGGAGTTTAATACTTGCCTCATGGGGGACTTTGGTAGGGAAATTAGCAAGCAAGGATTTCTGAACTTGGAGGACGCTATTAGGAGGAGCACCCAACAAATCCTGGAAGAAATTGACTGCTTCGCTTTGAATTTCCTCAATCTCCCTGGTAGTGCGCCCATCCTTACATAGCACCTGTCTGATCTTGTTGGCCCCCTTGTGTCTCATGGTAGACACATGGAAAAACTTTGAATTTGAATCATCGCTCTTCAACCAGAGATCCCTAGACTTCTGATGCCAAAATATTTCCTCACTGGCAAGAATGGAATGATAGTCCACCAGGAGGCTCCGTTCCTCCTCTCTAAGGCCTTCAGAATACCCTTTGACCTCCATATTTTCCTCTAAACTCTTCAAGCGCTCAGAGATGGACCTTTTAGACTAAAAAATGTTGCCAAAAACCTCCTTATTCCATGCCTTTAAGTTCTTTTTAATCATCTTAAGTTTTAGGGCCAGTCTTTTGGACGCTAAACCAACCACCATCACCTGCCACCATCTCGAAACCAACTATTTGAAATCCTTGTGGGAAATCCACATGGACTCAAATCTGAAATGGATCTTAAACCTAGGCCCACCAGTGGCCTCTAACAGAATGGGATTATGGTATGACCCGATTCTTGGCAAAGCTGAGAGAGTTGCAGCACCGAGGAAGGGAATAGCTTCATGGGAAATGAGGAACCGATCGAGCTTGACCTGGATGAGATTGCTCCCAATCCTCCTGTTGCTCCAGGTGAAGGATGCCCCCTTAAGTTTGATGTCTAGCAGATTATTGGATGAAACAAAATCTCTGAAATCCTCCATGCTACGGCTGGCCAGCTCAGCACCTCCCTTATTTTTAGAGGGATGAAGAGGGCAATTGAAATCCCCTCCCACAACCCACGGGAAGTCACTAAAAGTTTTCCACATCAGAGAGATGGTTTTCCACAACTCAACTCGCTCTGAAGCAGAGTTCGAGGTGTAAACATTGGTCAAAATCCATGAAAAATTATCAACCTTGGAGTGAAACAGGACATTGATAGTCCTACTGGAAGCCGATAGAAGACTACCCTCGACCTTGTCAAAGTCCCACAGCACCATGAGACCGCCTGCAGAACCTATTGTAGGGCTAGAAAGGAATTTGGCCTTGGCCCAAATGGCCCTGGCAACCTTGACAGAGGCAGAGGCATCAGACTTAGTCTCCTACAAAATGAGGATGGATGGGTTAGACTTCTTTCGGAGATCGGCCACCACCCTACATTTGGCCGCTCCGTTAAGACCTCTCACATTCCATGAGAGGATTTTCATCTAGACATTTTAAATACTTTCTTGCCTCCCTTTCCCTACTGGATGGGAGGTTTTGGGACAGGCGAATCACCCACCAGGGAGTCAAAATATTCTTGAAAAAGCAACCTCTAGGATCCATTTGCAATGTCTGCTACCGTTTCCTTATCCCTTCTTTCTTTGTTAGGAGGTCGCCCCTGTTTTCTTTCACAGCAGAAATCCACCCCTTGCTTCTAGCTTCTAGTGTTTCACGGACTAATGTTGCCATGTTGTTCATCCCTCTTGCCCAGTAGATACTCTTCCAGCAGGGACTTGGGAGGTTTTTGGTTTTGACAAATAGGGGAATCAGCCTGAGCAGACATACGGGAAGGAGACTGATCCTTTTCCACTTGAGGTTCTGGTTGGGAACTTGCATTGCACAGAACGACGTCTAACTCGGGGAGAACCCTAGAAGGATCTAGAGACTCAGGCACTGTCGCTATAGGGTGTTTTGGTTGTTTTCCTTCTTGCTCCGAGGGGTTTCCAGAAGCCCCACCCTTCATCCCCAGCTTTTGAAGAGGACAATTTGACTGAAGATGCCCCTGGGAACTGCACCGGGGGCAAAAAGCCGGTCTATTTTCGTAGTTAATGACTTGCTTATGAAGAACGGAGCCTCCAGACCGAAGAGTGATGGAGGATGGAAGGTTCACCTCCAAATCCGCTAGGACATAGAAGCGAGCTTGGACAAATCTGGTTCGAGCCCGAGTGGGAGGGTAAATGGTGACCAACTCACCAATGGAACAGGCGATACCCCTAATAACATTTTCATGCCAGCAAAAAATGGGAAGGTTTGGCAGCCTAACCCATATTGGGGCAATATTAATACTCTGGGTGTCAGGGTTAAAATCCATCCCCCACTTCCTGAGAAAGATACTCCTGCGTCCCAGAAACCAAGGGCCCCCAGCCAAAATTTTATAGTAATCCTCCGCATTATTTAGCCTAATTACAAAAAAACCTCGGGATAGGGCAACCAGCTCCATATGACCCGAGGTCCGCCATTTTCCTGCCGCCCACCTGCGGATGGTCTCCATATCGGGATGGCCTCCAATAAAATTCCCGATTAGGGTAAATTTTTCAAATTCGATGAAACTTGATAGGATTTCCTCCGGGATGTCCAGTTCATCCTTGGACGAAAAGAGGTCCTTAGTGAAAATACCATTTGGGGTTTCAGAAGCCGCTGCCTCTGCATACAATTTATGTTGGCAGTCTCTCCCTTTGTCAGGCGGATCCTTCCCATGTCTGCCTCCATCTTCGGGTAACTCCGTCGAGCCTCCATTCTCTAACTGCCCTCCCTCCACCTTACTATGGCCCTCCAACTTGTTTGTGCCTAGGTTCACAGTGCTGGCGCTCCCGTTCCCACTCCCGTGCCCTCCCGTCGCTACCTTCCCGCTCATCGCTGCTCCCCTTCACAAATTATTTTTTCAATTGTATCACAACTTTGGTATCCCTAAGAGGGATGGAATTGTAACCCATTGGAAATATATTAAAACAAAATAAATCCTTCTTTCTCATCAAAATTGTGGTTATGTGATTTCATGTTTTAAATATTTATCAATTTGTACAATAACTTAGGTATATGTTTTTTGGATGATTACATATGGCGATCATGGTGGGAACCCTACAAAATTTGTAATATTTGATGGAATTTTAAATGTTTTTTGTTGCAGGTGTTAGCCGCACTTCATAGCCATAGTGCACAGTCCTTGTCGCACTTGACAATCATGGCTAGCAGCATAAATAGACAAAATTATACTATCTCTCCATTGTATGAGGAAAACAGGTAATATTGAGCCTCTGTAGTCTCTTTCCCTACTATTTTTGTTGTTCCAGGTAATCATAAAATCTAGCAAAATAGTAAAAGGAAATGAACTTTTTCAAAAAATTTATGTTGTCTATCAACCACTTCTGAAAGCCGCGGCTAGAACTATTAGCTGCACCTGGTCTGAACCGTAGCTAACAGTCAAAGTTTTTTTGCTATAATCTACCTGTTGTGGCCCAGTCAGAGGCTAATTTTCATGTATTAGCTGCATTCTCTAAACAACATTTCAAAATTTAAATGCATCTTTCTGAATGATAAACATCATTTTATTAGGCATTTAGAAAAGATCATTTGTGTGCTTGGTGATGCATTTTTTTTTCACACAAATTTAAAATGAACCACACACACCACGTACTATCTAAACGCTAGTGAGTTGGAAGTCACATCCAACCACTAGTAGGGTTCAATTATGGTGGCAGTGATTTCCATCCGTTGGCCCAACTCCCTTGATCCTTGTTACTAGACCAATACCGGATCCAAGAACCATCATAGCCCATGGAAAATTTACCCATATTTCTCTTCGAAGAGGTATATCGATGACTTTGGGTGAACATGGTGAGGATTGGGAGGACCTGTACTCCTTGACCGTGTGTGGACTTCATTGCCACACAATATAGGTTGGCTTACATGACCGTGACATTAATTGCGGGTTGTTGAGCTATGAGTATATAGGTGAAAGCCTTAAACTATTGTGTATATCATCAATAATTTCAAACATTATGAGAGTAGTTTAGAGTTTTCAATAAATATCAAACACATCAAACTAGTTAGGTCTCACAAACAAAATTTAAAAGAGATAATCATCATTGTTTACTTTGTTTGCCTTAAAATTTATATACGAGATAATATAATATCATGGTTGTCACACAGAGTGGTCGATCTCTATATAGAACTAAGGTTAGAGCCGAGGCTCCACCCAATTCACAACACAATGTGCAGAACCCTCAATCACAAGATCCTCCTGAATGACGTTCGATGAGCATTAGAAGGGATAACTCTGCACATGAGGGTTCTCATCAGAATACCCCACTCAAAGGAGGTAATGCACATGCCTCATGAGAGAGATCCGAGTATAGAAGATCCCAACATGGGGCCTTCAAACATAGGAGTATATATCATGATCATACACCTCTTGGATCCACTGGATCCGTCAAAGAGTACATCGTAGAGGAAGGAATAGTAAACAGGTTGGTTCCCATTTGTACTCAAGATAAGGGTGGCTCAAGGCCCCCATTAGTTCAAAATAAACAAGTAGAAAATCTTCCCATTCAGGGGCATGAAGAGAGGGATGCCTCAATATGCAGACCCTCATAGACTCCAAACAAAGATCAACCTGGCAAGTTCACATTTGACATGTCAAATATTGGAGTCAATGGTATGCCACCACATGAGCCGTGGCGCACAAAATAGTTGGATGGTTTGGACAAATTCCTAGGGTAGCTAGGGTATAAATCCTGAGTTGTGCATTCTCATTCAACGAGTTCTCACAATGATAGCACGGGTCATACCATTCAATAACTAGGAGAATGCTCCAAGCATCCTCACAGTATAAATGCCCCATTGACTCATGTGAACATAGTGTACAAACAACACCAGAACACGATATTGTCTACACAGACAAAGGCAAAGGCATGGCAAACAATTCTATCGAAGGTCATACCAACAAAGTTGCTCGAACAGAGTAAGTACACCAAATATCACACATGATCGATCTTATAGATCGATCACAGAGATTGGTGTTAGAGCAATGACATCATATTCTACAAGATCAATTGGAGGATTTTCATGCCGATCATGAGCATCTTGAAAACGAGGATGCTCAGAGGAATAGGTTGCATAGACAATGTATTTTTGAGCAACACATGCACGAACAATGCATCCTTAATAAAAAGGAGCATGTTGAGTGAGAGGATCGATTGGCTCGAGTCAATTTACCCCCTCGTAGTGAGTACAAGGTGTGCACTCATATATGAGCTACTTCACAACCTGATTTACACCTTCAACATGTTGAGAATCATACTCGCCATGTAGTCAAAAACATGATGCACTACCAAGCATTGGAACATCATGAGCATACACAGTACGAATAAGAATCAGGAGATGATCAATAGCAAGAGTAACCTGAGATATACCTAGTATACATGGAGGATGATCCCATTCCCCCACCCTATCTCAAAGAAGAATTTACCTCCAAAGGCTCCTCATGGACCTCTTAGAGAAGAGGAAATTATATCTTCGAAGGCCTATCAAGCCTTGGAAGAGAAGGTTCAAGCTATAGAGAGGCAAGGAACGATTTACCAGAAACCAACCTTAAACAATATTTACAACGAACCTATATGCCCTTCAGTGCTAATTCCAGAGTATCCTGAGCACTTCGAGATGCTGAACCTGGATAAGTTTCAAGGTGATGAGGATGCTTAGGAGTACGTTACCATATTTATGGATAAGTGCTTTCATATTGAAAGCAATGATGGTCTAATTCTAAGAATCTTCATCACAACTATCTCAGGTCCTTCTCGAGAGTGGTTCAATAAACTCAAACGACATAGCATAACCAACTTTGAATAGTTGGTAGATGCACTTCTTGAACGCTTATCCTTCGATGTCAAGAACAATTCTAATCTATCTGATCTGACTACTTTATTGCAACATGATGATGAGCCGATCATGGATTACGATAAAATATGGAGAAAGATAATGGCAAAGCTACCATTTTCCATTTAGACTACCGAACTGACTCGGATGTTTACCAAGAGTTGTGCGAAGCACATCTCTTTACTACTACTTCAATAGTACCAAAAATTTGAGGAGGCCTTGGCACAAGCCAAGGTGATAGAGGACATCAAGTTATAGGAGGGTAACTTGAAACTCGGGAACAAGAAGGAATGGAACAAAAAGAACACCCACAATCAGAAGGAACATGCCAATCCAACCCATGTCAACCAAGTGGTGTTAAACCTCCAGAAAGGGGATAAGGGGTAACAATAGAATTATCAAGCCCAACCTCCTCCTGTGCGATATGATCAACACAATAATAACAAGAAGGGTAAGAATAAAGAACAACACCCACCTCGCTAGTTCACACCTTTGTCAAAATTAATGACATCAATATTCCATCAACGGTGAGGCCAGGGAAAAAGACCCAACCCCCCCAAGCCAAAGGGGCATAGGGATGTCGAGGTTTTCCATAGGTGAAGGGACATGACATTGAAGTATGTTGGAGTTTCAAACATTTAGTGTAGAACATGATTGAAAGAGGTGAGCTAATTGTGGACAACCCTCAGGCACTAGACAACCAGAATATGGGGATCTTCAAGAACCCCTTACCAAATCATGAGCCACTGAGGAACAATTTCGAACATGTAAATCAAGTGCGGGTTGAACCACCAACTCAAGGATTTATCGGTATGGTTAATATTATCACAAGGCAAGGGAGGTACAAAATACCAAATCCACCTCCAACTCCTATTAGAGTGCATGATGCGCCTCAACAAAGGCCAGCTCAAAATATTCTAGGCCCACCTACAAGACCGGTGGTGACCATTAGGAGTAGGCTAGTTCAAAGCCTACAGAAAACTCCAACGAAGTTGTCAATCTATGAACTAATTCAATAGTCTCCCAAGCATAGGGAGATGCTTATGGATATTCTAATATCAATCGAAGTTCAGTCCCAAGATCCTGAAGCATTTACAAACTTTGTGGGACATGTGCAACAGTGCAGTGAACCGATGATCCAATTTAGTGACCACGAGATTAAGACGGTCTCCACTGCTATAGCGAACTCGTCACTACATATCATTGCATGTGTTAATCACACACCATTCAAATGGATTTTTATTGATACAGGGTCATCAATCAACATAATTACAACCAAGGTATTAATGCATTTGAAGTTGCCAAAGTCACATATTGTACCTTCCACTTTCACCTTGAGAGCATTCAATGATGCGCTATGCTCAATGGTAGGTACCATAGTTCTTTCGATTTAGGTTGGATTAAAGACCATCCCTGTGATGTGTCATGTGATCGAAGGTGTCATGCAGTATAACATCCTTTTGGGAGGCCTTGGATTAGAGAAATGTGTTGTATTCCCTCGATCTTACATTAATGTATAAAATATGTACACAAAGGACAAGTTCACATGGTAACTTCAGACGAAGAACCATTCAAATACGTGAACTTAGCATATTTTTTGTGGGATTTAATTCTCCCCTCAATGCATCTAGATATACGACCGATGTTGCCTATTATACATCCAAAATTTAAACTCAAAGGAGTGTGCATGAGCCATCAACAGTAGCACCTTAGTTATCATAGCATATTACAATAGCTTCAACTAAACTTACGGCATCCAAAGTACCTAGAAATGACAAGAAGCTTAAGGTAGTTATGGGTGAAAAAGAGTCAAATAAAAAGCCCAAAGAAGCAACTATCGAGGGTCCAACTCCCATGGATGAGGGGGAAGCTCAAAATATAGTCTAGGAGGCACCTCATCCTGCCTTACCTGCATCTTCAGTAGGGTCATCGACACCGTCGATGACTATGCAGTGGGTTAACTCCGGGTTAAAAGAGTACATTGTGTAGAACATGAAATTTACACCAATTATTGAAACTGCACAAGATATGGGCCGAACTCAAGCCCATCACTTACCCATAGGGATAGTGGTACCATTGGGGGTGCCACCCAACCAAAAAAAAATTATTTATGGAGGGCTAGATCAATTGACAAATCATATGCCCATAGATGAGGATGATGATGAACCATTCATGGTGAATGTTCATTATCTATCTAACCCTAAATTTACCTTGCGCTATTTTGATCATTATCATTGGCATGGTTATGGCTTAGGCTTATTTGAGCAAGGGCACATAATTCCCATCGAACCATAGTATCAGCTACCAACTGATAGGTTTGGGTTAGGCTATCATATCCGAGGATGATATGAGCTCCTAGCAATATCTTTAGATCATCTAAACCTCACTTTGGGGGATGATGTGGATTGGAATCCTTATCACCCTAACCCTTATTATCTACAAGGAGGTAATAGGTTGGTAACCTATGTCTCAGAAGTGCCACCAGAGATCTATCATGAGCACATCATGGTAGAGACATATTAAGGAGACAATCCAAGATCTGACTTGGACAATAAAAGTCGTGAAGCTACCAATGACATAGGCATGGAAATACAAAATCTGGGTATAGCAGAGTCTATTACCAAAAGTGATGGACCAGATTGTAATTCTGGAATAGACGATGATGACCTATCCTCACTCAATGAATGATATGAGGATGAAACTAAGTTGGCCTACCTAGGCCCTCTAAATATGCATCATCTATTACCCATGGAAAAAATGGGTGAGAATGAAGAATACTGTATGGTTGATAGTGACTATGAGGATGACATAGAGTGGGCCTACCTTGGACCCCATATTGCTAATCACCTTATTTCTATGGGTAGGGGTGAAGGACTCATATACGACAACGATGATGAGGATGAGACCGAGAGAGCTTATCTCGGGCCTCACTATTTGTGCCATTGACATGAGCCGATTGACATCGATGAGATGTATTGGCGAGTCTATCCTGGTTTGTGCCTCAGAGGAAGACCACCTAACTTGGATATGATTTATCATATATTCTTCCTTGATCCATCGATGTACATGGAGCTCCTCGAGCCAAGCGATCCTATTTTTGAGTCTATCCATAGATCGGATCCAGAGATCCCCATACCCCTAGAACCACATATCGAGGATGGAAGTTCTATCAATGTAGAGTCACATGCACGTGGTCCTGGAGATCTAATCCATTCCATAAATATGATCTCCATTGATTTGACCACTCCACTTCACAATCCAGTCGACCCCTCCAAACCATTGCATCTGAACGTAGATGCTATTGATTAGGATTGCACTGATTCACCACTAGAGCCTAAATATTTCTTTCCTAATGAAGAAATGTTGCAACCTTTTCATTTTGTGCCATGCTGTGCACATGATGTTTATCATGCTAAGGGAAATTCCAATGTAGGACCTTTAAACCTAGCTGATGACATCCACTTGATTCCTACGCCTCACCAGCTTGAGGAGGGATCACATATGTCAATAGAGGAGACCTTCAATGTGGATATC
Source organism: Wollemia nobilis (assembly GCA_028583015.1). Taxonomy (NCBI): domain Eukaryota; kingdom Viridiplantae; phylum Streptophyta; class Pinopsida; order Araucariales; family Araucariaceae; genus Wollemia; species Wollemia nobilis. Next base: position 2,684,204 of record JAQPPZ010016862.1, read on the forward strand.
AGTAATGATCCCACTAATCCAAGGAAGGTCAAATTTAGAGAGAGTTTGAATCTTGATGAGCATGCCACACTCATCCCTCTACTGAAATACAAACCTAACCTTTTCGCTTGGACATACAAGGATATGCTAGGACTAGATCTAAAATTGGTTACTCATAACCTTTCGCTAGATCCCACTAAGAAACCTATCAAGAAGAAGCTCATAAATATGCATCCGATAGTCACTTTAATGGTTAAATATGAGCTACAGAAGCTATTGGATGTAGAGTTCATAATTTTCATCGACTATCTAGAATGGGTATCAAAAATGGTACCTGTAGGAAAACTTGATGGAAGGATATGTATTTGTACAAATTTTAGAAACCTCAACAAGGCAACACCAAAGGATTCATTTTCATTGCCCAATATAGATGCTCTCGCAGATGCAACTGCGAGTCATGAGATGCTCTCCCTGATGGACAATTTTTTTGGTTACAATCAGATTCAAATTAAAGTTGAATACCAACACAAAACCATGTTTATAATGCCATGGGGGACATTTTGCTATAAAGTTATGCCATTCGGCCTTAAAAATGTTGGTGCCACATATCAATGAGCCATGACATATTTTTCATGACTACATGCATAAGATCTTGGAAGATTATATCGATGACTTATTGGCAAAGTCATTGTTATGAGAAGAGCATGTTGAGGTCCTGAGGAAGGTCTTCAATCACCTGATAGAGCATAATGTCAGGTTGAATCCCAAGAAGTGTGTATTTGGTGTAACTTCAGGAAAGCTCTTGGGGTTCATAATTTCAAAGTGAGGCATCGAAGTTGACCCAATGAAGGTCAAGGCCATTTTAGAGATGCATCCTCCAACAAATATCAAGGAATTAAGAAGCCTTTAGGGCAAAGTAGCATCCATAAAGAAATTTATCACCAACTTATCAAATAAATGTCGACCCATGAATCGACTGCTACACAAGGGGGTCCCATTCAATTGGGACAAGGACTGTTAAGCATCCTTCACTGAGATCAAGAAATACCTAGTGACATCACCAGTGCTAGCTCCACCAAGACCAGATGTACCTTTTTTCTATATATATCGACAACCGACTTTGCATTGGGAACCATGTTAGCCCAAAAGAATGTGCAAGGCAAAGAGCAGGCCATATATTACATCAGTCGCACCTTGGTGAGTTATGAGCTCGGATATGCGTATGTGGAGAAGTTGTGTTTAGAAGTGGTGTTCGCAATGAAGAAGTTGTGTCATTATATGCTAAGTCATATGACATACATAATATCCAAACAAAATCCTTTGTAGTATATGATGAGCAAGACATATCATAATACACATACTACAAAGTGGATCATGTTATTGATAGAATTTAATTTAGAATTCATCAGCCAAAAGTCCATCAAGGGATAGGTCATAGCTGATTAGCTGGTTGAGGTGCCTCTCGAGAATAGTAGGCCTCTCACCATAGAGCTTCTCGATGATGCAGTCTTCGCATTATCAAAAGCACCCAAAATCCGAAGAACCAGATAACAAAGTTTATATGACTATGTTCTTTGATGGTTCAAAGTGTGAGCAAGGGGTGGTGCAAGAATTGTCTTTTTCATGCCACAAGGTGCTCCAATGCCCTTGTCATTTAAGCTAGAATTTCCTTGTACTAACAATAATGTTGAATACAAAGCCCTAATCCTGGGCCTCCAAACAACTATCACCATGAATATTAAATGATTAAATATCTTTGGTGATTCCCTACTCATAGTCAATCAAGTGAAGGGGCTTTTTCAATGTAGGTGTCCCATCTTGAAAGCTTACAAGGATCTTGCTGACACATATCTAGCCCATCTATAATGGTACGACATCGAGGCAATCCTTCATTCATCGAATAGATTCGTAGACACTATGGCATCTTTGGGATCCTTAATCCCTCAGAATCTGTTTGTCAACTTTACAACCATTCACGTAAATATGCTATCACATGCCGTAATGCAGCGTGCAACTTTTGATAACAAGGAATTTTTCAACATGATTCATATAGAACCAAACCACAAGTGGTTCTATAAGGCCAAAGACTTTCTCAAGAAGGCATCCTGGGGGTATTTGATCTCACAGGGTCCTATGGGGAATGGCACAACCATTCACCATAAGGTTGTATCCCAGTCTACATTTGCACACAATGAAATGCCAAGGGAACAAGTTGTCTTAATAGTCGAGGTAGAAGTTTATCAGGATTGGATGTCACAATTACATGACTTCCTAAAACTTGGTTTAATCTCGCAAGGATTATCACGTGTCGCAAAATGCACATTTAGACAAAAAGCAACAAAGTATGTCTTTCTTGGAGATATCTTGTACCGTAGAAGCTACGATGGAGTTCTTCTTCATTGTCTTGAGCCCCAAGAGTTAGCTTGGGCAATATCGTAAGCTCATGATGGTACATGCGGTGGCCATTTTAGAGGCATGGCCATTGTCAAGCGCATCCTTCGAATGGGTTATTATTGGCCCACTATGGAGAAGGACTGCACCGCGTATGTCAAGAAATGCATCAAATTTCAGCATCATGCTAATCTTACACACTTGCCATCATAGGCCTTACAACCCATTCAAGTGGCTTGGCCATTTGCTCAGTGGGGTTTGGATCTAATTGGAAATATCTCTCCTCCATCATCGGGTTGACATACATTCATTATAACAGCTACTGAGTATTTTACAAAGTGGGTGGAAGCCATTCCCTTAACAATGACAACTGGAGCACGTATTGCGGAGTTTATACTTCATAATATCATTAGTCATTTTGGGATACCATCTAAGATAATCTCGGATAATGGAACGTCATTCAAGAACAAAACTATGAAAGCTTTAATGTCTAAGTACAATATACAACATATTTTTGTGACTCCATATTATCCATAGGCAAATGGGTAAGTTGAGGCTTCAAACAAGACAGTGGTAGCCATTTTGAAAAATATGGTACAAGAAAACCACAAATATTGGCACATCCAGCTGCCCCTTGCACTATGGGCTTATAGGACTAGCATTCGAACACCCACTAGGGTAACTCTATTTTCACTAGTATATGGCATTGAGGCCATTATACCCCTAGAGTTGGAAATTCCAATGTTGTGCGTCACATTGAAAGAGTTCATCGATGATGACACCGCATGGCAAGATCACCTAGATCAATTGATGCTTCTTTATGAACATCGCATGAATGCCCTTGAGCACCTTTGCTTTTACCAAGAGCACTTAAAACGAGCTTACAATAGTAAAGTCCACTTGAGAGACTTTAAGGTTGGTGATCTTGTGCTGAAAGAGAACCAACATAACTCAAACTTGCCATCGCACTTGCGCAACAAATTTATGGCTAACTGGTTAGGTCCTTACATCATATCAGAGCAGATTGGACCTAGAATGTATCACTTGACATCACTTGAAGGTGTTGAAGAGCTTGAACCTCTCAACATCCTTCATCTTAGGGCATTCCATACATAATAATTCAAAAAACTTAAAAATATGGAAAATTCTAAAATCCATAAAAATCATAAAGCAATAAAATCTAAAAATATTGCACTTCATTTGCATCATGCATTTCATTTTGCACTTGCATTCATTTAATTGCATTGCATTAGGCATATCCATCCATCACACTTGCATTAAGATAGGTTGTGCTTGCAATCTTACAAATGACACCACATTTGTGTTTCAATCATGCATCTATGCATTATCATCATCATCCATCACCCTTGTGAGTAATTGTGTTTCTCAACACAACCCTTCCTGTTGCTATGAAGAATATACTAGGGTTTTTCGGTCATTCAACCATACCTAGTGGTCTTCTCAAGAGTTTAGTAGAAAGCTTGCTTTGCTTTTGTATATGAGGTCTAGTTTTGATAGCACTTACCATATCAGGATCCTATCACTAATCAAACACATTTTTCAATCCTAATTGGGGTAAGGAAGGATGAAAACTACAAAAGGGGTCGGTCACCTTAGGGAAAGGTATTACTTGCTCATTGTGAGGAGGGGGGGGGGAGGAGGGTCATTGGCAAAAGGACAAGTTCACCCCCTACCCGAAGAGATCCCTTGCTTAAATCAAAAGGAGCAAAATCCTAGAGTCAAATCCTATCCCTTGCTTTAAAAAAAAAAAAAAAAGAGTATATACAAAATAAACAGTGATTTTTATCACTATCTATGAGCAAGTATCCCAATAAATTAAAGAAAATAAGGGGGTGAACTTGAATCCTTGGAATGGTCAATACTCAAATCCATGGAGTGATCCCCAATATAGCAATGGGTTGAATGAATCCCACCTAAAATTGGGGTAGGTCTAGCAAGTCACAAATGAGCTAGCTTTAGGTGGCCTGTATTGCCTAGTGGTCTAGTCTAACTAAATCCAAACCTAGGATCGGGTGAACATTTGAGGATCCCCAATACAACAATGGGTTGAATGAATCCCGCTTGGCACTGGGGTATGCTTATGTCTCATCTAATATATTCATTTGCACACACAAGGGTAATGAATAGCTTGGTATTTCATAGCAAAACTTTATTTTTTAGAAGTCTAGTATAGTCATTATACAACTTTTAATAAGTCAACTAGGGTGTTTGAGTTTCATGGAAAACCTTAAAAAAAATTCCTAAAAAGCAACAACCATTTCAATAATTCAATTATCAATTTCTTCTTATGAGAGTTTGTTTATTAATATTGTTCATAATATAGGTTAGATACCGGATGGATATCAACAATGATATTTAAACGACCACTGACTATGTTGTACACATTCTTTTAATTTACAAAGCTTATGAATAGAAACAATACATCATTTCATAGCACACATGGGTGTTTAATTGATTAATTCTTATGATAAGATATATCAATTACAATTCATGATTATTATACATTATGTGGTGTCATCCATTAGATTGTCAAACTCATATTACATTCATACATTATGTTTTAAGTGATTAAAGCATACAAGTTCATTTACATTAGAACAACATCATGTAAATAATGCATTACATACACTGCATTTACCACATCATAACATCATAAATTAAATGCATACAAGTATAGTAAATTAAACAGCATTAATGCATTTAATAGGGCATCGATATACATACATCATAGTAGTCCATCTACATATATATAGATCACAATATCTAGTCATACATCCATCATCTAGCTAGTGCATGTCATCCATACATTGCATCATATAGTATCAAATCAACATAACATATAAGCATTGCATCCATATGCATCTCATCAACATAAAACAAATAAATCTACACATATAATGAGTCTCATAAAATTTTGATCATATATATATATATGTGTGTGGGGGGGGGGGGGGGGGGGGGGGGGGGTGTGTGTGTGTGTGTGTGTGTGTATCAAAAATAGAGAATGTCTAGGCATATGTCCAAAATGCCCGTAGGCTACAACTGTGTAGGTCCTTAACCTTACACTCAAAAATGGTATAAAAGCATCAGTCATGATCTGTACTAAGTAGGCCCTGTGCCTCCTACCTGTGAAGCTCCTCCACCAGTGCCACCCTCCCTGTGAGTCTGCCTAGAACTAGTGCCTGAGGATCTCTCTATCCGATGGGTCCTATGGCTAGAATGAGCTGAGGACTGCTCTGTCTCTTGAGTCTGAGTCCTCTGAGTCCTTGGATCTATGGTCCTCTCAGGTACCTCACTCCCTAGTAGCTCAATCTCTCCCTCTAGGTGAGAGATATGTGTAGCATCAGATGCTCGCTCATCGAGGTGACGCTAAACCAGATCCCGTAGCCTCTCGATCTCTTCATCTAGATCCAAACCGGTGCATCCTTATGCAGCTGGAACCATAGGACCAACCTATGGATTCGAGGGCTCCCCTCATGCACCAATCGCCTGATCCCTCTCTTGAGTCATGAGCTATAGCTAATATCATGCTAGATCTCGCTCGAGTGTCATATTCTCTAGGGTTGTAGTGGCACTATCAATCTATGCCTAGTGAAGAGTCCTCTCCTCCTGGTAGCTCCACCACTAGTCCTATCCCTATCTCATCTGGGTTTTTTCTACACTCAACTGTGCTTGTAGAGTAGCCATGGTGGTATCCCTCTATAGGATCTACATCTATAAGGTCCCCACCTATGTCTGTAGGCTGGCCACCTGGGCCCGAAGTTGTGCAGTCTCATCATCAGAATCCTCCTCCTCATCATCAAGCTCATCAACCTAGGGCACATACATAGTAGATGCACCCTCTCCCCATCCACCCTCGATCCATTGGTGAACCCTACGCCCATGAGGATCTACTCCCTCTAGATGTGCCTCCACTACCTTTGCTCCTATGACTCTATATCCATCCCAACCAAGTGGGTCGATGTCTTGCCAGATCATAAGAGCCCACCAAGCATCATAATCTATAGTAGTCCCCATATTTGCTAGCCTTGAGTCCTACCAGTCTTCATCCTCCTCCCCCAAGGGGGTAACCTATAGCCATACTATATCTCTCTCCAGAGTCAGGCGATGATAGATAGTGGGCACAAGTGAAATGTCCTTGTGGATACCAAACTGCCTTAGGATGCATGAGAAGTGGAAAAGCTCATGCATGTCAGCCTTACATCTAATCAACCACCTATCTCATTTTCTATACCTCAGGTACCTTTATGCCTCTGGACATACAAGGTAATCAATGTAGGGCCTCTATAGTACATGTTCAGGATGCAATCAAGAAATCTGATTGATGTAGTGCTCCAGGTCTCTTGCCTGAGTCCTTATCTAGAACCCCTCAACCTCTTTGGGCCAACACGCAACATAACACTATGAAACCATTGCAATATTTCTAATTTGACATGGAAGTCCCCTTGGATGATCGATGGTAATATGCTACCATGACCATATCTACAACAACATGCTGCAAGTAACTCCAATGCGGCCCTATTGTATAATATTATATAGCTCATCATAGAGTTGGGCCAGGAGGGCGCTACCCCATGATAGAATCATTGACTCCTCTATAGTGCTCCCGAGAAGATCCTGCATCCTAGAGAGGAGGTTCCAGGGGAACCTCACTCCTAATGTGTCTAGTAGGAGGATGTGGATGCATACAAACATCAGGATGGCCTATCTCTCTGAGAAGATGTGTGCCCTATACCAGCGCTCTATGGGTACACCCTCATGGTCAATGTCCTCGAGTGCCACATCACTTCGATCATCGAAGATCCATCGAAATACTATAGTCTTCACCGTAGTAGGTGAATAGGTGATGGCCTCACCATCAATAGGGATGCATAAGATGTGGTAGACATCCTCCAAGGTGACCATGATCTCTTTGGTTGGTAGGTGAAAAGTGTTGGTCCGCGCATCCCAGCAATGGGCCAAAGCAGTCAAGTAGGCCTGATCATGCCTGATAGTCGGGAGGTATATGATGTAGCTGAGCTCAATAGTGCCAAACCACTCTTGATCAGCATTTCTAATACCTCAGAGGAGGTCTCGATAGAGATCAGATTCCCTCACTCGGGAGGTCAGCTAAAAGAGCACATAATAATAAACATAAAATCAACCAAAAACATCAAAAAATGAACCTAAAAATTCAAACAAAATAAAAAATATTCAAAAAGATAAAATGAGTCACACATTGCACTTAAAAATGTTCAAAAACATTCAAAAAATCAATTAAACCAATTTAAAATTTAGAAAAATTAAAAAAATATTTTGTTTTCCTAAAGTTGCCTAACCGTGGAGGGGACCCGCGGCTGACAACAAAGGTCAAATTTTTGACCATTGCAGTTTGAACCTAGCCGCAGATGATAGCTGTGGCCCCTAATTTGCCAATTGAGAACCATGGTTGCCACCCACGGCTAAGGTTAGTGACCTTTTTGGGGTCACATCCCACCCAAAAAATGACAAAAAAAAAAAATTAAAATTAAACCCTCCTCACCAAAATTAACCTATACTAATCCTAAGCTAGGGTGAGGTTCATTACTGATAATTTAATTTGGTTCAATTAACCCATTACTTAATGAGGTTTGTTTTTAATTGCTAACCCTAAGCTACGGTGAGGTTCTTTACCGACAGTTTAGTGTAGTTCATTTAACTCATTAATTAGTGAGGTTCAATTTTAATTCGGTAAATAAAATAAGAGCGTTGCAGTGTTACCTTTGTAGCATCGGCTTTGCCACTAGAAGATCCCTCTGGTAGGTCAGCCATGTTGAGTTGGTTGAGTGTGTAGTTCGGTAACGTCCCATGTTAATTTTTTCACCTCACCTCTCAGAGCTCTCTGGACAACAACAACGAATTTGAAAATAATGATGTTGAAAATGATAGAGTTTGCTTTTGTATTTTCCATTTTTCCTCCGACCGCACTTAGCACCTATGGGCGTAGAACTAGGGTTTTCTGACCGTGGGTCGAAGCTATGGCTAAGAAGGCCTAGATGGTCGGACTGCTCCATGGGATAGAAATGTACAATTACTATTAAAAGTTGCAATCATGGCTGAATTAAGCCTTGCCAAGTAATCAAAGTGCTAAAACCTTAAATTGTTCAAATCACTCATTGAGGTCAAGTGACTCATCACTTCATTAAATTGTCCTACTCTCATCGACTCGTCGCTTGAGGGGGTAGTCATTATATCAATTGTCATAATCAAAGTCAATAGAAGATCCCTTGATCGTAGATCCCTTGATCTTGTCAAATTGTGTTCATCTTACGAATCATTGCCAAAGACTATCATAAGCTTACCCTTTGCTAGGGAAAAAAGCAACTATGATAGTTAAGTTAGTAGCTCTCCACCTATCGGTACTATTGTAGCACTGAAGCTACCCAATCATCGCTAGAGCTTGCAAAAGCTTTTTCAAATTTTAAGCCTTCCCTCAGTTGGAAGCAATGATTCTAAGATGCGTGCCCCTTGGCAGGACTGGGCATCTAATGTTGATCAGATCAATGATCATAATTCAACCTTTGACATCATTTTAGGAGGTCTATTTTTGCTCAATGTTGTTCGTTCTCACAACGCATCCCAAAAGAGGCATCTGTAGACACCTAAAACATGCCATGTCGAGGTGACTACTCATATGGGACATGCTAACAGACCATATGAATGATCTTGGACAGCTCCAAGGTGAAGCAGTGGTTTTTAACCACTCAATTTGGGTAGAGTTTCTTAACTTAGCCTTAGCCACTGTTGACACCCATGGCTAGCATAACTAGTTGTGCCTCAGAGCCATGGCTAGCATCAAAGTAGTTTTAGACCCAGAATCGGTTACAACGGCCTGGGTGACGAATCCAAATGGCTTTTGGGTGGGGAAGCCTCTAGAAATTTCCCTCCAACTACTCCAACTATAGGTTTCTTGTTCTTGGCTTCTCCATGAAGCTAGAGCAAGGCCTTCAATGTGCTATAAGACCCCCCTCCAAATTGGGGAAAATCCTAGAAGAATCTCGAGTTGAAACGTAGTGAAGCCCTATCAAATTGTAGACTCACTTGCTACCTTTGAGAGGAACACTCTTGTTGCCCAATTGGAGATCATGAATGCATTTGAAGCTATGGAGGCCCTAGAGCTCTAGGAGAATCAAGAAATGCAATTGAGGACCTTCCATCACAAATTCAAATGATCCACACTACCAATCCATTAGAGGACATTGAGGCGACCCTTGATCATCAATTAAAAAAGGAGAATTGGATATCCAAAACCAAATTTGGATAACAAGAACACTTTTAGCTCAGTCACGACTAACAGTTCCAGCTGCACCTCAAACTCACGACGAGGGTTTGATCCCTAATTTCCCTTGTTTTAGCAGTAGATTTATCTTTCTTTGCATTTTTTAGATAGATCTCAATTAGATTTACTTTCTTAGATACAATTGTATGGTTGAATTAGAGATTTAGGATAGATGTCCTTCATTTCTTAGCATTTTGTAATTAGACTAGTTTCCTTGTTATTTTCATGCATTTAACATTTCTAATGGCTAATTAGATTGATTCATAGCTAGATATTTACTTCTTTATTATGCTTGATGACAATTTCACCATTTCTTGCATAGATTGATAGTTTTACAAGCTTTCTTGATTTCATGACATATTTTATGCAAGATTCCTCTAAAAGCCTCATCAAGAGAGGCATCCTTTTCTTTTAATATTTCTTGTTGTTTCTTGAACACAGGGTTTTTAGGACTCCATTGTCAAAGCATTCAAGGTAGCAAATGCCTCTTCCAAGGAGAGAAGAAGGTCATCATTGACCTGGAGTAGTTCGTGTCTATTTGGAGAGTCTACGGATTATACCAACCCCATTGTGGGGCTCAAATGATTGTATTGATTGTATCACAAATTTGGTATCCCTAAGAGGGATGGAATTGTAATCCATTGGCAATATATTAATACAAAAGAACTCCTTTCTCATCAAATTTGTGGTTATGTGATTTCATGTTTTAAATATTTATCAATTGGTACAATAGCTTAGGTATATGCTTTCTGGATGGTTACAGAAAAGATATGCCATCCCCCCTTAATCTGTAAAATAATAGGACCGAGCACAAGCTAGTACAAGTTAGCTATTTTCATCTTCTGCCTCAAGTTCTTTTGAATAAGTAAAGATTCATCCACCCCATGAATGTGGAATTTTGGTGAAAATCCATTATACCTACACCAACTAGTCATCATGACATGTGTATGGAAATTTCTTATGATCAAAATGGGTGTGTGGTGTGCTCCAAATTGATCTGCATGCAAGATGTGAACTCTACTAGAATCGAAGCTTAATAAACAATAAATTTTTTATCACCGATAGTGGGACCCACTAACATATTACGTTCAAATGAGAGTTGTGCCACTTGTCTAGTAGTCCATATAATTTGTAATTGTTCAAAACCACTGCTAGAATGTAAATTAATACATGGCTACTTCTAGAAGTGAGTTTCTAGGTTTTTAAAACATTTCATGGGTAGTTTTATTGTGGTACAAAACATCCCCACATTTGGGTGAAAACAATTCCTTCCAAAACTAGAACATAATCCCACATGTCTTGTTGAGGATGAGTTGCAAGTTTGCCACAGGTGGGATGCATGCTTTTAGATGTCCATTGATAAAACACAAGTCTGTTCACATCACCAGACAAAAAAAAATTTACCATCTCACAAGCACACTATCCAATGTCAAAAAACTTCAATCCAAAACCTCTAGTTAAACTAGCACTATCTGAGTATCTCCAACAATCAACTGCTCACAAAAAATCCAATAGTCACTTGCCAATAATAAAGGAGGTTTTGTTTGTCAATGCACCATAAGAGATGTAGCACAACTCTAGGTTCAATGAACACAAGCTATAGTACCTTTTCTATTTTATCGATCCATACATTTCCAAGACCAATCAATTAGAATGCTCACAATTTTTTTGGACACGATCGAGAGCGGTTGTTGTAGGTTTAGCCGTAGGATTCTATATAAATCATCCCCACAATGGAGCATTTGTCTAACCACACTATTATTAGGTAACCATCCTCTCATGGCATAGACAATTTGGAAACCATTGAAGCCACATTAACACCTTTCCATATTTCTAAAAACTTAGTGGGTAAAAAATTGAAAAGTCATAGCATCAATACATAACGTGATAGGATGTCTACAGATGGACTAAAATCTATCAATGAATCAATAGCTAGTTAAATAACCATAACACGCTTTGAAAGTGTCTTCTCCATTCGAATGACTTACAATATAGCAAGGGTGATTACAACTAGCTAATTACCAACTCATGCAACTATAGTTCTACATATTCGACAAGAGCTTCCTCACAACAAATGCTTCAAATTCATGCATACAACTCAACCTACCAAAACTAGCTTCCAAAAATATTGTGCATGATCACAAAGCAAAAACTTAGCAAGATAAGGGTCAAAATACCCATATCTTGATCACAGGCTCTGATACTAGTGCAAAGGATTTAAAATCCAACATGGTGTTTTATTAAAAATGAGAAAATATATACAACCATAGATGGTGTATCATGATATTTCCATAATAAATAAGATACCAAATAATCCTAATATATAACTTTATCTAACTAAGCCTACTAACACAAAAAGACCTCAACTCTTTCTTATATGAGATAAGGAGAAAAGGAGGCTTACATATGAAGAAGAAATGAAAGGAAATATAACTAGTTTTTGTTAGCTTTTGATGATTTATATTAAAGTAAATGCAACCACAAGATGTAAAATGAACAAGCAATGATAATTATATGATAATGGCACTATAATATGTAATAAAACTATAAGATAAAATTCTACAATAACTCAAAAATATGCCATTAATTGATGCTCACTAAAATAGTACAATGTATTATAATGGAGGATATGAACACTCCATAATTTCAATGAAAGAACTATATTGTAGTCTAATTACAAATCACTATAGTAACATTTTCGTTGCTACTCACTAAGGAAGCTTCATAATAATTTGCTAGCTAAAGTCAAAATAGAAGCTCATGCATAGTAATAAAATAATCTATGCAAGCCCAAGAATAATAAAATAATAAAATAGACCTAGGACAAAATTAATCCTAGAAATTATCACATGATATCCTCATAACTTAGTTTTGAGATAAAATGGCAAGAGAGAAATCAAACAGGGGAAGTTGAAGACACTATGGCTTGGATCCTTCCAAGTGATATAAATCATGGAGAATGACATAATTAAATTATAAAACCTGGATGGGATACTAATTCCTAAAATAGTGAATAGGTCAAGATTAAAACCTTATAAAATTAGAGGACAATGTTTGTTTTTTCACATAGATGAGGTAAAAATATGAGCAAGACAACAAATAGCATTCCACAAATGAGAGAAATTAAGCTGAGCTAATGAGGAACATTAGGATGAAAAAGATGATATGGGACTTTAGAGGCTATTTGCAAAAGAGGAAGAAGTGCAACTAGTAATAGATCAACAAGAAATAGTACCTCATCTAAATGAAAAATGAAGAGTATGGGTGCATGTATGACTTCTAGATAGAACTAAATAATATAAGTAGTATTTAGAAATTCCTAAGAACAAAAGAAGAATAGGGAATGAGGATTTGAAAAAATTAAGTTTGTTAGCTCAAATTGGGTTCTTACAATAGAGAATGCAAGATGAAGCACAAAGGTTGGGAGGAAAAGCAACCATCAATATTGTGGGTATACATGATAAATTTTAAACCAACAACAAATCACATGCCATTACAATTGATGTATGGGTAGGAGGCAATAGTGCCAGTAGAGTTCTTGGTACCTAGTTTGAGGGTAGTGGTAGAGAACCATTTAGGAGACCAAGAGATCCTATAAAAGAGGCTAGTGACACTAGTCCAACTGGAAGAAACATGGGTTATGGCATAGTGGGCAATTGAAGTGGCCCAACAAAGAAAAAATTATGGTATGACAAGCACCTACAAAAAAAGAATTAAAACTATGTGACCCAATTTTGAGGTATAATGGCAAGAGAAAAATCAAACCAAGGAAGTTCAAGACACTATGGTTTGGACCCTTCCAAGTGATATAAATCATGGAGAATGGTATAGTAAAATTTTAGAAACTAGATGAGACAACCAAAATAGTGAATGGGTCAACATTGAATCCTTATTAAATGAAAGCACAATATTTGTTTTTCATATAGATAAGGCAAAAATATGAGCGACAATAGAGAGCATTTCACAAATGAGAGGAGTCAAGATGAACTAATGAGTAACATTAGGATGCAAAAGATGATATGGGACTTCAAAGGCTATTTACAAAAGAGCGAGAAGTGGAACTAGTAATAGAGTAGCAAGAACTAATACCTCATCTGAATGAACAACGAAGAGTATAGGTGCATGTATAAATTCTAGATAGAACTGAATAATATGAGTAGTATTTGCAAATACCTAAAAATAGAAGAAGAATAGGGAATGAGGAATTGGAAAAATTAAGTATGTTAGCTCAATTTGGGTTCTTACAATAAATAATGCAAGATGAAGCACAAATGTGCCCTAATTGCTCATAAGGAAGTTATCCCATAAATTGTACGTGTACAAATGATCATACAATAATACAAAAATAACAAGGATGGTTGAAAAACAAAGTTAGGACAAAGGAGCCTATACAATGAATGGAAGATTAAAAATCTAGACGCATGAAAGAAACATTGTGCAAAGTTTAGGGAAAAGACAACTAAAGTTTCAAACCTTCGTATTGATTTAAGCACAAAAGGATAAATATTGTTGAAAGAGCTTTGGGTAGAAGCGTAGCCTAGGGTTTTGTAGGGATGTGCAAAAATGGTAAAGGGATTTTAGTATAGAGGAGGAAGTTGAGAATGATAGTGACCTAATGAATACACATCGTTGTATAAGTGTATTAAGAGAAAAAATAGATTGCAATGGAAAGATACCTACAACTAGTGAAGGGAAATCAACATTCAAGTCAAGAAGGCTACTATGGAAGCCATTGTACAAACATAGGAAGTTGTATGAATGTATGAGGCTATCGTACAAATATAGAGAGCCACCGTAAAAGTGGAAGACATAAGTCGTGTAGAAGATGATAAAGCGATTGTATAGTTATTACTACTATAGTATAGAGGATGAGAAAGCATGATGGAAAAAGTATGAGTGGAAGAATAAAATTTCAAGAATAGTTAACAAGGATTGAGGTGGAGAGGAGTAGACATTCGCATGGTCTGATTCATAGAAGATAATACTGAGGGATAGAAGAAGAGATGACTCGGTGGGAGACAAGGATCAACAAAATACACAAGAGGAAGAAAAAAATCACAAGATGGAGTTGGAATCTCATTCCTAGAGAGTATGAGAATCTAGAAAGAGAAGATTCACTAGAGACAAAAAGGGAAAAAATATATCTTTGAGTTAATAGCTTGGATTCAATCAACTATAAAATTCTATAGGAACTAGTGGAACAAAATCCCACTAGACCATCCATTGAAAGTTGCATTTATGAAAGTAGGAGTTAGTTGCATTGCACAAGGACTTTTCAAGGATTATTTTTTACGAATTATTGCATTCTAACTCAAAATAAAATGTGAGCATAGTAAGTATTGGTGATTAGGAAGTCATACTGATGTTCTTAGCAAATAAATTTAGGGAAACATTTGAATTACTAAAGCAATAGATACAAGTAGGAAGGGCCCAGTGGATGCGGATGAGTGAAACAAGAAAATCTATAAAGTTACGAATATTACTCCTATAGAAGTAATACTTTTTGTCATGGAAGTTGTGGAATAAAATAGATTCAGTTGAAGAATGAATACTTGTGATGTGCCATGAACATAGTAATATCCAAGTTATCACAAGAGATAATATCATCATAAATGCTTATTTGGTTGGTCCAATATTTGCAAGGCACAGTAAAAGGACTGTAGTATGATTAGGAATCATATTTATCATATCACATTAAGAATTTTTTAAGGTGACAAACCAATAATTTTTTTATGGTTTTCCATTCCATTGGAATAAAATTTTGAATGCAATATGTTTTGCCAAGATGGGATTTCTAGGAATAATTCTTTCAAGGAAATTGCTAGAAGAACCCACAATACTTGGATATTTGTAGTACTAGTAACTAAGTCCACTCTATTAAGAACAAGGACTAAGAAAATCTTATGAATAATGAACTTAGCTAAAGAGGAGGATAGTGAGGAATCAGACGAAGGTCTAGCATCATGAACTAAGAAGAGACATAAAAGACTAGAGTTTGAGTTATAGTAGTGGATTGAAGTACCCCTAGGAGAAATAGGTGAAAGAGATAAGAGAAAAAACTAGGGAAGAAGAAGGTCAAAAAAGCATTCCTACAAGGACAGGGTCGAAAGAATAGGAAAGGACAATATTGAATGAATAACAACCTATAGTTGAGACCATGCAAAAAGAAGAAGGATTGACATAATCAACATAGGAAAAAACTGAGGTGGTTGAGGAATAATAAATGGATATAAGGATAACTAGAAATATGGAGGAAGAACTACCAATAATTGTTGAATGGATGCAACAAATAGATCCTAGTGCATCACAACCTACGTTAGATGTAAGGTAGTTCAAATTTTCTATGGTAGTCCAAGACATGTTAGGAGATATAGAGGTGTCTAACGTAACTGAAGAAATCATGAAGGGAAAGGAGATTGAGGTTGAAAAGGAAATTGATAAAAAAATGAAAGACAAATATATAATATTCAAGAGAGGTAGTGGTAGCCAAAGGTCAACCAACATTGAAAATCAACTAGAAATACAAGAGTAAACTATGGAACAACCTATGCAATTGAAATAAAATAGAGAAGAACCAAACGTAGAATAGGAAGAGATACCCCAAGTACCAAGAAAATATTTCATAATTGAAGTACCTATTTTTGGGTTGTCAATAGAAGAAGGTGCTCAAATAGGCAATCAAGTTGATTAGCTCTTCAAAAAGATAATAATTTTTTTGATTATGCAAGAGTACAATTTAGGATGAGTTATGTAGGACAACTGAGGCATTTGCAATCCATGGTTTATGATGATATGGAGAAATCAGTATAGTGGGATCAAGATAATGAGACGAAAAATAAGCTTGCTAAAATTTATGGGAAAGAACCATAGGAAATGCAAGCTAGAGGATTGGCAAGAATGATCAGAGTGAAGAGCTACTAGAGGGTATATAGACCAATTACAAGGTACCACAGAGAGTGTACATAAATGTAGGTACCTTGGAACCTTATCCAAAAGATACAAAAAAAGTGGAATATAGGAAAAGTCCACAAGAGTTGGCACCGGTGTATGAAAGAATCAAATTTTTGACACATTAAATTGACTGGTTAACAATGAGTTTGGAAAAGATATACCAATCAAAGGAAGAGTAGGTTAACCAATGTCATGAAGAAATGTAAAAATTGAAGAGGGGAGTAGAAATAGAAAATGTTGGCCTAAAATAAATTTTTGAAGAACAAATGAAAGCAAAGGAGGATGAAATTGCTAAAAGAAAAGGGGATATGGAAAAGTGTAATTTAATAATCACATACCTGAGAGAAAATTTAGTAGTTAGAGCACAAATATATGAAGCTCTTGCAAAGAATCTAAAGCATAAAGGTCAATTGATTTTAAAAAGGGATGAAAAATTAACTATTGCATCGAGGATTAAAGTTGAACTAAATCAAAAAGTACAAATGAATTTTACCTAAAGGTAAAATGAGGTGGTGGATTCTACCTAAAGATAGAGAAGAAATCTAATCACCATGTGTTAGATTATGTTTGGTAAAACAATTATGCACATAAGATGAAAGAGGAATGAACAACCCTGTGACTCCAAGATAATAGAAATATCGAAGCCCTTGCCCATCGATCTCAATAGAAATAGTCAAGTCCTCAAGAGTAGTAGTAAGTATTAGTGAGGGTGTTAACAACTTTAAAGGGGAGGATAGATGTAGGTAACAAAGTAGCAACTTCCTAAAAGAAAAAGAAAAAGTAGAAATGTGTATAGTTTTTGTGTTAGACTTTTTGGAATGAAATTGTAATTAAATGCATATGAAATGCAAGTAAAATGAAAGACATATGAAATGAGATGAAATGTAGGTGAAATGAAATGTAATGCAATTTAATAATAAATTACAATTAGACTTTAGGTATAAATGTTAACAATTAGATATGTCATATATATCTGAATAGGGGTGTTGGTTATGTTGTGTTGTCCTAGAAAACCATCTTGCAATGACTATGGTAGGAATTAAATAGATCCTCCCTCTTTCATTTGTAACATTGAACATCAAATATTAGATAATAATATTAAGGAAATATTGTCCCTATAGTTGTTGTATATTGTGAGTATGCAGGCCTAGTTGTGGAAGCATTAAGTATCAACCCTACACATTGTAATTGTAATCTACCATTGCTATTTATAACAATTATCATTTCAATGCCAGTATAATTATGCTACTTGCAAATTAATTGCAGTTTGACTGCAGTCTATTTATATTATATTTATGCTATGTATGTTTGTGGGATTGCATTTTGTATTGCATCGAATCTTATTCATAGTTCCAAGTGGTAGTATTTGCTTGCATAGTTATAGGTTACAACGGATATTGTATTATACAAGTTGTTATTCATAATCAAAGTTTGTAGGGTAAAACTGCCAAGGATTGTATCTAAGTTAGTTGTAGACCATATGAGGGCTAGACCATATAAGCCTACCACAATATTGATGTTTATCATCCTATTTTTGTAGAAGACTATATCATTTTATGTGTGATTATCATACAATTGCTTTCGTAAAATAATACTAACTTTCAAAGTCTTATAACATCATAGGTAAGAGACCATATTGTACTATGTTGTACAATATTGTGTCATCTAGGACTATGTCATATGAGAGAGACTACATCATACAAGTGAGACTGTACTGTCTAATGACAATGTTATATTGTACTATGTCATACAATATTTTATCATATAGAATTATATCATATGAGACTACATCATGAAAGTTTTATGATTGTAGTGCTAAGTGACTCATATGGTTGTCATTCCACTTCCCCAATATCGGGAATCTTGCCACTCATGCTACACCAAGCAGTTATATGGTTAAGATGGTTAGGCCCCTTGGCACTTTAGAAAAAATAAAAATTGATATATAAATGAAATAAAATACATCAAAGGATGATATCATTGCTACAACTAGCAATATCGTTCTTCAAATTTTAAAAAATAAGTGAAATGTAGGAAACTATAAACTAGAAAAAACATAGAGAATGATGTCACTACTACAACCAATGATAATATTTTGTAAATTTTGGTAGGTAGTAAATAAAATTGCATAAAAATGATAAACAATTAGGGCTAGGGATGATATCACTACTAAAACCAGTGATAATATTCTATAAAATTTGATAGAACCTCAATTATATATGAAATTGTAGGACAATGATATACTATCAAAATAAAGAGAATGATATCACTACTAGATCCATCAATATCATTCTATATAAATTGAAAATAGAATATAGAAAGTTATAGTTATAAGGTTTAGCAATTTTATATGACAAAATCGATGTAGGAGGTAGTATTATCATTACTATATTTTGATAAGATAATTGAAGCATAAGACTTGGCATGACAAGGTAGTGTAATTTGAGAGCAATAATATCACTAACAAAAAGTTACAATGCCAATGATATTATTTTCTACAATCCAAATGAGTGATTAACATGCAAGGTAAATATTTTCTGGCTGGAGGAGGTTGAGGAGCATTCTCAAGAAACCCTAAAATTTGGAGAAACACCTACAAATGCTTCAAAATCACTTAAAATTGCAAGGAGTTAGAAAATACGTATGAAAGAGGGAGGAAGCAAATGTTACTAAGCCATGAAATAAGGAAAGAGAAGAGTTAGTGACAACAAAACTAAAGAAGTCAAGGGAAGATTTTACCAAATAGCTTGTTCTTTCCTTCCCCTTTAATTCCACTTTGTCTTGTCGAGTATATCCTTCAAGTACTTGAATAGTAACTAATGATCAATGAGAGCATAAGAGAGTAGTTTGACAAAGTTTTGGTGCCTTGGAGATGTGTTGATGGGAGCCTCCCCAAGGTTTCAATTTATAAAAAAATTATGGCCTTGGGGAGAGAGAGGAGCATTCATGGTGACAATATTTGAAAGGTAATTTTTAAATTCATAAGCTTAGGAGGAAAAATGTGTAGATCACCAAAAGGGCTAGTTTTGGGTTTAGAGTTGGCATGGTTTCTAGGTGAGATTACCTCATAAATGGTGAGCGGCTCAAGGAGGCAGAGAGATCAAGATCAAAAGCTTCCATTTTTTTGGGATGTTTTTGCTACTTGATGGCATCACTGTTGTGATATTCTTAATCTAGTGATATCATCTTCTTGATAATTAGGGGTCAAGTTGGATGAGAGAGAACTTTGAATTTAGTGAGAAAAAACTAAATCGAAAAAATCACTACACGTTCTAGCAATTTCATCATTTGATGAAAATAAGCTAGAATTTTGGGTTGAGGTTGTTAGTTGGATGAATGGGTTGCCTAATATGTGGTTGCAATTTTGGTGCACCAAAATTGGGTGTCTACAATGACAAAGACAGTGGTTTTAAATTAATAAAAATAATATCTAAACTTCCTCAATGCCTTCATCATAGCGAATACCTATTTCTCAATGAAAGTGTACCTTTATTAATAGTTTTGAAGTATCTAACTCATAATGGAGATAGGGTTTTCTTTGCATTTATCATCCTTTTGAGTCAATAATATAACCACACTCTCATCAATGATAAATACATAGATAAAATTCTTTTGAAAAAGTTAGGATTGACCAAGATAGGTGCCTTGGTGATAGCCTCGATATCTTGAAATGTTCATTTTTCTTATTTAGTCCAAACAAATATGGCACCTTTCTTTAGCATCATAGTTATAGGCCTTACCAGTTTTACAAAGTTAGTGATGAATTTAGATGTGAATTGAATCTAGTCTAGGAAGGATCTAATCCTTTTAATTTATGGTGGAATGGAAAAAACTTGAATGACTTATATAATCAAGTTAAATGGCTAGTCCATCTTTGGTTACTATGTGAATTCAAATTTTTTATTCCTATACAAAGAAAATGGAATTTTCCTTCTTTACAAAGAATATGGATTTCATAATGTTCAATGATAAACCAAATTCTCTACTTTTTAAAACTACCTCCAAATGCATAGTATGATTTAACCTTTTTTTTTAGAAGAAAATCAAGTCACCTAGGTATACTAAAATTATTTCATCTATCAAATCTACAAATTTGATGTTCATAGACCTATGAAAGGTGGCACCGATATTTGATAAACCATTTGGTAGGTAAATTTTCTCCACTTGGTTATAAAGGTAAATTTCTTTTGATTATTATATTTCACCCAAATTTGGATCTATCTTGAAAAATCATATAGTAGTGACATCATTTTTGGCCCTATAACATTTTGAAGTATTTGGTCCATGAATAGGAATGAATAATGGTCCTTTAGGAAGGCTATATTCAGATTTTTGAAGTCAATGCATAATCTTATATCTCCATTTTTATTTCTCACTAGGACCAAATTGGCCACCCAAGTGGAATGTTTGATAGGGAATATAATTAACCTTGTAGCATCATGAGGACCTCAATATTCATTTAATAATACACTTTAGGTATTGATAAATCTAGGTAATTACATCATTCTATTTGTTGCAAAGTTCTTAGAAGACATGGACCTCTTTTTAGTCTATTTCTTCCCTATTAGGATATTCATTCCTTCAACCATTTACATTGGATAGTATGATGAGTATTTTAATTTTATGCTAGCCTTCCTAGCACTACCATTAGGGTTGAAAAATATGTATAGCATGATTAATCCCTTTGGGAAGTGATTAATTTTAATTTGGATCCCTCCATATTTAATATCATCTTCATGTTCGTTATAATCCTCAACATATTGAACTTATTTTATTAGTAATTTCACAATTTTCTCATCATTATTAAACACTTGCAAGTGGTCTAAATTATTTGGAACTATAGGTTAGAACACCATTTCTAATTCTTTAGGGCCATTCCAAAAGTCTTCAATGGGGTCAAATTTTTCTATCAATGTATTATACCTCTCTTGATATAGTAATGATTTCATAAGAGTTAAAGCTTTTTAGTAGGTCTCAAACATTGTACTGGTAGGATTGGACTTGTCTATTTTTGGCAATGTATACCAAGTTGACTTGATCAATAACCATTTTGGAGTCACCAAAAATTTTCAACTTCTTAGCTCCTAAATTTATATATTTCCATAGACTTGGGTATAGATATTTGTATTTGAATATATTATTAGTGCAATTAAATAAGAAGCGATATGAGTAGTTCCTGAATTCATCCTATGGGTATAATGATAAGGATTTTAACTCTTGCTTCATTTTTGGCCTTGTATCCATAAAAGTAAATGGTCTTCCTTGGTTTATATTCTGACACTCTTGACTAGTCAAGGCAAGAACCATGGTGTGTTGCTCTATAATAAAATAGTTTCTCCGACCAATTTATTCATATAATTATTTCATATTCTAATCTCCTTCATATTGTAATATCCCAATTATCATATATATTTTGGAAGTTGTATCCCCCTTGACTAATCCATCATCTATGAACTTGGGAGGTTCATTCCAATTGATTACCACATCATTGCTCAACTTATATAGGAGATAATTATATGGAATATGTAGACCATCTTGGTCTCGAGGGACCTTCATATGTGTGTAATCCATCACAATATGACCATTCTAAAAAACCTTCTTGGTCCATTATAATGATAATGACATTTCAAGGTAATGAGATAGGTTGACTACAGTCACTTCTTAGGCAAATGCCAACTCTAAGTATCTTGCCATAGTCATTACAAGGTCCTTTAACACATTTATGACATTTGAATATTCCTACTAGTTATTGCTATGTGTGTCAATTTTATCTCTTGACACAAAGCCTTTGGAAAAATAGTAACTACTACTCTTGAATTGATAAATGCAACACCTCAAAAGTATAGTTAATTTTAGGGTGATACATAATGAATAAGGCTTTATCATCTTTGATTTTGGGACACTAAGCACATCTATAATATCCACCATTATGTCCTTAGGATCTTGTGTTATTAGGTTTTTTCTAAGATGCACTAGGAATATTGTTAGCAACAATATTTTCATTTTAGCATTTTACTTCATTATTACTCTCTTAGTGCCTCTATCATGCTCACATTAGTTAGGGTCTTCTCAAGTTCTTCAACAATGTTAAATATAATTCCAAACAGATTACTCTTTCTCGAGGTAATTTTTTATGTTGTTTGTTGATTGTCAATTTATACTCACTTGAAGATAAGTATCTTAGGTTTCTTTCAACTTACTTTCATAGCTTTCCCTACTCATCTTTATTTGTAGATTCATTATTTTTATTCCAATTGAATATGGACATATCTCAACTGCCTAAGAAGATAATATTTGTCCTTCTTTCCTAGGTGATAAATAATATTTGTCTATTGTGGGCCTCTTAGATTGTAGCCTTTGGTTTTATGATTGGTCAAATCATACATTTTGGTCCAAAATACCCTTTTTCCTAATTTGGATAGGTCTTCCTATTCTAAGTATGGTTGCATTTATATTAGGATTTGATGTCTTAGGTAGTTTAGTTTGATTATTTGATGGTCTTGGTTGCTCCTATGTTGCCTTCTTAATTCTCCTCATGACTCCCTTCTATTAGTTGAAAAGTATTGCCTACTCATACAAGATCTCACTTTACTCACCATCATCATCAAAATTTACAAGAATGGCATTCCCAGATTAGTCAAGTTTTCAATCCACTATTAGACTATTCTCAAGGAGTCTACTCTACCTAGATTTAAGTTCAAGTTATATTCAGCAGTCATAGGGGGGTTTTACACCTTATTTATCATATTTTATTTTTGATCCTAGAATTATTGAATGTATATCATGGTTGTGCATTTCTCAATATTATTGCACAATCCAACAAGTTGTGTCAAACATTACACACCAGACACCACAAGATATTTATGTTAGTATCCACATTGACCATGTTATTATAAATTTAGCTAGCCCTAGTTCCCTAGCCAACATTTTGTTAGGGATCTTGATATTTGGTAAGGTAGGGAGTTCTTCTAGGCTTCTAATTTTGTTTTTATTGCCATCCACTATTTGGTTGCCATTGCCACTTTTTAGTATTATTTTGGTTGATTGTATTCTTTATCACATTTAGTATATCTTTCATATAAAAAAAAATTCTTCTCTAGAAGGGTTTTAATATCATCATTGATTTGAGGAGGATTGTGCAAATTTGATAGCTATGACTAGAATGCAATGGTTGATGGTGAATTCTAGCCTAGATCTATGATGATATATGGAGAATCGACCTACAAGTTGGTGGGTACATTAGGTTGGACTTAAATATTAGGAAT
Source organism: Wollemia nobilis (assembly GCA_028583015.1). NCBI lineage: Eukaryota > Viridiplantae > Streptophyta > Pinopsida > Araucariales > Araucariaceae > Wollemia > Wollemia nobilis. The sequence goes on from JAQPPZ010016862.1 coordinate 2,708,108, forward strand.
GATTTTAATAGTAGGTCGATCCCTAATACTAATGGTTTGATTGTAGGATTCATATAAATGGTATAAGACATTGATGGGGTAGGTAACAACTTTCCAATTGAACCAACACATATTTGGCTTATGTAGCTTCCTCAAAGGCTCTTGATAATATATGAGGATTGGCATTACAAACCATGAAAGTCAAATCAAATTTTTGGCTTTATGGTAGTGCTTGTTTGTCTAATGACCTAATTTTTGAAGGTATTAGGTAAATATTCCTCATAAACCTTGAATTATAATTATGGATATTCTCCTAAATATATTGGTGTATTGCATTGAACTAAAAGGAGACTAAATATGCATTTACAATACTATGAATTATCTTCATGAATTGTTCTACTATTTAAGCCCAACTAGTCAAGGAATTATTAGTTCAACTTTAATACCAAATAACAACTTTATCCCTCAATAAATACATAAGCAAATTGAGCATGATACCCTTCTCTTAGATTTTGTGTACCGATTTAAAAATGGAAAATTAATTTCAATGATTCAAGGTAGTTTTATTACCATTACCATCAAAAGTTTGTAAAGCTTTTATGGTAGGGGCTATAATGGGAAAATAGACCATCAAGTTCAAGGGTCCCTAAGCATGTCCAATTAAGCAACTACTATTGTATTCTATAGGTACCTAGGCTTGATGATTTTGAAGGGGATAATTATATGGTCCTTATGGATGGTAGGGTATTTGCTATTAAGGTGAAGCAGCATGCCCTTGGTTTTGTTATGCATAGAAGATTATTTGTTGTTGTAAAAAAAACTTGTTGCTGATTTTGATTTATTTCTGGAGGGGGATTGGCACATTTTAGTTATAGAAATTTGGATTTTGAGGTGGGTATTGATTAGATATAATTTGATGATTCATACCCCTAAGAATTTATTGAATATTTTCAAGTGATCAATATTAGGTGGAAAATGTTGAGCAAGAACACATCCTAATAACTAAGGTAGGTTTTGGGATCTCATCTATAGGTTTATATTATATAGAAGTTAGGCACCATTTTTTTAGATATGGAATTATGCACTAGTAGATTCTATTTACCTATAGATATATTTAAATTCAACAAATTCTACTAGGCCTATTGATAATAAATATTAGGGAGACTGTGATTTTTTATTATTTGGGATATATACAAGAGCCAAGGTGGTCCCGCTTCGATAAAAAGTCAAATTTGTAGGAGGGGTAGTCATTTAACATGATTAAATCATCTATTGTTGGCTCATATTTGACACATTACTAGCTCCAGATTGTGATGGGCTAACATTTATTTGGTTTCTAGACCCAACTTATAGTTTTGGTTTAATAGTGAGACTAATATCTTTACCATGCATGTGGCCAGAGCAAAAGTAATAATATTTCCTAGAGACATAAATATATAAGAAGTGGGTGGTATATTGTTCATTTAATTAGGAAAATTTTAGGATATGTATATCATATTGAACAAAGTATTATCAATGATGTTTAGGACTAAAGGAGTTATAACAAAAACTTGTTGGTTCCAAGATACATCATATTGGTGTCCCATAGGTGGATGCTCGAGGAGAGATATTTCTTTCCAAGATGGAATTGTAATCTCAAGGACTAAAAAAATAGACATGGAATATTGTTCAATATGTTCTTTGTGGCTATATTATAACCCTTTTATCCATGTTGTATGGGATATTTTCTTCTCTTTACTTGTTTTGCACTTGTACTAGATCCACTCCACCTATTTTGATATTTATCTTCTTCTTTTTTTATGGAAAACATCCCAAAAGGGATGCCACTTTTGGGTAAGACCCAAGGAGGCAGGGGTATCTCTTCCACAAAAATCACTTAGGGCTCACACTTGGCCTACCACCTTTGACATACTCAAGGAGCAAACCTCAAACAACAAAAAACAAGAACACACAAACACACAAAATATTAAAAAAACAAAACAAAAAAAAACATGATCCTTAAGAGTGTCAAAAATATAAAGCACATCCAAACACACACAATAAGATTAAAAAACACAACACAAACCACACAGAAAAAACACAATAACAACATAACAAAACACAAACATAACAAAAAACAACAAAACGCTACAAAGACACAACCAACAAAAATATGAAAAACAAAAACAATTAAAACCTAAAAAATAATAAAAAATAAATAAATAAATAAAATAAAAAAACAACCAACAACAAACAACAGAGAAAAATAAAAAACATATAAAACATTCACACACCAAAATACAAAAACACCAATTAACACAAACATATAGAAACACAAGCACAAGAACAAAATTACCCTGACCGAACCAAAGAGAAGCAAAAATAATGAAAGAAGAAACTAGGTACCTTCAGAACTGGAGCCATCCAAAGAAATTATATAAAGAAGAGCTACCCTTATTTGTGAAGCCCACCATCTAGGAGGGTGGTTGTAGCAAGTAAGATCACCTTTGTCGAAAGCCTAATTAGCTAAAGCATCAACACTCTTGTTCTGATATCTAACCACATCATTGTAATCAAATTTCAAAAATTCCATCTGGATTAAATGAATCTTCTCAATAATTATTTTTTTCTCCAATCAACCTTGTGATTCTTAGGAGTCTTCAAAATATTAATCATGAGTTGAGATTCAGACTCAATTATTAACTTTTCCCATCCAACCTTAGTAGCCTCTTAAAGGCCTCTAAGCATACAATACCCCTCAACAAGGTTATTGGATAGAATACCCAAATTCTCAGCAAAAGTAAAAACCAGGGAGTCATTTGAAAGTCTACCAATTCCTCCCACACTAGATTTTCCAAGGTTCCCTCTAGAGGCTCCATCAATATTGACTTTTACAAAATCCTTAGGGGGAGGTTGCTAATTCCTTGTTCTATCCATCTTGCAATTACTCACATTCCCTTTAAGTTGGTTTCTCTTAGAAGAGTTAATATTCAATATTTGCATCACTTGATCCCATATTTTGTGGGAGTTTTAGGGGTGATTAAGGAGATGATGGACTGATTCAACTAAGTTTGCAATGGTATTTTTCTAGATATAGTGAATATCCTTCCTTTCTTGATTAAAAATCTGGTTGTTCCTTTCATTCCAGATATTCCAAAGAAGAATAGTAGAACCCATCCAAACTAACTACCTAATAAAATGATCAACGCCCTCTTGATTAGGCCAATCCCTCCAAAGTTGTTCAAAAGTAAAAAAAATGGACCACTGTAAGCCAAGTAAAGTGGCCATTCTCCTCCAAATATCAAAGGCTAAAGTACACTCAATAAAAATATGGCTGAGATTTTCCATATTCTCTCCACATATTTCACATCTAAAAGGGCCATGAAAACCATGCTTCATAAGATGCTCCCTAGTAAGCACCCTACAATGCAATAAAAGCCAAGTAAAGAACCTCACCTTAGGCCAGAGCTTTTGAGCCCACAACTGAGAAAATATGTCAGATGATTGGTTGGGATTATTATGGCATAAGATCAAATAACCTTGAGGAATTTAATACTCACTCTTAGTAGTGTTGTTCCATCCAAAACAATCTTTATCATGGGACCAAGAGAGAGATCTCATATGAAGGATGCACTAGATATATTTTCTTTGCCTTTTTGGAATTTGAATGGGCTAGTCCTCAATAGGTATCCAATATCTACCAACCTTTGAATTACCAGTATGGTATTGACAGTAATTAGCCACCGTTTTCCAATTAGCTCGATGAAGCTCCTCCATCCAAGGCCTCCAATCGAGAAACTGAGTTATCAAAGCTTGTGACCATCCCAATAATCTATCCAAAAATTTACCTATTGACCATTATGAATGATCCAAAATTATTTTTTCTTTATCAAATCCTCACCAGTATTAAGAAATACTAAAATGGGATAACCTTTGGAAAGCAATTGATAGCGAACAAGGTATTCAGGATTTTTTTTCTCAGCATATTTAGCACAGAGATTATTGGCCCAAAGAGCATTGGGGTTATGCAAAATCCTTCAATATAATTTAGCATCTAAAGCTTTGTTGTTATTAATAGAATACTAGAATCCTAACCCCCTTAATTCTTAGGAAGACATAAAGTGTCCCATTTCACCAAGGCCCATTTTATTTTCTCCTTAGTACCACTCTAGAGGAACCAATGACTGATTTGATCTAGTTCTCAAAGAACAACCTTTGGGATATTCAACACGATAGAAACATAAATAGGAATAGCCTAAAGGACTGATTTTACCAAGGTGATTCTACCCCCAAAAGAAAGCCACATATTGGTCCACTTTCCAATTTTCTTCTTGAATTTGTCCAACAACCAATTCCAATATTTTTTGTCTTCGAATATTGATGGGAATACCATAATAAGTGATTGGAAGGGAGGTCTTCTTATATCTTAATTTATCCAAGACCATGGATTCTTGTATGGAAGAGTAGTGAAAGAAAATGACTTTAGATTTTTCTTCATTGATCAATTGTCTGTTAGCCTTAGAAAAACAACTAATGATTTGCTTGATAGTAGAATCTTCATTAACTGTAGCTTTACCTAAAAGAGTAGAGTCATAAAAAATTGAATATGAGAGATAGGTCTAGATCCATAAGCAATGGTAACTCCCTCGAGGGTTTTGTCTTCTCTCTTTTTGGTTATAGCCCTACCTAAGCATTCATAAACAATGATGAATAAATAAGGGGATAGGGGGTCACCTTGCCTAATACCTTTGGAAGCTAGGAATAACTGAGAAGGCCTATCATTGATAAGAACTAAGTAGAAAATTGAAGAGATACATCCCATAATCCAATCCATCCAATCCTGAGAGAAATAAAATTGCCTCAAAACTTTGATAAGGAAGTGCCAATCCACTCTATCATAAGCTTTGAATAAGTCTAACCGAATAAACATGGAAGGAGATTTTTGCATATCCATGGAATGGGTGGCTTCCTAAGCAATAACTACCTCATCAACTATTTGATGTCCTTCCACATAACCCCCTTGTTTAGGTGAAATAATCTTATGCAAAAGAGGCTTCAACCTTTCTTCCATGATCTTATTAATGATTTTGAGAAGAAAATTGCATAAAGCAATAGATCTAAAAGTTGAGATATGTTCAGCCTCTTGAGATTTTGGAACAAGAGTAATATAAATTTTATTAATAACCTTCAAAATTTCTTTGGCTTTCCTGGCTTCTTCCACCACCTCTAATAAATCAGCATGAAGGATATCCCAAAAATCTTGGTAGAACTCAATGGGAAAACCATCAAGACCTAGGGTTTTCTATTTTTGCATCATAAAAAATACCTGTTAAAGCTCATTGATAGTAACATGAGTAGTCAAAGTATATTTCTCCTAAAAAGTGATATGAGAAGGGATTGCTTCAAGAAAATTTTATTGATAAGCTGAGTCAAGAGGAGTAGCAGTAAATTATTGAAAAAGTAATTGACAATAATAGAGTTCATGGCATCCCAAGTATAGATAACATCTCCAGAATCTAATTTCAAGGAAGAAATAAAGTTGTGAGATCTTCGAGCTAGAAGATATTTGTGGAAGAAATTTGTGTTGCAATCACCTTCTTTAAGTCATTGAATTCTAGATATTTTCTTCCATAAGAGTTCTCTTTTTTTCCATTACTCTAACTGAGTAGTAAGTTTAATTTCATTTGCACTTGTACTCTCTGTGAGGACATCTAAACAGATTTTCTTATTCAAAATTTCAAGTTGAGCAATAACTTCATGTTTTTTTTATGAACATCCCCAAAATCCTTCCAGTTCCAAGTCTTGATTTTGGATTTAATGTATTGCAATATTTTGGCAAAATAGAACATCTTAGTCCCATACCTAGGTTTACCTTCCTTACACCATTGTTTCACTCGAGGTTTAAAGGAACTATCTCTAAGCCACATTAACTAAAATAATAAAGGAGAGAAACTCATATTGGTTTTTCACATTTCCACCATGATAGGCCAGTGATCCGAACCAGCATTGTTAAGAGTCTTCACTTTAGGAATGTGACCATGGATTAAGAAATTTTTAGAGAGCAAGAACCTATCCAATCTCTCCATTATACAAGTTAAGCCTTACCTTCTATTAGACCAAGTCATAAGGCCATTATCTGGTTGGATATCCACAAGATGGAGGTTTGCAATATATTTGCTCATGAGGTATGTGCTTTTGTCCAAATTTCCATTTCCCCCCATTTTCTCATCCAGAGAGAGGATGGTATTGAAATCTCCTTCGATCAAGATCCAAGCTTCAGGAAAATGAGAGATAATATGAGTTATATCCTTCCACTATCTTATTTTTTCCTCAAAAGTAGTCGAAGCATAAACATTAAAGCAGAGCATAATTTGGTTGGAATATTTACTTTGAATAGCTATAGCCAAAAGACCCCAACTGCAAACCATATGGTGAATAACTAACTCTTTTGTGTCCCAAATACAAGCAATGCCACCAAAAGTCCCCTGGGAACTGAGGAAAACCACTTTTCCAACTAGCCAAAGTTTACTAGCAATTGATTCCATATCCTCTATTGACATCCTCATTTCTTGAAGGAAAACAAGATATGGATGATTTATCTGAATCATTCTTCTAGTTTCATTTTATTTTGAAAGACTCCCTTTGAGTCCTCTAATATTCCAAGTGATGATCTTCATTAATACCAGGGCTAAAAAATTTGGGAAGGGTACCGATCTTACCTTCCTCTACAAGCTTTTCACCTTCTTTTACCATATGATATTGATTAGTCTTGTGACCTACCTTTTGATTAGAATCCATCTTCAATTTTTTTTCTTGTTTCTTGACTTACTCCAATTGAATCTGATATGGCTTCTAGCCTTGAAGAATGCTTGTACACAATCAAAATGTTACCAGAAGGTTCAATAGAGTCTACATTGGGGCCTGCATTATTTGAAGTTTTAACATATAAAATATTGTTTTTCTTGTGAATATTTTCTCCAATTTTATTCTGTTGAAAACCTTTGATTTGTTCATTTGTCTTTGAGTTATTCCCTTTCTATTTAAATTGTGTTTCTAATATTTCTATTTCCATTATTTCCTCTTCCTCACTTGGGACCTCATTTATGGAAATAATTTCAAACATATTAGCAGATAACTTTGATTGATCCTTCATAACTGGTTTTTTCTGAGTGTTCTTCTTCTTAGGCATTTGGAAACCTACTAAATTTATATCTTATTTCTTTTGATCTGGAATTTTATTTGGGGAAACACTAGAAAATGACTATATTCATGGAAAATTATACAATAAAAAGGAATGTTCTCATAGTCCACTACTTTCTCCCAAGTGTCCTCCCCAAATTGTAAAGTGATATTTTTAGGTAGGGGTTTGTCAAAATCCATTAAAACATAAATTTGAGCATAAATAATATGTTCAAATTTTTTAGTACAATAAGAAGTCATCATAAATATTCCTAAAGAGTTTCCAATTGAAGAAAAAATAGTCAAATTCCATAATTCAATTGGGAGGCCAAAGAGTCTAACCCACACAGGACCTATAGAAGGTATCTCTTCTTCGGCTTTAAATTTAGTATGCCAGGACTTCATGAAAAGCCTTGCCCTTCCAAAGAACCAGGACCCCCTTGAAATTTTTCTCTCTATCTTCATTATTAGCAAATAAAACAAGACAATAACCATTTGGATAAATAGAGATTTTTAACTCACCTTTAGTTTTCCAGCTTTTTGAAGCCCAAACTTTGAAAGTAGATAGGCTCGTACGAAAACCCACAAAATGAAAAATTAGTCCTCTTTTTTCTAGATCTTCAATGCCAGTCTGAAAGTTGTTCATATCAAGCTTAAAAATAGGAGTTCCATCATCTGCTTTAAGACATCCTGACTCCATTTTCTTGGGATCAATCTTAGGCATTATTAGAGGTTTACAGGAAGCCCTAATATTAATATTAGCATTAGGATGAGGCTATCCACCACAGAGGACATCCCTAAAATTCATTTTTGGGGTTGATTCTTTGAAATTCTTACCCTTGATAAGGGTTTCCATAGTAGATTTATTTTGTGGGTGTACCTTAGCACCAGATTCACTTGATATCTGAGCCATTTTTTGATCAAGTGCTTGAAACTTTTTTCGTTATCTCTTTAATCCATGCCCTAGACGCCGTGGAAAGGTATGACTTTCACTTTTCTTTTGTGTAAAAATTTGAAATTCGTTGTCACTCAAGTTTACAGCATGAATATTTTTTGAAAGATAAATTTCTAACCCATCTTGGATCCCCTGCAACATTTTCTGCTAAATTCAAGTAGAAACCACAAAAATATTGGTTGCTAGGGCCCAAAGGCCCTGAAAACCAACCTCTAGACCTACTTGCACTTAACCCAGATGAAACCCTCACACAGTCGCTTGCTAAAAATCTCATTCACACATAGGGATGTGCTAGGATCTATGTTGCCCCAAATGATTTGAAAATTAGCGGATACGTTCTAGGGTTTGTCAGTCATCTACCCTCAAAATTTTAGCTCAATTCGAGTTTGGATGAGTGAAATATGGCATGATATTTATCTTTATTTTATGCTTTAGATCTTGTATTCATAAGTTGAACCAAGACATGAAACTAGGAAGGGTATCAAGTATACAATAGAAAATATAGGATTTTAGTGAATTGTTGACTTACTTTTATCAGATTAATGGGGTAAATTGAATCACTAAAGTGGACACTTAGCTTGAAGGAGCTTGGATAGGGTTTTTATAGTTGCATAAATGGTATTATTCAATGAATCACAAGATGGATATGATGAATTACTAATATGGGAAATTAGTCTAAAGGTGACAAAAAAAGTTTGAAAGTAGATATCATGAACAATATTAACTACATCAGTTTATAATGAATCACTATCATGATTTCTAGCAAATAATGGAGCCTCAAACTTAGACTTGAAATTATTTCTTCAAGGTGGTAATGAAAGGCCTTTTTGATGAATAACTAGAGTGATTATGTGAACTATCAAAACCTAGACTTAGTAAAAATTATTTTGGATATATTTTAATAGAGGATCCACGATTTCCCTGATTATTCAAACATTGGGCATATTTTTTTAGATTTGAAAAACAAAAAATGTGGATCTAGACTATAAAATGAGGTGATATGCTAAATGGAATATAGATATTGGTAGATCATGATGGATGAAATAAATCATTTAAGGGATCTAAAGACATTTAACTCAAAGTGGTATATATCTAGTATTAAATCTATCAAGATGATTGTGGGATATGTCCTAAAGAGCATGCCAATTTAAACTATTGATGCACAAGGTAGATTGATTGTTATATCACATGCATACCAATACTCCACATTTAATATTTTGGGAAAATAGGGTTGTTTCCCCTTGACCTCTAGATTTAACCCAACTCCCTATTCCCTTACACTAATCTAATCTAATATTATGTTAATAGAGGAAAGAAAATGCAAAGAGTAAATGTTCAAGGTAAGGTTATAAGAGAATACAAGTAAATACAAGAAAAGTAAATATGGTTAACGACCATAGCAAGGATAGTATTTGATCAATCAAACTAAATTAGGAAGGCTAATTAATAATAGTTTGATTCCATCTAGATGTAAGCTCAAAGTGGAAAAAGGACCAATAAGAACATGTAGAGCATCATTACTCACACATGCATAGAAAGAGAGGCTTGACTAATCATGACATAGTCCTAAATGATTGCTAAGCATATTTTTTCAATAATTGAAAGGTGAAAGATTACATTCAAAGAGAATAGTTCTAGCCTTCTCCCAAATAGATAAAATATATTTACAATAAACTTGAGGATCTTATTTATAGTAATAAACTTACCTTGTTCACTTTGGATGAAAATACTTTATATGTACAAATTACTAGAGGATAAAACCATCATTGTCAATACATTTTGCTTGGGTAGGCTGCTTGTATCATTGATTTACTAAAAGTCAACAAATCAAAAGTTGAAGAGTTGCAGTGTGATAAAGCATTGACTTTGAGACTTAGACATTTCTTGCTATAGTTTTTTCTTAAAATTGCCAAAACTATCAACTCCTCCATGTTCATCTTGGGGCACCATTATTTCCTTATCTAATGACCATTGTCAAGCCACTTGTTATGTGTTAAAGGTAGTACCATGTACTACAGCTCTAAGAAAGACACTTTTATTTATAGAAAATTATATAGGTGTCTTATTCTTGTCAACATAGCTCTTTTGTTGATTTGTAGCCTCTTTCAAACACTTATAAATAAGTAGTCCAATAACTATCCTATCCTCTATTTTTATCAAGTGAATGGGTGTTTCATATTTTCTATCATAAAGGGATTCAAATATTGCCATACTCATACTAGAATGATAAGAGTTATTGTATACAAATTCTACCAAGGGTAGATATTCTTCCTATTGGTACTATTGATCCTTGAAATATATTATGAGTATATCTTATATAATTTGATTCACTCTTTCAGTTTTCCATCTCTTTCTAGATGGTAAGAAAAATTAATGCTAAATTTATCTCCTAAAGTAGCAATTAAGGTGTGACAAAACCTAAAGGCTATATTTCTCTACGTCTATCTAATACAATATTTTTTGGAACCTCATATAATATGAAAATATCCTAGACAAACTTTTTTGACAAAATTAAGGCACCATATTTCATATTTCTAGGTATAAATGTGCTATTTTGGTTTGTTTATCAACTACCATAATAAAATCATACCTATTCTTAGATGTGAGTGGTCACCATACAAATATATACTAATTGTTTGTTATTTCTATTTTTTTCATGAGGGTATAATAAACCAACTGGATGTATATACTAAAATTTAACTCATTGGTATTCCAAATACTTATTAGTAAAATTTATTACATCCTTTTTCAAATTAGGCTATAAATACAACTTTTCAAGTCTTCCACCATTTTTGTTACACTAGGGTGCCCTTAGTATGGGGCATAGCATGCCTCTTCATTCACAATATTTTTTTAATTGTCAAAATTTGTTACAAATGTGCATCCCTTAAATTTGAGTAGTTCATATGATTCTATGTGGAAACCATCAAATTTGTGATCCTTGTGTTAGTATCCTAAGGTAACCTTCACCATTTTATAATTTTCATCCTCATCCAATGGTCTTAGGAGCTATAATTTGAAATTTATTCTCATTTTTTTGATAATTAAAATATGTCTCTTATAACGTAATGTATCAACCACTCTATTTTGATTTTTTTATTATATGGAAAAAAATAGAGGTTTTGAAAGGCTCCTCCAAAACTTTTACAAAAAAAACCCAAATAATGTCATAGAAAGAAGACAACAAACAACTACCAAAGAGGGCCCACAAATGAAACTGCAAGGCCAAGCCAAGACACCCAAAGCAGGAATGAAAAAGATACAACCACCTAAGGAAGCAAATAGACAAAGTCAAATACCCAAACTTAGTCCTGATAAGTATCACCCGAGATAATAAGATCCATCATCGGGGTACTTGGGGTGCATTTCAGCACCCAAGAGAGCTCATTAACAAAGTGAATGGTCTAGTTGGTATATCTCTTAGTCTCTCTAAGTAGGTCCTTAGTTGGATCAGAGGAGTCGAGCGAAGGAATAAAACCATCCTAGATCTTGCTCTTGGAAGGTGTTGTTGTCTTTGCTCATATCCCTTTTGAAACAAGGTGCACCTCGAAGTCATTTGAATATTCTAAGTCGATAGAATTATGAATTTTTGGTTTCTTAATAGCTTTGGACTTAATATAAATTGATCTTCTCATTCCCTTGACATCTAGCTTGGGCTTCTATGACAAACTAGCTTTTATTTTCCTATCTAAATTAATCTCTTTTAAATAATACAAGTCACTGTCATTTGAATCCTGAGAAGATAAGGGAGAGGAGATACGATAAGCCTTCTACTTCTGAGGCTCCTCCTCCTTTAATTTATTCATAATATTCTTATATCCAATAATGCTTGCAACAATAGTATCTAACTCATTTTTGGAAGGCTTCACAATGTGCTCATAGGGAATACCACTCTCACCATCTCCATATTTCAACATATTTGGCTCACTCCTCCTAGGAACAAGGTAGGAAGAAATATCCTATTTCCCGATACCTGGCCAAGATGAGCCACCATTTTTCCCAATAACATTGCAGTGGGAATCACCATCTTTCCCCATGATCAGAGTATCCAAGGAGGCAAACAGAACCCCTCCACTTTCACTATTTTTATTTTCTTTTATGTAGCTAATATCAAAATCATACTCACAAAAAACTTTAATCATCTCTATTGCCTACTAATTAAGTTGGGTTAAATAAAAAAGTATTTTGGACCTTGATGATTTGTTTTGAGTTTAAAGGATTTTCCATTAAATAAAACCTCCTAATATGAAGGATATATAATATAGCTACTAGTTCCAAGTCATAAGGGACATAGTTCTATTTGTAATATTTTAGTTTATGATGTTCATATGCTATCAATCACCTATATTTCATTAAGACCTTACCTAAACATTATCTTTATGTAAAAGTAGTTATTATGAAGTCATCATTAGGAATGGGTACCTTCAAAATTGATCTTATTGTCAATTTTATTAAAAAGTTGAAGAGCTTATTTACATTGTTGAGTTTGTTCAAATATTTTTTCCTTTTGTTAAAGAAATGTGATGGTGTTGCTATTTTATAAAAAACCTCTACAAATGTTCTATAGTATCCTATCAACTTGTAGTAAGCCAAGTACTATCTTGGGGTTCCCAATGTTTAAGAGACTTCCAAAATTGAGGAATTGAGAAATTGAGGCCTTTAGGGATCCAGTTTTTAAAAGTCAATTCAAAATATGTGGTTCACTCTATGGATGCAATTGTCTCAATAGGATCAAATTATCACCAATTAGGAGCAAAATTCTCTCCTTTCAAGAATGAAGCACTCATTGATAGATAAAGTGGGACAAAATTTGCATATATAAAGAAAATCTATGGAAGATCTTTGGAAAATAACTTTTTTGTATTGTAGTAGCACCATAAATCATATTAGAAGGTTTATAATCTATTTAGATATGTAATTAGACGCATGTAATATTTTGCAGTGCATCATTTTGCTAAAGATGCCCCCAAATTATTACTTTTACTAAAACTAGAAATCTCTCACTCAAGGTAACTCAACGATGAATACTTTCTATAAAGGATCCACAAGATCCATTATAAACATATTTTGGCCTTGAGAGAATCAAAGCTACACTTTATGAGTCCTGCATTGTAATTGCTTATATTGTAAATAAAAAGATGTTAAACATGACTTTTGGATTTCTAATTGTGGTACTACTCTTTTTGGATTGTATAATGCATGATAAGTGTAGCATTGCCCTTTTCGCCTCTTATCATTCTATTATTTTATTTTATACATATGGAGATGCATTATTGTTAATTAATTTTCTCATATGTTGATTGATCACACACTCTCCTTGTTATGGTTATAGTTGTATTTTATTTTCATGCAATGTACTTTAATCTCAAATAACCTTACCTTCAAACATTTACTTTTATGCAATTAATTTACAAATTTACTTTTAGTACTTAGATTAATTTGGATTAAATTAAATGAGGATAGTGGGGATATAGGGTAAAACCAAATTTTACATGGGGCATGATCCTTCTTCTTCCACTTGTTAAAATAGAACTGTGGATGCAAAAAAGTTAGAATTTTTTTCAATTCTACAAATTTTGGCGTGCTTGGCAAGGGCTCGATTTCCATGTTGAATTTGAGCCTAGTCCCTTTTTAAAATCTAGTTTGTATATCTCTTGAATTTTCCATGTAATTTTACAAGAGCTTTTTTAATGACAACTTTATTTTGAACTTCAACAAATTCTTAGTATTTCACAAGGCAACATTAAGAGTTAAAAATTTTGATAGGTTTCTTTGATTTTGGCACCAAAATTAAATTTTATCACTACAAAAAAGTAATTTTAAAAAAATGTGAAGAATTTTTTAAAGTATTCTTCAAAACAATTATTTGCTCTACATAGAGCAATTCACTCCCTAAGAAGAGAATCGCTTGGAAATTTTCCAAGCATATTTTGAAAAATGATTCTCTTAAATGTCTAAGAGTAATTTATCCAAAATTTGAAATTTATTCATTCAAAGATAATTTTCTAAGTATATTCAAGAGAGTGATGCTCTCCAAAACTGGAAATGATTCACTTGGAGAAATTTGCATAGAGGGATTTGCTCTAATTTTTCTACTCAAAATTTTCTAAGTACTTTAAAAGCAATTTGCTTCAAATATTAGAGTGATTCACTTCCCTATATATATTTATTATTTTTTAACTCTAAAACTATATTTATATAGGTACATATAGTACCTTGACACTATCTTTACCAAATTTTACACATTTTGAAAGTAATGAACAACAACTAGAGACCAGATAATAAGAAAGTTCTAAAAAATAAAATATTTTTCTCATTCTTGGAAAAGTTGTGATTTACTTACAAAAGCTACAATTTGGCTTAGGGGAGTGATATGCTCAACAAATGTGACAATTTTCTCAAGAAGCAATTTGCTCGATAAGAATAACACAAGTGAATTACTTGTAAAAGTGAGAAAATCACTAGACAAGCCTAGTGAATCACTCAAATAGGGTGCAAAAGTGAAATCAACATAAATTAAAAAAAAAATCACAAAAAACTATGTTTTAGGTATTTTATGTTGCACTAAGAATTTTTTAATCTAGAGGTATGTAACATTTGGAGGTGCAATATTTTTATAAATTTACCCCCAAATATTTACTTTTACTCAGAGAATTTTTTTCACCCTAATTAACTCAAGGGCATACGTTTTATATAGATAGGGGTCTAGGGCCCTCATCATATTCATCATTTGGTCATGAGAATTCAGAGCTACATTCTGTGAAACTCACATTGTACTTTATGCTCATGAGGTTGTAAGAAATTGACAAGTCCTTGTATATCCCATTAGAGGCATCATCCTCATGGTTTATAAAGTGCACAACAATTGGGTATGACCCTTCTATCTCATCTTGTCATTCACTTATCAATTTCATAATCAAATGAATGGGTGGACATTGATGTTATTCAAGTTCTCATGTGTTGATTGATCATATGCTATCCTTACTATGGTGTAATAGTTATATTTGCTTTCACTTCTCGCACTCTAAAATTTATACGTTTACTTTTTGCACTTTACATAATTTAATTTTGTACTTTAATTTTCACATTTAAATTCATGCATTTCCTTTTGCTCTTCTAATTTTATGCAAATTAATTAGTTTAGGCTAGAGATCCAAACAAGGAAAACAATGAGTTGAACTTAATCTAGAGTTTGATGGAAGCCTATGGCAAACCTATCCAACCTTATTGAAACTTGGATTTGAAGGCACAAAACTTAAATAAAATGTTGAAAAAATCCTCAAATCAATATAGTTTCTAGAATGCCTAGTGGTACAAGCCCCATTTTTATGCATTTTTATTGATTTTTGTGCCTAAAAATGCATCCATCATGGATGGAGTGATTGGCTCAAAATCAATTTTTTACAAAGTCTGATTCTACAAGTAATTTGCTCATGAAAGTGAGTCACTCATTCAATTTTTACACATTTAAGAATTTGCAAGGAGTGAGTGATTTTCTTGTCTTAACAAGTGTATAATTCAGTTCTAGTGCACTTTCAATGGGTTGAAATTAGAGTGATTCGCCTGATTTATTAAATCTGAACATACTTTTACCTCAAAATTTCACCCATTTTTTTATGTTTACACTTGAATTTTGTAGGAACTTTGTAGATGGTAACTCTAAATTGAACACCAAAAAATAAAAAATAAAAACCACAAAGACACCTTTAACAACATCCAAGCAAAGCAAAGGGACTTGAATCTGATCTTGTATGTGTATTGCCATGGGCAAAAACACTTAACTTATATTTTGAGTCCGTTTTGCATAAGCCCAAAAATAGTAAGTTATTTGCTTGCTAAATTGAGTGATTCACTCTAAAAGAGGGTGAAATTTGACCATGATAGTTCTAGTAAATGATTCACTCTAAAAGAGGGTGAAATTTGACCATGATAGTTCTAGTAAATGATTCACTCTAAGTGACCCACTCAAGCAATTTTATTTTCTTATAATTTTTTCCAAGTTTAGACAAATTAGCAAATCATTCAATAAAGCAATCAAATCATTTGACCTTTCGAGTGAATCACTCTACTTTTCCAATTCATTTAAAAATTTGTACATAGTAAGCGAATAATCTAAAATTACTAGCAAATCACTTCAAGTTACAAGCAATTTGTTTGAATAGATAGTTTAATATAAACTTGTGTTTTGGAAGTGAATTGCCTAAAATTATGAGCAAATCACTCTAATATATGAGTGAATATCTCACATAGGTATTTTAAAAAAAAATCATATTTTAACCTTGAGATTATATCTGTGTAGGTACAAGCATACGAATATGCAATCTAAATCTCAAAAATAGAAAAAGAGCATCAATTAATGGACATTATCACATACCATTGAAGAAATGAAAAAGGAAAGATAAAAGAACAAACTATTGCATAGGTGCACCAGGAGGATGAATTTTAATAGATCTTCGTATTGAGCCCCATCTCATCAAAAGGAAGGAGACTTATCAATGACTAACTTATCCAATGCTTTATGCCACCCCAAAGAGGTTATCTATGCTAACAAATGAGCTATTTTATCACCTTAATGAACCCTACTTGGGCTAATAAGGCACCTACAATGACCCACACCAACCCTTTATACTAAATACTGGTTGACACAAACAACCTAACAAATAACCCACTTTTTATGCATCAAATTTACAAGCAACTTATGTATTTTGGTATACAAAATGTACCTCTTATAATTACTCCTCCAATGTAGAGTCCACCTAGGTCTAGTCTATCTAATACTTCCAATATTCCTCCAATTTAGTCCTTAGTCCCATTAGGGTCATTACGTTTGAACCTGAACCTTGTCAAGAATATGTAAGTTGAAGTTGAAAAAATGGAGTTACAAGTATCTTAGGAAAATACCTAAGGATTAAGTGCCTCCATCTAGCCAAGAGCAAGAAAATGTGCAAGAGCCACCACATCAAAACCAACAAATCCTATAACTAGGATTGAAGTACACCCCTCCATAACAGGACATGTAACAACCTCTCAATCAATAGTGGGTTTACCCAAATATTCTATCTTAATATCCACCATATTACCCTCCATACCTATACTTTAATGACTCACTATCTAAACCCAAGGGAGAGAGCTAATTATTTTTCTTTTTCTACAAGGATTAATTTACTCTCTAATATGACCCAGTAATTTCATCAGTATTAAGGCATAACCATCTCAAATTCATTGTCATTGGAGATGATACTCAAGTGGACATGAGTGACCAACTTCCTATAATTATTGGTGTTAATTTCTTCTAACTTCACCATTATAAAAGATGTCATAAGTTGTACCCCCATTTCCCTACACTAGCCTATATGGGACAACTTGACCATGATGTAGGCATTACACTTTAAGGCCCATAATATTTAAAGGTGATGTCTATTCCCTAACTCTACATACTATCATCTGTGTAGGATTACTATGGCATAATTACTTAGTAATTAGTTAGTTCCATCTACCCATGAAACTATCTAAGACCATTACCACTCACCTGATAATGATCATGGTCACAATTTTCTTCTTTCAAGGTACCACCACTATATCGCCTAGTGAATGATCCAATGGATTATCCCATACCAATCCATCGTTAAGATTACCCAAGCCTCATTTCTAGGAATCACCCAAGCCTCATCATTAGGTCCACCCAAGCCTCACCACTAGGGTTTAATATTTCTTATTTTTTTTGCCTAACTCATAGAAATAAAGTGCTATAATAAATCATACCAAAATTCAACATATCATAATTGATAAAGACTAAAGAATTTAGGTACTTTATTTCCAATATAACACTAGAAAATTATACAGGTCCTTTATTTAAAAAGAAAGGAAGTAAAGCAACATCTAAAAATCATGATAAAATTTCATCAATTACTTTCTCCTACTATTCAATCTTCTTCTTCTATCTTGCCAACTACAAAAATTTTCCAAATTAACTCAACTTACAACGAAAGCAATTATTATTTTTATAACTTTTAAATCATATTAACAAAATTCATGACAATACACCCATAATGGTTATAAGGATATCCACCAAAATCATTACATAACATAACTCCTCCTAATTTTTTCTCATCCTCAATTGCAAATATTACATTTCAATACATAGTAGTAACCAAGTCTCATATTCTTTTTCAATGTCTTATTTTTTATAAGTCTTTTCTTCCACTTTGCTTTTGATCATAGATATAGGGATCATGACAACTCTTTGAATGAATATGCAAGCCTAACATACATCATGCAAATAAAATCATGCAAGAACAATGCAATATTTTGGTCCTAATAGAATATATATGCAAGCCTAACATGCATCATACTAATAAAATCATGCAAGAACAATGCAAGATTTTGGTCCCAATAGAATGTATATGCAAGCCTAACATGCATCATTCAAATAAAATCATTCAAAAACAATGCAAGATCTTAGTTCCATGTTAGAATGTATATGCCAACCTAACATTCATCATACAAATAATATCATGCGAGAACAATGCAATATTTCGGTTCCAATAGAATGTATATGCAAGTCTAACATACATCATACAAGAACAATGCAAGATTTTGGTCCCAATAGAATGTATATGCAAGCCTAATATACATCATACAAATAAAATTATATGAGAAAAATGCAAGATTTTGGTCCTAATAGAATGTATATGCAATCCTAATATGCATCATACAAATAAAATCATTCATTAACAATGCAAGATCTCAATTCTATGATAAAATATATATGCAAGCTGAACATGCTTCATACTAAAAAAAACCTTCATTAACAATGCAAGATCTCAGTTCCATGATAAAATGTATATGCCAACCTAACATGCATCATAAAATCATTCAATAACAATGCAAGATCTCAATTCATAAATCTTACAATCTTCTTATATAATCATGGGTTTACTACTCTCCTAGTAAACCCAACTATAATCTCTATATATATATTTCAAAATATAAATTAATATTGATCTTTAACAAACACAATATTCCATCAATATTCATATGACTAAAGTCTTTAATATTTAAATTAATATTAATTAATAGTTTCAATATTCTACTAATATTAATTAATATTATTATACTATATTAATATTGATTAATAAACAAACCTATTATTAAATCAATATTAATAAGACAAAAAGGGCTCATAGTCAAATGTCCATGTATAAAGCATATATATATCCTTTTTTCCATTGGATAAATGATTTCTAATATAGGCTATAACTAGCATATGTTTAGCCAGAGAAGTTTTGAATCCATTTAAAACTAAGATATATCAATCTCACAAAGGTAGCTAACATTTCTTATTTAAATTTTGCCTTCTAATATGGGATTCAAATTTACCTTAGCCTAATTTTTAAAATTAATCGATTTCAAAAAGCATAAATTACAATTATCATCCTATTCAAGATTTTATAAAGTACGGTTATAATCTACAAGATGGGACTTTAAATTCCAGGCTCTAATCACCACATAAAGACAAAACCAATGAACTTCTGAAGAAGCAAATATGGATTTTAAAGTCATTAAGGAAAGAATGTAAGTATAGTTGTAAAGCTTACTAGGGATCTAGAGAAATATGGTCCGATTTGCTTCGGCTTTTTTAAACTTTATTTTCCACCTCGGTCCTTTCATTCACACGTTCGAGAAGAGCGCAAACTCTTTCCTAATAGCTATCATTGTTAATTATTGAATGAGTGTCTGGCACCTATTAAATAAACATCCTTCATGCTAATACTAAACAAACTTCTATATTTGGTTACCTTAATTTTTGTTACTCTCTTTTTTATAAAAGTAAACATACTTTTATATCTGGTTGTCCTAATTTTTTATCTCCATTTTATAATAATAAAAAAACTTCTATATCTATTGCCCTAATTATTATTATTATCTCTCCTTTTTATAATAATAAAGACTATTATATCTGGTTGCCTCAATTTGTATCCTTCTCTTTTTTTTAATTATAAATAACTTCTATATCTAGTTGCCCTAATTTTTATTATTATCTCTCCTTTTTATAATAATAAACAAACTTCTATATCTAGTTGCCCTAATTTTTATTATTATCTCTCCTTTTTATTTTCAGCTGTCTTTTTATCTATAAATAGTTTTTCTTCTTCTTTAAGATAAGTCTTTCTATCTATGAATAATTTTTCTTCTTCTTTAAGAAAAGTCTAATTTTAACATAATGTATTTTTTAACATTAATTTTCCCACGTTCCTATTAATTAAAAATATGCACTTTAAATAATATTTATTTATAAAAAGTGCCCCACACCGCTTTTTTTTTAAAGTAATACTTAGCTGAGTTGCAAGCTTCCTGTAGTGGTAAGGGCTTTGGCCTCTCTTTTAAAGGTTTTATGAGGGGTCCTAGTACCCTTAAAAAAAAGTAATACTTAGTAAGATTAATTTTTAATTAACTAATACTTTTTAAACAAGGGTAATAGTAATAAATTTAATTACTCACTTTATAGTATTAAACTAATTAATATTATTTCTAATTTCTAATGTTAATATTAATTACTAATTAATACTATTTCTAATTTCTAATGTTAATATTAATTATTAACATTAGTATTTAATATTTTAAGTATTAATAATGCTAACATTATTATTAATACTATACTTGACAAATAATTAATCAATCAAGTTCTATGCTTTGAAACACATGAATTAATGCATCCTAATGACCAAATAAGAGCCTAAACAACACAAGGGCTCTTGCTAAAAGTTGTCCTCACCCGATGCATTCCACAACAACAAGATAAATTGATGCACAACAATACTATTCTCTAAGCAGGAGGCATCATGATAACTACCAAGTTATCAACCACCCACAAGAGATCCCCTAAACACAATTGTAAGGGTTCTTTTGCCTTTATAGCAACCTCCTTGATTATGCATCTAATCACACATGCACACATGCAAATACTTCTACATGATAATTTTACCCCTATGGCTATCATATTGAAATAATCCATCATTTTCCTTTTTACACTTAACTCTAATGGTTTTACCATACCAATCCACCTATGAGAGTACCTAGTCTTGCAACCATAAATTTTATCAGTAGTACCTGTTGGTCATCAAATCTGCACAAGAAAGGACTTTTGATGGGTTTGCGCGCCCTGGACCTGCGACCAACATTGAAAGGCCGAAGGGAAGATATGCCCCTCGTGCCAATCTCTGGAGAAGGCCGGCTCCTATACTAATCTACTTTTGGGGTTTGAGATAAGAGTGCAGGAAAGGGATAAAAGGAGTTCGGGTTAGAGAAAGAAATAAAAGGGGTAAGGGTTAGATATTGATGATTCAAGGTGGGGAAGAACAGGAAGCACGATCACTCACTAATAACTCGAATAATAGCAAAAAACACCAAGAATAGACGAAAGAAACGCAGTGCCAACCTTCCTATGTATCCTCTGGACGGGTTCGCAGGGTTCTCCTCTCTCTCTCGCTGGAATTCAGGGTTCAGAGTAACAGTGATTAAGACGAGGGAATAACAAAAACCTCGATCCACCAAGCAGCATAAAAGAAAGCAACAAATATGTTTTTCCCTCCTATGTATCCTTCAAGGCGAATTTCAGGGTACAGTCCCCAATCGCACACCGAATTCAGGATTCAGAGTCTCAGTATACGAATGCAGACAGACAAAAGAATTAAGCACATAAGGCAGCATAAAAGAGATAAATAGAGCACAAAAGATCTTTAGTATTAGACGCAGGACATCAAGTTACAGCAACTTTCTAGCAGAAAGTTCCCCCCTTTTACATTGCAAATCCTGGGTTTTTATAGAGGACCCGGCCCTCTGAGTCATTATTACAAAAACGACGGAGTACATCTTCGGGCTCTGAGAAATCGGCTCCTCGCGGCTGCTGCGACTGAGTTTTCAAATCGGTTATCGAATCTAGCAATTGTGACCGGGTCAACTGTGGAAACATTTATTTAATTCCCGAGTGTCCCTGGCTTCTGGATGTTGTGCTTGAGTGATCGCTATGCCTGTCGGGTTTTACTTCGAGGATTGTTATGTCCCTTTCATTTTCCAGAATTGGTCAACGGACTTATCGGGTAAGGAAGGGGGTACTTAGAGCTTTTGATCACCTTGGGAAGCTACCCGCCTTGGAACGTGGACCCGAAAAGTGCTTCGCTACATATCCACCTCGCTGAAGCCTTGGGCCGAAGTAGATTCCCCTTCTTTTGTTCTTCGCAAAATAATACTTCGTAGAAACTTCTTTGGGGATGTTGATTGCCGATCGGGTTTCATCTTTGAAATGGGGCTCTGTCCTTTGCTGGCGAAACTGCTTCGACTAGAAAATTTTTTGGCCCGTCTCCTTCTCAAAACTATAGTTTGGAGCATATCCTCCCGAAGCGCTTCTCTATCATTTTGCTTCGGGCACCACTGCTTCGGGCGAAAACTGGCCGAAGTAGGTGTTGGGAATACTTCGGGCCCGAAGTATTTTTCCTGCCTTGGCTGATTTGGATTATGCTCTCCTTCTTCGGTGAGGTCGTTTGAATGTCGCTTCGCAAAACTTCCGCCCGAAGCGGCTACTGAAAATGCTTCGGGTGCAAAGCGTTATCTTTGTATTTTCCTTGGCAAAATTACTTCGCAAGGTTTTCGCCCGAAGTGGTGTTTTGAAGTACTTCGGGCCCGAAGCTCTTTTCACGTCCTCTTTTTCTTTCGGCGAAGCAATTTTCCTAGGCCTGTTTGGTAACGAAGCTCTTTCTTCTTCACTCTATGATAGGGAGAGTCAAAATTGCTGTAACTAAAAATAAAAGAAAACTTTCAACAAGGAAATACTATACAAAATTCTACTATCTTCTACCCCTTGTACAATGTGGCAAAAAAGTGTCAACAAGTACCATATTCTAAAAATAACATAATCCAACTTAAGTAAGTATAAAGTACAACTATCAACTCATATTGATAGAACAAAATAGGATCATGCATTAATTATCAACACACCAGTACATCAATAAAACAACAAGGGAAGGTCCTGCCAAGATGGACCATTGCATATACCCTCTCTATCACCCCTACCATCATTTAGGCTATTTGATATACTATCCTCATCAACACTTTGGCCAACCTCTTCCATAATAAAATAATTCCAATGTACCTGCTATACCTCAAAACCAACTTCCTAATTAGACATATTAGGGTCCTTGAACCTATTGGTTTACTCATTTATTTATTGTATGCTATGAAGTATTTATCTACCTTTGATGATAATTAGAACAATATGGTGTTGGATCATCTCAATGAGCAATTGACACTCAAGTCAAACCACCTCATTCAAGAGGACATAATGGCATGTTTACTAATACAATATTTCTAATAAGACTATGTTTTTTTGTAATTTAGTGAAAAATCTCTTACAGAGCCATCTAGGTCTGAGAAACCACAACCAGAGGGTCCTATACCATCAAAATACCCTAGGATTCGTGCCTGGTCCTGATCGCACCAACATTATCAACTATATTTTGGGTACCTGATGTGCATTTTGTAGGGTGGATATTTGAACCAAGGACCTCCCTTGGAGGATTGACCTACCCTCTCCAACTCACCTACAACACATGGGTAAAAATTTGGTTAGTGGTGAAAACAACACCAAAGAAACCCTTAGACCCTTGGCCACAACCAACGAGGAATAAAAAAAAATTGTATTCGTAAGAGGGAGTGAGAATCATACCCGAGATGGCCACAACTATCACATCCCACCCTAGAAGAACTCTCTTAAGATAATATTTATGTATTGATACTTGGTTTCAATACCTGATATGTTTGTACTATGTTTGTTTCTGTTAAGAGAAAATGATGTTGCGTTGCATTACTTGATTATAGGAATAGGTTCTCTCGTAGGTGGAGATTGACACCAAATATGAGAAGGGAAATTATGATAATGACAACTCAACAAGTAAGTGTTCATGTTCCCATCATTATTAGTCTCCTTCAAATATGGGTGATGATAACTAAGAGCATATTAAAATACCTGCCCACTTAAAGGAAAAACGGTATTAAGGAATATTGAGCATGCATAATTTTCTTGTGTTTGCCATTTATGTGATGCATTTAAATCCACAAGCAATTTTGCAAGAGATTGACATTCTTGAATCTTACCTTGAAAAATGCACATTAAGCAATGAGTTTGCACCTTACAAAACTACTTTAGAAATATTTTGAATGCATTTGAAAAATGTCATAAAAATTTATAAGCTTTATTGTGATTGTAAACGATGAGAATAAGTGATGTTTATTCCACCAAGACTTTGTAATATTTGATGTAATTTTTGTATAAGCTCATGTATAGTAGGAATGAAGGCCTAATAATATAGTCTTCACCTCGGATATTGATAGGAGATGTATGCATGCCATTAAAATGGAATTGATAGAGTAAATGGAAGTACTTTTGATTATTGCTTCTTGCAAATTGTAATGCTTATGGATGATGAATGGAAATACATGTCTTTCTTTAGTTGAATAGTGTATATGAAAACTTGTGAGTGGCAATTTGTGTCAAACTATTGTATGTACCAATAAACTGTAAGGTTAACCATGAATCAAATAGACAACACATTTTGGATGACAAGAAACAAACCTTCCACACCTTGTAAATGAGTAGAGAATATAATGGTGCTTAAGATGGATATCCCAAGGCTTAAGTAAGTTATCACAAGAAATAATGATTAATGGCTACCTCATTGTGGAGATGAGGATAATAACAAAGTCCATGAATTGGATGGCCACCAGGGTGGTGTATCATCTAACTTTAATGGCATTCTCCTAATTACTAGTCTTCATGGATAGTATGGAGAGGAGGTGATTCCCTTTGGTGAGGGATAGTTCACCTATTTGTATGGTATAACCATTGAAACATCCTCATACTATTTGGTGATGGTATGATGGATATAGCCATTGAAACATCCTCATACCATTTGGTGATGGCATGATGGATTTGTAGAAGTTGGTGCTTCTACTCAAGAGTAACTAGGGTTCCAATGTTTCTTGATATCTTGTTACTCGGACTACTTACTATTCATTGGGATATCATAGACTTAGATCATTATTATATCCTCCGCTTGTTGAAAGGAAAACAAAACAAAAAAAAATTAGTGGATGAGTAGTAGCAATTGGGGTTGTTACAGTTGGTATCAGAGCGTAGTTCATAGGGATAACTACTTTCGTGAGGAGAAAACTCAAAAGCATAAATTCCATAACTCTAAACGATACATACTTGGTAAGGACAAGGTTAGTACTTGAGGCTACCGATGTTCAAGTTTCTTTCTCCCATGAATAGATCCACAGTCATTTGAAAGTGGAAGAGCTAAGCGAACCCTCCACATTTTGTGGGTTTTAAGTGGTGTACCTTAGACTCTTTTGGGAAATTACTCGACATCTGTGTCTTTTGAATCACTTACTCCTTATTTTCAAGTGTGTATAAATAGCAACCAGAGTTAGTGGAATAAACTAGGGAGTGAACCTAGGAATAGTAGACTACTTTGGGGATTTTATGTTGAAATCTACGTTTAGATAGTAATTTAGGATTTCAACTATGGAAAAATATTGAAATTTAACACAACTTTTTACCCAAGAAAAACATGGTGACAAACTTGAGAAGTAAGGGAAAGGGAACTTTACAACAAGCTAGTCCAGATAGTACCGAGCCTAGACAAATAGGAGAAAGTTTAGGGAATTCCAACAAGGACATGGAGAATATTACAACTATTGTCTCCTTAATGCAAGGACAAATTAACCAGATCCTACAAGCTATTAGTTCACAACACAACAACAACAACCTTGATATGGGAAGTTCAAAAGTTGGAAATCCTATTAATGATGTGAATGAGGACCTTGAGGTTAGGGAATTTGAAGCTATACTTGATCAGGATACTGATGATCGAGAAGGCATGGCCCGTATTGAAATAGAAATGGGTAAGGATATAAAGAATATTAAGGTGACAAAGTTCACTGGAAAAGGTGGTGAAGATGCAGCTGACTCCTAGCTAGAGGAATTGGAAACTTTTTTCTCTCTGAGAAATTATTCCTCTGAAACCAAAACCACATTTTCCATCATTCATCTAGGATATTCAGGATGTACCTAGTGGAACACCTATAGAAAAGGACATAAGATCAAACCAAACAAGCTGAAATGGGAAATTTTTGTGGACGCTTTCAAGAAGAGATTTCTCACAAAACAATTCTACCTGAATAAATATAAGGAATTCTCTATGTTGCAGCAGGGAACAAAGTCTGTGGAGGAATACTTTGAGCAATTTGTGAGACTACTCAAGTATGTGCCATCATATGACCATGATGATGAGATGAAGATACAAAAATTCATTCTAGGAATGAAACCTCAGATAAGAAATGTGATAGGTGTGCACAATCACAAAACCATACAAGAAGCATATGATATGGCTCGATGGACAGAGTCTACCCAAGCAACCATTGAGACCCATAACAATTCCACAAATTGGTCAAGCAAGGGATGCAAGTTTTAGAAGAAGAGGAAGTGGGAACATGAACGTGGTCAACAGAACAAAGGAAATCCAAGGTTTGAAAAGTAAAATAATGGGGGTAAAAAGAATTTCAAGAAAGGATTTCACCAAAAGAATAACCATCACAACCACTTCAACAACAATAATAGAAACTACCAAGCTCCAAAGCAGCCAATTTTGCTACAAGTAGTGGATGCAGGAAAATAGGTTCAAGAAGGAGATTCGGCCCAAAAAATTAAGTGCTTTAATTGTGGAGGTCCACATTTTGCCATTAATTGCCCATCTCATGCAAGCACTAGTACAGATAGGCCTAACCATAAGATCTATGCAGCAACAACAACGCAAAACTTGGAGGGACAGGCTACACCTTTACTCCTGAATGGTAAACTCTTTGATAAAGAAGTTAAAATTTTAATTGATAGTGGGGCTACTGATAGCTTTATTTCTAGTAACCTAGTCAGGGATATGCCAAAAAATCTAGGATCTTTGGCACAAGGGTGGAAAGTTGAGTATGGGTCTGGTCAAACATACTATGTTAACCAATGTTTTTCCCCAACTAGAATCACTCTACCCAATGGCTCTACTAGATGGCATCTATATGTAGCACCCTTACATGCTTTCGATATCATCTTGGGAATGGATTGGTTGAAAGCCCACAAAGCCTTGGTAAATTTCCAAGAGAGATGGATTGAGTTTACCAATGAAGATAAGAAAAGGTTAAGGATGTATAGTGAAGTGAGGGAATTTCAACCACTACTAATATCCGTAATGCAATTGAAGAAAACCATTAGAAAAGGAGGATTAGTTTATGTGGTCAAACTCAAGGAAAAAGAAGAAGTCCCAAAGGAAGAAGTAATTAGAAATTTTCCACTCTTGCAAGAATTTTAGGATGTTTTCCTTGATGAATTACCCGGATTGCCACCCAAGCATGAATTTTATTTCACTATAGAGCTAATGCCAAGCATGGAGCCTATCCATAGAGCTCCCTATAGGATGAACCCCATAGAAATGCAGGAATTGAAAGTGCAACTTCAAGAGTTGCTAGAGAAAGGGTTAATAAAACCAAGTGTATCACCTTGGGGAGCACTTGTTTTATTTGTAAAGAAGAAATATGGTTCATTAAGGCTATGCATAGACTATAGAATGCTAAATAAGGCAACCATCAAGAATAGATATCCTTTTCCAAGGATAGAATATTTGTTCGATCAATTGAAAGGTGCCTCTATTTTTACAAAAATTGATCTCAAATTCGGATACCATCAACTGAGAATTTGAGAGGAGGACACTCATAAAACTGCATTCAAAACTAGGTATGGACACTATGAGTTCACAGTCCTACCATTTGGATTGACCAATGCACCAACAACCTTCATGAATTTAATGAATAGTGTGTTTAGAAAGCAACTGGATCGGTTTGTTCTGATATTCTTAGATGATATTTTGATTTATTCCCGTAGTAGAGAAGAACATGATAGGCACTTGAGGATAGTGCTAGAGTTGTTAAGGAAAAACCAACTCTATGGGAATTTATCTAAGTGTGAATTCTACGTCCCACAAGTACATTACTTGGGACATATCATATCAGTAGATGGAATTGTTGTAGATCCAAGGAAGATAGAAGTCATTCTGAATTGGCCACCCCCTACAAATGTGATAGAAGTAAGGAGCTTCATGGGTTTGTTAGGTTACTATAGGAGGTTTGTAAAGGATTACTCCAAGATTGCTTATCCAATAACCAACCTACAAAAGAAAGGAAAGGAGTTTAAATGGATAGACAAATGTGAAGTTGCATTTAATTTGCTTAAACAAAAGCTTACCTCAACTCCTATATTAAAAATTTTGGATCCTTCAAGGAATTTTTTTGTTTGCACTGATGCCTCTTTGGAAGGATTAGGAGGAGTCCTATCCCAAGATAAATTTGTGGTAGCATATGAGTCTAGAAAACTCAAGAAGCACAAAGTTAATTATGCTACTCATGATTTAGAACTTGTCGTAGTTGTTCATGCTTTGAAAATTTGGTGACATTATCTGGTGGGTAGACCATTTGAATTAAGGACCGACCATCAGAGTTTGAAGTACATTTTTACTCAACCATTGTTGAATGCTAGACAAAGAAGATGGATCGAGTTCTTAGTAGAGTATGACTTTGGTATTGAATATATCAAAGGTAAGGAGAATAAAGTCATCGATGCCCTAAGTAGAAGGAAGCACATAGCCACTTTGACTCGTAGTCATGTGGATTTAATGGGGCAATTCAAGAAAATGCAGTGCTAGGATCAAGAATGTAGTGAGATTTGGGCTAAAATAGAACAAAACCTAAATGAAAATCAAGATTATAGCATCAAGGATGGACTCTTATGCTTTAAGGATCGGGTAGTTATACCTAAAATGGGTAATTTGAGGAGAGTAATTATGCGTGAGGCTCATAATTCTCCTTATTCCGCTCATCTCGGAGGAGCCAAGATGAGGGAAAACATGAAAAAGACATTTTACTGGTCTGGCATGAAGAAAGACATTACAGATTTTGTGGCACGATGTTTGCAATGTCAGAAGGTGAAAGCTGAACATCAACACCCAACAGGAAAATTGTACTCCCATGATATACCCATTCAAAAATGGTAGGTTATATCAATGGATTTTATTGTGGGTTTGCCTAAGACAAAATACCAACATGATGCAATTTTTGTTGTAGTAGATAAACTTACCAAGGTTGCACATTTTATACCAGGGAGTACCACGGATGACGTTGTAGTCATTGCCAATAGATTTTCCAAGGAAATTTTTAGGTTGTATGGATTTCTAGAGATGATTATCTCTGACAGGGATTCTAGGTTTACTTTTGAGTTTTGGTAGGCTCTCCATCATGCAATTGGCACAACTCTGAATATCAGTTCTGCATATCATCTAGAAATGGATGGACAAACGAAAAGGGTTAACCAAGTCTTGGAAGATATGTTGCGCATGTATTGCATGGACCAAAAGTCTCGTTGGGAAGACTATTTGTATCTGGTTGAGTTTGCTTATAATAACAACTATCATTCTTCCTTGAATATGGCCCCTTTTGAAGCCTTGTATGGCAGACGATGCAGGACTCCGTTATCTTGGGATAATCCAGAGGATCGGGTTGTCATTGGACCAGAAACGGTTAGAGAAATGGAAGAGCAACTAAGACTAATCCGACAGAGGCTCAAGGAAGCCATGGATAGACATAAGAGCTATGTTTATTTAAAGAGAACACCTAGAGAATTCTCTATGGGTGACAGAGTGTTTCTAAGGGTAAAACCTAAGAAAAGCGCCATCAAATCAATAAAATTGGATCCTAGATTTGTTGGACCATTTGATATTGTGGAGAAAATAAGTCTAGTAGCCTACAGGCTTGACTTACCACCTAACCTATCAAAGATCCATAACACTTTTCATGTATCCCTACTTAGGAGATATATTGTTGATCCTGACCATGTGTTAGATGTTTCTAATTTGTAGATGGCAGATCCGACAACCTATGAAGTAAAACCTATGAAGATCTTGGAATTTCATTCCAAGACAATGAGGAAACGAAATATTGATCAGTGCAAGGTCTAGTGGGACCAGTATTCTGAAAAGAATGCCACTTGGGAAAAAGTGGAAGACATGAAAAAATATTTTCCTTATTTATTTGATGATATTATGTAATAATACAGGTTGAACTATATACCACTTATGGAAAGTGGAGACTATGCAAAAACTATGTTTTTATTGGCTTTTATGTATTATTGCAGGAGAAACACAAGGGACTATGTTTAATCCAAGGGGGGAGTATGTCACGCCCCACCTTGGAAGAACTCTCTTAAGATGTTATTTATGTATTGATGCTTGGTTTCAATACTTGATATGTTTGCAATATGTTTGTTTTGTTAAGAGAAAATGATGTTGCATTGCATTACTTGATTGCAGGAACAGGTACTCTCGTAGGTGGAGATTGACCACCAGAGATGAGAAGGGAAATGATGATAATGACAACTCAATAGGTAAGTGCTCATGTTCCCATCATTACTAGTCTCCTTCAAATATGGGTGGTGATAACTAAGAGCATCTTAAAATACCCATCCACTTAAAGGAAAAATGGTAGTGAGGAATATTGAGCATGCATCATTTGCTTGTGTTTGCCATTTGTGTGATGCATTTAATTTCACAAGCAATTTTGTAAGAGATTGGTATTTTTGAATCTTACCTTGGAAAATGCACATTAAGTAATGAGTTTGCACCTTACAAATTACTTTAGAAATATTTTGAATGCATTTGAAAAATATCATAAAAATTTATAAGCTTTATTGTGATTGTAAACAGTGAGAATAAGTGATGTTTATTCAGCCAAGACTTTGTAATACTCAATGTAATTTTTGCACAATCTTATGTATAGTAAGAACAAAGGCCTAATATTAGTCTTCACCTCGGATATTGATAGGATATGTATGCATGCCATTAAAATGGAATTGATAGAGTAAATGGAAGTATTTTGATTATTGCATCTTGTGAATTGTAATGCTTTTAAATGATGAATGGAAATACATGTCTTTCTTTAGTTGAATAGTGTATAATAATAACTTGAGATTGGCAATTTGGTTCAAACTACTGTATGCTCAAATAAATTGTAAGATTAACAATAATTCAAATAGACAGCACATTTTTGGATGACTGAAAATAAACCTTACACATCTTGCAAATAAGTAGAGAATATAATGGTTTTTAATACGGATATACTAAGGCTTAAGTAAATTAACGAGAAATAATTATTAATGGCTACCTCATCATGGAGATGAGGATAATATCAAATTCCATGAACTGGATGGCCACCAGGATGGTGTATCATCTAACTTTAATGGCATTATCCAAATTACTAGTCTTCATGGATAGTATGGAGAGGAGGTGATTCCCTTTGGTGAGGGATAGTTCACCTATTTGTATGGTATAACCATTGAAAGAATTCTCATACCGTTTGGTGATGGTATGATGGATATAGCCATTGAAAAATCCTCATACCATTTGGTTATGGCATGATGGCTTGGTAGAATTTGGTGCTTCTACTCAAGAGTAACTGGGGTTCCAATGCTTCTTAATATCTTGTTACTCGGACTACTTACTATTCATTGGGATATAATAGACTTAGATCATTATTATATCATCTACTTGTTGAAAGGAAAAAATAAATAAACAAACAAAAATTAGTGGATGAGTAGTAACAATTGGGGTTGTTACAACAACCAACATCCTTTGTTAAGTTTCCCACAATGATAAACCGACTCACCCACTCAAGCAAATTCTAATAAGACTATGTTATGGTCTAGGAGATTGCTAAATAATTCAATAAATGATTAAGCATCAATAGTTGAACCTTTCATGTGTAGGATTGATACTATGGAAAATTGGTATTCAATTATGTTTCAATTAAGTATGATGTAAAGGGATCCTCAAGAAAATATCAATTATTTCAATACTAGATTTTTGAGAATTTTTAATTTAATTCCATAAAATCATAGACCAAATGAAGAGCAAGTAGTTCCATATTATATCAAGGGTTTGCAATTTGATTTAACATTAATGGTTTGTAATACTAACCATAAAACACTAGCTATAGAATTTAAATTAGTAGCTAGAGGTGAAGATGTTCTCATTAGAGTAGGAAAAATGTCCCTTGCCCCACCAATATCTTATGCAATCCAAATTTTCCAAAATGCACCAATGCCAAATGATACACCCAATTTTTATCCTATCCTAAATCCTCAATCAAACACCTTCATCCATCCTTATCAATCACCATACATCATCACTCATTCAAGACAAAATACATCATCCACAATAGCACTTGAGCATCTGCTTCCAACCCTCTTCACTCCATCTAATCTAGGTATTTTTTTAACAATAAATTCATAATTAAATAAATATTAAAAGTAATTAAAACCTTAGTAAATCATAACAATATTTTGAAATAGCAGTGGTAGCAACTACAAAATTAAAACCCCAAAATACCCCATACTTGATAAAATATCAAGTGTATTGGCAACGCAATAACCAAGGGATATGGTTAATTCCAATATAGAAGTAGAACTAGCATAATGCATGAGTGTCAGTAGGAATTTACAGACTATATTATACACTCAACAATGACAAGTTAAACAAGTTGCTACCACTAGTCAAGTTGCTCCTATAGCAAATATTACTATGTATCAACAACCTTAGACTATGTAATTAATACCTATCTTGCCTAACCCCAATAGTGTAATAAAAGTAAATTTTAGAACTATTGAGATAGTGTTGGAAATATTAGGTATTTTGGTTGTCATTGATGTCAAAGGTAGAATTATCTTCAAGGTATAAATAATAAGGTACAAGGCAAAAGCAAAAATATGTTGATGAGAAAAATTGAAATGGTTATCAAGGCAATATACATCTCCAAGTTATTTTTACTAAGAAAAAGGTTATAATATTTAAATAAAAATTTAAATATTACAAAGGAGGTAAAAGTTTCAAAGACAAAATTATTTCTAATACACCAAGGTTTCAAAGGTTTCAAATATATTAACATTATAATATTTTAATATTATAATGCAAAGGTTTCAAAGTTAAAATAAGTGCCAAAGGAAATAATATTCAAATTTATTTGAAGCACCGACGTCAATGCATGAAGGGGAAAGCATATTTAAAGGGGGAAAATTATTTAATTTTCCTAAGGTGGATAGCAAGCAAAAAACATGAGATCCACTTGATCGTTCGATTCATTGAGGGCAGAGTAGAAGGAAAGGATAGGCGCCTAATTTCTAAATCAAAAATTATGAGATCCGCTCGATCATTCGATTTGTTGAGGGAAGAGTAGAAGGAAAGGACAGACGCATGATTTCTAAAGCAAATTTCAAAAGTCAAAAGGGGAAGCAACAAGTTTGAAGTCTCATTTGGGTGGCTAGCCTAGATGGCAGGGAGACCCTACGCTAGATCATTGGCAGAGAGGTGGTCTCGATTTTGAAGCACGGTAGGGACAGTTTTGCTAATTTTTTGGTTGAGAAAGATATCACATAGTGTGGCAGTTGAAATAAGAGTACGTGCGTTTTGGTTGTTGTGTTGGCAGCTAGCCCACACAGTGTCCAAGCTTGCACTATGGCACAAGCCAGCTAGAGGTGGGAGGTTTGGATTGCGGCAATAGTATTTTTTTTTTTTATTTGTGGAAAACATCCCAAAAGGGATGCCACTTTCGGGTAAGACCCAAGGAGGCGGGGGTATCCATTCCGCCAAAAATGCCCAGGACTCGGACCTGGCCTACCACCTTTGACATACTCAAGGAGCAAACAAACACACAAAACCAATTTAAAAATAAGTAAATAACAACAAAAATAATAAAATAAAATAAAAAACATGCTCCTTGAGTGTGTCAAAAACAAAAGCACAACCAAACACGCACAATAAGATAAAAGAAACCACAACACAAACCACATAGAAAAACACAAGAACCACATAACAAAACACAAACAAGACAAAAACAACAGAACACTACAAAGACATAACCCAAAAAAAACATGAAAAATAAACACAACCAAAACCTTAAAAATTTAAAAAATAAAATAAAAATAAAAATAAAAAACAACCAACAACAGACAATAAACAAAAACAAAAAACATAGAAAACACTCACACATAAAAACACGAAATAACACAAACAAAGAGAAACCCAAGAACAAGAACGAAAAAAACACAAGAACAATAACAAAAAACATAAAAAAAAAAAAACAAAACAACAAAAACACAAGAACAACAAAAAACAACACAAAGAACACAAAAACAAAACAAAACAAAAGAACCCACCCACCTTAAAAAACTAAACAAAAAAAAAAAAGAAAAAAAAATTGAACAAAACAATGACCTATCTAGACCAGAAGACTATTAAGGCAAGAATCAACAGAGGAAACAAAATAAAGAATAGAATGAGCTAGGGAACTAAAAAAAACTGAATGAACCAAAGAGAAGCAAAAAAAAAAACAAGAAGAAACTAGGTACCTTCAAAACTGGAGCCATCCAAAGAAATGATAGAAAGAAGAGCTTCCCTAATTTGAGAAGCCCACCATATAGGAGGGTGGCCATAACAAGTAAGATCACCTTTGTCCAAAGCCCAATTAGCTAAAGCATCAACACTCTTGTTTTGATCTCTCGACCACATGATTGTAATCAACTTTCAAAAATCCCATCCGGATTAACCGAATCTTCTCAATAATTCTTTTTATTCTCCAATCCACCTTATGATTCTTAGAAGGAGTCTTCAAGAGATTAATCATAAGTTGAGAGTCAGACTCAACTAACACCTTTTCCCATCCAACCTTAGTAGCCTCCTCGAAGGCCTCCGAGGATACCATACCCCTCAAGCAAGGTTATTGGAAAGAATACCCAAATTCTCAACAAAAGTAAAAACCAGGGAGCCATCCGAAAGTCTACCAATTCCTCCCACACTCGGCTTTTCCAGGGTTCCCTCTAGAGGCTCCATCAGTATTGACTTTTCCAAAATCCTTAGGAGGAGGTTGCCAATTTCTAGTCCTATCCATCTTACTAATACTCACATTCCCTTTAAGTTGGTTGCCCTTAGAAGATTTAATCTTCAATCTTTGCATCACTTGATCCCATCTTTGGTGGGAGTTTTGGGGGTGATTAAGGAGTTGATGGACCGATTCAACTAAGTTGGCTATGGTCTTTTGCCAAATATAGTGAATATCCTTCCTATCTTGATTAAAAATTTGGTTGTTCCTTTCATTCCAAATATTCCAAAGAAGAATGGTAGAACCCATCCAAACTAACTGCCTAATAAAATGATCAACACCCTCTTGATTAGGCCAATCCCTCCAAAGTCTGTTCAAAAGTAAAAAAATTGGACCACTCGTAAGCCAAGTAAAGTGGCCATTCTCCTCCATAGCTCGGAGGCTAAAGTACACTCAATAAAAATATGGTTGATATTTTCTACATTCTCTTCACACATTTCACATCTAAAAGGGCCATGAAAACCACGCTTCATAAGTTGCTCACAAGTAAGCACCCTACGATGCAATAAAAGCCAATTAAAGAACCTCACCTTAGGCCAGAGCTTTTGAGCCCACAATCGAGAAAATATGTCAGAAGAATGGTTGGGATTATTATGGCATAAGGTCAAATAACCTTGAGCAACCGAATACTCACCCTTAGTAGTGTTGTTCCATCCAAAACAATCTTTTTCATGGGACCAAGAGAGGGATCTCATATGAAGGATGCCTTGGATATCTTGTCTTTGCCTTTCTGGGATTTGAATAGGCCAGTCCTCAATAGGGATCCAATATCTACCAACCTTTGAATTACCAAGATGGTACCGACAGTAATTAGCCACCTTTATCCAATTAGCTCGGTGAAGCTCCTCCATCCAAGGCCTCCAATCGGGAAACCGAGTTATCAAAGGCTTGTGACCATCCCAAGAATCTGTCCAAAAATTTGCATGTTGACCATTATGAATGATCCAAAATAATTTTTTCTTTATCAAATCCTCACCAGCCTTAAGAACTGCTAAAATGGGAGAACCTTTGGTAGGAAGTTGATAGCGAACAAGGTCTTCGGGACTTTTGTTCTCAAGCATATTTAGCACGGAGATTATTGGCCCAAAGAGCATTAGGGTTATGCAACATCCTCCAATATAATTTAGCAGCTAAAGCTTTGTTGTTATTAATTGAAGACCAGGATCCTAACCCCCCTTCACTCTTAGGAAGACATAAAGTATCCCATTTCACCAAGGCTCATTTTCTTTTCTCCTTAGTACCACTCCAAAGGAAACGATGACTCGATTTGATCCAATTCTCGAAGAACAACCTTTGGGATATTCAAAATGGAAGAAACATAAATAGGAATAGCTTGAAGGACTGATTTTACCAAGGTGATTCTACCCCCGAAAGAAAGCCACTTGTTGGTCCACTTTCCAATTTTCTTCTTGACTTTGTCCAACAACCAATTCCAATCTTTATTTTTCTGCCTTTGAATATTTATGGGAATACCTAAATAAGTGATTGGAAGAGAGGTCTTCTTATATCTTAATTTATCCAAGACCATGGATTCCTGTCTAGCAGAGAGCAGTGAAAGAAAATAACTTTAGATTTGTCTTCATTGATCAACCGCCCAATAGCCTTAGAAAAATAGCTAATGATTTGCTTAATATTAGAAGCTTCCTTAACTCGTAGCTTTACCTAAAAGAGTAGAGTCATCCACAAATTGAAGATGAGAGATAGGTCTAGCTCCATGAGCAATGGTAACTCCCTCAAGGGTTTTGTTTTCCCTCTTTTTGGTTATAGTCCTACCCAAGCATTCAACAAGAATGATGAATAAATAAGGGGATAGCGGGTCACCTTGCCTAATACCTCTGGAAGCCGGGAACGACTATGAAGGCCTGCCATTGATAAGAACTAAGTAGGAAATATAAGAGATACATCCCATAATCCAATCCATCCAATCCTTAGAGAAACCAAATTGCCTCAAAACTTTGATAAGGAAGTGCCAATCCACTCGTCATAAGCTTTGGATAAGTCTAACCGAATGAACATGGAAGGAGAATTTTGCATATCCATGGAATGGATGGCTTCCTGAGCAAGAACTATCTCATCTACTATTTGACGTCCTTCCACATAACCCCCTTGCTCGGGGAAATAATCTTATGCAAAAGAGGCTTCAACCTTTCTCGCCATGATTTTAGTAATGATTTTGAGAAGAACATTACATAAAGCAATAGGTCTAAAAGCTGAGATATGATCAACCTCTTGAGCTTTTGGAACAAGAGTAATATAAGTTTTATTGATAACCTTCAAAATTTCTTTGGCTTTCCTGGCTTCTTCCACCACCTCTAATAAATCAACATGAAGGATATCCCGAAACTCTTGGTAGAACTCAATGGGAAAACCATCAGACCTCGGGGTTTTCCTTTTTGCATTTTAAAAACTACTTGTTGAAGCTCATTGATAGTAACAGAGTGAGCCAAAATAGAGTTCTCCTCAGAAGTGATAAGAGAAGGGATTGCTTGAAGAACATTTTGTTGTGAAGTTGAGTCAAGAGGAGTAGCAACAAAAATATTGGAAAAGTAATCAACAACAATAGAGTTCATGCCATCCCAAGTATAAACAACATCTCCAGAATCTGATTTTAAGGAAGAAATAAAGTTGTGAGATCTTCGAGCTAGAAGAGATTTGTGGAAGAAATTTGTGTTTCGATCTCCTTCTTTGAGCCATTGAATTCTAGATTTTTGCTTCCATAAGATTTCTTCTCTTTTTTCCCAT
This sequence comes from Wollemia nobilis, assembly GCA_028583015.1. Taxonomy (NCBI): domain Eukaryota; kingdom Viridiplantae; phylum Streptophyta; class Pinopsida; order Araucariales; family Araucariaceae; genus Wollemia; species Wollemia nobilis. The sequence goes on from JAQPPZ010016862.1 coordinate 2,746,020, forward strand.
TCCTCTAACTGAGTTGTGAGTTTAATTTCATCCGCACTTCTCTTCTCTCGTGAGGCCATCTAAACGGATTTTCTTATTCAAATTTTCAAGATGAGCAATAACTTCATGTTTTTTTTATGAACATCCCCAAACTCTTTCCAGCTTCCAAGTCTTGATTTTGGATTTAATGTATTGCGATATTTTGGCAAAACAGAACATCTTAGTCCCATGCCTAGGTTTACCTTCCTTCCACCATTGTTGCACACGAGGTCTCGAAGGAAATGTCTCTAAGCCACATTAATTGAAAACGAAAAGGAGAGAAACTCACATTGGTTTTCCACATTTCCACCATGATCGGCCAATGATCCGAACCAACATTATTAAGAGTCTTCACTTTAGGAATGTGACCATGGATTAAGAAATTTTTAGAGAGCAAAAACCTATCCAATCTCTCCATTATACAAGCTAAGCCTTGCCTTCTGTTAGACCAAGTCATAAGGCCATTATCTCGGTTGGATATCCACAAGATGGAGGTTTGCAATATATTCGCTCATGAGGTCGTGTGCTTTTGTCCAAATTTCTATTTCCCCCTTTTCTCATCCAGAGAGAGGATGGTATTGAAATCTCCTCCGATCAAGATCCAAGCTTTAGGAAAATGAGAGATAATATGAGTAATATCCTTCCACTGTCTTCTTTTTTCCTCCAAAGAAGTCGGAGCATAAACAATAATGCAGAGCATAATCTGGTTGGAATGTCTACTTTGAATAGCTATAGCCAACAAACCCCAACCGCCAACCATATGGTGAATAACTACCTCTTTTGGGTCCCAAAGACAAGCAATGCCACCCGAAGTCCCTTGGGAACCGAGGGAAACCACTTTTCCAGCTGGCCAAATTTTACTGGCAATTAAGTCCATATCCTCCATTGACATCTTTGTTTCTTGAAGGAAAACAAGATGTGGATGATTTATCTGAATCATTCTTCTAATTTCATTTTGTTTTGAAAGACTCCCTTTGAGTCCTCTAATATTCCAAGTGATGATCTTCATTAATACCGTGGCTAAAAAAGTTGGGAAGGGCATTAATCTTACCTTCCTCTACAAGCTTTTCACCTTCTTTTACCATATGATATTGATTGGTCTTGCGACCTACTTTTTGATTAGAATCCATCTTCAATTTTTTTTCCCTCGTTTCTTGACTTATTCCAATTGAATCCGAGATGGCTTCTAACCTTGAAGAATGCTCGTACACAACCAAAATTTTACTAGATGGTTCAACGGAGTCTATATTGGGACCTGCATTATTTGAAGTTTTGACATTTGAAATATTGTTTTTCTTGTGTAAATTTTCTCCTTTTTTTCTGTTGAAAACCTTTGATTTGTTGGTTTGTCTCTTGAGTTCTTCCCTTCATATTTAAATTGTGTTTCTAAGATTTTAGTTTCCATTATTTCCTCTTCCTCACTTGGGACATCATTTGTGGAAAGGATTTCAAACATATTAGCAGATGACTTTGATTGATCCTTCATAACTGGTTTTTTCTTAGTGTTCTTCTTCTTAGGTATTTGGAAACCCGCTGAGTTTATATCTTCTTTCTTTTGATCAAGAATTTTATTTGGGCAAGCACCTGGCCAAATGACCATATTCATGGCAAATTCTACAACGAAAAGGAATGTTCTCATAGTCCACTACTTGCTCCCAAGTGTCTTCCCCAAATTGTAATGTGATATTTTTAGGTAGGGGTTTGTCAAAATCCATTAAAACACAAATCCGAGCATAAATAATATGTTCAAAATTTTGAGTACAATCAAGATCATCATAAAAGTTCCTAAAGAGTTTCCAATTGAAGAAAAAATAGTAGGATTCCAAAATTCAATAGGGAGGCCAAAGAGTCTAACCCACACGGGAGCTATAGAAGGCATCTCTTCTTCGGCTTTAAATTTAGTATGCCAGGGCTTCATGAAAAGCCCTCCCCTTCCAAAAAACCAAGGACCCCCTTGAAAAGTTTTCTCTCTATCTTCATTATTAGCAAATAAAACAAGAAAATAACCATTTGGATAAATAGAGATTTGTAACTCACCTTTAGTTTTCCAGCTTTTTGCAGCCCAGACTTTGAAAGCGGATAGACTCGGATGAAAACCCACGAACCGACAAATTAGTCCTCTTTTTTCCAAATCTTCAATGCCGATCCGAATGTTACCCATATCAAGCTTAACAATAGGAGTTCCATCACCGCTTTAAGACATCCCGACTCCGTTTTCCTGGGATCAATCTTAGGCATTCTTAGAGGTTTATGGGAAGCCCTAATATTGATATTAGCATTGGGCTGAGGCTGTCCACCATGAAGGGCATCCCTAAAATTCATTTTTGGGACCGAGTCTTCGAAATTCTTACCCTTGACAGGGGTTTTCATAGTAGAATTATTTTGTGGGTGCACCTTAGCACCAGATTCACTTGAGATATGAGCCATTTTTTGATCAACTACTTGAAACTTGTTTCGTGATCTCTTTAATCCTTGCCCTAGACGTCGTGGAAAGGTATGGTTTTCACTTTTCTTTTGTGAAGCAAATTGGAAGTTATTGTCACTCAAGTTCATAGTATGATCTATTGAAAGATAAATTTCTAACCCATCTTGTATCCCCTGCAACATTTCCTGCTAAAATATTGAGCATAAACCACAAAAATATTGGCCGCTAGGGCCCGAAGGCCCTAAAAACCAACCTCTGGAGCTGCTTGCACTCAACCCGGATGAAACCCTCGCATAGCCGCTTGCCAAATATCTCGTTCACACATAGGGATGCGCTAGGATCTGTGTTGCTCCAAATGATATGAAAATTGGTGGAGACGTTCTAGGGTTTTTCAGGCATCTACCCTCAAAATTTTAGCTCAATCCGAGTCCGGATGAGTGAGATATGGCCAAAACGAGTTCGGCAGTTTGGGCAGTCCTCGATTGCGGCAATAGCATTAGCAAAGACACAAAGTTTTAAATTAAAAATTATTTTGAACATCTAAGATATGCACTTTAATTATTTGCATTAGGGGAGATATAAGGTTTGATTTTTACATAAATGATTTGGGTCAACATACAATATTATAAATCAGATTTTTGTGTGCATTATTAGACAGTGAGTGCATTGAAAATTATTATTTTTACTAGGAGGTATAAGGTGTATGAAGTTCATTTAAAAGTTGTAATTTGTGCCTTGGGTCATTAAGTGTGTTGGTAATTATTTTATGAAATTAAGGAGGTATAAGGTGTATATGAATGATTTAAATGTTGTAATTTTTGCTTTGAGTTATTGAGTTCTATAATAAACTTTATGGTGTGGTGAAAATTATTTCTTGCAAAAGTAGGAGTTATAAGGTGTTATTGTGGTTTGAAATTTGGTTGTAATTTTTGTATGGTGAAAAGAAAGTTTGAGGGGTTTTGATAATTTTTAATGCCCTATATTTTGATAACAAAAGCAGAGTCATTGAGTATCATTTTTAGATTCCATTATGCATATCTTTCTGATAAGAAATTTAATGTTGATGGTTTGAAAGAGAAATCTACTAACCAGTTTTGAAGTGGCACTTTGAAAAGGAAATTCTTTTGAGACAGGTTTTTGAGGGCACATATTCATCAAAACAAGTTAAGAGGTATGGTGACATTATCCCTTCTTTAAGGTGTTTGGTTGAGCAAATATTTTTGAATCATAAGGTGGAGAAATAAGGATTATATATGTGCATTGTTGGAAATATTTGAGCTAGGTTTTGTGAAACAAATTGTGCATCCTTGTTGAAAAAGTGCTATATTTTGTGAACAACTTGTGCTTCATTTTTGAAAAATATTGGAAACACTTGTGCTAGATTTTGTGAACAAGTTGTGCTTTATCCTTGAAATAAATTGGAAACACTTGTGTTAGGGTTGAGAGAAAACTTGTGCATTATTGTATTTGATATTTGAGAGTAAATTTACAAGGAACATAGACCAGTTTTGTGAAGCAAAGTTATACACTAGCGTGATTTTATTTTAAAGGAATTTGTAAGAGGTAGAGATCTGATTTATTGATTGTGAGACATGTGAAAGTGACAGACTTAATGATTTTTTATAACATATTGAGCATTTGTCAAGTGCATATCATTCTCTATATATTCAAGAGGTTAAACGAATTCTAGGTAGAATATGTCTAAACTACTTTAGTGAAAGAAAGCACATTGAAGATTAGATAAAACACTTGATGACACTATTATGCAAGATCTGGAAATAGATGAACATTATTTTGTATGCAAGATTTGGAGAGTTGAGAACAGGTTTTGATGAGCAGTTGTGAGTTGTTTTGAGCAAGTCTTTTGAGAAGGCTTGTAGGCAGATTTGTGCAGGTTATATGAGCAAGTTTTGAGTATGTATCATGAGTAAGTCTTGTGAGAAGACTTGAATTAGGTTTGATACAGATTTGTGCATGTAATGTGTGTAGATTTGGGGTAGATTTAAGACAGATTTGTGCATGTAATGTGTGTAGATTTGGGGTAGAGTTGACACAGATTTGTGCATGTAATGTGTGTAGATTTGGGGCAGAGTTGAGATAAATTTGTGCATGTAATGTGTGCAAATTTGGGATAGAGTTGAGACAGATTTGTACATGTAATGTGTGCATATTTGGGGTAAATTTGAGATAGATTTGTGCATGTAATGTGTGTAGATTTGGGGCAGAATTGAGACATATTTATGCATGTAATATGTAAATATTTGGGACAGAGTTCAGATAGATTTGTGTGTAATGTGTGTAGATTTGGGGTAGAGTTGAGATAAATTTGTGCATGTAATGTGTGCATATTTGGAATAGATTTGAGACATATTTGTGCATGTAATATGTGCAAATATAGGATGGAGTTGATATATATTTTTGCATGTAATATGTGAAGATTTGGGGCAGAGTTAAGAGTAGATCTGTGAGCAAACCTGAGTAAGCCTCGTGAGTATGCTTGGAGTAGAGTTAAGCAGAGGTGTGTACTAGCTTTGGAGGTGATCAAAGTAGAGAGGAGAGATGTCTCCTATGTATAGAGTTCCACGAACCAAAGCAAAGAGGACAAGTATCTCCTATAGATAGAGTTCCATGAACCAGAGCAAAGGAGATGTGTCTCCTATGGATAGAGTTCCATGAAGCAGAGCAAAGGAGAGGCATCTCTTGTGGATAGAGCTACATGAACCAGACTAGTAAGAGGATAGAGTTCTCTTGTGGATAGAGTTCCATGACCCAGAGTTAAGGGGATAGATTTCTCCTATGGATAGAGTTCCACGAACTTGAGCATAAGGGATTAAGATCTCCTTTAAACAGAGGTCCATAAACATTGTAATAGGGAATTGGTTTCCAAGATATTTATTGAGAAAATTTAGAAGAAATATTTTCTCTGTGGATGTAACCCACATTGGGTGAACCACATTAAATTTATATCTCTCATGTGTGTGATGATTTGTGCATTGCCTTATTACTGCTATTGATAAGATTGGTTAATATTGCTATGAAAAGATTTCAATTGATAACATTGGATAATATTGTTTGGGAAAGAAAAGTAAAAGTTTATCTTATATTGTTCACCCCCCCTCTCAATATAAGCTTGTGTTCTTCGGATAGATGAAGATTCATCTTTCAAATATGATGCTACATTTACCAACCAATAGGGTTTATAAACTAGGGGGAGAAAAAATGCTACAGAGCAATAAATTGATAAGTAGGCCAACACCGAGAAGGATATGATGGTCCTTAGAAGGTGAAGTTCCTCTTTGCATGTAAATAATAAAACACCCATTACAAAACAACAAGATAAGCAAAGGGAGAAATAAAATATAGAATAAAAAACCATATAAATACCTCAAAATGAGGTCTAAGAAACATCAAATAGAAAAAACCAAAAGGTCAAAAAAGTGAAGGAATTGACAGTAAAAAATGAAGACAAACAAGAAACTAGTAAAGTGAATGAAAGGAAGTTGATAAGGGAAGAGATATGGTGCAAAGAGAGGCTAAAATAAGGTTGAATTTCCCCTCTCTCTTACAAGGTATCAAACAATTCCTAGGCATCCCACAAGTTCTATTGCAAAAAGAGAAAGCCCATTTGCCAAATCCAATATCATAGAAGATTGAGCTCTTCCTAAGCAATAAGAACTACTCTATGAATTCCTTAAATAATAAGAGTAGAGTCATGTCAAGGGTAAGCAGCGAAAGTCCTCTTTAACTAAGATGTACCCAAACGATAAAAAATTATTTATATGATAGACATCAAATCTTGAGTCAATGCTTATAATGTGAAAAATGATTCAAAAACCTAAGGGTCTAAATCCACCTCCATTCTACATAACACTCAAAATTGATAATTACATACTCAGAAGTTGTATATAGATTTTGGAGTAATGGTCATAGTCATGCCTAAGGCTATATACAAAGAGATGGGATTTCCTTATATCAATATGACTAGACACTCGATATCGATGTATGGAACTAGAATCAATGTAGTGGGTGCTCAAGGATTTGATCATGACCATAGCATGATACTCAAATTTTGTGGTAGTTGAATAAGTGAGTCATAGACTGACCCCCATACTTTGGTATGTTGATATCTAGGAAATGGATGCAAAAGTTAAAAGAAGATGGTTATCTAGCAATGGACTATATGTACATGAAGGTGTCCAAGGATAAAAAATACAAGGATTAAGAATTAATAATATTGCATAAACTAGAAGATGATAACACAATAAACTAGAATGGACTCCTAGAATACATTGATGATGATGGATATCATGAAGATGACCAAGACCTAGAAGTAGAAATTATAATGGTGTGCTACAAGATGATGGGTATCCTAAATGGGAGTATGAAAAAATAGAGCTAGAGAGCTACTTAATAATAGAGTATCCTCCTAAAACCCTTGTCTTGACGAGCCATGGGGATAAAAATATATGGACAATGTACTCTGATGGTGCCAAAATCAGAAATGGGATAGACATTGGGGTATAGTTAATAGATCATCAAGGGGCATAAGTCCATTATGCCTATAGTCTATTATTAAATTGCACAAACAATGTGGCTGAGTATGAAGCACTCTACATAAGTTTAAGGAAAGTAAAAATGATAATAATTAAAGATATATGAATATATGGAAACTCCAAATCAATACTAAATCAAATCAATTTCCAATGCACCATCAAGAATAAACATCTAAAACCTTATAAGCATCGAATATGGGATCTACTTAAGAACTTCAAATCCTATAAATTCAAATAAATACCCATAGAGTTGAGTGCAAAAGTAGACATGTTGGAAGGAATAGCAAAACTATTTAATCCTACAAATAACATATGGGATAAACCAAAAGAGTTAGAGGTCATGTTTAGACTAACAACCCAAAATAACTGTGATTACTAGTAATTCAATAATGATGAATAGATTATATAATTCCTAATTAGAGAGGCCCAATATGATGAAGAATAGAATGAATATGGGAATGACATCAAATATGGAATCATCAAATTTAAGTCAAATTAATTACGTCAGGGGTTTTTTATTCTAGAAAATCTATTTAAACCAAATAATAACTCAAGGAAAATTAGTCATAAAATGAAATCCTTTGTATATAACCTAGCCAAGGTAGCCAGAGGGAAAAGCCTATTGCTTGGGAAGAATTGTGCTAAGGAATAATAGGATATTTTAAAATAATTCTATAGTAAATAAGGATATATAATTGCCTAGTCATATGAAAATCTAAAAGTATAGGATGACAATATCATAGAGCACACTATCAAGTTAGAGCCCAGTACTAGTACTTTATGCTAGAAGCAAAGACTAGTCAATCTTAAGATAGAGGCTTTAATGAAGGAATTGTTAAAGCTCCTATAGTCCCACATAATATTCTTGATTAAGCATTCTACATCGATCATAAATCTTGTCATAATATGCAATAAGAATAGGGATATCATTTTATGCATAATTTTAGGAACCAAAATAGGGCATCATTGAAGGATTACTACCCATTGCCTACCATCGATCAGATATTGCAAAAGGTGATAGACACAAATATTATTACTTCTAGATGGTTTTTTTGGGTATAACTAGATTTAGGTCAAGTATGAAGACCAACATAAGACAACTTTCAACACCAAGTGGGGTACTTTTGCATATCAGCAAATGTCCTTTGGTATATTAAATACAAGAGAAACCTTCCATAGAACAATGAATATAGTATTTTAAGGATTTAAGGGTGAGATCATTCTAATATATATTTATGATTTGATAGTCTTTTCCAAAGATAGGAGAAAAAATGTTGAACATCCAGAGTGAGTATTCCAAAGATGTAGGGAATTTGGTATTCTCTAAACCCTAATAAATCTATTTTCATGGTATAAGAAGGCAAGTTATTATATCATGAAATATCAAAAGAAGACCTTGCCATAGATCCTAATAGAATCAAAGACATTCAAAACCTACAATTATCCTTATTAGTTAAGGGGATTAGGTAATTCTTAGGGAATATCTAATTTGTAATCAAATTTGCTACTAACTTTGCATAAATGATTGGACTAAAGATTGGACTAAAGAAGGAAAGAAGGATTTCGAAGAAGTAAAATATACCATCACCAAGGCTCTTATTCTAATGAACCCTGATTTCTCCAAAAAATTTAGGATATATGTATTTGGAATAGATTAAAGTATCATAGCTATTCTGCCTTAAAAATGACTAAGATGAATATTACCCCATATTCTTCATGATTTAATTCCTTCATAACTATTAGGATAGGTATACTTGAAGAACACAATCTTATACTGAGAGGGGGGGTGAACAATATAAGATATAACTTTTCACTTTTCAACCCAAATAATAACAACAATAATATCAAGGCAATAAATAATGCACAAATCATCACACACATAAGAGACACAAATTTAACATGGTTCACCCAATGTGGGTTACATCCATGGAGAAAATATTTCTTCTAAATTTTCTCAACAAATCTCTTGGAAACCAATTCCCTATTACAATGTTTATGGACCTCTGTCCAAAGGAGATCTCAATACCCTATGCTCAAGTTTGTGGACCTCTATCCACAGGAGACTCCTCTCCTTTGCTCTGGTTCATGGAACTCTATCCATAGAAGAAATCTATCCCCTTGCTGGTCTAGTTCATGGAACTCTATCCACAAGAGACTCCTCTCCTTTGCTCTGGTTTGTGGAAATTTATCCACAAAATAACTCTATCCCCTTAAATCTAGTTCATGGAACTCTATCCCCTTGCTGGTATAGTTCATGGAACTCTATCCACAGGAGACTCCTCTCCTTTGCTTTGGTCACCTCCAAAGCTGGTACATACTTCTGCTTAACTCTATTCCAAGCCTACTCACGAGGCTTACTCAGGTATGCAAATAAATCTATCTAAAACCTACTTCAAGTCTTTGTATAATACTTTCTCAAGTCTGCTCACAAATCTGCTCTCAACTCTACCCCAAATCTACACACACTGTATGCATAAATCTATCTCAACTCTATCCCAAATCTGCACACATTACATGCACAAATATATCTCAACTCTCTCTCAAGTATTCTCATAATACTTGATCAAATCTACCTCAAACCTACACACATCCTTCTTAGAACTGCTCATAAGCCTTCTCAAAAGGCCTACTCAAAATAGCTCACAATATTGCTCTAATATGCTCACTGTCTCTGCTCAACTCTGCTCTAACACATGCTCAAAAACTTCTCATAACACATGCTAAAAATTGCTCATAATGCTTGCTTAAGCACTTCTCATAATATATTCTCAAAACAACTCATAGCGCATGCTCAACCAATCCCAAATCTTGCACACAAATAATGTTCAAAATAATGCTTATATCTCTTTTAAAAATGCTTTCTTCAACTAGGCAACTCAGACATATTCTACCCAAAGTTCTTTCATGAACATATAAAGAATAATATGCAATGCAAATACTCAATATGTTCTCTTCCAAAGTCACTCAAAGCCAATGCATAAATATTTGATAAATTCATTCAACAAAGCTGCACAATTTGTTCTCAAAATCTAGCATATGTTGTTCTAATTTCATTCACCAATGAAGCACAAGTAGTTCTCAAATATTTCCAAAAATGCACATATACAATCCTTATTTCTCCATCTTATGATTCAAAAATAATTGTTCAACCAAACACCTTAAAGAAGGAATGATATCACCATACCTTTTAACTTGCTTTGATGAAGATGTGCCCTCAAAAACCTGTAAAATAATTCCCTTTTTTCTACTTCAAGAGGTTAGTAAAACTCCTTTCCAAAAATACCCTTCTCAAGAGGATGTGCTCAAGAATACCTAAAAATAATACTTTGTAAATCCTTTTTTAAAAATTCACAATATAAAAACAATCCACAAAAGCTTTCTCAAAATGTGCACACTAAGAATTTAAAACAATACCTTATGACTCCCTTTGTAATGTGCCAAATCTATCCCTTAATTTTCTTATTTGCATAATAAGTTCTTTATCACATATATCCTAATACCTCCCTTTCAAAAATTAATAATAAAATCATTTTACTCATACCTTCTATCCCTTAATTTTCTTATTTACATAATAAGATATTTATCACATGTATCCTAATACATCCCTTTCAAAAATTACTAATAATAACATTTTACTCATACCTTACAAACAAATTGCACTCCACGAGTTTCGACCCATTGACCTCTGCCACAACAGTGGCTATCACAAGCTCACTGACCAACTGTGCTACCACACCGGTTGGGACAAAAATAATGCTCTCCAAATATATCACTGTCCTTTGTCATCAAAATACGGTTTGTCTTTTCATCCTCACAACACATTATCACTCGATCACAATAGAACACTTCTTAAACCTCCAACAGTAGCAACGTTCTCACAAATCTCTCTCAGACCCTAGTGACATCAATATTTTCTACGATCCTTTTTAGGCTTCTCACGACAGTTAATCACAACATCGATGTCTTCAGTGTTCCCAAGTTCTCGAAGGCAACGATAATATCTTTTTCACTCTTCAAACTCTCAATGCAAACTTATTGTTAACTCTCACAATGAATGCACTATGATCGATATCACTATGATCGATATCTCTTTATTAGTTCTTCAACGAATAGCAACTTTCCTTTGGTCGCTCAGCAACTCTTTCTCAGCTCTCACAAACGAAAAAATCATTGGAGTAGTCTTGCAAATCAATCCAAAATGTGCTATCACCAAAAATCACGTTCCTGCAAACTTCTTTTACTTTCACACAAATAGGCATTAGATATGCACATCAATGTCTTTAAGCTCATGGTGAATCTGGAATGCAGTTTTTCACATTCTCACTAGCTGGTACACTCTCGATGCAGTGACGTTTCAATCTCTCTCAACCTTCCAGTAGCAATTTCCATAATTCATAAAATTCTTATTAATGAAAGTTTTCCGTTGCTAATGTTCCTCCTGAACTACGTCTAATAATTTGCTACATGGTGCATGCATTCGAAATGAATAAGATGCATCATTAAAAACTCTTTTTCATACTCCAATGAGGAGTGTTGGCCTTGAATATATATTAACATCAAATGTTTACCTCCAAAGGTTGGCATACATCAACTTTGCTTTATGATGTTTTATTCTTTTAAACCAAGCCATTTAGAATTTATTTAAATATTTAAATTTAAATTTTTTAAAAATATTTAAATCTTTTATTAACCTTTTTTTTCAACATGGTGGAATCGGTAGCCACCACGAATCTAGGTAGGTTGTCCAGCTTTTATGGCCACCACAGTATTCTATGATGTCCGCCCGAAAGCCACCACACAGATCTTCGCGTAGTCCGCCCCTATAACCACCATGCCACAATCATTTTAAACCTTTTATGCTATTGAAAGCACTAGGAAAGGGATAAGCATTCAGTCTAGCGAGGCTCGAGATTTGAACCTTGGACCTCCACCCCCTTATGGGGTTTGGATGAACCAATTGGTCTACACCTCGGACCTCATTAATTTTTATAAACCTTTTTAAATCGGTATCTTTTTCAAATATAAACTTGTCTTCTCTTTTAAACCATGACCTTCATATTTGAACCTTGTATTCACATTAAGACTTGGCCTTGATTTTTCTTTTAAATATTTATCCCAAACCATAGATTACTGTTTCGTCCTTGAACTCATGTACCCTTTGACATCAATGACAATTCAATGTGCTTCAATATTTTCAACAATACTCTAATCAAAAAATAGATGTTTGCCATCATGAAGGCCCTAAACAAGTTTAGGTATTATCTTTTGTGGAGAAAGACTACTATCTTCATAGTGCACCCTAATGTTTGGTATGTTTTATTATGTAGTTATCTAGGAGAGAATATGGTTGGATGGATCAATAAGATACAAGAATTTGGCATTGAAATCAATCCTACCAACCTGATCAAGGGTAGGGATTTATATTTATATGAAATATTGGCAAGGATGGTATCAAAAGAATAGGTTGCTCTATTTGAAGAAATAGATAGTCATTGGGGCACCAAATGGATGAGTGATATGTGCATCTATATAGCTATAGGATAGGATCCTAAAGGGCTATCTTCCAAAAGAAGTTCAAATTTTACATTGAAGGTGACAAACTACTAATTTCTAGATAACATATTATTTAGGAAAGGCTACGATGGCATTCTACTATTATGCATAGACAAAAATAGACAAGGATCCCTAATCAACTAGTATAATAATGAAGGGGAGCATTTCTCTACACCTCTAATAGCCCACAAAATTTTAAGGGTTGGGTACTACTGACCCACCTTTTTTAGTAATTGTTATCAATAGGTTAGGAGCGTAAATCTTGTTGTATGTTCTAGGGTAATAAAAGAAGAGCTCTAATGCTATTAAAACCAATTGTTGTGATTTAAACATTCCAATTATGTGGCCTAGATTTCATAAGGTAAAATCAACCCATTTTCAAGTCCTAGATATGGATGGATCCTCATCACCATAAGTTACTTCATCATGTAGGTCAAAGTGATCCTAGCCAAAGCATCCAATTAAGAAATAATGGTGCAATTACTTGAAGATATATTTACTAGGTTTGGAACCCCTAATGCCCTTATCACCGATAATGCTACTTATTTCAAAGGGGATAAAGTAATGAAATTCACCCTTGAACATGGATTCCTACTCAAAACATCATCTAATTATTATCCTTAGGAGAATGGATTAGCTAAATTGGCCAACAAGAACATCACCATAAAATTGAAGAAAATCATTTCATAATCACAAAGGGACTAGCTTATAAAGCTATATAGACAATTATGGGTTGATAGGGTGACACCAAAAATATATATAGGATCATTCCCCTATAAGCTAGTATATGACAAGGAGTTTGTGCTATAGATTAGCCTTAAGCTATCTTCCCTCCAAATATTTTAGGAGCTTCATATAGGGGACACAAACATCGATCCATGTAAGTAAGATTGAACATGTTGCTAAACTTATAGAAGGAGAGATAAAAGTATCTGAAAATATTGTTCAATAGCAAAAGGTCTTCAAGAAATGGTTTAACAAAGGGGTAACTAAGGTGGAATATAAATGATACCTAGTACTCAAATGGGATCAATACTATGCAAAACTAGGGGCTCATCAAAATTTTGATTTCTTATAGAGTGGACCTTACTAGATAACTAAATTTATAGGTCCAAACACCTACAAAATTGACTCCATGAAAGTAGTGTTGTTTATCTCCATAAATGGGTAGCACCCCCACTTGGTGTAATGAAGGATATTAGACAAAAGAGCATATATGTATATAGTATCGATGATTAATTCAGTATGTATTTACCATTTTCCTTATTCATAATTTCATCCTTGTCCTCTTTCTTTTCCTACTTCTATTCCACATTTTGTCTTATTTACCATAAAATGATATTACATTAGGTTTGATAAGGATATCGTAATTGATTCAAAAAATCATTTTGTTTTTTTTAGCAAGTTATCGGCTTGTCTTAGCAAGTAACTCACCCCCACCAAACATTGACCCCATGTGGACTATGAAGGTAGATGAACTATCCCTCAATGAGGTGACTACCCTACCTAAGCAAAGTGCATGCACTACCCACGGTCTATAAAAATCCCAAGTGGGTCAAAAGTAGCCTCACTTTACACCACACACTCTCCAAAAATCTAGATTTAATTAGATCACTTTATACCTTAAAGCCCAACTTGTTGATTCATGATTTGTTCAAATAAATTTCCAATTGGCTTAGGGGACTGATTCACTCAACAAAGATGTTGATTTTCTTAGGGAACAATCCACTCGATAATAGTAACATAAATAAATTGTTTGTTAAAGTGAGAAATCACTTGACAAGCCTAGAAATTTGCTTAGACATGGTGCACAAGTGAAAATCAACAATTGTTTTAAAGTCTCAAGGAAAGTAATATTTTTGGTATTTTATGGTGCACTAAGCATTTTCTAAGCCTTTTAGGCATAGTAGAAGCATATTTAAAGGCATGTAACATTTGGAGGTATAATATTTTTCTATAGTTACCTCCAAAACTTAATTTTACTAGGAGTAATTATTTTCACTCCAAGTAACTTAGGGATAAACTTTTGCTATAAATAGGGAACTATAGCCCTCAATGTATTCACCATTTGGCCATGAGAATTTAGAGCTACACTCTATGAAATCCACATTATGCTTTGTACTAATGAGGTTGTAAGATATTAGCATGTCCTTGTGCATCCTATTAGAGGCACCATCTTCATGATTTGTCAAGTGCACAGAGTTTGGGTATGACCCTTCTAGCCCATCTTGTCATTGGCTTATCAATTTCATAATAAAAAAGGGTGGATATTGATGTTATTTAAGTTATAGTGTGTTGATTGATAGTATGCTATCCTCACCATCTATGCTTTCATTATGAGCACTCTAAACTTAATGAATTTACTTTTAATAGTTTGCTTTATGTATTTAATTTCATACTTTAATTTTCACATTTGCTTTCATGCATTTCCCTTTGCACATTTAATTTCATGTAGATTAATTAGTTTAGAATAGAGATCCAAATAAGGAAAGTAAATATCTAGACTTAATTTTGAGATTAGGGGAATCTTATACCAAACCTATATAATGTTGTTGAAACTTAGATTTGGGGTTGCAAAACATAAATTAGAAGTTAGGACAATTCCCTTGATCAATAAGACATACATAGGATGATCTAGGCTTATGAATATGCACTCAAATGAAAAGAGCTTTGTCAATCCAACTCTACAAATAGGTCAAATGGCTAACAAATTTATTCAAGGTCAAAATTCTACATCTTCATCTCCTTCATAAGAGTTAAATTTTTTTAATCATCTTCTAGTTTCTTATTATGTCTTTATTAATACCAATCAAACTTGGGATTCCATAGGACTTGCTAATTTTTTTATTTTACATGGTGGAATCGGTAGCCGCCACAAATTCGGGTAGGTTTTCCAGTTTTTATGGCCTCCACAATATTCTGCGTTGTCCATCCTGAAAGCTGCCACACAGATCTCCACACAGTCCACCCCTATAACCACCATGCCACAATTATTTTAAACCTTTTACACCACTGAAAGCACCAGGAAAGGGACAAGTGTTCAGTTCGGTGAGGCCCGATATTTGAACCTTGGATCTTCGCCCCCATTACAGGATTTATGGGAACCAATTGGTCTACACCTCAGACCTAAAAAGTCATAGGACTTACTATTACAACTATAATTATGAATTTATTATATGGAATACCTCAATCATCATAAGCATTGTCAAGCATATCAAACAACCCACTCAAATAAGATTCATAGTTGGTATACCTGGTATTCTAAGTAATGAATCCTTCCAACCACCAACACCTTCAAGTAATCAAGTTAGAATTATTCAATCATTAACACATTTCAGACATAAAAAAACTGTAATAAGTACCACACCAAACCAACCATTATTCAAATAAAGTAACCAAACCAATACTTTAAATCAACCTTTGCCCCCTCGTTAATCAAATCTGCCTAATATCAATACTAGTAATGCTTTAGATTAGATGAATGTTATAATTTCAATCCACAACATAGTGTAAATTTTGTGAATGATGTTTGATCAAAGAGAAACATAAGGAATTCATGATACAACCTAAAATTAAATGTTACCTCAACTAATTAAATATAGAAGAATTTTCAACAATACATACCTCATTCTAATCTACAATTCTATAATATGTCTTGTTAAACTCTCCACCTATGCAAACCATGCAAGCTATACCAAATCAAAATCAAGCTTATATGAATCTATCTTTGATGGAAAATATAATTCCTTAGTTTCCATTGTAATAATATGCTACTTCCAAAATCTATAGGTATACCCATAACAAAAAACACCTGGTATATGCCACCTTCTCAAGTATACATAGCCCTACCTTATGGGAAAATGATGTATCCTCCACCAATGAAATATGGGAAATACCCTGAATATTATCTAGTGTCTATGCTATCTAGGACTCAAAATCAACTTCCTTACTGGACCTATTAGGAACCCTTAAATATTATGGCTTATTCCCCCATTCTAATTGCTACCATAATCACTACCAACCTTTCATGGAAATGGAACCAAAATGTTTATGGATCATCTTAATGAGCTACCCACTTTAAAGTAAGTCCATTGAAATCAAGAATAAAACATCATGGTATATTTGCTCATTTACTCATTAAGGGATAGAGTTGCTTTATGGTATAAACGTTTACTTAATAATTTGGTTACTAAGTAGACATTTATTATAGAACCTTTTATGAGAAGATTCTATAATATTGCCAATGGATATTCAGTTACTTCTAATTAAATGCTATGCAAAGAAACCTTTAATAAAACATGATTATAATACCATATTTATGAGGACCTTATATTTAAGTCATTTGAATGTGCATCCTAATCAAGAACAAGAATCATAATATTTATAAAAGGTTTACAATCTAATTTAGCATTAATCGTTTATAATGCTAGCCATGTTAATTTAGTTACAACTTTTGAGGAGGTAGCTCATTCAAAATATGTCCTCATTAGAGTAGGAAATTTATCATCTACCCACTATGGCTTATATTTTCCATATAAGTCAAAATCTACAAATTCCATAACCTCCTTCTACCATCATGCCAATCTTGTATGCTTAGCCACCTCCTAATATAACCAATTATAAACAAGCCAACTCTCCGTATATTGTAACCCTACTAGGACTAAACACTCCTTCCATTTCCTTTTAGACCCAATTACTCATTTTACTAGCTCTAGCACAAAGTAGTAATGCCCCTACTCTATCCTAGGGTCAAGGAAAAAATGACAAGCTAAAAGACAAAATTATGGAGATGATGGATTTATAGAAAATGATGGTAAATAACCATAATATAGAAAAGAGAAAAAATTGGTGGAAACTAAATAGTAGATGGAAACAATAGAATTTGCAATAAAGGAATATTGTATTTCTCATAAAATATTAGGCTTGTCAATAAAACACCCACCAATAGGATAACCATGTAAAAAATGACATGGTTAACATAAATATAGAGTTTAATAACTTATTGTTTTTTGCCTATTATGATGGACATAATTCTCATAGACTATTCCATGGCCATGAGGCATGCACAAAATAAGCAATACAATCAACAATGTTACACTTAATAATCCATAGCTTTGGGATAAATAATATTAGAAGTAAACCAACCACTTGCAGCGACTTAGCCAATTTATCAACCTTTTATATCTATTTATAAAGCAAACCTAGATTTGTCAAACCTTAATAATGTATTTTTTATGATTTTTAAAATTATGTAGAAGATGAAGGTTCCTCCTTTGAGGATAACGTTATATGCACTAACAAACAAGGAAACTAGATTAGAAGTAAGAAGCAATTCGTTGAAGAATAAGAGTCATGCAAGAAGCAAGCAAATTTTGGCATTAGTACTATAGTACTAAGAAGGGGGAGGTCATTGTTATACTTAAAAGATAAAGTGGCTATAGTAGTCATACAATAGAATTTATTAAAGGATAATTCTAAAAATATGATAATGACACCATCATAAACTAGTACTCTAATTGAAAACAAGAGTGATACCTAAAAGGGAGAAGAAGCCAAGAAAGAAAAAATAGCATACAAAAAGAAAATAAGAGAAGATAAGTCAAAGGATAACTTTAAGAAAAAAGCCAAAAGTTGTTTAAAGTACCCATCCTTTAATAGTGAAGGGCACATACTTTCTATGATGTAATAGAGGAATTTTATAATGTATAGTGAAAGTAGAACAACTAAATTAAAATTCAACATTGCATAAGAGATAAAGATAACACCAACCAGGATTAGCATGTTGGAAGCCTTAGCTTTACCTAGTCAAAGAGACCTCTTCCAAGAAAGAGGAGTTATACCAAGGTTAAAAATAATCCACCACAACAATTGTAACCCAAACATATATAACATCAAAACTTGATGGTAGAAGACCCTTTAAATATCCAATTCAATGCTATGGATATATTAAATGAACCAAAACTAAATACCTTAAAGTTGTCATTATATGTGACATTGAATATTGAGAGTCGCCTATTCAAGAGTTACATAGTATAATTTGGAGCATCCTTAATTATGATGCCAAAGGTCGTATGTGTATAAATAGGGTTTCCCTACACCAATACCTCAAGAATTCTATTCAAATGAATGGAAGTAGGGTGAACATCATAGGGGTCTTAAAACATTTGATCATGGTAGTAGCAAAACACCCTAAGTTGGTAGTCATACAAGAATCCATTATGGTTGACCTACCTCTTTAATTTGGGATGCTACTATTAATAGAATGGACCAAGAAGTTGTTAGGATAAGAATATCTAATAATGGATTGCACACACATGGTGCCTAAGGATGGGAAGAACACTAGGATAGAAAATGAGTCCACATGTAAGTACCCTTTATATAGGCTTGATGATGATGGTATGGTAAATTGAAAAGATGAAGCAACTATCAAATAAGACCCTATTTTATAGCTTTATATGATCATAGGCATACTTTAGAAAAATGATGGTCCAAAGGCTAGTTTTTGAGAAATAGAACTTGGTAATTACTTGATATTTAAGGGGTCCACTAATGTCCTAGCATTGACCAATAAGCAAGTTTGAGGATTGGATGGGACATGAACCATGCATTTTAATTATGCAAGGATCCTAAATGGAGTAGGCACTAGTATTCAAATCATTGAACCTCAAGGTACACATCTAAATTATACTTGGTTATTATTCAATTGTAGAAGTAATGTGGTTGAATATGAATCGCTCTACTTGAGCTTAAGTAAAGTTAATAATATGGGCATTAACAATATTAGATCTTTTGGTGACTCTGATCTCATCATAAATAAAGTCAATTTAGAGTGTACAACTAAATACAAAAACATAATGTCTTACAAACATAGAGTTTGGGACCTATGGGATAGTTTTAGTATCTATGATATCAAGTTGATTTCTTTGAAGTTAAAATCCAAAGCAAATGAATTGGTTTACATGGTGGCTAAATTTGAACCCACCATAGAACGAAAGAGGCCATAACAACTTGAGATGATTTTTAGATATGTTATCTCTAATAATTATAATCATAAATATGCATTTTTTTTTTAATTTAGCGAAAAACCCCTTACGAGGCCACCTTGGTTTGAGACCACGACCAAGGGGTTC
Source organism: Wollemia nobilis (assembly GCA_028583015.1). Taxonomy (NCBI): domain Eukaryota; kingdom Viridiplantae; phylum Streptophyta; class Pinopsida; order Araucariales; family Araucariaceae; genus Wollemia; species Wollemia nobilis. The sequence continues at coordinate 2,765,699 of JAQPPZ010016862.1, forward strand.
TACACAGTCAAAATCACTTGGGAGTCATGCCCGACCCTAACCACACCAACATTATCAACTGGATTTTGGGTACCCGATGTGCGTTTGGTAGGGTGGAGATTCAAACCAGGGACCTCCCTTGGAGGATTGCCCTACCCTCTCCAACTCACCTACAACACGTGGGTATCATAAATATGTATTTAACAATGATGAGTAGATTGTAGATTTTCTCATCAAAGAGGCTCAACATGCTAAAGATAAAAATAAATATAGAGATGATATAAAATATGGGGTGATTCAACTTAAAACCAACAAAATACTTAAGGAGTTAATTATTGTTGTGACTATTTCACAACTAGCTCCAAAGCTTGTGGATCCACCTTTTTAATTTTGGTTTTGAGGATATTTGGATGTTTTTGAGTGATTTTAATTTAATTAGCTAGGCTTATTGTTGGTTAATGTGTTTTGGGTTCTTTTAATTCTAGTGTTTTCGTTAGGCTTAATAAGTCTAATGGCTTTGTTTTGGTAAGGTCTTGAATTAAGTTATTTTAACCCTTTTAGAGGTTAATTGAATTTAATATAAAAAGATTTAAAATAACAACTAAAAATAAAAAATAATATATATATATATATATATATGAAGAAGTTATTTTTATTTATATATATATATATAATAAAGGATAAAGAGAATAAATTAACAAATAAATTAAACCTGAGCATTAGTGCCATTTTCCTTTGGCATAGGAAGTTCCACTTTAATGTTCATTAAGGTTTAGTTTTGAAAATTTGGATCTAACCTTTATTGACAATTTATTTTGAAAATTTTACTAATGAGTATGATGTGTTGTGTTTGCAAGTACATACACAAGGTAGTGGCTCGAGCGTCGAGGCCATATCGATTAGCAGGCATAGTGGGATCTTCGATGAATCAAACGATGAGCACTGCAAGGCTTGGCGCGATGATCACAGACAAAGACCCTAGTAATTTGGACTGCCACGTACACAAGGTGAAGAGAGCTATGGGATTCTACAGATAGTGATGGAGGAGTACACCAAAGTTCACACCAAAAAAATCCCAACGAACGCCCAACATGGAAGATGTGCTGGCAGACGATGTAGTAGTTTGGATATCACTAGTGTTGGAGGTCAAAATAGACGCGGCAGTTAAGGACAGAGAACGAATGCCCGAAGAGGTTGGACGACCATAGCATTTGCCTCTTCTGTGGTGTAGTGTTGTTCGTTTGGAGAAGATGTGAAAACAGAAAGCGTCCAATATCCTGCATTGTTGCAGTATGTAAGAAGAAGAGATATTAAAGTGGAACAAAATTCCAACATTATAATATGTCATTGGAAATAAACCTGATGAATACACGGTGGACGAACCACTCAGAGGTTTCGACATTGTCGATGGCGAGGCTAGTCTCTCGGACGATCGATGTTGAATCGCAGTGAACGAGAAAAGTAGCGGGAGCACATCAACGAGAGCTCGGATTTATCTACACGATGATGTGGCAGTGTAATAAACGACATCGGCAAAGGTGTATTTCTATCATGTAAATTAAGACCAAGAAATAAGAATGTTCATCGGTGGCAGTGGGCTCATAGATAATTCGCAGTTACAATTTCAGTATTATAAGCCATTTTAGACGCCACGACCATGTAAACTCTAGATGTGGGGGCTGTTTCCCGAAGCAGAAAAGGTGGGGAAGATGCCGATTTCACATAAGGGATATAATGGAGTTGTCCGGTGCCGAAACGGTGCATACTATGAAATTACTGTAGTGTCATAGAATAAGCTATAGGTTTGGTTACCATGTTTTCTTTTGGTGAGATTTAGAGGTATTAAACCAAGGATAATGAGAGTAATGAAGTATATGTGTTACACACTTGAAAGGTGGTGGTGTTACAAAGCAATAACAGATCAAAGAAAGGGTAAATGTATTAGAAAGTTAAGAGAAGCCCACTATTATAGATAAGTTGGAAAAGTGTTATCAAATGTGTGGTATTTAGAAGGACTTAAGGCGTTATCAAATCAAGCAAAGCAAAACGGTTGGAAGTCAAAAGGATGAAGTTGAAACCTATGCGTGGGAGAACGGAGAAGGGGAACAAACAGTTGAACCAGAAATTTTAAATGCTTCATCAAAAGAGAAATGAAGGGCTGGATCTTTGAAGACCTGGATGGAAGTTTGTTCAGGCCAAGGGCACTGAACATTTTTGGAGGCCATAGGCTGGATGGGTTTTGCCACTAGGCTGGACTTTGTTTTTTACCATATGATGCCTATTTTGGGGCAGAGTTTTTGTGCACACAATGTTTAATATTTAAGATTTTTTCTACAATATAACGGAGACATTTCAAGTTTTATTGCATGTTAACCTTGTCTTATTTTCAACATATTGCACCATTTTCTTATAAGTTTGCACTGCATTTATTGTTTGTCTGCGTGAATTCAGGTAACACTAATGTTGGTTTTTGAGCAGAATGTTAATGTTTGCAGGGTTTGTGGAGAATTTCTGAGTTGCAGTATTTGTTTTATTTTCATTTTTTTATTTTTATTTTTCTAACCCTTCTTTTTGCAGATTTTTTTAATACTTTGGCGATTAAAATAAAAATCGAAAAAAATTAAAATGTCAAAAATAAATACATGGGTGTGAAGAATGAGCTTCAATATTTCATTCGAAACAAGTTCGATCTCATTCCGAAGCCATTTCGAATTTATAAAAATTATTTAAAATTGTTGTTTTATGGAGATTTTTATAATTTTAGAATTTTACATTATTGCATATTTTGAAGGTAAATCAATTTTTTTTAGCTTTGCATTTTTATTCGCAAGGACTTTCCTTTATGAAAATTCTAATTTCATTAAAGGGAAGTGATTTATATAGGCCATCATTTTCAAAGCAATAAATTCATCTTTCTTTATGAAATTTTTGATTTCATTAAAGAAAGGTAATTTATACACTATATCAAAGGCTATTGTTATTGAAGTAGTAAATTATTTTTTCTTTATGAAAATTATAATTTCATTAAAGAGAGATAATTTATAATGACATTTTAAGGCCATTATTTTAAAGCAATAAATTGTCGTCTCTTTATGAAAATAAATTTCATCAAAGAGGGATAATTTATTTATTATATCAAAGGCTACTATAGCTACAAAGTTAGTCATCCAAGATTATTCCATTTTCATGTTTGAAGCAACATAAAAGGAATCATTTTATCGTTTAATGTTCACATTTTGGGGATAGATTTTAATCTTTTGTTTCATGCCTAAAGTAAGGTTTAATGCAAGATAAAACTTGTTTAAAATCTACTTAACAAAGGAAGATAAAATCTACCTAAAATCCTTCAACATAAAATGAACTAAGGTTTTACATCATGGTCATATGAGGGCCAATCACATTTGTTCTTTTCTCTTTAAGTTTCATGAACAATCATTAGTATAGCTTGATAAAATAAACCAACACAAGCCCCGTGTTAACAGTTACTTGCAATCACTAAGGTATTCCTAGCACTTATTTGATATATCTTCATTGAGATTACTAATACACATGTGCAATGCTTACATAACGGAACCTTGGAGAAGTTTTATTTTTAAATTCTTTGCAAGAGATGGTTTTGTGATCAAAATCCTAAGGGTGAGTATGGTTTTGCAATTGGGTAAAATTACCACTCAACAATTACATTAGCTAATTTATTCACCCCTAATGATAGATCCATGAATTCTAGCATCAAAGTCAAGGCATCCTCTTATAATTTGATTGAGGTAAGATAAAAGAAAGAATATGTTTTTAGGAAAAAAAAATTACTAAATAAAAAAAGACCCATTCAGAGCGTAGACACCCAATTTTGACACACTAATCGCAATTTCTCAAGACTAGTCGTAACTTCTCAAAACTGGTCGCAAAAAAACTTCCCAAAATTAGTTGCAAACTTCACAAAACTTCAATTTGATCATTCCCCATCATTCTAGGCATCATTTTTCACCTTTACCAAATTCACCACCTTGACCAAATTTGCCAGTGGTGAATTTGGCAAGTTGAGTGGCAAATTTGGCAAAACTACAAAAATCGACCTTTAGCATTCAAAATCATCTTTTACCAAATTTTCTAGTGGAAAATTTGGCAAATTTTAAAATCACAAAATCATATTTGGGCTCCTTACCAAATTCGCCACCCAAGTCACCAAATTTGCTAGTGGCAAATTTGGTCGATAATGGTAAATTTGGAAAAAATAGTCAAGAATCTTCCACATGAACCAGAGAGGTATGGATTGACCTCCCTTCCACCTCTACCATTGATTTCACATGCTCCAACAATGCATCAGATGCAACAATTTTGAATTGTTCTTATCCATTTCTCCCTCCAACCCTCCTCCAAATCCTATTTAAGGAGGCCATGGGGTAAGCATTCCACAAGCAATTCTACTATAGCAAAGCTCTGCCACATTTTCTAGCATTCTCTCTTTCAATAGCATTCTCTATTTCTAAGTTTTCTTCAAGCATTTTGGAGCATTGTGTGAGCATTGAGAGCAAGTTAAGCAAGGCAAGGAGGATTTTGGAGCAAGGAGGCCACCATTGGAGGTAAGAAAGAGAGCTCTCCTAGATTCTTTCTTCTCTCCTCCCACCTTAGCTTCATTGCATTTTATCCTCTAGGTTGTAGCCTTGCTCACTTGTTATATTTCTTTAATGCATTTTACATTCTATGCTCTAACTTCTCTTGCAGGGTTCTAATCCTTGTTTTTGGTAGCCTCTAACATTGTTTTTGTAGCCCTTCTAATAATGTTTTGGTAGCCTTTTTATTCAATTATAGCATCCTTATTATCATCTCTAACATCTCTTTGCAAGCTTATTTTAGTTTGCATTCATTTCATCATCATACTTTGCAAATAACTCTCTATTTTGCAGGGTATTTTGGCATTTTCTAACATATTTCTCATCATATTTTCTTGTTGCACTTTTATTTATAGTCCTTTGGCTTATATTGGTAGCATACTAATCTTTTTTATCCTCCATGCTCTTATAATTCTCATACTACTTTCATTTACATGCATACTAACTATTTCCTTTCACTTCCATGCTATTTTACTTTCATACATTAAGTATTTTAGCATTCTAGTCCTTCTTTTTAAGCATTTCAATAGCATTTCCTTTCATTGTTTAAGCACTCTACATTGATTCCTTTATCAATTTCATAGGTATTGCAAGGATTAGGATATAGACAAGTTACCTTGCTATATTCCTAATCCTCTTACATTCTTAGATCTCTATTCCCAGCTCTTTGACTATTCAAAATAGTCATTGAGGTACTTCCCCTACCTTTTCATCCAAGCATTCACTTAAATCATAAATTAGTAAAGAATTTGCATCAATATCTATTTATCTTGCACTCAAATCAGTAATAAATAATATTAATAGCATTCCTAATCTAATACATTGCATCTTTTATCTTCTCATAACTCAAATTGACCAAATTTATAGTCCTTTTGGGAATTTTCACTTCTTCCTCTGTCATTTCTAAATCAATCCTTAAATTCTCTATTTTAGAGGCTTAAATATCTTATGACCACAATCATAGATCTTGCAAAACATATTAGGAACACTCCCTCTTAGTTTCAGCTCAAAATTCCACCAAATTCTACCAAAATCGACCTCTAAAACTCTTAAAAACCTATCCTAGGACCAAATTCACCACCCTAAACTATTAGTGGTGAATTTGGAAACCAGAATACACTAAACCAAATTCACCACTCAGACCAAATTTTCTAGTGGTAAATTTGGTAGACCCTAGTGGCGAATTTGGCAATAAGCCAAATTCCATCCAAGGAGGTAAGCAAACTCAATTTTTTGATAAAAAGGGGTCTGATCAGCTAGTTAGATAGATCTACCACCTCACAACCCTCAGATAGACCCCTTAAATTAAAAACCTATATTTTTTAGTTTTTGTGTAGATTTACCAAATTTGCCACCCTAGTGGTGAATTTGGCACTTTTCAGTGGTAAATTTGGTAGACAAGCTTCAAGAGAGGTAATCCAGCCACTTGGCCCTTCCTTAGCTCTATAATTTCATTTCTTCTATGTTCTATTTCTATTTTCTACTATTTTGCAAGTAGAAATCACATTTACTTTGGCAAATTAAGGAATTCTAACTAGAAAACCTAATCATTTACAAAACCTTACAATTTCTTTACAAAATCCCCTATTTCTTTACAAAACATCTCTAAAATAGTCAATTAAGGAACCTTAGGCTAAATTTTAGCTTTTCCATCACTTTCAAGTACATAGGCAAAGAATAAAAAGCATTTAGTTGCATTAGGCTAAATTGTTTTATTGCATTCCTCCTTGTTTTACCCTAAAATCAAAATCTCTTTAGTCTAGCTCATTCAAAACTTGAAGTGCATATAGGTTAGCTCTTGTTTGCATGCATTTGTGTGATTTAAACTTAAGCATTGCATTTAGATGATTCTTGATGATTTAGGTTTAAATAACCATTAAGGCTCGAAAAAGAGTCGGATAGATAGAGATCCAAAAACTTTAGGTGTTTGTTTTAATTAAACTCCTAAAACATCGACAACACAAGCATTACATCAACTTACACACAACCATAGGAAAAAGCATTAAGTAGGAGTCTAGTTGTGTTGAGGATCTTCATATCCTTAGGGTCTCCTTTGGAAAGAGACTCTCAAGTGGGGAAGCAGAGATTCTAACGAATCTCCCCCATGCACACTTGACATTGAATTAGACTTAAAGGAAAAGAACAAGATTTTTTCCCATATACATAAATTGGTGAACCCGACATGAACACTCCTTTTGCCTTAACTAAGATAAAATTTTGTTAAACTTAAACAAGATCATCTAATTTGCTTGCTTAGTTTACATCACATTAAATTAAGATAACAAGAACATAACCAATTACTAATCCTACTGGGGGAAGGATAACGACCCCTTGAGTAAACCAAAGTATAAACCTTAGGGGAGAAATCTTCTTTGGAAAGTATATCATGGTGGATTAGTGGGAGTCACAAGGAGGGTTGCTTATCTGGGTGACATAAGGATCTCAAACATCTTCTCTTCTTTGCTATAAGTACTCTAGAAACAAAACTCTAATAAATTAACTCCCTTCGAACTCAAGCTTTCAAACCATGTCTCAACATCCTTACAACACCCAAAACAAGGGTGTACCTACTACTTCTCATGAGGGGTCATCCTCTCATGGAAAAATTGAATGAGAAGTAAACCCTTGGTCACAACAAGCACCTAGGGAACAAGAACTAATCATTGAACAAATCTCCTATCAAACTATAGATCATGTCAAAGAATATATCAAATGAAACAAGGACATCATCTTAGATGTTCTTAAAGATGAAATTAGAGAACAAGTGGAAGCAAAATCCACCACAATGCATGAAAACATAGGATACTCTAATGAACAATCAACCGCTGCTCAAATCAATGAAACTCGAAATAACTTGGCAAGTCTCAATGTGGCTATGGCTCAACCTACTGATTCTACAACACCTCCAACCACATCTATGGGGATCCCCACTATGGGGAACCCATTCTCAACTAATGATACAATCAATACTACGAATCCTTTTTTCACTCATGACATGGGATTTAGCCAAGTCCCTCCCACTATAACATCAAGTCAAAATTCTTCAACTCTCATGAACATACCTTTCATGACACAAACCTTTACTCAACCACAAATGCAACCAATAATAACATTACCAATAAATCCATCATCAAATGATATCCAAGATATCAACACTAAAATCTCAGACTTAGAGAAGAGGGACTCCAAGTTTGAAGAACTTGAGCATCAAATTGCCTCTCTCCAAGGATCATCTAAGTTAAAATACTCTTTTGAAGAATTCTACAATGAACCATTAGACCCAACCATCCTCAACCATCCATTTCCAAAGAACTTTGAAACTCCCAAATTTCAAATGTACAATGGAAAGCAAGACCCCATCAACCATCTAAGGTTATTCCAAATAGCTTGTAGTGACATCAATCATGATGAAAAACTTCTCCTTAGGTTATTCCCTAAAAGTCTTAGTGGTTTAGCCTTAGAATGGTATTTTCAAATACCTCACCACTCTATCACAAAGTTCAAAGAACTTATGGAAGCTTTCATTAAACAATTTTCAATCTACATAGAAGATAAGGTTACCATAGATGACCTTTATCAACTTAAACAATCTAAGAATGAGAAATTTTTAGATTTCTTAGCCAAATGGAGAGGTTTAGTAGGAAAAATCCAATACATTCCTCCTCCTAAAGAACTCTTGCATATTTTCATATGAAACCTTCATGAACAATTATCATATCCTTTGGAAATGATAAACTTAACCTCCTTCGAAGAAGCCATCGATATGGCTAAAAGAGTAGAAGTCATCCTCATAAGATGAGGACAACTTAACTATAACAAGAAAGAAGATGAAAATCCCTCTAACAAGGGGTAATACAAAAACAAACATGTCATAGGAGATGGTGTAACTGACTCTCATCAAAACAACAACATAAACGCTACTCAGAATGCTCCTCAGAAGTTGGTTATCCAAAGGGAAGAAAAACCCCAAAGGCAATATACGAATACTAGAAAAAGTCAAACATCTATGCTAAAAATGCTCCTTGATTCTAAAATAATAGAACTTCCACCTATTAGGCCTTGGGATCTATCCAAGGGAGCCCCCTTTTGGTATAGACAAGATGAATATTATGACTTTCATCGAATAGAAGGACACACTACCAAAAAATGTAGAACTTTAAAGAACATTATCCAAGACCTCATTGAGGAAGGAAAAGTAACATTCAATAAAGTAGAAAACCCTAACAAAGGTATGGGAATATTTCAAGACCCCTTACCAACACATGATAAAAAATCAGCCAACTTCGTAGGCACCATTCATTTATCTAAATCTTCTCATGCCATAACTAGACAACAAGCAAAGAATCAATCTTTGGATCAACCTCCATTGGTTATCCCAAAAGAAAAAATCAATATCCCTAACAAGTCACCTTTGGTGCTCACACCTTCTCAAAATACCTTGCATACCTTCGATCTTCATCAACAATTGGAGGAGGTACCCATAAATATCTCTCTCCTAGAATTGCTAAAAACATCACCTGCTCATAGGGAAATATTGTTGAAACTCTTAAGTGAACAAGAAGTCCCTCAAGACTTATCTCCAAATGATATAGCCAACATGGTTGGGTTAGCTAGAATTAACAATGCTATCTTAGCCTTCCATGAGGAAGATACTCCTCTCGAAACCATATCAAGGGATTCCCCTCTTTACATCATAACTCAAATAGGTGATAAATATATCAAGAGAGTCTTAGTAGACAATGGATCAGCCTTGAACATATGCAATGTCAAATTCTTACAAAAATTTGACTTAACAGAAAATGACTTGCAAAAGTCAGACCTCATCATTAGGGCCTTTGACAATGAAGAATGAGAAGTAACTGATACCATTACTTTACCTATCAAAGTAGGACCTCATGTCCTAAACACCCTCTTCTACGTCATATCATGTGATGTAACCTATAACATGCTCCTTGGAAGACCTTGGATACACGCTATGAGGGTAGTGCCTTCTACCTTACATCAATGTCTCAAATATGAGTATCAAGGGAGGATTATCCATATCCCTAGAGATCCAAAACCTTTTGCCATGTGCAACTCGATCGACTTACAAGAGATTAATATTTGCCCTTCCATACAACCAGCTAAGTCAAGTAGCCAACCAAAAGTAGATAAAGGAAAGGAAATATTAGAGGAACCTCTCATAAACTTAGAGGACATTCCCCAATCATCCTCTTCCAATGATCAAGTCAACTTCATTCATAAAAAACTAGATCCCTTCATAGAACTAGTAAGCATGTTCCTATCTCCTCATGATATAGGTTTTCCAAATAGAAAAGGACTTAAAATCCAAATAGGATCTTGTACTTTCATTCATGGAGGAACTACCCTTGATGAAAATATCCAAGGATATAACCTCATGCCTAGTGAATGAACATATGCTACGTGCTATATGTCACCTTCATTTTCCATAGCTAAACAAATACTTTCCAACATGGGTTATCAAGGTAAAGGCCTAGGTCATTATGAACAGGGTATTAAAGAACCCCTAGAAGTCAAACCTTGGCCAACACAATGTGGGATCAGATTCATCCCCAACAAAAATGAACCTTCTCCTATATTGGAAGAAGATGATAAGGATAATTATTTCGAGTCAATACATGGCTCCCAATGGGGTGATGAGGATGAAGAAGAACTATGGTCACTCCTTAACCAAACACCCCATAAAACCATATGATTTGGTAGCATCAACATGTTAGAATTAGTTCATCCAGAATCAATAGCAACCAAAGAAAATCTTGAAGATTCTTTGAATGATCATCATATAGAAGAATATCTCAAACAAATATTCAACTTAGATGTAGCTCAACTTCCTAAACTAGAACAAACATCTATGGATCTACAAGAACTCAAATAATTAGGGATAATAGATGCCCCTCTCCATTTTGAGGATGAGTCACAAGCCTTAATCGAAGAGACTATAGAAGTCAACATAGGAATAGACCAAGAACCTCACCTTATCAAACTTGGAAAAGTCTTGACTCAAGAAGAACAAACAGAATATACAAACCTATTGAAATAATTCTCTAACATCTTTTCTTGGGGATACGATGACATGCCAGGACTCGACCCTTCACTAGTAGTCCATCATTTGGTAGTGCATCCTAATGCCAAACCCATTAAACAAAAATTAAGAAAGATACATCCAAGGGTTGCTCTTTCAGTAAAATATGAATTGCAAAAACTCTTAGATGTTGGTTTCATAAAGGCCATAGATTATTCGGATTGGATATCCAACATCATTCCTATCACCAAGAAGGAAGGATCCATTCAAATTTACATTGAATTTAGGGATATAAACAATGCTTACCCAAAGGATGATTTCCCTTTGCCAAACATAGACATGATAGTGGACTTCATTGTAGGGTCTGAGATGTTATCCTTAATGGATGGATTCTCAGGTTACAACCAAATCAAGATAGCACCAGAAGATCAATCTAAAATGGCTTTTACTACCCCTTGGGGAACCTTCTGCTATTAGGTCATGCCATTTGGCCTTAAAAATGTAGGAGCAACATATCAAAGGGCCATGACATATATATTTCATGATCTTATGCATAAAATTGTAGAAGACTATGTAGATGACATCTTGGGTCGATCTCAAAAAAGGTAAAACCATATTCGAGATCTCAGATGTATCTTCAAAATATTACGAGATTATAGAGTCAAGCTAAAACCCAACAAATGTATATTTGGGGTAACATCAAGAAAAATATTGGGATTCATTATGTCCCATCATGGGATTGAAGTTGATCCCTCCAAAATCATGGCAATAACAAACATGCCACCACCTAAAAACCTAACTAAATTATGAAGCTTACAAGGTAAATTACAAGCCATCCATAGATTCATATCACAACTTGCAGATAAATGTCAACCTTTCTCCAAATTATTGAATAAGGGAACAAAATTTGAATGGGATGAAGGATGTCAAAAAGCCTTCGAAGATTTAAAAACCTATCTCTTAACACCACCTATCTTGGTACCACCAAACCTGAATCAACCATTATTGCTATACATAGTAGCTACCGAACATGCTCTTGGAGCTTTACTAGCCCAATATGATGAACAACATAGAGAAAGAGCAATCTACTACATTAGTAGAACCTTAGTAAATTATGAAACTCGCTACACACCACTAGAGAAGATTTGCCTAGCAGTTGTCTTCTCATCTCTCAAACTAAGACACTACATGCTTAGTCAAAAGACTTACATATTAGCAAGGGTAGATCCATTGTGCTACCTCATGTCGAAACCTTATCTATCAAGTAGAACTACAAAATGGGTCATAGCCCTTAGTGAATTTGATATAGAATTCATAAATCAAAAATCACTAAAGGGGCAAGTCATAGCTGATCAACTGGTCGCATCCCCTTTAGAATCAAAACATCCCATAAACATATCTTTTCTAGATGAAATAATATTTTCAATAGAAGCCCAAGAACCTAAAACTTGGGTCTTATATTTTGATGGAGCTAGATGCGCAAAAGGTGCAGGGGCAAGAATTGTCCTAGTCACTCCACAACAACAACTCATCTCACTATCCTTTAAACTTTGCTTCTCATGTACTAATAATATAATAGAATACGAAGCACTCATCCTAGGTCTTAGGGCCACAATAAAGCTAAACATTGAAAACTTAGCAGTATATGGTGATTCACAATTGGTCATCAACCAAGTGAATGATACTTATCAAACCAAAGATGAGAAGTTGAAGCCATACAAAGACATTGTAGACATGTTGAAAACTCACTTCAACCAAATTACCATAGAAGCCATACCACGATCTAGCAACCATCATGCTGATGCTATGGCTACCGCAACATCTCTCATACCCTTAGAATTGGAAGATGAAGAAGCTTCTATTATCATAAGGTCAATCAATGAACCTTCCACAATCGAATCATACCTGCAACCTCTTAACATATGCAATATTGAAACATCTATACCTCAAGAACCCTAGTATCAAGACATCTTCAAATTCCTCAAAGAAGGAACATTCCTTGAAGGTTTTAACTCTAAAAAACAAAGATAATTTAGGCTAAAATCTTACAAATATGTCATCATTGGAGATATCTTATATCGATGCTCCTTTGAAGGTATACTCCTCAGATGCGTTAACGAAAATGAAGCTCAAGCTCTCATCAAGGAAGCCCATGATGGATCATGTGGTAGACATTTTAGTGGATTATCCATAGCCAAGAAGCTCCTTAGAATGGGCTATTATTGGCCCTCTATGGAAAAGGATACTCACAACTATGTAAAGAAATGTGACAAGTGTCAATGACATGACAACCTTGTTCATACCCCTTCTCAAGGACTCCAACCAATCACATCTCCTTGGCCTTTCTCCTCTTGGGGATTAGATATCATAGGCAAGATCAACCCTCAATCATCGGATGGACATAAGTTCATCATCACTACTACAGAATATTTTACTAAGTGGGTTGAGGTAATGCCTCTATCCACCATAATAGGAATTCAAGTATCAAAATTCATTCTAAATCAAATCATCAACCGATATGGTATTCCTTCTACCATAATTGTAGATAATGGCACCCCTTTTAAAAATAAGGAAGTTGCCAAAATATGTGCCAAATACAAAATTCAACAAAGATGGTCCACACCATACTACCCATAAGGGAATGGACAAGTTGAGTCCTCCAACAAAATGTTAATCAAAATCCTTAAGAAGCTTGTAAACAAGAATGGTTGAGATTGGCACTTGCAACTCTACCCCACCTTATGGGCATATCATACAAGTGTGCATACTCCCATAGGGGCAACACCATACACTTTGGTTTATGGCACCAAAGTAATCTTTCCCTTTGAACTTGAGATACCCTCTCTAAGAGTCTTGTTACAAGATTCTTCGATAGGAGATGAATATCACTCAAGTCACTTACAACAGCTAGAACTCTTAGAAGAAAAGTGCATCAATGCCCTAGAACATCTTAGAACATACCACAATAGGCTTCAATGTGCCTACAATAAGAAGGTACATCCAAGATCCTTTGAAGTTGGGGACTTAGTCCTCAAAGAAAATCAAAGGAATACTAACGCTGACATTGACCTAAAAGGAAAGTTTGAACCTAATTGGTTAGGACCTTTCATCATCATAGCCAAATTTGGATCAAGAGCCTACCACCTAGCCACATTGGATGGCCAAGAACATAAATAACCAATCAACATCATGCATCTTAAATGATACTATGCATAAAACATCGAGTTGTTTGCTTGATCATTTGATTGAATGCATGACAAATATCATCATATCATCATACACACTTCACCCCTTGCATGATTGCCTGGTTTTCTTGATCATACCATAGAGTTAGGAGGGTTTACTATGATGCAAAGGCCAATCCTTATTACAAATGCACCTGCATTGCATCCACCTAGGCTAACCATATGTTGAGTAAACTCTCTCAATCCAAAAATCTTGTCCACTAAAATCTTCTTCTACATCTACATCCCACTTCACTACTATCATACTTCTTCTCTTCTTCTCCCTCTCTTGGGTTAAGTGATGTATGATGTGATCATCCATGGCCCTGATGACCCGACCTCTTCCCTTTCTTCTATCCCAACCTTGGGGCATCCAACAATAAACAATAATCAATTACACTTATCCATCATACTTCTACTTTCTCTTCAAAATAAGCAATATGCATAACCTACTTTCTTCCATTTCATACATGGTCACATCATTTATCAAAAAATATTTCACAACATTATCAACAATATATATCTACAACATCATTCAACAAAAGAGTCTCTATTCGATCAATTCTCATGATTATTCAATAGACTCCTCAAGGATGTTGTAGCCTTCAAATTTGGACACAATTTCAAATTCTTAATGCCATTAAGATGTCCTAATAACGTGTAAATCACACTCAAAAACACCTACTTCGATATCCATTCCAAAAGATATAAAAATAACTTAATTGTATTCTTTTCGATAAAATTAGATGATCCCTATGAAATCTAACATATCCTATAAAACTGGATGCGTCTGATTTTTTCCAAATCACATGCACCTAATTTAGGCACCCAGTTGGATTTTGAACCTAATTTGGATGTTGCTAGATTCTTGATGAAATCGGATGATTCGATAAAATCGGATGCAGTTGATTTCATCCAAACCAAGCCAAAACCTAATTTGGCCTAACAACCTAGTCTAATTTTGCCACCCACCTGTTTCCTTGAACTGAAGCAACCTTTTAACCCCTTAAATTCACAGTAATCAGTATGGTTGATGATATTTTGCAAGAAGAGCTTAGATAAAAGAAGGAATTTTAGAGCATTTTTTGTAGGTTACAGTGGAGAAAGTCGCTGTTAGATCATCATTTAAGGAGCATACAACCATGGCATCACTCTCAGTACACACGAATATTGTTTTGACTGGATTAATACTTAAGTTCTCTCTCATTTGTACAGATTTGGCTACATCCAAATTTATCCTTGTTGCATCTGATTTAATATTTTGTTTTGCAGAACTAGTCGTTGGATAAATTTGATTACGTATGATTTCGTGCACAATGTATGAATTCATACCTGTGTCCCTCCAAGGGTAAAATTCTAAGCATCAAATTGTTAATTTTATTTTATTTGCATTGTATCATCCTTTATTATTTTAGTATTGCACTGTAATTCACTGTTATTGATAGATCTATTACTTTATCATCGCATGTTGCATATTAAAATAATTAATATTCCATTTTATTTACGGTCGGATAAAAGAATCGAGGGGATTTGATTATCATAGACCATTATTTACTATGGCCTATGCAGATCCCCCTTCCCTAATTTCAAAATCTAGTTTTTTGTACAATTGTAGGTTTCAGATAAATTCATACGCATCAGGTTTTGTCTGACGAAATCGTACATCTGGTTTCATCCTGTCTACATTCGATTTCTTATTGCACAGCTGAATTCATCAAAAATTAGATATCTAAATCAGGTAAGTGCTCAAAATTTATTTTATCATACTTAGATTTACATTCTCTATTCTATATGCATTTGTATTAAATCAGAAAACAAAAAAAACCCTCAAAAGAAAAAACATAGATTATATTACAACTTTCACAAAATATAAAAAGAGAACATGTTAGCATAGATAAAACCTTTGCATCTTAGTTAAAATTTACAATGCTTTTCTAGATAGATTTGTATGCCTTATATTCATTTGAAATTGAATTGCATATAGCTAGGTAGAAATTGCATTTTGGTCAAATCCTAGGTGTATGCTCCCAAAACAAAGAACGCATCAAACTACTAATTCACCTAGGCATGGAAACCGCCATAGCAAGTGTTTCTTGGTGAACCCCACCCCATTCATTGACAAACACCAAAGAGAGTGTGATAGAAGCACTTCTCATCCGAGTTGTAGATCCTTCATTTTCCCTCCCCATTTTAGGCACGAATCCATTAGCCTGGGAGAAAGGGGTGCAAAAATTTTGGGCCTACATTCTTTGGTGAACCCAACGTGAACTACACAATTAGTATTAAATTTCATTTTTCTTTACAAAAAAACCAAAATCTCATTAAATGGTAGAAAATAAACTTAACGAATCCTTCTTCATAGATCTTAGGAGAACACTCATTGAATAAGAGGTTAATATTTTTTATGAACGCGATGGAATAGAATGCCAAGTATATTTGTGGCAACACTTTGGCATCATTGAAAATAAATTACAAGAAATTAGAGAAATTAGGAGAATTGATGTTGCTAGAGCCTTAGGACCTAGCTTCTACTCTCCTTACTTTGAAATCAAAAGAGGGTGTGAGCGTTGGCTTGTAGATAAACGAGCTAGTATACACATAAACATTTGTCCTTGGGATAATTACTTGGAAGAAGCCTTAAACATCCATAGATTCTTAGCATACCTAGAAAATAATGAAGTGATCCTAGAACAAAGAAAAATATTTCATAAAGCACCTAGGGTAATCTTATTTCGAGAATACTATTACGAGTTACAAGTCCAGCATTTTAACTCATAAAATAAGGAATTTATATTTGTTCGCTTCATTCAACTCTTGGTAGATGATTTCTCTTTTGAGGAAGAACACTACATGAGCCTAGAAGATTTAGAGCCCATCAATGACATCCACATGTTCTTTGGAAAATATTAAAACCGTTTAATGTAATTTTCAAAAATCTTGTAAATATCTGGGTTAAAGCATAATAAACCGTTTGCTTAAAACAACAAAAATAATGAAAAAACAACAAAAAAAAATTAGCATCACTAGGAAAGATGCCTAAACACCTAAGAAGTGGCAACTGGCTCTGAAGATGAGCTAGATATTGACCCTAATGCAAAAGCTAAAATAGAAGAAGTTTTAGAAGAAAAAGAACATCAAATAGGACAAAATGAAGAAGATGAAACCATCAACGATGTGGACCCAAAACTAGGACCTAGAGGAAGCGTTCATTTTCAGTCAATGTAAAATTTTTGTGATTTCTTAAATCAAAATCGAACAACCATAACTAATGTGTTGGAAATAGAAGATCAACTTGCAAAGGGTGATTTTTCAATGGAAGCAACCTTTCGACTTCACCCATAACCTGAAACATACATGAAAACTTCATTACAACATACTACTAACAATGATCTCTCTTTAGATAATACTAAAAATATGCCTCCTCCAGAAGATAATTCTCAAGAACAAGTACCTAAACCACCACAAAAACAACCCGTTGGTGCAACTACTACAACCGCTTCTAATCAAAAGCAACCATCTTCTTCTAATAACCCTACTTTGCTTTCTCAATATTTTCAACATGTATTTGCCCTAAATTCTTCTTCCAAAAAAAATAAGAATACACAATTTCTAAGTTCTCCTCAACCAAATGTTCAACAAAACACAATTTCCTATAAAATTTAATATCCTCCTACTACTTCGAACGCTATGCATAATAGTATTCCCATTTCAACTCCTTATATGGCAACGCAAAAAACTTATTATCCACCGCATGGCAACATAATAAACCAAAATAAAAAGAATGAGCCACCACATCATGTTGAAGCTATAGTGAAGCAATGAGCCACCACCAAAAAAGTGAAATAAAGCCACCAAGATGAAGGTCCAATGCCATATATTTGTCTCAAGGAACTCAATCAAATGTAACTAGGATGTTTCTGCAAAAGATAGTGAAGGAACAAATGTAAAGGAGATAGAGCATTGGAAAACAAGGGCAAACTCCAAGCATCAAAGATTGAAGGAAAAGTTCCATGTAAAAGTTATTGAAGGGACGCGTGTGGTGAAGACAAAGAATTAGAAAGGATGAGCTAGGGCAAATTCCTAGTGACATGATAGCACCAAGGTTAAAGAATACGTTGGAATCTTAGATGGATATGAGACACTTGTAAAGTGTAACACACCCAAAGTGTCATAATTTCACCAAACTGGACAGAGTTACGTTATAAGCACCTAAGGAGAAAAAGGTAAGCGAATTTGAAGTGATAGAAGAGATTAAGTGCCATGTGGCACATGAGAAGTGGAAGGTCAACAACATTGAAGCAATTCAAATATATGCAAGAAAAATGTTAATGCATATTTTTGAAGTACCAAAGATAGCATAGCATAAGGTTAATTTCAAAGAGCGTCGAAAATAGGAGAGAGCTAAAGGAAGCTCATTGATTGAATTATGAGTACAAGTAGGAGTTACTTCATTTGCTTCATGCAAGAGAGTCATTCAAGATGCATGCAATAAAAGTATTGATGGGTCAAACTAAAGACTAAACATACATCTACATTACTTCCATTTCATTCACAACAGTAGGGATAACGTATTAATTAGAGCGCCTATATAAAGTTAGAAGTTAGTTGACCAATTGAGGGAGAGAGAGAGAGAGAGAGAGAGAGAGAGAGGCCAAAGTACAACAATAACTCCATACATACAACATAGAAGGAGAAGCGACAATTAGGAGATGGTCAAACACTATTGACCAAGAGAATTTACGCATTCAAGACTAAAGGTAATTCATTTCATTTAAATTTAATTATATGCTCAAGATAGGAGGTATAAGGTTACATAAAATTATTATTTTCTAAGGTTATAGTGAAACTATTTATTTTGGAGAGATAAAAATTTGAATTAATATTTGAAAATGAAGATTTGAAATTTGGTTTGAAGAATTAAAAGAACTTATTTGAAGTTTTATAATTTGATTATCTAAGTTTACAAAGCAATTTGAAATTTGATAAGATTGGAGAAATAAGATTTTCTACATCAAATTAGGAATATAAAACTTGCAAATATCTTTTTATGAAATTTCTAAATTTGGAGTTATAAGGAATTCAACACCAACATAAGATTGAGAAATTTAGAATTAAAAGAAATTATATTTTTTGAGATTAGGGAGATAAAAGGTTGTCAAATTTAAGATTAACAATTGAAAAATTATTCTTAGTCTATCATCCAAAACTAAGGTGGAATAAAAGTAGATATTTTGAAATTGCATTCAAAATTGTCTTGTGCAAATTCAGGAATTGATCTTTAAGAGATAGATTGAAAATAAAAAATGAACACTATATTAAATACTAAAGTATTCAATAACCAAATAATGTAATACAGGGGGTGTTGGAATATATTACATTATTTGGTACATGCTAATGTACCACCTTGGGTACATCTTTAGATTAGGAGAGTGTCCTAGATTAGAGTGTGAGTATTTACTTTATGCAATGTAATAAATGCACAAGTGTGCAAAGTATTTTGATAATGTAAATGTGCATAATAGTCCATGTGCACATGAGTCCATAGAATAGGAAGATGAAGAGTCTCTAGGAGAGTGAAGGCCAAGGGTGCACCATATGAAGAGTCACATTCCATTATATATGTATCTATGTGTGTGTGCAAGATACATGTATTGTTGTATGAGAGTGTTTGTAAGTATGGGTATGTGAGATATTTATTTAATGGAGTTATAATTTTTGTGAACATTTGTTAATGGTAATTCTATGAGTTATTGTTGAAGTTATTAATGACTTTTATACATTTAGAATATTGTCATTATCTTATATTTCATATTGTAACTTTATTTTAGATCTTGTGGTTGTTTTAATTGTAGTATTTAGCTTCAAAAGCTAATAGTCATTACACCTAAAATCTAACATTTATATCTCTAACAAGATAATAGATCCCATAGTTTGAATTATAGATTTTGATGGATTGATGTATTTTATGCACCAACCTATAGAAGGCTTCTACAACATGTTTGTCCAAAGTAAATGCTTAGGCATCAATCTAAGCATAAATTCATTCTTTGAGGGGAAGGATAAGATCCAAAACATATTTCAATGTTGGTCATGGAGTTTAATAAAATTTTATAAGGATTTCTCTCTTAAACATTTAAGAACCAATGACCTAACAGATAAGTCGAGAGAAGCAATGTGAAGATAAATTTGATTTACAGATAATTGTAACATATTCAAGGATATACAAATCATTAAATGAGCATGAAGAATTTATGCGAAAGAGAAGCATTTGTTTAGTTTTAGTAGACATGTAAAACTAGGGTTATAGGATAGCACTTGTGTTGATAGGTAGTTATTTTGACACCCAATCTCAAATGAGGTCCAATATATATATGTATATATACATATATATCTATATATGTATGTATATATACATATATATATATATATATATATATATATATGTATACATATATATGTATATATAAATATGTATGTATACATATACATATATATATATATATATATATATATATATATATATATATATATATCTATATATGTATGTATATATACATATATCTATAGATATATATATATATGTATGTATATATACATATATATACATATATATGTATGTATATATACATATATATACATATATATGTATGTATATATACATATATATACATATATATATATATATATATATATATATCTATATATGTATGTATATATACATATATATATATATATATATATATATATCTATATATGTATGTATATATACATATATATATATATATATATATATATATATATATATATATATATATATATATATATATATATATATATATGCCTAAAGGAATCTCTCTCTCACACACACATTTCTGAACTTTCATGCAAATATTTGAAGATCTATAAAAATACTTGGTGTAAGTGACCTTTTTAGTCAGTGACCTTTTTATTAGAATTAAAATATTAATATTTTATTTGTGTGTATGATTATCTTGGGGCACAAGTCCCTCAGTGAATGTATGTTAACTAAGATACCTCATGTAGTTGGAGTACATGTCCTTAAGACTATGGACCTTATGTTTGGACCTCTCTCTTTCATTATTCCTCTTATGCAAAGATGTTAGCATGGAATGGTTGCTTTATTATTTCAATCTCTTGTGCAACTATGGTCATGTTTGCCTTACATATTGTGACTTAGATTAGACTAGCATTCATGGAGTTATCTATCTTTGGAGGTTGTTTTCTGTAGAATCCAAATATCCAACATGTTTTTTATCAAGACACAAATGATTAGCCTAGAAAATTAATTACCATCAATCACTCAATAAAAGCATACCTTTGGATGGACTACCAAAAATAAATTTTAAAAAATAAATTGAATAATGGAGATCCACACTCACTCTAATATCATTAAAAAAATCAAAATATTTAAAAAGGAACAAATAAAATTGCTACCCATAATAAGCAAAGAAAACAAATAGGAATATGAAATATGGATAAGATGCCTTTAGACAAAAACAAATTATTCTAATGAATGCAAGAAAGATCTCCAAATGATACAAAAAATTAGTTGTGATGGTATACAAATAAACCTTTGATACAAGAAAATGTTCCAATAAACGTATAAAATCGATATACTATTGACTAATACAATATTACATAGATCATCTTACAAGATGATAAATAGGCTTCTAGGCTTATACATTTTAAATAAATATATAAAATCGATATACTATTGACTAATACAATAATACATAGATCATCTTGCAAGGTGATAAATAGGCTTATAGGCTTATACATTTTAAATAACATGATATAATGAGTAAACGATAACGAACACGACTCTAAAAATAAATTGAGACCTTTATAAAATATCATCAATATTATTTAAATTTAAACATCCTACTAATTGTTTTTTAAATGTAATCTTTTACTACCATTGACTCTAAGCATAAAAGGAAGAATAATTTTAAATGGTAAAAAATAAAGTAAAGTGTTTAGAGAGTGCATCATGCCTAGATTAAGAAAGTTGCATGAAAGAAATAATAAATATTTCAGATGTATATTTACGAGAGAAGAAAATTAAATCATTGAAAAAATGATTATCTTAATTGGAATAAAAAGTCTCATTGGTGTATGTAACCTTATTTTTGCTTGACTTTCCCTTTATTTATCAATATGTTATAAGTCTACCATAATTTATTATTTTGTGAGAATAGAATAATTCTTCCTCTCCTAGTGATTTAGTGATTTACATGCTTACTACAAGGTGATTAACTTAAATATTTATTAAAGTAGTTAAGAGACTTAAATATGATTAAGTATTCTTTAATATGGTTGTCCCAAATAAAATGATGTTTCTAGGCTATAATTTAATGTAATACCTATGAAAAATTGATTAGATGTTTTATATTTAGTCACTACATAAGTGGTAATGAGGTGGCTCCTTTGACAAAGAGCTTAGGTTCAAGAATAATGTCAATAAGTGGTCTAACATACAATATTTTAATTGGAGACATTTCTTAAGTAAACAAAGAATTGAACATTGGCAGCCATGTTAAATTCTCAACAAAAACCTAAAACCCTGACTTAAAAAAAATCTAACTAAAACAACCCATAAACTATTGAACCATAGGACCCCACTCTCCAAGGAATTGTCCGGAGGACCGGGATTGTTTAAATAATGGAATCTTGAGGAATGCCTTCTGAGATGCTCCTCCTATCGCGGTGCAGGTACCGATAACATCATTTAACAGTTGCCAACTCAGATGGTGGATTCCAGTACATGATGAACTAAAGCATGGCTGGCATCCTTGATATGACATTGCATTATTCTTATTACCAATTCATAACTTGTCAGCCTTAAAAAAAAACCATAGAAACGTATTGAGTGCTGTGCTGCATGTGAGGCTCTGCCCATCAGACACGCCAACAAATGGAAGAAACATTTGGTTTTGCGTGCATATCAACCTCCTAATGCAAGGCAGTGTGAGTGGCTGCACTTGCTCATCCCCGTGATTCCTGAACAATTGGTTTGGGTATTGGAGGACAAATGGTTTACCCCACAGTCCCCTCCCTGTCGGAAAACATAAGGAAATAGGAACAGCCACGGCGAAAATGAAGACTTTCCAATGGAGTGGTGAGCCCGCGCGGGAAACGTAGTCGAGAGGTGAGCCGTGGGCCCTACGCATGTTCAGGCATTATCAGACTCCTGTGAGAATGTTGCAGGTTGCAGGCTGCAGTCTGCAGGCCATTTGTACCCGCAACCGACCTTTTGAACAGCAAAGTTTTCAATGACAGAGTTAATATTTTTTCATTCATGAGAGTTCTCTATCTGGATATCTAGGGAATCAAGCCATAGAGGAAATGGAAGTTTGGAGGTGGCGGTGGAAATGGAAGGATCGGGTTTTGGGGAAAATGGCAATGTTACTGTTATTGTTATTATGGATTGAAGGCTGCTGCGATTTTGCAAGCGCAGGTACTACAAATGGGGAGGATGTGGGTTTGATGAAGGAACTGGCAAAAAGCTTGAATGCAGAAAAAAGCTTGGGGTGGGGCGGAGACGATCCCTGCAAGTGGAAAAATGTGGCCTGCTCTGAAGACAGAGTGGTGGGGATTCAGCTGGAAAACTGTAATCTTCAAGGGAGTCTTCCCAAAGAGTTTAATAAGTTAAGCGCCTTGGAGCACTTGGGTCTTCAGAATAACCAGTTGAGCGGGCCATTGCCCACCTTCAAAGGCATGAGCGCGTTAAGGGATGCATACCTGAACGGCAACAATTTTACACATATTCCCGCCGATTTTTTCTCTGGACTGACGGGTTTACAGGCCATTGCCTTGGATGAAAACCCCTTCATTCCATGGACCATCCCCAATGACGTCAAGGACGCCACAACTCTTGTGAACTTCTCGGCCAACAACGCTGGGGTCGTGGGTTCGATTCCACCCTTCTTAGGGAACGCCCTGCCGAACTTGCAGATGCTGGGACTGGCTTACAATAATCTCACTGGCACCATTCCCGGTACGTTCGCCGACTCCAATATTATGATACTCTGGCTCAATAACCAGCAGGGCTCTGGGTTATCTGGGGCTGTGGAGGTCGTAGCAGGAATGACTCTGATTTCTCAGCTCTGGTTGCAATCCAATGCTTTTACCGGTCCCATTCCGGATATGAGCAAGTGCCAGGCTCTCAAGGACTTAAGACTGAGGGATAACATGCTTACCGGGTTAGTTCTACCATCTTTAACTAGCCTGCCTTCGTTGCAGAACGTTTCCTTGATGAACAATGCATTGCAAGGGCCTTATCCAAGTTTTCCCCATTCCGTAACTGTGGAGATTAGGCCTTCCACCTCCAACAGTTTTTGTTTGCCTGCTCCTGGTAAGTGTGATTGGAGGGTGGATGTGCTTCTCGCTTTTGCCAAAGGCGTAGGGTACCCTTATGTCTTAGCCTCCCAGTGGAAGGGAAATAACCCATGTTCTGATTGGCTCTATGTCACCTGTGATGATGCGGGCAATGTTACTGTCCTGAACCTGGCCGGATTAGGTCTGACCGGAAGTATATCTCCTGCACTTGCAGAGTTTTCAAATTTAAGAACATTGTTGTTGAGCAACAATAGTTTGAGTGGATCTATACCCACTCAGCTTGCGACATTGCCCAAACTTGAGAGATTGGATGTGAGGAACAACAAATTGTCAGGGAAGATTCCTCCTTTCAAGTCGGGTGCTGTCGTGAATGTTGAGGGGAATCCACAGATAGGTAAGGCGGCCGTTCCTGCAGCTCCTGCTGAGGCTCCTTCAGGTAAATTGGTGTCTACTCCCACTCCCACGACAGGGGGAGCAGCAGGCATTGGCATCCACCCTCCCACGACAGGGGGAGAAGCAGGCAACATGAAGGGGACAAAAGGGTCGTCGGCGTTGGTGGTTGCTATTGTGGGTTCTGTGGTAGGTGGGCTTGTAGGGCTGAGCATAATAGGAGGCGGCGTAGGGTTCTGTCTCCACAAAAAGAGGCGGCGATCTGGTCGAGTCCGGAGTCCCCACACTGTGGCTCTGCATCCGCAGGGGTCGGATCCGGAGGCGCTCAAGATGACTAGTTTGAACTCGACGATGAGCGAAAATTCACATTCACAGAGTAGGGCGAGCAGCGGGCCGAGCGATGTGCACATGGTGGAGGCGGGCAACATGGTCATCTCAATTCAGGTTCTTCGCAACGTTACCGATAATTTTAGCGAGGAGAATGTTCTGGGTCGAGGGGGGTTTGGTGTGGTGTACAAGGGGGAGTTGCACGATGGGACGAAGATCGCCGTGAAGAGAATGGAAGCCGGGGTCTTGGGCACTAAAGGACTTAATGAATTCCAAGCAGAGATCACCGTTCTCACCAAGGTTCGACATCGGCACCTGGTGGCACTCCTCGGCTACTGCGTCGAGGGGTCCGAAAGGCTATTGGTGTATGAATACATGCCTCAGGGCCCTCTCAGTCGTCACCTCTTCGAGTGGGAGGAGCACCATCTTAGCCCCTTGGATTGGACTAAAAGACTCACTATTGCATTGGATGTTGCGAGAGGAGTGGAGTATCTTCACAGTTTGGCCCAAAAGAGTTTTATTCATAGAGATCTCAAACCCTCTAATATTCTTCTTGGGGACGACATGAGGGCCAAAGTCTCAGACTTTGGCCTTGTGAGGCTTGCTCCCGAAGGGAAATACTCTGTGGAAACCAGACTTGCCGGCACTTTTGGCTACCTTGCACCTGAATACGCAGGCAAGCATTCCACTTTTCAATTAAATTCATTTCATTACTCCTCCTTATTAAGCATTCTGCTGCTTGCACTTTACTTTTATGTTCTGTTTTTTTTTTTTAAGAAGTAATTTGTTCTTAAAGCTATATTGATCATGGAGGTCCTCAAAGATCTATGGCACCACAAATTATGTTATATCTCCTTTGGGTCATAAATGTTTTCAGATGAATCTGTGTCAGCTTTTGTGTAATTTAAAATCAGATTAGAAGCTTAATAGACAATTCAACAGACGTGCTGATACATGAGATGAATTATATTTGTTGTTTGGCAGTCACGGGCCGAGTAACAACAAAGGCTGACGTTTTCAGTTTTGGAGTGATACTCATGGAACTTATCACGGGAAGAAAAGCTCTGGATGAATCTCAGCCTGAGGAGAGCATGCATCTAGTCACATGGTTTAGACGAATGCACATCAACGTCGAAACTTTCAGAAATGCTATTGACAGGGTTTTGGAAGTTACAGAGGACACGTTTAAGAGCCTTTGTACTGTGGCAGAATTAGCTGGGCACTGCACTGCACGAGAACCATATCAGCGACCTGACATGGGCCACGCTGTAAATGTGCTCTCTCCCTTGGTTGAACAATGGAAACCTTCTGATCCAGAAAGTGAAGATTATTACGGCATAGATTTGGATATGACTCTGCCTCAAGCATTAAAAAAATGGCAGGCCTTTGAAGACAACTCTAATATAGATGAATCTGTAACAAGCAAAGACAATACTCAGTCGAGTATTCCAACCAGACCTGCTGGCTTTGCAGACTCTTTTACATCTGCAGATGGTCGATAAGAGTAGAAGAAAATTACACAAGGAGAGGACAAAGCCAGATGGTGCTCCCTTAAACCTATGAAAGAATTAGTATTACCCTGTAAAGTCCCTGTTCAAAATTTTCTCTTTATTCTTTTTTGGGTCAAGGGAGTGGATGTAATTTCCTGCATTTCCGATGGCTTGTCATTTCAAACAGCTTTTGATCTTTCAATAAGGAGAAAACCAATATGACGACCTTGACTTCAGATACTTAATGTATATACTTTGCAAAAGGCATTGATGAGCTACTCATATTT
This sequence comes from Wollemia nobilis, assembly GCA_028583015.1. Classification (NCBI taxonomy): domain Eukaryota; kingdom Viridiplantae; phylum Streptophyta; class Pinopsida; order Araucariales; family Araucariaceae; genus Wollemia; species Wollemia nobilis. The sequence goes on from JAQPPZ010016862.1 coordinate 2,792,408, forward strand.
TGATGCATGAACTACTCTAGTATTCTGCGTAAGTTTGGATTTCACTTAATGTGAATTATTTCCTATATAGGATTGATGCAAGAAATGTACAGCAATATGTCATGTCAAATGAGCAGTAAGATTTACTTGTTTTATGGCACAATGAGCGCCAGGCGTTTTTTGCATAAATATCAACTTATAATTGCTGTAACATGTTGGTTGTCTAACATGTAAAGGATTAGATGCATGGTTGAATTTAAAATAAACTCATTAAATTAATATCAGGTCCCTTTTTTCCCCTTTTATGGGAAATACATCAATTTCAACTGTTGTCAAAGATATATTTTTTGAAAATAAAAGTTCTCAACTGTGTCAAATTTTTGGTCATTTAACGAATAAAGAAGTAGCCGGGTGTAGCCGGGTGCGATGCAGAGTATTGAATTTCGTATCACATGCAGGGTGTTTCTTCTTGAATGCATGTTCTATTTTCATTCTTTATACTGCCTATATTCATTCAATAAGTCACAAGAATTCTGGCTTTTTCAGGCATCTTTTACAATTTGTAAATTTACAATAGCTTAGGTCAAGAGTATTACAGTTGGGCAACATGCATGGTTTACAATTTAATGGATATTATGAGCCTGTCCTTTCAAATGGTTGCCGTTTCTGACACAAAGTGGAGTTCGGCTTTAGAGGCCGTTCTATAGATTTTCAAATCCTTTTGGTAACTTGGACGTAACTAGAATAGGATATGAACTTCAAATTTTTATTTCTCCTCCTAGTTGTGTGTGGGGTGGTGGGAGATGATGAAAGCAGAGTTATCAATGCATCAATGAGATAAAACCCATAAAATTTGGACTTTGTGTTTGAGAAATTGGGAGGGTAGCATTTTATTTTCTCCCTGAATGTAAACTAGTCTTGGTCTTCACTGTATACACTTCGAGACATTTTCATTGTTTTAAACCTCGTAGACTTTTCAAGTCAGGCGGCCAATTTGAAGTGACTCCTCAAGATCATGTCTCCAGGCGACATTTCTATTTATAGTTTTTGAGCAAGAGTTATTTATTGCCCATTAACTCGATTCAGCTTGTCTGCGGGACTTGGTGATGAGTTGGGCAGGGCAGTTCACTCTGGTGGGGCATGGAATAATAGATCTATCTGTTCCTATTGCGTGGCACTGGCAGGCGGCAGCTAAACGATGGGATGCAGCCAGGGTAAATGCATGTTCTATCTGCATTCTTTATACTATCTATATTAAGTCACAAGAATTCTGTCTTTCATTTATAAATAGTTTAGGTTAAGAAAGGTAGTATTAATATGGAATGAAATTTTATTATAGAAATATGTTATTCGAAACCAACAAAAACATAGCAAAATGCCATAAATATTGAAGTAATTCTTAGGAAGGGACAATCACCCTACAAAAACATAGCAAAATGCCATGAATATCGAAGTAATTTTTTAAATGCATGTTCTATCTGCATTCTTTATACTACCTATATTCAGTCAGTATGTCACAAGAATTTAGGCATTTTTTGCAACCTATATTCATTCAATAAGTCACAAGAATAATTGATTAGAAAGTAAGAGGGTCAACTACTCTCACACATTGCAGTTACTCAATGTTAATAAAGGTGAGAAATCTTATATAAATGGGACCAAAGGTTTTCACCTTTAAACCTGGTATCCCATTGACAAAGAGTTTGATGAGTGTTTCCGGTTCATAAACCACTCAAGTCCCACAACCAAATCACTATAGAATTATTAACGCAAACATACACTAACTAAACTAAGTAAAGAAGGTATTATGATTGAATTACATGCATGGTATAAAATTTAATGAATATTCGGTTTAAAATTTAAGAAATATTCATACACTCACTAAGTAAGAGAGGTATCATAATTGTACTACATGCTAAGAAATATTCATATACACTAAGTAAGGGAGTATTATAATTGTACTACATGGTATTATAATTGTACTGCATGCTAAGAAATATTCATATACACTAAGTAAGGGAGTATTATAATTGTACTACATGCTAAGAAATATTCATATACACTAAGTAAGGGAGTATTATAATTGTACTGCATGGTATTATAATTGTCTACATGCTAAGAAATATTCATATACACTAAGTAAGGAAGTATTATAATTGTACTACATGCCTGGTTTAAAATTTAAGAGAGATTCTTTTCACGCTCTAGACATGACACATCATGCGCCTGTCCTGATAAATGGTTGCCGTTTCTCACACAAGGTGGTGTTCGGCTTTACGGGCCGTTCTATAGATTATCAAATCACTTTGGTAACTTGGACGTATGAACTTCAATTTTTTATTTCTCCAAGAGGTTGTGGGAAATGACGAAAGCAGAGTTAGCAACGTATCAACAAGATAAAACCCATAAATTTTGGATTTAGGTTTAATGGAACCCATAAATTTTGGATTTAGGTTTAATGGTGGAAGTGTGATCTTTTTATATGGGACTCTTCATTTTTATTAAGATGGAAAGGTAATTGGTCCTCTTTTTTTTTTTTTTGCAGGTTTATATGACGATGTTCTCATACAAACTGTCTATTTACAGTGGTATATTTGTATGTTGGCACTACATCAAGTGGTATATTTCTATGTTGGAATTTCGTTCCATTTTAATACCTCCTCTGTTTAGTTAGTGTAGTGTATGCGTGCGTTAATAATCCCACATTGATTTGATTGTGGGATTTTAGTGGTTTGTAAGCCCAAACACTTCAACCTCTTGTTCCACTTTAGTACCTCCTTTGTATAGTTAGTGTAGTGTATGCATGCATTAATAATTCCACATTGATTTGATTGTGGGATTTTAGTGGTTTATGAGCCCAAACATTTGTCAACCTCTTTGCCAATGGAGTGGCACGTTTAAAGGTATAAGCCCTTGGTCCCACTTTGTGGGATTCCTCACCTCAATTAACATCGAGTTGCGACATGTGTAGGGGTAGTTAACCCTCTTGCTTTCTAACCTTTTTATGAGATGTTGTTCTTATACAAGTTGTTTAGTGTAGTGTGTGCTTAAGCCCTATATGTGTGGGGGTAGTTGACCCTCTTCCTTTCTAACCTTTTCATGAGATGTTCTTATACAAGTTGTTTAGTGTAGTGTGTGCTTGGGTAGCAGGCTCAAAGGTGCAAGCCCTATGAGTCACGACATGGCTTAAAGGTGAAGCTTGCCTTGTAAGTCGTAACATGGCTTAAAGATAAAGCCCTTAGAGTCCTATGAGTCACGACATGGCTTAAAGGTGAAGCTTGCCTTGTAAGTCGTAACATGGCTTAAAGATAAAGCCCTTGGAGTCATAGCATAGTTCTCATAGGGCTTGGGTAGCAGACTTAAAGGTGTAAGCCCTGTGAGTCACGACATGGTTTAAAGGTGAAGCCCGCCCTATGAGTTACGACATGGCTTAAAGGTGAAGCCCGCCCTATGAGTCATGACATGGCTTAAAGGTGCAAGCCCTGTGAGCCACGACATGGCTTAAAGGTGAAGCCCGCCCTATGAGTCATGACATGGCTTAAAGGTGAAGCTTTTGGAGTCGCAACATGGTTCATGAGATGTTCTTATACAAGTTGTTTAGTGTAGTGTGTGCCTAGGTAGCAGGCTTAAAGGTGCAAGCCTTACGAGTCACGACATGGCTTAAAGGTTAAGCAAACCCTGTGTGCTTGGGTAGCAGGCTTAAAGGTGCAAGCCTTGTGGGTCACGACATGGCTTAAAGGTTAAGCAAGCCCTGTGTGCTTGGGTAGCAAGCGTAAAGGTGCAAGCCTTGTGAGTCACGACATGGCTTAAAGGTGAAGCCTACCCTTATGAGTCACGACATGGCTTAAAGGTGCAACCTTATGGGTCACGACATGGCTTAAAGGTACAAGCCTTTGAAGTCACGACATGTGTGTGGGGTAGTTGGCCCTGTTCATCGGATGTTGTTTTCTAAGATGAAATTTCTTTCCACATTAATACCTCCTCCTTCTTTGCTCACTCGAATTGTGTGGGTAATTGACCCTCTTACTTTCTAACCGGTTGACCCTCTTACTTGTGATGTTGTTCTTATATAAGAATTTAGTTCACACTATTACCCAAATTGGAACTTGAATGTCAACTAGACTTGGTGTTCGTGTCATTTTCACTATTTTAAACCTCGTAAATTTTGGAAGCTTTATCGAGTCAGGCGGCCAATATGAAAGCGACTCCTGAAGATCATGTCTCCACGCGACATTTCTATTTATAGTTTCTGGGCATTTGCTATTTATTACCCATTAACTCGATTCAGCTTGTCTACGGCGCTTGGTGATGTGTTAGGCAGGGCAGTTCACTCTGGTGGGGCATGGAATAATATATTTATCTGTCCCCATTGCGTTGCACTGGCAGGCGGCACCTAAACGATGGGATGCAGACAGCCCAAGTATACATTTGGCAATACAGAGTTTGTCCTAAAATCTCAATATATAGTAACTCTGTTTTGCTGTCGGTGCCTTTTTCATTCTTTCTATCTGGGCTGACGAACTGAGCCAATACGGACGGTGACAGAGCCTAATAGTTATAAGTGAATGCAAAGTCACCCTTCTTTATCGGTTAACGTTGTCCAGCTGGGTCTCTTAAACTGAGCTTCTCTGCTCTTCATGTTTTATTAAAATGGAGTATTCCGGCATCTCCTAATCTTGGATGCAGAGGTCTGTTGCCACCAAATTGGTGGGCAATAGCAACAATGGAGGTTTGCAGAATTGATGTGATGCCAAAGTCTTTCGATTTTGCATCGAGTTTTGCCCAACATTTAGACTTTCACCGATGGCCTGCCGAGAAAATATGGAATTCACACGTATCAAACAGCTTCTTCTTCCAACCAAAAATAAATTTTGAATAAGACTGATCTCACCACTCCCGACATACACCAAGGCAAAAAGACAAGAAGCTTGAAAGTCATCAATTTTGAACATTTTTTTTTTTGCTCTTTAAGACGTGAACTGCTGGTTGAGGCACTCATTGATGTCATGGGAGACAGATTTGGTTTTGGCGATGGATTTTTAGTCAATTGTAAAGCATGTTATCTAGCAATGCCACTGCTGAATACCGGAGAAATGTCTAAATCTTTGAGGACCGTACCAAGTGGGAACCAAGTTAGGGATCCGTTTTAAATTTAGACTATTGAGGTAAAAACGTATGAACTGTGGAGCGCAACTGAGAGCAGAGGACAAGATCATACAGTCTGTACGTTAACATAAAATCCAATTTTGAAGAGACAGTGGAGACGTCATCGTCTCTCGTTTTTGAGACGGTGGATGGCATCGTACGTTACAAAGCCAGACAGCATGTGACATACGTGGAGATGGGCCGGAGACCATAGATGGCTTGTGGCTGTACATGGCTTCTACGCTCGGATCGAGCTGCTGTGGCCCACATCATCTAGCTTATCATTCCCTCCTGCTCCCACCATGGCGATTAGATGGGATAGACACACAGAAAGGTACCATGGCGATTAGAAAGAGAATAGAAAATATCAGATTGTTAAAACCCATATTTTATTAAAAATTGGATTTTTTATTAAAGTTACTTAAATTTAAATTAAAGAAATTTTTAATTATGTTATTATTCAAATCACATGAAGAAAACTTTTATTATGCTATTTAAAAATGTGGTTCTCAATTATCCAATGTTGTCATCGTTATTTAAAAAATAATAAATAGGCCATGGAGTACGCACCCCTACCCGTCGAAGGAAAAGTAGACGACGGGCACATGGGGAAGGTGCGATGCTTTTTGTGCACAAGTCTATGAAATAGCGAAAATGTCTTTCTTCACGGTTTATTATGCATATAAGATACGTCTATGGTTAGACACCGTAGTCTATTTTTGACATATCATGTTATAAGGAAATACATCAAACATACATACATTCACAAATGAAGTTCGGCGGTTTTTTAATTGAGATTATTTTAGCTATTCTCCCATGCAAAAATGTAGCTATCTTTGTATCAATTTTGTTAGGATTGCGGTTGCAAAGCTTGTAATGTATTTTTAGGAGAAATCTACTAAAAAAAATTGCAAATGGTTGGACCAACCTTTGTGAATCTATGGGAGTTTTTCTTGAATGAGTTTGTCATATACCCCTCTCTATTCTCCTATCAATTATTTGGTCATATGTCTCACTATCAAGTGTATAAGGAAGGAAGGAGTAAAATGAAAATGTTGGTATTACTTCTCTTTGTTCTATGATGGCCTTTTGTAACTCCTTGAATTATTTATCTATTGTGTTACTAATGGCCTCCTTCCATCTATACATGGTCGGTTATCCTCTTCTATTACACTACACTCTTAGGTATAGAACTTCTTCGTGAACTCAATTTAATTATTTTTCTCCCAACACTATATTGATCATGTTCGCATAATCTCTAACCTAGGGGTGAAGGTCAAATTTATGAACATGGAAATCATACGATACAACCACATTGTGATAAAAAAAGCTTTCTGTAAAATGAAGTGCCAATCATGTATTGAGACTGAGAAGCTATTACCTTTTTGTTCAGTACCAACGTGATTTCATTCAAAACGAAGACCTTTTTTATTTTTTGGGGGATGATTTTGAATGCTGATCGGTTTGCGAAATCCCTAATTTCTTTAGTTTTACGATCGTAGGCGGCCGCCAACCACAATAGGAGGTTTGAGAAATAATATGCCTTGGGGCATATCAACTTACCCATGTTGCAGGTCCACTTGTTGTAGAAAGGGTTAGGTTGATGTCAGGCTATCCATACCCTTTTGAAAAGTCCTGCAAGTAGCCATGGGTGGCATTGATAATCTTCCTATGTTTGCTCATATCTAAAAATATTGTTTTGCTCTACTTTCCACAACTAAGCAGAAGAAATTTCCAGGTTTAGTCCTGATAGCTTGGAAAATTCCTTTCCATATATAGTGGTGGCTTTTCCTTTTAGCTCTTGGTATGGTATGTCATTTGTGAGGTTTTCTATTCTGGCTACAACTAGTGGAAGAGGAATTTGTGGGATAGTACTTGAGGATGCCATAAAGGTGTTGCTCTATACAAATTACTTAATTCTGTTACACATCCTAGCTTCTTCAATTTGGGTTTGTTCTTTGTTAATCCTTTGTACTTGTGCTCTTAATTGTGAGTGCTCATCATAAGTGAAACTTGAACACTACATGTGAATATTAATAGTAAGCCTCACATGTTGTAGCTTTTATTGCCTCCAACTACACTCTTTTGATTTACCATTTGAGCTTCACCACATTTTTACCTGATAACCATCTTAATGGTCGTAGCATAACTTTCATGTTCTATAATTGGCTAGTGAGTTGTATCCTCATTTAAATTTTGAGAGTTGGTTATTTGAAGATTAATTTTAAGTCATTTCTAATATTTTAGGAATGTGTGCGAGGAGATCCTGATTTTGTCTCTTCTACCAAAATAATCTATTCTTTGTTGTCGGGGTCCACCCTTTTTATCTTCACTTTAGCATGTGTTGTGTTACCAAACCAATTATAATATAGTGTTATGGCCTTCTTGATTGAATGCGCGTCATCAGATGGTTTGGAGATGATCTTGGTCATTCATCACAAAGGATACTTTAGTTGAAACAAAATAATTATGTTTAAATGAGCTTATAGTTTTTCATCAAGGTACAAGTCTTTTGTCTCGATTTGTGGATGAATCTAAGTTGTGCACTTCTTTTCTAGTGAGGTCATCCATATTATTCATATTTGGGCCAATCAAAAGCCAGTGCTTCATCTCGAGCAAGCAAATATGAGTCGTGCTTCTTTTCCAGTGAGGTCATCTGCACCGTTCATCTTTGGGCCAATCAGAAGCCAATGCTTTATCTCACCTACTCTAATCTAAAGGTACCATAGACATGGGGGAACTTTTTTATGGAGATATACCTTTTGGCATTAGAGGTGGTGGCGATTACCTAAGGTTGTGACCTTAGGCTTAGGTGCATAATGAGTGGCAGAAGTGTAATTTATATGACTTAAAAATGAATGAGGGGCCTATGAATAATGCTAAGGGACTAGCTTGTCAACATTGTACATGAAGAACACAAGCTTATACTGAGAGGGGGGTGAATAGTATAAGATCACTTTTTACTTTCTTTCCAAACCAATATCAATTAATGTCCTTAATTGCAATAACCAAATATAGCAGTGTGCATTAATAACTCAGATAGCAGTAGTAAGCAAGAGCACAAGTCACCACACACAATTGAGACACAATATTTAACGTGGTTCCTCCAATGTGGGGTACTCCACAAGCTGATATCGTTATAATATTTCACGCAGAAATATCCAATACAATGATTTCTTTGATCTGCTCAAAGCTAAGCAATAACAAGTTCACACATAACTTGTCCAAATATGAATAACAAGTTCACACAGAACTTTTCCAACTTTGAATAACAAACTCACACAGAACCTGTCCAAAATTGAATAACAAGCTCACATAGAACCTGTCCAATGCTGAATAACAAGCTCACACGGAACCTGTCCAATGCTGAATAACAAGCTCACACAAACCCTGTCCAATGTTGAATAACAAGCTCACACATGTCCAATGCTGAAAAACAAGCTCACACATGTCCAATGCTGAATAACAAGCTCACACATGTCCAATGCTGAATAACAAGCTCACACAAAACTTGTCCTAATATGCTCCAACAAGATCACTAAGAACTTGTCCAAATATGCTCTAGCAAGCTCACCAATAACTTGCCCAAAATTTGCTTCAACAAGCTCACCAAGAACTTGTCCAAATCTGCTCTAGCAATCTCACCAAGAACTTGCCCAAAATATGTCCAACAAGCTCACCAAGAACTTGTTCAAATCTATCCCAAAATTGTCCACAAAGCTATCCTCAAAACTATCCCAACACTGTCCTCAAATGTGTCCCAAAACTATCCACAAAGGCCTTCTCAAAGGCTCAATCAATCATGCACAAGTAGCACTCAAATATCATCCACAAATCTATCAAGGCAAAGCTTCAAAGATGAACTCAACAATGAATGGCAATGTACTCTTCAATGAATGACAACAATGATCCACAATAATCTCAACTCAAATAAGCTCAAATCAACTTCATAGAAGCATAAAGAGAATTGTTAGAGACTCAATATGTTCTAATATCACTCTCAACCCAAATCAATCTCAACTCAACTCAATTCAACTCATAGAAGCATAAAGAGAATTGTTAGAGACTCAATATGTTCTAATCTCACTCTCAACCCAAATCAATCTCAACTCAACTCAAATCTTATAGAAGCCTCCTCTCAACTCAACTCAACTCAACTGTAATCATTTAGGTGTGCATCATTCTCTCTTTGGTAAAGCCTCCTCTCATAGAGATAATTGGTTTACATGGTCCAATTGTTGTCAAGGTTTTGCTAGGAAGCTTGTTTATCTAGACAAATTTTATTTCAGTAATTATTTTATGGATAAATTCTTCATCCACGAGTAAGTTCACATTCTTTCTCACATAACTCTATTTGATCACCTTCTTATCTTATATCCAAACTTCCTGTATCTCCCTTGATTTCATGTTTCTTCCATTCAAATTAATTGTTGCCCACCTTGACCACCCTTCTTGCTACCACTTTGTAGAGCATGTCTGGAACATATTTCTCAAACCAACTGGTAATATTGGCTAGAACAAATGGTTTGAAACAACTATTCCAATACTATTTCTACCCTTAGATGGTTTGGGCACTCTATTGCAAGAGGAATATTCAAGAGAGCCACTTTCATAAAGAGATATCTCATCTCTATTCCATGCTTATGAAAGACACCATTAATGTTGTTATTAAATGTGATCTATATTGACAATTAGGTAAGAGTTTATGAGTCATACCATGCTAGAGGGACACATATCAGATCTTGCCTCAATTGGATCTCGTAGGGAGAGACAAAAGAACTAAAATTTTCTTTAACTTCCTTAGGCATAAGAATATTTCAAAAAGGATTACTAAGTTGGAGGACCCTTTAGGTCATTCCTTTTTTTATTCCAATGAGATCATGAATCTTTTTGTAACCCACTTCTCTCATATTTTTATAGCAGAGCCAATGGATGGCATCAATCTTATCTTAATGGAGTATGTGCAGGAACAAATGCCATCCCTCCTAGACCCCATTATTTGGATTTGAAATAAATTTTCACTTTCTATGAATGATTTGCATGATGCTCTCTTTTTTTATGAAGAATGACAAAGCTCCTGGTATGGATGGTATTCTAGTGGAGTTTTATAAAAAAATGGCATATCCTTTCCTCTGATCTTTATCATGTATACCTAGAATCTCTCTAGAATAGTTACCTCAAAGTTTATATCAATGTAGAGTTAGTCAAGCTTATTTCTAAAGGTACAACTTGCAACCAAATCTCCAATTAGAGACCCATTACCCTCCTTAATGTTTTATACAATATCATAGCTAAAGTTATAGCTTTAAAAATTAAAATTGTTGCACAAGCTATTGTTCGTCAGGAACATTTTCGTTTTATTAAAGGCCATTATATTTTAGATAATATTATGATGGCCTGGGAAACAAGGCAATGGGTAGTTGAATCCAATCAAGATTCTCTCCTAGTTAAGTTAGATTTTGACAAAGCATATGATAGAATCAGATGAAATTTTATTCTCCATATGGTTTCTTCGCTTAGTTTTGGTCCAAAATTCTATAATCCAATTGGCATTATTTTTGGTGATGCTTTGACTTGTGTTTAAGTTAATGGAGTTCTATCCCCCTCCTTCCCTCTATAACGGTATATTAGATAGGGTTTCCCTCATGCTATTTTTTTTGCGTGTTCTAGTTGTTGGTGCTCTTGGTTATCTTCTTCATAAGGCTCAATATGATGACCACATTTAGGGTATTAATATTTCTAGGGATAAGAATGGTATTAACTCACATTTTGTTGATGATTCTCTTCACTTCGAAATACTCAAGAGGGGGTGGAAATGGTTAAAGAGATTGTACAATTATTTTGTGATGTATTTGGCTCTCGCATTAACCACTCTAAAACAAAAGTCTTCTATGCTTCTTCCAATCCTAATGGATGCAACTCCTCAGTTGAGTGGAAGATCATCCCTCATAGAAATATTGTTCATTATTTGGGAATCCCTTTTAGAATTAATATTTCTCCTAAATATATGTGGAATTGGGTTATGGAAAGATTTAGAAAAAATTAAAATGCATGGTTTGATCTGTTTCCTTAGCAAGAAGAATTTAAGTTGTGAATAAAGCTATGACAACCTCTCATGTTTACTACTTCTCTTGTTGGATAGCCTCAAAGAAAGCCTATAACAAATTTACTTAGTCCATTCATAATTTTTAATGGACCAAATGATATGGGGAGGTAGGAATGACAACCATCTTGTGAAACATTGTACTCAACCAAAGGCTTTAGGAGTTATTGATCTTCTTACCTAGAGCAAAAGTTTGGTTAGGAAATGGGATGCTAAAGCCATCACTGGAGACAAAAATTGGAAACACCTGTCCTGGTAAAATATCTCCCAAGCTACTCACAATGTTAAATGGAAAGAAACCCCGTGGTCCATACTTTACGATTAAAGGATCTATCCCTTTTACCCATAATTGGAAAGCTAGGCAATCAATTTCTCATTTATTGGCTTGGAAATTTGACTCATTAAAACATTGTGTAAGCATTGATCTAAATAGTCTTTGGTGGAATAAACTTATCCTTCATAATGATAATTTGTTAGCTTTATGGAGTTCTCTTCGAGGACTACCATTTTTGAACAAAGGTATAAACGAAATAAAATATATTTTGGAACTATGCAACTCCTTAATTCTCATTTGGACCCAAATATGTAATTGCTACTCCCTTCCCTCTTCGTTTAAAGAGTCTTATAGCTTCGTTGTAGCTTAAATTCCTTGTGAGATATTTATAAATTTGGGAACTACTATTGATAATATATGGATTGACTAGAGATGGCTTAATGACCATAGAGTCTCGTCCATTAATTCCATTTGGATTGATAAAAAAATTGTCCTTTATCATTGGACTCTAAGCTCAATGTCAAGTGGCAAGTCAATTTTACCAATGCCTAGTGGTAATCTATTGCTACTCTAATTTAGTAATATCCTATGGAATTTAAAATTCAGCTTCTTGGATGGTAAGTTCTGCATTAAAAAATTTCAACTTCTAAAAGTTTGGCTTTGATTATACATATTTTCCCTCAATGCAAATTTTGTAATGCTTATGAAACTCTTATTCACATTTTTTGGTTTTATGACATGCCTAAACAATTTTGGGATGTCTTCTACACTTTTTGATTTCCCTCTAGATCTTGGAAGATTTCTCTGTTTGGTTTTTCTGAGTAGGATCATTGCATTAATCTCTAAGATGTTTGTAGACTCATTCTTCTCAAGCATATTTGGAAGTTCATATGCAAAAATATGTTTATTGGTTCCACTCCTCGATAGGGTATAGTTTTAGTTGACTTGATCTTTGATCTTTTGTTATATTTGGGATGCATTTTCCCATTTTTAGGGAGCTTACAACATACTAGGAGATGTTATCGATAAGCTTAATGAGCCTTCCCACATGATCCAGGATCTTCAAACGGTCTAGCAAGAAAAAAAAAAGAAGGTTGTAAACAATGATGAACTACTTCAAGAACTCATTGCTTCTATTTTTTCCTTTAAAAATTCAAAAGATATAATGGAGGTCATGTATAGAACTTCACCACATGACAAACTCTCCCACGGATGAGTGATGATATTTGACATATTGCAACATAATATAACTATAGTCTCTTTGTTGCTATTAGTTTCTATTCTTATGTGTACTTAGTTATTTATGTTTTACTCCTTATCCGCCTCATTTTTTTACTAGTAAACGGTGCTAACACCATATTATTGTAATGTTTTGATTAATAATATAATGTAATTTTAGTTTTTACTTAAAACAACACTTCTACACTTATAGATCTACGTTTTTTAATCAACATTAAATAATAAAGTAAAAGGAAAAAGTCTCTCAAATGGATGTATAATTCCAAGCTTGAACTAGTCTCTCTCTCTCTCTCTCTCTCTCTCTCTCTCTCTCTCTCTCTCTCTCTCTCTCTCTTGTAGGCATGAACTATGCGAGTGGGTTTAGAATTGTAGAGGGGGAAAATTGCCCTATCGCATACAATTCCTAAAAAGGTTGGATTTGCAAATATAGAAAGCCTTATGGGGTGAACCGCGGGGGTATGTTGTTCTCTACACTCGGTGCTAGGGGGAAGGGTTCACCAGGAATGATTTGAGGACTCGCTCCAAGTCCACAGGAATTTTAGGATGTTTTGATGTATTCAGTTTTCAAGTAATCACCTAAGTTTAGCCTTTCTAGATCTATGCTATAAAAGATAAAGGATAATGCAAAAACAGAATGCAAGAATACAAGAGCTAACCTAATATGATTATTTCTTTGAATGCTTTCTAGCCTAGGGTTTTATCCAAAAAACCTTTAAAACAAGGACACAAAATAAATGCACAATATTAACCCTAGATGCACACTATATGATTTCACTTTCATATGCCTAAGAATCAATACACAGATTAGATCTTCAACCAATAAAATAATTAGAGCACTTATCTAGACCGATGGTTGACTTAGCTTTTTCTGCCTCTTGTCCAATGATATTAGAAATACCTATTTCTATAAGATAACTTAAGAAACACTTGAAAATGGGATTAGCCTTAGCGGGCCCTCTTAGACCGTTGTACAACAATTCTTGGAGGCGCAACAATCAAGCCCCCTAGGTCCTTTTAGATGACCTTTGGAAATAAAACGTGAAAATTGACCTTTGGAAAATAATCATAAATCAACAATGCAATAGTAGAGAACCAAAAAACATATTATGCTATCATGCCCTAAATGTAATTTAGAAAATACTTATGCAATCAAAATTTGACAGATGCCCCTAGTTCATTCCTGGGCAAAATTGTGCCTTGCAGATGGCAGGCACGATAATGCTATAGGCAAAGTCACGCATAGTCAAAACATGGCACGATCTCACTTATGTGAGTGAAAATCCTAAATTAGGGTTAGCGAAGTCGCGCCTCATCGAGACAGGGCACAATTTTGCTTTAGAGACACAAAAAATAAAAGATAAATGTAGAGCGTAAATAAGGAAACAAAGTGTGCACAACCTGATGGACAACGTAGAAGCAGGTATAAGAGATTGAGGTATCCAAATGGACACTCTATTTCCTTTCGAACTACAACACGAATCCACCAAACCACACAGTAATCCAAATCAATGTAGCAGAAGATCAAATCCAAAATTTTCACTTCGAGGTTAGTTTGTAAAAAAAACAGGAAGCAGAGCGAAAGTAAGAATGTGAGCACCAGTTAATCATAAGAATTTTGAGCTTAATTATGCCTAAGATTGATCACATATCTCTTTTTTTTTAGGAGTGAGATTAACCCCTCCTTTTATAGATGAAAAACATGACAAAATAAGTAAGAAAACAAACACAAGCCGATGTCAATCATGCTAAAAATGTTAAACGCATGTCTTAATAAATTAAAACCCTAAAATTGCAAAATCACGCCCCATGTCAATGGGGTGCGATATCACTTCTACGAAGTTACACCTGTCGTAATCGGATGCAATTTCGCTAAAAGGCTAAATAAAGGCAAGGTAGGAGGAAAAGAGGCTTAAAATTGCCTATGACAAGGGTTAGGGACCTCTTAGGGGTTCTAAGGAAGATTTCCCACTAAAAGTGGGTCAATTTTTTGTGTCTACAAGACAATGGAGTTTTAGCCACTTCGCAAGGTACATTTTATCAATAGAATTACGGAGGGTTAAGCTTAAAAAATGTTTGAATTATTTTTAAATTAAAGAATAAAGCTTGGATCTTGATCGGAGGAGATTTCAATACCATCCTCTCTTTGGATGAGAAAAGGGGGGGGAAATAGAAATTTGGACAAAAGCACTGATCTCATGAGCGAATATATTGCAAACCTCCATCTTATGGATATCCAGCCAGATAATGGCCTTATGACTTGGTCTAACAGAAGGCAAGGCTTAGCTTGTAAAATGGAGAGATTGGATAGGTTTTTACTCTCTAAAAATTTCTTAATCCATTGACAAAATTCCTAAAGTGAAGACTCTTAATAATGTTGGTTCGGATCATTGGCCAGTCATGGTGGAAATGTGGAAAACCAATGTGAGTTTCTCTCCTTTTCGTTTTTAATTAATGTGACTTAGAGACATTTCCTTCAGACCTCATGTGCAACAATGGTGGAAGGAAGGTAAACCTAGGCATGGGACTAAGATATTTTGTTTTGCCAAAAGACTGTAATACATTAAATACAAAATCAAGACTTGGAACTGGAAAGAGTTTGGGGATGTTCATAAAAAAAACATGAATTTATTGCTCATCTTGAAAATTTGAATAAGAAAATCCATTTAGATGGCCTCACAGAGAAGAGAAGTGCATATGAAATTAAACTCACAACTCAGTTAGAGGAATGGGAAAAAAGAGAAGAAATCTTATGGAAGCAAAAATCTAGAATTTAATGGCTCAAATAAGGAGATCGAAACACAAATTTCTTCCACAAATCTCTTCTAGCTCGAAGATCTCACAACTTTATTTCTTCCTTAAAATCAGATTCTAGAGATGTTGTTTATACTTGGGATGGCATGAACTCTATTGTTGTTGATTACTTTTCCAATATTTTTGCTGCTACTCCCCTTGACTCAGCTTCACAATATAATGTTCTTCAAGCAATCCCTTCTCTTATCACTTTTGAGGAGAACTCTATTTTGAATGCTCCTGTTACTATCAATGAGCTTCAACAAGTAGTTTTTAAAATGCAAAAAGGGAAAACCCCAGGTCTTGATGGTTTTCCTATTGAGTTCTACCAAGAGTTCTGGGATATCCTTCATGTTGATTTATTAGAGGTGGTGGAAGAAGCCAGGAAAGCCAAAGAAATTTTGAAGGTTATCAATAAAAATTATATTACTCTTGTTCCAAAAGCTCAAGAGGTTGATCATATCTCAGCTTTTAGACCTATTGCTTTATGTAATGTTCTTCTCAAAATCATTACTAAAATCATGGCAGTAAAGGTTGAAGCCTCTTTTGCATAAGATTATTTCCCAAAGCAAGGGGGTTATGTGGAAGGATTTCAAATAGTAGATGAGATATTTCTTGCTCAGGAAGCCATCCATTCCATGGATATGCAAAATTCTCCTTCCATGTTCATTCGGTTAGACTTATCCAAAGCTTATGACAGAGTGGATTGACACTTCCTTATCAAATTTTTGAGGCAATTTGGTTTCTATAAGGATTTTATGGATTGGATTATGGGATGTATCTCTTCAGTTTCCTACTTAGTTCTTATCAATGGCAGGCCTTCTCAGTATTTCCCAGCTTCCAGAGGTATTAGGCAAGGTGACCCGCTATCCCCTTATTTATTCATCATCCTTGTTGAATGCTTGAGTAGGACTATAACCAAAAAGAGGGAAAACAAAACCCTTGAGGGAGTTACCATTGCTCATGGAGCTAGACCTATCTCTCATCTTCAATTTGTGGATGACTCTACTCTTTTAGGTAAAGCTACGATTAAGGAAGCTTCTAATATTAAGCAAATCATTACCTATTTTTCTAAGGCTACTGGGCAGTTGATCAATGAAGACAAATCTAAAGTTATTTTCTTTCACTGCCCTTCTAGACAGGAATCCATGGTCTTGGATAAACTAAGATATAAGAAGACCTCTCTTCAAATCACTTATTTAGGTATTCCCATAAATATTCAAAGGCAGAAAAATAAATATTGGAATTGGTTGTTGGACAAAGTCAAGAAGAAAATTGGAAAGTGGACCAACAAGTGGCTTTCTTATGGGGGTAGAATCACCTTGGTAAAATCAGTCCTTAAAGCTATTCCTATTTATGTTTCTTTTGTTTTGAATATCCCAAAGGCTGTTCTTCGAGAATTGGATCAAATCAGTCAATGTTTCCTTTGGAGTGGTACTAAGGAGAAAAGAAAATGGGCCTTGGTGAAATGGGATACTTTATGTCTTCCTAAGAGTGAAGGGGGGTTAGGATTACGGTCTTCAATTAATAACAACAAAGCTTTAGCTGCTAAATTATATTGGAGGATGTTGCATAACCCCAATGCTCTTTGGGCCAATAATCTCCGTGCTAAATATGCTGAGAACAAAAGTCCTGAAGACCTTGTTCGCTATCAACTTCCTACCAAAGGTTCTCCCATTTTAGCAGTTCTTAAGACTGGTGAGGATTTGATAAAGAAAAAATTATTTTGGATTATTCATAATGGTCAACATGCAAATTTTTGGACAGATTCTTGGGATGGTCACAAGCCTTTGATAACTCAGTTTCTCGATTGGAGGCCTTGGATGGAGGAGCTTCATCGAGCTAATTGGATAAAGGTGGCTAATTATTGTTGGTACCATACTCGTAATTCAGAGGTTGGTAGATATTGGATCCCTATTGAGGACTAGCCTATTCAAATCCCAGAAAGGCAAAGACAAGATATCCAATGCATCCTTCATATGAGATCCCTCTCTTGGTCCCATGAAAAATATTGTTTTGGATGGAACAACACTACTAAGGGTGAGTATTCAGTTGCTCAAGGTTATTTGACCTTATGCCATAATAATCCCAACCATTCTTATGACATCTTTTCTCGATTGTGGGCTCAAAATCTCTGGCCTAAGGTGAGGTTCTTTAATTGGCTTTTATTGCATCGTAGGGTGCTTACTGGTGAGCAACTTATGAAGCGTGGTTTTCATGGCCCTTTTAGATGTGAAATGTGTGAAGAGAATGTAGAAAATATCAACCATATTTTTATTTAGTGTACTTTAGCCTATAATATGTGGAGGAGAATGGCCACTTTGCTTGGCTTACAATGGTCCAATTTTTTTACTTTTGATCAACTTTGGAGGGATTGGCCTAATCAAGAGGGTGTTGATCATTTTATTAGGCAGTTAGTTTGGATGGGTTCTACCATTCTTCTTTGGAATATTTGGAATGAAAGGAACAACCAAATTTTTAATCAAGATAGGAAGGATATTCACTATATTTGGAAAAAGACCATAGCCAACTTAGTTGAATCAGTCCATCATCTCCTTAATCACCCCCAAAACTCCCACCAAAGATGGGATCAAGTGATGCAAAGATTGAAGATTAAACCTTCTAAGGGCAACCAACTTAAAGGGAATGTGAGTATTAGTAAGATGGATAGGAATAGAAATTGGCAACCTCCTCCTAAGGATTTTAGAAAAGTCAATACTAATGGAGCCTCTAGAGGGAACCCTGGAAAAGCCAATGTGGGAGGAATTGGTAGACTTTCAGATGGCTCCCTAGTTTTTACTTTTGTTGAGAATTTGGGTATTCTTTCCAATAACCTTGTTGAGGGGTATGGTATCCTCAGAGGCCTTTAGGAGGCTACTAAGGTTGGATGGGAAAATGTGTTAGTTGAGTCTGACTCTCAACTTATGATTAATCTCTTGAAGAATCCTTCTAAGAATCACAAGGTGGATTGGAGAATAAAAATAATTATTGAGAAGATTTAGTTAATCCAGATGGGATTTTTGAAAGTTGATTACAATCATGTGGTCAGAGATCAAAACAAGAGTGCTGATGCTTTAGCTAATTGGGCTTTGGACAAATGTGATCTTACTTGTTATGGCCACCCTCCTATATGGTGGGCTTCTCAAATTAGGGAAGCTCTTCTTTCTATCATTTCTTTGGATGGCTCCAGTTCTGAAGGTACCTAGTTTCTTCTTTTTTTTTTTTTTTGCTTCTCTTTGGTTCATTCAATTTTTTTTAGTTCCCTAGCTCATTCTATTCTTTATTTTGTTTCCTCTGTTGATTCTTGCCTTAATAGTCTTCTGGTCTAGATAGGTCATTATTTTGTTCATTTTTTATTTCTTTTTCTTTTTTTGTTTTTTTTTCTTGAGTAGGTGGGTGGGTTTTTTATTTTGTTTTGTTTTTGTGTTCTTTGTGTTGTTTTTTGTTGTTCTTGTGTTTTTGTTGTTTTGTTTTATTTTATTTTTATGTTTTTTGTTATTGTTCTTGTGTTTTTTTCGTTCTTGTTCTTGGGTTTCTCTTTGTTTGTGTTATTTCTTGTTTTTATGTGTGAGTGTTTTCTATGTTTTTTGTTTTTGTTTATTGTCTGTTGTTGGTTGTTTTTTATTTTTATTTTTATTTTATTTTTTAATTTTTTAGGTTTTGGTTGTGTTTATTTTTCATGTTTTTTTAGGTTATGTCTTTGTAGTGTTCTGTTGTTTTTGTCTTGTTTGTGTTTTGTTATGTGGTTCTTATGTTTTTCTATGTGGTTTGTGTTGTGGTTTATTTTATCTTATTGTGCGTGTTTGGTTGTGCTTTTGTTTTTGACACACTCAAGGAGCATGTTTTTTATTTTATTTTATTATTTTTGATGTTATTTACTTATTTTTAAATTGGTTTTGTGTGTTTGTTTGCTCCTTGAGTATGTCAAAGGTGGTAGGCCAGGTCCGAGTCCTGGGCATTTTTGGCGGAATGGATACCCCTGCCTCCTTGGGTCTTACCCGAAAGTGGCATCCCTTTTGGGATGTTTTCCACAAGTAAAAAAAAAAGAAAAAATCATTTGGCAAGAAAGTAAATTTTGTTCCATCGTCTTGTGAACAAGGATATTTTTCAAATACACGGTATCAAAGACCTTATTTTCAAGCTTTAAATGAAAGAATTAAAATTGAACATGGGATGAGATTGATAATATAGTGTATAACCAGAATAAAAGAAAAATAAAGATGTATATGACAATAGTGGAATAAAAACTTAGCTTCGTCCACCATCAGGTCTCTTATTATATATATATATATTTGGAAATAACATTATATTAATTATCATATAATACTTTTAAAAGAAATAAAAAAATAGGTGTATATGCACACCTCTAGATAGTCAATAGTTGTCCTTCAAAAATATAGGCCCAACATGCCTTAACTATTAAATGATTTTATAACATCTACAAAGACTATGGAGGCTTGTATTTGGTAGATTGCTCCTAGTCATCACATCATACCTGCAATATGTGTTTCAACCCGATGTAGAAGATGAATCATCTTGATGCCCAAACCTACCATAATCAATCACAGGCTCTATGGATTTGGTCAAATAAATAACCAATGCAAGAAAATAGTGCATAAAGTATTTTTCCAATGCAAATAGCATTCTTCCAATGCGCAACCAATATTTGTAAACGGGTCATTAACTATCCAAAAAAAATAGAGGCCAAACATGCCTCAAACCACTAACTATTTTTACTATATCTACCAAAACTATAAAGGCTTTTATTGGTAGATTACTCTTAGTC
The DNA here is from genome assembly GCA_028583015.1 of Wollemia nobilis. NCBI lineage: Eukaryota > Viridiplantae > Streptophyta > Pinopsida > Araucariales > Araucariaceae > Wollemia > Wollemia nobilis. The sequence goes on from JAQPPZ010016862.1 coordinate 2,812,724, forward strand.
ATCACGTCCCATCTGCAACATATGTTTTGGCCTGACATAGAGGATGAATCACTTCAGTGGCCAAGCCTATCATATTTTATCCCAAGTTATGTGTAATTGGCCAGTGCAAGAAAACAGAGTGGAGAGCATTCCTCCATTGTCCAATCAATTCTTTCAAATGGTCCAACTTCATTGCCACTTTGTTGAATTGCACTAAAGTTTGCAACAACACAAAAGAAATCACATTGACCCTATCAACAACACTATAGAATGGAACAACATAGGCATGAGAGAACAAGGAATCATATATGGCTTTCCATAAAGAAAATAAAATGTCAATTCTGAAGAGGTGCCAAACTTCTAGAAACGCTAAAGGGAGGACAGGAGGGTCTCCAAGGAGAATTTATTGTCATGTGAACCACTATGGGAGAATATGCTAGAAAAGAGAAAAAATCCACTTCCATGTGTCTTGGGTCTTATGACATCTTCAAAAGAGGTGGACAAGATCTTTAGGCTCATGGTAGAATGGGTATAGTGGATCCATCTTGTTTTTGTACCCAATCGGAGTTCAACTTGTTTCAACACCCGATCGAAGTTAAGGTTGTTTTACCACTTGGTCAAAGTTTAGCTTTTTTTGTACCCGACTAGATGTTTTTGGTTTTCGCACCCGATTGAAGTTCAGATTGTTGTAGCATCCGATTGATGTTCGACTTATTTAAACACCCGATCGAAGTTATGTTTATTTCAACACTCGATTGAGGTTCAGCTTGTTTCAACACCTGATATTTTTTTTGGAATGATTTCGTTGCTGCACCTCATTTTTTGAAGAGTTTGAATGTTTTACATGAATAAGTATATGTCGCATTAAGTATATATACTGGTGGTATAAGAGGTGAATTTGGTGGGATAAATATATTTTTTATAATTTCAAGGAGAAAAAGGTCTAGATTTAAACGTGAGTGTTGGTTACTAAAAATTAAAATTTTAAATTATTAACAACATGTGGCAAGCTAACCCCTAAAAAAATTTTGACCTAAAATTTTTGGGCGAATGGGCCGATGTCTAGGGTCCTCAAATTCAACAATTTAAAATTTTAAAAATGTTAATATTTCCTTTGATAGGCTTTACTTTTTAGCATCATCCCATCCGTCGATAGCCTAGGATCACTAACCCTCTCAGCTTCATCTTCGATATATCTAGGTGGATCAGTTTTCACATATTGTATTTGTTTTTCCCTTTTTACTATAGGCTTGTACGGTGTAGCCACATTCTAGCTTTTTTTCTTAGATTCCATAGATACTGATGGCTTTCCCATAGCGAATGTTGGGCTAGAAATTTCTTTGCAATGAGGAGAAATGGCTCTGCATGCAAATGGTTGTCTTGGTGACTTATACCTCTATCTTTATTTGGTATCACCTTACCTTTGGAAAAAATACTTTTAGCTTTTTATTGGTTAACAAAAACCCTTGGCCTGTGTGCCCTTATTTACAATTGGTTGCATCCTACCTTTTTATCCTTAGCTCAAAGGTATCCACTTGTCCCCCTTTTTAGCTATTGAACATCACCTAATCGGTTAGGGCCTCTTAGTTATCATGACAACTTTTGGTACCTTACTTATACCAAATGAGCCTCTCTCTTCTTTTTTTGTACTAAAGTAAGGCCATTATTTAGCATTCCTTGGTAAATTAAGTGTGTCTCGAATCCTAAATCTTGGTTGATTATGAACTTGAGCATTTATTTGGAGAGAACACATAGTCTTTTTTACTAACCCTGCATTTTCTTATGGTTAGACTCTACGCAATGTACCTCTTTGGTGTTTAAACTATTTTTTTTAAGATCACTTGAAACAAATTGTCTTAAGAATATTTTCCCAATGACTTTACCATATATATTTGTCCCAGTTGAGTATTTCTTTTAGTTCTATGCTTCAATATTTTTTTATATGGCTTTTACAGTGAAAATAATATTCTTCTTTTATTGCACCAAAGGGAATTAACCCTTTTGGGTTTTTTGTTAGCTTTGTATCCATCCTTGTCTATATGCTCCCATGGCTTCCAGAGTTTGCCATATTTTCATTTAAGCCATGGTTATTGCCTTACCCTTCTTGAATGGCCAATAAGCCAATGGATATATTATGCATATTGTAATTCACTACTTCTTTTTGGGAGCTAATTCTCACTAAGATTTTATTATCATTATTTTTTGGGGTTCCTTCTTTTAACGATGCTTGGTTTTTACTATGTATACTTTCTCTAGATAGACCGATGGACTGTTAATATTTTCTTTCAAACTAGGCATTTTCTTGCTTGGTTTTACCTTCAAATCTATTCATAATCATATCATCCAATTGGTCCTACTCTATCATATAGTATGGAGAAAGAGATTCATACCTTTGGAGTGCCTCCCCTTTGAATGATGAGACTAATAACCTTATAGCCATATCTTGATCTATAATGTTCTGTGTTTGATATATAAATACCAGTTCCTTTAAGTGCTCTAGTAGAGTGATGGGGCCTTTGCTAGTATATTCTAGTAATAGGTGAGTACTAACTCTAGACATTTTCTCCATATAACAAGTGACCTTGAGGAGCATAGTGAACTTGGATTATCCTATTTTTGGGGCATGTTGACTGAGGTGATGACCATGTCTATGAATTTGGTACAATAGAGATATTCACAAAAGTTTCGATAATGGATTTGCTTATATACCTCTAGGTTTATTTGGTTGACACAAAGTCATCAAGTGAATAAGTCTTATGCTTTAAAAGTAGATAAATCAAGGCCTTCACCACATCCTTGATCACGTGTCTTCAAATAGTAGCTTCTTCTAATGTTTGTTTTGGAGTAGGGTCACCAGGTGAGTGAAAGGTGCTTCAACAAGCAAGGGTAGGCTCAGACCCTCACAAAGTCTAGTCAAACTTGTTATTGTGATTGTAGAACCAATGATTTATCATTTAGGTCCCATTGAGTGTGTCAATAAGTTGTCTTCGATTGTCCTAATCAAAACAATCATGAATTATGGAGTGGCACAATAGGGTCGTAGTCGAGAGCATAGGGTTTGGCTCAATCGAGGGCCTTCGAGAGTTTTTATAAGGTTAAATATTTTTCAAAATGTGATCTTTAAGGCACACTTGAACTCAAAGGGGAAATGGATGCAAGAGATAAAAAGCAAGCAACTCAACAAAAGATAAAAGAGGTGGCAATGCACCAAAATATCTGCTAAGATATCTCTACACAACAAGCTTGAATGCTATGTGTCAACGATGAATGCTTCCTCCCCCCCAAAAACTTAAGCACAAATGAGATTTATCAAAGCAAGCATGCATAAAAAGGTAGATCCATAGGAATGCAAATATGTCTGATTCAAAAATTGACACAATCCTCTCACACATACATATATCAATAAAACCCAAAGCAGATAAAAACTACAAGCACATACACATATATAGAAACGAGTTTGTAAGAAACCATAGATCACTAATCCAAAATATAATGCAATCCTTCATACCTATATATACGTAATTAATGCAATTACAAATATTATGCCAAGAGCGGGGGTTTAATTAGCCCACAAGCCACTTAGGAGCCAAGTGTTGTACAAAAAAGGAATGAAGAGAAACCTTACAAAAGAATTCAATTGTAAACTTGTTGATCCTTTTATAGTCTAGGTTACTCCTATTCTAGATCACAATAGGAAAAATTTAGCTACCTCTTCTAGGGATTCTAAACATTAAATAAGGTGCCCTTGGGTCAAATAAGTTGTCAGATCTGGGACTGCCAACACCATGCTTATCTTAATTGAATGTCTGAACCATTTAGTTTAGATGTCATTTGGTAGGTGGTCTTCATATTCCTAGGTGAGAATATGTTAACTCAGTTTACCTACTTTTGCCATAGTTCCACAGAATTTGACTTGACCAAACTATCGATGACAACTCAAAATTTTGGCATGTCCTTTGGTTATTTTAAAACCTAAAGTATTCCCATAAATTGGTTGGGACTTTTTCTATTGGTACTTGATAGAGAATCACAAAACATATAATATTGAAGTTGCCTTAACATGAAAGGCTCCTTCATCCTTTTCACCTCATTGTTGCATCTATCGAGACCTTTCTTTTCTTTCACTTAACGAGTTTTGCATAACCTTCGACTATCAAAACACAACTTGAAATGTCTTAGGAAAATGTTATCTCCTTGGTAGATAGATTTTATAAAGCTTTGATTTCCTATGGTAGGGACTTTGCCTTAAATACAAGTTAGTAGTGCAAAGTCACTACTAAACAAATAGTTAATCTAACAAGCAATTTAGAGATCACAAGATTATATTCCAAAACGAGGGATAAACAACAAAGCAAAATATCCAAAAGGCACATCGAAAACCCAAATACAAAAGGTTCTATAAACCCAAATATTGTTAGCTTTTAATTAAGTATGCTATGGGAGATGGCAATCATAAGATGCAGAAAGATAATGAAGTTCAGGAATGACACAAAAATATGCTATGAATGAAACTCACAAAAATAAAGAACTAAATACGATAGATAGAAACCTACTCTATCAGTGCATGCACTAAGGAATGCACTCTCCCCAATGATCACTCACCATAAGTCCCTTTATATAGGAATATGGATTCCTTGGCCAAAACTCTCCCTAGCTGTACAAGATGACACCTTGCACATTTACAACATGCACATTGAAACTTGTGCATTTGTTACATTACATGAAGTAACAAGCTAACTTCCCCCTAAAGTAATCTCCTACTCTAGCTATGTACCAAGGGTGGTACATTTACATGAACCAAATGATGTAATATACTCTAACACCCCCTGTATTACATTATTTGGGTATTGAAGACTTTAGTATTCAATATGGATCTTTGTCTTGGTCCTGGAATTTGAGCTCTTCTCCTCTGATTCCTTCATGGTCTTCTTTGCCTAAATTTGGATGAGTATCTTCATCTTGTTCAGGTTTATTTTCTTTGTTTGGTTCAGTCTTCAATTTGTTCTTGGAGCTCATGTGTCTTTTCTCCTTGCTCCAATCTGCTACCTTCCTGTATGCTTGATCAAATGAATGGTTAGTATAATTCAATCTTTGTGGCTTTAGGATTACAAGTTTCTTGAACTTGAATAATTTTCCTTTTCCCTTTGTTCCTAGAATCATGTTATCCTTTGATTCTTTCTCTAGAAAATTTTGCTCCATCACTTACATTCTTTGATTATTGTTTATGAATATGGAAGTTAAATTTGTATCACAATTGATCCATTCTCCTTTTCTATTCCTTGTAATTTGTATCTCAGAAAATCCATTAGTGTTGTTTTGAACAACAATATCTTGAGTGAATCCAAATAAATATAGAGCATATTTATTAATAGGTCTTGTAGCTTCTATCTCATACTTGGATTCTACCATCTCTCTCATTTTAGTTGGTTTGGTTACTGAAATTAGCTCTCTCAAATTATGAATATTTGAGACTTTAAGGTGATCATACCATCGTGGATTTCTTGTATTCATAATTGCTTTGTTTTTGAAGGTTCTAATCCTTTGAGGTTGACTTCCTTATGGCTCCCTAGTTTTGAGTATGTGAACTAATTTGATAAAACCTTTATAGGACTTAGGTTTTGGTTGAATTCCTTATGTCTCCCTAGTGAATAAATTTGATAAAGTGCTTAGCTAGTGGTAATTTCACCTTTTGAGTTGATTTTGTAATTTTTTGTGAATGACAATGATCAACTCCTACTTCACCTAATTTCTCCTAATAGTTATATGCACTTATCAATTTGAAGTTCTTTGTGGTTGGATTTCTTTTATCTCTTTGATATGAGTATGAGACAAGCATAAGTAAATAATTCCAACTCCTTTAAGTAGGTAATGAACTTCTCCTTATATCTTTTTATATTTAAAGCATTAATATTTCTAAATTCCAATAATCCTAAGGTTGATGTAGTACGCCTTATAACTCCCTACTTTGAAATATTAGACAACCTTATTCCTCTATGTAGACAACCTTATCCCTACTTTGAAATATTTGCAAAATTGATAACTCTCCTAAAGTTTAATTACAAGTATTAAATCTTCAACTTTAGTAAACTAAAATGCAATAGATCCTTTAATTATAAGGTTGATTTTGCAAATATCTTTTAAATGCAATAATAATAATACCTTCAACCTTATAACCTTATGTTCCCTTATTACTCCTTATGAAAGCAATTAAACAATACCTTAGTATTCTGATGAGCGCTTGACATCCATTACCTCGTAGTTTGAATGCTATATGAGCGCTGGATATTCTTGAAAGACGTCAGTGTTGCTGCTGGTTTATGATAGTATGTATGGGTGTCTTAAATGCTCTTTGACTCCTTTGTTCCCAGCTTTGACTACCCTTGACTTTGACTTTGAATACCTTTGTGTACTGTGTTAAATGCTCGCGGTAATCTTGCTACTATTCTCTCCTCTAGCAGTGTTGTATCCGGGCATCTATTTGTAAGCTTTGCTTCTTGATATGAAATCCAAGTGGCAGTAAACGTTACATTGGTTTCTTCCTTGTACTTTGCTGATTGATGAGAAGCACTATAACTCCTTAGATGTTACTTAGGTTTATTTCTGGCTTAAGGTAGTTAGGGACGAAAAGTTGAAGAGTTGCATAGGCGAAAGAACACATGGATGAAACAAAATAAAAAATGGATGAAACGTTGGAAAATCAACATAAATAAATACCCAAATATCAACAAAGATATGTGAATGAAAAATTAAATGCGGAAAATGCAAGCAAGAAAAGACAATATTATATTGCAAATTTTAACTATATACCTCCACTGCATTGGTCAATGTTTGCAGCTCAGTGACCGTGAACCTGGCGTGCTCTAATTAGAAATAAATTGTGCTTGTCTGTCAAACATTTCCCGTTAGGTGCAAGGTTGCAAAATTTCCTCCTAACTCGTGGTGTAATTGTCTACACAGGTTCAGCTGGATTTTGATTGGCAGTCTGAAAATACCTCTTACTCCTTCAATGCAACATCAGGTGCTCCTCGGTGGATAGTCTTACACCTATTTTTACCGCACTCTGACCACTTTTATTGGACCTTGCTATGTGCTATTACGTCACTCTTCCTTATTTTGATTGCGAGCGTTGTTGTCCAGTTGATACTGGTTTTCTCCTTTAGAGCAGCGATGGTTTTTATGCAGTCCTCAGTAAATGGCAGGGTGCCAGGGTCTCTTCAATCCTCACTAGCAGATGTATGCCAGTATGACTTTCTTTTGCTCACTATGGATTTGCTGTATATCCCTTCGAACAAGTGGCGATTGGATTTGTAGAGGTTACACCTTTCGTTCAAGATGCAACGATGATTCCAACGTTCAAGATGTTACTCTCTTGCTTGTCTTCCTTCCTTAACGCTCCAAGACGAGCGTTACTTCCTTGCTGGATTCCTGCGTGAGAAGTGTAAGGCTTCTCTTCTATGTGCCAAGTGGCACTTGCATGCAAAAATCTCAATGTTCTCTTCTAAACCCTATATCTCTTCCAGTGAATGCAAGTTGTTCACTTCTTTTCTCCAACGCTCTATCAGTGAATTTTAGCTTTCACTTCCAGCAATGATCTCCTTCCAACGTTGGTTCCAACATAGCTTCTAGGTGGTGAAGTGGTATCTCTTGATTGCAGCTTTTAGATGCTTCGATGGCTCTCTTGCTCATTGATTGTTAGGTGCTTGAATGGGGTAATGCTTCGTGGCTTTCCCTTGGCTTATACGCATATTTTCCACATAACCTTAATGTTGTCCTTTCTCTTTACTTTATGTAACACCATTGTTTGACGTAGATGTTTTTGAACCAATGCAAGTTTGTTGCATAGACGCTGAGTTGGGTGTCTTCAAACACCTCCAATGCGCCTTTGAATGGCTCTAACTTTTGTTTTCGGAGCTCCTATGTAAACTGCCCACTTTGAGGGTTGTGTAATTTGCTTTCTTGTTGCTTCTTTATGATGAATCTACCCTATAATATGCGAGATACCTGAGACTTCTATGGTCTCCTTTTGAAGCTTTCTAGCTCCTATGATGGGTTGGTTCTTTTCTTTAATCAATGGAGATTCTGATGTTTCTTTGGTGGCTTCCCTTGCCACACAATGCTACAGGTTTCGTGTGTACACCAGTGTCTTTAGACACTTTGATAGTATGCTGATTTTTGTGCTCATGATATTAACAATCAATACACGTAATAACCTTTTGAGAGTAACTAGTTTAATGAACAACTAGTATAGTGTAATGAACCAATAATATATTCAACTCAATGCACTATAAAGATAACCATAATCTCACCTTATTGCTTTTGTAAATAAGCTCTCAAAGTAATTTCAAATGCACTAATAATCATTGTAAATTTCTTAAGAGTAACTGTAAAGAATTCTTAATAATCTGTAACTTGCACTATAATCAATGTTATAGAATGTAGTCTTCTTAGTTTCTAGATAAGCAGTAGGTAGATGATATTTTTCTTTCTTTCAAAATATATCCAACTCCCATTTTAATGTGTAGGTAACTATCTCCTGCACTCATTTTGAAGAATTAATAATGATCCCTTACCTTTGCAACTTTTAATCCAAATATGGTGCTTAATGGAACTTGATAATGAACCAAATTAAAGTTCAACTAATGAACCTAATTGCACCCAAGTTGCTTACCTTTAAAGGATTTTGAAGATGGTGTAGATCTTGATGATTTGGTTCACCAAGTTGCTGCCTAGAATGGTGGTTGCTTGCAGTTGTGGACCCTTTTAGTTTCTTGCCTTGAAACTGTAGTAGATGGCTTCAACTTCTCCTTCAAGATGTGGCCTAGAACTTCAAAGTTTTACAACTAGTAATGTTGTCCTTCAAGAACCCTTTCAGTATTTTGCTGTGAATCCAACAAATCACTATCTTTGAATTGTGCCTTCTTATCTATGAAAGAAAATCTCCAAATATCTTGGATTTGGTGGGATTTTCTATTTGAGTTCTTCTTTAACCTCCTTGTATAATTATGACTTCGAACGAGACTTTCTTCTAAAGAATCTGTAAGTCTTGAGATCTTCACAAACCTTCTCTCTAAAGTTTGATAAATTATTTGCCAAATATTTCTCCTTTGGGATTGTTGTCGGATGGCAACAATTGTCCCAATTCTTTTGCTATCACGAGCTTATCCTTGGTGATGAATTTCTCTAACCAGTTCTTCTAGGAACTCCTTTGTTGACTTCAATGAACTCTGCAATAAGGCTCTCCAAGCCTTTTCCTTGTTCCTCCTTGAGACCTCTCTAAGGTCTTCAATCTTGCAGCTTCTTTGATCTTTCTCAATGAGACCTTTTCTTGAACCTTCTATAGTGGAAGTGTTGGCAACAAGATCTCCTTCTTGGATCTCTGGATTCTGCTACTTTTGAAACTAGGCACTGGACCTTGTTAGTCCTTCTTCAGTCTTTCTTCTTCTAGAGCAGATCTTCAATCTGCTATTTCCAATGGGGTCTTTTCTTAGACCTCTTTAATTTTTTATTCTCTGCAACTTCACTAGTTATTCTTGAAACTAGTGGTATGAATTTTGTGCTGAGTCTTGGTCTTCACAATCTTATGGAAAGACTCTAGCTAATCTACAATTTGCAGTCTTCAATGGAGATCATCAATCTCCTATATTCTATTTCTCATGGACTCTTCTCTGGAGTCTTCTTTTGGAACAAGGCTTCTTTGGCCTTTTCTTCTGGCTCAAGGCTTCTATTGGCCTTTTCTTCTGACTTAAGGCTTCTATGGTCTTTTCTTCTGCAATGTGCAGGTTTGCAACAAGATTCCCTCAGGTTCTTGAAATCTCCTCAATCTCTAATTGGGAGTCTTCAATATGCAAGTCTTGCAATTGGACCTTTTCCTTTAGGCTTCTAGAATCTTCTAACTGTTGCTTCTGGTGTTGGATTGATTCTAAAGATGGTATTCTGCCTAGCTTTATATAGGAAGTTTCACAACTTTCTATGAATCTCCTTTTCTTACAAAAAAGTATTAGTATGATGAATTTAAATCTGTCGATGACAAAACTTCACTAGTTGATTTGTCAATCTATTGGAACGAATGCTGAGTCCTAGTCTTTACGAGTTTTTATGCAACTCTATGGAAAGACTCTAGCCAAATGCAATCTTAGAAATTCTAGAACTGAGATTTGCCTCTCTTCTCTTGTGACTCTCCCTATTCCTATTGACCTACTGTAGCTATGATACCACTATTAGCTTTTGATTAAGTACGCTATGGGAGATGGCAAATACAAGATGTAGAGAGATAATGAAGTTCAAGAATGATTCATAAATATGTTATTAATGGAACTTACGAAAATAAGGATTTGAATACAAAAGATAGAAACCTACTCTACCAGTGCATGCACTAAGAATTGCACTCTCCCCATTGATCACTCACTATGAGGTCCTTTATATAGGAAGATGGATTCCTTGACCAACACTACCTAGTTGTACAAGAGGACATCTTGCACATTTACAACATGCACATTGACACTTGTGCATTTATTACATTACATGAAGTAACTAGCTAACTTCCCCCTAAAGTAATCTCCTACTCTAGCTATGTACCAAGGGTGGTACATTCACATAATCCAAATGATGTAATATACTCTAACAAATACAAAAGGTATTGTAAATACAAAGGGTGCCATGATCACCAAGAAAACCTAAAATGCCAAAATCTCCAGAATCACCCAATGTTCTAAGGTTGTCCAGAGGCATTGAAATCTCCAAAGGCATTGAAATTTTCAAAGGCTCTGGAATCTCCAAAAGCATCAAAGTCTTCAAAGACTTTAAAATCTCCAATTGCTCTAAAATTTTCAAAGGCACTGGAAGCCCCAAATGGTGCTTTGGAATGCCATACATTTCTTATCATCTATGCCACTCATGTTCTATGCTTTTCTTTTTTCGTATTACTCTAAGATTCAAATAGGCTATGTGTATGATCTCATTTACAAAGCCATTAACCACTATATTATGTGACCTCCCAATATGAAAGTATTGTATATATATATTCAAACTTCTATTCCAATTCTCCTTCTTTAAACTATTCAATAGGATAAAAGCAGAGCTAGAGATGCATCAATGGTATAAAACCCATAAAATTTGGATTTTGTGGTTGAAAAATTGGGAGGGTAGCATTTTTTTTTCCTCCCTCAGCCGAGTTAGGACGTGAATGTAAACGAGTCTTGGTCTTCACTCTGTATGCTTCGTGTCATTTTCACTGTTTTAATCCTCGAAAATTTTGGAAGCTTTTCGAGTCAGGCGGCCAATTTGAAAGTGACTCCTCAAGATCATATCTCCACGCGACATTTCTATTTATAGTTTCTGGGCATTTGCTATTTATTACCCATTAACTCGATTCAGCTTGTCTACGGGGCTTGGTGATGTTTTAGGCAGGGCAGTTCACTCTGGTGGGGCATATAATAATAGATTATCCGTTCCCATTGCGTGGCACTGGCAGGCGGCAGCTAAACGATGGGATGCAATCATATTTAGTAACTGTGTTTTGCTGTCGGTGCCTTTTTCATTCTTTCTATCTGGGCTAACTAACTGAGCCAACACGGTGATGGAGCCTAATAGTTATAAGTGAATGTAGCGTCACCCTTCTTTATCGGTTACGTTGTGCAGGTGGGTCTTTTAAACTGAGCTTCTCTGCTCTTCATGTTTTATTAAAATGGAGTATTCCGGCATCTGCTAATCTCGGATGCAGAGGTCTGTTGCCACCAAATTCGTGGGCGATCTCAACGCTTTCTACTTTTCTATTAGATGGGATAGAATAGAACTGAACTTAAAGGTGGTTATAAGATAAAGCACAAACTTAATAAGAATGTGTTTGAGATATTCAAATGTTTATTTATTATTTTATCGTTTTGTTCTTGTTGAACATTTAACTCTAAGGTTTCAGGAACAAACATACATAGGTCCAACATATACTTTTTGGAGAAGTTAGCTTCGTATAACTATATTTTAATTACAAGTAGTATTCATTTTTAAATGTTAGTGTTTGTAAATTTGTTTTTGGCATTCTATCAGCTCTATCAATGTTTTATATAAAAACGTTAGTATTTTATCAATTATTTTTTTTATTTTTGTCATTTTACGGGTTGGATCAATGTTTTTTAAATAAATTATATAAGATCAAAATGGTTTAAAGTATATTATATTATTATCATATAGTGATATTACAATAAAATTTGAATATTATATATGTATTCTTTGATAAGATTACCATGTAACATATAATATGAACTCGATCAATATTAATTGATAAATATTAAATATTTAAATTTTATTTATATTTTTATAATAAAAAAATAAAACAAAGTTACATAGAATTAAATTTTATTTATATTTTTAAGTTTTTTAAAAACTAGTATATTATTATTGAGATATTAATATTAAAATTAAAATATTATGATATATAATTTTACTAAAAACAAAATTGAATTTTTTTTGATACATTATTATTATTCAAATTATCCAAATTTTAATCATACCACCGGTCCACTTCACCTTCCTTAAATGAATTTCATCTATTTCATATTGATTAATTTTTTCTCCATGTTTTAATCTACTTAGGCCAATGGTAAGTATTTTCACACCACCTCTCTACGAAGACATATATTTATAGGTACTATGTTATGGAGAAGAATTAGATCATGCATTCTCTACATATGGATCATCATATATAATATATATATATATATATATATATATATATATATATATATATATATATAATTTTTAAGTATTTTGGTTTGTTTTATTATATATAATAATAAAATAATAAATTATTATATTTATTTAAATATAAATTTTAAAAATAATATAAAAAAATTAATTTTGTGATTTTTAAATTTAGTTTGTTTATATATATATATATATATATATATATATATATATTTATTTGATACATAATAATATTTAAGATTTTTTACAATTTGACGAGTTTTATAGTAAAGATTTAAAAGTCCAAATTGAGGTCTGAGGCTTGAATCTTAGGAATTAGGGTTATACACCATACTTTAGTAAATGGAGCATGGTTGGATAACCATATATTGGGTAAAACAAGGGTTGTCTCATATGGTTTATGACTTCGTAAATGTTAAAAACTACTTTACCCTTTAATGTTCTTATATTTGACTTTATAAAGTTTTAATTTATTCAACTTGCATATATGTTTGTATTATACATCAAAATATAATGTTGTTCCTTCGAGATAATAGAATATAAAATATTTTTTTATCTATTTGTCATAATTTTAAAATTATATTATAAATTATATTACAAGGTTTATGGGATGAAAAATATTAAAAGATTTTATCTCACCTTTCTTGGAAACTAATACAAAAAATTGTGGCATTGATTTTACTTATGGTAGCCTTATTTTTTTTAGCCTCCTTAATTGTAATCAATTGTTGGAATTCACATCTATTTTCAGAAACGAACATAATCAACCCATCTAGTCAAATCTTATACAAAAAATGTAAAAAAAAAGACAAAAGGAAGAAGTACATAGTGGGCATCCGTAGGCACCATAGATAATCATTATATTATCCATTAACAAAGGTACACAACACTTCGATACAATGGATGGAGTGATGATGGGGTATTTTTACCAATACCAAAATCTTAATTACATAAATTAACCTACACCTACATAACAAGAGGGCTTCAGGTTAAAGATAAGTTATAAGATGAGTTTAACCACAAAAGGATTACCATGGCCTATATGGTTTAAGTTATAAAATAATACAATAAATTAAAATTATTTGTACAATAATTAGCCATAGGTCTATACAATATTATATCATACAATGTCAACCTTGGCCATAAGTTAGATTACATTTTTAACACCCCCTCAATATGAAGTGAGGGATCAAGGGGAGAAGACATTAGTGAAAATAATATTTCCTCCTCCATAATGGATTCTCTAATGTGCCTTCGCACTTAAGGAAGACTCATTTTGATCCTCCTCATCATCTAGTAAATTTGTTGATGCAAAAACACCCCTACATAAGAATCTACATAGGTTAGACTATAGTCATCACTGCTAATATCAAATACTCTCATACATAACCAAAAAACACCTTTGCTATTTTTATTTTAAATAAAACGTGTTACATATTGATACTAAAGTTTTCAAAGAACAAATAGTTAAACTAATAAGCAACTTAAAGGTCGCAATATTGTTGTCCAAAATGAGGGAAAAACAACAAAGAAAAATAAAAAAACTCCAAAAAGCGCACCAGTATACAAAGGGCGCTAGAAACCCAAATACAAAGGATACCGAAAATTCAAATATAAAGGCGTAGGAAATGCAAAAGGTGTCATAATCACCAAGAAAACCTAAAATGCAAAAATCTCCAAAATCACCCAATATTCCAAGGTTGTCCAAAGGTGCTAGAATCTCCAAGGGCATCGAAATCTTCAAAGGCTCCTAAAAATGCTAAAAATATCATACACCTATGCAATGAAATGAAGAAAAAACTAGATAGCAAACTATGTAACCATGATGACAAAACAAAATATGAAATAATGGTGCCTTTTTTATTAATATAAATTCTACCTTTTGAAAGGGTTACAATGATATCCTGTTGAGGGATTATGCTACCAATTTGATACAAAGATTTACAATAATAAAAATAATCCAAGGTGTATCTTGTAGGATATTTCTTGCACCCTCACAAACTAATTATTGTCAGGTTCTTGGGATTGTCATGATGTATGATGATGAAGGATGAATCTTTATGTTGTTTCTCCCTTGTAAAGACCTATAATATGCATACAAAAAAATATAAAGAGCATCAAAAGCATATGAAGAGCCTTTCAAGATAAGGCCCATAATAATGATAAAGAAAGCGATAAAGAAGCTGAAATACAATAAATACATACATGAAAATGAGATAAAGCTATGCTAAATAGTAATTGAAATGTTGCTAAATCTAATAAAAGAAAAAAAATAGGGAATGGATCTCAGCCCGGGAGGTTTTCTTTATGCGGGATGGTCTTGCCTGCTGGTAGTCTCTTGGAGAGATGGTCATACCTGCAGGTTGTCTCTGAGAGAGACGATCGCTAAACAACGAGAAATTTCCTTGTGGTCGATGCGAGGTGACACCGGGTTTGATCTGTAGATTAGTTGATGTTCTTGGTGTGCTTGTGAGGAACGACTTAGGGGTAGAATCTAACACCAAAGAAAGGACGTTGGATGGTACAAGAAGCACAAATTTGATATTCAACCTTCGAAATGGTCCATTGGCATGCTTGGAAACTTCATGGTTGAATTTTGATAGCACTTCATTGCTTTGAGAATGAGAGCTCTTTGATTCTTCAGTTCGATAACACTTTGATGCATGAAATTGTGATATATTCAATGAAGGCTAGGCGCCTTTAAATAGACTTCCAAATGGGAGTCCAAAGCTTGTAAGAGAAGCCAAGAAGCGGTTGAGATCAAAAAATGTAATTGCTTCTTGATAATCGTTGTGCAACTTGACTTCGTTATACCGTTATGTCTTGTTGGCACGTGTAACCATTTGAATCATGGTGAGAACTTGCTTCTGGCACAACCATCTCGGGGTAAGATGATCATGTTTGCAATCCGTATTAGGGTGAGACGATCACGATTGGGGGCCATCTCAGGGTAAGACAATCATGGTTGCAAAGGAAAATTCCTCCTTGTTTGAGTGGTGGAAACTACTGTTAAGCCTTAGGGCTACCCAAGGTGGATCATATAACCTTAAAGGAATCCATATAGGCAGTCTCCTCAACATGACGTCATTTAGGTGTCTAGAGATGCCCATTTTTGGGATGCATTGTGTAAAAACACAACACAAAGCAAAAAAATATGACCTAAAGATAAATTGAGGGTTGATGGTGTTCATTGATCTGATCAATGTTAGATATCCCAATCATGGAAAGAGCATACATTTTTGAATTATTGCTTCCAACACTTTGGTGGACTTTAATTTTTGTAAACCTTTGAACCAAAGAGGATACTTAGTCTGGGTTTTTAAACATACCTAATATTGGCACTCTAAAAATATTCCAGGTAGGCAATTCTACAAAGTTGGGATTTTTAGCCATACCAAGTATTTATTGAAAATTTTGCTTTTGGCCCAACAAATAGGGAAGTGTATGATAGTTGTTGGTAATTATTCTTGAATGAATGTAATTTGCATGATTGAGTGTTTGATTCTTGACTTTGATTATGAATTTTGTGATGTATGACTACCCCCTCAAGCGATGAGTCGATGAGGAGACAAAAAATAATGAAAGCAAGGAGTTGCTTGACCAAGATGACTTGTTTTAGGTTTTGTAGGACCTTTGTGAAAGTGGAAGAGGTAAAATCTCATTACAACTATGATTTTGACCATTATTGGTAATTGTATATCTTTATCCCTTGGAGAAGTCCAGCAACATGGCTTTCTTAGGGAGTTGAGATGATAACAATTTGATTCGTTCGTGAGGTAAATCTCTGTATACACGGATCACTTGAGGTTGAGTGAATGAAGGAAATGTACATCTCTATCCCTTAGAACATTCTAGCAATATGACCTTCTTAGGGATTTGGAATGACACTTCGCTTCATTTGGGAGCTATTTTTGTTCAAGTGGCCTTATGGTAACCTACCCATCCGACCAAATTGCATGGATAATTAGTCATTGTAACCGCCAGGTGTATAGGGTAAATCACTAGGTATGAGGATCACTTGAGAATTTTTTACTAAAATATTTTAGGTATTTTTGGAGTTTTTTGCTTTTTATTCTTTTTTTTTTGTGTAATTTTTGTAATTTTTGGGGTTGTCCCATGGTAGGACAATCGCACTGAATACGATCGTCTAACGCCGAGATGATTTGGTTGTTTTTGAAAATATAAAATCAATTTTTTTAATTTTTTGATGTCATTTGCACTGTTGTGATTGGAGGAGAGGAGAGATTGAGGAGGAGGAGAGCAAATTCTAAAGAAGAGCATTATTGAATTGCCAACCCATTTCCATCATGGACAAACCTAGGACTTCGACGAGTGGAGGAGTCAGAGCGAGCAAGGTAGTCACTTTTTTCTCTCCTTTGTTAATTCATAATTTTAAAATGAACCTCACTAATTAATGCAAGAAATGAACCTCACCTAAAATTTAAGGCAAGGAACACACCTTAGACTAGGAAATGTAGTGTAGGTTGTTAAATTTTGCTTTAGTGATTTTTTAGCATGCACGTGCCCCAATTTCGAAGCCATCTCACAAAGAGACAATCCCTCTTATGGGGTTTAGGGGTCGTCTTGAGGTGGGACAATCACATTTGAATGGTTTTTTTACTGTTGCGGTGATCATATTGCCCCAAGACAATTAAGGAGAGATCATCTCGACCTGGGATGGCTGTAGGAGAGACCATCTTGACCCGGGATGATTCTATGGAGATGAGATCAGGAGGTGGGTCAGATTCAACCTCATTAAGTCAAGTTGACTTATTGCATAGAGTCCTTTAAGGGACTGAGGTCAGGATTGGTGATATGGCAGTCGTATCAATACTGCCTACCCTAGATAGAGGTAACTAAGAAATTGAGGCATGTGAGGCACGGGCGATGGGTGGTTGGACAACATGGTACAGAGTGGGAGTACTTCCAGTACTCTCATATTACTCGATAGTTCAAGGTTCACCAGGGTGTACTTGAGGAGCCTATCATTTACCATCATTGAGGGAAAGAGCCTCAACTGGAGTTGCCTGGGGGATGAGATGAATCAGTCGCTATCTGATCTAGGTGTGGAGGATCCATGTACCACTGCAAAGTACAACACATGGTAGGTCACTCAATTATGGCA
The DNA here is from genome assembly GCA_028583015.1 of Wollemia nobilis. Taxonomy (NCBI): domain Eukaryota; kingdom Viridiplantae; phylum Streptophyta; class Pinopsida; order Araucariales; family Araucariaceae; genus Wollemia; species Wollemia nobilis. The sequence continues at coordinate 2,830,527 of JAQPPZ010016862.1, forward strand.
AGGATATGGGCCTATGGGTAGTTTGATTGGGATTGCGACAAATGAGGATGCGATAGAGGAGGGTGCAATAGAGGAGACCTCTAAGGAGGTTGAAGATGAGCAACAAGTGCATTATCAGATAGAGTGGGAGTGGAGCCACACTATCAAGAGAGTGGAGCCACATGATGAGGGTAGGAATGATGATAAGGATCCTCAAGATGAATATGCTAGGCTTAGAGGACAAGTGCAGACTCTCTGGGCATAGTTGGTCGAGCGTGATACTATAGTGGCAGTACTTCAAAGCCAACTAGCCAAAGGGAGGTAGTAGTGGAGAGGATTTTCTGAGGAGAGGGACCTGCTTAGCCAACTAGCTAGAAAAAGGTAGTAGTGGAGAGGATTTTTTGAGGAGAGGGACCTGCTTAAGGCCCAAGTAGACAACTCCTAGGAAATTATTAATAGGGTGATAGTAGAGCGAGATGCTCTGTAGACACATATGGCTAGTAGGACAATAGAGCGAGATGCTCTACAAGATCAGGTGATGGCTAGAATAGTAGAGCAATATGCTCTATAGGCTCGGGTGACAACCATTATCACAACTCAGGGGTAGGTAGGTATAGGTGGATAGGCCATAGGTAATATGGTCACACTGCAGGTATAGGTGGCTCAATATGTATCTCTTTGATGATCAGATCGAACGTACATTATTATATTGGAGGATGAGGTAGAGTGGTATGGAGGCATATTACCCACACAATCCTCATTAGGGGTATCACATCAAAGTCGATGCACTGATTCAGGGTATCCATAAGTGAGATAGCAAGTGCCCAGATTTTGAGATCCTCCTCATAGGTCAAAGGCTAGTGGGTCTTCTCAACCTTGTCAAAGTGGGTCTGAGGGTGGAGGTGAGAGCAGTGGTGTAGGGCCAGCCTGACTTATCTATGTATGCTCTTCTTTTTGAGAGTGTGAGGTCCGAGGACCCACTCTATTGTAGCCTATGAGTATTTTTGTATCATGATGTACCATACTTATATCATATATATATGATACTTTTATTATGGCCTATCATGTGTTTATTGCATATTTTTATTTTATGTTATGGATGCAATGATGGATGTGATGCCTAGATTATGTGATGTATGGATGTAATACCTAGATTAGATGTATGATTAGATTTGTTTATGTGATTATGAATGTAAATTCATTGTTTTTGAGATGACAAATCTAATGCATATGAGATGCACTAATTTTTGTATGGATGTTCTAATGCAAATTGTGGATGTATGTTTTAATTGCTTAAAACATGATGAATGAATCTAAATGTGTTTAACAAACTAATGGTAGACACCACAGAATGTATAAAAGTCATGAATCAAAATGTTAACCTTGTCACAAAAGTCATACATTTGGATGTGAATGTGTGAGATGAGATATGTGGGATGTGGGGGTTTTCCCTATGATATTTTGCAAACTAAAAGGTGTGCGTAAAATAGTCAGTGGTCATCTAAATATCATTGTTGATATTCATCCGGTATCTATCCTATCTTACGAGGACCCCTTAATAAGCAAAATCTCATAAGGAAAACTACAAATGATGATGAGATAGTTAGGTGCTATGAGGGAATTTTAAGGTTTTCCATGAGACTCAAACACCCTAGTTGACTGATCAAAAGTTGTATACTGGCTACACAAGACTCTGAAAGATATAAGTCTATTATGAAGACCCAGATATTCAATATCCCTGTGTGTGCAAAGTGAATGTATTAGATGATGCATAAGACTACCTCATTGCTAGGAGGGTTTCATGCAACCCATTGTTGTAATGAGGATCACCCTATGGTCATCTTATCCTAAGTTTGGATGTAGTTGGACTAGACTACTAGGCAATACAAGCCACCAAAAGCTAGCTCATCCACAAGCTGACATTGGTCTGTACAAAAGAAGGTCGCTAATGTGATAGACATATCACCACGCGTAAGGCTACTCCATTGCCAGGTGGGTTTCATTCAACCCATTGTTGTAATGGAGATTTCCCCATGGCTTTTGAATAACTGAGGATTCCAGGGATTCAAGCTCATTACCCCCTTCTTTTATTTTGATTGCTTGGGATACTTGCTCATATTTTTTTTTTGTAGTGGTGAAAACCACTCTTTTTGGAGCAAGGGATTTTATTAGTGGTGAAAACCACTATTTTTTTTGGGAACTTGCTCGTTTTGTGGAAGAGCAAGGGGATTGCTTGGGTAGGGAGGAGCTTGTCATTTTGTCAATTCTCAACATCCTAGACCATGCGCATAATAGGATGAGCAAGGGAAACCTTTCACTCAAGGTGGCAAGGACTACATTGTAGTGTCATCCTTCCTTGTTCAAACTCATGTTTTAAATGTGTGAAATTGTGTTGGGATTTTGACATATGCAAGGTACTATCAAAGCAAGACCTTACCTTCTAAAATCCAAGATAGCTTTCTATAAAATCTGAAAAGAAAACTAGGGATGGCTGAATGACCAAAAACCCTAGTGAACACCCTATAGCAACTTATTGGTTGTGTTGAAAAACATAGTTACTCACAAAAGGGAATGTGGATGGTAGTGATATATGGTATGTGAGGGTTTTCCCTATGATCTTTTGTAAACTAAAAGGTGTGCGTAAAATAGTCAGTGGTCATCTAAATATCATTGTTGATATTCATCTAGTATCTAACCTATCTTACAAGGACCCCTTAATAAGCAAAATCTCATAAGAAAAACTACAAATGATGATGATGGATAAGGTTGATTCAAGACTCATGACTAGCATACAAACATGGTGTCATTCATAAGAATGCAAACACAACTTGTCCTAGTGCAAGTGCAATGGATGAATATACCTAATGCAACTAATCAATGAATGCAATGAAATGCATGATGATGTAATGCAAATGTTTTTGTATTTTTGATGTTTTGTATTGTTTTTGTGTTTTTATGTTTTTCTAATTTTTTTTTTAATTTTTGATGATTTTGATTTTTTTTTTATTTTTGCATTATGTGTTATGCATGAAATACCCGTAGATGGAGAATTTTAAGAGGTTCAGGTTCCTCAACACCCTCAAGAGAAGCAAGATGGTAAGTCCCTAGCCCTATCTTCTACGTGATGATAAAAGGGCCTAACCAATTTACCATGAATTTGTCTCGCAAATGCGGTGGTAAGTTGGAGTTTTATTGATTTTCCTTGAGCACAAGGTCTCCAAATTTGAAATCCCTTAGGTGGACTTTCATATTGTAAGCTCATTTAAGGTGATCTTGATAAACATGAAGGTGCTCGAGAGCATTAACGTGACGTTCATCAAGAAGGGTCAATTGATCAAGGTGAGCTTGTCGTGCAGTATCATCATCGATGAACTCTTGCAATGATATGCACAATGAAGGAATTTCCAATTCTAAGGGCATAATGGCCTCAATACCATAGACTAGAGAAAATGGGGTTGCCCTAGTGGGTGTCCGAATGCTAGTGCGATAAGCCCATAATGCTAGAGGTAGTTGAAGATGCCAATCTTTATGATTTTCTTTGATGATTTTCTTAAGGATGGCAACTACGATCTTGTTTGATGCCTCTGCTTACCCATTGGCTTGTGGATAATAGGGCATGGAAAATCTATGTTGAATGTTATACTTGGAAGTTAAAGCATGCACATATTTATTTTTAAATGGTGTCCCATTATCCGAAATAATCTTGGATGGAATACCAAAATGACATATGATATTATGGAGTATGAACTCCATAATGCAAGATCCAATTGTAGTGGTAAGAGGGATAGCTTCCACCCACTTGGTGAAGTACTATATGGCTATTAAGATAAATGTGTGATGGCCCGAATAGGGGGTGAGATTTTCCCAATTAAATCAAAGCCCCACTATGAAAAAGGCCATACCGATTGAATCGGTTGTAAGGCCTGAGAAGGTAAGTATAAAATATTAGCATGATGTTAGCATTTCATGCACTTCCTAACATAAGCGCAATAGTATTTCTCCATAGTAGGCCAATAATAACCCATTCGAAGGATGCGCTTAGCGATGGCCATGCCACTAAAATGGCCACCGCAAGTACCATCATGAGCTTACAAAATTGCCCAAGAAGATTCTTGGGGCTCTAGAAAATGAAGGAGAAGACCATCGTAGCTTCGATGATAAAGGATATCTCCTAACAAGACATATTTGGTCACTTTTTGTTTGAATGTTCATTTTGTGGCATGTGATAATCCCGAAGGGATACTACCAAGTTTCAAGAAATATTTTAGTTGAGTGAGCCAATCTTGATATGCTTGGGTCTCAACTGAATGAACAGTTTGTTCCCATTGTGACTCATCATGCATGAATGTGGATTGGGAGACAACCTTAAGATGAATGGTCGTACCATTATCTAGGGACTAAGGACCCCTAGGATGCTTATTTCAGAAAGTCATGTACCTGAGAGAACCGATCTTGGTTCGGTTCAATCTAGATCATGTGGATAACTTCTTCATCATTTGAAGCTTCACATAAAATCATTGATTGTAAAAGCATTTTGACATGGATGGTTGTGATATCATCGAAAGGGTTCTATGGAATTAAAGACCCCAAAGAGGCCATTGTATCCACAAAATGATTAGATGAATGAGGGATTACCTCGATATTGTACCATTCCAATTTAGCTAATAGCTTATCCACAAGATCTTTGTATGATTTCAAGATCGGACATCGACATTGATAGATTTCCTTGACTTGGTTGACTATGAGCAAGGAGTCACCAAAGATATTGAGTCTTTTTATTTTCATGGTGATAGTTATTTGGAGACCCAAAAGGAGAGCCTCATATTTAACATTATTTTTGGTGCATGGGAAGTCAAGTTTAAATGACAAGGGCATAGGAGCTCCTTGCAGTGTGAAAAACATGACTCCTGCACCACCCCCTTGCTCACATTTAGAACCATCAAAGAACAAAGTCATGTCAGCTTTATTTTTAGGTTCTTTGGGTTTTGGCGAGTCGGATAATGCAAAGACTACATCATCAGGAAACTCGATAGTGAGAGGCTTATCATCCTAGAGAGGAGCCTCTACTAGCTGATCGATAATAACTTGACCTTTAATGGATTTTTGACTTATAAATTCAAGGTCAAATTTGGTCAGCAACATGATCCATTTTGTGGTATGACTATTATGGTACGTGTGACTCATCATGTACCACAAAGGATTCTCTTTGGAAATGATATATGTCATATGATTCAACATGTAATGTCGAAGCTTCTTGGTGGCGAATACCACTGCTAAGCAAAGCTTCTCAATGTATGTGTATTTGAGCTCATAGCTCACCAGGGTGTGACTGATGTAATATATAGTCTGTTCCTTATTTACCTCATTCTTTTGGGCCAACATGGTCCCTAAGGCAAAGTCGATGGCTAAAATGTATAGCAAAAATGGCACACCTGGTCGAGGTGGAGCTAAAACTAGTGGTGATGCTAGGTATTGTTTTATCTCATCGAAGGCCTTTTGGCACTCATCATCCCAATGGAATGGGACCCCCTTTTGTAGCAATCGATTCATGGGTCGACATTTATCCAAAAGTTGTGCTATGAAGCATTGGATAGATGCTACCTTCCCTTGTAAGCTGTGAAGCTGCTTAAGGTTGGTAGGGGGAGCATTTCAAGTATTGCTTTGACCTTGGTGGGATCAACTTTGATCCCTCACTTGGAGACTATAAAACCCAAAAATTTTCTAGATGTGACTCCAAAGACACACTTTTTGGGATTAAGTCTGACATTATGCTCAATGAGGTGATCGAAGACCTTCCTTAGAACATCAACATGCTCATGATGCAATAGAGATTTGGCTAGAAAATCATCTATGTAATCCTCAAGGATTTTATGCATGTAGTCATGAAATATATATGTCATGGCCCATTGATATGTTGCACCAACATTTTTAAGGCCAAATGGCATTACCTTGTAGCAGAAAGTTCCCCAAGGGGTGGTAAAGGTTATCTTTGGTTGATCTTCGGGTTTGACCCAGATTTGATTATAGCCTAAAAAACCATCCATGAGGGACAACATCTCATGACCTACAGTGGCATCAACTAACGCATCAATTCTTGGAAGGGGGAATTCATCCTTAGGAGTCACTTTGTTAAGATCTCAAAAGTTTGTACATATGTGAATCCTCCCATCAGGTTTTCCTATGGGTACCATGTTGGAAACCCATTCAAGATAGTCGATAGGTTGGATGAATCCAACATCCAACAATTTTTGTAATTCATCTTTCACCATTAAGGCTATTGTTGGATGCATTTTATGAAGCTTCTGCTTGATCGATTTTATTTTTGGATCAAGCGTAAGGTTGTGCATGACCAATTTTGGGTCAAGACCCAACATATCTTTGTATGACCAAGCAAAAGCTTCTATCTTTTCTATCAAGAGAGATGTGTAAATGGCTTGCTCTTCAAGGGATAAAATTTATCCTAATTTTATGTTTTTGGGAGCCTTAGGATCATTGCCAATGTCTACATCAATTGTTTCCTCTATTGACATGTGGGATCCCTCCTCAAGTTGATGAGGTGTAGGGATCAAGTGGATGTCATCAGCTGGATTTGGAGAATCGATCATATCTAGCTCGATCTCAACTTGACAAACATCTTTGGATGGCCCTTGGGAGAAATGAAATGGTTGTAACATTTCTTCACAAGGGAAGAACTCTTCAGGTGATGGTAGTGACGTGATGCGATCAAAATTGATGGCCTCTTGGTTGAGGTGCAAAGGTTTTGAGGGGTCGCTAGGATTGTGGAGTGGTGTGGTTAAATCAATGGAAACCATATTGATGGAGAGTGAATAGTTTCCATTCATAGGTGGAGAAGGACTATCAAATATGGGAGGTCCTAGATATGTCGGAGGTGGTTGAGGTGGTAGTGGAATGAATGGATGAGGCCTAGGAGGAGCCAGGATGATTGGATCTTCTGGGGGTATAAGGTCCCTCCAGGTGGGCTATCATGGAGGAAAAGCCCTATGATAGAGCTCATCTAGGTTTATGGGGGTGAATTCTATTCTTTCATTGTTAATTCATTGAAGGTGGCGAGGACCTAGATACGCTAGTTCTATTTCATCCTCATATTCTTCTGATGCCTCACTGACGGAGTCAGGAGGCTATCGACTATGGTGAGGACCGAGGTATACACTAGTTCTATCTCATCCTTGTACTCTTTTGATGTCTCACTGAGGGAGTTAAGAAGCTTGATAGAAACTATTGTAATAGGGATATGATCTCCTAATAGATGAGAATAGCCTAGGGTGGCGTAATCATTCTCATCGATCTCCTCCCTAAAGCCTATGGTTAGGCATTGGAGGGAGTCTACAAGGAGTTCATCTGGCATACGTATGGAATACCCTAAGCCAAATTTATCTGTAGGAAGCTGGTATTATGGCTGATAGGGTGTCCAAAGACCCTACTCATATCAACCTAGGCCATTTTCATGCCAATGGCAATGGTAAAAGTATCGTAAGGCGAACTCCGAGTTTGACATATACCCAATGTTTCCTGAGAAAGGTTCATCATCGTGGTCTATTATAGGAAACTGATTCGTAGAGTCATCGAAACCCCCATAGATGAAGTTCATTTGATTTAGGGGGACCCCCAAGGGTACAATGGTACCAATGGGTAATGATGGTACATGAGGTCTACCCATATCCTGGATGGACTCGATGAGTGGTGTGAATGTGACATTTTATACTAGGTACTCAATGAGACTAGGGTTAGCCAAGTGGATCGTGACTTGCGGTGGGGATAATGGGGATGATGAGGATGATGGAGGTGTGATGTGAGGTGGTTCATCCATTATAGCAAATGATTCTTCTTCCTCCATGGGAATTAGAATTTTTACTATAAAGATGGTAGGGATGGATGATGGGGTTTCCTCAATTGGTGCCTTCAACTTCTTCTCGCTCGAAGGACCCGATGATGAAGAAGGGATGTTAGAAGAGACCAATGGTGAGGGTTGAGATGGAGATGATGATGTGGATGGATCGATGGATGGGGGTGATGGTTTTGAAGGAGGCTTTAGATGTTTAATAGGGCCATTAAGTTGAATGTCCAGATGTGTGGATGGTAAGATAAATTCTTATGGATTACTGACTAGATTAACATATTTGAAAGGTTCAAAGTCTGAAGGGACTACATGAACTTATCCCTCATGGACATATTTGATGCACTGGTGTAGTATATATGGGATGCACTTCATGTTTCTAATCCAAGGTCATCCAAGCAATATGTTATATTGCATCGCACCTTCTAAAACGTGGCACAATACAGGAATCATCTTTAGTCCAACCTAGATAGGAAGGACTATTGTGCCAACTATAGAGCAAAGAGCATCATTAAATGCTCGAAGAGTGAAGGTGGATGCCACAATATGTGATGATGGAAGACTGAGATGGTTTAGTGTGGTTGTGGTGATGATGTTTATGGAAGAACCCATGTCAATCAACACCCACTTATAAGGAATCCTATTTATGCATGCAATGATGTGCAATGGAGGATCAAATATGTTGATGGGTACTAGTTTGATCTCATGATCATAGAAAGTTATAATAGGTTCTTTACATTTTTGAATATGCCCCACAAAATTGGTAAAAGCATTGGGATCTTGGGGCTGTAATTCAATAGATCTCAAAATCTCCATCAGAGCTTCTCTATGTCTTGGTGATTGTTGTATTAACTCATAGATGGAGAGTTTGGTTGATGTCGTACGTAGACTTTGAGTAAGCCTACTTATGATCATTACCACTAATTGAGGTGGTGGACCTTGGATAGGATTTTGAGATGGCAAGGGTTGTGACATAGAAGGAATGTTAATGAGAGTTGCAGGTGGTGCAACTTGATCATATCTTTGATTTCTCATCACAATATTGATCATCCCTATGAACCCCTGATTGGGTGGGGTCGTATGGACTTCATTTACCTATCTTATTTGATCCTCCTTAACCTCATGAGTAGGCAAGGGATCTTTGAAGATGCCCATTTGTTGGTTATCGAGGGCAAGAGGATTATCAATTTGTAATTGATTTTTATCTAGCATATCCTGTACTACATTTTTGAATGCATAACATGGCCTGGATATCATGACCATTTTATCGATGATATAGATAGTACAAGTCCTCTCTATGCCCCTTAGATTTTGGGTGATTTGGATCTAGGGGGTGAATCTTAGGCAAGGTGATAGCCTTTGCCTTACACAATCGATTAAAGAGCGATTCCAAAGATTCAGGTAATGGTGTATAGGTGCGAGGTGGGTGAGATGGCTGATTTTATGCCTGAGTTCATTGATGTTGGTTGTTGTATTGTGTAGGAGGGGGTTGAGCCTGATAATTAGGTTGTTGAGGTGTTGCTTATTTTTTAAGCTTAGGAACACTTAAGACAACTTGATTGATCGAGGTTAGTCTTTGCTGTGTATTATTGCCTCTAGGGTTCTTGTTCCATTCCCTCTTTTGAAATTTTATGTCCCCCTCTTGGACTTTGATGTCCTCTATGACCTTGGCCTATGCCAAAGCCTCCTTGAATGTCTGATATTGTTGCAGTTGTAGGAGAAGTGAAATTTTCTTTGAACAACTTCTCGTGAACATTCAAGTTAGTTCTATTATAGGTAGGGTGAAAGGTAATTTTGACATCACCTTTCTCCACCTATTGCCATAGTCTATGACTGGCTCATCATCAAATTATCTAAGGTTAGACAAGTCAATCAAGTTGGATTTCTTCTTAACGCCAAATGAAAAGCATTCTAGGAAGGCATTTGTAAGTTGCTCGAAGCTATAAATGTTATGCCTTGGTAAATGGTTGTACCACTCTAAGGCAGGGCCAGAGAGTGTTATCAAGAAGGTCTTAAGCAACAAGGCATCATCATCTTGAAGATGGAAACAAAGGTTCATGAAACTAGTCACGTGTTCCTGTGCATCCTCATCCCATTTAAATTTATCCAATCTAGGTATTTCAAAATGCTTAGGATATGGAGGACATGGGACCAAAGGATGGAGTGGTTGATTGCATAGTTGATGCAATATGGGATTTTGATAACTTATTCCTTGTTTCTCTAATGATTTTATGTGCTTTATGAGCACCTTGTAGGCTTGAGACAAGATGATCTCATCTTCTTGTATTGGTCCTTGAGGAGGGAGAGGAGGTAGAAAATTCCTGGTGGACCGAGGTGGTTGAATATAATCATCCACCACATCCTCATGGAGTGATTCAGGATACCCTTGGTCCTAATACTCTAACTCTAAATCATCATAGGCCTCATATTTCGATCGATGATTTTGTGGTTGATGCAGTTGAGACCTATGGTGCTAGATGGGCACACAAGGAGGGTGATTTTGAGTTGGCCTAGGAGGTGCATCATGGTGTTGCGCAATGCACCTTTGAGGGGTTTGTTACCTATAGGTACTAGGTGTGTGCACCTCCTCTTATGTTGCATTTTGCACTCGTTCTTGATGCAACCTTTGTTGGTGCACCCTATGATACTCTGCTCAAATTCTGTCTAGGTATTCTTGATTCTTTTGTAACCTATCCAACCATAGCTAGTTTGTGGTTTGCCTAGGTAGTGGGTCAACCATGTGAGGTTTGTGAGCCCTTGCATCAATCCGAAGGGACTTCGCTTGTTCTATGGGTCCAATAGGGTTGGCTACCCATTTCCCATGATCGAGGGAAGCCACGTTAACTTGGTGTTCAGGCTTGAAGGTGACCTCTACATATTGGGAGGGTGTAGAGGCACAATGTGCTTGCATGGAACACTCTCCATGATGAAAAGCATGATGACCTAGGTCTTCCTCTTCTTCATATTCAAAATAGAGATGAGCGGATGAGGCTATCTTATTAGGATGGTGAGGGTCGTACCTATCTAAATGAGAAAATTTTTGGCTCATCCATGGATGATCAAGTGGAGTGGCTCACTCATCTAGGCTAGGTGATGGTGCATAGTCTTGCTCATGCTCGGATTGATGGATAGATCGAGTTGGAATGCAAATCCATGGCATCGCCCTACTAGGCCCCTCAGTGGGTGGGTTATGTCTACTGGTAGGACGAGATCATCTTTGACCAAGAAGTTCATCTTCTTGATCATATGGAGGACCCATAGGTGGCTCCTGGATAGGGGTACCCTGAAGGTCAGATTCCCTGGGAGTGGTGTTAGTGTTACGATGGATACCAGGATGCCATGGTGGAATGACCATGTCCTTGGGGCTGAATCGAAGATGTTTAGTGCCCCCTTGCAAATTTTTAATAGCATCAACTCGTGAATGAGCTCGATTGCGTGTGGTTACCATGATCTTGATTACGTAAATAGTAAAGAAATAAACAAAGTATACAATGTGATTATCTCTTTTAATTTTTCTTTGTGAATCCCTATACTGTTTTGTGTGTTTTGATGTTGAAAAACCCCTATTTCTATAAAACTAAGGGTAAAAATAATAGAAAACTACTAAAAGGTAGTTCAAGCACACCCCCCTATCGAGGGATGTGACTCAAATGGCAAAAAGTGGCTTCCTATTGGATATTTAGGCTCAAGGTAACCTTAAGGGAACAAATTACCCCTTTAAAGGGGCCACGCTATCTAATGTCCTGGTACCGATGAAGCCTCACTTTCCCTTAACCCTCACATTTAAGGCATGGACAATAACGACAACTGCATCCACTAAGTATTTTAAAGAGCCCCATGGTAAAAGAGCTCTACTAACCTTCCCACTCTGGGTGCACCCAAGAGTAGGGGACCTTCTAGTGATGAAGTCTAGAAAGCCACTCGCTTTTGGCCACTAAGTTTCTAGGGTGCGAGCCAATGGATGGAGATGAAGCCCACCGTCATTGGTCTCGATCAATGGTTGGTGATGAAGTCCAACTCATTGATGTTAAAGTGAAACGTGGTGTGTGGGGTTCCTTTTATTTTATGCAAAAGAAAGTAAAAGCAAGAAGCATTCCATGATCTTTCACTAATGCATAAAAATAATGTTTCAAATTCAGATTTCTAAATAATGAACATTTTTATTTTTAGAAACCTATCAGATGTAGAACCCTACATGAGTAGCCTTTAAGTAGGCAATAAGCAATCAGACCACAACAATAATAAAACAGAGGCCATCTCTATAAGGGACTGGTCTGTAGAAAGAGTTATCTGACACAAAAACGGTTAAAAACAGGGGCTGACTGGGACAGGGATGACCAAAAACAAAGGCCATTTGATCCAAATATGATCATGGATAGAGAGTTTTAAAACTTAAAAATATAATATAATTCCTTTACCTAAGCATAAAAATTTTACTTTTATGTATTGAAAACAAGAAAGGAAGTACAAAATAACTCACTATAATAGCCTAAGTCTAATGTAGATGTTATTTTCTGGCATTTTTGCTATTTGGTTTGAGACCATATCTAGGAGAGATGGTGGCCCCTGATGACCGTCTCTACATGAGATAATTACACTTGCTGACTGTCTCTATCAAGGACAATAGTACCTGCAATTCAGAAACACCAAGAAAGACAGTAATTAGCAATGAAATTACAAAATGTAGACTAAGTCCCACTATGATCGCCATTGAAAATGCTAAAAAAAAATATCATACACCTATGCAATGAAATAAAGAACAAACTAGATAGCAATGAAATTATAAATCCTCAAGAAAAGGTGATCCATATTTGAATGGTTGTTGGGTTGGGCCAAATATTCATAAATTTACAAGGAATATCTCTCTTAGTTAGGTTGAGGATTGGACTTTGAATATAGTCCAGAGGCATCTCCATCACTAGAGCATCATACAACTTGGGAATAAAGGATCCTTTATTACTTGGTTGGGATTGTTGTTGTCTTCTCACCTTCAGAGCTTTGATCATATTTTATAGTTTTGATTGGTCAATTAGAGGAGGTAGTAAGAACAAGTAAAACAAGCCATGGTCAACATTCTTAAAAATGGAGGTATTCATCATGTTATCTATAGATCCAATAGACAAAGTCTAAAAAATTTGCCAATGTTGAGAAAGATATAGCCACAAAAATCTCTTAAAAGTCCTAAAACTAGGTGCCTGAATGGTTGCCATCGAAAACACTCAAATGTGCTAGAAACACCAAATGAGAGAATACACGAACAAAATCTAAAAGTAAAAATCAAACGTGTCCAGAGTAGAAGTAGGCAAAGGAACATGCACTAGAAAGGAGGCAGTTAGGAAATAGGTGCAAAGCATAAAATGCAAGTAGAACCAAAAACTAGGAATACCTAGCCACCATGGAAGCAGAGGAGCTCATTTTCAACATACATGTAATCTTACTGATATGAGCAAATACTAGCACACCCAAAAACACCTTCGCTATTACTCCATATGAAGAAGAGAAAACAAAAGTACTCCCTTAAAAAACTTGCTTCAATCTTCTAGATTCACATAAGGTAAGGCTTGGAAGCATAAATTTTCCTTTTATAACTTTGATCACCTATTTGGAAACTTCAACTTGCCCTTAAGCCAAGTGATTTCCATCACCAAAAGAGGCTTTAAATGGACTTGTTTATGAGAAAAGACATTAAATTTTTTGAGAGCACATGGACATAAAATAGAAGAAATAATATATCATGAAAGATTAAATCTTCATGAATAAGATGAATTGATAACCCGGAGGAAGAGGGATTGAATAAACCATATTCTGAATCATTTTCTTGTATACCTCCAAAAGACTCAAAGACTACTGCAACTATCACATATACAATTGTATCTACCATAAATGTAGATCAAAGATTTCGATTGCATAACATATGGTAAACTTGTCATTTCCAAGGCAATAGGCTTTGAGGACTATCATGCATAATTTGACCTCCAACACTATCACAGGTCCTTGAACTGATGTCACTAATGTAAAGAGCTTGATAAAACATGTGACTTAAAAAAAAAGATCAAAACACTTTCGTATGCAAAAGTTATGGCCTTTGGAAAATTTGTCCTAATAGCCTTAAAAAAAAATAAGCTTACAAGCCTTAGAAATGTTGTGTCCAATCCTAGGCTACCACATGGCACCTACTCATTTGTTAGTATTTGCGACTTTATTTGTGCTACTCGGTTGCCCCTAATCTCTTGGAATTTTAACACATGCTAGAATTCTATTGATCAAGGATGTATTAGTAGGTGAAAAATGCTAGTATGTGGCTCTAAAAATAGCCATGTTGGCCTAAGAGCCACATTACCCATCTGAAGAAATTTTTTATATGTAAAAGGCATTGACAATAGTCGAACCTGGATGGATCCTCTCCCTTACACTATCTAATCTACCAACACTTGCATTGGGAAATTTAAAATATATTTCATAGATGATTGCAGGTGCTCTTTAGCCTATGGACTAAGTGCACCCAAAAAACCTTACTTCAATAGGATGTAAACTCTCAACCAACTGTTTCCAGCATATATTCGCTTATTGGTATGGCTACAATCATTCATGTGTCGAGACACTTGATGACTCCTTGAAGACCACCACCTCTCTTGACCATTAAAAGAAACACTTGTAAAATCATGAAATTATAATTTGCTTCATGAGCCAATATTGTGTGATGTATTGAATAGGCCTAACGACATTTTATTGTGCAATGTGTTTATTATTTTGTAATATTTTATTATGTAAGCCTTATAGATCATAATTAAGTTTTTAATGGTTAAACCTCATTTAATATTTATAATTAACCTATAGTCCACTTGTTATGTTGGTTTAGGTTGAAATTTATGATATGATAAGGGGTTTTGGTATTGCTATTAAAACTTCCCTCATACTCTTCATTTCTTATTGGAGTGTTGTGCAATATAATCTATATTTAATGATTATTTATGGTGCCTGCCCACCATCTTTAATTTATTTTATTTTTTATTTTTTGTCCTTCATGATGCTTTGTGTATAAGATTTAAGTGGATGGATTGTTTCAATATGGTATCAAAATGAGTATAGCTTCATCACTTGGTCATACAGAAAATTGTTCAGAGCATCCCATCTCATCTTTCTTCCGACTTTTAAGATGAATTAGTTCTCCAAACTTCATAAGCAACTTTGGCAAAAGAGAGGGAAAATCCAAATTTTTTTGCTCTCCAATTATTCTAATTTATTTTAGAGAATTTCTGCCACTCCAATTTATGTTTTAATTTTAGAAAAATTAGACCTTTTTACCTCTGCAGATGGTCGATAAGAGTAGAAGAAAATTACACAAGAACAGGACAAAGCCAGATGGTGCTCCCTTAAACCTAGGAAAGAATTAGTATTACCCTCTAAAGTCCCTGTTCAAATTTTTCTCTTTATTCTTTTTTGGGTCAAGGAAGTGGACGTAATTTCCTGCATATCCTATGGCTTGTCATTTCAAACAGCTTTTGATTTTTCAATAAGGAGAAAACCAATCTGATGACCTTGACTTGAGCTACTCAATGTATATACTTTGCAAAAGGCATTGATGAGCTCTCATATTTTGATGCATGAACTACTGTAGTATTAATTATTTTCTATATAGGATTGATGCAAGAAATGTACAGCAATATTTCATGTCAAATGAGAGCAGTAAGATTTATTTGTTTTATGGTGCAATGAGCGCCAGGCGTTTTTTGCATAATTAGCAACTTATAATTGCTGTAACATGTTGGTTGTCTAACATATAAAGGATTAGATGCATGGTTGAATTTAAAATTAACTCATTAAATTAATATCAGGTCCCTTTTTTCCCCTTTGGGGAATACATCAATTTCAACTGTTGTCAAAGATATATTTTTTTGAAAATAAAAGTTCTCAACTGTGTCAAATTTTTGGTCATTTAACGAATAAAGAAGTAGCCGGGTGCGATGCAGAGTATTGAATTTCGTATTAAGTTTCTTCTTGAATGCATGTTCTATTTTCATTCTTTATGCTACCTATATTCATTCAATAAGTCACAAGAAATTTGGCTTTTTCAGGCATCTTTTACAATAGCTTAGGTCAAGGGTATGACAGTTGGGCCACATGCATGGTTTACAATTTAATGGATATTATGAGCCTGTCCTGACAAATGGTTGCCGTTTCTGACACAAAGTGGAGTTCGGCTTTAGAGGCCGTTCTATAGATTTTCAAATCCTTTTGGTAACTTGGACGTAACTAGAATATGATATGAACTTCAATTGTTTTTTTCTCCTCGTAGTTGTGTGGGCTGGTGGGAGATGATGAAAGCAGAGTTAGCAATGCATCAATGAGATAAAACCCATAAATTTTGGACTTTGTGTTTGAGAAATTGGGAGGGTAGCATTTTATTTTCTCCCTCACCCGAATTAGAACTTGAATGTAAACTAGTCTTGGTCTTCATTGTGTACGCTTCGTGTCATTTAAACCTCGTAAACTTTTCAAGTCAAGTCAATTTGAAAGTGACTCCTCAAGATCATGTCTCCAGGGGACATTTCTATATATAGTTTTTGGGCATTTGTTATTTATTGCCCATTAACTCGATTCAGCTTGTCTGCGGGGCTTGGTGAAAAGTTGGGCAGGGCATTTCAATTATAATACCTTCCCTACTTGGTTAGTGTATGCGTGGAATAATAGATCTATCTGTTCCTATTGCGGTGCACTGGCAGGCGGCAGCTAAACGATGGGATGCAGCCAGGGTAAATGCATGATCTATCTGCATTCTTTGTACTATCTATATTCATTCAATAAGTCACAAGAATTCTGTCTTTCAGGTAATTTGTAAATTTATAATAGTTTACTTAAAAAGGAACGAAATTTTATTATAGGAATATGCTACTTGAAATAAACAGTTTGTATAAAAACAACATTACATGAACTAGTTAGAAAGCAAGGGACCAACCACCTTAAAAACATAACAAAATACCAACTACCTTAAAAACATAGCAAAATGAACCAACCACCCTATACTGTAAATATTAAGGTAATTTTTCTTAAATGCATGTTCTATTTGCATTCTTTATATTACCTATATTCATTCAATAAGTCACAAGAATTCTGTTTTTTAAGGCATCTTTTGCAACCGATATTCATTCAATAAGTCACAAGAATTCTCTCGAGGCATCTTTTCTAATTCATAAATTTAGGTTATGAAAAGATATACGAATATTAATATGGAATGAAATTTTATTATAGGAATATGTTATTTGAAATAAAAGTGTATATAAAAATAACATCACATGAAATTATACAACATCGCATGAACTGGTTAGAAGAGAGTTATACTACCCCTCACACACGCATGTAAACAGCTTGTATAAGAACATCATCAGCTTGTATAAGAACATCATCACATGAACTGATTAGAAAGCAAGAGGAACAACTACCCCACACATGCCTCTACTCAATGTTAATAGAGGTGAGAAATCCTAAAGACTTTCACCTTTAAACCTACTATCCCATTGACAAAGAGTTTGGCAAGTGTTTAGGGCTCATAAACCACTCAAATCCCACCACCAAATCACTGTGAGATTATTAACGCACGCATACACAAATTAAGTAGGGAAGGTATTATAATTGAACTACATGCATGGTTTAAAATTTAATGGATATTCTAGTTTAAAATTTAATAGATATTCTTTTCACGCTCTAGACATGACACATTATGCGCCTGTCCTGATAAATGGTTGCCGTTTCTCACACATGGTGGTGTTCGGCTTTACGGGCCGTTCTATAGATTATCAAATCACTTTGGTAACTTGGACGTGTGAACTTCAATTTTTTATTTTTCCTCGAAGTTGTGTGAGGTTGTGGGAAATGACGAAAGCAGAGTTGGCAACGTATCAACGACATAAAACCCATAAATTTTGGATTTTATGTTTGAAAATATGGGAGGTAGCCCTTTTTTTTGGTAATAGGTTTAAAGGTGGAAGTGTGTGGTCTTTTTATATGGGATTCCTCATTCTTATTAACATCGAATCATAGCATGTGTGAAGTAATTGGACATCTTACCGGTTCATATGATGTTGTTTTCATATTCCAGTGGTATATTCCTACGTTGGAATTTCGTTCCACTTTAATACATCCAGTGGTATATTTCTACGTTGGAATTTCGTTTCATTTTAATACCTCCTATGCTTAGTTAGGGATGTTGTTCTCATACAAACTGTCTATTTTCAATGGTATATTTCTATGTTGGAATTTCGTTCCACTTTAATACATCCAATGGTATATTTCTATGTTGGAATTTCGTTCCACTTTAATACATCCAATGGTATATTTCTATGTTGAAATTTCGTTCCACTTTAACACCTCCTCTACTTAGTTAGTAAGTCTAGTGTATGTGTGCATTAATAATCCCACATTGATTTGATTGTGGGATTTTAGTGGTTTATGAGCCCAAACACTTGCCAACCTCTTTGCCAATGGAGTAGCACTCTTAAAGGTATAAGCCCTTGGTCCCACTTATGTGGGATTCCTATCCCACACCTCTATTAACATCAAGTCGCGACATATGTGGGGGTAGTTGACCCTTTTGCTTTTAACCCTTTCATGAGATGTTTTTCTTATACAAGTTGTTTAGTGTAGTGTGTGCTTGCGTAGCAGACTTAAAGGTGTAAGCCCTGTATGCTTGGGTAGGAAGCTTAAAGATGCAAGCCCTGTGAGTCACAACATTACTTAAAAGTGAAGCTCGCCTTGTAAGTCATAACATGGCTTAAAGATAAAGCCTTTAGAGTCGCAACATGGTTCTCACAGGGCTTGGGTAGCAGGCTTAAAAGTGCAAGCCTTGTGAGTCACATGGCTTAAAGGTGAAGCCCGCCTTGTGAGTCATGACATGGCTTAAAGGTGAAGCCTTTGGAGCCGCAGCATGGTTCATGAGATGTTCTTATACAAGTTGTTTAGTGTAGTGTGTGCCTAGGTAGCAGGCTTAAAGTGCAAGCCCTGTGTGCTTGGGTAGCAAGCTTAAAGGTGCAAGCCTTGTGAGTCACGACGTGGCTTAAAGGTTAAGCAAGCCCTGTGTGCTTGGGTAGTAGGCTTAAAGAAGCAAGCCTTGTGAGTCACGACATGGTTTAAAGGTGAAGCCCACCCTGCGAGTCATAACATGGCTTAAAGGTGCAAGCCCTATGAGTCACGACATGGCTTAAAGGTGAAGCCTGCCCTCTGGTTTAAAGGTGAAGTCCTTGAAATTGCAACATGTGTGTGTGTGGGGTAGTCACGATATGGCTTAAAGGTTCAAGCCCTTGGAGTCACGACATGTGTGTGTGTCGGGGGTAGTTGGCCTGGTTCATGTGATGTTGTTTTCTAGGATGGAATTTCATTAATACCACCTCCTCCTCCTTTGCTCACTCGAATTGTGTGTGGATAATTGGTCCTCTTACTTTCTAACCGGTTCTCTGCTCACCCGAATTATATGTGGGTAATTGACCTTCTTACTTTCTAACCAATCTCGATGTTGTTTTTATGTATAAGAATTTAGTCACATTAATTACCAAATTGAAACTTGAATGTAAACTAGTCTTGGTCTTCGTGTCATTTTCACTATTTAAACCTCTTAAATTTCGGAAGCTTTTCGAGTCAGGCGGCCAATTTGAAAGTGACTCCTGAAGATCATGTCTCCGGGCGACATTTCTATGTATAGTTTCTGGGCATTTGCTATTTATTACCCATTAACTCGATTCAGCTTGTCCACGGGGCTTGGTGATGTGTTAGGCAGGGCAGTTCACTCTGGTGGGGCATGGAATAATATATTTATCTGTTCCCATTGCGTTGCACTGGCAGGCGGCAGCTAAACGATGGGATCCAGACAGCCCAAGTATACATTTGGCAATTCAGAGTTGGTCCTAAAATCTCAATATATAGTAACTCTGTTTTGCTGTCGGTGCCTTTTTCATTCTTTCTGTCTGGGCTGACGAACTGAGCAAATACGGACGGTGACAGAGCCTAATAGTTATAAGTGAATGCAAAGTCACCCTTCTTTATCGGTTAACGTTGTCCAGCTGGGTCTCTTAAACTGAGCTTCTCTGCTCTTTATGTTTTATTAAAATGGAGTATTCCGGCATCTCCTAATCTTGGATGCAGAGGATGGTGGGCGATAGCAACAATGGAGGTTTGCAGAATTGATGTGATGCCAAAGTCTTTCGATTATGCATCGAGTTTTGCCCAACATTTAGACTTTCACCGATGGCCTGCCGAGAAAATATGGAATTCACACGAATCAAACAGCTTCTTCTTCTTCCAACCAAAAATAAATTTTGAATAAGACTGATCTCACCACTCCCGACATACACCAAGGCAAAAAGACAAGAAGCTTGAAAGTCATCAATTTTGAACATTTTTTTTTATCTTTAAGACGTGAACTGCTGGTAGAGGCACTCATTGATGTCGTGGGAGACAGATTTGGTTTTGGCGATGGATTTTTAGTCAATTGTAAAGCATGTTATCTAGCAATGCCACTGGTGAGTACCGGAGAAATGTCTAAATCTTTGAGGACCGTACCAAGTGGGAACCAAGTTAGGGATTCGTTTTAAATTTAGACGACCGGAAGGTCGATTATGTAGACTATTCAGGTAAAAACGTATTAACTGTGGAGCGAAACTGAGAGCAGAGGACAAGATCATACAGTCTGTACAAGTCTGCAACGAAAACGGACGTTAACATAAAATCCAATTTTGAAGAGACAGTGGAGACGTCATCGTCTCTCGTTTTTGAGACGGTGGATGGCATCGTACGTTACAAAGTCAGACAGCATGTGACATACGTGGAGATGGGCCCGAGACCATAGATGGCTTGTGGCTGTACATGGCTTCCACGCTCGGATCGAGCTGCTGTGGCCCACATCATCTAGCTTATCATTCCCTCCTGCTCCCACCATGGCGATTAGATGGGATAGACACACAGAAAGGTACCATGGCGATTAGATGGGATAGACAGGGAACGAAATTCCAATGAGAGAATAGAAAATACAAGGGTACCTAAATTTAAATTATATAAAAATTTAAGTTATCAGACTTTTTGAGTAATACTTCTGCTAAGTGACCTCCTTAATAAAACACAGACTTTTATTATGCTATTATTCAAATCACATGAAGACTTCTATTATGCTATTTGGAAATGTGGTTCTCAATTATCCAGTGTTGTCTTAGTTATTTAAAAAATAATAAATAGGGCATGGTAGTACGAAACGTGAGCATGTCAGTAGTCTTGACCTGGAATTTAAGGGGCACCCCTACCCGTCGAAGGAAAAGTAGTCGACGGGCACATGGGGTGGGGAAGGTGCGATGCTTTTTGTGCACAAGACTATGAAATAGCGAAAAATCTCTTTCTTCACGGTTTATTATGCATATAAGATACGTCTCTGATTAGACACCGTAGTCTATTTTTGACATATTATGTTTTTGTAAGGAAATACATCAAACATACATACATTCACAAATGAACTTTGGCGGTTTTTTAATTGAGATTACTGCTACACGAAGATTACATATACAGATTGCATTCTTACACTATATAAGATCTTTTAAGGTGTAGATTATAAATTTTGATTTAAATTAGAGTGAAGATTGGGATAACTATAGTTATTCAACAAGTATAATTTTGTGGTGTAAAAGTATTTGGGTATAGAAAGCTAATCATAGAAATATTTCATATTTGTATAAGATGTGAGGTTTCAATGATGGATGGAATTCCATTTCTTGATGTTCTTGAATTTCAGGTTTCATAGATGTTTTTTTGGAACTCTTCAAACAATTCAATGGAGAAAGACACAAATTCTAAGAGCAAGAGGAGCATACTAGAGGGTTGTGTTGTTGATCCATCAAACCTTTCAGTTATTCTTCCTGATTTGTTGGTTGAAGTAGCCAGTGACTTGTTAGAACATGTTGTCATCTTTTTTTTCAGGGGGAATGCTCCCTAAGTCTAAACTTCTCAAATGGGTTAGAAGGGTTTGGGAAAATGCAAGAGGATGGATAGTTGAGACTATTCAAAGAATGGGAAGGCGGTACTTAACTGTTGCCTTTGCAAATCTTGAACATGAACTCTCCAATATGGAACAATGGGTTATTTGCGGGCAAACTAGCTATTTTAAGGTTGGTCTTTGGATTTTTGTTTAGAGGGTCTTTTGAAGGAAAAATACACTCTTTGGATAAAACTTCTCTTTTTATCTCTCATGTCGTCTCTTCCTTGATAAATTTGCTGCTTCTCTTGGTAAGGTTTTGTAGTCTCACCTTATGGATAAACTATCTAATTATAAAGATCACCTCGTATTTGTATGGAAATTAACATATCCAAGCCATTGCCCCCTTCTTCGACCTCAATGGGCCAAGTTTTCATGTTAATAAATTCAATGCTTGTTTTTACTATAGAGTAGTCAGACACTAATCCTACTTGATAAAAATTTGCCCAAAAGAATAATAAAAAGGAAACAAATGAAAACCACTATTAATTGAAAAAATCCTTGCTAATGGCCCTTATATAGAAGCCGCCATTTAAAATCTAGATGAAAAATCCCCTGACAATAGCCCTCAACAACCCCTAGCACCTGAAAACCCTTGCCACTTGCTAAGGCCATACCCCTTAAGATCTCCCTTGCCTCTTCCACATCTCAGACTACATCCTTGGATATTCTTGTTAATCCCCAAGTTCTATTGGATTCAATACTCAGTCGAGTATTCCTACTAGACCTTCTGGCTTTGCAGACTCTTTTACCTCTGCAGATGGTCGATAAGAGTAGAAGAAAATTACACAAGGATAGGACAAAGCCAGATGGTGCTCCCTTAAATCTAGGAAAGAATTAGTATTACCCTGTAAAGTCCCTGTTCAAATTTTTCTCCTTATTCTTTTTTGGGTCAAGGGAGTGGATGTAATTTCCTGCATTTCCGATGGCTTGTCATTTCAAATGGCTTTTGATCTTTCAATAAGGAGAAATCAGAAAACCAATATGATGACCTTGACTTGAGCTACTCAATGTATATACTTTGCAAAAGGCATTGATGAGCTCTCATATTTTGATGCATGAACTACTCTAGTATTCTGCGTAGGTTTGGATTTCACTCAATGTGAATTATTTCCTATATAGGATTGATGCAAGAAATGTACAGCAATCTTTCATGTCAAATGAGAGCAGTAAGATTTATTTGTTTTATGGTGCAATGAGCGCCAGGCGTTTTTTGCATAATTAGCAACTTATAATTGCTGTAACATGTTGGTTGTCTAACATATAAAGGATTAGATGCATGGTTGAATTTAAAATAAACTCATTAAATTAATCTCAGGTCCCTTTTTTCCCCTTTTATGGGGATACATCAATTTCAACTGTAGTCAAAGATATATTTTTTGAAAATAAAAGTTCTCAATTGTGTCAAATTTTTGGTCATTTAACTAATAAAGACGCAGCCGACTGCGGTGCAGAGTATTGAATTTGGTATCACATGCAGGGTAATTCTTCTTGAATGCATGTTCTATTTTCATTCTTTATACTACCTATATTCATTCAATAAGTCACAAGAATTCTGGCTTTTTCAGGCATCTTTTGCAATTTGTAAATTTACAATAGCTTAGTACAGTTGGGCCACATGCATGGTTTCCAATTTAATGGATATTATTGCGCCTGTCCTGCAAATGGTTGCCGTTTCTGACACAAAGTGAAATTGGGAGGGTAGCATTTTATTTTCTCCCTTACCCGAATTAGAACTTGAATGTAAACTAGTCTTGGTCTTCACTGTGTGTGCTTCGTGTCATTTTCACTGTTTTAAACCTCCTAAACTTTTCGAGTCAGGCGGCCAATTTGAAAGTGACTCCTGAAGATCATGTCTCCACGCGACATTTCTATTTATAGTTTTTGGGCATTTGTTATTTATTACCCTTTAACTCGATTCAGCTTGTCTACGGGGCTTGGTGATGTGTTAGGCAGGGCAGTTCACTCTGGTGGGGCATGGAATAATATATTTGTCTGTTGCCATTGCGTGGCAATGGCAGGCGGCAGCTAAACGATGGGATGCAGACAGCCCAAGTATACATTTGGCAATACAGAGTTGGTCCTAAAATCTCAATATATAGTAACTCTGTTTTGCTGTCGGTGCCTTTTTCATTCTTTCTATCTGGGCTAACGAACTGAGCCAACACGGACAGTGACGGGGCCTAATGCAGCGTCACCCTGTTGTGCAGGTGGGTCTCTTATACTGAGCTTCTCTGTTCTTCATGATTTATTAAAATGGAGTATTCGGGCATCTGCTAATCTCGGATGCAGAGGTCTGTTGCCACCAAATTGGTGGGCGATAGCAACAATGGAGGTTTGCAGAATTGATGTGATGCCAAGTCTTTCGATTTTGCATCGAGTTTTGCTCAACATTTAGACTTTCACCGATGGCCTGCCGAAAATATGGAATTCACAATATCAAAATTGTGAACAGCTTCCTCTTCCAACCAAAGATTAATTTTGAATAAGACTGATGTCGCCACTCCCGACATACACCAAGGCAAAGACAAGAAGCTTCAAAGTCATCAAGTTTGAACATTTTTTTCCTCTTTAAGACGGTAATTGAGAGTAATTGAAAGTCATCAAGTTTGAACATTTTTTTCCTCTTTAAGACGTTAACTGGTGGTAGATGGACTGATTGATGTCGTGGGAGACAGATTTGGTTTTGGCGATGGATAGAGGTCAATTGTGAAGCATGTTATCTAGCAATGCCACTGCTGAATACCGGAGAAATTTTTAAATCTTTGAGTACTGTACCAATGGACCAATTAGCTCAGGTACTAACTTGGGAGGAAATTTTAAGTATAAAAGAGAATAGAAAATACAAGGTTTTTAACATGGACGAAGCTGTTTGAAACTTTTTTGATATGAAATTGAACTTTTATTAAAATTACCTAAATTTAAATCATATGATACTTTTTCGAAATCACATGATACTCTTTCAAAATGTGGTCCCCAATTATCCTTCTTGTCTTCGTTGTTTAAAAAATAATAAATAGGCAATGGGAGTTACTATCCTTCTTGTCTTCGTTATTTAAAAAATAATAAATAGGCCATGGGAGTACGAAACATGAGCATGACAGTTGTCTTGACCTGGAATTTAGGGGGCACCCTACCCGTCGAAGGAAAAGTAGACAACGGGCACATGGGGAAGGTGCTTTTCATTTTTACCTTATAGAATATGTATACACGATGCGTTTTGTGCACAAGACTATGAAATAGTGAAAATCTCTTTGTTTACGGTTTATTATGCATATAACTTATAAGATAGCGTAGCCTATTTTTGACATATTATGTACATACATTCACAAATGAAGTTTGACGGTTTTTTAATTGAGATTACTTCTCCACGAACTTAGAGGTTGAAATTACATATACAGATTGCATTGTTACATAACATAAGATTTTTAAGGTGTAGATTATAAATTTTGATTTAAATTAGAGTGAAGATTGGGATCAATTTTGCAGTGTAAAAGTATTTGGGTATAGAAAATTAATCATTGAAAAGTTTGCATAAGATCTGAGGTTTCCATTTTATCTGATGACAATCTCAATTTTGCAATGTAAAAGTATTTGGGTATAAAAAATCAATCATTGAAAAGTTTGTACAAGATGTGAGGTTTCAATGATGGATGGAATTCCATCCTCCTCGATGTTCTTGAATCTTAGGTCCCATACATGCCCTTTTGGAACCCTTCAAATAGTTCAATAAAGAAAGACACAAATCCTAAGAGCAAGAGGAGCATACTAGAGGGTTGCATTGTTGACCCATCAAATCCTGATCCAACAAAAACTCAACCATATGCAGAACAAGGTAAGCCCATTTCGGTTGTTATTCCTGATTCATTTGTTGAAGTAACCAATGACTTGTTAGACATTGTCATATTTTTTTTCATGGGGGATACTCCTGAGTCTAAACTTCTTAAATGGGTTAGAGGGGTTTGGGAAAATACCAGAGGATGGATAGTTGAGGCTATTCGAGGACTAGGAAGGGGGTACATAGTTGTCTCCTTTGCAAATCCTGAACATGCCCAAAAAGCTCTCTAATATGGAACATGGGTTATTTGCGGGCAAACTAGCTATCTTCAAGGTTGGTCTTTGGATTTTCATCCGAAGGGCCCCTCTAGGGAAAAATACCCTCTTTGGATAGAACTTTCCTTTTTATCTCTCTCATGTCGTCCCTTTCTTGATAAAATTGCTTCTCTCCTTGGTAGGGTTTTGTGGTCTCACCCTATTTCAGAAAAAACTATCTAATTATAGAGTTCACCCCCATATTTGTGTGGAAATGGACATATCCAAGCCATTGCCCCCCTCCCTCAACCTCAATGGGCTAGGTTTCCATGTTAATCAACCTCTCATCTACCTAAACTTACCCAATGCCTATTTTTACTATAGAGAAGTCAGACACTTGATCAGGAATTGCCCAAAAAAATAGCAAAAAATAAACAAATGGAAGCCACCGCTAAAAAAATAGCTGAAAAAATCCCTGCTAATGGCCCTCATACAGAAGCCATTGCTTAGAATCTAGCTGAAAAATTCCTTGTCGATGGCCCTCAACACCCCCCAACTCTTGAAAACCCTTCTCCACTTCCTCAGGCCATACCCCCTAAGAACCCCCTTGCCTCTTCCTCATCTTAGACTCAATCCTCGGATATTCCTATTAATCCCCAAGCCCTGTTGGATTCAGTTGTGGACCTTGAGTTAGCTCTCATTCCTTCACCAACCCCCATCAAAGACAACCCTATGACATATGGGTGGAGAATGGTAGGTAAGCGACAATGATCATTGACCCCCCAAAATCACTCCTTCCAACAAGAGGAAAAAAACCCTCTATCAAAGATCTTGCTAGATCCTTCTCTCAAGTTGCCCAAAATATGGTTCTAGCTCAACATACCTACAATACACAGTTGTTGCCCTTCAATGAAAATAAATTTTAATCTCTAATTCATGAGGTCGAGCAGCCTCCAAATCAACTCTCATGAAGTTAAATCTTCTATCTTGGAATGTTAGGGGACTCTCCCTCCCTTATCGTAAGTTTCAAGTTCGAAAGGTTGCAGTAGAGAATCATATTTTTGTTCTTTTTCTTCAAGAATTGAAAGTCACTAGTTAGAATCTCTCCCATTGTATGGAAGTTATTGGTCGGGGATATGCATCCACCTTTACTACATCTCATACCAATGGTAAAGGAGGTGTTGCCCTCTCCATATCCAGGTCTCTTTGTTATGTTATTCTAGACCATGGTGAAGATCCTGCTCATCATTGTGTCTAGGTTAGATTGGCTCTCAACTCTTAGGTTCTTGGATTTTGCTCTATCTATGCTCCTAATGACCCTCCTAGTCATATAGCCCTCTGGGAATGGTTAGTTGTTTCTCTCCCTCCTGTAGAATGGATCCTAGGAGGTGACTTTAATATGATTGAAAATCCTAGTGATAAAAGTTGGGCTGGTAGCAAACCCCTTTCAATAGCTGAATTTGGTAGTTGGTTGTTTTGTCGCAATCATTTAGGTGTGCATGACCCTCTCTTTGGTAAAGCCTCCTCTCATAGAGATAATTGGTTTACATGGTCCAATTATCATCAAGGTTCTACCAGGAAGCTTGTTTGTCTGGACAGATTTTATTTCAATAATTATTTTCTGGATAAATTCTCCATCCATAAGCAAGTTCACATTCTTTCTCACACAACTATGTTTGATCACCTTCTTATCTTATCTTCTATCCAAAATTCCTCTATCTCCCTTGATTCCATGTCACTTCCATTCAAATTAAATGTTTCCCACCTTGACAACCCTGCCTACTACCACCTTGTAGAGCATGTCTAGAACATATTTCCTAGACCAACTGGTAATATTAGCTAGATCAAATGGTTTGAAACAACTATTTCCAATACTATTTCTTCCCTTAGATGGTATGGGTGCTCTATTGCTAGGAGGAAGAAGATTCAAGAGAGTCACTTTCATAAAGAGATCTCTCATCTCCATTCCATGCTTATGAAAGATCCCACTAATGTTGCTATTCAATGTGATCTAGCTAATATTAAAAATCAGGCAAGAGGTTATGAGTCATACCATGCTAGAGGGGCACATATTAGATCTTGCCTCAATTGGATCTCCTAGGGTGACAAGGGAACTAAATTTTTCTTTAACTACCTCAAGCATAAGAATATTTTGAAAAGGATTACTAAGTTGGAGGACCCTTTAGGTCATTCCCTTTTTGACTCCAATGAGATCATGAATCTTTTTGTAACCCACTTCTCAACTTTTTATAGCAAAGCCAATGGAATATGTGTAGGAATAGATTCCCTCCCTAGTAGACCCCATTATTTAGGATCAACTTGAATGTCCTCTTTCTATGAATGATTTACATAATGCTCTCTTTTCTATGAAGAATGACAAAGCTCCTAGTATGGATGGTCTTCCAGTGGAGTTTTATAAAAAAATTTGGCATATCCTTTCCTCAGATCTTCATCATGTATACCTAGAAGCTCTCTAGAATAATTCCCTTAGAGCTTATATCAATGCAGGGTTAATAAAACTTATTTCTAAAGGAACAACTCGTAACCAAATCTCCAATTGGAGACCTATTACCCTCCTCAATGTTTTGTACAAGATCATAGCTAAAGTTATAGCTTTAAAAATTAAAACTTGTTGCACAAGTTATTGTTTGCCTAGAACAATTTAGTTTTCTTAAAGGTTGTTATATCTTAGATAATCTTATGATGGCCTAGGAAACAATGCAATGGGCTATCGACTCTAATCAAGATGCCCTCTTGGTTAAGTTAGATTTTGACAAAGCATATGATAGAATCAGATGGGATTTTATTCTTCGTATGCTTTCTTGGCTTGGTTTTGGTCCAAAATTCTATAATCAAATTGGTATGCTCTTTGGTGATGCTTCAACTTGTGTTCAGGTTAATGGAGCTCTATCCCCCTCCTTCCCTCTACAATGGTCTATTAGATAGGGTTGCCCTCTTGCTCCTTTTTTGTATGTTCTAGTTGTCGATGCTCTTGGTTATCTTCTTCATAAGGCTCAATTTGATGGCCTCATTCAGGGTATTAAGCTTCCTAGGGATAAACGTGCTCTTAACTCACATTTTGTTGATGATTTCCTTTTTTTTCTTCAAAATACCTAGCAAGAGGTGGAAATGGTTAAAGAGATTGTACAATTATTTTGTGATGTCTTTAGCTCTCGTATCAACCACTCTAAAATAGAAGTCTTCTATACTTCTTCCAATCCTAATGGTTGCAACTCCTCGGTTGAGTGGAAGATCATCCCTCATGGAATGATTATTCATTACTTGGGAATCCCCTTTGGGATTAATATTTCTCCTAAAGATATGTGGAACTGGGTTATGGAAAGACTTCAGAAGAAATTCAATGCATGGTTAACTTAGTTTCTCTCCTTAGCAAGAAGAATTCAAGTTGTGAATAAAGTTATGGCAACCTCTCATGTTTACTACTCCTCTTGTTGGATGGCCTCAAAGGATGCCTATAACAAATTTACTCAAGTCATTCATAAATTTTTATGGACCAAATGGGATGGGGAGGTAGGAATGACAACCATCTCATGGAAACTTTGTACTCAACCAAAGGCTTTAGGAGGTCTAGGTATTATTGATCCTCTTACCCAGAGTAAAATTTTAGTTACAAAATGGGTTGCTAGAGCCATCATTGGAGATGAAAATTGGAAACACCTATTCTAGTACAAAATCTCCCAAGCTACTCACAAAGGTAAATGGAAAGAAACCCCATGGGAGGATAAGGTCCTTAATGCACCATACTTTACGGTTAAAGGATCTATTCCTCTTACCCATAACTAGAAAGCTTGGCAATCAGTTTCTCATTTATTGGCTTGGAAGTCTGACTCCTTAAGACATGGTCTAAGCATCGATCTGAATAGTCTTTGGTGGAATAAACTTATCCTCCATAATGATAAACCTTTAGCTTTGTGCAGTGCTCTTCGAGGACTAGCATTTTTGAAGAAAGGTATAAATAGAATAAGAGATATTTGGGATCTAGGCAACTACTCAATTCTCACCTAGACCCAGATCCACAATTATTGCTCCCTTCCCTCTTCATTCAAAGAGTCTTATGGCTTTATTGTGGCTTCCATTCCATGTGAGGTCCTTATAAAGTTGGGAACAACTACCTACAATATATGGATTGACTGGAGATGGCTTAATGACCATAGAATCTCTTCCATTAAATCTAGTTGGATCTACAAAAACTTTTATGTCCTTTATCATTGGACTCTAAGCTCAATGTCAAGTGGCAAGTCAATTTTACCAATGCCCAGTGGAAGTCTCTTGCTGCTCAAATTTGGAAAGTTCTTGTTGAATCCAAAACTTAGCTTCTTGGATGGTAGGTTTTGCATCAAAAACTTCCAACTTCTAAAAGTTTGGCTCTAATTTTACATATTTCCCCTCAATGCAAATTTTGTAATGCTTCAGAAACTCTTATTCACTTGTTTTGGTTTTGTGACATGGCTAAACAATTTTGGGATGTCTTCTACACTTTTTTATTCCCCTCCTTCACTAGATCTTGGAAGCTTTCTCTGCTTGGTTTTTCCCAGTAGGATCATTGCCCCAAACTCTAGGATGTTTGTAGACTCATTCTTCTCAAGCATATTTGGAAGTTCAGATGCAAAAAGGTGTTTACCGGTTCCACTCCTCCATGGGGTATAGTTTTAGCAGACTTGACCTTTGATCTTTTGTTACATTTGGGATGCATTCATTCCCATGTTCATGGAGCTTCCAACACACTAGGAGATGTTACCGATAGGCTTCATCAAATTTTCCACATGATCCAAGATCTTCAAAAGGTCTAGCAAGAAACAAAAAAGAAGGCAGTAAACAATGATGAACTAGTTCAAGAACTCATTACTTCTATTTCTTCCTTGAAGACTTCAAAAGATATAATGGAGGACATGCCCAAAACTTCACCACATGACAGGCTCTCCCACGGATGAGTGATGATATCAAGCATATTGCAACAAGATACAACTATAGTCTCTTTGTTGCTATTAGCTTCTATTCTTATGTGTACTCAATTATGGATGCTTTACTCCTTATCCACCTCATTTTGTTTTTTTGCTGGTGGACGGTGCTAGCACCATATTATTGTAATGTTTTGATTAATAATATAATATAATCTTAGATTTTTACTTTAAAAAAGCACTTCTACACTTATAGGTGCATGTTTTTCCATCAACATTAAACCATAAAGTAGGGTTGCAAAGGAAAAAGTATCCCAAATGGATGTATAATTCCAAGCTTGGACTAGTCCCTCTCCCTATTGTAGGCATGAACTATGAGACTGGGTTTATACCATGGATTTTTAGCCACTTCGCAAGGTACATTTTTATCAATAGAATTATGGAGGGTTAAGGTTGACGAATGTTTAAAATTTTTTAAATTAAAGAATAAAAAATCATCTGGAAATAAAGTAAACTTTATTCCATCATCTTGTGAACAAAGACAATTTGCAAATACACGGTATCAAAGACCTACATTTCAAGCTTTAAATGAAAGAATTAAAATTGAACATGGGGTGAGATTGATATGATAGTATATAATTAGAATAAAAGAAAACTAAAGATGTATATGGCAATAGTGGAGATAAAAACTTAGCTTTCCAAAAATTGATGGAGAGTCCATCCCAAAAACCATTACCTTTCCATCGAAGCCATGGTTTGATGTTTTCCCAAGCCTGCCAAATGCTACGGATGATAAAAGAGCCTAAAATCTTGATGGAAACTAGAGCAATGAGAAGGGAGGGGAAATCCATACCTCTCCATGCTTTATGCCCATAGGGAGAGCCTGAGGTAATGCAATGTCAAACCAACACTTTCTAAGCTTCCTCACCTTTAATGGCTCTGATTATCCATTTGGCACATAAGGCCATGCCTTGGTGTTTGCAGTCAAGAAGACCCATTCCCCCATTCTTCTTGGGTAAACAACAAAATTCCCATGCTACTCTATGGAAACCAGAGCCCAAGGTAGAACTTGCCCAAAGAAAATATCTAAGAAACTTCTCCAAATTCTGATAACAAGCCTTGGATGGAACCCAACATGAGGAATAATACACATGGGCTGCAGCCAGGATCTTGGAGTTGATTTGAAACTTGCCAGCAAGGGAACGCTTTTTAGGGGTCCAGTAGGCAAGCTTGGATTCAATTTTTTGTATGACATTTTTCTAGAGTTCTAAAGGGGAACTATGGAAGGTGAAGGGGATACCTAAGAACCGAAACACTTTCCCATATTGTATCCATCTCCAGTGAAATTGAGTCAACCAAGCTAGGAGGGGAGATGTAGACTATCAAAAACAAAGAGTCTTCCACCATTGGATGTTGGAACCAGAGGCAAGATAAAAAGTATCCAAGTAGTGAATGGCTTGAGTGAAGGACTCTTCATCCTTAGCTAAGGTGAGGAAAGAGTCATCTACAAAGTGCCCATTGATCATTTGGGATTGACTATTGGGAAGGGAAATACCTTTCACAAGGCCCAAATTGGTTTGATGAGCCAAGAGATAATTGAAACCTTCAGCTACAATGACATAGAGAGAGGGGGCAAGAGGGCAACCTTGTCTGATTGAGTGAAAAAGGCCAATAGCCTTTGATTGAGTTTTGTTGATAGTGAGGACAATAGAGGCATCTGCAAAGAGCATCTTGACTACAGAGATGAAACCATTACCAAAACCTAAGGCTTTGAGCATGGCAAGAATGAAGTGCCACTCAATGCGGTCATAGGATTTCTCAAAGTCAATTTTGAGAAAAATGGTTGGTTGGTTGGATTCTTTTGGCCATTCCATTCCCTCCTAGATAACCAAGACATTATCTAAAATATATTTGCTTTTGATGAAACATGTTTGCTCTGGTATGATGATGGTAGGAAGCAAATGGCATAGATGCAAGGCTAAGGCTTTGACAATGATCTTGTAGGAAACATTGAGAAGTGTGATTGGATGCCAATTGGTGATCAACTCAGGGTCTCTAACCTTTGGAATAAATTTTATATTACCCTTGTTAATTTTTGGTCCAAGAGAGCCATTTCCAGTCCAAAGCTTCCCGATAAACTTGGGTCTCTAACCTTTAGAATAAATTTTATATTACCCTTGTTAATTTTTGGTCCAAGAGAGCCATTTGCCAAAGCTTCTCGATAAACTTGGAGTAGATTAGGGCCTACAAGGTCCTAAAGAAATTTGTAGAATTCATAGGGGAAGCCATCTAGCCTAGGAGCTTTATCATTAGCCATTTGAGAGAGGGCCTCATGCAAATACTCAAGTGAGAGTGGTTGATCACATGCAACTCTCTGAGCATTAGAGAGTTTGTTGGGGACCACAACAAGACAATCTTGGAGGGCTTGCTCCCTTTGGTTTGAAGGCTCTTGTGAGGCAAAGACTTGTCTATAGTGTTGAACAAAGGCTTGTGTAACCTCTGGCAAGGTGGTAATTCAAACCCTAGCCTCTTGAATGGCCTTGATGCAAGTGTTGTGATAACGAGGCCGAAGATGATAGAAAATTCCTTAGAGACCCTATCTCCAATTTTGAGCCAATGCATTCTGGCCTTGATCTGAGCTCCCCTAGCATCATAATGTTTAGCCAACATAAGTTGGTGATGAACTTGCACCACATGTTGTTGGAGATCGTGATTAAAAGGGCAAGACTCAAGCTATCGAGAAACCTGAACCAATTCCTATTTGAGAGCAGCATTGGACCTACGCTTGAAGTTGACAACATGTTTGCCAAGAGATCTGAGAAAGGAGGTCATTCTATGGATGGCATCTGACCACCATTCAATCCAACCACTAGGACCAAAAGGATGAGGAACCAAGTTCTATATCCTCCTAATATATAAAAGAAAGGTGGGATGACGAAGAAAGGAGGTATTTAGAAAGAACTGTGAGGTGAACTGGGAAGGAGGGGAGGTGGAGATTTCAATAGAGAAAAATATGGGAGAATGATCACAGAGGATGACATCAGGGAGAGCCTCCACAAAAGGAGTGGAACTAGACAAGCGAGAAAAGGAAAAGGCACTTTGATCAAAAATCATAGCTCTATCAAGGTGTTTCAACACTCGATTTTCTCCTTGTTGTTGATTAGACCAAGAGAACCAAATATGATTGGAGAAGGAGAAGGGGGAGAAACAGGAATTAGGGTCAGATAGCCCCAATTTATTCTTCATAAAATACCAAGCCTTGCATTCTCCTGCAACCCAAAGCATAGGAAGGAGCCCAACTTTATCATGTGCATATTCAACCATATTAAAGTCACCATTGATGATCTAGGTGGCGGGGGGAAGGGATAAAGCAATCCACTGCCAAAGCTCACATCTGCTTGAAGCATCAATGGGAGCATAAACATTGAGAATGCCAAGGGGTTGACCTACAAGCTCTAGAATAATCCAAACTGCATGAGAGGTCAAGTCCACTCCCCAAGTCACAAAATGGGAGTGGTAGGTATCCAACACAAAAATAATTGCTCCTCCTCTACTAGGAGTATGAGAGGTGGAGTAAAAGTGGCCCTAGGGCCAGATAAACTGACAAGTACTATGCAAAATAAAATCTATTACCTTGACTTCTTGTAGGCAGAGAATGTCGATATCACCAAATATTGAAGATATATCTGAAAGACTCTAGCGAACCAAGTACTTTCTAATTGGGTCCATCAGACCATGAATATTCCATGAAAGACACTTCATTGGGAATGCTCAAGGAGTAGAACCCTCTCTATTTCCTTAGTATCCTCAAAGTCTATGAGAGAATCAAAGGCATTTGAGATAAAACGCTGATGATTCTTGCTTATGAAGTCAACTTGTCTTCTCTTTTCCAATGGAGCTCCTATGCGCTCCATAATAGGACTCTAAGAGTGGTGAGCCACCCTTGTGGGTAGGCCGCTTGGAGGTGCTGAAAGAGGAGGAAGGGGAGATTGGAGAGGGGGTGATGGCAGACAGTGGGGAGCTAGTAGGGTTCTCAACATGAGGCTGTGAGGGGCTCAGAATGATAGTTGTAGAGGTGGAGCTAGGAGCAATTGGGGTGGGAGGAGGGTGAGAAGGAGGTACAATAGAAGTAGTGGGAGGCGAGGGTTTGTGTGAGGGTCCTATAGGGGCTAAGGGATGAGCAATTTTATTATTATTTTTGTTTACCATTATTGTCCATTATTTTGACCCATTGACATTTGATGGTATTGGTGTAGGTGCAGGAGTAGTCATTGGAGGGGACTTGGCCTTGAAGTGACCCTCCATTAGGGGATAATATTTGATTTTATGAGTTATTGACTGACATCTGTAACATGTATTTGAAATATTAACATAAACCACCCTTTTCTGGATACTATTATCTTTGACTTGGATGTCAATAAATTCTTTAATATCCTTAGAGGTCAAACTCAACACACAAACACTTTTGGGGGAAAATGACATAGAATTTTTGTTGTTCCATACAAACAAATTTACCAATAGGGGCGACCAGTTTTTGCAGAAAAGGCCACAATGAAAGAGGGAGACCAGGAAATTCTACCCACATTGGCACTTTCAAGGAGACATTCATAGAGATAATAAAATCATGATACCAGGGTTGAAGAACCAAAAGGGTATTCCTAATATACCAAGGGCCTCTATTCAAGATAACCATGGCGTGTTGAGGATCAAAAAATTGAAAATAAAAAAACCCCTTAGTGAGGTTTTGTATATGCTCCACTTTAATACCATGGGGATGCCATGCATTCTGGATCCACTAATGGATGAGGGTGTCATTGGGTATACACCCTAGAAAATACTCGATAAGTGTGTGTTGCTCAAGCCATTTGCATGCAATATCAAACTCTTATAAAGGAAGCACAATATCAGGGGTGGAAACATTACCTTATGGTACACTATCAGAAGGAGTTTTCGCAAGTGCTTGTGTAGACACTTAAAACGCATCATGTCGAAGGCGACTACTCATATGGTACATGCTACAAGACCATATGGAAGATCTTGGACAGAATCCAAAATAGAGCAGTGGTTTTAACTACTCAATTTGGGCTCCTTGGCCTAATCAGTCTAAACCATAGTTGAGACCTGCGATCTACAGTCTGAACCACAGCTAAGACCTGCGGTCTACAGTCTAGGCCGCAGATGTCACCTACGGTTTAAACTAAAGTTTAGTTGGCCTTCATTCAAGCCAAATAGATTTGAATGGCCATTTGTTCTAGAAGAAGGCGGTTGAAGGACGAAAGCTTCCAATCCAACTGTATTAACCACTTCTTATTGATCTTGGCTTCTCCATGAAGCCAACCCTAGCCCTTGGGTAGTCCTATAAGTACCCATTGGAATTAGGATAAACTATTAGAGAGTGCATTGGAGATTAGAGCAACGAAGCTCTGTCGAATTATGGACTCACTTGAGTGTATTGAGATGGAGTTTGGTTGCTATCCACTTGCCACTTCACCAAGCATCATGTCAATTAGTGCCATGGATGCCCTAAGGAACTAGAACGACAAGAAATGCTAATTCAATCAAATGAAGGCCCAATTATGGAATTCAACTGCCAATCCAGTCAGAGGATACCAAGGCGGCCCTTGATTATCAATTGGACAAGGAAGATCAAGCCCACAACCCTTGATTTAGAGGGTAAAGATACTTGATTGCTCATCGCAGCTGACAGTCGCGGTGTGCAGTGTAGACTGCTCATATAAGCTATAGTTTGCAACAGGTGATAGATCTCCTTATTGTTTCCTTTACATTGTGCTTAATTAGGTTAGATTAGGCATTTTAGTGGTTTATTTCATGTTTTAGAGACATTGACCGGTTTAATTAGGGTTCTATGTGAGTTCTTTCCATTTAAACAACTTTGCACTAATCCCTTGTTTCCATGCATCATTTCATGCAATTAGTCTATTAGATAGATAACAATACTCTTCATTTCTATGTTTTAGGTTTTTTTAATGAGTTTTGCATAAGTTTAACATGATTTGTTCATTTTCTTGATTTCATTAGTGTTATGGCACTTTCATGTTTATATCCTTTAAAGGGCCTCATAATGAGAGGTTGCCTATGCTATTAATTCTATTGTGTTATTTCTTGACCGCAGGAAGGCAGGTTCGAAGGAGATTCAATCATCTAATTCCTTCCTCAACGCGAAGAAGAGGGTAAACTCCACCCTAGAGCAGTTTGTGACTATTTAGAGAGCCTTAGTATTGTGCCTACCTTGTTGGAGACTTTGGAATTGTATCAACATTTGGGTGACCCTAAAAGGGGCATGATTGTAACCGAGATTCGTTTTCAATATTAATAAAAGAAACATCTATTTTAATGTCATATGCAATATTGTTTATCATTTTATGCTTTGATGTTGATTTTGATTGATGTATTAGATAGGCGCATTACTTTTTGGATAGTTCAGAAGGTGATCACGATGGAACTCCACAATTCATGCCCCTAATTTCTAACATTTTTTTGTGTTTCCTTATATCAGGTGCAAATCGCAGATTACAACTACGGTCTCATTGTTGGCCCGTGGCTATAAAACGTGGTTTGCAGTAGCAACCGCACCACAGATCTGCATTTTACAATAGACACAGCAAACAACAGGAGTTCAAAACTAGATCAGATGAGGACCTGAGGTAAGCCCTTCTGACACTCTCTATCTCTGTATTTTTCTAGAATAAAAAAATTGAAACCTAAATAGACTAAGGATAAAAATAACATGAGAATGAATTAGGTCCTTAGGGTTTCCTTTTCTACGTTTTAGCTAGGTTCTTCTAGGAACAGTGGACCTCTGATTACAGTCTGCCCTATAATCCAATGTGCTAGAGTATTTCATGTGGTGGTTTTGCATGCTTGAGGCCTAATCAAAGGCCATTTGTCATCATAAACTTGCATTGTCAAAAGGTCACGTAGGATGTAGCATGCATGTTTTCTGAATATCAAAAATTTGTTTTATGCATATCATGTAGGAAATGATCATGTGAGTGCTATATTATGCATATTTCCTTTTATGCAATTTAAAAAGAACCACACACACCACATTTCAATTAAACGCTAGTGAGTTGGAAGTGACATCCAACCACTAGTAGGGTTTCAACGACGGTGGAGGTGATTTCCATCCGTTGGCCCAAATCCTATGTACCCTTGGATACTAGACCAATATCGGATCCGAGAACCTTTTGTACCATGGAAAATTTGCATGTATTCTCTTTGAAGGGTATAACGCTGACTGTGGGAAAACAAGTGAGGATCTAGGAGGACCTGTGCTCCCTAACCGTGTGTGGGCTTCATTACCACACATTATAGGTTGGATTACACGACTTGGAGTTCATAGCCAAGTTGTCGAGCTGCGAGTATACAGGTGAAAGCCAATTAAATTGAGATTATCATCCAATAAGCTTTCAAACACGATAAGAGTTTCTAATACTAATACAACAAATTAAAAACACATCAAACAGTTTAGGGCTCATTATAAATTGTAAAATAGATAATCACCATTGTATACCTTATTTACATAATAAAATATAAATCTAGACATTAGTTACACCATGGTGGAGACACGAGGAGGTCGAAAGAGGCTTAATTTTGATGCCAATGACCAAGCCCCACCAAATTTACAACAAAATGTGTCGAACCCTTGCCCACATGCACTTCTTGAACATCGTTCGACGAGCATCAGAGGAGTCAATTCAACACGATGGGACCCCATTGAGTGTACCCCCTATAGAGGAGCTTCTATACACTCTTCTAGATGTAGGATAGAGCATGGATCCTCTCAGCATGAGGGTGCTCCACTCAAAAGCCATTATCGATATCGTAGTGCACGTGCGTCCACGGGATCGGTCGATGAGTATGTCATCCAGGGAGCCAAGTTGGTACCCTTACATACTAAGTCTATAGGAGGTTCCATACCTCCAAATTCAAAGTAT
Organism: Wollemia nobilis; assembly: GCA_028583015.1. Lineage (NCBI taxonomy): Eukaryota > Viridiplantae > Streptophyta > Pinopsida > Araucariales > Araucariaceae > Wollemia > Wollemia nobilis. The sequence goes on from JAQPPZ010016862.1 coordinate 2,869,275, forward strand.
AGAAGAGATCAATATCCACCCATTCAGGGGCATGCTGACAGGCCCGCTTTCGAGCGTAGGTCTGTTCACACTCCCACATGTAGTGAACCTCACAAGATCACTATCAACATATCGAAGGTGGGAGCCAATAGTACACCATCACATGAGCCGTGGTGGTCTAGAAAGTTGGATGGTTGAGGTGGCATCCTCGAGCAATTAGGCTACAAGCCTTCAACTCCTTCCACTCATGCTCTGAGTGAGCATAGCGAAAGAATTATCAGGGCTACCAAAGAATATGGGAAGGCTTACAAATGCCCTCATGGTTCGCATCCACCATCCACGCATGGTGGCACACAACACAAGACTCAACATGATGCCAATGTCATCTTCATGGATAAAGGCAAAGGCATAGGAAATCCGCTAGATGGGCACATAATCCATAAGGTCGCTCACATGAAACACACATACCAGAGGTCTCTTACGATTGATCACATTGATAGATCGCATAGACTGGTATCCGAGCAAAGACAACAACTTCTTCAAGATCAATTGGAGGATGCCCGTGTAGAGAGGTAGTGTATTGAAGATGAGAATCTCCAATTGTAAAGGCTCATTAGAAAAATATTATATGAGCATCATATGCATGAGGAATGCATCCTTGCCCAAAATTAGCATGTAGAACAAGAGGATAGGCTAGCCATGACTGATTTATACACTCGCGCTGAGCATGAAGAGCGCGTTCATAGGAGGGCTTTTTCACAAGCCAACGTGCATCAAGAGCATAGAGATGCTCATACTCATGTCAGTGCCCAACAAAGAGAATGACCACCACCATTCGAAGATCAAAGGCAACAAAAATATGAGGAAGAAGAGAGAGACGGAGCCGATCAAGGATATACTAAAAGCTCCCATGTTGAGGAGGAGGAAGAGCAACATCCTCCACCTCGACAGAGGAAGAATGTACCTCCAAGACCACCCTCACATCAGCTTAGGGAGGAGGAATTTCTATCCTCGTAGGCCTATAAGGCCTTAGCAGAGAAAGTGAAAGCAATCGAGAGGTAAGGTACAACTTTTCAAAATTTGACATTGAGCAAGATTCATAACGAGCCTTTAGACCCCTCGATGCCTACTCCAACATATCCTGAGCATTTTTTCATGACCAGGCTAGATAAATTCAAAGGTGACGAAGATGTGAAAGAGTATGTCATAAGATTTTTGGATGTATGCTTCCAAATTGCAAGCAATAATGCCTTACTTTTACGTACATTCATCACAACCCTCTTAGGCCCAGCCCGGGAGTGGTTTAATCAACTAAAGAAGCATAGTATCACCAGTTTTGAGCAACTGGTTGATGCCTTTCTGGAACACTTTTCTTTTGGCGTCAAGAAGTAAGCTAACCTTTTTGATTTGACTATGCTAGCTCAACGTGATGATGAGCCAGTCCTAGAATATGGAAAGAGGTGGAGGAGATTAATGGCAAAGTTGCCATTCCCCATTCCTACTATAGAATTGACCCAGATGTTCACAAAGAGTTATGCCAAGCACATATCGTTATTGTTGCAACTGCAACAGTACTAGACGTTCGAGAAAGCTTTGGCGTAAGCCAAAGTAATTAAGGATATCAAGTTGCAAGAGGGCAACTTGAAGCTCAAGAACAAGAAGGAGGTACATAAGAAGATCTCCATGAAACATCAAAGCAAGCAGGCCCATGTCAATCAGGTGAGGTTAAAACTCCAAGGAGAGGATAAGGGGCAAAAAAAGCAGAATTATCAGGCCCAACCTCCTCCTGCGCAATATGAGCAGTGCAAGAATAATTACAAGGGAAAAAATAAAGAACAACATCCACCTCGCCAGTTCACACCTTTAACGGAATCATTGACATCAATATTCCATCAATTATGCAAGGCTAAGGCAATTAGGTTACCCAAAATTAAGCTGGTTGATCCTAACCAGCCCAAGTCAAAGGGGTATTAGGATGATCTATTTTGCATCTACCATCGCATGAAGGGCCATGACATCGAAGTGTGTTGGTCATTCAAACATATAGTGCAAAATATGATTGATAAAGGTGATCTTATAGTGTCGAATAATCCGTTGGTGCACGATAACCAAAACATGGGGATTTATAAAAATCCATTGCCAAACTATGAGGCACCGTGCAACAACGCTGGCCACATCAATCAAGTGTGTGTCAAACCACCTACTCAAGGGTTCGTAGGTATGGTTAATTTTGTTACGAGACATGGGAGGTATGAGCAACCAAATCAACCTCGCACTTCCATTAGGATACAAGCTACACCAAATCAGTGACCAACTTAGAATATTCCAGGACCACCAACTAGACCGGTGGTGACCATACAAAGTAGGTTGGTTCAAAACCTATAGATAAATCCTACGAATTTGTCTATTTATGAGCTGATACAGTAGTCCCCTAAGCACATAAAGAATCTCATGGGAATTCTAAGGTCCATTGAGCTGCAGTCCCAGGATGCTCAAGCATTCACTAATTTTGTGGGACATGTACAACAGTGTCAGGAACCTATGATCCAATTCTACGATCATGAAATCAGGACGGTTCCTACAGATACGACTGACCCACCATTACATATCATTACGTGTATAAACCACATGCCATTCAAGAGGGTCTTGATCGATACTGGTTCATCGATCAATATTATAACGACCAAGGCATTGAGTCAATTAAAGCTACCCAAGTGACATATTGTACCTATTACATTCACATTGAGAGCATTTAATGATGTGCTATGCTCGACGGTTGGCACAATTATCCTACCTATTTATGTGGGCCTAAAGACCATCCCTTGATGTGTCACATGATCGAAGGTGCCAAGCAATATAACATCCTTCTTGGAAGGTCTTGGATTTGAGAAATGCATTGTGTTCCCTCCATACTACATCAATGTGTAAAATACATTCATGAGGGATAGGTTCACGTGGTACCATCAGATGAGGATCCCTTTAAATTCATGAACCTAGCTGATTTGCCAAGGGGTTTCATACTCCCATCAATGCACCTGGACGTTCGACCAACATCACCGGTTAAGAATCCATGAGGTAAACAAAGAGTGTGTGCTCAAAAATCGACATCTGTATCGCTCAGATCTGAGCACACTACAATAACTTCTTTGAAACTGACTGCATTAGCGATGCTTCAGGATAAAAGGAAGTTAAAGGTAAAAATGGACAAAAAGGAAAAGAAGCAGGTGCCCGAACCAGTTGCCAAAGAGGCCTCCACTCCCATGGAAGTGGAAGAAGCTCAAGACAAAGCCGAGGAGGTACCTCAACCTGCCTCACCTGCATCATTAGTAGGTCATCCACACCGTGGGTGACTGTTCATCTGGCCAACACAGGATTAGGTGAATATATCATGCAAAATGTAACCTTTGAACCAATTCTAGAGACTGCACAAGCGATGGGCCGACCGCATGCTCATCATTTTTTGGTTGGATCAATAGTGCCATTGGGAGAGCCACCCAATCAAACAAACTTCATCTACGTTGGGCTGGATCAGCTTCCTACTCAAACACCCATGGATGAAGATGATGGCAAACAGTTCACAGTGAATGTTCGCTACCTATCCAACCTTGAGTATTCCATGCATATTTTTGAATTATATCATTGGCATGGGTATGGCCTTAGTCTTTTTAAGCAAGGACATAGGACTCCTCTTGAGCCACATTATCAGTTGGAAACTGATAGGTTTGGGTTAGGGTTGCAAATATGAGGACAAGATGATTTTCTTATCGTATTTTTAGATCGTTTGTACCTTAGTCTGGGAGACGATGTGGATTTCAACCCATATCACCCTAATCCTTCTGCGTTCCAGAGGGATAATCGAATGGTGTATTATGTCACCATAGTGCCACCCAAGATGTATCATGAGAACATCCTGGTGGACAGTGAGTCTTCACCCGAAAATCAGTCGAGGGATGAAGTTGAACCAGTTTATGAGGTGATATCGTATTTATGACACTCATACCCGATTTTATTGAACAAAAAAAATAGTGATAAGGAGATAGCCTATACGGGGCCACATTTTCTAGAATGTCCCATTTCAGTAGGGGAAAATGAGGGCTTATATTACGATAGCGATGAAGAAGATGAGACAAAGAGAGCCTACTTAGGACCTCCCTACTTACGCTATCATAATGCACCGTATATGACTGAGGACATGCATAGAGAGATAAATCTAAATCCTCACCTTAGGGGAAGACTGTCGAACGTCGATGTGATCTATTACATGGTGTTTCCCGATCCGCCTATGTACATAAAGCTCACTAAGTCGAATGATCCAATCTTGCAATAAGTGCATCTAGAGGATCCAATCATCCATAGCTAGCATAGAGAGGACCAAATTGTACCTGTGCTTAGAGAGCTATCCTCTCCTCCTGGGCTTGTTGTAGCTACCTATCGCTATGAGCTAGCTTTACCTCTAGTACGGTGATAGTCTTGCTGTAACTGCTAGGTCTACAGCCTCCCAACTTGACTCTAAAGATCAACAACCTGAGCTAGTAGCTACCCCACCTCATTGTTAGAAGATGCCTCGTCCTCCTTTGATGCCTCCTCATAGATATTAAATTATGGAGCATCCTCTATGGTTTCCTCTATGCCCCATACACCCTCGGTCCGCTGGCGCACATTATGTCCCTCTGAATCAACCTCTACCCTATCATCTTTTCGACCGAGGGGTCCCGATCCCTGCCACTATAGTAGGGACCACCAAGTATCATACGTTGGGGTGGTCCCATCCCTAGCCATGCCCGACTCCTAGAAGTCGTTGGTCTTGTATCCAAGAGATGTCGATTGAATGTAGGACAAATCCCTCTCCAGTACTAGGCACCGGTAGATGGTAGGCAGCATCAAAATATCCTGTACGAGCCCAAACTGGTGGAGGACACATGAGTAGAACTGATGCTCATGGATATTGGTCTTGTGGCTGAGTAACCACCTATCCCTCCTCGCCTAGCGTAGCCGCTCGTCAGCCTTCGACCATGCAGGACAATCCATGTATGGATGCCACTTTATGTTGTTCACTTAGAGTTGTGCAAATCTGGCAATATAATGGTCCACATCCCTAGCATGGGACCTACTCCGAAACCCCTCCTCCTCATGAGGCCAGCATGCCGCATAGCACTGGCATGTGATAGGAATAGTGGTAATAACGAGTGACAGTTCGATCGATCACTCGATCCTTATATGCTGCTAGCCCCAGATCTGAAGTAATAGGCTGAAGTTGAGACCAACCCGAATTATGTGCATAGCCTGGTACAACTCTTGATATAGCTGACATAGTCGAGTGCTCTCCTAAGCTAAGAGTAGTGGTCATAATGTAGAACTGTGCGTAACTCTCCTGATAATGGCTAGGAGGTTCCAAGGAATCCTCACGCCCGAGGAGTTTGGAAGCACAACCTGAACAACTAGATGCATAAAGACGACCTCTCGAATGGAGAAGATGCTATTCTCCTACCAATATCTGATGTGGACACCCCCATGATCAGTCCTGCCCTGGGCATCCTCGCTGCGGTCACCAAAGATGTCATAAAAGACGTCCTCCTTTCTCTGGAAGGGAGAGGAGGTGATGGGCTCGCCATCAATCAAGATTCTGAAGATCCAGTAGACGTCCTCTAAGGTCACAGTCATTTCACCTATGGGCAGGTAAAATGTGTTGGTCTGTGCATCCCAGCGTCGGGCCAACACAATCAGGTAATCCAGATATACCCTGATGGTAGGTAGATCAAGCACATAGCCAAAGCCAACCACACCGAACCATGCTCGCTCCTGGCCAGTGAGCTTTTCGTGGAGGGTACGGAGGATATCTTGCTCCATGGCTCTAGAGGTCAATTTTTGTAGAGAAAAAATGTATAAGGAAATGATAACTAAAAACAACTAAAAATAGCTAAAAAATGACCTAAAAAGATAAACAAATATAAAAAATTACTAAAAAATACAAAACCATGCAAAACGTGATAAAAATTTTCAAAAAAATTCAAAAATGCATCTCAAAAGTGCAATAACTGGCATTAACTATCAAAAATCATTGAAAAAATAAAAAATATTGAATTTTTTTTCTAAAGTTGCGAATCACGGGTCAAATTTGCGGTTTGCATATGATCAAAAATTGATCATTAGGATTTGAATCTTGTCATGGTTGACAGTCGCGATCCCCAATCTAACAATTGGACGTCACGTCTGCCAACTGCGGTCTAGGAATGAGACTCTTTTAGGGTCACTTCCTAGCCTGACAAACCAAAAATTAAATCCTAATCTAGCCTAAAACTATTGTGAGGTTCTTTGCCAACAATTTAGTGAGGTTAATTGGACCCATTACTTAATGTGGTTCATTTTAAAATGGTAAGGAGTGTAAGGACTCAGTTTTGAGTAACCTTTCCCACACCGATGCCTCGGATGGATGAAGGTTGTCTAGGGTCTACCATCAGGATGTGCAGGAGGTCATAGGTAGCGTTTTTGGCAACGTCTCGCATCAGTAATGTTTCCTCAAGTCTCAGAGCTCTCTAGTTGCAGTCACTTTTAAGGAATAATAATGAAATTTTCAACTGGGAAAAATTTATATACTTTTCCTAATTTCGTTGGATCGCAGCTGATAATCGCAGTCCTAAAATTGGGGTTTTGCGACCGCAGGTCTGAGCTGCGGTTCCCAAATTTAAAATTTCTAGCTGCATCCCGTAAGTGCGATTTGCAACTAGCATTAAATGCGCTAAAATCCCATCATGGGAAGGTCTTAAATGGTAAATTAATGATTCCTAACAGATCAAAATCTCAATAAGAGCAATCAATTTATCAAATTTGGTGATGTTCAAGCACCAGGATCAATTAAAAATTCAAAAAGTAAAAAAAATTATTATAAAACAAGTCAAAAGCCAAATGCGCCTCGTATTCAGTTATTTACCCTAGACACTTGGCGGTTGTAGTGATTGATGCTCCATGCAATACGGTGAGATGAGTAAATAAACATAAGGACATTTGGGGTAAAAATTCTCATCGTTGATTTGATATGCTTCTTTTCAATCCCGAAGAAGGCCTTCAAGGCTGGACCGCTACACGGGAACGAGGCATTTCATGTCATTTCTCCTATGACATTTTTTTAGTAGATCATCGACAAATTGATTCAATATAAATCTAACTGGAATTGTATCATTTTGATTTCCTAATAAGGCTATTGCAGCTTGATCGCTCCATGGGATAGGAATGTGCAAATACTATTAATAGTTGCAATCATAAGTTGAACTAGGCCTAGCCAAGTAATTAAATGCTAAATTCTAAGTTTGTTCAGATCATTCATAATGGTCAAGTGACCTCGTCGCTTCATTTATTATCATTACCCTCATCGACTTGTCGCTTGAGGGGGTGGTCATAATATCATAATCATAATCAAAGTCAATAGAAGAACCCTTGATCTTGTCAAATTGCATTTGTCCTTGCGAATGATTGTCAACAACTATCATAAGCTTACCCATTTTCTTGGGGAAAATAACATATATGACAGTTAGTTTTTAACTCTCATCCTTTCGGATTGACAGGTGCAAAAGCCTACTTGGCATTGATGCTATCCGAATGTCTAATGACGAGTGTAAACTCTTTCAAATTTAAGCCTTTCACCCAGTTGGAAGCAATGATTCCAGGATGCGTGTCCTTTTGTAGGACCTGGGGCATCTAATGTTGATCAGATCAATGATCATCATGGAACCTTTGATATCATTTTAGGAGGTTTATTTTTGCTCAGCGTTGTTCGATCTCACAACGCATCTTAAAAGGGGCATCTGTAGACACCTAAAACGCGTCATGTCGAAGGCGACTACTCATATGGGACATGCTACAAGACCATATGGAAGATATTGGACAGACTCCAAGATAGAATAGTGGTTTTAACCACTCAATTTGGGCTCCTTGGCCTAATCAATTTGAATCGTAGTTGAGACCTACGGTCTACAGTCTGAATCGCAGCTAAGACCTGTAGTCTATAGTGTAGGCCGTAGCTGTCACTTGCGATTTAAACTGAAGTTCAGTTGGCCTTCACCCAAGACAAATCGGTTTGAATGACCATTTGTTCTAGAAGAAGGCAGTTGAAGGACGAAAGCTTTCAATCCAACTATCTTAACCACTTCTTCTTGATCTTGGCTTCTCCATGAAGCCACCCCTAGCCCTTGGGTAGTCCTATAAGTACCCCTCATAATTAGGGTAAACTATCAGAGAGTGCATTGGAGATTAGAGTAACGAAGCCCTATCGAATTATGGACTCACTTGAGTAAATTGAGAGGGAATTTGGTTGCTATCCACTTGCCAATTCACCAAGCATCATGTTAATTAGTGCCATGGATGCCCTAAGGAGCTAGAACACCAAGAAATGCTAATTCAAGAAAATGGAGGCCCAATTGTGGAATTCAACCACCAATCCAGTCAGAGGACACCAAGGTGACCCTTGATCATAAATTGGACAAAGAAGATAAAGCCCACAACCCTTGATTTGGAGGGTAAAAATAATTGATTGCTCATCGCGGTTGACAGTCGTGATGTGCAGTGTAGACCGCTCAGCTGAGCTATGGTTTGCAACAGGTGATAGATCTCCTTACTGTTTTCTTTGCATTGTGCTTAATTATGTTAGATTAGGCATTTCAGTGGTTTATTTCATGTTTTAGAGACACTGACCGATTTAATTAGGGTTCTATGTGAGTTCTTTCCATTTAAGCAACTTTTCACTAATCCCTTGTTTCTATGCATCATTTCATGCAATTAGTCTATTAGATAGATAGCAATACTCTTCATTTCTATGTTTCAAGCAATCTTTATGAGTTTTGCATAAGTTTAACATGATTTGTTCATTTTCTTGATTTCATTAGTGTTATGGCACTTTCATGTTTATATCCTTTAAAGGGCCTCATCATGAGAGGTTGCCTATGCTATTAATGCTTTTGTGTTGTTTCTTGACTGCAGGAAAGTAGGTTCGAAGGAGACTTAATAATATAATTCCTTCCTCAACGCGAAGAAGAGGGTCAACTCCACCATAGAGCAGTTTGTGACTATTTAGAGAACCTTAGTATTGTGCCTACCCCGTTGGGGGCTTTGGAATGGTATCAATTGTATCAACATGGGGGCTTTGGTATGTGGTGTGTTTCTTGTATCGGAGGAAGTTTTGCTCAATGGTGTTCTACTAAGTATACATTATAGAGGCAGTTATAAGATAAATCACAACACCTTGTGCTTTTCTTAATATGAATGTGTTTGAGATACTCAAATTTTTAATTATTATTTTATTGTTAATTTTATTCTTGTTCTCTTGTATGACATTTTATTTTCATGAAGGATATTGTAGTGGTATGTCTTTGGGTTTTCATTTAGAAACCTAAGTTTAAACCCCAATACCGGGGGACTGGGACCTCTTATAAAATCTCGTGTTTATAATTTAATTTTTTTTGTCTCGTAAGGGATATTATAGTAGTATGTCTTTGGGTTTTCATCTAAGAGACTCAAGTTGAAACCTCGTAAAGGGGGATCGAGCACCTTTTAAAAAATCGTACTTTACTTTAGAATTTTTGGTCTCATAAAGGATACTGTAGTCATATGTCTTTGGGTTTACATTTAGGAGACCCAAGTTCAAAGTTCGATATGAGGGAATTGGAACCCTTTTCAAAAACCTACATTTTTAACTTAAACTTTTGTGTTTCATGAGAGATACTGTAGTAGTATGTCTTTAAGTTTTATTCAAGAAACCCAAGTTCAAAATCCAATATAAGGGGACTGAGCTCCCTCTCAAAAACATGTATTTTATTTTAAAATTTTATCTAAAAGAATAGATCGATAGATGGTGGCCGAGTGCTTATGGTGGAATACCCAAGTTTCAAGGTCATGTTAACCGTGGTCGAGTGCTTTTGGTGTAATACCCAGGTCTCAAGGTCATGTGCTTTTGGTGGAATACCCAAGTTTCAAGGTCATGTTAACTATGGCTAAGTGCTTTTGGTGGAATACCCAGGTTTCAAGGTCATGTTAACTTCATCTTTACCTTAAAGAGGTCCCATTAACTTTATCTTTAACTGTAGAGAAAAAAATTCTAAAATCATGTGATCAACATAAGTACATAGGTACAACATGGGCTTTTCAAAAAAGAGCTTCATATAACTATATTTTAATTACAAGTAGTATTAATTTTTAAATGTTAGTATTAGTAAATTCCTTGGCATTTCATGTGCTTGATAAATATTAGACTGTTAGTTGATGAATGTTAGGTATTTAAATTTTATTTTTATTTTTATTAAAAAGACACCACAAAGTTACATTAAAATTAAATTTTATTTATATTTGTATGTTTTTTATTAATAATTATTGATATATCACTTTTAAAACATTATAATACACACCCCCACTTAAAAAAATGAATCTCACCTATAGACTGATCTATAATGACCTATAATGAAAGAAGATAAAGTTGAACTAGATTTTATTTGATTTTAACTTTTATAAATTACATCAACAACCACCCTCAAAGGATTTTGAACACAAGATCACTTAAAAAACAACCACCATCTTAACTACTAGGGCAACTACCTCTTGTAGAAGTTTTATTAAATTTTTATAGACGTTTTCACCCCCTCCTCTCTTATTTATGTATTTAAATTATTAATTTCTTATAGACGTTTTCACCCCCCTCCTCTCTTATTTATGTTTTTATAGGTACTATGTTTTGAATAAGTTTATTTTTATATTTATGGCTCCATTATCCTTTTCAAAGTTTATTTTTATATTTATGGCTCCATTATCCTTCATGCAAGAATTAGATAATGTTTACATATGGAGCATGTTTTATATACATATAAGCATTTAATTTGATGCATCTTATATGGATAATTTAAGTATTTTGATTTTATTTATCATTTGTATTATGATAAAAATAATAATATTATTATATTTACATAAATATAAAATTTAAAAATATTATATTATATTTATATAAATATAAATTTTAAAAATATCGATAGGAAAGATTAAATTTGTGATATATAAATCAGCTTTATTTTATTTTAACATGTTTTTATTATATAGATAGATAAAAAATTGACATATAATAATATAAGAATATCCAAGTCTCTTACAACTTAAGAAGCTTAACGATGAAGACTTTGATTTTCTAAATATAACCTTAAGGTTCAAATCTTACTAGGGATAAGTTTGTATGCTATGCTTGAGTAACTAGAATATAGTTGGATAACCATATATTGGGTAAAATAAATATTGTCTCATATGACCTATGGTTTAGGACCTTAAAAACTACTTTATCCTTTAATGTCTTTATATTTAGTTTTGTGAAGTCTCATTTTCTACTTATACATTAATATAGAATGTTGTTCCTTTGAGATATTAGACATAATTTTTATAATTATCCTGTAAATTATATAATAAGGTTTTTGAGATGAAAATTATTAAAATATTTTATCTCACCTTTCTTGAGAATCCATACAAAAAATTGTGGTATTGATTTTACTTATTGTAGCCTTATTTTTCTTACCCTCTTTAATTGTAACCAATTTTTGGAATTTGCACCTATTTCTAGAAACGAACAAAATTAATCCATCTTGTCAAATGTTATATAGAAAATATAAAAAAGAACAAAAGAGAGAAGTACATAGTGGGCACCATAGGCACCATAGTAATCGCTTTATTATCTATAGATAATATACACATCACTTTGATACAATAGGTAGAGTAGTGGTGGGGTATTTATACCAATACCATAATCTTAATTACATAAATTAACCTAAGTCAACGTAACAATAGGGTTTTAGGTTAATTATAAGTTATAAGATGAGTTTCACCATAAAAGGGTTAATCGTGGTCCATATAGCTTACATAATAAAATAATACAATAAACTAAATACATTTGTACAATGATTGTCCATAGGTCTATACAAGATTGCATCATACAATGTCGACCTTGGCCATAAGTGAGATTACATTTTTAACACCCCCTCAATCTGAATTGAGGAGCCAAGGAGAGAAAACATTAGTTACAATAATATCACCCCCCCATAATAGATGCTTTAATAAGCCCTCACACTTAAGGAAGACTCATTTAATGCAAAAATACCCCTACATAAAAATCTCCATAGGCTAGATTGTAGTCATCACTACCAATATCAAATACTCTTATACATATCCAAAAAATATTTTGCTATTTTTTAAAAATAAAATGAGTTGCCTTAACAAGAAAGACTCATTTAGCCTTTTCATCTTAGTTCATCTGTCGAGACTTTTATTTTCCTTCACTTACTGAGTTTCGCATAACCTTCAACTGTTAGAACTCATCTTGATGCATCTCGAGAAAATGTTATCTCCTTGGCTAATAGTTTTTATAAAATTTTGATAGCCTATGGTTAGTACTTTGCCTTAATCTCAAGTTACTAGTGTGAAGTCACTATAGTTTTGGTGGTTCATAGGGGCCTTCTAGCTTTGCTTGAAGAAAAACTCAAAATTGCATTTATCCTTGGGCTCGAAGTCAAAATTTCAAAACCCTTGCAAAAGAAAACACAAAAAACTAAAGAGAAAGAGTTAATAGAATCACAAGGCGACAAGTTTTTTCATTACTTGCCTAATTTTTGCACATTCCTTATCCAAGAGTTATTTAATCATCTTGAAATTATTGTGTGCAGACTCTACTTCAATCCTATTATTTACTATGAGGCTTCTAATTTTTGTAGTAACTCAATATATCTGAGCTTTGAGATCAAGGATTGGTTCAATCGTCCATATGATATTTTCTATTTCTGGTAATTTTTACCATTTTGAGAAGCTCTATATATTCTTGTTTTGTCATCGTTTCATTTTTTTCTTTATGATGGAAATGAAGACCCTTTTATAGTAATATATCAACTTCAACCTTGAACCACACCATAACATTGTTTAATGACAAAACTTGGGTTTCACGCACGTGTGCAATCAACTCCTTGTAAACATGGGCCATTATCTTTTATATTATTTCTTTTGTATCAAAAATTTCTATGACCTCTAGTTCCCTTTCCTGATATGACTTGGATTTTATTAATTTTGTAGAATTTTCAACTATATTGGATTTCATGTTTAGTATTACCTGTGCTTCCAACTCAATAGTTACCTTGATAAACTTGAATTTTTGGTAGAGTGGGTGAGCCATATTGATGATTTGGTTCAAATAGATAATAGTATTTTTCTTGATCATGCCTTGAATTTTTTGTCGTTGCTCCATTTTGTTTCTCTTTTCAATATTTTCCCTTTTCTTTTGTATGCTTTGCCTCTCCATACAAAATTATATATCTTGTTTTATTAAATTTCTTGAGAGTCCTTCAATTTTTTTTCTCTTTAGCCTATATGAGTGGATCCATGGGTTGGTCTTCCAAGTATTAAACTAATTTATCCACCTACTATCAAAGTGCTTTTATTTTTGCTTCAAAATTGTTTAGAGATACTTTTACCATTTTTAGTTCTTCTAACCCTTCCAATATGAACCTTAGTCTTTCACAATCGTGTACAACTATTTTCTAAGTTTCCTCCTTGAATCGTATCCTATATTGGGTCTGCATACCTTTCATATCAAGATTTTTTGATACTATTTGCCAATCTTTCTCTGTCATCTGGTTTTCAAGTTTTACCACTAGGGGATCCCTTTTGGAGATTTTTAAAGTTTTATCCTAAGGAACAAATTGGAAATCCATTTGGAAAAAAGCTTATAATCTTGAAAATAGTGCATACTTTTGTTGGTTCATTTGTCCTATTTATTGGTGTAGGCCCTATAATTCTTGTGGTTGTACACCATGAAATTTTCTGAAAGAGGGTTTAGATCGAAAAGAGGAAGTGCCATTAGAATGTTGTGAAATATTTTGTGCTTGGTTATTTGAGTTGTCAAGGATCCTTTTAGGGTTGTTGGTTCTTGTAATGATCACATTTGGGATCTCCTTTGCTATCTTTGTCACCCCTGAATATGTCGGGTGCTCTACAAAGGGGTTTGTAGGGTCAATTAGAGGCTCAATTCCTTCCTCTTATCTTACTCCTACCAAGCTAGTTGTTTTATTAGAAATGGTCACTAATGTTGCTACGATGTTTTCCTCCATTAACACCTACTTTTCTTCTGCTTGTATGCTAGGATCTGCTTCATATTTTTGAGTTTGATGAGTGCTTTTTTGTACCTAGAATTCATGTCTTTTTGATGATGACGATGATTTCTTCTGAATTATCAAATTTTATTTCTTTGGTACGGGTCTATATTTTAACTTCCCATGCTCTTTCTCCTTGTTCACATGCCTTGACAAAGCCCTTGTGGTATTTTCTTGATTGGAACTAATTTTTATAACCCTATTCTTCTTGTTCTTTGTTAACACTTCCTTTGGGTGTTCTTGGTCATAAGTTATACTAAACAAATTATCTTTGTTTGGGTCTAGGCTTCCATAGGGCGTATTTGTCTAATCAATTTCTTGACAAAACTTCTATCATGCTTTGATCTTATTATCGCTTCATTTTAACCTCTTAAGCATTTTTCATATAAAGGCCTTGATTGTTTTTGCAAGATTAAAGTATTTTATCTTTTCACAAAAACTTTCATATATTATCTTTTGAGGCTCCCATTGTAGGAAAAGATCCTTTCTAAGTGGGGGAGAGACTCTTTCCTTTTTGCTTTTATTTTTTTCCAGATCAAATCTTGGTTAATGCTCGAATTTCCTAGAGACATGAACATTCTTTAACCAAGATACAAATTTGCCATTAGGGTCATAGCTACATGTATCTTTGAGAACCTCTAAACTTAGCTATTTTAACTTTGCTTCTAACCCTTTAGCCACCCTTTTTTTTGTCTTGGGTTATTGTTCCCAAATAAAATGGGGTTTGTAAAATCCCAACTTGTTTTGCTCACTTGCATAGGAAAAATCTATCAAATCTTCTTGCCTTAATATATTGATGCATGCCACTTTGTTGGTTACATATGCTCTTAAAATAAATATTACCTCTCTAAAACAAAAATATATGAATTATAGTTCCTTCCTCTAGGAAATACTAATCTCCTTTTATTTTTGTCTTCAGGATTCCCAGAGTTTCTCTCGATATTTGTTTAGGTTCCTCCTCATTTAATGCTGCTACTATGGGGACCAAGAACTTATTTGAGGATACATAATAAGGGGAATGTTGGTATAGAATCTTTATCCATTCAATGACATGATTTATCCAATACTGCTCACTTTCCCTTCTTAAACCCAAGTGCTCAAAATTGTAGGTATTTTGGCATAGAACAAGATGTATTAAAAATGAACAAACCTAGATTTTTTATTTCTTGAAAAGTTGATCAACCCCTCTTGAATCTGTTGAGCAATGAAATAATTGAAGTAAAAAATGAGTGGCTTCATTTTTCCATTGCTTATTAGCATATGCATGATGACCAATATTTCTTTTACTATTTTAGTGTTATTAGGAGCTACGAATATGAAAGCTACCATATTGAGAATATTTTTGATTTCTTGCATAAATATATTATTTTATAAAGGAAAATTTGGCATGGTATTTATGGCTCTAGCCAGCTCTTGGTTTAAGCAACTAATTTTGTCTCTTATTTTTAGATAATGTAATTTTACAATTTTTGGGTTCATCTTAGAACCCTTTAGTACATGGAGCATTTTTTGGATGGCCTCCCTATATATGACTACTTGAAAGGTGCTACCCTAGGGATTTAGAATCATTTTGGAGTGAGGGTCAAATTGTCTTGCACATGTCTATATTAGATCATAGCAAGGATGCACTTGTAGGAGGAGGTATTGGACAAGGCAACTATTCCCTACAGGCCTAGAATTTGACACACATATGACCATATTTTACATTTGAAACCGTAAGTTATGGTTTTAATTTTATATGGACAGTAGATTTTTACTTGTTATTTCTTTTTAAACCGTAAATTTTATAGGTAAATATATTTAAAAACCGTAGATTTTATTTATAATATTGGATATGCTAGATATATCAATACATTAAGTGTTACCTCTTTTTAGTTTAATATGTGGGGTAGATGAGCAAACATTAAATTTAATCATATTTTATTTATATTTGTCAATGGCACGGGCACCCTGGAGCTCCAGGCTGCAACTTGCAAGTCTCTATGCCTCACTGATGATTGGTGGAATGATAACTACATTCACTGACGATTGGTGGAACAATAACTGCATTTAGGGTAGGCATTAAATTTAATTATATTTTATTTTTATTTTTTGAAAGTGTTATAATGAAACGTCAAATGGCATTATGGCACCCTTATGGCGTTATAATGAAACAAAGATGTGATAGTTGATAGGCATATGGCGTTATGGTTTAAAATGGCGTTAGAATTTTTTATTTCGAAATATGTGTAAAAGTACGTCCATCTGCTGCTCCAAGACAAGGTTAGCTCTGCTGCTTTTGCATAAGGGTTTCACTTTATGGAAAGAAAAACTCTTCCTTAAAAAAATGTTTGAAGAATTCATCTGAAAATCTGCATGAAAGTGGCGGTATTCGATTTGGGGGCTTCTTACCCGCACAGTTTCAAAGGTGAGGTTTCTATTTTCTAATCTCTGTTTGTTTTAAACCAATGCCACTTGATACCTATGTAGTTATACCCAGTCTAAAATTTGAATTCTTTAGGTGGTTTCAGTTTTCAAAAGTTTCTAAATTTTAAAGCAACCAGGTTATGACAGAAAGTACACAGTGTGTGGCATATGGAATATTGATTTAGTGCACAATACACATACATTTTATGAATTCAGTAATTAGTAAAAGGACATAGAGAGGAAATCCGCTTATCTCATCGAAAGAAAATAGATTTCTAGTGGAAAAATAGGATTACCTCATTCTTTTAGAGTTACTGTATTAGATTTGAATTCTTTTTCACAAAGTACCAGAAGGATCAATACATAGACTTGGTAGTCTATATTTGATAACGTGACTATGGTTCTCTATTTGATGTCTTTGCATTTCTACAATAAATCCAAACAAGAAATAAATTGATAAACATTGGACAATATATATTGGATGTTTTTACTTTCACTGTATGTACTGTGCATTTCGATGTTATACATACATCGATTTTGGATGTTATACATACATCATTTTTTACCATAGGTTTATTATGGAATTTACTCAGACGGACTTAGGATATTTCTAAAATGGGAAAAAAAACTTCCCCAGTTAAAATCAACCATTATTTTAGTTGAAATCAAGCATTATGTTGTGATAATATACAGATCAATAAGCATCTATGATTATTAATTCCTCTTGTTATTCTCAAAAATATTTATAATATACTAAGATTATAGGGTTTTTAGTGGACTATATAAAAAATTATTTCATTGGCTTAAATTCTTTTAAAATAAAAAATTATTTCATTCATTGCTAAAGCTTAAATTCCTCTAAAATAACGCTTACTCTAATTCAATTATATGAAAAAGAAATATGTGATCACATATCAGGCTCACGAAATGTGGATAATATTCAATGTTCATGAAATCATACCATAAATATTAACTTCTTTGTTGGGCATTCTGCTATAGAATTGGCATTGAGAGGATGGTTTTGTAGAAGCAACAGGTTTGATTAATTAATAAATTCATCATGATTTTCATGACCATACTTTCAAAATTTTTATGATATTTTTGATAGCTTTACTTAAAGTTTTGTTGAGATAGTAATATATATTTAGATTGTGATTCTATGATTTTTTTTTAGGAAAACTTCTTATACACATCCACCATGGGGATTGAACCCGAGGCTTATACATAAAGCATATTCTCTATTCATCACCTACATTTTCTCTAGTCCATATGTGATTCCATAATTTTTATTATGATTATGAAAATATGAAATCGCTATCATATTTAAAAAAAATGAAAGGTAAATAAAATTTTAAACCGTAACCTGAAAGTCAATAAAAAAATTAACCGTCATAAAAATTCTTATTGACAGGTAATTTTTTTTTGAAATTCCAGCCCTGATTCCACACTCTTGCTACGAAGGATTCCCTTCGAATTTAAATTACATTTGATAGGCTTCATTTTTAACACCATCCCATCCTTCAATAACCTAGGATCACTAACCCTCTTAAATTTATCTTCAATATATTTAGTGGCTCAGTTTTCACATTATGTACTTACTTTTCATTTTTTACTATAGGCTTGTGTATTGTAGTTGTATTCTTACTCTTTTTATTAGATTCCATAGATACTAATGACTTTCCCAAGTCTTGGTGACTTATGCCTCTATCTTCATTTGGTATCACCTTTACTTTGAAAAGAATACTTTTAGATTTTTCTTGGTTAACAAAAACGCTTGGCCTGTGTGCCCTGATTTGCAGTTGGTTGCATCCTTAGTTTTTAACCTTAGCTCGAATGCGTCCACTTGTCCCTCTTTTTAGCCATTGAATATTACCTGATCGGTTAGGTCCTCCTAGCTATCATGATAACTTTTGATACCTTACTTATACCAAATGAATATATACTTTTAGATCGGGAACTTCCTTGGCTCGTTGTACCTTCAAATATATTCATAATCATATTAGACAACTAGTTCCACTATATCATAGAGTATCGATAAAGAGATTCATACCTTTGGAGTGCCTCCCCTTTGAATGATGAGACTAATAACATCATAGCCATATCTTGCTCCGTAATATTGTATTTTTGATATATAAATACTAGTTCCTTTAAGTGCTCTAGTGGAGTGATTGGGCCTTCGGCTGTATATTCTGGTAATAGGTGAGTATTGAATCTAGGAGTTTTCTCCATACAATAAGTGGCCTTGGGGGCATAATGGACTTGTATTATACCACTTTGGGGGCATGTTTGCTAAGGCGATGATCATGTCTATGAATTTGGTACAACAGAGATATTAATAAAAGTTTCAATAGTGGATTTGCTTACATACCTCTAGGTTTATTCAGTTGAAGTAGATTCACCAAGTGAATAAGTCTTGTACTTTGAAAATAGATAAATCAAAGCCTTCACCACATTCTCAATCAAGTGTCTTCAAATAACTTATTTTGATGATTATTTTGGAGTAGAGTCACGAGGTGAGTGAGATGTGCTTCAACAAGCAAGGGTAGGATCATATTCTCACCAAGTCTATCCTAACTTGTTATCATGATTATAGGACTAATTATGTGTCACTGGAGTCCCATTAGGCATGTCGATAAATTGTTGTCATCTTCATTATCTTGGTCAAAACAATCATGACTCATGAGGAGTGACACAATAGGACCACAACCAAGAGCATGGGGGTTGGATCAGTTGGTGGCCTTTAAGAGTTTTT
Organism: Wollemia nobilis; assembly: GCA_028583015.1. Lineage (NCBI taxonomy): Eukaryota > Viridiplantae > Streptophyta > Pinopsida > Araucariales > Araucariaceae > Wollemia > Wollemia nobilis. The sequence goes on from JAQPPZ010016862.1 coordinate 2,888,565, forward strand.
ATAAGGTCAAATATTTGTTAAAATGTGATATTTATTTACGGTACACTTGAACTCAAAGGAAAAATGGATGCGAGAGATATAAAAGGTCAAACATTTGTTAAAATGTGATATTTATTTATGGTACACTTGAACTCAAAGGAAAAATGGATGCGAGAGATAAAAAGTGAGCAACTCAACAAAAGAAAAATGGGTGGTGCGCCAAAAGACCCACTTAGATCTCTCTACACAACAAGATTGAAAATTATGTGTCAACGATGAATGCTTCCTCTTCCTGATACAATTAGAGCATATATGAGAGTCATCAACATAAGCATACAGAAAGAGGTAGGTCTGTAGGAAGCCAAAGATGATTGATTCAAAAATTGAAACAGGCCTCTCACATAGATATACATTAATAAAACCCAAAGCAAGTAAAAACTACAAGCACACACACATATTGAAACGTGTATGCAGGAAACCACAAACTGAATAAAAAATTTAACATAGGCCTCCATACCTATATATATGTAAATAGTGCAGTTACAAATATTATGCCAAGAGTGAGGGTTTGATTATCCTACAAGCCACTTAGGAGCCAAGTGTTGTAAGAAAAAGAAATGAAGGTAAACCCTATAAAAGAATTCAATTGCAAACTTGTCGATCCTTTTATAGTCTAGGCTACTATTTATAGATCACTATAGGAAATATTTGTCTCCAAAGTTATCTATAAGTGGACTTGACAATTTTGGCTACCTCTTCTAGGGATCCTAAACATTAAATGAGGTGCCCCTAAGTCAAATTAGATGTTAGATTTGGTACTACAAACACCATACTTATCTTAATTGAATGTTTGAACCATTTAGTTCATATGTCATTTTATAGATGGACTTCATATTTCCAAGCAAGAATATATTAACTCATATTACCTACTTTTGCCATAGTTCCATGCACTTTGACTTGACCAAAATGTCAGTGGCAACTTAAAATTTTGGCACGCTCTTTGGTTCTTTCAAAACCTAAAGTATTCCCATAGACTGGTTGAGACTTTTGTTGTTGGCACTTTATTAGGAATCACAAAACCTCTAATATCAAAGTTGCCTTAATACGAAAGACTCCTTCAGCCTTTTCACCTCATTGTCACATCTATCAAGACTTTTCTTTTCCTTCACTTAATGAGTTCCGCATAACCTTTGACTGTTGAAACTCAACTTGACACATCTTGGGAAAAGGCTATCTCCTTGGTTGATAGATTTTATAAAGTTTTGATTGCCTATGTTTGGGACATTGCCTTAAGCACAAGTTAGTAGTGCAAAATCACTACTGAAAAAATAGTTAATCTAACAAGAAACTTGGAGGTCATAATATTGTTGTCCAAAAGGAGAGATAAGCAACAAAACAAAATTAAAATCTCCAAAAAGCATGCCAGAAACCCAAATACAAAAGGTTCTAGAAACCCAAATAAAAAAGGTATTGAAAATACAAAGGGTACCATGATCACCAAGAAAACCTAAAAATGCAAAAAGTTCCTAAATCAGATAATGTTCTAGGGTTGTCCAAAGGAACCAAAATCTCCAAGGACATCAAAATTTTCAAAGGCTCTGGAATCTCAAAAGGCACCAAAATATTCAAACGCTCTAAAATATCCAAGTGCTTCAAAATTTTTAAAGGTTCCAGAAACACCAAATGCTTTGGAATGCCATATGATTCCTATTGTCTTTGCCAATCGTGTTGTAAACTTTTTTTTTCATATTACTCTAAGATGAAAATAAGCTATGTTTATAGCCTCATTTGCAAGACCATTAACCACCATATTATGTGACCTTCCAATATGAAGTATTGTATATATATTCAAACTTCTATTCCAATTCTCATAGTCTTATTTGAACTATTCAATGGGGTAAAAGGAGAGCTAGAGATGCATCAATGGGATAAAACCCATAAAATTTGGATTTTATGTTTGAGAAATTGGAAGGGCAACATTTTTGTTCCTTCCTCACCCAAATTAGAACGTGAATGTAAACTAGTCTTGGTCTTCACTATGTATACTTTGTATCATTTTCACTGTTTTAAACCTCAAAATTTTTGGAAGCCTTTCGAGTTAGACGATCAATTTGAAAGTGAATCCTAAAGATCATGTCTTCATGCAACATTTCTATTTATGGTTTTTTGGAAATTTGTTATTTAATACCCATGAAATCAATTCAACTTATCTATGGGATTTGATGATGTGTTAGTTACGACAATTCACTTTGGTGGGGCATGGAATGGAGAACACAAGCTTATACTAAGAGGGGGGTGAAAAATATAAGACCAATTTTTACTTTTCTTTCCCAAACAATATTATTCAATATAATCAATGGAAATATCAACATCAGTAATCAAAGCAATGCATAAATCAACACACACAATAGAGACACCAATTTAACGTGGTTCACCCATTGTGGCCTACTCCACAGAAAATATTTCACTAAAATTTTCTCAACAAATATCTTGGTTATCCTTCCCTATTGCAATGTTTATGTACCTCTGTACAAATGAGACACCAATCCCCTAATCTAGTTCATGGATCTCTATCCACAGGAGAACTCTTTCCTCTTTGTTGGTTTGTGGATCTCTATCCATAAGAGAACTCCTTCTCTACTCTAGCTGGTGATCTTCTAGAAGACTACTACCTCCACTGCACTGGCTTGTGGATCTCTCCACACTGAAGACCTCTGTTCTCACTGCCCTGGCTAATGGATCTCTATCTACTGGAGACTACTATCCTCTACTCTGTCACCTCCAAAGCTTACTCTCATTTTTGCTCAATATTTCTCTCAAATCTGTACTAAACACTATCCTTGGTCTAGCATAAATTTGCTCACAAGTCTATATCTAGTCTAGCATAAATCTACCCTCAAATATACACCAAACACTATTCTAAAATATATCCTCAAGCCTTAACATAAAGCTTGATCCAATCACAAATCAACTCTTCTAGATCTACCCCAAGCCTTAACTCAAAGCTTGAACAAATCAATCAATCAAATCTACTCTCAAGTCTTCTCAAAGACTTGCATCAAATCTATCCACAAGTTCTCTCAAGAACTTGCTCAATCTGCTCAACAAGTCTTCACCAAGACTTACCTCAAATATATCCACAAGTCCACTCAAGAACTTGCTCTATCTGCTCAATAAGTCTTCACCAAGATTTACCTCAAATTTGATCAACAAGTCTTCACCAAGACTTACCTCAAATTTGTCCACAAGTCCACTCAAGAACTTTCTCTATCTTCTCAATAAGTCTTAATAAATATTTACCTCAAATCTACTCAACAAGTCTTCACCAAGACTTACCTTAAATTTGTCCACAAGTCCACTCAAGAACTTTCTCTATCTTCTCAACAAGTCTTCAACAAGTCTTCTCAAATAATTACCTCAAACCTGCTTGTAAGCTTCCATAAAAGCTCACACAAATCTGTCCTTAAGCTTTGACAAAAGCTTACTCAATTTTGTCCTTAAGTCCCCTCTAGGACTTACTCAAATTTGCTCACAAGATTTCACAAAAGCTTGCTTAACTCTGTCCTTAAGTCCCCTCTAGGACTTACTCAAATCTATCCACAAGATTTCACAAAAGCTTGCTTAACTCTATCCTTAAGTCCCCTCTAGGACTTACTCAAATTTGTCCACAAGCTTCCATAAAATCTTGCTCAAATTAATTGTAAAACTTGCATACGAAAACCTCAACTTAATCTCTTCCAAAAAATCTCTTCAATACCACAAACAAGTTTCACTCAAAATCTTGTTTAACCACAAAAACATATAGAGAATGGTTAAAGACTCAATATGTTTCACACTCACAAAACACTCAATCACTTTCAAACTCTCTTTCAAATAAATTTAGAATAAAGTATAATTTGTTTCACAAAACTTGAACTATCACTCCAATGCATTTAATCAATAATGCTCATCCAACTTCATTTAACCATTCACTCAATGAAACACAACTTGCTTACAAACCCTAACCAAGTGTTTCACTACACTTGTAAAAAATCACACTATGAATCTCAAATCTTGACTCATGATGATTCTAAATTTACATAACAATGATACTCATGTTATTTCACAAACCCTAGCTCAAGATAGTTCTCAATATCACATAACAATGATACTCATGTTATTTCACAAACCCTAGATCAAGATAGTTCTCAATCTCACATAACAATGATACTCATGATCTTTCAAACACAAATCATGCATATGAAAATTCACTCAATATTTCCAACAATACTCATCAATCATTTTCACTCCAACTTTGCATTTCACAATATTTAAACCAACAATATTTCACTCATAAGGAAGATGTGCCCATACCTTTTGTTTTGATGGAGATATATCTTCAAAACCTGTCTCAATCACAATAAAATTATCTTTGCCACTTTCAAGGTTAGATAGCAACAATCTATCTCAAAATCTCCACTCAAATATTTCCCTCAATAATTATCTCACCATACAAAAATATCAAGCCTCAATTACACCTTATAATCTCCAAACTTCACAAAAGTAATATTCAATTCATAAATCATCAAAATCATTTTGAAAACACTTTATAAACCCAATCTTCACACAATAACATTCAACACAATTATTTTCCTTTCTAACACCTTATATCTCCAATATTTATTTTTATTGCTAATTAAAAATTAAAATATCAAACAACTTTATGACTCCCTATCTTTCACTTTAGCAAAAACTAATCACTTGGCCTTAGGTGCCTTCACAACTATCACGTGGCCCCCTAGTGCTATTCACACCTTGGAAAAAATTAAATTGAGTGCTTACCTTATGCGATGGCCCACGTAAAAAAATTATGCCCACAATGAACACACCCAAACTCGAAACCAAAACCTGCCATCGTCGCAGCGCACTAGCCAAAGGCTAGGCTACCATTGGGCTACGCACCCAATACAAAACCTAAGGTGCATGATGCACCCTTTATCCTTTGCTTTTGGCATTTTTAAATTAATAAAAACTCTTGTTGCGTTCAAAACAAAAGGGACATAAATCGAACCCCTAACCTACCTTGCACGAACGCCTTAACCAGTCGTCGATCGTCGCTTATGCTATCAAGTACTTTGGAAGTTATTTTGTGCTCCACTTGGATTTATCACTAAACCTACCCTCTTAAATTTAACACATGAGAATTCCTTTATCTTCTCTTAAGCAGCGCATGAATTTTATTTTTTTCTTTGGGCATACAAATCGCATGGATGATTTTAAATAAAAACCATTACCCCTTTTATACCTTTTGCTATGCACTCCAACACATCGGCGTTTTCAATTTGAATTTTAAACTTAAATTTTGGCACCTTTATTATTTATTTAAATTAAAATTTTAACCTATGGTTAAAATATTTTAATTTAAATAAATTAAATAATAACCTTTACAATCTGCCAAATGGGTCTTTTGAAGGAATTATTTCTTAATGACTCCTTGGACCTTGTTTTTCTTCACCTCAACCTTTAGCCCAAAATATTATAATATTATTATTTCCTTTTAAACCTGCTTCTCCTTCCTTGGGTCTTCAATATTTTAGGTCGCTTTAGGCATATAATATTTAAAATAAATATTATATCCTATTCCTTTAAAATTGGACATTAACCTCTTGACATCAATGACAACAAAACTTACTCAAATTTCCAACTTGAAATACTAGACTTATATGTTCCCATTGCATGACACTGGCAGACGGAAGATAAACGATGGATGCATCTAGGTATACATTTGCAAATACAAAGTTAGTCCTAAAATCTCAATATATAGTAACTATGTTTTTTGTCAATGTCCTTTTCATTATTTCTATCTGGGCTGACGAATTGAGCCAACATGGATGGGAATGGTGGCGGATCCTAATAGTTACAAGTGAATGCATCGTCACCCTTCTTTATCAGTTAATGTTATCTAGTTGGGTCTTTTAAACTGAGCTTCTCTACTCTTCATGTTTTACTAAAATAGAGTATTCCAACATCTACGAATCTCAGATGCAAAGGTCTATTGCCACCAAATTGGTGGGCGATTTCAATTATGAAGGTTTGTAGCATTGATGTGATGCCAAGTCTTTCGATTTTGCATCAAGTTTGCCAATATTTTAGACTTTCATTGATGGCCTACCAAAAATATAAAATTCACACATATCAAACAACTTTCTCTTCCACCCAAAGATTAATTTTGAATAAGCTTGATCTCATCACTCCTGACATACACCAAGGCAAATACAAATAAGCTTGAAATTCATCAAATTGGAATAAATTTTCCCTCTTTAAAACGTTAACTATTGGTGAATGTGCTCATTAATGTCCTAGGAGACATAGATTTTATTTTGTAGATGGATTCGGGTAATTGTAAATCATGTTGTCTTGTAACAAACCTCATTAACCAACCAACCCAAGAGAAATTTTTTTTTACTCAATAGGGATCTACAACTCCCCACCTTACATAAGTCATTTTATGAAGGTGTCTATTGATGTAATACCTTATGATTAAGTTATCTGTCTCATATCTACGATGAGCCAACTTATCCCTTTTTGTTTATCAAAAGGGTACACCCATCCCTACACCATACATAAGTCTATCTATGTAGGTGTACTAAGCATAGTGGCATAAGGTTTATATGCTTCCTTTACCATACATAAGTCCATATATGTAGGTAAAGTTTTAATTATCCATCTCATCTATGCGATGAGCCAACCCAAGCATCTATCACTTCACATGATAGTCCATTCATTGACACTACAACTTAATTGTTGCCTTGTCACAACTACCTAAGTTTAGGTCACTAAGGAGAAGTGAAACAAGGTTACCCAAAAAGGGATCCCATAATCCCTTATATTAACATCTTCTCTTACTCTCTCTAAGCTTCTAATTAATATAGTCCTTGCTAACTAGGAAAAGATTCCAAGCATCACTAGCATGTATAAACACTTCACATCTTAGTAGGATACTTCTAATCCATAAGCATAAAAATTTGATAGATGTCATTTTCCAATCATCTAAAATTCATTATACCATTCATAAAGATCACCCAATCTCTCTTTATGAAGCACTAGAATCACATAAATTCAAAATATAATGTAAATGATAGCAACATCATTAAGGACTTGACTTCATTAATCATAATCATACAACATTGATACAAAAGCAACTAAATTTCTCTTTTAAATGATACATTTAGACTTACCTTGCATCCAACATAAATTTGGAATATTATACCATATTCTATTACATATAATGAAAAAAACTTAAATTAACATAAGAACCAAAGCATACATCATTTTCTTTCCTTTCAAGGATACAATTCAATACGAGATATAATAAACTCTCATTACAAGTTAACTAATTACATCATTTTCATAGAGAGGTACAACATGAGAAATTACTCTTAAAAGAATGATTTGTTCCTCTCTCCAAATTTGTCCTCCTTAATCTTTGTGCAAGGTTGGATATGTGTAAGGGATTAGGACAACTCTTTCTACCCACATGTATGCATCTATGTATGATTCATTTTAAAATGCAACAAATGCAATCTAAAACATAAATAAGCCCATACTTCTTTCAATATATTTTTCCACTAGTTTGAAATGTAAGGAAAACCTCTTTCCAAAATAGTCTATTGTTTTGCATTCAAATATCATCATTTGAAAGTATAAACTTACCAATCTAAATCATTCATAGAAAAACATAAGCTTAATTCCATTTCTATAAATCAAAGCATCTAGTCCCATATGAGAAGTCCCATTACTTCTCAATATTATAAGGTCATTTATATTCTAAACAATTCCAATTAATTCCACAATGATTTTATTAATAATTCTCAAAATAATCCACGTGTTGTAGGTCAGTTAGAGAGGGTAGGGAAATACTTCAAGGGAGGTCCCTGGTTCGAATCTCCATCCTACCAAACGCACATCGGGTACCCAAAATCCAGTTGATAATGTTGGTGCGGTCAGGACCGGGCGCGAGTCCCAGGTGATTTTGATGGTGTAGAACCCCCTGGTCGTGGTTTCTCAGACCAAGGCGGCCGCAAGGGGTTTTTTGCTAAATTCAAAAAAAAAAATTCCCAAAATAAATAATTATCTCCACAATATAATAATTACTAAATTTTTTTATTATATTTCCACCATATAATAATTTTTAATTTACTAGAGCTTCCAAAGAATAAACTTCGATAGGTTATGCTTACTGGTTGCCGATAGAAAACCTGCCTAATGACACCCCGAAGGGATACCAGACAAGATAATACCTTCGACTATATCCAACTCATATAATATTAATTAATTTTTTCCAATTAATTCAATCCAAAATTATATAATTCCACTAATACTATCCACTATGTTCCTTTATAAAACAAGTTCTTCTCTTGTATAAAGAAAACTAAGCTTTAATCCTTAAGCTCTATTCCATTTCCAAAATATAACAAACTTGCCTTTCAAATAATAAAAAAATACCTATAATCCTTTCTTATCCTCAAAAATTCTTTCTTTCAATTCTCTCCTATGTTTGAATCATTTATTTCCCACAAAAACATATTTTTTTTTAAGGATAAAAACATCAATTTGAGTCATTCATTATCTCACAAAAATAATCATTTCCAAAAGGATAAAACCCTAAGAAAATAAAAAGGGTGTTACAATTAATGATCACTAAAATTAATCGATCAACACAGAGTCAAGCAGAGTCAACAATCAAACTCGGGTCAATATATGACCACACTCAAACTCAGGTCAATAGAATCAATAACCAATAAGAAGACAAACAAGCAAGGGTCCACATGTCTAGAGAAACGCCTCCAATCAATGTTGGAAAACTCCACGAGGACCGACCACCTGACCACCCTCTGTGGTTGATTTAATAGGGGAGAGAATTCCCCCATAAGGCGCCTAAGCACCTTGGCACATCCCATGTAGGATAAACCCAAGGAAGACCAAAGAGTGATCTTCCCTTCTAAGCCTACCCGAGAGTGAAACAATGCACATTGGATGCTCAGAAGCTCACAAAACCAAATATTAACTCCCTAAAAACCAAAGGAGGTACATATAATTTATTAAAGCAAACAAAATAAATCTACTATAATTGAAATAGTGACAAGAGTTGCTAGTTATTCGGGCAACTGTGTTTGACTGTCATAACCAAAGAAAAAATAATATACTCCAACAACAAAACAGAGCAAGGTCTAAAAATAGGGCGCATTAGTTCATTTATCATCAAATTTTAGGTGATGAAATTAGGATGATCTCAATTGATTGAATTGAAAATAAATTTTCAGTCATTAAACATAGGCAACAACATAGTTAAATCATTAAAAACTTAATTTAGTCCTATTCAATCGATGAACATTGCTCTATAAAAGGTTTCTGTGACTAGATTAAGAGACTATAAAGAGGAGCAACCAAACAATAAATTTGAAAGGTGTTTAGCCCTAAACAACATTTCCACAAGTGATTATAGAGAGGTTTACTCAAGCTTAAGGTATTTAGTAGTTTAAAAGATAATTACACCAGTCAAAACCATGAAGCATAGAATAAACAAAGCATATTTATTTTATCAAAACATTTAATAAAATTCTAAGACTATGAACACCCCCAACCTATTAATTCTTAATTGGTTGATCCTCATCCAGACATCCAAGCTTGCCCTCCTAGCCATAGGGGTACCTCTCTAAATGCCTCTAAGTGACCTCCAAAAACTTTCCTATCCAAAAAGCCTTAACCCATTCCTCCAAACTCCAAGCCTCTCGCTAATTTCCTAAAACTTCCTCCCCCTTACTTTACATTTTTCTCGGTATGCTCATAAATGGAAAAGATCTATCAAAATAAAACTAAATGCCCAACTTCCAAAAAAATAAAAGGCCATATACCAAAAATAAATGCCCATCTACGCAAGACGACAAAGGAAATATTTATATATATATAATATGATTTTTTTCTAAAATATCTCATATTAATATATTCATTTTTCTTGTTTTACTAGAAAAGACAATAGGGGTATTAATAAAACAAAATGCATTAGTAATTCATGACATTAATCACTTTAATTAAAACTAACACAAGCATAGAACAATATTAATCATCTTCATAATTAATTAATTCAAACAATACCTGTACTAATATTAATGATTAGCATGGTATTAGGTGGATCAAGAATTAATATAACCTCTATATCTATTAATTATTTCCGAAGGGGATCCTTTTACTAGATCCATTTTACGCATAAACACACATATATGCAAATGCAGCTATATGAGGGTATCATTTACCCTAGAGCTATCGATGAACAAGCCATCAACATCATTTTCCTTTTCTTTGGTACCTCAATCTTGGTGGTCAACTTCCTCACGACCCTCGAGGGCACTTGGTCCTTGACTTGATCCATTAAGTCAACATGACTACAGATCAAAACGGTTATAAGCCTTTTCCAAGGTCTTGAGCTTGAGCATGTTTATCTTGTTCTAATCTTAGAATTCACTCCTAATACGATTTTAGGTACCTTCAAATACTTACTAGTATTGATATTTAGTATATTTTTAACAACTTAGAGAGAGGATCCCATACTCCTCTCAAGAATAGATTCCCCATCTACTATTTCTACTATGTATGCTCAAAATAATAAAAAATATTCATCATTTGTTCCTTCTCATTAAGTATAATCAACTTAACTAAGAATAGATTCTCCATCTACTTCTCATTAAGTATAATCAACTTAACTAAGAATAGAATTTTCCATCTATTCCTTCTCATTAAGTATAATCAAAACTTTAACCAAGAATAGATTTTTCCATCTATTCCTTCTCATTAAGTATGATCAAAACTTAACTAAGAATAGTTGGTTTTTGAGAGGATCCCATACTCCTCTCAAGAATAGATTCCTCATCTATCCTTTCCCCAAAATAGCATAATTAATTTCTTCTACTATATGATATATTCATAGTCCAAATTCACAAGGATCACAATTAATGTTCATAATAAGTAAAGAGCACAATTTAATGTTTAAAGTACCACTAGATGTATTGGGTTCAAAGAAGGAGAAGTTGTGGAAGGGGCCACTACACAAACCTAAATGACAACATCCATAGGAGGTCCATCTTCAACAATATCAGATCCATTAGAGATTGGTCCATTGGACAACTTGGAAGAAGTTCCAAAATGGGGACCATCATTCTTTAGCTTTGAGGGACACAAAGCCTTAATTTTGTTGCACTTCTTGAAAGGGCAGTGAGCCAGATTGTGCCCACACTTTTTGCATGTGGAGCAAAAAGAAGGTCTATTTTCATATTCAATAGATTGAATCGAGAACATGAATTTGAGAGAAGTTCAAAGAACCCAAAAACATTAGCATCTAGGTCCACCATTACACACATTCTAGCAAAGACCATTCTAGATTTTTTTGGGTTGCAACATCGATCAAGACTAAAAATCCTAGCATTTTTATGATACCTCTTAGGATAGCCTCTTGTCAAAATTAAAATAGAAGGCCAGGGAGCCTCACCTAGATAGAAGTAGTATTAATATTTTGAGTGTTTGGATCAAAGTTTGTTCCCCATCTATGAAGAAACAAACTTCTCTTACCAAAAAACCAAGGGCCACCACCAAGGATGTGATTCATGTCTTCCTCACTTGAAAGCTTAACCATAAAGAAACCTTTAGGTAGGGCCACTAAATCCATGAGTCCAAGCGGGGTCCATTTTAAAATAGCCCATTTCCTGATGGAATCAATATTTGGATGGGATCCTAAGAATTTCTTAACCAAGTTAAAATCCCCCTCCTCCATGATTAGCTTTAATAGATTCATTGGGATAGAAAGTGAACTCTTGTTTGGTTCAAGATCAAAAGAGTAAATTTGAGAATTATTTTTCTTGGTCTTCATAATCATCTCTGCAAAGGATTTACCGTCTTGAATAGGGGGTAGTTGGGATACAATAGAGCCTCTATGGGGGGAAGAGGAGACCCCCCAGCCTAAAAGAAAGGTTTTCCATGGAACGACCACCAACAGGAATGGACACAATCCCATAAGCATCTAAAATCTCACTTGAACAAACATTTAAACTATGGGAAGAAATATTATCAATAAAAAAAGAAGGGAGGAATACCTTAAGGGAATTGTTGGGAAATTTAATTGCAACATCTATAATTCCCTCAGGGACAACATATTGAAGAGAATTATTTGGATTTGCACTCACAACATCCACCTTCACCTCAGGGACATTTGAATCACTACTCTCAATCTTTTTCTCACTCAAAGGAAAATTTGAAAACTTAGATTTAACCGAATCACCATTCACAATCCTTTTCTCCCTCGAAGGAAAATTCAAAATTTAAGAGAAATTTTGATCCCAAAAAACATCTAAGGAAGAAATATCTAGCAGGGTTTTAACCAGAGACCTAGGCTTAGAAATAAAGGTAACACCCATGACGAGATCATCCACCCCAATTTCAGAGACTTTCAAAACCTCCAACTCTTTTAGCCATTTTTCAAAACTAAAACTAGAATTAGGAATGGTGACAGACTTTATCCGGGGTGAACCACTTCCACCAAAATATACTAAAGGTTCCTTCTAAATTGCGTAGGGTACAACAAATTTCCCACAATCAACCACATTTTTATTCACCTACAAAAGTAAAATATCATGGCTCTCATTAGGCCCTGAAAGCTCTTGAACTTCCTTCTTCCATTTTTCCTTCCAAATTTCAAATTCAAATAAGGGGTTAAGGGTTGTTGTTCCCCTTCTTTTGTTATTTCCTAAAGGAACACCTTTGCCATCTATGAGAATCATCCTGTCTCTCCCCCTCAATCTTCCTCTCCCTCTGGAAGTTCCCTGCTACTTGAACCCTCTCATGGTTAGAGTTTATTTTATTTTCATATTTATAAATTATAAATTTTTTATTAATTTTATATAGATGTTTTATCTACTTCCCTTCATAGGAAAAAGACCAATGGTAAGTATTTTCAACTCTCCTCTCTAGAAGACACATGGATGTATTTATTTAATCTTATTTTTTATACATAAATAAATTAGTAATACCTTTATCTAATACTAGGTAAGATATTGGATCGAACTAGATACCACCCTTATAAACCCTAACTTGTTAGATAAAACACATGTATTTATAAGTACTATATTTTGGACAAGTTTCCTTTTATATTTATGGATCCATTATCCTTCACACATGAAATAGATCATGCATTGTTTACACATTGAACATATTTTATGGATTGTTATATATGTATATAAAAACATTTAATTTGATGCATCTTGTGTGGATTATTTAAGTATTTTGATTTTATTTATCATTTATATTATGATAAAATGATATATTATTATATTTATATAAGTATAAATTTAAAAATATTAATAAAAATATTAAATTTGTGACTCTCAAATCAAGTTCATTTTATTTAGATGTTTTCATATATATATATATATATATATATATATATATATATATATATATTGATAAAAATTTGATATGTAATAATGTAATAATATTGAAGTCTCTCTACAACTTAAGAAGCGTAACAATGAAGGCTTTGGAACTTTAAATAAAGGTCTAAGGTTTGAATCTTATAGGGGATAGGGTTGTAGATCATGCTTCTGTAACTAGAGTATGGTTGGATAAACCATATATTGGATAAAACAAGGGTTGTCTCATGCTTCAATAACTAGAGTATGGTTGGATAATCATTTATTAGATAAAATAAGGATCATCTCATATATCCTATGGCCTCAGACATTAAAAACTACTTTACCCTTTAATGTTCTTATACGTAGATTTATAAAGTCCTATTTTACTCAATTTACATACATGCTCTACTTATACATCAATATAGAATGTTAATTTGAGATAATAGACATAATTTTTTTAAAAATTGTTAAAATATTTTATCTCACCTTTCTTGGGAACCAATGCAAAAAATTGTGCCATTGATTTTATTTATCGTAGCCTTATTTTTCTTAGCCTCTTCAATTGTAACCCATTGCTGGAATTCACACCTATTTTTAGAAAATAAAATTAATCCATCTTGTCAAATCTTATACAAAAAATGTAAAAAGGGAAAAAAGAGAGAAGTACATAGTGGGCACCCATAGGCACCATAGATAATTACTATATTATCCATAGATAATATACACAACACTTTGATACAATAGGTGGAGTGGTAGTGGGGTATTTATACCAATACCAAAATCTCAATTACATAATTCAACCTCAATCAACATAACAAGAGGGCTTTAGGTTAATTACAAGTTATAAGATGGGTTTAACCATAAAAGGGATAACTGTGGCCTATATGGCTTACATAATAAAATAATACAATAAACTAAATATATTTGTACAATGATTTCCCATAGGTCTATACAAGAATGTATCATACAATGTCAGTTAGATTACATTTTTAACACCCTCTCACTATGAACTGAGGAGCCAAGGAGAGAAAATATTAGTGAAAATAATATTTTTCCTGCCCATAATGGATGGTCTAGTGGGCCTTCACACTTAAGGAAGACTCATTTGGATCCCCATCATCGTTTGGAAATTTGTTAATGCAAAAATACCCCTTCATAAGAATATCCATAGGCTAGATTATAGTCATCATTGCTAATATTGAATACTCTCATAGATATCCAAAAAACACTTCACTATTTAAAAAAAGAGAGAGTTATATATTGATACTAAAGTTTACAAAGAACAAATTGTTAATCTAACAAGTAGCTTGGAGGTCACACGATTGTTGTCCAAAAGAAGGGACATGCAACAAAGCAAAAAAAAAAACTCTAAAAAGCTCATCGAAAACCCAAATACAAAAGGTTGTGTTAGCTTTCTAAATAGATTAACTCATAGAAATATTTATCTAGGATCTAAAGATAAATCAAATGAATACTACTAACAATGAAACTCAATAATGAAAGCACAACAATATTTTATAGATAATATCTCACAAAAAATAACTCAGATGCACACAATATACGAAAAATACATTAATGATACAGATTGAATACATTACATGGAGCTTTACCTCCAATATATCATTTTCATGAATTTTCATTTATCTAACTGTTGCTCTCCTCTTTCATCCAAGAAATACAACCTTTCATATTCCTCTCATAAATACAAGGCTCTCAAATTACCACATATCATGTGACTCTTCATACTCTTTTGACACTTTGCACTTTTTTTAATAATGACACATACATTATGCAAATATAAATCATCTACCAAACTAATATTACAAGGGGGAAAAATAATGTAATATCTCCAATAGGTACTAGAAACCCAAATACAAAAGGTGTAAAAAATACAAAGGCTGCCATGATCACCAAGAAAAACTAAAATTCCAAAAGCTCTAGATCACCATTCTAGGGTTTTTTAGAGGCACCAAAACCTCTAAGGGCATCAAAATATTCAAAGGCTCTGGAATCTCCAAAGGTACAAAAATCTTTAAAGGATTTAGAATCTCCAAGTTCTCCAAAATATCCAAAGGTACAAAATCTTCAAAGGATTTAGAATCTCCAAGTTCTCCAAAATATCCAAAGGTTTCGGAAACACCAAGTACTTTGGAATCACCATATGCTTTCTATCATTAGTGCCACTCATGTTGTCTACTTTTATTTTTCCGTATTACTATAAGATGCAAATACACTATGTTTATGGCCTCATTTGCAAGGTAATTAGCCACCATAATGTGTGTCCTTCCAATTTGGAAGTATTGTATATATTCAAAAATATATTTCAATTTGTAGACACCTAAAACACGTCATGTTTAGGAGACTACTCATATGGGCACCTTTGTAGACCATATGAATGATCTTGGACCTTTCCAAGAGATAGCAGTGGTTCTAACCACTCATTTAGGGTAGCCTAGTCCTATGCAAGCTCAACCACTGATGATCAGAGTGGCTTCCAGCCCAACCTACTGATGCTCAGAGTGGCTATGAGCTAGCCATACCTATTGATAGTGGCTAGGAGTAGCTTGCTCCTAGCCATGCTGAGTGAGAGTGGCTAGCTCTAAAATTGACTTGGCCTCATGAGCCAAGCCAAATCAGTTGTGCCAACAATATTTCTAACTGATTTGGGTGGATAATGGGTGTGAATCTTCTGGAAGGTTCCTCCCAACTACCATAGGCTAGCAATTCTTGATCTTGGCTTCTCCATGAAGCCAAGATTGGAATTCGGGAAGCCTATTTATAGGCCCTCCCATGAATGAATTATGATCCTAATGTTTATTGTAGCGAAGCTCTACTGGATTGGATAGTGACTTGATAGCCCTTGAGGAGAGTCGAAGTGCTGCCCAATTGTGGAGTGACAAGCATGCAATCAACAATGGAGCTTTCGAAGGACTGAGAAGCATACCTTGCAATTCCACACCAATCTAACGTGAATCCCAATAATTTCAACCACCAATCCATCTCTGGACAAGCAGGTGACCCTTGACCATCAATTCAAATGAAGAATTGTGTGTCGCAACCCCTGATTTAAGAGGTAGAATTCACAGTTCGTGATCGCTGTCTTTGATAATGGCTCGTAGGCTCAACCATCGATGGTATCAATGGCTAGTAGAACTAGCTTCTCTGAGTGATAGTGGCTAGGGTTTGATGCATTATTTCTTTAGTTCTTAGCATAGTTTCCTATTTATTCCTGCTTTATCAGCTTAGATTAGAGTAGATTTATCATTTTCAATGCATTTGTATGGTTGATTAGCATTTATTTATGCATATTTTCTTATCTTTATGCTTTTCATGCTTTCATGTCATTTCATGCAAATTTTTGAAACAAACCTCATCATGAGAGGTTGCATATGCTATTGACATGTTTTGTGGTTTCTTTGTGCATAGGTGATAGGATCTACAAAGGACAAAGCTACATCTAAGGATCTTTCCTTTGAACAAGTGAGAAGGAGGCATCAATAAGCCCTCAATCAATTCATGTCGATCTAGAAGGCCTATGAATTGCACCACCCCTATTTTAGGGCTTCATATCTTTGTATTCATTGTATCAAAATTTGGTATCCCTAAGAGGGACGTACATGTAACTGATTTTCATGATGAATTAATAAAAGGAGCCTTTACATTTTTCTTAATTCATTATCATTATATGTTTTCTTATTTTATCTTTGATATTATGATGCAAATATAGTAGGTGCATGCATTCTAGCATCGTACAGATGGTGATCATGATGGAAACACCCAAAATTTATATTGTTTGTTGATTTATTGCATGTTTTTTCACACAAGTGCAGCCACTCTGATCGACAATGGCTAGCAGAGCTCAACCACTCTTGAAGACAATAACCAGATTTAGAGCCACCCTAAGCGATAGCGATCGATAGAAAAACTTGCAAACAATAGACAACCAGATCATCAGTAGACTTGGATTTTAGGTTGGTTGAAATTCTTTATATTTTTGCTTCTCTATCTATGTTTTTATTTTTTGAATGCAGTAGATGAATGTTAATTAGAGAACATAGAGAAATTTTAAAGCAAAATTTATAAGATCTCTTAGGTTTTCTACTAGTCATTGCTAGGAACAATGGTCTCTGATTGTAATCCGCCCTAGTCTCCAGTGGTCTAGATTGTATGTTAGGGTTTGCATGCTTGAGGCCCAATTAGAGGCTATTTTTCATAACTAGTCTTGCATCCTCTGAATATCATCTAGCTTTTAGATGTGCATTCTCTAAAATGGAAACGTTCTTTTTAAGCATATAGAAAAATCATTTGAGTGCTCTATGATGCATTTTATTTTCATGCAAAATTAAAAAGAACCACCACACACCATGTCACACTTAAACATTAGTGAGTTGGACTTCATACCCAACCACTAATAGAGACCAACGATGGTGGGCTTCATCTCCATCCATTGGCTCAAATCCTACGAACCCTATTTATTGGCCAATACTAGATCCAAGAACCGACGTAGCTTGGAAAATTTGCATGTACTTCTCTTCGAAGGGTATAACATTGACCAAGTGAGACTGGGTGAGGACCGGTAGGACCTATGCTCCCTGACCGGGTATGGGCTTCATCTCCATACTTTGGTGGGTTTACATGATCAAAATTTCATTGTTGGTTGTTGAGCTATGAGTATATAGGTGAAAACCCCTTTAACAAAAGAATATCATCCAACAAAAGAAAACACGTGACATGAGGTCTTTTTGAAAATCAACAAATCAAAAACACACAAAACAAGTTCTTAGGACACACATCTAATCCTTAAAAGAGATAAACACATTTGTCTACTTTGTTTGTATATCTTAAAAATTTACACAAGAGATAAGTTCACATTGTCATGGTCTTCACATGGAGCAACCACCCTCGATCCAACACCGAGGTGGGAACTAGTGCTCCACCCAATAACAATCACAACAACACTGATGTTGAGCCACCCACATAAAACACTATTAGATGAAGTTCAATGAGCCTCAGGGGGGATAACTCAACCCATGGGGGTAACTCTCAAGGAACCCTAGCTAGAGAACCAGATCCAGGTTCCTCTCATAGTAGACAGGAGGGAGCTTCAAGGCCCCAATCCTCACAAGATAGATATAGGCAAGATCAGCCCAATGAGGGGTAAAACACAAGGGTTGCATCCAATCATAGACCCACCACAACTCCTAACCACATTGAGGGTGGTAGAATTATAATAGACACCAATATTATTGGAGAAAATGGCACTCCACGAGATCAGCCATGGAGAACCAGACAACTTGATGAACTAGACCGGGTTCTCCTAAGGCCAACGTAGAAAAACACTGCTACTATGCACTCCATTTTTAAGAGTTCACATAGTCAAAAAATAGTGAGACACACTCATGAGTAGGGGGAAGCTTCAAAACATCCCTACAACACTCACACTACTTTCGATCATGGAGGTACAGAACACAGGTCATTGCACACTAACAATGTTGCCTTTATAGATAGAGGTAAAAGCATAGTGGGGGCTCCTTCAAAGAACCTTACCATAGTGACTCCTCACATGGAGTTACGAAGTCAGAGACCTTCAGTGGTGGTTCAATTCGATCATGTGCGTAGGTTGTATGAAGATGCACAATATCAAGAAAGAGTACTCCAAGATAAAAGGGAGGCATTGTGCATAGAGCAAGAGTGCCTAGATAAACTTGAACAAGAAGAGGTGTAGGCACAAAGAAAATGGTGCCAACATCTATATGAACAGTACCTGAGGGAACAACATACCCTAGAACAAATAGAGCATGAGGAACAAGCAGATAGGTTGGCTTGAGCCAATCTACACATGGGCAATGAGTACTACCACTCCAACAGATGTGCTACTTCTCAACCTGAGAGGTACACCAAATAGGTAGATGATCACACTCACCACACCTCACAACATGCTTCAAGACACCAATGGTGCCTAGCACAAGAATAGGTGGAGCATGAACAAGAACAAGATGTAGATATGGATGACCAGGAATAGACTTATCCTGAACCATCATCCATGGCCATGGAAGAGGACTATAACCGACCAACTCGGTCCAATGCAGAATGATTACCTCCTCGACCACCCCAAAAGAACCTTCGGGAGGAAGAGATCATCTCTTCAAAATCTTACAAGGTACTTACCGAGAGAATCAAGTCTCTCGAGAAGCAAGATATGGTTGGGTAGAAGCCAACCTTAAGCAGGATACACAATCAACCCTTGTGCCCATCGGTACCAAGTCCTACCTATCCGAAGCATTTTGAGATGCCTCGATTAGATAAGTTTAAGGGAGAGGAAGATGCACAAGAGCATGTGACCAACTTCATGAATGCATGATTTCAACTCCAACACAATGATGCCATGATGTTAAGAATGTTCATCATCACATTATTAGGTGCAACAATAGAGTGGTTTAACCAACTACCCAAACATAGCATCATCAACTTTGAGCAACTGGTGAATGCCTTCCTTGAACGCTTTTCATTTGGCATCAGGAAGAAGACCAACTTGTTCGACCTAGCCAATCTTAAATAGTATGATGATGAGCCGATCCAAGACTATGGGAATAGATGGAGAAAGCTAATGGTAAAATTACCATTTTTTATTCCCACTATAGAGCTCACCCGAATGTTCACCAAGAGTTGTGCCAAGCATATCTCGCTGCTTCTGCAGCTTCAGCAGTATGCAACATTCGAGGAAGCCTTGGCACAAGCCAAGCTTATAGAGGACATCAAAGTAGAAGAAGGATATCTTAAGCTCCATAACAAGAAATACTAGAACAACAACCACAACAACCACAATCAACAGTAGTAGGCCAAGCCTGCACCAGTCAACCAGGTTGTATTAAATATACCAAAAGGGAGGAATAGCCAACAACCATAGAATTACCAAGCTCAACCACCCCCAACTAACTACAACCAAAAGAATAAGAACCAGGGCCGAGACAAGCAACGTCGATCACCTCGCTAATACATGCCATTGTCAGAATCTTTGGCATCAATATTCAATCAACTGAGTGAGGCATGAGTACTCAAACTACCCAAGGTACAACTTATTGATCCTAACCACCCCAAGCCCAAGGGATATAGGGATGATCATTATTTCCCATACCATAGAAAACAAGGGCATGATATTGAAGTGTGCATCAATTTCAAAAATATTGTACAAAATATGATCAAAAAGGGTGAGCTACAAGTTGACAATCCACTAGCTCTCGATAATAGGAACATGGGCATATTTAAAAACCTATTGCCAAATCATGAAGCCCCTAGAAATTAGGGTGCTCAAGTTAATCAGGTCCAAGTCGAACCTCCCACTCAAGGATTCATTAGAATGGTCAATGTGGTTACAAGAAACTGGTGATACAACCAACTAGAGCCTCCAGTGGCTCCCATACATATCTCGATTGCACCTCAATAGAGGCCAGTGTAGAATAATCTTCTAGGTCTACCATCATGACCTATGATAATGATCTAGAATAGACTTACTCAGAGTCTTCAAACAATGTCGGCTAAGTTATCGATATACGAGCTCATTCAACAATCTCCCAGGCATAGGGAGACCTTAATGGAAATCTTGAAATCTATTGAGCTCCAGCCCCAGAACCCTGAAGCATTTACAAACTTTGTGGGGCAAGTACAATAGTGCCAAGAGCCCATGATTCATTTTTATGATCATAAAATAAAGGTAGTTCCAACTACCATAGCAGATCCACCTCTGCACATCATCATGTGTATCAATCACACACCCTTCAAGAAGGTTCTAAATGACATAGGCTCATTGATTAATATAATAACAACCAAAGCTATAGGGAACCTAAATATCCCTAGGTCCAACATAGTCCCTTCTTCTTACACATTGAGAGCGTTCAATGATGCATTGTGCTCCATAGTGGGTACAATAGTCCTACCTATTCAGGTAGGGCATAAGACCATCCCTGTGATGTGTCATGTGTTAGAAGGGGCCATGCAATATAATATCCTCCTAGGGCATCCCTGGATAAGGGACATGCAATGTGTTCCCTCGATCCTACATCAATGTGTTAAATATGTGCATGAGGGACAAGTGCACGTGGTACCATCGAATGAAGAACCATTCAAATATGTGCATCAGGTTGACCTACCAAGGGATTTCATCCTTCCATCTACTCACCTATACATTAGGCCTTCATCCCCTACCACATCCAAGAAGTAAGTTAAGATCAGTGTGAGGTGATCCATCCACGTCGGTGCCACCTCCTACTTCCAAAACTACTAGTGCTTCTGAGAAACCAACAACATCTAAACCAATAGACTCTCAGAAGTTGAAAGCTCCCATGATGGAGGAAGAACCTAGGGTAATCCCAACCATAGCAATAGTAGAAATTCCAACTCCTATGGAGGAAGAATATCCTCAAGACATAGTCGAGGAGGTGCCTCAACCTACCTCACCTGCATCATCATCAACATCATCTACACCATAGGTGACTGTTCACTTAGCCAACATAGGACTAGGTGAATATCTTGTGCAAAATATCACTTTCACTCCAATCATTGAGTCTACACAAGACATGGGATGACCAAGAGTCCCAAACCTACCCATAGGAATAGTGGTACCATTGGGGATGCCACCCAACCAGACTAATTTTATTTATGTTGGTTTGGATCAAGCCCATGATGCCTCAGACATTGAAGAGGATGATGATGAGTCATTCACAATGAATGTTCATTATCTATCCAACCCTGAGTTTGCTCTTAGATACTTCGAATGCAACCATTGGCATGACTATGGTTTAGGTCTATATGAGCAAGGGTGATGAAACCCAGTTGAACCACAATATCAGTTACCTACTGATAGGTCTAGCCTAGGATATCATATCTAAAGCTATGATGATTCATTAGTAGCATCTCTGGATAGACTGAGCTTAGGGTTTAGGGAAGACATCGAATGGAATCCTTATCACCCAAACATAAGCTACATGGATGATAGGTTGGTGACCATGGTCACTATAGAACCACCCATTATGTATCATCCAAATTTCTCTCTCGAGGCAAGCCCATCAGGAATTATCCTATGGGAGGATGAACCAGGCTATGGTTATGAATGAGAAGAGAATGAGTACATCATAGATCATAGTGAGTTCGAGGATGAGACTGAATTGGCCTACCTTGGGCCTCGACATTCACGTCACCTCATGGAGCTAGTGGATATGGATAATGGATACTTCATAGATGATAGTGATTATGAGGATGAGACCAAAATGGCCTACCTTGGGCCTCGAAACTTACATCATCGCAATGAACCATTTGACATAGATGAGATGTATCATAGAGTATATCCTGGTCCTCACCTCAGGGGAGATCGACCAATTCAGATGAAATCTATCATATAGTTTTCCTTGATCCTCCTACATTTAGACAGCTCCTGTAGCCAAGTGATCCCATCTTCCTATCTATTCATAGACCGGATCCTGAGATCCCCATACCCCTAGAGCCACATCTTGGGTATGGAAGTCACATCAACAATGTAGAGTTGCACCCACATGGTCTTGGAGATTCCATCCCATCCATCAACATGATCTCCATTGAGTTGACCACTCCACTCCACAACCCAGCCGATCCTTCCAAACCATTGTGTCTTAATCTAGATGCTATTGATTGGGATCATATTGATTCACCCTTGGAGCCTGAAGATTTCTTCCCCAATGAAGAAATGTTACAACCATTTCACTTTGCACCAGGTTGTACACATGATGTTTATCATGCTGGTTTTGATCCTGATTCAGTCAAAACTTTAAATCCAGTAGATGATATCCATATGATCCCTACACCTCACCAGCTTGAGGAGGGGTCACACATGTCAATAGAGGAAAATTTTGAAGTGGACATCAACAATGATCCATCTGATCCAAAGAAAGTTAAATTCGGAGAAATCTTATCTCCTAAGGAATGGGCCACCCTCATACCTCTATTGAAAGAGAGACCTGATCTCTTCACTTGGACCTACAAGGATATGTCGGGTTTAGATCCAAAATTGGTTGTTCACAACCTTTCACTAGATCCTGCAAAGAAACTAGTCAAGAAGAAACTCAGGAAGATGCATCCTACTATCACCTTGATGGTAAAGAATGAGCTTCAAAAGCTATTGGATGTAGTCTTTATTATTCCCATCGACTATCCAGAATGGGTATCAAACATGGTACCTGTAGGAAAACCTGATGGAAGAATCCGTATTTGCATGGATTTTAGAGACCTCAATAAGGCAACACCAAAGGATTCATTCTCATTGCCCAATATAGATGCTCTTGTAGATGCAACTGTGGGTCATGAGATGCTCTCCCTAATGGATGGTTTTTTTGGTTACAATCAGATTCGGATTAAACCCGAAGACCAACACAAAACTACATTCACAATGCCATGGGGGACCTTCTACTACAAGGTAATGCCATTTGGTCTTAAAAATGTTGGTGCCACATATCAGCGGGCCATGACATATATCTTCCATGACTACATGCACAAGATCCTAGAGGATTACATCGATGACTTACTAGCCAAGTCATTGTTGCATGAAGAGCATGTTGAGGTCTTGAGAAAAGTCTTCGATCGCCTGATAGAGCATAATGTCAGGTTGAATCCCAAGAAGTGCGTATTTGGTATAACTTCAAGAAAACTCTTGGGATTCATCATTTCTAAATGAGGGATCAAAGTTGATCCAGAAAAGGTAAAGGCTATCCTAGAAATGGTCCCACCCACTAACATCAAAGAGTTGAGAAGCCTACAAGGCAAAGTAGCATCCATAAAGTGATTCATCACACAATTATCGAACAAATGTTGATCCATGAATCGACTACTACACAAGGGGGTCCCATTCCATTGGGATGAAGAATATCAGCAAGCCTTTGCTGAGATCAAGCAATATCTAGTGATGCCACTAGTACTAGCTCCACCAAGGCCAGATGTGCCATTCTTGCTTTATATATCAGCTACTAACTTTGCACTAGGAACCATATTTTACCAAAATAATGTGCAAGACAAAGAGCAAGCGATATATTATATCAGCCACACCTTGGTGAGTTATGAGCTAGGGTACGCATACATAGAAAAGTTATGCTTAGAAGTGGTTTTTATGACTAAGAAGTTGCACCACTACATGTTGAGTCATACGATGTATGTGATATCAAAACAAAATCCTTTGTAGTATATGATGAGCAAGACATATCATAATACACATACTACAAAGTGGATCATGCTACTGATAGAATTTGACTTGGAATTCATTAGCCAAAATTCCATCAAGGGATAGGTCATAGCTGATCAGCTGGTAGAGGCACCTCTTCAGGATAGTAGGCCTCTCATCATAGAACTTCTCGATGATGCAGTCTTTGCATTATCGAAGTCACCCAAACCCAAAGAACCAGATAACAAAGCTGACATGACTTTGTTCTTCGATGGTTCGAAGTGTGAGCAAGGGGGTGGTGTAGGAATTATGTTTTTCATACCGCAAGGTGCTCCAATGCCCTTGTCATTTAAACTAGACTTCCCTTGCACCAATAACAATGTTGAATATGAGGCCCTAATCTTGGGTCTCCAAACAACAATCACCATGAAGATTAAAAAGCTAAACATCTTTGGTGACTCCTTCTCATTGTTAACAAAGTTAAGGGAATATTTCAATGTAGGTGTCCTATCCTGAAAGCTTATAAGGATCTTGTTGACACTTATCTAGCCCAGCTAGAGTGGTATGACATCGAGGCAATCCCTCATACATCAAAAATATTTGTAGACACTATGGCATCTTTGGGATCTTTAATCCCTTAAAATCCATTTACTAACTTTACTACCATTCATGTGAAGATGCTCTCACAATCTATGATGTAGCGTGAGGCTTTTGACAATCAAGAATCAGTCAACATGATTCATATAGAACCAAACCATGAGTGGTTCTATAGAGCCAGAGACTTTCTGAAGAAGGCACCTTAGGGGTCTTTGATCTCATAGGGTCCTATAGGGAATGGCACCACCATTCACCACAAGGTTATTTTCCAATCTACATTCATGCACATCGAATCATAGGGGGAACAAGTCATCTCATCTATTGAGGTTGTAGCTTATCAAGATTGGTTAAGCCAATTACAAGATTTTCTTAAACTTGGAATAATCTCGTAGGGATTATCACATGCTACAAAATGAGCATTTAGACAAAAAGTGACTAGATATGTCTTGCTAGGAGATATATTGTATCATCAAAGCTATGATGGAGTCCTCCTTCATTGCCTTGAGCTCCAAGAATCAACTTGGGCAATTTCACAAGCTCACGATGGTACATGTGGTGGCCATTTCAATAGCATGGCCATCATCAAGTGCATCCTTCGAATGGGTTATTATTGGCCCACCATGGAGAAGGATTGTTGTGCATATGTCAGGAAGTGCATTAAGTGTCAACATCATGTGAATTTGATGCACCTACCATCATAGGCCTTACAACCCATTCAAGCGGCTTGGCCATTTTCTCAGTGGGGTTTTGATCTAATTGGTAAGATCTCTCCCCCATATTCAGGTTGACACACATTTATATTAATGACCACTGAGTATTTTACCAAGTGGGTGGAAGAAATCCCCTTAACATCAATGATAGGAGCATGAATTATGGAGTTCATACTTCATAATATCATCTATCACTTTGGGATCCCATCCAAGATAATTTTGGATAATGGTACTTCATTCAAGAACAAATATGTGTAGGCTTTAACATCCAAATATAACATTCAACATAACTTTGCAACACCATATTATCCATAAGAAAATGGGCAAGCAGAAGCCTCAAACAAGATAGTAGTAGCCATCTTGAAAAATATGGTTCAAGAGAATCATAAGGATTGGCACCTGCAGTTACCCCTTGCATTATGGGCTTACAGAACTAGCGTACGGATGCCCACTGGGGCAACACCATTTTTACTGGTATATGGCATTGAGGCCATTATACCCTTGGAATTAGAAATTCCATCATTGTGCATCGCATTGAAAGAGTTCATCGATGATGACACTGCGTGACAAGCTCACCTTGATCAATTGACCCTTCTTGATGAACATCGCATGAATGCCCTCGAGCATCTCCATGTTTACCAAGATCATATTAAATGAGCTTATAACAATAAATTCCACCTGAGAGACTTTAAGGTTGGGGATCTTGTGCTGAAAGAGAACCAACAGAACTCAAACCTACCATCGCACTTGCGAGACAAATTTATGGCCAATTGGTTAGGTCCTTATATCATCTCAGAGAAGATTGGACCTAGAACATATCACCTAACATCATTAGAAGGGGTTGAAGAGCCTGAGCCTCTCAACATTCTTCATATGAAGGTGTTTTACACATAGCAACAAGAGAAAATTAAAAAACATTCAAATAAATCATAAAATTTCAAAAACAATTGAAAAATTCATAAAATTTCAAAAACAATTGAAAACATCAAAAACACAAAAATATTTACATTTTACATTTTGCATTTGCATTCATTTAATTGCATTGCATTAGGCATATTTCATCCATTGCACTTGCATTAGGATAGGTTGTGTTTTCAATCTTACAAATGACACCACGTTTGTATGCCAATCATGCATCTTTCAAAATCATCATTCATCCATCACCCTTGTGAGTAATTGTGTTTCTCAACACAACCCCTTCCTATTGCTATAAGGAATATACTAGGGTTTTTTAGTAATTCAGCCATACCTAGTGATATTCTCAGATTTTGTAGAAAGCTATCTTTGCTTTTGGAGATGAGGTCTAGTTTTGATAGTACCTAGCATATGTCAAAATCCCATCACTAATTAAACACATTAAAAATCCTAGTCTAGACAAGGAAATATGAACACTACAAAGTGGTCCTAGTCACCTTAAGTGAAAGGTTTTTACTTGCTCATCTTGTGATGTGCATGGTCTAGAGTGTTGATCATTGGAAAAAGGACAAGCTCCCCCTACCCAAAGAAATCCCTTGCTTTCATACAAAATAAGAAAAATTTCCAAATCAAAATCAAAGAAAAATCCCTTTCTCAAAATAAAAATGCAAAATAAATAGTGATTTTCATCACTAAGCATGAGCAAGTATCCCAATAAATGTGAAGAAAATAAGGGGGTGAAGAGCTTGAATCCTTGGAATGGTCACTACTCAAAGCCATTGAGTGATCCCCAATACAACAATGGGCTGAATGAATCCCGCTTGGCATTGGGGTAGTTCTAAGAAATTTACAAATGAGCTAGCTTTAGGTGGCATGTATTACCTAGTGGTCTAGTCTAACTACGTCCAAACTTAGGATCATGATGAACATTTGGTGATCCTCATTACAACAATGGGCTGAATGAATCCCGCATGGAAATGAGGTAGTCTTATGTCTCATCTAATATATTCATTTGCACACATAAGGATAATGAATATCTTGGTCTTCATAACAAAAATATTTATCTTTCAAGAGTCCTATATAGTCATTATACAACTTTTGATTAATCAACTAGGGTGTTTGAGTCTCATGGAAAACCTCAAAAATCCCTTATAGCAACAAATCATCTCATCAAATCATACACATCTTTCCTGTATAAATTTTTGTTTATTAAGTGGTGTGCATGAAATAGGATAGATACCGGATGGATATCAACAATGATATTTAGATGACCACTAACTATTTTTGTGCATATATTTTAATTTACAAAAATTTATGAGAAAAACCATTACATCTCATCTCATATCACATTTGGATGCTTAAATGATTAATTCTTATAAGAGTTATTATTTTCATTCATGATTTTTATACATTCTGTGGTGTCACCCATTAGATTGTTAAACACATATTACATTCATTCCTTATGTTTTAAGTGATTAAAGCATACAGGTTCATTTACATTAGATCACCATCATGTAAATAATGCATTACATACATTGCATTCACCATATCATAACAACATAAGATAGATGCATACAATTAACCAAAATTACACATGCATTTAACACAAATCAGTGCATCCATAGAGGCATACATAGTAGTCTATCTACACATCTAGATCACAACATCTAATCATACATCCATCATCTAGCTAGTGCATGTCATTAATACACCACATCATATAGCATAATATCATAAGCATTGCATCCATATTGCATCACATGAACATAAAAGCAAACACATAATACACATAATGAGAAATAAAAGAAAATATCATATATATATATATGTGTGTGTGTGTGTGTGTGTGTGTGTGTGTCAAAGTGTCTAAGTACATCAAGGTACAAAAATACCCGTAGGCTACAACTATGTAGGTCCTCAGACCTTACACTCAAAAATGGTACATGTCTCTCAGATATGTCAAACTGGGCCTGCACCCCCTAGCTCGCCCCCACCCTCAGCTCCATCTCTACGATGATGGCTAGAGCTCACCCCTACTGATCTCTCAGATCGGGTAGTTGTCCTATGACTGGGACGCACTGATGACTACCCAGACTCACTCCTCCTAGTCCACTGAGACCCTACTATCGTAGATCTAGCTGGCACAATGCCACCACGTAATCTGACCTCAACCTCTAGAAGCATGATGTGATGTGCATATGATGCATGCCACCTCGCATCATCTACTAGTAGACCCTACAATCGCTTGATATCTACCCTTATATCCAACCTTACTAGTCCCTAAATAGCTAGAGTAACTGGTGCAACCTATACCATAGGAGCAACCCCTATCTATAGCCAAAGAGCATCCCACTCAATAGTCAGAGCACCTATAGTAGCATATGCCAAATCTCTCTCTATGGTGAGCTACTCTATCCTGAGCAACATTGAATCAAGTTGCATCTGTAGAGAGGTCCTCTCCTCCTCATACCCTCACCATATATCCTACCTAATATCATCTGGCTCTATGCCATGGTGAGAGAGGTATCCCACTCTAAGATCTATCATCGAGCCATCTACAGCTTGACCTCTAAGCTATGTAGCTCTACCCAGAGAGGAGACTCCTAATCCTCTAGAGCCACCTCCTCCTCATCCTCTAGTGTTACCTGCTCCTCTACAACCTAGCCCTACTCCTCCTCTATCCTGGGCCACACTCACCACCCATGAGGATCCTTAGTAGCTACCTCATCCCTAGATCACCCTAGGCTACCACCACCATGCCATAGCCATATCACCCACCACTGAGTGTATGCCTCTATAGTACCGGCATCTGCTATACCGATATCAACTATAGGAGGATCTACCTCCTTTGATAGAGCTATAACATGTGGCACTAGGAGATCCCTCTCTACCTAAACATACCTATATAGAACTAGCTCCAGTGGGATGTCCTAGCGTATCCCAAACTATCTAAGCACCCGAGAGAAGTGAAAGAACTCTCTGA
Organism: Wollemia nobilis; assembly: GCA_028583015.1. Taxonomy (NCBI): domain Eukaryota; kingdom Viridiplantae; phylum Streptophyta; class Pinopsida; order Araucariales; family Araucariaceae; genus Wollemia; species Wollemia nobilis. Next base: position 2,918,364 of record JAQPPZ010016862.1, read on the forward strand.
TGCCGATAATCCATCGATCATGCCTCATCCTAGCCAAGAACTGGATAGCCTCTGGCCATGTAGGGAAATCTACATATGGCCTCCATATAATATCCCTAGCCTATAGTCCAATCAGGGAGCCTACATAGTGAGCCAAGTTCCCTACCTAAGGATGACTCTATCGCTCCTCTGCATCCCACGACCATCTAGACCTATAACACTGTGCCCTCACTACTATCATAGTAATCCCCTATGGTAATCCTATTGGGTGGTCTACCCTGATATGCTCCCAATCCTAGATATATAAAAGTAAGCTACATGCTACCCCAAACCAGCCCCATCATTGGATCCTATACAACTCATCATAGAGTTGCACTAGTAGAGCACTCCCCCAAGCCATAATGATTGGCTCAGGACTATCCAACAAGTCCTGCACCATAGCTAAGAGGTTCCATGGGAACCTCACTCTTGAAGTATCTAGAAGTAGCACATTACAGATAACATGCATCAGGATGGCCTGACATCATGTGAACACATTGGCCTGATACCAACGGGTGACAAGAACTCCTCCATGTTGAATATTAACTAGAGCCTTGTGTGTCTGCTCACTGAAGACTATCTAAAACACTCCTGCACTAGCTATGGTTAGCAAGAAAATGATGGCCTATCCATCGAAGGGAATCCTGAAGATCTGATAAACATCCTCAGGTGTAATCATCATCTCACCAGTCGAGAGATGGAAGGTGTTAGTCCGACAATCCCATCTGTGGGCCAAAGCAATGATATACACTTGATTCGACATAATAGTCGACAATCTAGCAATATACATAAGGCCTCATGCATCAAACCACTCCTAGTATGTGTGGTCTAGCAGGGGTAGCAACTCAACCAAAAAATTAGGCTCCCGAGCCCGTGCTATCAAGAGCTAAATGTGCAAATATAAATGCATAATTAGATGCATATGCACAAAAAAAACTAAGTCAAAATAAAAAATAAACCTAAGGTTTAGCAATCTCTTACATTGAAAGTAGCTGCCATCTCCACCGTCGACGTCGACAGTGGCTCGCCACCAATGATTAAATTTTTGACCATTGGGATTTCAAACTAGCCGTGCTCAATGATAGTGGCCCCTCTTTGCCAAATTGGGATTTTCCCTGAGTGATAGCGACTACGAGATGACATGCCAATGATATTCATCCCTCACCCAAAAACACAAAAAAATTAGAAAAACCTAAAATCTAATGCAAACCCACCTAAATTAGCCTAGTTCTAAGCCTAGCTATGGGTGCGGTTCATTGCCAATAGGTTTAATGAGGTTATTTTACCCATTTCTTAATGTGGTTCATTTTACCAGTTAAAATGATAGAGATTAGGGTTTGAGAGATACCCATGAAGCTCTAGCTCCTCCACTCGTCGATGCCTCACCATGCTCCGCCATGGTGTCAAGGTAACTTGGGTAGCATTCCGAGTCAACTTTCTCTCTCTCTCTCTCCTTAGAGCTCACTATTGCAAGTTGCCAACTAGAAAATAATGAATTGAAAAACCCTAAATTTTTCTTTTATAGTTTTTATTTTGGGTGCGATCATTGATGTCAACAGTGGCTATGAAGTGCGAGTTGCCTATGTTGACAATGGCTACAAAATTGCAAAAATGGGCTACTATCACTGACAATGGGCTAAGAAGAAATAATAAATGCACTGAATTTCTCACCATGAGAAGATTCAAAATGGACAATTAAGCATATCTACTAGTCTAGAATCATCAAAAATCATCAAAATAACAAAAAAATCATATAACATCAAAATTTCAAATGCACCTCGTACGTAGTTATTTACCCTATACACTTGGCGGTTGTAGCGACTTGCGCTCCATGCAATCCGGAAAGATGAGTAAATTACCATAAGGTCATTTGAACCAAATTATTCATCGTCGAATTGGAATGCTTCACTTCACTCCCTAAGAAGGCCTCTATTTGTCAGCCGCTCCATGGGAACGAGGGATTCATTTCCTTTCCTCTATGAATTTTTATCATATCATCGAGTGATTCACCACATGCTAAATTGAATTGCTATCATCTTGATTCCCTAAGAAGGCCATTGCGGCCGGACTGCTCCATGGGATAGAGATGTACAATTACTATTATTGGTTGAAATCACACCTATAATAGGACCTGCCATATAACAACAAAAGCAATCATCTTAAAACATCCAAATCAATCATCTTGGTCAAGCAACTCATCACTTTCATCACTAGTTATTTTCCTCATCGACTCATCGCTTGAGGGGGTAGTCATAATAACAAATTCATAATCAAAATCAATAAATGATCACTTAATCAAGTCAAATTGTGTTCATCTTACGAATCATTGCTAACAACTATCATAATCTTCCCCATTTGTAGGGGCAAAAAGCAAATATGATGAGATAAGCCTTTGTCGCTTCGTCTATCGATCCTACCCGATTATACCCAAAAGTGCCAAAGCACCAAATTTAATCCTTCCACACCATTGGAAGCAATGATTTAGAGATGTATTTCCTTTCCATGATTGGGGCATCTAATGTTGATCATATCAATGATCATCATGAAACCTATAATATGATGTTAGGTGGTCTATTTTTGCTCAACATTGTATGTTCCCATAATGCATCCCAAAAGAGGAATCTATAGACACCTAAAACACGTCATGTTTAGGAGACTACTCATATGGGCACCTTTGTAGACCATATGAATGATCTTGGACCTTTCCAAGAGATAGAAGTGGTTCTAACCACTCATTTAGGGCAGTCTAGTCCTATTTAGGCTCAATCGCTGATGATCATAGCGGTTTCTACCCTAGTTGCTGACGCTTAGAGTGAATGCAAGATAGCCATGCCTGCTAACAATAGCTAGGAGCAGTTTGTTTCTACCCATGCTGAGTGGGAGAAACTAGCTCTGAAACTGACTCGAATACCAACAAATTTCTAACTAATTTGGATGGATAATGGTTGTGAATATTTTGAAAGGTTCCTCCCAAATTCTACAGGTTGGCAATTCTTGATCTTGGCTTCTCTAAGAAGCCAAGATTGGGAACTACTTATAGGCCTTCCCCTGAATGAATTATGATCTGATTTTATTGTAGCGAAGCTCTATCGGATTGGATAGTGAATTGATAACCCTTGAGGAGAGTCAAAGTGCTACCCAATTGTGGAGTGACAAGCATGCAAACAACAATGGAGCTTTCGAAGGACTAAGAAGCATACCCTACAATTCCACACCAATCTAATGCGAATTCTACCAATTTCAACCACCAATCCATATCTGGACAAGTAGGCGACCCTTGACCATCAATTCAGATGAAGAATTGTGTGTTGCAACCCCTGATTTAAGAGGTAAAATTCACAGTTAGCGATCGCTATCTTTGATAGTGGCTCGTAGGCTCAACCATCGATGGCATCAGTGGCTAGAAGAACTAGCTACTCTGAGCGATAGCGGCTAGGGTTTGATGCACTATTTCTTCACTTCTTAGCCTAGATTTCTATTTATTTCTACTTTATTAGCTTAGATTAGAGTAGATTTATCATTTTCAATGCATTTGTATGGTTATTTAGCATTTATTTACGCATCTTTGCTTACCTTTTCATGCTTTTATCATGCTTTCATGTAATTTCATGCAATTTCTTGAAACAAACCTCATCATGAGAGGTTGCATATGCTATTGACATGTTTTGTGGTTTCTTTGTGCGTAGGTGACAGGATCTACAAAGGAAAAAGCTACATTTAAGGATCTTTCCTCCGAACAAGTGAGAAGGAGGCATCAATAAGCCCTCAATCAATTTGTGTCGATCTAGAAGGCCTGCAAATTGCACCACCCCTATTTTGGGGCTTCATACCTTTGTATTCATTGTATCAAAATTTGGTATCCCTAAGAGGGACGTACATGTAACTGATTTTCATGATGAATTAATAAAAGGAGCCTTTACATTTTTCTTAATTCATTGTCATTGTATGTTTTCTTGTTTTATCTTTGATATTATGATGCAAATACAGTAGGTGCATGTGTTCTAGCATCATGCACAATTCTCCTAGTCTTCTTTGAACTATTCAAAGTTGGAATGATGAGAATTTCTTCTTCCTAGATAGGGTAGATATCACAAGTCTTGAATAACCATACACATGGAATTGTTTAATGCCTTATTCTTGAGCCAATATGTGTCTCATTTCATAGCCTATCAATTCTAAAACATTATTGGTAATTTTCCCCAAATTGATTTTGAATTGGATCATCTCATGGTGTGGTTGCACTAGTATCACTGCACTAGCCATTGCATGAGTTGGATTTGATTTAGAGGCTCCATAAAAGAAAATGCATTGAACTTTATTTTTGGAGGTCTGATTGTTCTGACCTATGGCTAGAATTCAAAATATTTTGGAGTTCTATTTGGTATAATAGTTGTATCTCCTTTTTTCTTAATATCTTGATGTCTTGTTGTTTATGATATATATCTATTCTATTCAATACTATCTCCCTTAGCACTCTATTGGTTAACACTAAAAAATTGGTTATTTTGTCAAAAAATATCTTGTTTTGTTCCTTCTAGATATGCCAAATTGTGAATATTGGTACTAAATACCAAATCTACCTTGTAAGGTTCTTATCCTTTACTCCCCATTTGTACATTTAGCCCCAACTTAGGCAATTTTATAAGTTAAAAGTTCCTAAGATTGTTGATCCTAGCTACTAGGTTATTTCAATCCAGATTTTGACTGCTTATGTACATTGCAATAAAAAATATAATGTTGTTTCATTATTTTTGAGACATATATGGAAAATATGAGATCTCCAGATATTCCTCGATGAGGTTGTCTCTAGTAAGAATATTTTTTTGGAGCACCAACTACAGAAAAGCTTAAAGTTTTGGGGAAACCTTGTAATTCTATACCTTGGTTATGGTTGAGTTCTTTTGACCTTGTTGTTGTAATAACACCACTTTGCTAACTATGTAAACACCTAACCCACTAATAGATCCTCATACAATCTAATCTAGAATTTGTAAAGAGATTTTAATCCTTTTGGTTTGAATGTACAATTTTCTCCATGAGTCTTGGTCAAGATGTGGTAGGGGTGGATGGCCCACCCATTCAATTAATCTTGCAAGAGAGTTAAAACTTGATTGTTGCAGGTCCACTTTTAATTTTGGAAAATAATTCTTAATGATTGGAGGTCCTCCTAAGACCAAACTGCCCCATATATTAATTTTTTTACCATCCCTTAATAGCCAATGGGTATGATTTAATATAATATCTTGAACTTCCATAATATATTTCTATATTGAGGAGGATCCTACTATGCTTTGCACACTCTTTAGGAGCTAGATCCCATTAGAGTTTTTCATATATTTACATTTTAGGATTTGTTTCCATGTAGAGTCTAGAAAAGTGAGAAGATTCCAAAGCAACTAAGCACTTTATTCCTTGTTAACAATTGTTGTTTTCCTAATTCCTAGACCTCCCTACTCCTTTGGCTTGGTAATGGTATCACAATTGACCAAATATAACTTTTTCCTATCTGATTACCTCCCCCTTGCCATAGGAAAGTTCTTAGAATTACATCTAACTTTTGTAAGATATATAAGGGTGCATGATCCACCAAAAATTAATATATAGGAAGACTTGTCAAAACTGATTTAATTAAAATAATTCTTCTAGGCAAGCTCAATCAACTATTGCTAGACTTTTGTATTCTCCTTAACATATTTTTTAGAATTGCATTCCAAGTTCCAATTATTTAGATGGAAGCCCATAGGAACACCTAGGTAGTTTAAGATATCACTACCTTTGTGAAACCCCAAAATATAAGAGAAGTCTTTTTCTTCTATTGTTGAAGTATTTATAGTGTAAATTTTGCTCTTCTGGGTGTATACCTCTACCCCTATGGTTGAAGCAAAGCAATATAAAACTTATTTGATCATCTTGATGTTTAGTTTTGTGGCTTTTTCCAATAAAATTATGTCATCTATAAATTGAGCATGAGTGATTGTTCTATATCTTATAGCTCCTCTAATTCCAAGGATTTCTTTCCTTCTCAATTTGGTCAGGGTCCTCCCTAAAGTTTTAGCTAGAAGGATATAAAGGTAAGGGGAGAGAGGAAACCCTTGCCTTAATCCTCTAGTGGATTTAAATAAATTATAATATTATCTATTGATTAGAGGGGATATCCAAGGTCCCTCTATGCAAGATCCTATCTAGTCTATCATTTGAACTAGAAATCCAAATTTGGCTAACACCTATTTTAGAAAGCTAGTATCTACTTTGTCAAAGACATTGGCCATATCAAGTTTAATGAGTATTATTTTCTTTTTGGACTTGGCACTTGAGTGTAGGGCTTCATGAATCATTATAATTTTTTCATATATCTATTTCTTTAAAATAAAACCCCTTGTTTTGGCTCTATCAAATCATTAATCTTCCTATTAATTCTGTTTGTTATTATTTTAGTCATTATATTATAAGAGCAATTATAGAGAGACATATGTCTGAATCTATCAAATGTAACTATATTTTTTTCTTTTGGAATTAAAGATAATAAAGTGGAGTTGATCACCCTAGATAGCTTACGTCTTATCATTGTCTCTTCTATCATTTCCAATAGGTTATTTTCTATAATTTCATAAAACTACTAATAAAAATGATTGGTGAAGCCATTTGGTCCTGGAGATTTGTCCTTGGGTAGTGAACGTATAACTTCTTCCAACTCTTCTCTAGTTACCATTGAAGAGAGCTCTTCTCTATCTCCTTTTATCATAGGAGGGATTTTGTTCAAGAGAGTGGTCTAAGCCTATTGATTTATTGTTGTCTTTGTGAGAAGAGTTGATTAATGATCTCTTTCTAGTTCCTTAATGGTTGCTTTATCAGAATAAATTTCTCTAACTTTGTGAATTTATCTTATTTTATTTCCCTAGTAGCAATACATTGTATTTAGATGAATTTTTTTTTTGTTTGTCTCCTTTCTTGAGCTAGATCATTCTTGATCAAAGTCTCCAATGCGATTATTCTTCTCTAAAAGCTTGATCCATTTTTTTGGTTTAACAAGAGTCTTATCTCTTTTTATTGAGGGGTCATAGGATTATCATCTATGTCTTGATTTACTGCATTTCTTTGTTGTAATAATATTCTCGACCTATTTTAGACTTTAGTCTTATTAGCAATCTAGTACCTAATAGTTTTCTTGAGATTGTAATTTTTTTTTCCATGCCTCCTAGGGACTATTTGCATGGACATGCTACTTTGAAAAAATTTCTACCAATGATACAAATTCCTCATGCTCTATCCATTCCATCCTTTCCTCGAGAGTACTATCACCTTATCCAAATATATAGGCTTATGATCTGATATCGAATTTTAAATTATTCCACTCGATACAAGTGGATATCTAAATAATATTTCTTGTATTAAGAATCTATCTAATATTTTTGAAATGAATTTAACCACATATCTTATGTTTGTCCATGTAAATTTTCTAATATTAGGGATTATGTCTTGAAGTTTTTGCTTAGATATAATTTGTATAATCAGGTCCTTAAAATGATATTTTGAGAGAGTACCTCCTTTTTTCTCCATTTAGGCTAAAGTCACATTCATGTCCCTTGATATGATTAAATTTGGGGGTCTTTCCTAACAAATCTAGTGTTGAAGACTTTTCTAAGCCTCTTTAAGACTATGTTATTTGGTCCATAGAAATTGATTATGGTCCTATTAAGAATATTGAGAAACAATATTTTAAACCCAAAGCGAATAGATATGCAAAGCATCACAAGAGATTAGAGAGAAACTCAAAAACTGATTGATTATTCCATGAGATGAACTTTGCATAAATAGCAAAGTCGATCAATGGGCCATCGGATCATAACATTCCAATAGATCTCAGCCAATCATAACTAGGAGTTTACCAACCTCATGCAAGAGTGATAATTCTAAATAAGTTAAATATCCTAGTAGAACTTAAGATATACTCTAACACCCCCCTTGAGTGATACTAGGGGTAGTGGAACAATAAAAAAAGAAATAAACAAGTGGCATATCCATAGATATGAGTCTTGACAACAAGGCTTGATAAGGTACTCATGTACAATATAAAGTTAGAATAACTTATTTTGGAGATATGATGAAAAACCATATGGGAAAAACCTTCTTCCAAAAGATAAATAAGAAGAAGAGAGAGAGGATGGAGAGGAAGATGTCCTCATCAACATACCCCTAGTATAACTTCTATCACCCCAAGCATATCATGCAATTTATGGTAGCATGGGGAAGCAAAGGGTTTGATGAATATGTCTGCAATATGAAGCTAAGTTGGAATGTACTCTAAGCTAAGATCTCCATCCTAAATGTGCTATCGAATGAAGTGCATGTGCATCTCAATGTGTTTGGTATGCTGATGCTTAATAGGATTGTGAGAAATATGATTGTACTCTGGTTGTCACACCAAATTACTATAGGAGGATCATGGGAAAAACTAGAATTTACTAACAAATTATGAATAAAAGGAGTCTACTGAATGGCTAAAACAACTACCCTGTACTCTGCCTTTGTAGATGATAATGAAATAGCATGTTGCTTTTTGCATGACCAAGAAATAGGAGTAGAACCAAGATAGAAAACATAGCCAAAGGTGGAACATCTATCATCAACTGAGCTTACCCAATCTAAACCAGTGTATCCTACCAACACTGTAGATCCTCTGTCATAGAACAAACAAAAATATGTAGTGCCTTACAAATAGAAAAGAATCTGCTTGGCTACCTACCAATGACTGTCATGAGGGTATTGGGAAAATTGAGAGATCAAACCAACAACATAGGAAATATTAGGGTGAGTATGATTAAGATACAAAAGACTTCCTACTAACTGTCTATATAGTGTAGCATCACAAAGAGGTGAAGTGCAGGAGGAAGTCAAAGTGACCCTAGATTGGAATGGCATAGGTGATGGCTTACAATGATCCATCCTAAACCGCTGAAGAAGATCCAGTGTATACTTTTGCTGACATAATAAAACCCCTAAATCTATCTGAGTGATCTGAAATCCAAGGAAGTAATGAGCCAATCCCAAATTGGCCATATAGAATCTCAAAGAAAGAGAGCGCTGAAAAATCTAAATGTGAGAAGTGGAGATACCAGTGAGAAGCAAATCATCAACATAGAGAACAAGAATGGTGATGTCCTCTCCATATCACCAAATATAAAGTGTAGCATTAGATTCACAATGAACAAAGCCAGTGGAGAGAAGGAAGGAATCCATCTTCTCATACCAAGCCCAAGGAGCTTGTTTGAGACCATAGAGTGACCTCTTTAGTCTACAAAAAAGGGAAGAATCCTGAATAAAACCAGCAGGCTACTCCATATATATCTCTTCCTACAAGTCTCCATGCAAGAAGGCACTCTTCACATCCATTTGAAAAATAGACCATTTTTGTGATGCAGCAAGTGCAAGTACAAGTCTAACAAAATTTTTCTTGGAAACAGGGGCAAAGGTCTCAGTGTAATCAAAACCTTGGACCTGTAGGAAACCCTTAGCTACCAAGCAGGCCTTGTACTTGTCAATGGACCCATCTACTGCATACTTGGTTTGATAAACCCACTTACAACAAACCAAATTTCTTCCCTTAGTAAGAGAAACAAGATCCCAAGTGTGATTCTTCATCAATGTAGAATACTCAGCTCCCATGGTATCATCCCACTCCTAGATCCCATGAGCCTACAAAAAGAACTATGGATCACTAGAAAATAACTAATAAAAAAGGCTAGTTCCTAAGGAATGAGCATATCTAGAATGTGGAAGACCTTGGATGAAGGGTGTTGCACCCTCAACTATTGTGCAGGCCCATTTTGACATGGTGATAGGAACAATGGTATGTGTGGCATAATTTGTAGCATCTAGTGTTCTATCTTCAATAATAGGCTCTTCATCAAATTGGTCCTCAAAAAATTAAGAGGTTATTAGAAAGGATAGGAGAAGAGGATGAGGAAGAAGAAGAAGGTGGAGGAGCATGATGGGGAAGAGGAATCTCATCAAAGTGAACATTTCTTTGAAAAATACTTCATGAGTTTTTGGATCAAGGAGTCTATAAGCCTTCATATCCTCACAATAGCCAACAAAAATAAGTTGTGTGCTTTTCCTATCCAAATATTTTATTTTCTTCTTAGGAATGTAGGCCCAAGCATGACTCCCAAAGACTTGAAAATATGAGACATTAGGCTTGGAGCCAAACCAGAACTCCTCTAGTGTTAAATTCTTAAGAGCTTTATGGGATGTATGATTTTTTGAATGAAATTTGCACAGTTAACTGCCTAAGTCCAAAAAGGTGGTGAAATATCCCTTGACTAGAGCATACAATTGCCATTTATTTTAAGGACCTGTTCTTTCATTCTACCACACCATTTTGTTGTGGTGTATGTGGGGTAGAATTTTAATGAATTATGCCATTAGTAGAAAGGAATTGTGAAAACTCATTCTTGAAATACTCCCCCCATTATTTGTACGAAGCTTTTTGATTTTACAAGAAGCCCGATTCTCAACCAAGAATTTAATTATTTTGAAGTGAGAGAAGACATCACTTTTGTACTTGAGAAAATATACCCAAGTATGTATTGAAAAATCATCAATGAATGTCAAAGCATATTTAGCTCCTTTAAAAGAGGGAAGTGGGAAGACCATCAAATCACTGTGCACAAGTTCCAAAGGTGAGGATGCTCTTTGGGATTGGCTTGGGGAAAAGGATATTGGTGCTGTTTCCCAAGAGCACAACCAAGAAAAACACCATCAACATAAGAGACTTTGGGTAAACCAATTACCATTTCATATGTACTTAATTCCTTCAAGTATCTATAATTGAGATGACCAAATATTTCATGCCAAAGTTTGCTCTCAATATCTATGTGAGCAACAAAGCATGAAGCTGTAGTAGTGTCATTAAAATCTCAAAGTGATATAGTTTGGAACTATGATCAATATATCCTCTAGCTATAATGGAATGTGGATCCTACAAGCTTCTAATTTCAACTCCTGTGCATGTGAACAAAATTGTTTTTTCCATACTAGATTTGCAAATTTGGTAGATGGAAAGAAGATTGGTGGAAATATCTGGAACATAAAGAACATCATTGATGCAACCACCATCTATGATAATGTCACCTTTGCCTTTGACAGGAATGAAGGATGAATCACCAACTTCAATGCTGGACGTGGAACTTGAGGAAAGATAACTATTTTGAAGAAGCCATATGATGAGTAGCCCCTGAATCTAGAACCCAATGATTTGAATAAGACTTGATAGGTCTTCCTTGGACATTTAAATCCTTTCCAATTTTTTTTTGGCATCAATTTTACGATCCTCCATGGTTGCTTCTAATTCTTGTAACTTTTTCCAACACCTGTTTATCGCATGACCATAATTTTTGCAATGGGTACAAGTTACAGGGGTTTTTTATTTTTTCTTGATTTTTTCTCTTTTTGAGTTGGTAGCTACAAAATATTTTGATGAAGAAGGGGAGGAATCAAATTTGGAGAGTTTCATTTCTTCTCTAGTGAGCCTATCACAAAACTCTTCTAGTGTGGGCATTTTGAAATTTGTACCAAGGGCATCCATTGCTGAAAGAAAAGTTGTTGCAAATATTTGAAAGGCCTCTCTTAATTTTACTAGAATAAGGTAGATGCACTCATATTATATTTTGTTTTTCCCACTTCCTTTTAACTTGGGTAGGATTTCCTTAAATTTGGTGAGGAAGTCAACAATTGTGTTGTAATAATTAGGTGATAATGCATAGATCTTATCTGGTCCACTTTACCAAATAATTTTTTAATTTTTCCAACCTCTCAAAGGGATTTTTACATTCAAAAATATGAAACCATAAGATCTCACTTACATTCATGATTATAATCCCCATTTTTTCATATATTTTTCCTTTATGAACAAATATTTCATACTCTTTTTGGAAATCAGGTTGTGTCTCTTCTAGCAGGTGAGAGATACCCCTTTGAGCAACTAGATTTAACATTCTTGGTTTCCAAGTATGATGATTGTGTGGAGTGAGTGGGTCAATTGTAATTGGGGTTAGAGAATTCATTTTGCTAAATAAATAAGGAATAAATGTAAAAAAATAGGTGCAACTAAACAACAACAAGACCCTCCTGAACCAATGTAGCAAACAGGTGCAAAAACAACATCAAGAATCCCCTTGAACCAATGTAGCAAAAGAGGTGCAAGAATCAGCATCGAGACCTCCCACCCAAAATATTTATATTATTTTTTTTACAAAGGATTCTCTAGAATGAGCCTTTAGGGAACAGGCTATAGAGAATATTTAAGTGGTTCTCTATAAAACTTAAAAAATGAGTTTCTGCTTACAAGATATTGTTTTTGAAAAAACAATAGAATAAAGAGAGCAAAAAAATATTTTTGGAGGCTCCACACACCCTGATTTTTACAATATTAATACAGTCACCAGTAGAGATAGATTGCCAAAGAAATATTATATTTTTGGACTGCAACTGAAGAGAAATTTATCTAGAATGATCTTTTGCTTCAGTTTCATTGCACTTTGATCCAGCCATCGTTGTGAGAGAAGAATAACGTAGATGGAGGAACACCACAATGTGAAAGAATCAACTGCGACCTCCACTCAATCCTATCCAATATTCCCTATAATTTATCAAATATGATCTCTTAAGTTGTAGGAGCCCTCCATAGCATTTCATTTGGTGCAAAAAAAAAAATTGTTGGAATTTCGATTTGCTGCTACGAACTCCGGTTTCTTCTCCACAAGATTGTGAAATTGGGTGCATAGTTCCTAAAAAAATAGAAAAAAATAACAAAAAGAAATTTGTCTTTCAAGGGTAGGTCCGATCTAAATTTACACATTTGGCTTTCAACTTCCAAGGAACCACTCCACTCCACTGCAGTCACTGTAGCAGATATGGATAGGTCTCGCACTCAGTAGGCAGTGAAGTCCTCTAGGTGAGTGTAGATCTAGAGTGCAGCTTAATTATGATCTCTATTGAATCTCTCCATCTGTTCTCGAACAACTATCCACCTATGTTCACAACACTTCTATTTCATCACTGCGCACAGTGCATTCCACTAGGAAATACACAATGTTTTGTCCTCCACAAAATTGTAGACCAGGTTTGTATGAACTTCGTCCTCCATGAAGTTGTATTGTAGATTAGAACTGTAACATGAAGGTAAAAAACCTGCATTCTCTTCATCTACGCTCAAATAAATATCCACCTACGTTCACAACATTTTACCAACGAGAGAATGTTGCACTCAATCTGCATTAAAAATGAATGATGTGAGTTCTTAAAATGGTTCACTCGATGCACTTAGATACTACATCATGAGAAATCAATGCAATTGACAATAGTGCTAGCTAGTCATTGTGTAGATAGCCATTGAGCTCCACAGTTCATGAACTAGCTAAAGTGGTGTGGCTATTACTATTCACACACTTGGAAAACACATCATGATCTTGATCTGAGATTGTAGCATATCCCCAAATTAGCACAAGATACAACAGTACTCTAAAATCAGCACCAAAGTAGACACCAATGTATCTTACCACTAGATCATGCCAATATATTTCACCATGATAGAATATTTCCACTCGACTTTAATAACCTTTTGGAATATTGTCATCGAGATTTTTTAGTCTTGCAGTCACTTGGAAAAAAATGTAAAACTGACCAATCATGCCAATATTTTAGCACTAGTTCCTTACATTAGCATGTAGAAATGTATCTCGAAACTCCATCGTGAATCTTCTCCATAGCTGCTCTTCACACAGACGTTGATGCAATCACTACTTAGATTGTAAAAACATCTACTATGCTCTATGAATTATAGAAGGTGTACGCCTGTCATAAGCCACTATGGATACCACATAGTAAATGATGTTATTGCACTCTATTTTAGAGCACAAAATTTTTTGACATAGCACAGTCGGAGGCTAGAAAAAAATAGCAATATATCACCAGTTGTGACCATACATCTTCATCAAAAAGTGGTATTCGCGTAGCTACGTCAAAGCTTCACATGTGACTTATAGACAAAGGGTGGAAATACCAATATATCACATAAAAAAATCATCGAAAAAACACCCACACTATTCAAAAAGTTTCTACTGTGCAGGCCAAATATTGCATCAGTCTCAAATTCATACAAAAAATGTATGCAAATGATGACTTGTCCAATAAAAAATGGGACAAAAAAAATTTAGATATGTAAATAACTCAGTCACATTCATACATAAATTTTATATAAAAAATTGACGAGTCATCCAAGAACAAGTTGAATAGAATGGAGAAGATCTAAAAAAAATTAAAAGCTCAGTCTCACATTCATACACAAATTGTATGAAACAAATTTGATGATTCGTCGAAGAACAAGTTGGATAGAATGAATCAGATCTAAAAAAACTTCAAAAAAAACTCTTGAATGCATGCATCTATCAAGGCTCTGATACCATGTTAAGAATATTGAGAAACAACATTTTAAACCCAAGGTGAATAGATATGCAAAGCATCACAAAATATTAGAGAGAAGCTAAAAAAATGATTGATTATTCCATAAGATGAACTTTGCATAAATAGCAAAGCCAATCAATGTGGGCCATCCGATCATAAAAACCCAATAGATCTCAACCAATCATAACTAGGATTTTACCAACCTCATGCAAGAGTGATAACTCCAAACAAGATAAATATCCTAGTAGAACTTAAGATATACTCTAACAGGTCCAAGTTTATCCCTCAAGAGAGAAGAAAGAAGTTGCTTTCCAATTTGAGTGTCTATTTTGTTAATACATTTTAAGGCCTATGGATCCCATGCAAGGAGAAGCCCCTTCGAGGCTCCTGATAATTCTGTTGCTTCTAGGTCTAAGGATCTCCATATGTTTTTACATTCTATTCTTTTTTATTGTTCTATCATTTTAGTTTCTTAAATGCAGATAACCATTGGGTTTTGTTGGGCTATTAAGTGAGCTAGTATTTCTTGTGGGAACTACCCACTTCCCTCCCATTTCATGATAGAACCTTCATTTCTTAGGCAAATTATTAGCCTTGTTGAAGTCCAAGGTTGTCTATGCTCTCTTTAAATATTTATATTTGCTTATTTTTTCATTCCTCGATTTTATTTCCTTCCTCTAGTAGAAGATCTGGTGGCTAGGGTACCTCCTCGAATCACTTTTGTTTCTAACCCAGTCTCTTCTATTTCTTCAATCTCATTTTCATGAAGGTTTCCTTTAGTATCCCAAGTTCCCTCCACTTCATCTTCTATTTTAGGATCTAATGGATCTTATAGTTTTTAATATGGTATGGCAATTTTCTCTTCATCATTTGGTTATAAAATAGAGAACTTATTATTGTTTTATCCTTTTTATTGTGGTTGAGACCTCTTGCTTCTACTTCTAGATCTTCCATGTTGTTTTCTTCTTACTGGTTGGAAGTATTGATCTTCCTATTGCCTATTATTGTACCTTAGTGGGACAATTCCTTGAGAAATGACCATATTGATGACAGGTAATAAATTTAAAGGGACTATGCTCATAATCCAATGATTGTGTATGGATGTAGTCCAGGAATTTCATATCTATATTTTTAGGAAGCCATTTTTTTAGATTGTCTTGAACACATAGCCTAGCACAAGTTGCATTATTGGCCTTTGAAGGAGTTGTGCTGACAAAGTATCATCTTCATATGTAGTTTATGCCATATATATAGAGGTAAAAATTATAGTCTTATCCAAATTGAGACTTTTTTGGTTCTTCCACTTGTGGGTCGAAACTGGTTGACCTGGGGGTCATGTAACCAGGGCCCTCCTTAAATTATTCCATATATTTCCTCTATGAAGGAGAAAATAACAATGAAATATCTTCTACCTTCCATCATAAATTCGTAGCTAGAAATGTTAGATCCCCAAGAATAGGTGATCTATCTTTGAATGGTTTATTGGGTTGGGCAAATACCCATAAATTTGTAAGAACTCTCTCAGTTAGGGTGAGAATTGGAATTTGAATATAATATAGAGGGATATCCACCACTATAGCATCATCTAAATTAGGAATAAAGTATATTTTGTTACTTTGTTGGGACTATCATGGCCTCCTCACCTTTAGAGCTTTGGTCATATTTTCTAGTTTTGACTGGTCAAATAGAGGAGGTAGCAAGAACAAGAAAAAAAAGTCATGGTCAACATTTTTGAAAATTGAAGCAACCATTATGGTATCTACAAATCCAAGAGACCAATTTTAAAAACTTTACCAGTGCTAAGAAATATTTAGCCACAAAAAACCCTCAAAAGTCCAAGAACTAGGTTCCTAAAAAACTCACACCAAAAAAATTCGAACACACTAGAAACACCAAATGGGAGAAAGCACAAAAAAAATGCCAGAGGTAAAAGAAAAATATGCTCAAAGTAGACACAGGAAAAGGAACATGCACTAAAAAGGAGATAGCTAGACACCATGTGCGAAGTGTCGAACACAAGTAGAAATAGGAGCTATAAAACCCTAGCCACCATGGAAGCAAATGAGCTCATTTTCAACATACATGTAATCTTAATGATTTGAGAAAACATTAGCATACCTAAAAACACCTTCACTATCACTATATATGAAGAAAAGAAATTAAAATTACTCCCTCAATAAAGTTGCTCCAATCTTCTAGATTCACATAAGGTAAGACTTGGAGGCATAAATTTTCCTTTTCATCACCAATTTGGAAACTTCAACTTGCCCTTAAGCCAAGTGATTTCCATCACAAAAAGAGGATTTGCATGGACCTGTTAATGATAAAATGCATTAAAAAATTCCAAGAGAAATTGGACATAAAATAGAAGAAATAAAATATCATGAAATATTAAATCTTCACGAATAACATGAATCGATAACCTAAAGGAGGAAGAGGGATTAAATAAATTATATCCTGAATCATTTTCTTGTATACCTCCAAAAGATTCAAAGGCAACTGCAACTATCACATATCAAATTATATCTACCATAAATGTATACAAAATATTCTAATTGTATAACATATGGTAAACTTATCATTTCCAGATATGACAATAGGCTTTGAGAACTATCATGCATAATTTGACCTCCAACACTATAATAGATCCTTGAACAACGTCACTAATGTGAAGAGCTTGATAAAACATGTGATTTAAAAAAGGGATCAAAACACTTTTGTATGCAAAAGCTACGACCTTTGGAAGATTTGCCCTAATAGTCATAAAAAATGAAACATTAACCTTACAAACCTTAGAAATGTTGCGTCCAATCCTAGGCTACCACTTGGCATCTGTTGATTTGCTAGTGTTTTCCACTTGATTTGTGCCACTTGGTTTCCCCTAATCTGGTGGAGTTTTGACATATGCTATAATTCCATTGATCAAGGATGTATTAGTAGGTAGAAAATGATAGTATGTGACTCTAAAAGTAGTCATGTCAGCCTAAGAGGCATATCACCCATCCAAAGATATTTTATATGTAAAAGGTATTGATAGGAGTTAAACTTGAGTGGGTCCTCTCTCTTGCACTATCCAAACTACCAAAAATTTCATTGGGGCTTTGAAGAAACATTTCATAGATGATTGTAGGCGCTCTTTAGCCTATGGACTAAGCACACCCAAAAAACCTTACTCTAGTAGGATGTGAACTCTCAACCAACCATTACCAATATACATACACTAATTGGTATGGATACAACCATGCATATGTCAAGGAATTTGATGTCTCCTTAAAGACCACCACCTCTCCTAACCATTAAAAGAAATACTATTAAAATGTTGAAATTATAAATTGCTTCATGGCCAAGATTTAAAATTGTGTGATGTATTGGATAGGCCTAAGGGAATTTTATTGTGCAATGTATTTATTATTTTGTAATATTTTATTATGTAAACCCAATGGGCCATAGTTAACCTTGTTATGGTTAAACCTCATTTAATATTTTTAATTAACCTAAATTCCACTTATTATGTTGACTTAGGTTAAAATTTATAATGTAATTAGGGGTTTTGATATTGCTAAAAATACTCCCCTTGCACTTCTCATTTCTTATTGGAGTGTTGTGCAATATAATATATGGAAAATATTTATTATTGTTCCTATGAGTGCCCATCATATCTCTCTTTTTTATCCTTATTTATGCTTTTGTATAATATTTGAGTGGATGGATTGCTTCTGTTCATTTTTCGATAAAATTGTGAATTATGTTATGGTATCAGAGCGGCTATGGAGCTTCATCACTTGGGCATGCAAAAAGTTATTCAAAGCCTCTAATATTTCTTCTAACTTTTAGGATGAATTAGTTCTATAAGATTCATAAGCAACTTTAGAAAAAAAGGCAAAAGGAAGATCCAAATTTTTTTGTTCTCCAATTATTTAATTTTTTTTAGAATTTAAACCTACTCCAAGTTATGATTTTCTTGCAAAATAATTAGAAGAAATTTTATAAAAACTGTTTATTTTTCAAAAACACCACTCTAGGGATATTTTAGAGGGAAAGCACTCAAAGGTCTTAACTTTTGTATACAAACATTGTTTTTAGCCCATTTTTTAAATCACATTTTTTTTAAGCTCTATGCATTGTTGACATGAATCTATAGACATATTAATATTTTTGGGGCCAAATTTTATAGAATAGTCCTCAAACCCTATTTTCCTAGTTTGAAAGGGCATATTTACATTTTTCTATGCAATCAAAATCTTTGACCTGAGTTTTTGAGGGATATAGATGGATACATGATAGTTGCAACAATTTTTTAGTCTTCTAGAGGCTCGCAAGAAAAGGATTTAGAATGAGATTTAGTCAATCTCTCTTCCTCCTTTGGGAAATTGATTCAACTCATTCATGAAGATCTAATACTTAATGATATCTTCCTTCATTTTTTGTCTAGGTACACTTGGAAGTTCATTACAATATTTATTTTAAGCAGGTTTATGTTAAACCTCTTTTGGTGACTAAAATCCCAAGGGCAAGAGGAAGTCTTCAAATAGGGTGATGTATGTCACGAATGGAAAAATTGTGCCTTCAAGACATACCTTATGTGACAATGAAAGATTGAAATAGCACATCTTTAAAGTAACTGGTGATTCTATATTTTCTTCTTCATTTGAAGTTCTAGTGGAAGTGTTTTGTGGCTATGTATAGGAGTGTTTAATAATGGCAATACTGACTATGGTCCAACCTAATGAGACTTTTATTGATTTTTTTTTTTATAGCAATAGATTTTAGGTGATGAGGAGATCCAAATGAATCTACTTAAAAAAATAGAGGTCCGCTAGAGCATCCATCATAGGAAATGATGTTATTGTCACTGATGTTTGCTCGATCTCGTAGTTTAGATTATGGGAGTTGTTGAAATTATAATTTACCTCATGGCCAAAAGCTAACATTGTGTGATGTACTAGATAGACCTAAGGATATTTTATTGTGCAATGTATTTATTAATTTGTAATATTTTATTATGTAAACCCAATAGGCCATGGTTAGCCTTGTTATGGTGAAAACTCATTTTCTATTTGTAATTAACCTAAATCTCGCTTGTTATGTCATATTAGGTTAAACCTTATCATGTAATTAGGGGTTTTGGTATTTCTATAAATACCCTGCTCACACTCCTCATTTCTTATTGTATTGTTCTCCAATCTAATTATGGATAGCGATTATTTATGGTTCTTATAGATTCCCATCATATCTCTCTCATTTTCATCCTTACTTGTGATTTCTAAATAACATTTGAGTGGATAGATTACTTATGTTCATCTCTAGAAAATATCCTTAATTCTAAAATAAAAATGGGTAGGCATAAGCTTCAAAATCTTGATTTTCCCTCCCCTATACACAAGCCATAGTCCTCCTTATCAACTTGCCAATATTCCATATTGATCACCAAGGATCAAAATAGATTTTGTGTACATATATTGTATGAAAACATGTCATAGTATAATATTCTTAGGTCAAACCTAATATCTATCCTAAATGCTTTTACGCTTGTTACTCTATCTATTTTGACTCTTATTTTGAATGCACAATGGTATGTGCCCTCTCCTGAGAGAGTGACATTGCACTCAAGACATAGAATGAGCATAAAGAAACAAAGAAGAATGCATGTGCAGTTTTGCACCAAGAATCTTGCTAAGGCATGAGTGAAAACTTTTAAAATTTCAAATTCAAAAAATGGAACTTTCCTTGCTATCTCTATCAATAGGATACCTTGGGTTCTCTAAAAGACATAGGATGAAAAATATACAACTTTTAAATTTATTTAAAGGCTTTGATGACAACTGTAGATACCCAATTTTACATAGAGGGCTAATATTAAAACCTGATAATCCCTTCATCAAGCAGCCTTTCAATTAGTCAAATTGAATCAGCCCTCTTTATGCCCAATTTTGGAGTATTTATTACTCTAAGAGTGAAAGAACTAGAGCATGAGTGATAGCATTGGTGGCACTATCATGACTTGGCCATGCTTTTGCAAAACCTTTCAATTTTGACCATTTATTTCTCATTTTTTGACCTCAATAGTCATGAGGTAAAAGTGTTACTAATGTTATTGCCTCTTGATGATTTTGACTATCATGTATCAAAACCAAGAAATTTAATTTTTTTCCCCTCTCAAGCTAAATCTAATCCATAGCTCCTACAAGAAATCCCAAATACATGAATTACCATTCTTATCTTCTATCATTAATGTCTTCTTGATCCATTTTCAAATTCTTACTATTGTCAATATTGTCATCTTCAAAGCCATTCTTCCTCCAAGGATCCAAGGATTCCTATAAAGCTAGAACTTGGGAGAGCTCAATCCATGGTATTCTAAAAGCAATAAATTTATACCAAGATCTCTCTATAATCATAGGAATCAAGCATTATGCATGGCAATATTATGCTAAAATATTTCCATAATATTATGAAGGACATCCTTGTAAGCAGTCAATCTTTTATTCTTGCAAGCATCTAAGCACCCAAGCAAGTCTCCAATCATGTCTACAAGTTCTCAAGTAATCTCAAGCTCTCAAGTAATCATCAAATCATAAAGCTTCAAATATTCAAGCCCACAAGCTCAAGCATTCAAGTTCCATCAACAAGAAAGCTAGCAAGCTTTCAATAAGCTTCCAACAAGGGAAAAATAACCTTGCATCTTGGGTTATTCTCTTTCCCCTTATTTTATTTTGAATCTTCCTTGTCCTTGTAGATTTAAGATTTATATTTTATATTTAGAACTAATATTGCATCTTGCATTTAGTTTATATTTTATTTTAAGTGAAGCTTCATTTTTCTACTATTTGATAGGGCCTCTATACTTCCAAATCATATCCCTTCATAGTCATCATTACTTAGGTTATCTTGCATTAAAATCAATGTGCTGCTATCAGAAGCCAAAGCACTTCTAGACTACAGGTCAATGGTACTATCAATTTATGTTTTACATAAAGTGAAAGCGCTAATGGTGCTATCATGACCCAACGGTGCTTTCACCACTTGACATTTATTTCATGCAATTTATCAACTTATCATTTTTTTTGCCTGAATAGGGGCGTAATTGTTGTTCAAGGAAGTCCAACATCCTTTACCAACTCAGACATACCCATTTATCGTTAACTTTATATTTTTCTATCTATTTTGTAGGTAAAGTGATAAGGCCATCCATAGGTGATAGAACCAGTAACATTTCTATGGATTGGTGGTACTTTTGCATCTATGTCAAAAATAGGTTCTTTTAGCCCACTCTTTGTTATTTAAGTATTTAGGATTTATATTATATTTGTTGTCTACTTAAACTAGGTAGGTTTTGTATTCTGTTTATTTGCAAAATAGACTAAAAGAAATGGAAGAACTAGTTTAATCTTAATCATATAAGGGACCAAATTAATCATTAATATTTAGAATTTAATCAAAAGTGCATGTATATACGTCTTAGGACTTGTTTTCTGCATTTCCTTACACCCTTGCTTCTTAAAAGAGAAATTATTATTTCCTTTCTCATCAAAAGTAAAAGTCATTTTAGTTGTAGATATTTATTGTTGCATTTATATGTGCATTAGGGATAGATTAGAGTTAAGCATAGACAAGTAAGTATCTTACTAGAAACGTAGGTGTTCTTCAATTAATTTATGAAACACAAAATGAACATACATTACCCCTAGTCTCAAAGTGATGTAGACAAGAGCATACGAGTGTTACAAATAGGTCCTTCATGATATATTTCTCCTTTTTCTTTGTCATATTTTGGAAAAATTTATGGGAACAACACTATGGGTCCTAAGATCTTCTTTGTCTAAGATAAGCCTTAATCAAACTAAAATTTATCAAAATTTAATTAATACCACATAATATTGTTTATTTAAATTAAATAAAATTAAATCTAGATAATAAGAACATAATCAATTTCTAGTCCTACTAAAGGTCTTTGTAATCCTTTGAGTAGTTGTCATATAAGCTACTAGGCTATATTAGGCATATAGTAAGCCCAAATTGCTAGTCATCCATATAGGATCTCATGCATACTTATGCCTAGTAAGGAGTATATTATAGTAGGATAGTGGAAGTCATAAAGAGGAATAATATTGTCCCTCACATACCATCTTGGCCACGTATCCAAGTGATCACTTCCATGTATCGTTGGTAATCCACGTATCAAATTTCTCTCATGTACTAATAGGAAAGAGGTTAGGTATATAGGAAGGCCCTTGAGGTATATAGTTAAGATTCGATATATCTAGGGAAAGGGATATAAGGTTGATAAAATATCTTTCCTTTCTACTATAATCAAAATTTTAAACTTAATTTATTGAAGCCTCCATTTTATTCCAACCCATTGATGAGATATGCTACCTAACATGTAGTGTCACTCATTAGTTGATAATTAATACTAATCCTTAGGTGAAAAATATCAAGGATCAACCTAACTTTGAGGTCCCAAAATATGAAGAAGAAGATGAGGATCCTCCCCCTCAGATTCTCTAATCCCCATCCATAATAAACAAGGGACAATTATTTTCAAATCCATTACTCACATGGATTTCTTCTTATAGAAACATAGAAATATTGTGTAATATTTTCTTAAGAGATGTCATGACATCCTAGGCATCTATGTAGGGAAAAGTTCCACTCTTGGACCATTCCCAATATCCTAGCTTAAACTCTTTATCTTTTAATCAAGTGAATCAATGCTTTGGATCCTTAAATGCAAACCTTAATCCATCAATGTTTGATTTTATTGATTCTAACCCACCTATCATCACCAATTTTATAGATGCTTGTTGTAAAAAATCCCATATTATATGGGATATCATCCATATTTTCTTTCTTTTGAAGAAATATTACAAGGCAATGTGAATTGTACTAAGTCTCAACAAGTGGGAAAAATCTACACTCCAAACCCAGATGTACCAACAATTGTTCCATTTTCTAATTCTTATGCCAATAAAATTTATTATAATATCACAAGCATGAGTATGGGTTTCACTCAAAACCATAATTCCACAATCTCTCATCCTTTAGCTTCTAATCCTTTCATGTTAAATACCTTACGAACAAATCATATGAAGCCAATCTCAACATCATATATCTAAGTGTACCAATCTCCTCCTTAATTTAGTCATAAATTTCCTCCTATCTCTTAGCACATTCCTTTTATGCAATCAAATTTAGTTTCTTCCAAAATTCAAACTCTAACCTCTCAATTAGAGCTATCTAAACAAGGGTCTTTCTCTAGTCACAAGTACTCTTACGAGACTTATGCAACCAACCTTTAGATTCTTTTATAGTTAGTCACCACTTCCTTTCCAACTTTGAAACTCCTAAGTTTTAAATATACAAAGGGAAGGAAGATCTCATCAACCACCTTAGGTTGTTTAGAACTACTTGTAGTGATATTTCTTATGATGAAACATTGCTACTCAAAATATTTTCCAAGAGCCTTAGTGGCCTTGCCTTGGAATGGTACTACCAAATACCAAAACACTCTCTTAAGAGCTTTAGGGATCTTGTCAATATGTTTGTCAAACAATTCTCTATCTACATAAAAAAAAGGTAATGATTAGTGACCTATATCAACTTAAGAAATCAAAATATGATAACTTTGCTAACTTCTTGGCAATATTGTAAGCCCTAGTAGGAAGAATCCAATTGTCCCTCCGTAAAGAGACCTTATAAATATCTTTATAGGCAACCTTAACGAGTAATTCACCTTCTAGTTTGAAAGGGTCAATGTATATTGTCTTTAATATCCCATTGACATGGCCAAGAGAGTAGATACTACCCTCCTCAAAAGAGGACAATTGAATTCCAAATCCTATAAGGAGGAAGACAAGTATTTTTCTAACCTGAAGGAGTAGTACAAAAATAAATACATTGTAGGCAATGGTATTATATAATCGCACCAAACCCAACAATGTTAGAGTTGTGATGAACCTTCAAATTGTATCTTAGGGAAACCACAACAACTAAAACCTAGAAGGAAGTTATCCCAATTGTATAAACCCCCTTCAACCATCCTAGATCAACTCCTAAAAGCTAAAACATTGGAGATGCCACTTACCAATCCTTTAGATCCTAGAAGAAAAAAATATTCTTGGTTTTTCCCTAATGAGAAATGTACCTTCCCCTACATTAATTTATGTGATCAATAAATGCATGAGATTTAGGAACCTAATACAAGACCTAATCGATAGGTTAATATGTGCTTAGTCTCTTTGATTCTCAATCCTTTTCCAACCAAGACCTTGGAAGTTTCTAAATATGTTTCCCAATCATAATTAAAATCAAAACACAACATATAACATTCACTATAGGGAAATACTACCTCCAAACCAAATGATGGTGGGGATGATCTATTATTCTAATCATCTTTCTTCCATTTGTGTTGTAACTAGATAAATTATGAGGATCCTTTATTCAATCAACCTTTAAGACCTCCTTCGATCCTTCATGCAATAAAATATTCTCCCAATCAAAGACCTCTATTAATCATATAATCAAGAGCTAAGACTAAGGAAAATTTCAATTTACTTCATTAAATTGAAAGTACCCTAGTTAAAATCTCCCTTCTTGAGCTTCTCAAGACCTCTTTGACCCATAGGGACATCTTACTCAAAATTTTGAGTGAACACGTTCCTCAAGACCTCAACCTAAATGGACTTACTTCCATAGTGGGATCCATTAGGATTAGCATTATAGTTATATATGTAGACACCAAATCCTAGCCACTTGTCTTCCACACATCATTCAATCACATTCTTCCAATATATATATATATATATATATGTCTATTTATATTTATATTTAAATATAAATATTTTATATATTTATATTATATAAATATAAATATATTTATATATGAATAAATCATAGCCACTCATCACATCTCAATCTCAGCCATCCATTTAACTTGATCCATGTCACATATCAAAATTATAATCTTAGCCATTCATCATGTTTTAATTTTGGCCACCCATTGGTGTCATCGAAACCCTAACATGTTGAAGGTAAGTTATAAAAGAGAATTCACTTTTTTGAATGAGGTTCAAGTGATCAATTGATTTATTCTTGAGTTTAGATACCATAAGATCCACCTCATCCATATTTACCCAAAACCCTAGCATTTTTATAACATCCCTTCTCCTCACCATCGTCATTTCCCATGTTTTTGTCACCCAAATCCCTTGTGAACCATATATGGTTCTACATATATCTCTTCCATCCTCCTCGAATACTACTAAGAGTTTATTGGATGTTGCTAAGCACCTCCAAAATATTATGAGGTATCTATTACCATTACCAAATGCTTATGGGTGCTTCCCCTTAGCCAATTTATCATCGATAAACCCTCAAAAACTTCCAGGCATTCGAGCACCATCAAATCACAGAATCAGAAACATAGATTAGAAATTACAGGTATTACTTTGACAAGGTATAAATTATCATTTGCTTATAACTTGATTTTTCTATGATTTACTTGCATTTCATGTTTACAGCACCTAGGGTTTGTAGAATTATTACTCAAAGGGTCTCACACAATGGAGCCATCGCATATGGTATTGACTTCTTTGTGTTGTGATTTATGTGTAGGTTATAGAAGACAACTTTATTAATGATTATTGCAGCTCGGGTGGTCCCACCATGATCACCATTTTGTAAAGTAAAAATGAACAACACCAATAAAGTAATATATCAAATCAAATAACATAGTGTATGCACAAAAATGATAGATCTGATTTAATAGGACTCAAGGACCCTAGAACTCCAAATTGTATAATATATTTACCCCAAATATGGGGTTACAATACACTTTATTACTTTTGATACAATATTACAATGCAAGGGTTAAAAACCCTCATTCTAAAGAATAGTTGGTGTCTTCAAAAATCATCTTCACTCCAAAAAAGTTGTGGGTGGGCTTGCATATCCCTACGAGACCACTCGAGCTGCAAAAACCATTATTAAATATGTCTCCTATAACGTACACATAAATCATAACACAAAGAAGACAGTAGCATATGTAAGGGCTCCACTGTGTGAGACCCTATGAGTAATAAATCTATAAAACTTAGATGTTGTAAACATGAAATGCAAGTAAATCATAGAAAATTTAAGGTATAAGTAAATAATAATTTATACCTTGTTAAAGTAATACCTGTAATACTGATCTATATTTTTGATTCTACGATTTGATGGTGCTTGAACACCTGGAAGCATTTGAGGGTTTGTTGGTGGAAAAACAGTTGAGGGGAAACACCTATAAGCATTTGGTAATGATGGTGGATGCCTCACAACATTTTGGAGATGCTCAGTAGCATTTTGGAAATGCTTAATAGAATTTGAGGACGATGGAGGAGTGATCTACAAAACCAGATCTAGTTCATAGGGGATTTGGGTGACATAAAAAAGGAAAAACGATAGTGGTGAGGAGGAAGGATTTTAGCAAAATGCTAGGGTTTTGGGTAACGATGGATGAGAAGGATATGAAGGTATCTAACCTTAAGAATAAATAAATTGACTGCTTAATTGATTAATTTATTAACCTTCATTCACAAAAATGAATGCTCTTTCATAACTTACCTTCAACATGTTAGGGTTTTGACGACACCAATGGGCAGCCCAGATTAAAACATGATGAATGGCTAAGATTATAACTTTGATATATGACACAAATAAAGTTAAATGGATGGCTGAGATTGAGATGTGATGAGTGGTTGTGATTTATTCATATATAAATATAAATATGTAAAATATAAATATTTAAATATAAATATAAATAAACATATATATAAATATTGGGTGAATATGATTGGATGATGTGTGGAAGACAAGTGGCTAGGATTTCTACAGATACCCCTTTTTGTATCATGTTATTGAAACACAATGCGGTGCAAAAATAAGAGACACCTTGTTTGGTGAAACAACTTCTTCTCTTAGAGCGTGAGAAGATCCTAAAGATAAAAATTTCGGGTGTAGCTTATCCCCTCATTTGGTGAATGAGTGAAGAATGAATCTCATGAGCCAATTGATAGAATTTTGGGTGATAATATGGATGATATGATTGATTTAAATGTGGGTGTATGATGTATTCTATTTTTTACACAATAGGTGAAAGGATTTTTTGATGATGTGGATGATATGAATGATGTAAATGTAGGTGGATAATGTATTCTATTTTTTCCCCAATAGATGAAAGGGTTTTTGATGATGTGGATGATATGAATGATGTGAGTGTATCCCAATGTGGGAAATCAAGATCAAATTTGGTTACCCCAATTTTGGGGTGATCCAGTGTTGTTGAAAAATATACCTTTTGGCATCATTGAAATGTAAAATGATGAGAATGCAGTAGGAACCAATCATCCTAAGATCGGGTGATTTCTAGGAGAGAAAGTCCTAGTGACGGTGTGCAATTCCTGAAAGAGAATGATGTAGTAATAGTTATCCATATTTGAGAACCCATGAAAAAGGGTATCAATGACAACTTTTAAGCAAATTAATTTGAGCATAGTATCACTCAAAAAATGAGGGAACAAATGGATTTTGATTTTGAACAAGGAGATGTTGGATGATGATATGAGCAAGTGTCCTTATGGTAATCTATCCATCCTATCAAATTACATGGATATAAAATCATTGCAACTTCTAGGGATAATAGAGTAGACCACTAGATACAAGATTCACTTGGACGATATGAATGATGTAAAGGAATTTGAATGATGTAGTGCATGTGAATGGTGTATTGATTGTGAAGAGTGCAATGATTGATTTTTGCTTTTGCCCCAATAGAAAAAGTGATTTTTTGATTGGATGATATAAATGATGTAAATGAATATGAATGTGCAAGTATCCATATGGTGCTCTACCCATCCTACCAAGTTGCATGCATAGCCAATCATTGCAATCACCAAGGGAATAGAGTAAACCACTAGATACGAGGTTTGCTTAATGATGTAAGTGACTTTGAAAATGTTGAGTGGAAATGCATTGAATTGTGGATGATATAAATAATGTAAATGAATGTAGATATGAATGGTATGATGAATATGAATGATGCAATGATTGATGGGTGAATTTTATGATTTTGTAAAATTTAGAATTTGATTTGGGATATTTTGCAGCAATTTAGGGTATTTTTGTGACTTTTGGTCATCGTCAAGAATTGAATCTATAAATCAATGTAAATTATCATAAAATGTTATAGAATATTGTGATTAATGACTAGGGTAATGAATGTAGTAGTTTTGTGAAATTTTGGACCATTTTGAGGAGTTTGTATATGATTTTGTTATTTTTGTGACTTTTGATCACAAACAAAAATGAAGCATCCAAATTGATTCGTATGTTCACAAAACATAATGGAATGATGTAATGGATGCATGGATGGGTTTTGTGATGATTATATGGAGGTAATATATAGTTTTAATCCCTTTCAATACTTTTTGCAATATTATAGAGCTAGACACCGACCAACATCCACATCAAGCACAAACACAGGAGATCATCTACCACATGATAGACACAAGGCAACATTTGAGTGCATCAGGAAGACACCTTGGGGTATTTTAGCATGCCAAAATTAGCTATAAGAGTGCTATAGAGGTGAAATTAGATTAATTCTTACATTCAATAGTTTTAGAAGCAGATTTTGAAGAAGATTGAGTGAGTGAGTGAAGAAGTGTGAAGGAGTGTGGTGATGGTGATGGAAGGTGTGAATGCAGCAGTGGGGGTGGAGGCACAGGTAGATGAGGTAAGTGCCCTTGGCATTCTTGTTTGGATTTTGCATTATTTTTTGCATAAAATGTGATGGTAATGTGCATTTGCATATTATATTGTGCTATAGTTGAGGATATTGGAGGCTCGACATTAGTTCTCACCTATCATACCATGGATGAGAAAGGTCTTATAGAAGGCCAATTGGGATAAATTGGAGCATATGGTATTGGCGAGGTGCACCTAAATAGAGGTAGTGAGGGCAAATGAGGGGTACCTCTCAGCCTTAGTGGAGAGGTGGGATACAAATAGGGGGACCTTCCAGATCCTGACATAGGAGGCAACAGTGACACTGGAAGATATATACCATATATTTTGAGTGCCAATTGAGGGATTGTGTGTCCAGGTTGGGCATGATAAGGAGTTTGAGCTGAGGTATATTTTTGGAGATGAATGGAGGGAGTGAGTATAAGGGGTGGAGGGATAAGGTACTTGACCATGTATGCAGATAAGGTGTTGGAGGTATTGCCCACTTTGATCATGTTTTTATTGGCCAACATACTGGTGCCTAACAACACCAGGTGTCAGTTACCATTGAACATGATTAGGTTGGTGTACAAAAATATATAATAGGGGGACCAAATACCATGAATCCTCCTAACCAAGTTAATAATGTACAATAGTACTAAGGTTTCATTTTCACTCATTCATGTAGTCACCTGAGGTCAAAAAAGTACCAATTGAAAAATGAACAACAACAGGCAGTTCAACCTCCTATGGCACCACAAGCATGTGTGTCTCCACAACCTACCAATTCATCATCACCCATCTATTTTTTTTCTAATTCATCCCAACCAATTCACCTTCCAAGCCATCCATATAAATCCATTCATCTTACAAACCATTCACAATGACCCACCATCTCACTAAGTAGTCGACTGACAACTAGCCTCAAAATAACTTCAACAAAACTATCTTTCTATGAGAGAATACAACAATCTCCTCCACATCACGAGGCACTAATGGAAATTTTAAAATCCACTAAAATTCAATCCCAAGACACTAATTCCTTCAATAATTTTATGGGGAGTATTTGAACATGTATGGAACCTTCCATCACATTCTATAATTTTGAAATTAAACCAATTTCATCAGAATCAGTGGATCCTACATTACATATTATGGCTCAAGTTGATAGGAAGTAATTTAAATGAGTTCTAATTGACACTGGATCCTACATCAATATCATCACCACATCTACCCTTCAATATCTCAATCTTCTGCCATCACACATAACCAAATCCACATTCACATTAAGAGCATTCAATGATGCTCTTTTTTCCATAGTTGGCACTATCTTTTACCCATAGAAGTGGGGGTAAAAAAATTTCATACCATGTTCCATATCTTGGAGGGGTCCATGGCTTACAATGTACTACTTGGATGCCCTTGGATTAGGGAGATGAAATGTGTCCCTTCAATATTGTATCAATGCTTAAAATATGTACATGAGATACAGGTTCATTGCATACCAACGAACATTGAACCATTTAAGTACTGCAACTTCATTTCAAATATCTACGAATCCAAACTTCCATCCACCAACCTATTACTCATCCCATAAACCATACCATCCACTAATTATTCATCAAAATATCCTATTCTTGAGGAGCTTCCCATCACTACCCCACATCAAGCTTCCATTTCCACACCCCCACCTTCATCATAGTCGGCTACATGTATCTATGGTCAAACCCAATCCACATCGTCCACATCATCAACATCAACATCACCCATTATCACCACCCATTCATAATAATCCATCCAACATACATACACTACCATTCCATCCATATAAACATCATCAACCATCCATAAAATCCCACAACCAAATCCATATTCATCTCCACCAGCTGATGTCTCACAAGTATATTTAACGGATTATGAGATGCCATTCCAGCACACATTCCTTCCATTATCTGAGTCGCCAATCATTCATGAGTCTTCCACTTCTACATCCACCCCATACACCTCATCCACATCCTCAAAAGTTGTAGTCCACCTCACAAATATTGGTATTGGTGAATACATGGTACAAGATATCCCAATTACACCACTAAGCATACAAACTATTAGGGATTACGGTCATCCATGTGATCCACCCTTATCCATAGGAGCATTGTATACCATGGGTTCAACACCTAATTGGATTAATTTCATATATGAGGGGTCGATTCATCATCCAATCCACCTTCCCTTTCCCTAGAAGAACCTACACAACCAGTCCTTTCTAGCATAGAGTACATGATCGGTTTTCCTTCATGATACTTTCATCGAGTCAATTGGTAAGGATATAGCCTAGGATGACATGAACAGGGTATGCACAAAATCATTGAAACTCCATATCAAGAAGCACATGACCTTTGAATTTTGGGGCTACCACTCTCATTCTTCTACTTCCTCTTTTGAACAAGCTTTTCAAAATCTTCATTTAAATTCAGAAGAGGAAACCACTCATAATGATGACTCTGAGGAATTCAATGATGAATACAATATTTTATCGATAACATCCATTGAATCCAAATATAAATCAACACCAATCACTCCATTCACCGAATAGGATAAACATTATCTTAGAATATTCTCCATCCATCAACCCATTTTCGGTTTGCTTCTCCTCAGGAAGCGAGCTGAACCAACGGTGAACCACCACCTCCACCTCATCCACTTCACCAGAACATCATGTAACATATGTACATAAAAAAATCTTTGCGTTGCATTTGCATGGTCTTATAATTTGTATTTACAAGTGTTTCTTGCTGCTACTCAGGTTTCCAAGGTTCCTTTGTCGATTCCAAGAGATAGGACCAAACCACCCTTCACATTGCCAACTACCATTCCCCACTAAGTCAACATGAATTATGTTGAATTATTCACCCCACTCTGTAATCCATACAATTTGGAAAAACCAATTCCAATTGACATTAGCCTCATTGATATGGAATAAATTTCATCGTCACCATCCTTTGTCAAATTTGTCCTTTTCAAGGAATTGTTAAGAGCTTCTGCTGCTTACATTCCTCCATCACCTTCACCTTTACCTCCATCTTCATATTCATCTTCACCCTCGAATCCTAATGTTTTTCCAAGAAGACATAGAAGAGACTGAACCATAATATTTTGATAATGTCATTGATGAAATTCATATGATCCCAATACCCCATCAACTTGAGGAAGATTCACACATGGCCATTGGAGATACTATAGATGTGAACCTTATTACAGTTGTGGATAATCCATAAATCATTAAACTTGGAAAAATATTAAGAGTAACTTATAGCTCTCCTCAATAAGAAGAAGGGCATATTTGCATAGTCCTATAAAGACATGCATGGTCTTGACCCTAACTTGGTTCTCTATAATTTAACCTTACATCCTGATGCTAAGTCGGTCAAACAAAAACTAAGAAAGTTACATCCTACCATTGCCTTCTTGGTCAAAGAAGAGCTTCAAAAGTTGTTATATGTGGGTTTCATCCAATCCATTGACTATCCTGAGTGAATTTCAAATATGGTGCCCATTCGTAAACCTAATGGGGCGATACACATTTGCATTGATTTTCAACATCTTAGCAAAGGCAATAGAGATACAAACCTTTAGAGCTTAAAATTTATCTTCTTCTGTAAGAGGCCTATTGGCAGATGCATCAATTAAAGGTTGTGTTCCCAGCTGCAAAATGTAATGGCATGATAAAAATAAGTATTGTATTTACTCTTGAAAATTTTAGGTAAGTCAGCCTAGAATATTTCACCCCATGATGTGTTATCAGTTGAGTTAAAATATTGTGTTTATGGCAACTTGCAAACTGATATAAAAAGACTGAAACTATGAATAGGATCTGATAGGGGTAATTATATGCTTTAAATATTGTACTAGGATAAAAATAAATTGAGAGTCAATTTATTTACTTAAGCCTATCTTTAACCTGAACTAACCTACTACCTTGGAATATGTACATTGAGATCATTGATGTCTCTACATTTTCTTGGATAATATTAGACATAATGAAACTTTAAGGCACTAATTGCACTAGATGACTATTCATTAGTCATATGGATCACATATATTAAGATAAAATACAAAGTAAGAGAGAGTTACTAAATATGATGGTTGTGTATTTACTATAACAATGTTGGTTATCCCATTATATGAATTACCTGATTAATAAACCTAGAATCATATAATCACAATTTATCTACCTTGTAAGAGCAGTCATCATTTCTTGGCATTAAAAACCTGAAAAGGTCCAAAGCAACTGATATTAAAGTACTTCCTAGTCAAAACTATTAGTTCATACAAAATATTAACCTCCAAAATAGTGTAGAGCATTTGATAAGAATTTCTTATAATAATTCCACAACTTATTGGGAAGATTTTTCATACAAAATAGTGTAGAGCATTTTATATAAATATCTTATCATAATTTTACACCTTTATTGTGAAGATTGCTTTATGTAGGCATCTAGTTATTCATAGGGGATCCATTGTGAATTGCAAAATATATAGAAGAACTCAATAAATCTCACTTAAATTTACAAATAATAAGCATAAATAAGACAAAGACCTTCAAAATATTGGAGGCATTTGATAAGAATTTCTTATCATAATTTTACACCTTATTGGGAAGACTATTTTAAATAGGCATCTATCTATTCGCAAGGGATCCATTTTGAATTGTGAAAGATATAGAACTCAATAAAGCTCATTTAAATCCATAAATAGTAATCATAAAGAAGATAAAAACAATAGATCCTCAAAATAAGTAGAAAACAAAGGCACAAAACATATAAAAAGGCACTGAAGCAGAAAAAAAAGGAAAAAAGAGTTACACAAATTACAAGATAACTCAAGGAAACAAAATGATTTTTTATTAAGGAAACATAATAATTTTTTATTAAGTACACATCTTGTTTACAGAGACTCCTGGAAAAATGCACAAAGATAAAAATATCAAATCTAAAACAAGTAATATCCCATGCTTGAATAATGATAATTAATACATTCTGATTTTTTAAACAAAAGATTTCATCGATCCAACAAAGGTGACATTACAACATACAATGCATCTTCATGACGTGCAATAAACAAGAAAACACTAATGATAGATGAATGAAACCAAAAATTTCAATGGCATTTTTGAAAAATAAATGGACAATAAAATGCCTTGTTGGGTATTCAAATAAATTTTAGAGCATAAAAGTGGTAGTGGAGACGTTCATTTCTATCTCTTTCTCTTGGAAAAACAATATAACTAGAAATATTTTTAAAGATATCATTCGCATGGGTATTTTACATTTCTCTATTACGATCAACTTTATTGTATAATTTTGAAGAAGCCAATTTTAAAACTTTTTATTGCTTTCCATTGAAATATCACAATAAAGGAAATTTGGTTTTACTTTACAAAATATGTAGTTAAAGAACCTTACAAAAAAATCACTAGTACATTTTTTATTTTACTTATCCTCTAAATTTCCATATCAAGGCCCTGTAGAGCATCAAAATAATGGTCAACAGGTAAAGATTTGATCTCATAATATCCTAGACAAACTCCATTATCTCCTTCTTGTGGTCTTCTATGGAGTCGAGAAAGCTGGTGTTCAATATTTCAGGTAGAAAAGAGAAGACATTATAAATACAGGGGATGGGATTCCTTTCCATATCAAACTATAAACTCGACTGACTTTCCCGCAAATCCTTTTGTTTAGGGTGATTTTTTAGGGCGGTTTTAAATCACCCTCTTAGGGTCTATTAGGGTGGTTTTTTACCATTGTCTTTTAGGCACCCTTAAAATCCTTTTTTGGTGAGGACGATTTTAAACTGCCCTCTTAGGGTCTATTAGGGTGGTTATTTATCGTCATAAATAACCGTCATATTTTAAGCATCGTAAAAGCCTTTTTTGGTGAGGGCAGTTTTAAACCGCCCTCTTAGGGTCTATTAGGGTGGTTTTTTACCGCCATAAAAAACCATCGTATTTTAGCCACCCTTAAAAGTATTTTTTGGTGTAGTGTGTGTCCCTTGACAAATAGAGACGTTCACTTTAAAGCTCTTTTTCTATCTCTCTCAATAGAACAATTAACCTAAACTATATCACTTAAATTGATCACAATTGAGTCATATCTCATTATTCCATTTGAATCACTTCTATCTACATCATCTTCCTATCATGTTTCTCTCTCTCTCTCTCTCTCTCTCTCTCTCTCACACACACACACACACACACACACCCAAAAAAAAAGAAAATAAGATCAAGGCCATGTTATATTTTATATATAGTTTAAACTTTAAATTGTGTAGCCCCCTTTCCTATCCAATCAAAAAATAACATTAGGACTC
This sequence comes from Wollemia nobilis, assembly GCA_028583015.1. Classification (NCBI taxonomy): domain Eukaryota; kingdom Viridiplantae; phylum Streptophyta; class Pinopsida; order Araucariales; family Araucariaceae; genus Wollemia; species Wollemia nobilis. Next base: position 2,953,974 of record JAQPPZ010016862.1, read on the forward strand.
TCCATGTAGACATATACTTAAATACAGGTAAGCCATCTTATGGGAACTTAATCCCAACTAAAATTGAAATATAAAGTTACAACTCAACAAGAATCTTAATGTAGTGGCAAATAGGATTGTGACAAGGAAACCAATGAGAATAGTGTTGATAGCTTATCTAAACTGGTAGCAAAAACTGAGTCTTTTATCACTCTTAAACTAACGAAAGGTGTGATGGTTTAAGCAAGCCAATAATTGGGAACTAAAGTTTATTTAAATGCATGTGATAGGATTGAACATTATTTTAGCACCATCATATTTACCCACATTCATTGGTAAGGAAATAAGATTGTAGATTTCCTAGCCAACATGGTAGTAGATCTACAAGTTGAGAGATCAATTATGGATCATATGGAGTCATTGTTCCACTTTAACATACATGATGAAGCAACACAAAAATCATAGACAAGAAAAGATATCACGGAGCTTCATTGCACCCATATCCTTTTATAATTTTATGATTAATGTTAGGTCAAATGGCTTGTTTGAGTAGAACCATGATTGCTTATGTCAATCAGAATCACATTTTGTGACCAAGCTACTTGTTATGCAGACTGACAACACTCTCATTTTGGATATTCAGGTTAGAAAGTGGTAGGTATTAATAGAGAGGTAGCATTCCATTGAGCATAATATCATTATTAGGATTGGTACATCAAAATTCATTTCCTTATTTTATGGTTTTCCCTAGATGCATTTGTAGTTGGAGAAACTAGTGGTAGATTATGTTTCCTTTTCCATAATTTTCTATGTGTGTTAGGGATCATAGTGATGATAATGGGGGTATAGAAGCATAATGCCAATGGAGATAGGAGCAGGGATGGACCAAGCAAAAATATTGGACCTCATTATTCATAGTATTAGACCATAGTGATGAAACTATCGATAAATATACAAGTACTAGCAAGTTGGCAAGCCGAGTGATCCCAGCTGAGTCATTTTGACCCTTGCTCAGTCTATTTCTACAAAATCTACCATATTTCATATTTTTTGTATTTACCAAGTCATCGCCTAGTTTTTCCTCAATTTTCACCCCAAGCTCAAACTTAGGTCAAAAAATAGACTTGTTGAATCCAACTCTAGGCCATGGCTTAGATGGCAGAAAGTAAACAAAGAATTAAAGTGATATTCTTGACTGTTGATGAGAGAGCAGCTAATGAATGAATAGGTGGCTCATGATGAGATCCATATGGGTTTTAATTTTAAAATAATGGCTTAGGTATGGGTCAAGTAAATCTAAAATTCCCTAAACCCTAACCATATGCATAGGAGATAATACCTCCTTTGAGCTACTATTGCTTTATGCATGAATATTAGCATGTGAAAAACAATCATGGACCATAACCAAAAGAATCATGGCAAACTACTATATAAACTATGTAAAACCTTAAAGGTTAATTAGATATATACTAAAATATTGAGTAAATAAGAACTGTTGTTACAAACAAGAAGTTGGAGGAAAGATGAGGTTATACAAGCAACTTGTGGAAAAGAAAGATGTTCATTATTTTATGATGCATGTGCTGCTTTAAAGCATGAACTTATAATATAAAGAGATCATGTTAACCTACACATAAAAATTACCAGCAAAATGGGCATAGAGACCCTCAATAACAACTGAGGAGTTTCCATGAGAACGCTTCCAAAAGGTTTGTGATGTGATGTTTGTAGTGGGCATCAGTAATCCCGATGAAGATGAAAATGAAACCTGGTCTTGCCTCTCTTGTTATAGTTTATTATGTTAGGCTTCAAGTACTATAGCATATAACTTGATTCATAGCTAGTTGTATATTAGAAAGTTTTATAGCTTTTTTATTTAGTTGGCATCCTATAGACAACACAATGCTAAAAGAAAGAAATAACAAAACTCAAAAGAAAGAACAAACCAAAGAAATAATTGTCACAATTAAAATGGAGAAATGGGAAAAGAATATTATCTTCTAGGAAGCAATCAATGCAACATTTAGACTAAATTATCCTGACCAAGAAATTGTCAATACTAACAAAAATGCAAACTTCCATCCCATAAGATAACAAAATTAAATTTCCAATACCATCACAAATTGTGAGTGAGAAAAGATTCTTGGCAACCATTCTTGTCTATTTTGCAAGAAACTCATAGGTGGTCTCATTTTCGTGTTTTTGAAACTTCAAAACTCATAAAATCCTTGTAAACTATTGGAGAGTCACCATCTTTTTTTTTTACATGGTCGAATCGGTAGCCGCCACAAATCCGAGAAGGTTGTTTGGATTTTTATGGCCACCACAGTATTCTACGTTGTCCGCCCTAGAAGCCGTGACATAGATATTCATGCAGTCCACCTCTATAAACACCATGCCATGATCATTTTAAAGAGACTCACCATATTGACTTCCAACATTTCCTAACATTTTTTAGAGACATTTCCAATGTTTTCAAGGGCATTTTAAACACTTATCATCTTGAATAAAAGGAGGAGTCCTAAGTTGATATTTTAGAGATTTTGTGGATATGAGGCCCACATGGTATAGACATGCTCCGCTTTAATAAAAATTAAGTTACTATAAAAAGAGGTCTAAGATGAGGAAAAAGGAAAAAAAATTGATGATGACTAGAAAATAATCATAGGATAGGATCAATGAAACCAGAGAATCTAAAAATCTTCAGCAACAAAAGGGAATTGAGGTACATATATATTCCTTCACATGATGAAGTGAAAATAAATAAATAAATAATCTAGTTTTATTGCATTCTAATATTTGTCTTGTATCTTGCAGAAAAGAACAGTAAACAAGAGGGCAAACAAAATATTGGATATTGATTCTAAAAATCTGGACTTAGATGCTTCCATGGCTACAACATACCTTGAGGATGATAAAATTTCTCCTCCTACACCTATTGTTAAACTCACAAGAGTTAATTCTTCTTAACATAGCCACCGGTTTGTTCATGAAATAATCACTCCCTATGCCACGAGAGTTTAATTTACTACATCAATCTCATAATTTTCGGTGGATTTAACATAGCCACACACTCAAATCCAGTTACTGCATTTCAAACCCTACATGACCACATGAATTGAATTGATGCATGATAGAAAAGAGAAGACATTAAAAATACATGGGATTTTCTCGTGCATCCTTTATATTTATTTTTAGGTGAGACCCTAAGAGGGCAATTTTAAACCACCCTCTTAGGTTTTATATATATATTTTTAGGTTGAGACCCTAAGAAGGTGGTTTTAAACTGCCCTCCTCTTAGGTTATTTTACTAATATGGCGGTTTAAAATTGATCTCTTAGGGTCTTTATATATATATATATATATTAAAGGGTGGTTTTAAACCACCCTCTTAGGGTCTATTAGGGCATTTTTTTACCACTGTAAAAAATCTTCATCTTTTAGGTGTTGTTAAAAGCTTTTTTTGATTAGGGTAGTTTTAAACCTCCCTCTTAGGTCTATTATGGTTGCTTTTTACCATTGTAAATGTTAGTTTTTGATTCCACATACAATGGGAGATAGCGATCAAAATATACAGAATAATAAGAAATAAAGTAAATCTGTGAGATGATTGAAATATGCTATAAATAGAAATGATGAAAAAATTACAATAGTAGCTATGGAGGAAATAAACACTCCATGATATAAGATACTACTTCATGAATGAGCTCTGAGCTTATAGCTCACACACACTACACTACTGCCTATCTACCACATACTGACTTTAATACACTGACTTCGATCTACTGACTTTGATCTCTACCTTCTACATCTATGGTCTTTATATAGGAAGATAAGTTCCTTGGCCAACACTCTATCTAGTTGTACAAGTGGACACCTTGCACATTATAGTTTGCACATTGATACTTGTGCATTTATTACATTGCATGAAGTAACTAGATAACTTCCTCCTAAGTAACCTAATGTCCTAAGTATGTACCAAGGAAGGTACATTTACATGACCCAAATAATGTAATATACTCAATTTATAACACCCCCCTATATTACAATATTTGGGTATTGAAGAATTTAGTCTTCAATGTGGATCTTCTTCTATCTGATGGGTTTGAATTAGATCTTCTTATTTGAAATTATCTTTGGCTTCTTCAGTAGTTGCTTCAGTCTTCAGATGATGTAAAATAGGCCGAAGCTATAGACCCTTATTTTAGTTGACCTTGAACTGTATTCCTACTTCATTGGGTTCATATCCTTCTTCTTCCTTAGCTTTGCCTTTGAATTTGGTCTCTACATTTTCATAGGTGGTTGTGCTACTACTTGGTTCTTGCATGGGGGATTATCCTTTCTTATCTTCAATCTGTACATATGATTCTAAACAACAACTTAGGGAATCATGATAAGATTTTGAGTTAGTAGAACTTGAAGTATCAATTTTGCACGAGGATTGAAATAAATTTTCTAGATATGACTCACTTAGTTTTGCCTTCTTTTTTAGTAGTTCTATCAATCCCTTTTGTTCTACATTTTCATTCTTGAAGTGTTTATATATGAGTAAAGCCATATATAATATGCTCACAAGATCTAAGAAAAATGTAACATCACTTTCTCCATTGCCAATAGCTTCATTGAGATGTGTTTGAAGATAGCATATCATATTGTCATAGTTATCTTCTAAGGCTTCACTATGGATTATTTTAGAAGTTAGATCTATCATTATTTCCAATTTCAAGAGTAGATTCATGATCCCAAGCTTTATGGCACTAACTTTTTCCTTATTGATGTTTGCAATATTTTTTAAGGTAGAAATCCTTATGGCTCCCTATTAGGATATATGATCTCTAATAGAAGTATATAAGCTTGATTTGATAAAACCTATATTAATCCTTGATTTTTGTAGGCTTTCTTATGTCTCCCTAGTAATGAGAACGAGTAATCTTAAGGATTTTTAGGTTTTGTAGATAGATTATATATTGCTAATGGATTTGAAACTTGATAAACAATAGATTCTTCTATTACCAAGTTTTGTAGAATTCCTTATGACTCCATAGTATATTTTGGACAAGATATAAAGTGCTTTCGTAAGTTATAGTTCAATCTTGGTATATTTTGTAAAGTTTTGTAAATGCTAAAATCAACTTGTATTGTCCTTATTGCTCCTATTAAACTAAGCACTTTTCCTAGATTTCAAGAGGTTTTAATGTTAGATATTTTGTCTCGATTTGAGAAGATTTGGGACAAGTAAATATTATAATTTCCAACCTTTAATTTTTTTTGATAAAACTCTTATAATGGTCCTTTGAGATTTGATTTTAATTTTTCTAATTTCCAATAAATCAATTTGTAGTAGTAGACCTTATGACTCCCAAATTTGGAAAATTAGAAAAGATAATAATGTTTGCAAACTCTTAAATAGTTCAACCTAAGTAGAAGCCCTTATATCCCCTAGGTTAGCTTGCAAATAGTATTTTTATTTTTGGTAATTTATCTCTTATATCTTTTGCTTTCTCAACCATAAAGTTTATCCTTGAAATTATAAACTTATATCTCCTATGTTTGAAAGAAATATTAATGAGATAGTTCTCTTACCTTATCCCCTTGACTTCACACTTGAATGGCACTGGTTTTGAATGAAATATAACAGTCCTTTTATGTACCCTTTCTACGGTGCTTGACTTGATGAATATGAATGGCCAAGTGTGGTATGGCTAAGTGAGAAAAATTTGGGCTTGCTCTTCAATGCTTGGAGAGTATATGTTGACCTTCTTCTATGGAGCCTTAAATGCTCCTTGCTCTCCTTCTTCCATGATGTGCTTGAGACTGGATTGACTATGCTATTCCTCCTATCCTTTGACTGCACTTTGCTCTCCACTTCACTTTGTAGACTTTGAGCATAAATTATGTCCTTTCACTCTATCTTAATTGTATTTAATGGTAGTCAATGATGGACAAGTGGAACCTACATTTCTTGAAAGCGCGGCTACTTCTTATTGTAACGTTGTTGCACCGATCGTTACTCCTTTGTAACATATTTAAACTTGCTTTGAACATTTATCTCTTGAGTGTTAGAGATATGAAAACCATTAGGGAATATTATACCTAGTGGTATTTAGTCCTCTTGCATGGTACTTTTGATGTAACACCTCCAAGAAGGAGATATTAACTCCTTCAGTTATCTTCCTCCTTAGATTACTTTAATTTCTTGAGTAGCAAGCAACGTATTCTCTTCTACAGGTAATTTGTGAGCCACCTTGGAGCTTCAAATGATGATGATGTAGGTCTTTTGCTTCCCTTTGTTGATGTTATTTCTACTGTAGCATCTATTCTTCTTTGTGTGCTTATACCTTCGTTGTACTCCTTGTTCATGTTGATAGAGGTGAAGATTGATGCATCTAAATGCTGGATGTACTCTGTCTTCCTTTTTTATGTAAATATATTTTTATCCTTGCTATGGTTTACGTAAATAATTTTGATACAATTCCTTTGGCTTACGTAACTAACCTTGGTAATCTTTTTGTCATTTACGTAAAATCTTCCTTTGTCTTGTAGATCCAAACCTGGAGAGAATGCCCTTTTGTTGTTGGAGAACACTCGATCCTTTGGACCTTCTCTTGGATGTATTTTTCCCTGTACTTGTTGTGCCTATTGTGGCACCTTTAAATCTTCTCCTTTCCCCATATTTGATGTATTGTAGAAGTGCAATACCATGTAAAATTTACATGTATATGGAGCATTTTTATTGCACATTTTCTTGCACTCTTTTGCAGGTCTGAGATTCTAATTTTGTGGCAGATTAGTGAGTGAAAAACAAGGGTTTTGAGGATGTCTCTTTGGCTAGACTCCTTACACTATTTGCTTGGATGATTGATGGTGAATCCAAGCCTTGTAAATGCTATAGAATAGAAGATTTATTTTAGTTGCACTAACCCTAAGTGCTTTGGATTTGAGACTCACCAAGTCTCAATATTTGAAGCTTCTTTTTGGTTAGCTTTTCTTTGCATGTACTAACCAACTTTGGTGGATTATTTTGGCCACTATGAGTTGCAGGTTTCTATGCTTTAAGAGTGTCTTTAGACACTTGATTAAAACTAGATTTTGTAGCCTTTATTTCAAAGCATAAAACTAATTTCTTTTGAGAGTAATAATAGTGTAAATGAATCTAAAAAATTCTACTTTTAATGCACTAATAAATTACACCTTATCACTCCAATATACTCTCAAGAAAATGCACTTAATAAATTCACTGCAACTAATCAAGAATAATTTGAAATGATCCTTCAAGAATTATTCTGCAAATTTATTATAAGCAAGATATTAGGATATAGTCTTCTTTTTCTTTCCAAAGTAGATAATAGTCTAGTTGATAGATTATTGAAATTCTAGAATCTAATCAACTCCTAATGTGCAAATTAACCTTAAAAATAAACTTTATTTTTGCACACTTGAATACTGTAATACAAATATCTTTTTTGTAACTTTAATCAAGATTAATTTGCTTGAATAAATCTGATAAGTAATCCAACTAATGAATCTACTTGCACCGATAGTTGCTTACCTTTTTCTGAATGCTTTTGTAACTCTTTTTTTGCTTTTGTAGAGGATGTAGATCTTGGTGCCTAAGATCACCAAGTTGCTACCTTGAGTAGGATCTTTTAGCTTTTTGTAGATTGTTTTGAACAACTCCTTCACCAAATGATGGTCTCAAAATTTCTTTCACATTTGATGACTTTGATCTCCTCTTGTAATATCCTCCTTCTGCTATAGATTTGGAGAATTTTGTATCTTTAAAGTAGTTACCTCTTGCTGTAGGAGGTAATATTCAAATCTCCTATGTTTGATAAGCTTATTCTACCTTCAATTCTTCTTGTAAAATTTTCATTTCAAGAAAGATATTCTTCTCAAGATTTTGAATATCTTGAGGTCTTCACTGGATTCTTCTTCCGCTCGGATTTGGCACTCCTTGCCAAATTCTCCTCCTCTTGGGCTTGTTGTTATATGGTGATAATTGTCCCAAGTCTTGCACTATTAGGGGCTTCTCCTTAGTAGTGGATTTATCCAGTGAGTTTTCCTTTGATGATTTCTTTAGAAAGGCTCTCCTAGCCTTTTACTGGATGCTCATAGAGACACTATCAAGATCTTTGATCTTGCAGCTTCTTCTAGTCTTCCTTGAGATCTTATCTTCAATATTATACTTTTGGAAGTGTTGGTATTGATATCTTCCCCTGGATCTCTAATTTTGCTACTTTTGGATTCGAGCAGGACTCTCCTATTCCTTATTCCTAGTCTAGAATTTCTTTAATGAGATTTGCTCCTGATCTCTTTTGCTTCAGGTGTTGGATTGATTCTAAAGGGGCTTTTCTTCCTAACTTTTTTGTTGGAATCTTTCCCAACTTACTAGATATCCTTTACCTATAGCAAAAATATTAGTACTAAAATTTGCTTTTGAATTAGATACTCTCTTCTGGAATCTTCTTCAGGATAAAGGTATCTATGGCTTGTTTCAATATCAAGGTTTTTGTGGCCCGTTATTCAATATCAAGGCTTCTATGGCCTTTTCTTCTAGATCAAGGCTTATATGGAATTTTCTTCTAGATCAATGCTTCTATGGCATTTTCTTCTAGATCAAGGCTTCTATGGCATTTTCTTCTATATCAAGGATTCTATGGCCTTTTTCTTCTTGTGAAGTTCTTCAATCTATCAATGGAGATATCCTGTCTCTAGACTTCACCATGATTCTTTTCTAGAATTTTCTTCTAAAGTATTCTCCTTTATACAACAACTAATATCTGCACTATGAAGGCACTTTGACCTTCAAGCAACGAAGTTGAGGTCTCCTAGATTTCTATTGTAGGAGGTGTCCCAATCATCTGATTATTAATTCCCTATAATAAAAGAAACTTTTAAGTATTTCCAGATATCTGAGCTTCACTAGTTGATTCATCAACCTAGTGGATCAAATGTTGAGTCCTTGTCTTCACGAGTATTCCTTCAACTCTATGGAAAGACTCTAGTCTTATGCAATATTAGTATTTCTAAAACCAAAATTTTAGTCCTCACTTGTAACACTTCCTAATTCTACCACCTAGACTCTTTTGAATATTTTTGATAGTGATTGGTCTAATGGTACATCATGTTCTCAAAAAACTTAGGATTAGTAATAATGATGGTTTCCCTATAGACATACTGTGGCTTGATCTATTGTAGCTCTGATAACACTGTTAGATTTTGATACCACATACAATGGAAGATAGCAATCATAATATGCAGAATAATAAGAAAAAAATTAAATCTGTGAGATGACTGAAATATGCTATAAATAGAAATGATGAAAAAGATTACAATAGTAGCTATGGAGGAAAAGGAAACTCCATGATATAAGCTACTACTCCATGAATAAGCTCTGAGCTTATAGGTCACACACACTACAGTACTGCCTATTTACCACACACTGAATTTAATACACTGATTTTGATATACTAACTTTGATATCTATCTTCTACATCTATGGCCTTTATATAGGAATATAAGTTCCTTGGCCAACACTCTACCTAGTTGTACAAGTGGATACCTTGCACATTGACACTTGTGCATTTATTACATTGCATGAAGTAACTAGATAACTTCCCCCTAAAGTAACCTAATGTCCTAAGTATATACCAAGGAAGGTACATTTACATGACCCAAATAATGTAATATACTCTATTTCTAACAAAAAAAACCATAATCTTTTAGGCACCATTAATTTTTTTTTTGGTGAGGGCGATTTAAAACCACCATCTTATGGTCTATTAGGGTGGTTTTTTACTACCGTAAAAACCATCATATTTTAGTCACCCTTAAAAGCCTTTTTTGGTGTAGTGAAACCCTATTTGTACCCAAATTTGGATCATTTATTACTCTCAAAGTGAAAGCACCTGATCATGAGTGATAGCATTGGTGGAACTATCATGAACTAGCAATGCTTTTGCAAAATATTTCAATTTTGACCTTTTCTTTCTCATTTTTTGACCTCAACAGTCATAAATTGAAATCACCACTAACACTATTACCTCTCATTACTTTTTAATATCACATGCAAAAACCAAGAAATTTAACTTTTTTCCTCTCAAGCCATCCACCATTAATAAACCACATCCTAAAATCTAATCTGTAGCTCTTGCAAGAAATCCCAAATCCATGAATTATCATTCTCATATTTTGCTATTAATGGCTTCTTGATCTATTTTCAAATTCTTACCTTCTTAAATATTTTCATCTTTAATACCATTCTTCCTCCAAGGATCCATGAATTCCTATAAATCTAGAACTTAGGAGAGCTCAATCCATGGTCTTTTGAAAGCAATGAATTTATGCCAAAACCTCTCTAGAACCATAGAAATCAAGCATTATGCATGGAAATATTATGCTAAAATTTTACCATAATATTATGGACATACTTGTAAGCACTCAATCTCTTATTCTTACAAGCATCTATGCACCCAAGCAAGTCTCCATCCAAGTCTACAAGTTCTCAAGCAATCATAAAGTCATCAAGCTTCAAAAATTCAGTCCCACAAGGTCAAGCATTCAAGTGCCACCAACAAGCAAGTTAGTAATCTTTTAATAAGCTTCCAACAAGGGAAAAATAACCTTGTGTCTTGGGTTATTATCTTTTCCCTTATTTGCTTTTGGATCTTCCTTGTCCTTGTAGCTTTAAGATTTATATTTTACATTTAGAACTAATCTTCCATCTTGCATTTAGTTTATCTTTTATTTTATCATTTAATTTTTATTTGAAGTAAAGCTTTATTTTTCTACTATTTGATAGGGCCTTTATACTCCCAAGTCATATCCCTTCATCATAGTCATTATTACTTAGGTTATTTTGCATTAATCTCATTGTGATGCTCTCAAGAGCTAAAGCACTGCTAGACTACAGGTCGATGGAGCTATTTCTCTCTGGTTTACATAAAGTGAAAGCTCTAAATGTGTTATCATGACCCAATGGTGCTTTCACCACCTAATATTTATTTCATACACTTTTTCAACTTATCCTTTCTATTTTTTTTGAATAGGGGCCTAATTTTTCAAGGAAGTCTAACATCCTTTGTTAGCTCAGATAAACCCCTTTGTCATTAAATTTATCTTTTTCTATCTATTTTGTAGGTTAAGTGTGTTGGCAATTTTGGGTACCTTGGGTACATTGCATTTGCTCAAGTGTATAAGTTGTCATTGATGTCAAGAAGATTTTTGAAGGAATTTGATTTGATGTAAAATAATTTGTTTTGATGAAGGTTTCGGCATGACAGGTTCGAAAGAAAGTTAGAAAAATGTCGCGATATCGCGACATGTCGCATTTTCGTGACTTAAGCAAGGAGAGAAAGATTTTTAGAAAAGTGTCGCGATATCGCGACATGTCGCAGTTTCACGACTCAAAGAGGAGAGAGAATGTTTGGAGTCAAAAATGTCACGATTTCGCGACATATTGCAAGGAAGGTTGAACGGACGGAAAAGTGTCGCGATTTCGCGACATGTTGCAGGAGAGAGAGTCCGAAAGAAAAAGTGTCACGATTTCGTGACATAATGCAGGAGAGAGAGTCCGGGAGAAAAAGTGTCACGATATCGCGACATGTCGGGTTTTCGCGACCCGAAGAAAAGAAAAGCGCTAAGGAGAAAAAGTGTCACGATTTCGTGACAAGTCAGAAGACAAAGTGGAAGCAAGATAAAGTGTCACGATTTCGCGACATGCGTAGATGAAAATGTTCCAAGTAAGAACTATCACGATTTCGTGACATGCAGCAAAGGGAAGATTCTGAAATGAGAAGCGTCATGATTTCACGACAGGTTGCAGAGAAGTCGTACGAAAGCTGAAAGCGTCACGATTTCGCGATAGGCTGCAAAGAAAACGTACGGAAGCTAGAAGTGTCGTGATTTCATGACAAATTCAAGGAGGAAGAGCTCAAAGGCAAAAGCGTCACGATTTCATGACATGTTCCATTTTCGTGGGCGTAAGGCAGAGAAAAACACAAGGCAACGAAAGTGTCACGATTTTGTGACATGTTCCGTTTTCGCTAGTGCAAGCAGACAAGAGTGCAAGGAAGAGAAAGTGTCACGATTTCATGATAGATTGAGATGGCAGCATACGGATGGAGAAAGTGTCATGATTTCACGATAGAAACTGAAAGCATGTCTTCCATAGGTGAAGTGTCACGATTTCATGACAAAAGCAGAGAGGAAGGCTATGAAGACAAAAGTGTCACGATTTCGTGACAAAAGCAGAAAGGAGGTCGACGAAGGGAGAAGTGTCACGATATCACGACAAAAGCAAAGTTGATGCTGACTAAGTCAGAAGTGTCGCGATATCACGACAAGAGCTTAGTGGAAGTCGACAAAGGTAGTTGTGTCGTGATATCACGACAAAAGCCAAAAGAAAGTGTACGGTTGCAAAAGTGTCACGATATCGCGACATGTTGTAGTTTCACGACAGAAGCTACAGAAGAGTTGCAGAGGCAATGAGGCCGACAAAGTTAAATTTGGGTCGACGAAGATTAGGGTTTGCAGCCGACGTAGTTTAGGGTTGTGCAGTCGACTAAGATCAAGGTTTGATCTTGAAAGCGTTAGTATAAAAGGAGGGCTATTTGGAGAGTTGAGTGTGTATTGAGAAATCGTCGAATGTGCATCGAAGTGTGCGAGATGCAGTCGAAAGAGCACAGAGAGCACAGAAGTGGGGAGATGATGTCGAAGCATGCAGAGTGAGCGCAATAGGAAAAGATGAATGAGGACATTTGTGCTAGACCGAAGGACTGTGTTTAGTGCAAATTCGAGGACCAGCTTTGGAGGTGATAGAGTTGAGGACAGAGGTCTCCAGCCAGAGCAGGGAGGACAGGTGTCTTCTATGGATAGAGTTCCATTTGCTAAGGGCAGCGGAGGCAGAGGTTTTCTAGAGGATCACCAGCCAGAGCAGAGCTAGGGGATCGGTGTCTCCTGTGGGTTGGTGCCCATGAACTCGAGATTAGGGGATTGGTGTCTCCTTTGGGTTGGTGCCCATAAACATTGTAATCGGGAAAGGTATTCCCATAATTTGGATTGATAAAATTTAGTGAAAGATTTTATCCGTGGATGTAGCCCAACCATTTTGGGTGAACCACGTTAAAATGGGTCTTCAATGTGTGATGCTTTCTGTCTTGATTAATGTTGTGTTGATGCCTCTGCTATCTAAAGTTAAAATTATTAATTGCTTAAGTCTTATACTGTTCACCCCCCCCTCTCAGTATAAGCTTGTGTTCTTCAATTGGTATCAATAGCGGGTCTCTCCAGAAAGAGCCTAACAGCTTGGAGAAGGATCTATCAGAGGAACATACAGATTCAGAAAGAAATGAAGAGGTTGAGTTCGATCTCAAAGGTGAATTCTTCTTGGCTCTAAGAAAGCTTGAGAAATTCAGGGAAGAGAATTTTGTTCTCAAGTATCAATGTCAGGAAGAAGAGATAGCAAGATCAAAATTGTCTCAAAGTGTTATAGACTTCAAAATTCTAGCTGAAGAAGGGAAAAAGGTTGAACAGGTTCTGATAGAGGCTCTAAAAGGAAAGGAAGCTGATTGCGAGAAACTAGAAGAAGAGGTTATGTCTCTTAGAATGAAGTTGGAACAATTGGCTCTCAGATAGAATACTCCATGTGTAAAGCAAAAGAAGGATGGTATCACCATTTATGAAATAGGGTCTTCAAGCAAGATCAATCTTCATCCCGAAGAGCGGTGGATTCCAGCTTGGTCACAAGAAGAACAACCATCCAAGGCATCAAAACAAAGTTACATAATACTTTCCATGGCTATTGTTTTTCCTGCAAGAAATTTGGTCACAAAGCTATGCATTGCAATAAGTCTTTGAATAGCCATAGTAAGGAAAATGTTAACTCTTTTGCACCTCTTATGAATAAAAATGTCATGTGTTACAAGTGCAAGAATTTTGGGCATATAGCAAGGATGTGCTGTTTGGATAAATCTAGCCTTGAGTTCACTAAAAGGAGAAATGAGATCAAATCTAAGTCAATGATAGTTCAAACTGCTTTTCATGCTCAAGACAAAATAGAAAAATGGTATCTTGATAGTGGTTGTTCAAAACATATGACTGGTGAAAAGGAAAAGTTTTTGGTCTTAAAACAAACAAACAGAGGAACAGTCAGTTTTGGAGATAATAGGTCAGCTAAAATATGTGGTAAAGGGACTCTTAGTTTGGATGGGAAATCCAAAACAGAAAATGTGCTTTATGTAGAAGGCCTAAGACATAATCTTCTAAGTGTGAGTCAACTTTGTGATCAAGGGCACATAGTATCTTTCTTTTCGGATAGATGTGAGATAAGTAAAGAAAAAAATGGAAAACTCATTGCGAGTGCTACAAGGACTCCAAACAATCTTTACATGCTGAGTGAGATAAAAAGGGAAAAGTGTTTTCTAACTCAAGAAGATGAGAGTTGGCTATGGCATAAAATATTGGGGCATTTGAGCTTTGATAATCTTGTCAATATTAGTAACAAGGAAGCAGTTAGAGACTTGCCCAAAATAAAAAGGCCCCATAATATCATTTGCGGTCCCTGTCAACATGGAAAACAGACTAGAACCAGTTTCAAATCAAAAGGGTATACTTCTTCAAAACCATTGGATCTTATTCATACTGATTTATGTGGCCCCACCAAAACTCAGAGCATTCAGGGAGAAAGCTACTTCATGCTGTTTATAGATGATTATTCTAGAATGACTTGGGTTACTTTTCTCAAAGAAAAATCTGAAGCTTTTGAAAAATTTAAAGCTTTCAAAGAAATGATTGAAAATGAGACTCACAAGAGAATCAAATGCTTAAGATCGGACAGAGGAGGAGAGTTCACTTCAAATGAATTTGTGGAATACTCGTGAGCAACAAGGAATCAAAAGAGAATATTCAAGCAGCAAGAACTCCTCAACAAAATGGAGTAGTTGAAAGGAAAAACAGAACTATTGAAAATATGGCTAGAGCTATGTTAAATGAGTCAAAACTCTCGGATGGCTTTTGGAAAGAGGCAGTCAAGACAACAGATCTACATTATCACCAGGGCCCAACTTAGAGTCAATCATCATAAAACTCCTTATGAGTTGTGGAAAGGAAGACCAACTACAGTAAAATACTTCAAAGTGTTTGGGAGTAAGTGCTTCATCAGAAGGGAAGATCAGAATCTGGGTAAGTTTGATCCTAGGTGTGATGAGGGAATCTTTCTTGGATATTCCAATAGAAGCAAGGCCTACATATGCTTCAACAAAAGAACGCATACAGTCGTAGAGAGCATAAATGTAACAGTTGATGAAAAGACAGGGATAAGAGAACCAGTCAAGGAACTCAGTGATGAAATTTGTCAAGAAGAATTCAGAGAGGTTTCAGATGAAGAAGAGGAAAGACAACAATTGCTTCCCAAAACTCCTTCACGATATGTTCAGAAACATCATCCCAAAGATTTGATCATTGGTGATCCAAACAGCAGGAAAACAAGAAGAAGAGTCATTCCTTCACACGATTCTACAAATGTTTCATTATTATCTCAGATTGAGCCAAAAGATTTCAATGAAGCATGTGCAGATAAATTTTGGGTAAAAGCAATGGATGAAGAGCTAAATCAAATAGAGAAAAGTGAAACTTGGGATTTGGTTCCAAGACCTAAGGACAAGAATGTCATTGGCACAAAATGGATATTCAGAAATAAACTCAATGAGGATGGAAAGATTGTCGAAAACAAAGCTAGGTTAGTCTGCAAAGGTTATGCTCAAGTAGAAGGTGTTGATTTCGAAGAGACGTTCACTCTTGTTGCTCGTCTTGAAGCTATCAGAATGTTTTTGGCCCTTTCAAGCTTCAAATCATTCAAGGTATATCAAATGGATGTAAAGTCAGCTTTTCTAAATGGGGTGTTGGTAGAAGAAGTCTACATAGAACAGCCAGAAGGAGTGTCTCTCATAGAACAATCAGACTATGTGTGTAAACTGAAAAAGGCCTTATATGGGTTAAAGCAAGCACCAAGGGCGTGGTACTCAAGACTTGACAGATTATCTTCATGAGCAAGGCTTCAGGAAAGGCGTGGCAGATAGCAATTTGTATATTAAGAATAAAGATGATGATATGTTGATTATGGTTGTCTATGTTGATGATATTATTTTGGGGGGAAATAATACTCAGATGTGCAAAGTTTTTGCTAACACCATGCAAAAGGAATTTGAGATGTCCATGATTGGAGAGCTGTCATTCTTTTTAGGTCTTCAGATTGCTCAATCAAAAGACGGTGTATTTCTCTCTCAAGGAAAGTATATCAAAGAAATGTTGAAGAAATTTGGGATGATGGACAGCAAACCAGTATGTACTCCAATGATTACAGGGTGCAAGATGAGTAAAGATGATGAATCTCCAACGGCAGATCAGAGATTGTACAGATCAATGATTGGTAGCTTATTATATGTTACGGCTACTAGACCAGATATCATGCAAGCAGTTGGGTTAGTAGCAAGATTTCAGGCAGCTCCAAAAGATTCTCATGTTACAGCAGTTAAGAGGATATTCAGATATCTGAAGGGCACTATGGACTTTGGGCTTTGGTATCCCAAAGGTGATGATTTCACCCTCATGGCCTATACAGATGCAGATTGGGCAGGCAGTACTGATGACAGGAAGAGCACTAGTGGTGGAGCATTCTTTCTGGGAAAGAGTTTGGTTTCTTGGCTAAGTAAGAAACAACCTTCAGTTTCCTTATCTACAAGCAGAGGCTGAATACATAGCAGCAGTGGTCGGGTGTACACAGGTTTTATGGATGAAAACCACCTTGGAGGATTTCAAAGTCAAGCATGAACAACCCATCTCCATATTTTGCGATAATACGAGTGCCATAAGTATTTCCAAAAATCCGGTAATGCACTCAAGGACAAAGCATATTTCCATCAAGTATCACTTTCTAAGGGAGAAAGTGCAAGACAAGCAGGTCAAGCTAGAGTATGTGCCTACTAAAGAGCAGATTGCGGATATCTTCACCAAACCTCTTCCAAGAGATACGTTTGAGTATCTAAGGGAGAAATTGGGAGTTGTACTCCCACCCTAGAATTAATCACCTCATCAGGAGGTGGGGGAGGGACCAAGCTAAGAGGCTCATTCTTAGTCCCGAGCCCCAAAGGTGACCCTTTGCCATTGATGACAAAGGGGGAGAGATATGAGTAAGGGGGAGAGCTTCAAGTGAAGAGGAAAGCTTCAAGTCAGGGGGAGCAAAACTTCAAAGGAAGATTCTCAGTTGTGGGCAGTTTCTCAATTGTTAGCACAGTTGGTTTCAGTTTTGGCTCGTGAGACGTGTTTTCAGTAAAGGTTTGCCATCAATGACAAAGGGGGAGATTGTTGGCAATTTTGGGTACCTTGGGTACATTGCCTTTGCTCAAGTGTATAAGTTGTCATTGATGTCAAGAAGCTTTTGAAGGAATTTGATTTGATGTAAAATAATTTGTTTTGATGAAGGTTTCGGCATGACAGGTTCGAAAGAAAGTAAGTTAGAAAAATGTCGCGATATCGCGACATGTCGCATTTTCGTGACTTAAGCAGGAGAGAGAAAGCTTTTTAGAAAAGTGTCGCGATATCGCGACATGTCGCAGTTTCGCGACTCAAAGAGGAGAGAGAATGTTCGGAGTCAAAAATGTCACGATTTCGCGACATATTGCAAGGAAGGTTGAACGGATGAAAAAGTGTCACGATTTCGTGACATGTTGCAGGAGAGAGAGTCCGAAAGAAAAAATGTCATGATTTCATGACATAATGCAGGAGAGAGAGTCCGGGAGAAAAAGTGTCGCGATATCGCGACATGTCGGGTTTTCGCGACCCGAAGAAAAGAAAAGCGCTAAGGAGAAAAAGTGTCACGATTTCGTGACAAGTCAGAAGACAAAGTGGAAGCAAGATAAAGTGTCATGATTTCGTGACATGCTGCAGATGAAAATGTTCCAAGTAAGAACTGTCACGATTTTGTGACATGCAGCAAAGGGAAGAGTCTGAAATGAGAAGCGTCGCGATTTCGCGACAGGTTGCAGAGAAGTCGTACGGAAGCTGAAAGCGTCGTGATTTCGCGATAGGCTGCAAAGAAAACGTATGGAAGCTAGAAGTGTCACGATTTCATGACAAATTCAAGGAGGAAGAGCTCAAAGGTGAAAGCGTCATGATTTCACGACATGTTTCATTTTCGCGGGCGTAAGGCAGAGAAAAACACAAGGCAACGAAAGTGTCGCGATTTCGCGACATGTTCCATTTTCGCTAGTGCAAGCAGACAAGAGTGCAAGGAAGAGAAAGTGTCACGATTTCATGACAGATTGAGATGGCAGCGTTCGGATGGAGAAAGTGTCACGATTTCATGACAGAAACAGAAAGCATGTCTTCCATAGGAGAAGTGTCATGATTTCACGACAAAAGCAGAGAGGAAGGCTATGAAGACAGAAGTGTCACGATTTCATGACAAAAGCAGAAAGGAGGTCGACGAAGGGAGAAGTGTCGCGATATCACGACAAAAGCAAAGTTGATGCTGACTAAGTCAGAAGTGTCACGATATCACGACAAGAGCTTAGTTGAAGTCGACAAAGGCAGAAGTGTCGCGATATCACGACAAAAGCCAAAAGAAAGTGTACGGTTGCAAAGGTGTCACGATATCGCGACATGTTGTAGTTTCACGATAGAAGCTATAGAAGAGTTGCAGAGGTAGTGAGGCCGACAAAGTTAAATTTGGGCCGACGAAGATTAGGGTTTGCAGCCGACGTAGTTTAGGGTTGTGCAACTCGACTAAGATCAAGGTTTGATCTTGAAAGCGTTAGTATAAAAGGAGGGTTATTTGGAGAGTTGAGTGTGGATTGAGAAATCGTCGAATGTGCATCGAAGTGTGCGAGATGCAGCCGAAAGAGCACAGAGAGCGTAGAAGTGGGGAGATGATGTCGAAGCATGCAGAGTGAGCGCAACAGGCAAAGACGAACGAGGACATTTGTGCTAGACCGAAGGACTGTGTTTAGTGCAAATTCGAGGACCAGCTTTGGAGGTGATAGAGTTGAGGACAGAGGTCTCCAGCCAGAGCAGGGAGGACAGGTGTCTTCTATGGATAGAGTTCCATTTGCTAAGGGCAGCGGAGGCAGAGGTTTTCTAGAGGATCACCAGCTAGAGCAGAGCTAGGGGATCGGTGTCTCCTGTGGGTTGGTGCCCACGAACTCGAGATTAGGGGATTGGTGTCTCCTTTGGGTTGGTGCCCATAAACATTGTAATCGGGAAAGGTATTCCTAGAATTTGGATTGATAAAATTTAGTGAAAGATTTTATCCGTGGATGTAGCCCAACCATTTTGGGTGAACCACGTTAAAATGGGTCTTCAATGTGTGATGCTTTCTGTCTTGATTAATGTTGTGTTGATGCCTCTGCTATCTAAAGTTAAAATTATTAATTGCTTAAGTCTTATACTGTTCACCCCCCCTCTCAGTATAAGCTTGTGTTCTTCAAAGTGATAGGGCCATCGATAGGCAATAGAACCAGTAACACTTTTATGGATTGGTGACACTTTTTTGTTTGTCATTTAAGAATTTATGATTTAGATTCTATTTGTTGTCTACTTAAACTAAGTTTTATTTTACGTTTATTAGAAAAATAGACAAAAAGGAAATAAATAACTAGTTTAGTGTTAGTCATATAGGAGAACAACTTAATTGTTAAGATTTAGCATTTAATAAAAAGTGCATGTATGTACATCTTAGGACTTGTTTGCTGCATTTCCATACACCCTTGCCTCTTAAAAGAAAATTAGTATTTCTTTTCTCATCAAAAGTAAGATTTATTCTAGTTGTAGGCCTTGATTGTTGCATTTATATGTGCATTAGGGCTATATTAGAGTTAAGCTTAGACAAATAAG
Organism: Wollemia nobilis; assembly: GCA_028583015.1. NCBI lineage: Eukaryota > Viridiplantae > Streptophyta > Pinopsida > Araucariales > Araucariaceae > Wollemia > Wollemia nobilis. The sequence goes on from JAQPPZ010016862.1 coordinate 2,973,840, forward strand.
TATCTTAGTAGAAATGTAGGTGTTCTATTAATCTATTAAATACAAAGTGGACAAAAATTACCCCTAGTCTCAAAGTGATGTAGAGAAGAGCAGAAGAGTGTTGCATAGAGGTCGTTCATAACACCTTTTCCATATTTTCTTATCACATTTTGGTGAACTTGATGTGAACACTACCATGGGTCCTAATATCTTCTTTGTCTAAGCTAAGCCTTAATCAAACTAAAATTTATCAAACTTTAATCAAGACCACTTAATATTATTTATTTATATTAAATCAAATTAAATCTAGATATCTAAACATAACCAATTGCTTGTCCTACTAAAGGCCTTCATGATCCTTTGAGTAGTTGTATAATTTCCTAGGCTATATTAGGGCTATATAAACTCAAATTGTCAATCACCCATATAGGATCTGGTACATATTTTTGCCTAGTAAAGAGTATATTATAGTAGGCCAATGGAAGTCATAAGGAGGAATACAATTATCCCTCACATACCATCTTGGCCATGTATCCAAGTGGTCACTTCCATGTATTGTTGGAAACCCACGTATCAACTTTCTCTCATGTACTAATAGGTATATAGAGAGGAATTAGGTATATAGGAAGGACCTTGAGGTATATAGGTCAGGTTCGATATATCTAGGAAAGGAGATTTAAGGTTGCTAAAATGCCTTCTCTTTCTTCTATAATTAAATTATTAAACCTAATTAATTTAATCCTCCCTTTTCTTCTAACACATAGATGAGAGACGGTACCTAATGTGTGGTGCCATTCATTAGTTGGTCATTAATCCTAATTCTTAGATGAAAAATATTAAGGATCAACCTACCTTTGAGGTCTCAAAATATTAATAAGATGAGGATACTCCCCCTTGGGTTCTATAATTGCCATCCATGATAAGCAAGGGAGAGTGAATTTGAAATCCATTACTCACATGGATTTCTTCTTATAGAAACATAGAAATTTTGTGGAATATTTTCCTAAGGGAGGTCATGATATCCTAATCATATTTATGGGGAAAGGTTCACTCTTGGACCATTCCCAATAGCCTATCTCAAATCCTTTATCGTTTAATCAAGCAAATCCATGCTTTAGAACCTTAAATGCAAATCTTAACGCATTAATATTTGATTTCATTAATTCTAATACCCCTATCATCACTTCCATAGATTTTTGGTTGCTAAACATTCCATCTTCTTTTGGATATCATCCATCTTTTCTTTATCTTGAAGAACTATTACAAGTTAATGTGAATTGTCCTATGTCTCAACAAGTGGGAACAAGCTACACTTCAAACTCATATGTACCTACAACTGATCCATTTTCTAATTCTTATGTAAATAACCTTCATTCTAATATCATAAGCATGAGTATGGATTTCACTCATAACCATAATCCCACAATATCTCGTCCTTTAGCTTCTAACCCTTTTACGTTAAATATTGTAGAAGCTCATACGATGTGAATCTCAACATCATATGTCTAAGCGTATCAAACTCCTTAATTCAGTCATAAATATCCTCCTATATCTTAGCACATTTCTTTTGTGCAATCAAATTCAATTTCTTCCAAACTTCAAACTCTAACCTCTCAATTAGAGCTATTGAAACAAAAAATGGCCATAATTTAAGGGTCTTTCTCTAGTCACAAGTATTCTTATGATGACTTGTGCAACTAACCTTTAGATCCTTTTATAGCTAGTCACCACTTTCTTCTCAACTTTGAAACTCCTAAGGTTTAAATGTACAAAGGGAAGGAATATGTTGTCAACTACCTTATGTTGTTTAGAACTGCTTGTAGTGATATTTCTTATGATGAAACATTGCTACTCAAATAAAATTCTAACATATTTAGTGGCCCTACCTTGAAATGGTACTACCAATGACCAAGACAATCTCTTAAGAGCTTTAAGGATCTTTTCAATATGTTTGTCAAACAATTCTCTTTCTACATCAAGAAAAAGGTAATGATTAGTGACCTCTATCAACTTAAGAAATCCAAAGATGATAAATTTTTATAACTTCCTATCAAGATGGCAAGGCCTAGTGGGGAGAATCTAATATATCTCTCCATTAAGAGACCTTCTAAACATCTTTATAGACAACCTTAATGAGCAATTCACCTTCTATTTCAATAGATAAAATGTACCTTCTATTGAATATTCCATTGACATGGTCAAGAGAGTAGATACTACCCTCCTTAAAAGAAGACAATTGAATTCCAAATCCTATGAGGAGGAAGACAAGTCTTCTTCTAACATTAAGGAGTTGTACAAAAATAAACACATTGTAGGCAATAGTGTTATGGACTCACACCAAGAAAACAATGTTAGTGTTGTGGTGAACCTTCAAAATAATATCTTAAGGAAATCCCAACAACAAAAACCTAGAATGAAGAAATTCCAATTATATGAACCTCCTTCAACCATCCTAGATCAAATCCTAAAAGCCAAAACAATGGATCTGCCACTTGCCAAACATTTAAATCCTAGAAGGGAAAACACTTCTTGGTTTTACCCCAATGAGAAATGTACCTTCCATCGCATTAACAATCATGTGACCAATAAATGCATGAGATTTAAGAACTTAATCCAAGACCTAATCGATAGGTCCAGATGTTCTTAGTCACTTTGATTCTCAATCCTTTTCTAACCAATACCTTGGAAGTTTCTAAATAAGATGCCCAATCATAATCAAAATTAAAACACAACAAATAACATTCACTATAGGGACATTCTACCTTTAAACCAAAGGATGATAGGGATGATTTATTCTTCTAATAATATTTCTTCCATTTGTGTTGTAACTAGACAAAACCACAAGGATCATTCATTCAATCAAATTTCAAGACCTCATTTGGTCCTTCATGCAATAAAATATTCTCCCAATGAAGGACTCTATTAATCATCGAATCAACAGCTAAGACTAAGGACAATTTCAATTTTCTTCATCAACTTGAAATAACCCTAGCTAAAATCTCCCTTCTTGAGCTTCTTAGGATCTCTATAACCCATAGGGACATCTTACTCAAAATTCTGAGTGAACAAGTTTCTAAAGACCTCAACCTAAATGAACTCACTTCCGTAGTGGGATCCATTAGTATTAACCTTGTAGCTATATCATTTCATGAGGATGACATACCTCAATTTTCTTTGTTCAGATATCTCTAATTCTATATTATATGCCATATCAATGGTAGGTTTATCAAGTGAATCCTAATCAACAATAGCTTTGCTCTCAATGTTTATAGTCTAACATTCATTATTATTTGGGATAATCAAACACAATTTGGATAAATAGGATCTTGTTATCGAGGTGTTCGATAATAGGGAATGTTAGGCTAGACACACTATAGTATTATCCTTTATAGTCAAACCTCACATTCTCAACACTCTTTTTAATGTCATGCCTTATGACTTAACCTACACCATTATTATTAGGAGGCCATGGATCCATGAGATGCAGGTCATTCCTTCAACTCTTCATCAATATCTTAAATATGAATATAAGGACAAGACTTCTCATATTATAGTTTACCCCAAGCCATCTGCCTAGTATGAGGTGATTGAGATTGAGATCCCTAAGACTCACATTTGTTCTCTCAATTCATCTCTTGAATGATCTTCTTCTCCTCATCTTCCTATCACTAATGCATTAATGTTTCTCACGTTGAGTAGCCAACCTTACAATGAATTTGAAGATCAAAATTCTAACCAACCTTAACATTAATAATCAACATTTTATGAGCCTAGCTAAGATTTCACTATCTTATTGAATCTTAGACTTACCTTCAAGTAAAAATAATAAAATAGTGTAAATTGGAAGTTGCTTTATTTGTATTAGCATTTCAAATGATAAGAAAATCCATGGCACTAACCATATCCTGGATAAATGACAATATGCTTCATGCTTCTTATCAAACTTGTATTCCCTTTTGAAACATATGCTTTCTAGCATGGGATATCAAGCCAAAGGACTAAACCTATATTAACAAGGCATCAAAGAGCCCATATAGGCCAAAGCCTAGTTGATATGTTGTAGGATAGGTTATATCCCCAACCATAGTTAGCCTCTTCCCTTTTCTTATTCATTTAATAACAAATACCAAGCCTACCTTCATGATAGGTAGTCCCATGGTGACACCATTTTATTAAACATATTAGATTAGGAAGAGGAGGATCATAATGAGTCATCACTGCTCATAGATCATAGTTTCTCTCAATTTATAGAATTTGCTAATATAAATATCCTAACCCTAGTCTATCTCAAGTTGATTGTTGTTGACTATAACTATGAGTTAGAGGATGTTCTAAATAATCCTCCTAAATATGTCCCTTTGTCATGACCCACCTTGGCAGGACTCTTTAATGAGAAAAAATATGTATTGAAATGATGATTTAGTACTTAGTTTTGATGCATTTGAATGATTTTATGCATTTATTGTTATGATTTTATGTTATATGGATATGGTGTTGTTGATGTTGTGCTTGGATGTAGGATCAGGTGCTCTCGTAGATGGTCAAGACAATTGACCATCGAGAACGAGATACCGAAAGGGAAATAATGTGACAAATGGCTCTAGGGTAAGGTTTACCTAGGGTAACAAGTGGTTACCACATATAGTTACATCTCATAATCTGCTTGTTTGAAATTATTGCATTAGAAAGGAAGTTGCCTTAGGGAAATGGAGTCACCTTAAAAATATGTTGATAACCTGGAAGTTATCATGAGATCTTCTATGAATGAATTTTTGCTTTACTTTATCTAATGCTTTACCAAATGTTTATTTGCATATGTTTGGATGCCTTGAAAAGATAAATAATCTCCTTGATGGTATAGCATATTTAACTATTTTGTCTATAAGCATCCAAAGTTATATGTGTTTGCTTGAAATGGTTTTGGCAAAGAAACCCACCATGGAAGGAATTATTAGGTAAGGGTACTTAATAATACCTTCATAATAATACCAGGGCTAATAAGAAATATTAGCTTGTGGTATGAATAGAAATTAAATTCTTTAGAAGGCAATAAATTGATTTGATTATTTTGAAATGTTAATGGATAACATTGGAAAAGAAATAATTGTTTTGAAATAATTAATATTATGTCTTCGGGTGCTTGGTTAGATAAATGTTCCATTAATGGTATATTGGTTTATAAGCATTTGAAAATATATGTTTTGCTTATGTTTATGAATCTGGCAAGGGATTCAATAAGGAGAAGGATTAATAAATATAGAGGCTTTATTAATCCTCTAATGGTTAGTGTCAATGTTAATAATTTATATTAACATTTGGCACTAAATTAATTAATTAAAGGATAATTAATTAATTTATCATAATGTTCAAATTTGACATTAGAAATGAAATGCAATTGGTATGTTTATACATTAGAAAGCAATAAATCTATTAGTTGCTTTAATGTTGCTAGATAACATTAGGAAATTGAATTCTAAGGTTTTCATGGTCATGGTATTATTAAAAACCTTATTGTAAATTAAAAAAAATATAAATGAGCTTATTTCTTTCATAAAAGCCTTCTTTTAAAATTAAAAGAGATATAAATGAGTTTATTTCTTTTATAAAGTTAAAAGAAATTTAATTTAGGTTTTATGAACCCTTTTACCTTGCAAAGGAGGTGCATTTAATGATTAGATTAGGATTTGATGTTATTTGAAAATGTACCAAGAAATAAAGATGACACAAAAATGGTTTAGGGTTTCATCTTCTTCCTCTATTTTAAAAAGAGAGATGGAAAAGAAAAAAATATATATATCCAAATGCTTTGGGAGAACGAGTTAGAGGATAAAGAGCTTAGAGGCACTATGTTGGACAAATACAAGAGGTTTGCATCATCATAATTTTCATCTTCTACTTCTCATAACTTCTATTTTTTTTTGGTAATTATTTTAATATATTAACAGTGGGTTTTTATAGAGGATCCCAAAACTTATGTACAAAATTAGCCATATTTCTAATGATGCATCATACCTCTTGGCTGTAACAATAAGCCTAATTGCAAGTAAAGCCATCCTAATGCTAAAGACTTGGAAACTGTAAAAAGGGCTTTTAGGCCTGGAAACCCAATGAAAAAGAAACATGACAAAACCAAAGGAACACCAAGTAGAGCCCAAAGAAATGAAACGAGGAAAGCAAAATAGACAAGACACCATGGACAGCTAAGTAGACAAAATTGCCACGCCACACCAACATAACTTCTAAAAATTATAAGTAATCCTTTACCATATTATTTGGAACTCTTGCAATTGAATGGAATGTGATATATTTTTTCAGATTTTTGGAATGTATTATAGAATGTCATGAAAAGTAGAACCATAGAGAAACTCTTTCTAGAAACATTAAAGAATATTAGAAATTAGGGTTTCCACTTGTGCATAGTTTTCTTAATTAAAGAATATAGAAAACTAAGGAAAGATAAAATATAAATAGTGGAGTATTTATATTTTGAAATAATTAGAATGAATTGAAAGAAAATATATAATCCTTATATTTTTGTGCATGAAATTAAAAGGGGTTGAACCCTAAGTTTCATTTGTTTGTCTTTTGCATGGTCTTTCTTTGGGAGATGCACAATAATAATCGTGAGTTGATTTAATAAATTATAAGGACTTTAGTTTTATGTATAGTATTTTTCTTTATTAAAATAAAATATACTTATATATAAGTGAAACTTAATAGAGCAATGTAGTCTTGGAGGGGGTCTGCATGTGTGCTTGTTGTTTAAATCAACCTCATTAATTCTGAGTCTGCAGGTTTTTTTGCCACGTATCTGCATAAATTCCACCTTCGGGTGGGGTTTGGTCCTTTTTAATGGACGTTGCTCATACGACAACTTCAGTTGTTATTGGAACTATCAGAGCGCAAAATGGTGGTTGAGAAACATCCTCGCAGGATGGTAGTGAAAGTGTACCATGAGGTAATGACTTTGTCCCTCATGTTATCATTCCTGATGCTGAGTTTAACAAAGCCTGTGAGTGGTATGAGAACACCCATTTAGTGGGCTATTTCCTTGGATGTATTCCTAGCGAATCCTTGATTCGTCACTAGGTCCAGCAAGTCTGGAAACCCTATGGTATTCAATGTGTTAATGTGCAGAACCTCACCAAGGGTTTCTTCCTTTTTTGTTTTGCTGAAGCGGAGCATGCTAAGAAAGTGCTTAATAGAGGACCCTGGTCTGTCCTTAGCTCCCTGTTAGTCCTACAACAATATTACCGTACCTTCTTCATCATCGAGGAAGCCTCACTGGAAGTCTCGATTTGGGTTGAGTTTCCTGGTCTCCCTATTCCATGTTGGCCTTTTTTGAAAACCCTAGCCGCTCCTTTGGGGAAATTTGTTTACCTGGAATCTGATAAGTTTTTTTGTCCTCATCCTACTAAGCGAGTTTGCATGAAAGTCGACCTTTCCAAGGATTTGGTTGAACATATTGATATCACGTTGGATGGGAAAACCTATCGATAATGTGTTGTGTATATCAACTTACCCAATACCTGCTATCGATGTCAGTCATCTTCTCATAAAATTAGGGATTGCCCGCTTATGATCGGTCGAGCTCAGACCCATATTTTGGCACCTCCTCCTCCTACCACCACCTCGACAGCACAACCTGAAGGGGCTAAGAGTGGAGAAGAGTGGGTTACTGTATCCCATAATCGGTGAAACAAGAACCCTAAGAATCAGGCATGACATGCAACAACTAGTTCTTTAGTTGCAGCTCAAGGTCCTCAAGAACCCATGGTCATTCTGCAACCTTAATGTAATGCCATAACATGAACTGGAACTTCCTTTATGAATGTAATTTTGGTTACATATGCCCCCTCGGCTCCCCAAAATTCTTCCTCTCTAGAAGGTGTGGGTCCAACAGGCTCTCAGAATTACAAGGCACATCGCTCATGCAACCCTCCTCATGAAAGGGAGGAGTATAATGTTGATAAGAGGCACCAGACAGATGATGTGCATCGACAGTTCATCGAGGAGTATAATGTTGATAAGAGGCACCAGATAGATGATGTGCGTCGATAGTCCACCGAGGCTTAGGGCCACCCAGAATGCTTCACCACAAATACATTTGGGGCTCTTGGGAAGCTCGGGGACTCCGAGGTTGTTGAGGATAGTATGCACCTCGATCGGGCTTAATGCTTTTTCTCTCATGGAATGTAAGAGGACTGACGGACCCAGTTCAAAAATACCTGGTCCGCGATGAGCTGCCTAAGGTCTCTCACACGTTTGGTAATCTTGACTTTGTTTATCTGCAAGAAGTTAAATTTTTTATTTTAATCTAGATTGTACCTATAATTTTTTGTGGCCGCGTGGTTGCTTTCATGCAACCCGTCATACTCATGGTAAGGGAGGAGTTGTTACTTTTGTCTCTTCCAAGTGGATGAGGAATGTGGTTTCTTGGGGGGTGGACCCCTCAAATCAAGTTGTCTGGACTCTGTTTGAGTTTCAAGGTCAACCTTTTGGAATAATTAATCTGTATGCATCTAATGATGCTTTTGATCGGTGTAGTTTGTGGCGGTGGCTGGATTTTTCTCTGTCGCATGTTGTCTGGGTGCTTTGTGGTGACTTTAACATGATTGAGAAACCCCAGGATAAGGTTGGGCACATGCCAATGCGATGGAATGTCGAGGAAAGAGAAGCATGGTTTTTCATGAAGAATAAACTAGGGTTGTCAGATCCTAATTACTATTTCTCTCAGTCTGACTTCCCTGAGAATGTTTGGTTCACCTGGTCTAATTTCCAAATAGGATTTTTGAGGGTTTTGAAGCACCTGGACCGAGCAATGCTTACAGATTCCCACCACTTCTTCTTTAATAGGATTTCTCCATCCTGCCCTTTTGTTCATGCCATTCCAGACACTACCCTCTCTGATCACTCCCTGATTATTTTTGATATTGCCACCCGGGCCTCTCCTCCTCAAAGCTTTCAATCATAATTTTACCTAAATATTTTCTTTCTTCAAAATGATGCTATGAGGGCTCATATTACCCGATGCTGGAATCTTCTCCCAAGACCCTCTAGCTCGGTTGGCTGGATTGTTTGGTGGAATAAGGCCATTCGACGTATGACTTCTATGCTTCGATCTCTTGGGGTTGAAGTTGCAAAGCGCAGGAGGGTTGCAAATTCTACCCTCAAAAAAGAATTATCAGAGGCCTCTGTGAGACTTGAGTCTTCCCCATTCAACCAATATTTGCAAGCTCATGTTGCTATCATTCATCATGAGCTGAAGAAAGTAGAGCTTTATGAGGCCAGAGGAGCCCAGCTTCATGCCAGAATGCATTGGCTCAAGATTGGGGACAAGGTGTCTAAAGAATTCTTCAAACGGTTACGTCCCTCTTCATCGGTTGTGCAATTTCAAGCTCTTCAAATCGATGGGGGTAGACTCACTGAGCTTCCTGATATAATCTCTACCTTTGTCCACCATTATCAAAAAGTTTTTTCTTCTCAACCACTCACCCTCACCCGATAGCAGGCCTTGGCTGAGTGTTGTGCAATGGTGCCAGAAAAGCTCTCTTTCGAGCAAAAATCCAGTTGTGAAGCCCCTCTATCTCTTGAAAACCTTACTCAGGCTCTCTCTCAAATGAAGAATGATAAGGCCCCTGGGTTGGATGGATTCCCCTATGAATTCTTCAAAGAATTTTGGGATTTCATTGGCCCAGACTTGCTTAAGGTCTATCAAGAAGCAATGATCACAGGTTCCTTGGGTTCTCTAATAAATAAAGGCAATATTTGATTCATACCCAAGGTTGGGGACCCTAAAATTATTACCAATTGGAGGCCGATCACTCTTTTGAATGTCAGCTATAAGATCATTGCCAAAGCTCTGGCTTTAAAGTTACGCCCCATTCTACCTTTAATTATCAGGCCTGAACAAACTGGGTTTGTTCAAGGCCGATATATCCTGGATAATGTCCTAGCAGTATGGGAAGGTATGGAATGGGCTAGACAGTCTCAACAGGATGCTATATTCATCAAAATTGATTTTGAAAAATCTTATGATAAAATTGAGTGGAATTTTATTCTTACCATGTTACAAGCACTTGGCTTTGGTCCGAACTTTGTTAAGTCTATTAGTATGCTCTTCCAGGATGCTTCAGTTGTGCTCACTCTAAATAACACTCAGTCTGATGTCCTAGGCCTATTTCATTTGGTGAGGCAAGGTTGCCCGCTTGCTCCTTCTCTATTTATCCTAGATGTAGAAGCCTTTGGATACCTCCTGGCTGCCCAAGTGTCTCAGGGAAACATTCGGGGAATTGCTCTTCCCAATTCGCCAGCTCAGTTGGTTAATGGGCACTTTGCTGATGATTCTTTCCTGACCATTAGGGAAGATCAACAATCTGTGTCCAATGCTTTGCATTGCCTTGATATCTTTTGTGCAGCTTCAGGCTCTAGCATTCAGTGGCATAAGACTGCCTGCTTTCGATAGTCTGCTAATCCTTGCCCAGATTGGCTTTCTCAATATCCCTAGCAATGGATTCAATCTGGTGAAGTTTTTAAGTTTTTGGGCATTCCTTTTGCTTTTCAGAGTACCTCTGCTCAACTCTGGAATCATGTGCTCTAGAGAGTTGAGAAGAAGCTTTCTTATTGGATTACCAAGAAACTCTCCCTTGCAGGAAAATTCCAAGTTTACTCCAAGATTTTGGCTACCACTCATGTGTATTTTTCTTCCTGCTGGACTCCATCCCGGGCCTGTTACCAAAAGCTAGAGAAGTTGTTGCAAGATTTTATTTGGGCTAGCTCTTCCCAGAAGAAGGGATTTCATAGAGTAGCCTGGGAAATTTTTTGTCTTCCCAAGTCCTCTGGCGGGATGGGTCTGTTTGACTGTCAATGCCAGGGATTTTCTCTATGTGCAAAGTGGGTTGTTAGAGCTATTGACGGCCCAGAAGCCTGGAAGGTCCTAATTCGACATTGTATTTCTATAGGCCTTCCTTTGGGTAAGAAATTTTGGTGGGGGATGTCTCTCCCCTCTATTGTTACAGCCCCTGTGTTTATTAAAATTCAAGGCTCCTTTGTGATGCAGAGCATTTGGTGAGCTTGGGAGGCTCTTAAACCCTGGCTCTGTTGGTCTGGTGATGGGGAAAAAAAGGGGCTTCCATAGCCTCTCTTAATGTGTGGTGGTCATCTATCATTACTTACCAAGGCTCCCCTTTGGCCTCGTTTCAATGGATTCATGCTCAACGGTTTTTCAAGAAGGGAATTGCTACCATTTCTTATTTCTTCTCTTCTCATACCAAATATTGGATTCCTTGGGAGGTTTTCAGATGGCTTCATAATTTAAAACTAGAATATAAGACCACGTATGATACTATGTTAGATAGCATTCCCTTCTCTTTTTGGCCAAAAATTACTAGGCATTTCCAAAAACCTTGGTGGTCGGACTGGACCTGGCCGAAGAACATCCCATTAATTCAATACAAGGCCCGTTTGGGATATTCCTGGCTTTCTCCACACTTGCCCATGGTGGGTAAGTTGAACGAGCATTGGGACTTAATATCCAGGCCTTCATAGTGGAAATTGTATTTTAACATGGTTTGGGCCTCTTATCTTGAGCCAAAGCTGGCTTTTCTTGCTTGGAGTCTGCTTTTTCAAGGTTTGCCTATGGGGCAACGACTGAAATACTTGGGCGTGGCTAATCCCAAATGCTATTTTTGCAATGAACCTGAAGATTGCACTCATGTTTTTTGGTCATGTCGTAAAGCTCAAATGGCTTGGAAGTGGCTAGAATATTTCTTTCGACCTTATATGGCCACTTCTTTTTCTTGGCACCATTCCTTGCTAGGCGATGCTCCTGATTTTTCTATTCCTCTTGTGCCTGTCTGGAATATTTTTAGAGTCAATATTCTTTTTCACTTATGGAAGACCAGAAACAATATAGCTTTTTCCAGAGACACAACTTCTGATTCCTTTTCTTTAGCTGATAAGTATGTTGTATTTTTTAACTCTTGGCTTTAGATACAGGTTCAAGTGGAAAAAATTCATATTGACATTCAGTACCTGAGGACTCTCTTGGACCATTGGGCCAATGCATCATGCACTATCAGTCGGGTCCCCTTGGATTCGACATCACAACATCGTGTTGGCTCTCATTCTCGATCTCGTCGGGGATGCAGGGCATTACCGTAGGTGGGGAGACATTGGTCTCAACCTCCATCGGTGACCAAACATCATTACTCTGATGGTGTTGGTAATTCATGGTTGGTGAGTGGATGGGATGTTCATCCAGAACCTTCACACCAGGTTGTGGGTTGGGGAGATGCGGTCGTGGTGGTGCCAGTTAATGCTCTGGGTTGGCACGATGATGGCCAAACCCCCTGCCCCTAGGATATAAATGCACAAGAGGTTAATGACGTTGTTGATATGGGTGGTACTAACACTGATGATAATGGTTGGGATGCTCCTGTTGCCGCCTCTCCCTGGTGCCATGATGACAATGTGGACAATTTTGTCCCCTCGATGTCTGGAAATGATTTATGTTCTGCGGATGCATGCTTTTCTTTGATTTTTGGCTAAGAGGATGATTTTAATTCCCTCTTTTTTGTGTTAGCCAACTAAAGTCTTTGTATTTGCTATTTGGTTTCTCCTAACCATATGCGGTTAGTGTGATTTTTGGGACCCTACTGGGGTGTGCGTATCCACCCACTTTTTGTATGATTAAGTTGTATTTTTAATATAATATAGCTTATTTCATTCAAAAAAAATTAATAGAGCTTGTGAAAAAAATGGATGTTCTTTTAAGTGGGTTAAATACTTAGTGAACATTGGATTTATTTTCAAATATGGAGCTAATGGAAAATTAATATGGGATAATTGAAAATTCTTATATTTTAAATAGAGTATTGAATGGGTTTTTAATTATTTTATATTTTAGGGGTAAATTAAATAAACATTTTATGTATTCTTTTATTTTAAGATAATCTATATCAGGGTTTGATTTTATAATGTTTCATTTATTTTAAATGGGAATTACAATGAATGATAGGTATGTTTTACAAAAGAGTTTTGTATTATTATTCAATATTCCCTATTTTGTATTTATTTCTTTAGAGAAATAATATAGTTGGAAATTGAATTATGTTTTTAAAAATAGAATGGATTATTAAATAGTATATGTTCATTTTATAGTTTGGGAATAAAATGAATAAAAGTTATATGTTTTCTTTTATGATAAAGAAGTCTTAATTTAATAATGGAAGAATATGGTTAGATGTTTGGATGTGGAGTCCAAAGAAAAGGAAAGAAACTTATGGGGGTTTCTTTAAAATGCAAGTAGATATGTAAAATGGGTGTACATTGTATGTATTGAATACTTTTGCTAGAGGAAATTATGAGAGTACTTTGATTACACTAAATGAAATGTGTATGCTTGAGAAAAACTTATGGGGGTTTTCCTCCTTGCTTTCAAAAGAAAGAAAGAAAAGATTTTGTAAACATTGTTTAAGGATGCATTGAAAATAAACATGCATATAGGTTTACATTATCATAAAGGAGTTGTCTTGATACCTTACCTATCCGCTCCTCAAAGGAGATCAAGAAGGACGTAACCAAGGAGGGCTTCATTATGATTTTCATTGAGAAACTTTGTACTTATGAAGTTGTTGATGAAATGACTCAATAAGTAGTTTATATTCTATTTGAGAAGAAATATTGTAAATTTGAGATGTACTCGAATATGAAGTAGGAATCTATTGCCTTAATATAGATGGATAAAATTGTAAGCAATGGATGAAAATTTAGCATTTGAAATGTTTCTCTTAATATGATACATATGTTTGAAAGTTATGTACATCTTCTAATTAAGTAGGTTTTGAAATTTATTTCATGCACATAAATTGAAGAATATTATAATGAGAGAGAGAGAGAGAAAGAAAAAATGAATGAATGGTTTCATATTTTACTTTGGGTGTAGGTTTTGTATCTTTGGGGGGAAACACCTTAGTTAGCCAAACCTAGAAGAACCTAAGGGATGGATCCAACCTAAGGTGGTTGCGGTGTAGCAACACCTGAGGGTTTTGCAATGGGTACTTCAATAATGGACCTTTGAAGTGGACCCAAAGACGAGGAAGTCTTTGGAAAATATTTAGGTGGTGTAGCTTGAATCCTTTTTTTCAACCATGGAGGTTTGGATCCCATTAGCAAATTGGATTTGGTGATGGAACCCCGAATGACTATTGGGTTTCCATGTGATGGATATCATGAGAAGTGATAGTCACCCAATTAAACCATCGCAAATATGGGATAATTGAGCACCATAGTTTATACATGGTGTAATATGTAAACTAAGAGGTTTTATGTCTAAGTACTAGTATATAATATCTGCACTAGTAAAGGAATTAGTATACCTTTCCTAGAAGGACCGAGATAGGGTTAATCCCTACGCCATAGTCAAGTTGCCCTAAATTCATGGAGGGTGCTAGGAACTGAAGGGACCATGTGAAGGTGTCCTTCAAGCCTCAAAGGTGTACAAGGTTAATCCCAGTGATTTATAGGAGAGTGATCACTCCTGTCCAATCAAGGGATGTCTACAAAATATTAAACTCAAAATATGGTGAAACCTTTGTGATTGTATTCCCATTTGGTGCATCGTTTCTGTCTCGAGATGGTGAGAATTGGGTTGTTAGACCCTTAGACTACCTAATCCAAAATGGCTTCTATTTTGGTGGAACTTTTTTCCAAATTATCAATTCTAATTTTTTACAATATGTCAATCGTAATTAGCCATCCTTATATCCTTCAGATATTGACAACCTAGAAGTGTTTTCAAATCTCCCTTGATTGAAGGAAAAATCTTATATTTTGATTGAAGAAACCATGGACATTGATATTAGGACTCCTAAAAAGCCCAATATCCTTAAGCTAGGATAATTATTGATCCTAATTGAGCATAAGGAATACACCAAGATTTAGATAAAGCTCAATGACATATTTTCTTAGTCTTTTGCTGATATGCTAGGTCTTGATCCTTTTCTAGTTGTCCACAACCTAACTACCACTCTTGTTGTAAAACTTGTAAAGCAAAAATTATAAAAAATATATCTAAAAGTTGCTTTGCTAGTCGAGGAGGAACTTTATAAGCTCCTTGATGTTGGATTCATCAAATCCATTGACTATTTCAATTAGATATCTAATGTTGCTCTTAGTGTTAGAGATTGCATTAAATTTTGGGACATTAATAAATCATGTCCCAAGGATAAATTCCCTTTGCCTAATGTCAATATGATCATTTATTTCACTATAGGATGTGGAATGATGTCTCTGATGGATGGATTCTTAGGCTATAATCAAATAAAAAATATTTTTTATGACAAAGCTAAAATATCCTTCACCATGCCATGGGGACCCTTTTTCTATCAAGTCATGCATTTTTAGATTGAAAAATATAGGAGCTACCTATGAAATAGCCATGACATGATGCATATTATAGAATATTATAAATGATCTTCTTGGTCAATATTCAAACTAGGAGGATCGTGTTCAAGATATAAGGTACATATTTAAGCAGTTGTAGGAGTATAAGGTATGCCTAAAACCTTTGAAATACAAATATAAGATTACATCAGGTAAATTATTAAGATTCATTATATATTAAAATGGCATAAAAGTTGATATTGACAAGATATTGGCTATCGTTGATATGCTTTCCCTCAAAATTTAACCCAACTTAGGAGTCTCCAAGGTAAAATCCAATTCATTTGGAGATTCATCTCCTAGCTTGTTGATAAGTGTTAACCTTTTTTTAATATTTTGAGGAATGATGCAATCTTCAATTAAGACATTGATTGTCAAGTAGCCTATGATGCTCTCAAATCCTACCTCTTGTCTCATTTGATATGTGTCCTTCCTAATATCTATAGATCCGTGTTGCTATATATAGGAGCAATAGACCATGCCTTAGGTGATATGTTGGCATAATACAATGACCAACATAGAGAGTAATCAATTTTATACATTATTAAGACTTTGGTTAATTATGACATCTACTACACCCCTATAGAGAATATTTTCCTAGTCATCATGTTTACTTTCTATAATCTTAGACATTGCATGCTTAGTTATAACATATTTATAATTACATGGGTTGATCCTTTGTGATATCTCATGCTTAAGTCTTAGATTTTGGGATAAACTACTAAATGGGTTTATCCTTTGTGATATCTCATGCCTAAGTCTCACCTTAAGTTTATTAGCCAAAAGTCTATGAAATGTTAGGTCATTGTTGATCAACTAGTAGTTTTGCCCTTAGAAAATAGTTATCCCTAAGCCATAGACTTGCTCGATGAATCAATATTTAGACTAGAATTTGATCAACCTAATTCTTGGATCCTATACTATGATGGTATTCAATGTTTCAAAGGATCAAGGTAATGAGTCATCTTGGTTACTCCTCAATAGTAGCTTATCCCTTTGTCCTTTAATCTTAAGTTTTCCTATACCAATAATACCACCGAGTATGAAGCTCTTATCTTAGGATTGTATGCAACATTAGATTTATAGGTTAGAATCCTCTCTATTTTAAGATATTCCTAACTTGTAGTCAACTAATTCAATGCTTTTTGTTAAACAAAATATAAAAATCTTAAGCCATATAAATATTATCACAAGTTAATATATTTTTTCTATAAAATCATCATTGAAGCCATCCTTAGGTCTAGTAACCAGTATGCCAATTCTATAACTGCAATGACATCTATTATCCCCTTAGAGTTGGATGACAAACAAGCCATAATAATCATTTTAAAAATTATGGAGCCTTCAACTTTAGAGTCCAATCAACTTCCTCTAGGTGTATTTTATATAGAAGTGTCTCCTATTTATCCTTGGTACAGATATATCTTTACCTTCCTTAGGGATGGCATGTCTCCTAAGGGTTTGAACTATAATAATCATAACCTTAAGAAACATGCTTATAGGTCTATCATCATTATAATAATATTATACCAATGTTCCCTTGATGGTATTCTCCTTTGATTCCTAACCTTAGCTAAAGTCCAAGTAGTCATCAAAGAGTCCCATGGTGGTTCGTGTAGTGATCACTTTAGTGGTATCACCATCACTAAGAAACTCCTATAGATAGATTATTATTGGTCCTCCATGAAAAAAACTCTTGTGACTATATTAGGAGGTGTGATAAGTGTCAAAACCATGACAAACTTATTCACGCTCCATCCCAAGCTCTCCAACCCTTGGTTTCTCCTTAGCATATTTTTATTTAGGGCTTAGACATCATTGGGAAGATCAACCTAATATTGTCTAATGGGTATAAGTTCACCATCATGGCTACAAATTACTTCACTAAGTGGATCAAAACCATACCTTTACACTCAACCACTAGATTCATAGTCTCCAAGTTTATCCTCCACCAAATCCTTAGCCATTATATCATCCCTTATGTGCTAATATTTGACAATGAAACACTCTTGTAGAACAAAGATATCAAAAATTTGTGTTAAATATAAGATTCAACATAAACATATGATGCCTTACTATCCTTAAGGAAATATCCAAGTTAAAACTCCCAATAATACTCTTCTCAAGATCCTTAAGAAGCTCATTCACAAAGTGAATCAAGATTGGCATCTTCAGCTATATCCCATATTGTGAACCTATTGCACTAGTGCTTGAACTCCCACTAGTGTGGTACCCTATGCTTTGGTTTATGAAATCAAAGTGTATTCCATTTTGAGCTAGAGGTTCCTTATGTATGTTGTTGCAAGACTCCATAAAAATTTAATATCATCTCGTCCATCTAAGCCAGTTGGAACTACTTAAAAAAAATGGATCCATACCCTAGAGAACCTATGGGTCTACCATTAAAGTATTAAGTGTACCTATAGCAAAATAGTATGAGCTTACTCCTTTAAAGTCAGTGATCTTGTTATTAAAGAGAAAAAATAGAATATCGATTCAAACTTATCTCAAAGGTAAACTTTAGCCTAATTGGCTAGGTCCATTCATCATAACTACCACGATTGGTTCAAGTTCTTATTGCCTTGCCATGCTTGACAAAAAATAACTTAAATAAATAATGAATATAATGAATCTTAAAAGGTATTGTATTTAAGTCTGCATTGGCTTCCTATTTCTTTTACATGCCCATCACTACTTTCTTACATCTTGCTTGATTTCACATATACCTGCATGCATGTTCTTATCTATATCTAGACACTACACCAAAAAGAGCTTTGACGATGATTGAAATAAGGTGGTTTTTTACGGTGGCAAAAAACCACTCTAATAGACCCTAAGAGAGTATTTAAAACCACCCTCTTATGGTTGCCCTCTTAGGGTCACCCTAAGAGGGTGGTTTTAAACTACCCTCTTAGGGCTAAAATGGTGGTTCTAAAACGTCGTCTTAGGGTGACCTTTAGAGGGTGGTTTAAAACCACCCTCTTAGCCCTAAGAGGGTGGTTTAAAACCACCATATTAGGGAGATATACTTTTAAAAAAATTAAAGGTCACACGGGAAATGAACCTCATGCAAGCATCTTCTCTTTTTTGCCCTGCATTCTCTTTTCTTCCTTGCATTAAGCTTCGCATGTAGAAGTTTATGAAGTTGAAATCTATATTAAAACATGCCTAGGAAGGAGCTCTAGGAGCAGGAGCCCATCAAAAATTGCATTCTATGTTACAAGGTATACAAGTTATTCAATATATATGTTTCCTCTCCATAACTACCATGGAAGAACTCTCTAGTACCCACCACAGGTATAAGTCTTTGGCTTCTCTCACCTTGATAAGCATGGCAAAATAGGTATACTAATTCTGGTGCACTTGATAATGGTATTAATGCACTTGTTTCCCAAATTAATGTGCTACTTGTGTCATTTCTTAGATGGGATAAAATTTTAAACTTTTCCACCCTTTACTCTATAGATGGTGACTGTGTTTGGAATGTCTAAAATTGGGCCACGTTCACTGATGGATTCTTTAGTAGAGTGGTGATGTGATCATGAGAATGATGGCAAGTATTTCCATGTCTAAAAGACTAGCATCATATATGGATTCGCTATCAAGTCTCTTTTTGATAGTGCATATAAGATAGCACTAGATCACATTCGCAACAACCATGTCGTAATCGACAAGATTATAGAGGCCCTATTTGTGTTGTAAACTAGGTAAGGAAGCTCCAATGTTATATATGTATAAAAAAATCAATTGTGGTTTAATTTCCTTTTGATTAGCATTTTCAAAAAACACATAGTCAGATGACTTGTTCATTGAATTATTCAAGAAACACAAACACCCACATGGTTTTTTCATTTGACTCTTTAGTAAACATACACAAGAATACATTTTTCAATGTATTATTCAAGAACAACACACACCCATCTATTTTTTTTTTTAAATTGGATTCTTTGCAAAATAGAACATACCGAGATACCAGGAATAAGGTACAAGAGAGGATTTTTAGGAGCGTTTTAGCATAATTTTAATTCCATATTATGAAAAACATTATGCCATAAGATAAATTTATAATTGCACAAGAGATTGAAGGTGGTGGATGAAACTTAAGATGTAGGTGGCCCTAAAATATTAGGTGCTTCAATACTCAGCAATCCATCTTAAATGCCCACTGGAGGTGCACTCCTAGTTTCTTGTGCTTCACAGTTTAAGGAAAGATTAATATTTCCTATAGCAATATGATTTTTTATGCCATAAGACCCCATGCTCCACATTTTGAGATAATGTAGCCCCCATGAGACCCATTCCTAAGGGTTATCATTTCTAAAAAAGTAACTTGTGACTTACACCTGGTGATATTCATTTGTTTTAAATGTTATTTGGTTGGGGAAGCCCAGATCTGGAAAGGAACCTTGAAATTGAAATTATTATTACTATCCTCAAATAACCACACAGGTTAATGGCATTGAAGTTAAATCCTAGGATGGTAAGCAAAAAGAGAGCGCCTATTGCACCTCTAAAAAAATATATATATGATAATATAAACAAAGACTGAATTGTATGTGTATAAAAGGATGATATTAAAGAGCTAGGAAGAAAGAAGGCGCATAATATTATTGAGTTCAACCCAACATATAATCATCATATCTAAGTACATGCTTGTGAGATGAAGGTCTCAGATGTTATCTCACTCTAATTAGAATACCTGAGATCAACCCTCAATTGTTGATAATTCCTACTTGGATATATTCACAAGTCATCAAGGATCCATCATGGAGTAACACCTAGTTTGGAGAGGAATCATCATAGCATTAGGAATAGTAAAAACCTAATGGTTCTTATTTGCATAGGTTGGAAGAGGATTTGCCCTGCTTAAGTTGGTATGGACTCTAAACTTACAAATGTTTAGAAAAACCTTAGGGTAAAGCTTGAATACGGTATGGTGTAATTTGAGCTTGATTCGTGATTATGGATACATGGTACACATGTTGTAAGTTTGGACCCTACCTTTAGGTGCCTTTACGGTGAAATATAGAGGTGGACTTGAGGCCTTAATTTGTTTGCAATTGTCATTTGTTCAATCTCTGCCTTGAGGTGTACACATAGCTCCGACAAAGCGTTCAATAGCCTATCAGAATGGAACATTGGTGGTTGAAATGAAACTTGTCAAACTTATACCAGTGATCCAAGGACACATTCTAGAACACGTCACTTTATGAACATACTTAAGCCCATATAAGATCTTCTATACCCATTACAACAATACTCAACCTAAATGTCTATTTGTCGTCAAGTTTGTCTTGGATTTCTAGAAAACTATAAAATGGACCTCATAACTTTATACTTATGGCTATGGGTCATTAAAAAAAAAGTCCAAGTTGGGGTCTTCAAAAAGCTACCTTCTTCTTTGTTATTTGTATAATATGCTTACAGTGCGATGGACTTGATACATGTAAAGACACTCTGAATTAGTGAGAATGAATTTTCTAAGATTATATTTTGCCCGAGTTTAACACCAATAGTAAACTAACATCTTATGAAATTTTATACGGTTGCATGATGCAAACATGCATTGTCATACATTCAATATCTACCTTGAGCTATATGCATAGTTGTGACAAAGTTTCTAAAAGCCCATCAGAATAGAACATTGGTGGTCAGGATGAAACTTGTCAAAACTCAAACTCATCAGTGCTCCAAGGTCCTGTTCTAGAACACATCATTTATTAAGCATACTTAAGCCCATGTAATATTGTCTATAATTATAATAACAATACTCTTTCTAATGGGCTATTTGTCATCAAGTTTGACTCGGCTCTTTAGAAAACTACAGAAATGACCTCATAACTTTATACTTGTGGCTATGGGTTGTTTAACAAAAATCCAAGTGGCTTTTTTTTATTATTATACCTAACTTATAGTGCGGTAGACTTGCTACATGTAAAGACACTCCAAATCAGTGAGAACGAATCTCACAGGGTTAAATTTTTGTTGAGTGGGAGACCAATAATGAAACTGATATCTTATGAAGCTTAATGCTCAGTCTTAATAGGTGATTTGTAGTTAATCCATTGCCTAGTTATTGCTAAGTTTATTCCTATCATTGAGTTGATCTCTTGTACCTGTAAGTTATTGCCAAGTGTGGATCATGTAAGTATGCCTAGAATAGCTCTTTGCAAAACTATTGGTATAATGTAAAGTAGAGTAGCTTTTAACATCCATGAGGCCATAGGCTATATGGGAAAATCCTCATGGAGGATGTGGTTTACCCAATATATGTTTCTCCAACAATACTCTGGTCATTGGAGCATAGTGTACAACCCTACCCCATTTTGGATTTGAACCTTGGACCTTATTTTTGGAATTCCAAAGCCTTTACTGTTAGGTCCACTCAAGTTGGACCTCCTTTTTGGAGTTCCAAAGCATGTGATCTTGAAAATCCAATTTAAATTCAAGACCTTCCACACATGCATATATGGATATTCTAGATTGCATGAGCTTGATACCAAGAAAATTACACAAGGAGAATGATTAGTTTTGACAACTATTAATTCAATGAGGAAGGGCAGTAATTTTGTATATGTTTTGGGTTCCACTTCAGCAGCAGTTTCAAATAAGTTATTAGCAATGACTATACTTATCATCTGAATGAACTAGGGCAATTTATAACAGTGATCCTATATTATAGCTAGTCAATGCAAAAATGTGAGCAAAGGATATTGCAGTTTAGCTCAAAAATACTTTTATTTTGAACTTTTAAAATATTAATACAAATTTTTTTAATTGGTTATATGGTATTGAAATGGACCTCACCCATATTACATCATGACCATATACTGGTATTAAAATAACATTTTTGGAAGTTGTGCATGTGTTACCTAGCAAGATTCAAACCTGGGTCTCTTTCTTGAAAGTAGAGGTATTTAACCAGTTGAGCTCATGCCATTTGATTAAATATTAAAACAGGTGCTAGAAAACTTGGAATAATTTACCTAATTTTCATTACATACCTCTAGATTTTGCAAATATTATTCCACTTCATATGCATTCTATAATGTATAGTCACATGATAAGGGTTTTTAATAATAAAAGAAACAATTAAGCATGTTTTTCATTGTTCAAGGATACTTGTAAAATCTTAGAGAATATTTTGGTAGCAATTTTTGACTAATTAAAAAAGGAAAGTGATTTCCTGATATTGGCACAAACTCTTACCTCTCAATCCATATTGGTCTTGCATTTCTAGGTAGCTTCCTGG
This sequence comes from Wollemia nobilis, assembly GCA_028583015.1. Taxonomy (NCBI): domain Eukaryota; kingdom Viridiplantae; phylum Streptophyta; class Pinopsida; order Araucariales; family Araucariaceae; genus Wollemia; species Wollemia nobilis. The sequence continues at coordinate 2,996,515 of JAQPPZ010016862.1, forward strand.
ATTCTTGTCCAAGCTTGAATAGGTGATGGTAGAAATTATCCATAGGATAGAACTACATTCAATACACCTTATTTGTATTATATTGATGGTCTAGAAATGTTCTAGATGATGAAAAAGCAACTTGAAATCCTATTGAACCATTAATCTAATTAGCATGAGTTGAATTAGTGTCACCCATCCCATGAAGAACATATAAAGGGGCTGCAAAGGTAAAGTAAATTTTAACATCCACGAGGCTATGAGCCATATGATATGATATCCTTATCCAAATGAGTATGTCTATCCTAATATTTTTTTATTTCATGCTACAAGTCTTCAAGCTTTTTTCTTCATGAATTTGCTTGATTTGTGTCCTTTTGTTCTATCCAAGTGATGTGGCAATCAATCAAATACTAATTAGGAACTTCTAGTGTAAGAATATTTTTAAAATTTCTATTTGATAAATCTCTTTATAATCGGTAAAGTGACATTGCAACACACACTTCAATATAGGATGTTCTATACTTGTACCTACTGCCTTGTAATTTTGTAGCCAAGTAGACCAATTTTACCCCTCCATGTGTAGATGTTTGGGATTATTTGCACATACAAGCACAAATGGCTAGAACCCACAAGTAAAATGTGACTTAGCATTCTCATCTTGTATCTTGAGAAAGCAACATCCATGCTTGCAAAGTCCACCTTAAATTCAAATAGAGCTTTTCCTTTGAACTCAATTATAGACACATCAAATAAAAAGTGTTTAATTGTTTTCATATACCTAGTTTACAAGAAGAGAATTTATTCTCTGGCAGTGGATGCTTATTAAAATAATAATAGCTAGTGTTGAGTTCAACTTGATGGAATTGATGGATTTTTTTTGTCGTATTTCATAATTTCATCATAGAATAAATACAGAAACACCATGCTGGTTATGACTGGCTTTTCTTCTGATTATTTTTATTTTCTTAAAAGGTGCCTTTAAAAGTTCTCTAGATGTTTTGCAGAATGAATAATTGCAAGTGATCTAATAATACCTCTGAATGGTTTCGTAACTAAGGTATTTTATACAATGAGAAGCTTAGTTCTTGAAATTAGGAAAAGAAACAAATTGCAGTGTCTAATAATTACATCTAGGTTGTGTGCGGTTAAATGCAAGGAAAGTGAGTACTTACAAAATTTAAGCATATTAACATAAGGAATTCAATGGAATCCATGGAATACGTATACCCATGGAAACATTGGACATAATATAACTGAGGTAATGATAATAATTTTTTACTGTGAGTGTCTATGGCCTACTTGATTTTTACAAATAAATATTTTCCCTTAATGGTGTCAATGGTATCACAACTGCCGAAATTCATTTTTCACCTATATTTTATTTAGTTCCATTGGAAATTGTATTAGGTCAGGTCCAAATATTGACATCACTGACACCACCTCTATTTTTGCATATATCTACTATCTTTTGGAATAAAAATAATCATTAAGTGTAATTTTAGTTCATTTCAAAAATTGATGCCTTCACAGGCTGGCAGGTTTGACCTTTTGTTGCTGGTGTTGTGATTTTCCATGAGAGATTCACTTGAAGCTTCAATAAGGGAACTACAGAATTTTGGCAAAGTATTGGCTTGTGCCTTTCTCATCATTACTATGTTCTATGTTGGTTTTGTTCAGATAGGATATCTTGCAAATGATAATGAAACTCAAGATGCAATTACACTCAATATTCAAAATCATTGACCTCTAATTTTCATGAAGGTGGCCCTTTGCATGATCCTTTTATTCATGTATCTTATCATTATGCATACTCTTTATTTAATGTTTGAGATGAAATTGATCAAAATAACTAGTTTTAAAATTCGTCTTGCAGGCTTTGTTGTTATGCATGCAATACTTGCATCATCTATTCCTGGATTCAACATCTACATCATCTATTCCTAGATTCAACATCTTTATTTATAAAAATATGCATATACAAAACTTGGATGCGTTGTGTAAAACTACACATTCATCAACGACATAAATATTATAGAATAGTAAAGTTGAACAACATTTTAAATATAAATTTTAGGCAATCACCTTGTAATGAAGTGTTAAAAAAACCTTTTACTTTGTGGCAAAAGAAGTCGTAGTGAGTACTTGAAATCCATCATCTTCAATAGCAAGCAGAAGCCTAGAGAAGATGGTTTGGTCTTTGAATGTGTTTATTGTGACTATGACATGTGAACCCACACTATTTACATTAACTAGAGGAAATGCTTCACTTGTGTGGCATGCCATGGTATTGTAAACTTCATCTTTGTAACGGTGCCCCTCATTGATTTTCATATCATCTCTTTTCTTGGCAAGCTGATCGACCTTCTCTTGCAGATGCCGAATATAGCTGGCGGCTTCAGATAATTGATCAGAAATCGAAGCTTTGCCCTGTACCAAGATCAAAATAAAACTCTAAATAAAGCTCACCAAAAAATAATACATAATGGAACTTTGTATACTTTATCCCCAACACATGTAGTTTAGCCACAATAAATCTTGCATGAAGAACTGTAGTTGATATGTTTTGTTCAATAGCAACATTATCAACATCTAAGCTGCTATCAAGCTCAGTTTCCATATCAATAAGAATTCTCTGTAGATATCCCTCACACTCAATGTGGAATTCTATTTCAGAATGTGACTCTCTAAAATTTTTCAAGTTACTATTAATAGAACTTATTAATAGAGCCAAACTAGGAAGCAAGGAAAAGCTCAAATGTACCCATGACAATCTATGATCTTCAAATACTTTATAATTTTTGAGAGAAGTCTCAATCATATTCAAAATTAAAAAATTGTTATCACAACAAACTTCTCTCTGTATGCGTTTTTGCAATTCACCAAATCCTAAAATAAGGTATGGAATTGTTGGCATCCCTGCAACATTGATTTCCTCTGTATATATTTTTCTTTCAGTAAATTCTTCTCCCCTGAAACACTTTTCTATTTTCCAGATGTATTTTTGTTTCCTATGCTTTACTATCATAATTTGTTGGTTGCGCCCAAGGGAGTGTGCAGTTTTTTCTATTCATTCATCATGCACGGTCCTTGTATTTTTGAGACCAAGGGTGGTTTCATGCCAAGTCTCAAAGCGTAAATTAATTTTCGATGAGAGGTGCAGCGCAAGCCCATTTCAAGATAAAAAAGAGTGAAACCCAATTTTGGAGAAGAAAACATAAGTAAGACCTAGGTCTTTTCACCCATGTGTGGGAACGCAAAGTAGTTTCAAACATCTTTTGTGTGAAACTCGGTTTCGAAGAGAAGGGTGCCAAGAGGGGCCCAAGATTTTTTACCCTAGATGAAGATTGCAATGTAGTTTTGAGGCCAACTTGGGCGAAAAGGCCTTTAACTTTTCTACAAGGTACAACGTAGTTCAATTTCGATTGCAAGTGGGGCCCAATTCTGTTTCACCTCATATCAAAAGCATAAACCAATTTTGGGATTCTTTTGGATGAAAGCACCTTTGACCCACCCTCAAAGTCAGTGCAAACTTGTTTCAAAATCCTATGGCAATGTGGGGCCCAAAGTGTTTTTGCTCAAATCAAGAGTGCAAGCCCATTTCAGGCTAAAGGCTAGGCAAAATGTAGGCAGGGCCCAAGTGATTTCACACCAATTTGCAAGCGCAATTCCTTTTTAGATTTAGAAGGGGAGAAATAGCCTTTGACTTTTCCAAGGTGCAACCTAATTAACAAAAAAACGTAAGTGGGGCCCGAAGCATTTTGCTCAAATTTACCAATGCAATCCCTTTTTTGGCATATAAGGGGCAAAAGTGCCTTTGAATTTTCCACCAAGGCATAGCTCAATTTCCAAGAAAAAGATGCTAAGTGGGGCAGCAAAGCGTTTCGCTCCAATTTTCTAGTGCAAATCAAATTCGGGCTTGCTAAGGGATAAAGTGCCTTTGACTTTTCTCACTCCGATGCCACTCCCAAGACAACAAATATTTTCACCCCCACTTGGGATTACAAGCCATTTTTAGAGCTTGCATGGGAGAAACAAAGTAGGACATGCATCCACAAAGCACCTATTTCCAACCTAACTCCCCTGCCTCAGCAAAAATTCCTCAAAAATGCTTCTCAATGATGAAGTAAGGTGCATCCTCATCCATCTAAGTGCAATAAATCAGAGAAGCTTCTAGATTTGATGTTCTCAGATTTTAGAATCTGATCTTTTGTTGAGGTGGTTCCAGCATGTGAGGAGACGACGTCACATGCTAACCATGTAGACACATTGAAGCCATTGCAACTACTTCTTAGTGAGTCATCATATTCAGGCCATGCCACATTACTTCTTGATGAGTGCTAAAATTCTATCTTTTCTGCCACCACGATGTTTTATGGGTGATAATTTATGTCTTAGAGTTGGAATCCTCTATAAAAACTAGCAATTTCAATATCAAATAATGGATGTTTTTCTAAAGACTTGTTGTACCTAAATTCTGCTATGAATGCAAAGAACCCTTGGCTCTAATTTTGGACTTCTCTTTATGTGTATGTCTTCTATATTCTATTTCTATTAAATTCTCTACTTTGTATGTGGGCTATAATTCTATGTCTGGATTTGGATTTCGATAGAGGACAAACACCGAAATAATTCTAGAGATTGCGCATGTTAGATGCCTGGTTTTAATTTTTATTAGTTCTTTGTGTGAAGTGATATTAATTCAGAGTATAGTTAAGTTATCATGTTGTTTGTTCATCACCCCTATTCATCTAGCTTGCGGCCATATTTTCCATCTCTTTTAGTCATTTCTAATTTATTTCCTGTTCCTTAACCTCAAATCCCCCAGTTATAATAGTAAAGGAACCAGCCCTCTCTGGAGATTGGCACGGGAGGCATTTTTTCCTTTCAGCCTTTCAATGTTGGTCGGGTCTAGGGTGCATGCATGAAACATTCCATATCTAAGGTGGATTCTTGACCAACAATTTTTGGCATGCCCAGTGGGACGCAAACATTCCATGTCAAAAGTAGTATTAAGATTTGATGTTCATCTTGTTGTTATCAAATCTGAACATTTTGTGACTCAGATGAACTCAGAAGCCTCTAAATATTGAAGTCGGTTAAAAGGCCTCACCTTCATGATCACAAGATCAAAGGATAAAAATCCAGAAGAAGCAGTTGAGTTCTTTGAGCTCAACATCGACGCTTTAGGAGAGCATCGTAGAGTAGTCCCCTCGACTATCCCATTAGCTAGGCCATCATGGAAGTAGTTGTTGTAGTTTTGTTGGACATTTTGAGTAGATGAAGTTGTCATTGATGTCAAAAGGTCAAAAGGAGTAATGCAAAAGGTTGGTGGCAAAAGAGCTTCATAATGTTTATTTTTAAATATTATGTGAAGCACAAAATAAAAGGTTTTTATTAAAACCATGGTTGGGCAAAATAAAAAGGTTTTCTAAAACCTAAGGAGGCTTTTATTTTAAAAATCCCAAAGAAGATTTAAATATTTAATTTATAATATTTAAATTCTTTGAATTTAAATAATTATAAATAAAATCAAAAAGGTTTTCTAAAACCTAAGGAGGCTTTTATTTTAAAAAGCCCAAAGAAGATCTAAATATTTAATTTATAATATTTAAATTCTTTTGAAATTTAAATAATTATAAATAAATATATTTCAAAGGTAAATTTGGAAGCGCCGACGACAGCATTGTTTCCTCGACGAATTTCCTCTCTACCGATGTGTGTGACAAGGGAAGGCATATGGTATAAATACCATAGCCATTCCTAAGGTTTGGCATCCTTTTCATTGCATCCACCTTAAGTGAAAAAGCTCGTGCAAATTTTGAAACGTGTGCCTCCCGAATAGCGCAGTGTGTGGTTCCATCGACATCGAAGGAAGAGCCAAGGGCTCTTAAGGGTTTGAAGGAGTCAAAGCACACATTGTGCTTTGAGGCTCCAAGTGGAGCACGTGGCTCACATGGTGTGGAAGTCATGGCCAAGGCATTGTGGGAGTATTGTGCAAAGTTTTGAGCCCCACGGATTGTGAAAAGTGGTAATAATTTTTGGAAATTATTTTAATTTGTTTTGCTAAGGTTTAGGAGGGATAAGGTGGAAGTTAAGTTGTATGTTGAGGAAATATTTTTTTGATATATGAAGGGTTAATTTTTGCTAAAGTAAAAGCTAGGGTAATTTTGTTTTACCTTAGAAAAGTGAGAGATTGACTTATTGCATTATTTTATAAAGTGATTTATTTAATTAATGCAATATTAAGTAGGGAGTCATAAGTAGAGTTTGGATTATTTTTGAGATATATTTCTGAAAAGGGTTATGATGAAATTGAATTATTAAGATGTTCTTTTGATGAGTTAGAGTTTTGGAAGAAGTGTTTTGATTAAATATTTGTGGTGTTGGATATTATTTTAAGAAGGAGTAATAAGGTGTAATTAAGTTTGATTAATTTTTGTAATTGAGGATTATTTTGTGAAGAGGTTAGTGTGATATTTTATCATCTAACTATTGAAATTGGCAAAAGAGAAAATTGTGATTGAGACAGGTTTTCTAAGGTCACTTCTACATCAAATAAAAGGTATGGGCATATTCTTCTTTGGTTGAAGTGATTGATTGAGGTTTTCTGAAAACAAGATTGGAGTGAAAAGGACTTTGTTAAGTTTTCCTTGTTGAGTGTGTTTTGAATTAATGCTTCAAGGTTTTCTGGAATAGAGGTTAAGGAAAGTAACCTTGTTTTATAAGTTAATTTGTTTGATAAGCATTGTTGTTGAAGTGATTGGTTGAGTGAAGAACTTGAACTAGGGTTTGCAAAGATCATGAGTATCATTGTTATGTGAGATTGGTTGATAAGCATTGTTGGAAACATTTGAGTGAAAGTTCATAAGTTTGGACTAGGGTTTGTGAGCAAGGATTATTTCATTGAGTGAGTGATTGAGTAGAGTTGGTTGAGCCTAGTCAAGTGGATGTGTTGATGTGATAGTTCAAGTTCTGTGAAACAAATTATTCTATATTCTGAATTGATTTGAGAAAGAGGTTGAGTGTTGATGAATGTGAAACATATTGAGTCTCTAACAATTCTCTATATGTTTCTATGATAAAAGAGAGATTGAAAGTGATTGAGAGTTTGTGAGTGTGAAGCATATTGAGTCTCTAACAATTCTCTATATGTTTCTATGGTAAAAGAGAAATTGAAAGTAATTGAATTTGTGAATTGAAATATTGATCTCTACAATTCTTATTTTATGTAATTGAAAGTAATTGAGCATTGTGGTGAATGTGAAGCATATTGAGTCTCTAACAATTCTCTTTATGTTTCTATGAGATTGGACAAGTTCTAGTGAGGACTTGTTGAGCAGATTTGAGGTAAGTCTTTGAGAAGACTTGTGGATAGATTTGTGTGAGATTTTGTGGAAGCTTACAATACAGAGTTTGAGGATAGAGATTGTTGAGCAGATTGGACAAGTTCTAGTGAGGCTTGTGGAGATTGGACAAGTTCTAGAGAGGACTTGTGGATAGATTAGTGTGAGATTTTGTGGAAGCTTACAAAGTAGATTTGAGACAAGTCTTTGAGAAGACTTGAGAGTAGAGTTGATTGATTGATTTGTTCAAACCTTGAGTTAAGGTTTGGGGTAGATCTAATAGAGTTGATTTGTGATTGGATCAAGCTTTGTGTTAAGGCTTGAGGATAGAGATTGAGGATAAATTTGTGCTAGATCAAAGGACTATGTTTAGTGTAAATTTGAGGATAGAGTTTGGTGCAGATTTGAGGATAGGTTTGTGCCAGACCAGAGATAGAGATTGAGCAGATTTGTGCTAGATCGAAGGACTATGTTTAGTGTAGATTTGAGATAGAGTTGAGAGTAAGCTTTGGAGGTGATAGAGTATAGAGGATGATAGTCTCCAGTGGATAGAGATCCATTAGCTAGGGTAGTGAGGATAGGTGTCTTCAGTGGATAGAGATCCATTAGCCAGAGTAGTGGGGGCAACAGTTCTTCTAGAAGATCACCAACCAAAGCTAAGGAGAAAGGAGTTCTCCTATGGATAGAGATCCATGAACTTGATTAGGGGATTGGTGTCTCCTTTGGATAGAGGTCCATAAACATTGTAATAGGGAAAGGATTCCCAAGAGATTGATTGAGAAAATTTTAGTGAAATATTTTCTTCGTGGAGTAGCCCACATTGGGTGAACCATATTAAATTGGTGTCTCTATTGTGTGTGGTGATTTGTGCATTGCTTTGATTACTACTATTGATATTGCTATCTATACATTGCATAATATTGATTGGGAAAGAAAAGTAAAAAGTGGTCTTATACTATTCACCCCCCTCTCAGTATAAGCTTGTGTTCTTCAATTGGTATCAGAGCGGGTTCCTTCGAAAGAGTTTAACAACTTGAAGGAAAATCTTTCAAGAACACAATGGATTCTAAGAATGGGTCCTCAGATAATTCAACACTAGTATTTGATGGAAGTGATTATATATTTTGGAGTATGAGAATGAAGATTCACCTGATGGCACTTGGCAATGAAATTTGGGAAGTAGTTGAAAATGGATACATACCACCAGTTGATCCACCTACAGATAAGGAAGGTAAGCTTCTACAACATTACAATTCAAAAGCAATGAATGCAATTTTGAGAGGTTTGCATAGAACAAAATTCATAAAAGTTATGCATTGTAAAGATGCAAAAGGAATTTGGGATAAGTTACAAAGCATATATGAAGGAGATAAAAGTGTCAAAAAGGTAAAGATACGAAATCTCAAGGGAAAATTTGAAGATTTAAAAATGAAGGATGAGGAAAACATTAGTACTTATCTACTTTGGGTAGATGAGGTTGTTAATGCCATGCAAGGACTTGGACTTGAGATTGAAGAATCTGATATTTGTGATAAGATCTTAAGATCTCTTCCAAAAAGGTTTAGTGAAAATATCTTTGCTATAGAGGAATCAAAATATGGTGATATTTTGACAAGAGATATGTTACTTGGTATTCTTACAACTTTTGAGTTAAGAACAAAAGAGGAACCTAATCTCCGGAAGGAAGCAACATTCAAAGCTACTAAGAAGACAAAGGGCAAGAAGTCAGATTCAAGCAATGAGTCATCCAGTGATGAAGAAGCTAATTATGGTAGAAGGAATAAGGATTCAAGAAGATTTAAAGATGCAAAATCTGTTAGATGTTTCAATTGTGGAAAGTATGGTCACTATGCAACTGATTGTCAAGAAGCTAGAAATAGCAATGATGAAGAAAAATAGGATCATAAGAATCAGGGAATCAAAAAAATACAAGTACCAAAAGAAAGGTAAGGATGGACAAGGCAGACAAGGGAAGAAGTTCTTTCAAAGACAAAAGAGGAGCTACTATGCAGACAAGGCAAGTAAGTACTCAAGTGATAGTGATAATAGTTTCTCAGATAATGATAAATATGAAGTCCTATTTCTGATAGAAGAAAAAGAAGAAGTTAAGAAAAGGTCACCAATAATTCTCAAGTGTTTTAGATGTGGTAATTTTGGACATCTTGAAGATAGTTGTACAAAGAATGGTTTCAGTTTTAGTGATGATGAATATGAGGATACACTTGAAGGACCAGAAGAGAATATTCTAATGGCACTAGAAGAAGAAGGAGGTGATCCTATAGAAGACAAGTCAGAAAAGAATGAAGATGTTCTCAAAGGCAAAAAAATAGAGGAAGAATCAGAAAAAGGAGAAGTTGATCTTGAGGGAGAGCTTATTTATGCTCTTAAAACTTTAAAGAAGGTAAGAAAGCAAAACTCCCAACTTGAGCTTCAGTTTCAAGAATGTGATGAAGAGAGAGGAAAGCTTATAGAGGATCTAAACAAGTCAATGGCTAAGACAAAGAAGTTCAAGGATAAGTTAGAAGCAAAGGTCTTAGAATGTGAAAAGTTAGAACAAGAAGTAGCCCTACTAAGGGAAGAAGTAGAGAAGTCTAAGGACAAGCTACACAAGTTTGGAAGAAGTTCAAAGAATTTGGATAAGATTATCAAGTCACAAAAGCCTACATCAAGCAAAATAGGTCTTGGTTTTGAACAGGCTCAAAAGAAACAAGAAGAAAAGTCAACCTCAAGTTCTGAAGAAGAAGAAACTTCAGAAGAAGATAGTGTAAGAGAAAGTGAGACTTCTGAGGATGAGTTGGACAACAGAAAGTTCAACAAGGAAAGAAACAATGCACAAAGGAGAAACAGATGGAACAGGAACCAGCATAGGGTAAGAGAGACTAAGAGACCAATGAGGTCAAGACAAGGAAACTTCAATGGATGATGTTTCTCATGTCATAGATTTGGGCACAAGGCTTCACAATGCAGGACACATGAAAGATAAGAATATGGGAATTTCAAGAAGTAGGCAACATTTTCATGGGTATTGCTACTCATGTAATCAATTTGGTCACAAGGCAATGAATTGCAGGGTCCATGATAGGAATAGATATGGCTTCACCAGAAGAAATCCCAAGATATTTGCACCTACAAGGAATAATAACATTAAGTGTTATAAGTGCAATAATGATGGACATACAACAAAGTGGTGTAGAGCAGATATTCCAGAATCAAGCATGAACAGAAAGAACATGAATATGGACATGAACAGAAATAGGAATATGGATAGGAACAAGAACATGGATATGAATAGGAATAGTCAAAGGAATCAGAAGGATCAGATGAGAAGGAAAGAGGACAAAGGTAAAGACCAATGCTTGTTGGGAGTAGAAATACTCCCACCCCATAATTAACCACCTCAAGAGGAGGTGGGGGAGGGGCTAAGCTAAGAGACTCATTCTTAGCCCCGAGCCCCAAAGGTGACCCTTTGCCATTGATGTCAAAGGGGGAGAGATTTAAGTAAGGGGGAGAGATTTGATTTAAGAAGAGAGCATTGAGTCAAGGGGAGCAATTTCCCAGGGGGAGCAGGATAGAAATAGGTTAAGAAAATTTGAAAAGATAATTGGGTTGCCATCAATGACAAAGGGGGAGATTGTTGGACATTTTGAGTAGATGAAGTTGTCATTGATGTCAAGGATGAATTGTCATTGATGTCAAAAGGTCAAAAGGAGTAATGCAAAAGGTTGGTGGCAAAAGAGCTTCATAATGTTTATTTTTAAATATTATGTGAAGCACAAAATAAAAGGTTTTTATTAAAACCATGGTTGGGCAAAATAAAAGGTTTTTATTAAAACCATGGTTGGGAAAATCAAAAAGGTTTTCTAAAACCTAAGGAGGCTTTTATTTTAAAAATCCCAAAGAAGATTTAAATATTTAATTTATAATATTTAAATTCTTTTGAATTTAAATAATTATAAATAAAATCAAAAAGGTTTTCTAAAACCTAAGGAGGCTTTTATTTTAAAAATCCCAAAGGAGATTTAAATATTTAATTTATAATATTTAAATTCTTTTGAATTTAAATAATTATAAATAAATATATTTCAAAGGTAAAGTTGGAAGCACTGACGACAACATTGTTTCCCCGATGAATTTTCCTCTCCATCGACGTGTGTGACAAGGGAAGGCATATGGTATAAATACCATAGCCATTCCTAAGGTTTGGCATCCTTTTCATTGCATCCACCTTAAGTGAAAAATCTCATGCAAATTTTGAAATGTGTGCCTCCCGAATAGCGTAGTGTGTGGTTCCACCGACGTCGAAGGAAGAGCCAAGGGCTCTTAAGGGTTTGAAGGAGTCAAAGCACACGTTGTGCTTTGAGGCTCCAAGTGGAGCACGTGGCTCACATGACATGGAAGCCACGACCAAGGCATTGTGGGAGTATTGTGCCAAGTTTCGAGCCCTACGGATTGTGAAAAGTGGTAATAATTTTTGGAAATTATTTTAATTTGTTTTGCTAAGGTTTAGGAGGGATAAGGTGGAAGTTAAGTTGTGAAATTAACCTAAGTGTTGAGGAAATATTTTTTTGATATATGAAGGGTTATTTTTGCTAAAGTAAAAGCTAGGGTAATTTTGTTTTACCTTAGAAAAGTGAGAGATTGACTTATTGCATTATTTTATAAAGTGATTTATTTAATTAATGCAATATTAAGTAGGGAGTCATAAGTAGAGTTTGGATTATTTTTTAGATATATTTATGAAAAGGGTTATGATGAAATTGAATTGTTAAGATGTTCTTTTGATGAGTTAGAGTTTTGGAAGAAGTGTTTTGATTAAATATTTGTGGTGTTGGATATTATTTTAAGATGGAGTAATAAGGTGTAATTAAGTTTGATTATTTTTGTAATTGAGAATTATTTTGTGAAGAGGTTAGTGTGATATTTTATCATCTAACTATTGAAATTGGCAAAAGAGAAAATTGTGATTGAGATAAGTTTTCTAAGGTCACTTCTACATCAAATAAAAGGTATGGGCATATTCTTCTTTGGTTGAAGTGATTGATTGAGGTTTTCTGAAAACAAGATTGGAGTGAAAAGGACTTTGTTAAGTTTTCCTTGTTGAGTGTGTTTTGAATTAATGCTTCAAGGTTTTCTAGAATAGAGGTTAAGGAAAGTAACCTTGTTTTATAAGCATTGTTGTTGAAGTGATTGGTTGAGTGAAGAACTTGAACTAGGGTTTGCAAAGATCATGAGTATCATTGTTATGTGAGATTGGTTGATAAGCATTGTTGGAACATTTGAGTGAAAGTTCATAAGTTTGGACTAGGGTTTGTGAGCAAGGATTATTTCATTGAGTGAGTGATTGAGTAGAGTTGGTTGAGCCTAGTCAAGTGGATGTGTTGATGTGATAGTTCAAGTTCTATGAAACAAATTATTCTATATTCTGAATTGATTTGAGAAAGAGGTTGAGTGTTGATGAATGTGAAACATATTGAGTCTCTAACAATTCTCTATATGTTTATGTGATAAAAGAGAGATTGAAAGTGATTGAGAGTTTGTGAGTGTGAAGCATATTGAGTCTCTAACAATTATCTATATGTTTCTATGGTAAAAAGAAATTGAAAGTTGAAATTATCAATTCTCTTTATATTTCTATGAGATTGGACAAGTTCTAGTGAGGACTTGTTGAGAAGATTTGAGGTAAGTCTTTGAGAAGACTTGTGGACAGATTTGTGTGAGCTTTTGTGGAAGCTTACAATACAGAGTTTGAGGACAAAGATTGTTGAGCAGATTGGACAAGTTCTAGTGAGGACTTATTGAGAAGATTGGACAAGTTCTAGAGAGGACTTATGGATAGATTAGTGTGAGATTTTGTGGAAGCTTACAAGGTAGATTTGAGACAAGTCTTTGAGAAGACTTGAGAGTAGAGTTGATTGATTGATTTGTTCAAACCTTGAGTTAAGGTTTGGGGCAGATCTAGCAGAGTTGATTTGTGATTGGATCAAGATTTGTGTTAAGGCTTGAGGACAAATATTGAGGATATATTTGTGCTAGACCGAAGGACTATGTTTAGTGCATATTTGAGGATAGAGTTTGGTGCATATTTGAGGATAGGTTTGTGCCAGACCAGAGATAGAGATTGAGTAGATTTGTGCTAGACCGAAGGACTATGTTTAGTGTAGATTTGAGACATAGATGAGAGTAAGATTTGGAGGTGACAGAGTATAGAGGATGACAGTCTCTAGTGGATAGAGATCCATTAGCTAGGGTAGTGAGGACAGGTGTCTTTAGTGGATAGAGATCCATTAGCCAGAGTAGTGGGGGCAATAGTTCTTCTAGAAGATCACCAACCAGAGCTAAGGAGAAAGGAGTTCTCCTATGGATAGAGATCCACGAACTTGATTAGGGGATTGGTGTCTCCTTTGGATAGAGGTCCATAAACATTGTAATAGGGAAAGGATTCCCAAGAGATTGATTGAGAAAATTTTAGTGAAATATTTTCTCCGTGGAGTAGCCCACATTGGGTGAACCACGTTAAATTGGTGTCTCTATTGTGTGTGGTGATTTGTGCATTGCTTTGATTACTACTGTTGATATTTCTATCTATACATTGCATAATATTGATTGGGAAAGAAAAGTAAAAAGTGGTCTTATACTGTTCACCCCCCTCTCAGTATAAGCTTGTGTTCTTAGAGTTTCATAGACTCCAAGTCCTTCTAGCACAATAACTAGCTTGCCCCCTCCACAAAATCCACCAAATCCTCTGGTCCAGATGGTGCAAACTCCACCCAGGCAATTTCTAGCCTAGAATAATTTGGGATCACTTAGTTTATAGACTCAGAACCAGGTCCCAACCATAGCATTGAAGGCTCTACCCACATATGATGGTATGGAAAAGATGACTTATGAGGACGTCCAAGATGTTGTTGTACTAGCAACCATCCACCACATCATATAAGAAGATATCATGGTAATACTGCTAGTTCTCTCGCTCTGAGGTAAACTCCATCACTACATGGAGTTATTGTTGTACTAGTTATCTACTGGTACCAGTTATTGTCATTCGATACCATCACTACATGGGACCAGTTGGTAGAACAACTGATAAGGGGTTTCAACGAGTAGGCAAACTCTTTCTCCTTGTTGCACTAGTTCACAACCATCCAAAGGCACCCTCAAGAGGAGGTAATGGATTTTAACATCATGTTCGCTCGAACCTGGCAGAGAGTCACTATCAATATTTGGCCCACTCTAGAGCAAGCGATGTTCTATTACTTAAGGACTTTCCATTTCGACATCAACATGAGCATCTCGTATGCTATCGCCAACATGTTCCCTACCTTGTATGAACAGACACAGAATGTTGAGGTTGACTTAGTCACTATCAGAAAGTTACCCCCTATTGTGACTCCTTCACAACAACCCCAAAATTTGGGGACCCACTTGAAATTGGATAATTTGTTTAAATTGTTGCTTACACTTCTCATTTACTAGGGTTGTCATTTGAAAATTAAAAAGGTTTACTTTCTTATGAATGTTGGCATAGCTGAAATTCTTGCCAAAATTCACCTTACAATTTAAGGTTGTTTTGTGCCCACTAAAGTCATTTTAACTCAATTGTTGGTCAAGGTTGTGATGATTATGTTATTCCATTGTATTTTTGTGATATATATGTTCATTTGTTTTGTATTGTTTACCAAGGTAATGTTTGTTTGAGCTTATATTATAATTATTTATGGTATGTTTCCTTGGGTGTATAAATATATCATTTTGTTATGTCTTGTTATGAGGTTAAGTGTTAGGTATTATGTGTTGTAATTTTTGTTAATTATGGGTCATGTTTATGTTTTAATATGGTATTTTAGAGTGTTATTTGTCATTGTTTATTGTTATGTTTGGAGTATAAAGTGTTATGTCGTTCGTTGTATTTTGTCATGGTAGAGAACCTTAGTCTAGGGGTTCATTTACCTTTTTTTTTTTTTTTTTTTTTAATATATATGTTAGTTAAGATTTCATTTTTATAATGTTATGATGTTGGTATGTCCTTATTTTATGTTGTTTTGTCATTTTATGAGATGTCGTAGTATTATAGTTTAATATTTTTGTTTTAGGGTAGTTAGTGGTATTGTTGTTTGTTTTATATGTGCAAATGAAGGAGGTGACCTTTAGGAGTTTGTTTTAACATTTGTTTTATTTTCTTGCAGGATTTGGGAATCCCACGTTCGCGGGAGTGCACATCTTGAGAAACTTACGAAGTGGTTTTTTTTGTCGATATTTCGTGGTGTTCCAATGGAGGTGCGTGATTAGATTTACGCAGGAATTGTTACGTGAAACACGTCCTCAATACGGAATCAGGAGATAGATGTCATTTTTGCATGCAATAGGTGATGGATTTTTTAGGAGCATGGAGTTGAAATCGGGTCACGCAAAAATTGTCGAGTGAAGATGAGTCCGCTATGGATGAAAAGAACTATGTTTGCAGCCCACTCGTAAATCGAATAAGATAGGGAAAATGATATCGAGGTCGCAGTCATATTTACTTCGAAGCGCGAGCATCAACACAGCACAAACCGTGGAAGCTTCGATAAATATAGCCCCTGCCAGTTCCTCGTCTTTTTCAAAATAATATTTACTAAGAGGTATTGAAGGCGGTTGCATAAATAATATTGAGGACACAAAAAGATATAGCAAACATCATGTCAAAATAGATGAATGTGACAGTGAATTGTTCGAGTCTTAAGCTTGCGAAGTTTGAGATAAATTTATCAAAGCGCATTGAGGTCACTAGAGTTTGCACTGTCAAGGATACGTCACCAAGAATATGTCACTACAGGAAGGTTTTGTAGGCGCAACCGAGAACTTTGCCATAGAAATGTTTGTTACCAAATATTATCACTCTGCTTTCATGAATGACGTCTTTAGAAGGCCAAAAATATGCTGCCACTAGAAAAAGGTCGGTGATGATGGTCAAAGAAGTGGGTCGCCGGAACATCTTGGATGCAAGCAACTTATCTAAAGGTTGAAGGCATTGAAAATGTTGTCATCACGATTTTTTGGGGGGGTGTCGGGGATAAATTTAAGTCTTTAAATTCGAAAACAGCGATGGAGAAACATAATACACAAGATAATGTGAAGGTGTATTTCTTTGATATGAGTTTTGATCAGATTATTGAATGAAGATTTATTTTAATGGTATCGAAAGGCCTTGAAATATATGAGAATTATAATTGTTAATTTAAAGTGTTTTGAGAGTAACGACAGAACGAATGCAGTTTATTTTGGAAAGAAAGAATTTAGTGTTGGAAACAAAAGAAAGTTATGGAGTTTCGTTCGAAAGCCAGTTATTGAACTAAAAGTAAAAAGGCGTGAACTGAAATCTCAAAAAGTATAAAGTAAAGGTTAGAAGATAGAGGAAGGGTTAGACATTTGTTGCACAGGAGGAAAGAGAAGAATACATAAGCAGAAGAAGGAGAGAAAGAGAATGCTATAGGGAAAGGGATCACAGGGACAAATATTTACATTGTAAGATTTGATATTATGTCAAGTTATTTTATTGTTTCAAATAAGCATTTTTATGGTATTTGAAATAGAAATGAAATGGTTGATGTAATATGTATACAATTCCAATTCCATTGGAGATTTGCATCAGGCTTATGTTGGACTGTATATGATTTGGTTGATATAAGTTTGGTTTATGGTGTCTGTGATTGAATGTTGTAGTATTGGTTCGATATTAATGTGTTGTTTTCAAAACCTTAAATATTTTATTATTTATTTTTACTGTGATAGAAATGGCCTAGTTCAGATATGCATGTTTGAATTTAATAGCTAGGTTATTCAATAAAGGTTTTTATTCAGACATTTAATCCAATAAGTGTCTGTGATAAATAAAAGTCATTGGCGATAAGTGAATTTTCTGATTTCAACTTTAACTTGATAAAGTTGTAAACTAGGATTGATATATTGGGATTTAAATTCTGGTTGGGTCTCATTATTCAGCAAAGTCATACTTATTCGAAGGCTTAAAACTGACTTTGAAAGAAAATATTTGTCATCAGATATTTACCTTATAAATATTGTTAATGCACAAATAGATATACTTTGGTGAACCTAATTTTTTTGGTTTATAAAATTCATGGTTCAAATATAAAGTGTTATATCAAAACCCTGCAACTCGTTGTTATTAAGAGTATGGAGAATTTTTTATACATTTTTTTTAGGGTTTAAACATTTTAAAGTTGGTGAACCTAATTTTTTTGGTTTATAAAATTCATGGTTCAAATATAAAGTGTTATATCAAAACCCTGCAACTCGTTGATATTAAGAGTATGGAGAATTTTTTATATATTTTTTTTAGGGTTTAAACATTTTAAAGTTTTAATTCATATACTCAAATATCAAGAAGAAAATTTAATATTTGAGGTGAATTAAAATAAAGTGAACCTTGGATTTAAAGGATAAATATTTATAAATCAAGGTGTACACTGGATCAATTTGTAGAGATTTCATTAACTTTAAACTCTTTAAAGTTGAAGGAAATATGGATTAAAATACTTGTTGGTTTTATTTTCCAGATTTATCTACAAGCATTTTAATTAAGATAGTATTTTAAGATGATGGAATAAATGAGCATGTTAAATCTAGATGTTGAAATTTATTTCTTCACTTAAACAATTGAACTAGTGTGAAGAGGAATGTCATACATGTTAAACTTAAATGAATTACTAGATGCCCAGGCCCCTTGCAAACAGTAAACTTGCAAACCTATCGAGTTATTCAAGTGTTTCTTATACATAATACGTAAGATATATTAAAACTCAAATAAGAACCTTGGAGATATATATTATTCTTTGCAAGAGAGAACTTAAAGTTCTAAGTTGTTGAGTGGTTTTGTGACTTGAAAAAATCACACCTCAATACCCCCAAAAATGACCATGTTGATTTATCTAAACTTTCCTTAGAATTTGTATCCTAGTACATCTTCTCAGTCACTACCTACACCCTCGATGTACCCCAATCAATCATGGAATCCCAATCCCTCTCAGAACCAAGCGGTATCCACCCTATAGTTTCAATAACCTGATGTTCCTTAGCTTCCATCTCATATCTCATATTCAACATTACCTGCTCCATTGACGCCATTTCCATTACCCATGCCTCAGGCAGTCGCAAACTTGGATCAATCTAGAGAATTGCAGGATCTACAGTCGTTAATGAAGACAATGGTGAATGAGATCACCATCTTAAGGAGGAGATAAAATGATTAGAGTTTCTAACCAAGGAGATTCGCTCCTCCTCCCCAGATCACTAGGGATCAAGCTGCTTCCACTAGCAGGACTCTCGAGAGAAATGCGACGATGTTGGAAAATGAAGAAGCCAGTCCATCTGGCAGAGCGTATTGGTGCTCCACCTATAATGACCGCATGACAAGGAAACTTGCATGATCCATTTATACTATGTTCAGACCCTTACGGACAACATTCCTAGTGGACAGGTAAACATGATCTGAGAAGTTGATCAGAACTTTATGATTCCTCCTATTGAGCAAATCTTCGTTCTTATGAGGACGGGTAATAAATACATTAAATTTGATCCGGTTCAAATGGAACCATTGAAGGTACCTGCCAGTTCCAAGCTACCAAGTGATAAAGCACTACTGCCAAAAAAAGAGCCTATCTAGGTATTAGAACCATGGGATTCCATATTATTAAAGGATTTATTGCCTTCAAGAGAAAAAAGGAGAATTCCTCAATCACAGGCTTCGCCCTCTCAACCCCAAACCGAGGCGAGGGACCAGGTAAGAGAAAAGCTCAGATATTCCTCATTGACCAAGCATCAGAGGGTAAAAGCAATGCAATAGTATTGGACCAAATACAAGACTGCTAAGGAGGAAGGCATTTTTGGTAAAGGAGTGTATAGCATAGTCAAAGAGCTAAAGAAGACTCCAGCTAAGGTAAGCCTCTTCGATGTGCTCCAACTACCCGATCAAGTCGACCTATTGCAAGAATCGTTGACGTCTACTAAAGGTAAGGGAAATTCGACTTAGACTATCTTGACATAGATGTTGACTACCTCAGCCACCAGAAAGAACATGCAACCACTATTCTACGTATCTCTTAGGATGGAGGAGTGGGTCATGCATAACTACATGATTAATTTTGGCACTACCATTACTGTGATGCCCAAGGTTGTTTGCAAAATTATGGGTATGGAGTACACGAGGAGTAGTCCTAGAGTGCTTCAACTGGATGGAACTCTAGTCAAGATAGTGGGGGTGATCAAGGATATCATGATCGTATTGTACAAGATGCCATAGATCACTATGATACAAAAAGTTGTGGTGGTGGATTTAGAGCCCTATTTTAGCATGTGCCTATCAAAGGAATTCACTACCAAACTTGGAGGCTATTTTTCTTTGGACTATTTGCACCTGGAAATCCCCTTCAGAGGAAGGAGGATTAAAATTTTTAATGAAAATACCTCTACCTTTCACATTGAAAGAATCTAGGATGTAGAGAAACAATTGGACTCAGTCAATATGATGGAGGAAGTAGAAGAATAAGGAGGAGTAGAGCTGATGGAAGAAGCTCTGGATGAACTCCGCATAGAAAATGAGTTTTTCATGCATGACTTTAATGCCATGATTGAGTCCGAGATTGGGTGCTACTCAATTACCAAGACCAAAAAGGCTAAGGTACTGAGTGATGAAGATCCCATTGTTGACCAACTATGGAAGCTCTTATTTGATGGTGCTTGATGTAAGAATGGCACCAAAGCAAGAGTTGTCCTTGTCTCTCCTTTCAGAAATTAGAAAACTTACTCTTACAGACTTGTATGGAGATGGACAAATAATGTTATTGAGTATGAAGCCCTATGTTTGAGGTTATGAAAGGTAAAAAACTTGGAATAAAGTAGTTGCATATCTTCGGAGACTCAGAGTTGATCTGCAACCAAGTAACCAATAAATGTATTGCGAAGAAACACTACCTGAAAGTATATTGTAATAAGGTATGGGATCTGCTCGAGTCCTTCTCGACCTTGAATATCCAGTCCATTTCATGAGAGCAAGCATGCTGACATATTGGCATCTATTCGAGCCAGATACTCCCCTATCGAAAACATGATGTAAAAGCCAAAGACAATGAGGGTGATCTATAGGCCTTCGGTACCGGATAAAAATATTCATTGGTAGGTGTTTGACAATGATGAGCAGATCATCAATTTTTGATTAACGAAGCCACCACTATTGAAGACAGGACACTCAATGAAGAAGAGTATGAGGTTCTGATATAGTTGAAGAACAACCATGTCCCAAAGAGCTTAATCACCCTTGAAAGTTTGTTTGACCAAGATGATAGGTCACTCCCTCACAAGATCAAAGTGGATATGAGAGAGTACAGGGAATTGGAGTTAGAAACCGGGACATTAGTCAAGATGGAAACTAATTGTATGCCATTAGAGATTGAGAAAATCAGTTACCTATGTAAAGAATACCTGAATATTATCTCTTGGAGCTACCACGGCCTGAAGGGGTACGATAAGAGTATCTTCCAGCACATGATCAAACTATAGGAAGGGGTCAAACCTTTCAGGTAGAAGCAAAGGCCGGTCAACCCAAAGATAGAAGTATTGATGAAGGTCGAGCTCCTAAAGATGTTGGAGGTGAAGATTATCTATCTGATCAAGCACTCTTTCTGGGTGGTGAACCTGGTCCCGATGTGAAAAAAAATGGGGACATCCGCTTGTGTGTTGACTTTTGTAACCTCAAACCAAGCATCTTTGAAGGACCACTACCCGTTGTCCCAAATTGATCAAATCCTTCATGTAGTGGTGGAAGCACAAAGGTTCTCTCTACTGGACAACTTCTTCGAGTACAATAAAATCTGGGTAAAAGGATGAAGATCAGTACAATACTGCCTTCACCACCAAGTGGGGCACTTTCGCCTACCAGCGCATGTTGTTCGACCTCTCAAATGTCGGGGTGACCTTCCAAAGAGCGATGGACTTAGCATTTGGTGAGTTACTCAATCACATAATTATGATTTATCTATATGACATGACTATTTTCTCCTACAAAATGGAAGAACATGTTTACATTTGTGTCAAGTATTTGAGAAGTATCAAGATTTTAAAATCTCCATAAACCTAAAAAAGTCCATTTTCACGATAAAAGAAGGCAAGCTCCTAGGCCATGTAATATCGAAGAAAGGACTAGTTGTTGATCCTGCCAGGGCAGAAGCCCTCCTCAAGCTACCTCTACCAGTGAACAATAAGGGCCTCCAATCCTTCTTCGGGTAGGTTAATTTTATCAGGAAGTTCATCTCTAATTTTTCCCATGTGGTAAAGCCGATGATCGAATTTCTAAAGAAGGATGTTGAGTTTTAGTTGATCGATGAGAGGAAGTGGGTATTCAAAGAGATCAAAGAAAAAATTACTCAAGCTCCTATTCTGGTGAACCTCAACCACTCAAAGGACTTTATCCTTTATAACATCGGTGAACCAGAGAGCTATGCAATTGTCCTTACTCAGAAGAACGAGGACGGGGATGAATGACCGATAGCATTCCTGAGCCAAGTCATCCACCCACATGAGGAGAAGTACAACTTCATTAAGAGGCAAGTGCATGTGATGATGTGTTCATTAGAGAAATTTCACCATGTTGTCTCCTAGAGAAATATAATAGTGTTCGTGGTGCACCCTAACGTTAGAAACTTCATCATTCAAGGTGAGGTTGGTAATAAAAGGGTAGGATGGATCTCCAAGATCCAAGAGTTTAACATAGAGGTCCAGCACACTAAACTGCTTTATTGCTAAGCCTTATGCCAAGAGCTCGCCAGGAGCGTCGCATCCTAGGCGATAGCTTGCCAGTGGGATGAACCAGCATAGGACAGCAATCTTGCAAATCGGTCTGTACTCAGAAGAGATTGGACGAAATACCTGTTGGAATACTTCAGTATTGGAAGGTGTCCTTCTGACCTTGATGCTTCATAGAGAATAAGGTTTAGGCTCCAAGCCTGTAAATATGTGTTGTTACTAAGTGGTTTTTTCGTAAAAATATATACGAAATCCTCCTGAGATGTGTCAGGGGGACATTAAAAAAAAGAGTCCTAGATGAGTTTCACTTTGGAATGTTAGGGGGACATTTCACTGGAAGGCCTATGGCCTTAAAGATCATAAAAGTAGGCTATTACTGGCCTACTATTTTTACCGATACATTTGAGGTTAGCCAAAAGTGCAATAATATCAGAGGTACGTCGATCAAAGCAGGAATGCTTCTTTGCCCTTGCACCCAATTCAGGTTGAAGCTCCATTTTAGCAGTTGGGCTTAGACTTCATTGGGATGATATATCCCAATTCCTCTATGGGGCAAAAGTACATCTTGATGGCCATAAATTATTTTACCCGATGGGCTGAAGTAGTGCCGACCAAGAAAGCTAACCAAGATGTAGTCATCACCTTTTTGGAGGGACTAATAACCTGTTTTTGGATACCATATGCAATAGTGATAGACAATGGCACCTATTTCACTGATGTCAAAATCTACGCATTGTATGGTATTTACCTAAAGACTTCATCTAATTATTACCCATAGGGCAATGGTTTGGCGGAGTCCACAAATAAAAACTTACTCAAGATCCTAAAGAGAACATTGGAAGGCAACAAGCGGAGCTGGAATTTGCTTATGGACTTAGCTTTATGGGTTGACCACATTTCCATTAAGAAATCAATCAAGATGTCCCCATATTCCCTAGTATACGAGAATGAAGCAGTTCTCCCCATGCATATTGAGTTACCCGTGTTGTAGTCTCTCTGGCCTTTAGATGGTGAAGATGAATATTTTTATCCGATAAGTGTCAGGATAGCCCAACTGCTATAGTTGAAAGAAGAAAGAGAAAAGGTCTACGAGGCTTTCATGAAGCATGTCGAGACCATAAAAAATTGGTTTGAAAAGAGGACCTCCAACTGAACCTTCCAGATTGGTGACTTGGTGTTGAAATGGAATGAGAAAAAGTCCAAGCCAGGAAATCATGAAAAATTTGATGCATTTTGGGAGGGTCCATTTCGGGTATTTGGGGTCAATCAAGTTAACTCTTTCATTCTCCAAGATTTAAATGGGTTTACTCTTTCGATATTGGTCAATGGCCTTCATCTGAAGGCGTACTACCAGTATGGGGTAGTTAAAAACAATTCTCAACTGTGTACATATTTTTTATTCCCTTATTCACCTATACATATCTTTTCCTCGAAGTATAAGTCTCTTCACTCCATTTTGCGCTATCAGTGGTGCACTTTTGGGCCAGACTCCTCGTTATGGCGAGGGTTGAGCTAGCAGGGAAGCGATGCTAAAGAGCCTAAATAAAAGTTTTTTTAGTTTAGTTGGGTGTTTTATAGTGTGCCATGGAAAAGAGGAAAAAAGCAAGTTTAGGCGCCCATAGCCAGCTAGGGTGCTTTCGCTATGTCCTTGAGCAGAGGAGTTCATTTCTCTATTTTTAGTGTCACCTGGCAGAGCAATTTAGCCGAATGAAAAGTGCCCTATCATCTGGTGAGAGGGAGTTTCACTCTTGTTCAGGGGTGAAACCACATTTTGGTGCTCTAAGGAGCAAAAGATGTAAACAAATATTGGGCCAAATCAAAACCAAGAGGTCAAAGTCAAAGGTAATTTTGAGGTTTCATGGAGCGAAAGGCGCTTTCGCTCTCCCTTACAGGTAAAATTCAAGTTTGAACCCCAGGTTGTAAGCACCACATGTCAGAAGGAAAAGAAAAATGCTTTTGAAAATCATTTCTCTTCTTTGGGCATCGAAGTCAAAGTCAAATCTCTTTTCAAGACTGTGTTGAGCGAAAGGTGCTTGCACCCTCCTTTGTGGGTGAAACTAAAAATCATAGCCCTTCAATTTATCTTTAATGCAAACGCCATGTGGCAGGAATGAAGGAAATGATTTTTCCTGTACTTTAAATCATGGTACTTTTCCTGTTTTGGGCCTTAAATGAGCGAATGGAACTTTCACTTAACTTTTTGATTGAAAGCCATTTTTGGCTCCTAGGAAATGATGAAAATATTGTTAAAGAGGAAGGGTTTCACTTTCTTCAATGCCACACGCATGCAGTCCAAAGTAAAGCTTGGTAAGTGCACTCCCCGAAGAAGGTAATTGAAGCATGAAATAAATTTAAAAAAGGTGGTGCATCTCCTCTTTCAAGGAAGATTATGGTCCACATGTTTTGCTAACATTAGGAGGTGCGCTCCACCATCGGTTAATGTGTAGGAGATCTCCCACCTTGCCCATGATTCCTCAAGGTATTTACTCCACCTCAAAGCATAATTAATATGGTGGGTAAATTACTGTGTTATATAAATGCCATCACTGTGCCTCAAATGAACTCAAACAAATTACTGAGGGCTTTGTAGTGCACCATTTACCTTGCCAAATTTAGAGCGAGAGAGTTGATAATTTGCAGTGCATTCAGCAGTAGTGAGGCTCTATCCTTTTTAGAGTGAGTGCTTGGGAAAGTATCTAGTCAAAATGGGTAAGAATAGCACTGAGCACAAGAAGGAGAAGGTATTGAAGAAGACAGAGGTGAGAAGAAGCATAATAAGGAAAAGCAGAAAGTGTCGCCACCCCTGCCTAAAGACAGGTTGAGCAAAATTCGTGATTGTGTGCTCACCAAAATGAGCATGGAGAAGTTGCACCAAAATTTTGATATTATGATGACCAAGGTGTTTGCCCAAAGCATTCGGACAGTTGCCTATCACTCCCACCTATACAGGTACTTGTGCACACATGTGCATCACTATCTAAAATTGGTATGCGGTATCGTCGAATTCTACAACTCGTGGACCAGGATAGGCCAAGATGCCAAAGGGAACAAGTTGTTTGCCATCTCTTCCAAATATGTCCAAGAGGCTTTCACCTGTGGAGAAAAACCCCCTGTTGACTACATAATTAGAAAAATCAACAACATCAAGCAAAATGAAAGATACGTCAACATAGTGCAAATGTGCCAATTCATGGAGATGCAATTGCTGGAGAAGCCTACGCCCGTAATATTACCAGACCTCCCCAAACCCTTGTAGATGTTTAAAAATCTTGACATCTACTCCATGTTGGCATGGGTTATGGGGCTCTCCACGGACGCCCTGGTGTTTAAGTGGTAGTTTTCACTTGCCGAATGTATTTTGCATGGTGAGTTCTACTATCTTGCTACCATGAAGTTGGAGACCAAACCTATATTTTTTAACTATGCAGACTGGGTGGCATGATAGATGCATATCCAGCTGAGTGATAGCAAGATCGAAAGGTACATGTCGTTCTGAGTCTGCTCTTTTCTTGCATGGTATTTCTTCTACCACATGCATAGTCATTTTGCTTTCATCACAAAAAATTGCATGAATAAAGAAGGCAAACTGCTCCCGATTTATCAGTGGACTCAAATTATATCAAAGTGTGAGTTCTGCTACAACTTCAACAGAGTGTTCCTCAGCCTAGCTCTGGAGCTTATCTATAATTTTTGTGAATGGGTGTCGAGGCAGATGAAATAATACATAGTGCATGAGAAGCTGGGTGACGTTTTTCATCTGATCTAGGGCCTTGTTTTCAAAATTTACAAGTTTACTGGAAAACCCTTACTATTATCATACTTATTCACCCTCAAATTTGCCCAGCAGAATGACTTCACTGATGACACATAGGGCCACAGGAGAAGGAAGTTGCACACATGCACTTTTACTTCCTACTTCGGTGACATTAAAGTGATGGCCAATGGATAAAACACCTTTTTTGTAGTAATTTTGTACGAATTTGCCCTGATCGATCTCCCCAGTACTGGAAGTACAACCCACAGGACATTTTAAGGTAAAATATTAGGGTAAAAATCTTCCATAGCTATCCACACCTAGATATTGAAGCATAGCGCAATAATACCTCAAGATGCAACCTAGAATGGCATGTGGAGAGGATGATGTCACTTCTCCCGTGGCATGACTTCTACATCATAGAATCATAATATGACCCCATGTCAAATCTAGCACACCCCTGATGAGGAAGTGTTTCGGGTGATGAAAAGCAAAGTGCTTGACTGGTCGGATGAAAAAATTGCAAACTGGTGGATCATGAGGGTCCACAATAAAAAGGAGGTATCCGGTAAGTTACATGTATTATACCAGAGCTTCCTCGATACATATGACACAAATTGTGAAACTTATCAACTTGTCTTTTTTGATGGCATCATGCCTAGAAGTACTGAAAGCCTTAGCAGAGTGGAAGACACAACGGAAGGATAGGGATAGCACATTGAATAATACCCACTTGTCAAGGATAAGGATGAGCAGTTGTCGCTTAAATAAGAGGTCACTCTAGGGAAGAGGAGCACTACTGCAACACTTTCACTCCCCCATGTTGCAAAGAAGCCTCAAACTGGTGCAGTCTGACCTATCAGCACAAACCCTTCTGTAACATTGGAAGTCATGGAAGCGAGCACCCCCAAAGTTTATATTTTTGTGCAACAGGAGCGGTAAGAGGTGGAGTTCATTGATGTAGAGGCTGAACCATCAGATAGATGAGGAATGAGCTCTATCACATAGTAGTTCACCATTTTGGCTCTGGTAGCATCCGAGCTCGTAGGTGCATTCTTTCTTTCTAATTATTTCACTTTTGTTCCTCTGGCAACTATCCCATCCAGTGTTGAAACCCTCGTATCTACCCAGCTTGCATTCTATGTCACTATGTCTACCATGCCTATCCCTGCATCCTAGTCATCGCTCCTCTCATCATTCCCTCATGTATTTTAGAAGTTTAGTTCCTTTGCATCTGTCTCCAATGCATTTGTGTTCCCTACAACATCCACCCCTAACCCTCCTCAAGTTTTTGTTAATCCAATTGTTGCATCTATCGTTGCAGTAAATCCAAGCCTATTTTCACCTTTATGCACCTCCTCAATTGTAGCAGTGACATCCCTTGATATTTTAGCCCCAGGTGCTAGTACTTTAGTCATCGCTATTTAAACCCTGACGTCTCCCAAGGTCATCGTAGTCGCTACCCTGGCTATCCTTCATTCATCTGCTGAAGCTAACCCACAATGAGCTCTATTCTCTTTCACATCACTCTTTATAGTACAAGAACCAATGGAGATGGAGCTAGAATTTCTATAGGAGGGCCAAATCACAGAGAGTATACGTCGGGCATAATAGAATTCCTCACATTGGCTCAAGGGCCAAAAAAAGAAAAAATACGCAGGTTCCAACCTAGGTGGAAAAGAGGGCTATGTTCGACCTAGAGAGAATGCAACTCCACAAAATGGAGAAGGTGCCCAAGATTCAAAATCCCCTAGAGGATATGACACCAACGGACTATTCCTACCATCATACAGTTGAAGACATGAGAACAATCAATGCAACAGAGAAGATGGGGAATATCCAGGTTGAAATGGGCTCCATCTATTTCCACGGGGAGCACTACAAAGCTCACTTCTACGAGGTTGAGGCCAAGAACATAGAGCTTGAAGAGACCTTGGTGCACACAAGGGCGTAGCTCGAAGAGGTACAGTCTAAAGCTGAATAGTTACAGTAGTGCATGATCATCTTGGAGCAAGAGGTGAGTAACTACAAGAAATAAAATGAACATCACCTCAAAGCGTATGCAGAAGCAGAAATCCAGTTGCAAGATTTGAATGCTTAGGTCCAAGAACTATAGTCCCAATTGACACAAAGGGTGAGGTCATCAGATATCTTCACAAAAGACCGTATTAAGAAGGTTCGCCATCACTTACTGGCCAACTTTAGAACAAGGGCACACAAATCAATAGCAGTCCTAACGTTTATTTGCGAGGCCAAGTAATCAGTCACTTACGACGTACCTATCATAGAAGATGCTAAAAAAGACATTAACCGATGGTTGGAACTAGCTATGAATGTGCAAACCCTAGAAATAATGGACATTGAGCTTACTCCAATGTGCCCACTGGCTCGGTCATAGGCAACTACAAAGATAACACTAAGGGCTTACTTCATGAAAATGGAAACATCCCGAGAGGTGAGAAGGTTGATAGAAGTGTTTGAGCAGGAAAAGTGCATCTCTTTGATTTACTTGAAAGCTCTCGTGCAGCTCGGTTTCCCTAGATTCACTGATGAGGAAGAAGTAATTTTGATAAAGTAAGAGTTGAAGCCAGTTTAGGGTGCCTTTGCAAGCGATGCTTCAAAGATTTATGGTTGGGAGGAGCTTATTTTAGAATGCCAGGTAATGGAGTTAATAACCAGGTTTGCATGGATTGAATCCTACTTGGTAGACCTCATCCAGAGAGCTAACTATGCTGACATAGACCAGATTGAGACCTTTGGATACCTAGTCAAGGAGCTCCAAGATTGTGGCAAAATCAAAGAAGATGCATGGACCCTGGTCTAAGCAACCTATGATCGTATCCAGGAGCATCTCTCATAATCGAAGCCCTTCCAGTAGCATGAAGATCAAGCACAGCATGGGGATCAAGCATAATAAGAAGGAGACTAAGGAGAAGAAAAGGACCTTGAGTGCCAAAGAGAATAGGAAGAAGCAGAAAGAGAGAAGTTGGAGGAAGATTTTACTACCAGCAGTGAGCATTCATAAAAGGACAACAATGATGACTTTGAGCCCAACATATAAGACTTGGTATCTTCACATTGAGGTGAGCTCAATCCCCTCGCAAGTCACCGGATATGTTGGCATCCCTTCAACATTGATTTTCTCTGTATACATTTTGCTTTCAGTAATTTCTTCTCCCCTGAAACTCTATTCTTTTTTCTATATGTATTCTTTGTTTCATGTGCTTTACTGTTAGAATTCATTGGCTGCATCCAAGGGAGTGCAGTTTTTCTTGTTCATTCATCATGCAAGGTCCTTGTCTTTTCGAGAGCAAGGATGGTTTCGTGCAAAGTCTCCAAGAACAAATAAATTTTGGGTGAAATGTGCAGCGCAAACCCATTTTGGGCTAAAAAAGAGCGAAACTCAGTTTTGGAGAAGAAAATGTAAGTAAGGCCCAGGCCTTTTCACCTGTGTGTGAGAGTGCAAAACAGTTTTGGATATCTTTTGGATGAAACTCGATTTTAGATAGAAGGGTGCCAAGTGGGGCCCAAGTGTTTTCACCCCATATGGAGAGTGCAATGCAATTTTGGGGCCAACTTGGACGAAAAGGTCTTTGACTTTTCCACAAGGCGCAGCACAGTTTAGTTTTAGTTGCAAGTGGGGCCCAATTTTTTTTCTCCCAAGATCAAAAGCATAAACCAATTTTGGGCTTCTTTTGGGTGAAATGGCTTTTGACCCGCCCTCAAAGTCAGCACAACCTTGTTTCAAACTCCCAAGGCAATGTGGGGCCCAAAGTATTTTTGCTCAAATCAAGAGGGCAAGCCTATTTCGGGCTAAAGGCTGGGCAAAACGTAGGTGGGGCCCAAGTGATTTTGCACCAATTTGCAAGCGCAATTCCTTTTCAGAGCTAGAAGGGGAGAAATAGCCTTTGACTTTTCCAAGGTGCAACCCAGTTAACAAAAAAATGTAAGTGGGGTCCAAAGATTTTCACTCCAATTTTCCAGCACAATCCCTTTTTGGGCATAGAAGGGGTGAAAGTGCCTTTGACTTTTCCACCAAGGCACAACTCAATTTCCAAGAAAAATATGTTAAGTGGGGCAGCAAAGCGTTTCGCTCCAATTTTCTAGTGCAAATCAAATTCGAGCCTACTAAGGGAGAAAGCACCTTTGACTTTTATCACTTCGGTGCTACTCCCAAGATATCAAATGTTTTCACCCCCACTTGGGAGTACAAGCCCTTTTTGGAGCTTGCATGGGTGACGCCAAGTGGGACCTGCATCCGCAAAGCGCCTGTTTCTAGCCTAACTCCCCTGGCTCAGCCAGAATTCCTCATAAACGCTTCTCAATGATGAATCAAGGCACATCCTCATCCATCTAAGTGCAGTCGATTAGAGAAGCTTCCATATTTGATGTTCCCAAATTTTAGAATCTGATATTTTGTTGAGGTGGTTCCCGCAATTGAGGAGATGGTGCCACAGGCTAACCATATCAGTATATTGAAGCCATCACAACTACTTCTTAGTGAGTCATCGGATTTAGGCCATGCCTCATTAGTTCTTGACGAGTGCTGAAATCCTATCTTTGCTACCACTATGATGTTTTATGGGTGAGCATTTATGTCTCAAAGACGAAATCCTCTATAAAAACTAGCAATTTCAATGTAAAATGATGGACGTTTTGCTAGAGACTTGTTGTACCTAAATTTTGCTATGAATGCAAAGAACCATTTTCTCTAATGTTGGACTTCTCTTTTGTGTATGTCTTCTATCTTATATTTCTATTAAATTCTCTACTTTGTCTATGGGCTATAATTCTATGTCTGGATTTGGCTTCCAATAGAGGGCGAACACTGGAATAATTCTAGATATTGCACATGTTAGATACTTGATTTTAATTTTTGTTAGTTCTTTGTGTGAAGTACTATTAATTCAGAGTATAGTTAAGTTATCTTGTTGTTTGTTCATCACCCCTATTCTTCAGGCTTAAGGCCATATTTCCCATCCCTTTCAGTCATTTCTAATTTTTTTCATGTTCCTTAACCTCAAATCCCCCAGTTAGAATAGTAAGGGAACCAATACTCTCTAGAGATTGGCATGGGAGGCATTTCTTCCTTTCGGCCTTTCAATATTTTCTAGGTATAGGGAGCATAGATGAAACATTCCATACCTAAGGTGGATTCTTGACCAGTAGGAACTCCTCTCAAGAAGCCAACTTCAAAGCTCAAATCTGAAATGGCTATCTGTCTGATTATAGAATCTACAATATCAACAGTAGACACCTATCCATATTTCTCATTCCCATTCACGATGATAGAACTAGGTGTTGGCACAAACGTGTGCATTTTCAAGGGTATCACAAAGAAAATTCTAGGTGAAGAAACCTGGGATAGAATCCTATTCAAGTTCATGAAAAAACAATAACACTAAGAATTCACACAAGAATATATCTTTTAAGCAGCTAATACAAATTCATCGTCATTTTCCTCATTGAACCTGGGAAAACAATAATGATGTGATGATGAACAACATATAATCAACATTTATACCATGATAAATTTTGGAAACTTTTTGTTGTAGACTTGGAAAGCGCTTGAAGAGAGGCCTAGAGAATCCAAGCTTGGTGATCTTTTGTTTGCTCTAGTTTTAGCAATTTTTTTATCCTGTTAGAATTATTTTTCAATCATATTTGTAACTTATGTCAAATAGAAATATCATATGATATTCATAAAAAATAATCTGAGACCATTACCTGAGAAAAAGTAGCAATAGTCACAACACATGCGTCATATTGATAGTACAATATTAAACATGGGCACATTCATAGTATATTCAAGAAGCAAAATAATGCAGGAATAACAACCATAATTTAGGATAAAGAACAACGACATGAATGATAATGATTCAAAACAGTGTCAGGATAAAGCCCAGATTGATTTATTTAATAGACACTTGGATAAAGCCATGAAAGTCTATTTAAAACTAAAATGATTCAATGATTTAAATCTCTATGGAGGTATTTCTTCGATGGCGTAGAACAACCTCTACAATTATCGAAAGGAAAACCTTCGCCGAAGTGAAGCATGTCTCTAGTGTTAGATATCATCATATCAACCTTCATAGAAGTGAAATCCTATTGAAATAGGGACAGTTTTGTAACTTTTATATATATTTTTTAAAAGTAAGACTAAGATGGCGATTTAAAACCATCGTCTTAGGGGTCTAAGAGAGTGGTTCTCTTAGACCTAATACTACGGTTTTTAACTACCGTCATATGATGCAGATTTTTTATGACACTCTCATAGACGATAGATAAATAACCGCCCTTAAAGGTCTTTAAGGGCGGTTAAAAACCTTTTTTAAAGTCCTTTTTTGATGTATTGAGTGTTGAATTTTGAATATTATAAACTCCTATTGGTTTGTTAGCATATATTATTGTTACGTAGCTAACTTAGGGGTTATTTGAGAGCATATAGGAAATATGGTTAGACTTAGTCCAAGTTTAGGTGATTTGCAAATATGTCTCACGTAAATCATGGTGCTCCAACTGTGTTGAGCACAAATTCATATTATAAATTGTAATCCGGTGTTGAGAAATATAGATTGAATGAATTGAAAAACTTCATTTTGGTAAAAAAAAAAACTTCAGTGATAATACATGTTGTATCTTCAGTCAAGGATCTACGATGACATGCAAATGATGATCCTGTTAGGATAGGTCATTTTTCATTACACTAGGTGGCTAATGCAAGTAGATCCTCTTAGTCCCATATTTGCAAATCAAATCAAGGTTCATGCATCCATCTATCTCTATCATCACTAATATTTTTATCTCCATTTGGTTTTCATAAAACCATATCTATGATGGTTTTTGAACTACAAAGCTCTTGTCGCATGATGAAAATTATGAAGTTTGTAGGTGTTGATGATAAAATCAAATTAAATTGCTCTATCTCCTCAATTGTTATATGATGAGTATTACAAAGTTTGTAGCCATTTATATCCTTATGAATCTCATCATATGTTATCTTTCGTGTACTACCATGTGTGAATGCAACTGGTCAACACTAAACTTATCTTTCTAATTGGAAGTATTATTCATTACCACACAAATCAATCATAAGTCCTCTATAACACTTATCTATGAGGTAAATCAAGCAAAAATTCTTTAAGAAATTATTCAAAGGCAAAGCAAAAGTCCTATAGGCATCTTCTTAAAGGTAAATGTCAAATCAAAAGTCCTATGGGTAAGGCTAAATCAAAATTCCTATAGGCAAGGTAGAAGCCCTTTAGAAATTTGTTTAAAGATAAATCATTTCTTTTCCATGTTTGTACATATCTTTGTATCATAACAAACTAGCCAATTCCTCGAGGTAAATCAAACTAAATTCCCCCTGGGCAAGTTAAAAGCTAACTAAAGTCCCATTGGAAAAATATTTGTCTATATATATATATATAGTTTATATATCTTTATATATATGTTTGGATATAATTGTATTATAGTAGCGCCCCTATGGATGTATCATACATTATGCATCATGCATCTCTTATGATCCAACTTATTTAATCACTTTATCATTTTAATTATTTAAATTATTCATCCTTTTAAAATATTTTAATCCATCATAAATAATCAATCATTAGTAAACTATCTTAATCTCAATCCATGCACTTCTAGTTTAAATTTGTACAACCCAAGTTAATCACCATCTAATTAATAATTTCATCATCTTAATATCATAACCATAAGTCATTAAATAATATAAATATTAAAGTAATTAAATAAATCATCATCATCATAAACACATAATACAAAGATCATCACATAACACAACCAAAATTGGATCCAAATCAATAATAACATATAATATATAAAAAAGTGTCATCTGTATAATCCATGGTCAAATGATATGAATAAGTATACAATAAAAATATACAATCAATTTATAATGTACAACCAGTCCCTCTCCCTAAAAATTGTAACAAACAACTCAAAACTCAACCTTGGATAGCTTTGGAAACCTATGTCTAGTGCTCTTGCTCCTCCTCATGTAGGTAGCGACATCCTCACCAACTACTACTACTACCATTTCATGGACCTAGAGTTGATCTATAACTATTTCCTCATGGGTTATGTGAGTCATTGATCTATAGGTACAACTACATGATAGGATATTCTATAGTGCACTACTCACTTGGTCTCACCCTACAAGTCCTGCCATGCCATCTATAGCTCCTTGTGCGTTGCATCTAGCCTAGCTAGCCTAGTAGCATCTAGACCATGTTGCCCCCTCTAGCTACTCATACCACTCCTATATCTCTTGATATTGCTACATCCTCCTCTATAGTCAAATCTTGGATTATTTGTTCTATCACTATGACTCATCTTACAAGCTAGTCCTTCCTATGGCCTATGTGGCCATTATAACCTAAATTATTGCCAATGTTATCTATAGGTTCTTCACTTGCTTGGCTAGTGCATCCCTCTCTATATCAATTATTAATTGAGATGACCTAGCAGTTGGGCTTCCTAGCGATGATAGTGCAAGTAGTGGTGGAGTACTACTAATGTTGTTTCTATTTTTTTCTATCTATATCCTCCTCTCTATTAGTGTACCTCTCTATAATGGCGCATCCATGCCAACATTGCCTACCTTGGCCACTACAACTACACCCCTAGCACTTAACTCTCTTGGGCCAAAATGATTGGTACCACTCATAGGATCATCTTACCCAAGGTCTAGCATAGTAGGGTCATCGATGTCAACCTCTATAAAAGTGTCCAAGTTGAGTGGTTTGTTGAATACTCTCTTCCATATGAACTGTCAATACCAGAATGCCCTTGCTAGTATCCCCTACTATAGACACCCAATTTTGGCATGCCTAGTCAACAACATCCTCAATAAAAGCACCAAACAACATGTCATTAGGACACCCAACTTTGGAAAATTGGGCATCAAAGTTGGGACATTTCACTAACTCCCAAGTCCACTAAAATCCATCAATTAAATCCCATTCACAAGCATTTTAATCAATCGATTTGAATCAACCTTCTTCATGCTCAAATTTGGTATGTTTGTCACCCTAAAAATTACCATAATATTTGGGACATATTTTACCCTAGAAAATATTCATAAAAATCCCATTGTCATATGAGCTCAAAAATAGCTTTCGAACCAGTATAGATATGCCTATACTTGGATAATAATCAATACCTCAACTTGCAAGAAAACAAGCCCCTTGTCAAAAGTGTCACATAAATACCACTAGTGGTGATATTGCTTACTAGTGCTTTTGCAAAATAACTATTTTTTAGCATTTTGACCTATCAAATTAACCATTGTCAAATTTATCACTTGGAAAATATATCGTTTTGTCAATGGCACTTTTGAAAAATGAACAGAATTCCCTGGCACAAGCCATAAGCATGCAAATTTCTTAATCCCATTCCCTGCTCAGATCACACATCCCCATACCACTTCTTAGGACTACAAAATTTAAATTTTGGACTTGCCCTAATGGCATATTTGACCCTCTTTCCCTCCTTGTTCAGCCTATCCAAAATATTTAAATGGAGTTTTTAAGATGGGCAATTCATAAGCAATTTCAAGCTATCCATACTCTGTCAAAATTATCTCATTATCATTCTCTCATAGCATTTGGAGCATTTAAAACAAGCATTGGGTAAGTTAGGTAAGGCCAAGAGGCATTGGGGCAAGGAGAGTATATTGGAGTAAAGATAAAATCTTGCAAAGCAGTAAATTCCTAGATCCCTTGTCTTTCCACCTCTCTTTCTTTGATTATTTACATTTTCCCTCTTATTTAAGCCCTACTAATACTTGTATCTCTATTGTGTAGCTACTAATCATATTTTTTCTTGCTATTTTATGCATCTAATTCTTGTTTTGCATCCTTTCTAATTAATCTCTTATGTTATTTGCATTTCTACTTCATCTAACTCACTAATTCATTATCTCATTTTCATGCAATTTTAAGCCATTTGGTTTATTATCATTTTTTTTAACTACATATACTATTTTTCTCTTGGCTATCATTTATTGTAAAGTTATTTTATCCTTTAATCATATTCTATGCTCTTTAACATCTCATTTACTAGTTTATGATCATTTTATAAGGTAGTTTTCGTCCTCTTATGTTTGAATCATAAACCAATATTGGGCTTCTTTTGGGCAAAAGTGCCTTTGACCCGCCCTCAAAGTCAGCACAACCTTGTTTCAAACTCCCAAGGCAATGTGGGGCCCAAAGTATTTTCGCCCAAATCAAGAGTGCAAGCCTATTTCGAGCTAAATGTTGGGTGAAACATAGGTTGGGCCCAAGTGATTTTGTACCAATTTGCAAGTGCAATTCCTTTTCGGGGCTATAAGGGGAGAAATAGCCTTTGACTTTTCCAAGATGCAACCCAATTAACAAAAAAATGTAAGTGGATCCTGGAGTGTTTCACTCCAATTTTCCAGTGCAATCCCTTTTCGGGCATAGAAGGGGTGAAAGTGCCTTTGACTTTTCCACAAAGTCGCAGCTCAATTTCCAAGAAAAATATGCTAAGGGGGGCGGCAAAGCATTTCGCTCCAATTTTCCAGTGCAAATCAAATTCGGGCCTACTAAGGGAGAAAATGCCTTTAAATTTTCTAACTTTAGTGCCACTCCCAAGATAGTAAACGTTTTCACCCCCACTTGGGAGCACAAGCCCTTTTTGGAGCTTACATGGGCAAAACCAAGTGGGACCTGCATCCATAAAGCG
Source organism: Wollemia nobilis (assembly GCA_028583015.1). Lineage (NCBI taxonomy): Eukaryota > Viridiplantae > Streptophyta > Pinopsida > Araucariales > Araucariaceae > Wollemia > Wollemia nobilis. The sequence goes on from JAQPPZ010016862.1 coordinate 3,033,121, forward strand.
CCTGTTTCCATCCTAACTCCCCTGCCTCAGCCAGAATTCCTCAAAAATATTTCTCAGTAATGAAGCAAGGCACATCCTCATCCATATAAGTGCAGTTGGTTAGATAAGCTTCCAGATTTGATGTTCTTAGATTTTAGAATCCGATATTTTATTGAGGCAATTCCAGCAAGTGAGGAGACGATACCATAGGCTAACCATGTCGGTATATTGAATCCATCAGAACTACTTATCAGTGAGTCATAGGATTCAGGCCATGCCTCATTAATTCTTTATGAGTGCTAAAATCCTATCTTTGCTACCACCGCGATGTTTTGTGGGTGAGCATTTATGTCTCAGAGGCGGAATCCTCTATAAAAACTAGCAATTTCAATGTAAAATGATGGACGTTTTGCTAGAGACTTTTTGTACCTGAATTCTGCTATGAATGCAAAGAACCCTTGGCTCTAATTCTTGACTTCTCTTTTGTGTATGTCTTCTATCTTATATTTGTATTAAATTATCTGCTTTGTCTATGCGCTATAATTCTATGTCTGGATTTGGCTTTCGATAGAGGGTGAACACTGGAATAATTTTTGAGATTGCACATGTTAGATACTTGGTTTTAATTTTTGTTAGTTATTTGTGTGAAGTGCTATTAATTTTGAGTATAGTTAAGTTATCATGTTGTTTTTTCATCATCCTTGTTGATTTAGATTGAGGTCATATTTTCCATCCCTTTCAGTCATTTATAATTTCTTTCTTGTTTTAACCTCAAATCCCCCATAGTAAGGGAACCAGCCCTCTATGGAAATTGGCATGGGAGGCATTTCTTCCTTTTTGCCTTTTAATGTTGGCCGGGTCTTAGGGCGCATAGATGAAACATTCCATACCTAAGGTGGATTCTTGACCAACAAGAACTCCTCTCAAGAAGCCAACTTCAAAGCTCAAATCTGAAATGGCTATCTATCTGATTATAGAATCTACAATATCATCAGTAGACACCTATCCATATTTCTCATTCCCATCCACAATGATTGAACTAGGTGTTGGCACAAACTTGTGCATTTTCAAGGGTATCACAACGAAAAATCTAGGTGAAGAAACCTGGGATAGAATCCTGTTCAAGTTCATGACAAAAAATAACACTGATAATTCACACAAGAATATAACTTTTAAGCAACTAATACAGATTCACTGTCATTTTCCTCATTGAACCTGGGAAAATAATAATGATGTGATAATGAAGAACATATAATCAACATTTATACCATGATAAAATTTGGAAACTTTTTGTTGTAGACTTAGAAAGCTCCTAAAGAGAGGCCTAGAGAATCCAAGCTTGGTGATCTTTTGTTTGCTCTAGTTTTAGCAATTCTTGTATCCTGTCATAATTATTTTCCAATCATAAGTGTTACTTATGTCAAATAGAAATATCATACCATATTCATAAAAAATAATCTGAGACCATTACCCGAGAAAAAGTAGCAATAGTCACAACACATGCATCATATTGATAGTACAATATTAAACATGGGCACATTCATAGTATATTCAAGAAGTAAAATAATGCAGGAATAACAACCATAATTTAGGATGAAGAACAACGACATGAATGACAATGATTCAAAATAGTGTCGGGATAAATCCCAGATTGATTTATTTAATAGACACTTGGATAAAGCCATGAAAGTCTATTTAAAACTAAAATGATTCAATTATTTAAATCTCTATGGAGGTATTTTTTTGATGGCATGAACAACCTCTACAATTGTCGAAAGGAAAACCTTGGCCGAAGTGAAGCGCATCTCTAGTGTTAGAGATCATCATATCAGCCTCTATAGAAGTGAAATCCTATTGAAATAGGGATGGTTTTGTAACTTATATATATATATATATATATATATATATATATATATATATATATATATATATATATATATATATATATATATATATATATATATTAAAGTAAGACTAATATGGTGATTTAAAACCATCATCTTAGGGGTCTAATAGGGCGGTTCTCTTAGACCTAATACGACGGTTTTTAACTATCGTCGTATGATGCAGATTTTTAATGATGCTCTCATAGACGACAGTTGAATAACCGCCATTAAAGGTCTTTAAGGGCGGTTAAAAACCATCGTTAAAGCCCTTTTTTGATGTAGTGAGAATACATGTTATATCTTCAGTAAAGGATCTACAATGACATGCAAATGATGATCCTAGTTAGGATAGGTCATTTTTCATTACACTAGGTGGCTAATGCAAGTAGATCCTCTTAGTCCCATATTTGTGAATCAAATCAAGGTTCATGCATCCATCTATCTCTATCATCATTAATATTTTTATCTCCATTTGGTTTTCATCAAACCATATTTATCAAAGTTTTTAAACTACAAAGCTCTTGTCGCATGATGAAAATTATGAAGTTTGTAGGTGTTGATGATAAAATCAAATCAAATTGCTTTATCTCCTCAATTGTTATATGATGAGTATTACAAATTTTGTAGCCATTGATATCCTTATGAATCTTGTCATCTGTTATCTTTCATGTACTACCATGTGTGAAGGCAAGTGGTCAACACCAAACTTATATTTCTAATTGGAGGTATCCTTCATTACCACACGAATCAATCATAAGTCCTCTATAACACTTATCTATGAGGTAGCAAAATTTCTTTATGAAATTATTGAAAGGTAAAGCAAAAGTCCTATAGGCATCTTCTTAAATGTAAATGTCAAATCAAAAGTCATATGGGTAAGGCTCAATCAAAATTCCTATAGGCAAGGTAGAAGCCCTTTAGAAATTTGTTTAAAGATAAATCATTTCTTTTCCATGTTTGTACATATCTTTGTATCATAACAACTAGCCAAGCCCTCGAGGTAAATCAAACTAAATCCCCCCTGGGCAAGTTAAAAGCTAATTAAAGTCCCATTGGGAAAATATATGTCTATGTATATATAGTTTAAATATCTTTATATATATATTTGGATATAGTTGTACTATAGTAGCGCCCCTACGGGTGTATCATACATTATGCATCATGCATCTCTTGTCATCCAACTTATTTAATCACTTTATCATTTTAATTATTTAAACTATTCATCCTTTTAAAACATTTTAATCCATCATAAATAATCAATCATTAGTAAACTATCTTAATCTCAATCCATGCACTTCTAGTTTTAATTTATACAACCAAGTCAATCACCATCTAATTAATAATTTCATCATCTTAATATCATAACCATAAGTCATTAAATCATATATTAAAGTAACTAAACAAATCATTATCATCATAAACACATCATACAAAGGTCATCACATAACACAACCAGAATTGGATCCAAATCAATAATAACATATAATATATAAAAAAGTGTCATATGTATAATCCATGGTCAAATGATATGAATAAGTATACAATGAAAGTATACAATCAATTTATAATGTACAACCAGTCTCTCTCTCTCAAAATTATAACAAACAACTCAAAATTCAATCTTGGATAGCTTTGGAAACCTATGTCTAGTGCTCTTGCTCCTCCTCATATAGGTGGTGACATCCTCACCAACTGCTACAACTACCATTTCATGGACCTAGATTTGGTCTATGACCATTTCCTCATGAGTGATGGGATTCATTGATCTATAGGTACAACTACATGATAGGCTACTCTATAGTGCACTACTCACTTGGTCTCACCCTACAAGTCTTGTCATGCCATCTATAGCTCCTTATGCGTTGCATATAGCCTAGCTAGCCTAGTAGCATCTAGACCATGTTGCCCTCTCTAGCTACTCATACCACTACTATATCTCTTGATATTGCTACATCCTCCTCTATAGTCAAATCTTGGATTGTTTGTTCTATCACTATGAATCATCTTACAAGCTAGTCCTTCCTATGGTTTGTGTGGCCACTATCACCTAAATTACTTCCAGTGCTATCTATAGGTTCTTCACTTGCTTGGCTAGTGCATCCCTCTCTATATCAATTATTAATTGAGATGACCTGGCAGTCAGGCTTCCTAGCGATGATAGTGCAAGTAGTGGTGGAATACTACTAATGTTGTTTCTATCCTTTCCTATCTCTATCCTCCTCTCTGTTAGTGTGCCTCTCTATAATGGCGCATCCATGCCAACATTGCCTACCTTGGCCACTACAACTACACCCCTACAACTTATCTCTCTTGGGCCAAAATGATTGGTACCACTGGTAGGGTCATCTTGCCCAAGGTCTAGCATAGTAGGGTCATCGATGTCAACCTCTATAAAAGTGTCCAAGTTGAGTGGTTTGTCGAATACTCTCTTCCATATGAACTATCAATACCAGAATGGCCTTGCTAGTATCCCCTACTATAGACACCCAATTTTGGCATGCCTAGTCAACAACATCCTCAATCAAAGTACCAAACAACATATCATTAGGATACCCTAACTTTGGAAAATTGGGCATCAAAGTTGGGACATTTCACTAACTCCCAAGTCCACTAAAATCCATTAATTAACTCTCATTCATAAGCATTTTAATCAATCGATTTGAATCAACCTTCTTCATTCTCAAATTTGGGATGTTTGTCACCCTAAAAATTACCATAATCTTTGGGGCATCTTTTACCCTAGAAAATATTCATAAAAATCCCATCATTATATGAGCTCAAAAAGAGCTTTCGAACCAGTATGGATATGCCTATACTTGGATAATAATCAATACCTCAACTTGCAAGAAAACAAGCCCCTTGTCAAAAGCGTCACATAAATAGCACTAGTGGTGCTATTGCTTACTAGTGCTTTTGTAAAATAACTATTTTTTAGCATTTTGACCTGTCAACTTAACCATTGTCAAATTTATCACTTGGAAAATCTGTCGTTTTGCCAATGCCACTTTTGAAAAATGAACAGAATCCCCTGGCACAAGCCATAAGCATGCAAATTCCTTAATCTCATTCCCTGCTCAGATCACACATCCCCATACCACTTCTTAGGCCTACAAAATTTAAATTTTGGACTTGCCCTAATGGCATCTTTGACCCTCTTTCCCTCCTTGATCAACCTGTCCAAAATCTTTAAATAGAGCTCTTAAGATGGGCAATTCATAAGCAATTTCAAGCTATTCGTACTCTATCAAAATTCTCTCATTCTCATTCTCACATAGCATTTGGAGCATTTAAAACAAACATTGAGTAAGTTAGGTAAGGCAAAGAGGCATTGGGGCAAGGAGAGTAGATTGGAGTCAAGAGAAGATCCTGCAAAGCAGTACATTCCTAGATCCCTTCTCTTTCCACCTCTCTTTCTTTGATTATTTACATTTTCCCTCTTATTTAAGCCCTACTAATACTTGTAAGCCCTACTAATACTTGTATCTCTATTGCATAGCTACTAATCATAGTTTTTCTATGCATCTAATTCTTGTTTTGCATCCTTTCTAATTCATCTAGCTCACTAATTCATAATCTCTCATTTTCATGCAATTTTTAGCCATTTGGTTTATTATCATTTTTTTTTAACTACATATACTCTTTTTCTCTTGGCTATCATTTATTGTAAAGTTGTTTTATCCTTTAATCATCTTCTATGCTCTTTAACATCTCATTTACTAGTTTATGATCATTTTATAAGCTAACTTTAGTCCTCTTACGTTTGAATCATTAAATCTCTGCTTTATATTTACATTGCTCTCATTTTTAGACCCATGTGTTCATTTTGAGCTCACACTAATCTTTTTTGTAGACATAATCTTATTCTAATCATTTCTATTGCAGCACTACATCTTACTTTAGAGGTATGCAGAATTGGTGTGATGCCAAGTCTTTCGGTTTTGCATCGAGTTTTGCCCAACATTTTAGGCTTTCACCGATGGCCTGCCGAAAATATGGAATTCACACGTATCAAAAAGCTTCCTCTTCCAACCAAAGATTAATTTTGAATAAGCCTGATCTCACCACTCCCGACATACACCAAGGCAAAGACAAGAAGCTTCAAAGTCATCAAGTTTGAACAATATCCTCCTCTTTAAGACGTTAAAAGCTGTTTGATGCGCTCATTAATGTCCTAGGAGACAATGATTTTTTTTTTTGCCAATGGATTCAGGCCATTGTAAACCATGTTGTCTGGCGATGCCACTGGTGAGTACAGGAGAGATGTCATCTTTGAGGACCGTACCAAGTGGGGACGAATTTAGGGATTCGTTTTAAATTTAGACGAAACTGGAAGTTCAAATACGTGGACTATTCAAGCAAAACGTATAAACTATGGAGCAGAGGACAAGATCATGCACTCTGTACAAGTCTGCACTGAAAACGTACGATAACATAAAATCCTATTATGAAGAAACTGTGGAGACGTCATCCTCTCTGGTTTTTGAGACGGTGGATGGCATTAAAGCCAGACAGCATGGGACATACGCAGAGATGGGCCCATGACTATAGATGGCTTGGCTGTACATGTGCTCTTACGCTGGGATCGAGCTGCTGTGGCCGACATCACCCAGTTTATTATTCCCTCGACTCCTACCATGGCGATTAGATGGGATAGAATAGAATATACAAGGCAGTTATAAGATAAATCACAAAGCTATGTGTTTTTCTTGATATTGATAAGAATGTGTTTGAGATAAATTCAAATGTTTATTTATTATTTTACTGTTAATAAAACAGCTTCATATAACTATATTTTAATTACAACAAATATTAATTTTAAATGTTAGTATTTGTAAGTTTTTTTTTTTTTTTTTTTGAATATTTTAATCTTGATGAGGTATTAATCTTGAGAGAGTTTAAATGTTTTTAATTGTTTTATAGGAATATTTTAATGAAAATTTTTTGGAATCATTTTAATATATTGTTATATTTTATTCCTTTAAAAAATATTAATCTCAACTGAATTTATTTGTTTTTCATATTTATTATTTTTTCCTCCACGTTTTAATCTACTCAGGCCAATGGTAAGTATTTTCACCCTCCTCTCTACGAAGACATATTCATAGGTACTATGTTTTGGACAAGAATTACATCATGCATTCTTTACATACGGAAATTCTTTTATGAATATAGTTAATTATGATGTATAAATAATTTGATTTTAAGTTATTAAAATTTAAAGAAATATCAAAAGACATTTCAAAAATATAATTTCATATTTTGATTTGATATGTAATTTCATATTTACTTAATATAAAATTATAAAAAATATTTAATTTTTTTTTTTATTTGTGGAAAACATCCCAAAAGGGATGCCACTTTCGGGTAAGACCCAAGGAGGCAGGGGTATCCATTCCGCCAAAAACGCCCAGGACTCCGGACCCGGCCTACCACCTTTGACATACTCAAGGAGCAAACAAACACACAAAACCAATTTAAAAATAAGTAAATAACAACAAAAATAATAAAATAAAATAAAAAACATGCTCCTTGAGTGTGTCAAAAACAAAAGCACAACCAAACACGCACAATAAGAAAAAAGAAACCACAACACAAACCACATAGAAAAACACAAGAACCACATAACAAAACACAAACAAGACAAAAACAACATAACACTACAAAGACATAACCCAAAAAAAACATGAAAAATAAACACAACCAAAACCTAAAAAATAAAATAAATAAAATAAAAATAAAAATAAAAAACAACCAACAACAGACAATAAACAAAAACAAAAAACATAGAAGACACTCACACATAAAAACACGAAATAACACAAACAAAGAGAAACCCAAGAACAAGAACGAAAAAAACACAAGAACAATAACAAAAACATAAAAAAAACAAAACAACAAAAACACAAGAACAACGAAAAACAACACAAAGAACACAAAAACAAAACAAAACAAAAGAACCCACCCACCTTAAAAAACTAAACAAAAAAAACAAAGAAGAAAAAAGAAAAAAAAAACAATGAACAAAACAATGACCTATCTAGACCGGAAGACTATTAAGGCAAGAATCAACAGAGGAAACAAAATAAAGAATAGAATGAGCTAGGGAACTAAAAAAACTGAATGAACCAAAGAGAAGCAAAAAAAAAAACAAGAAGAAACTAGGTACCTTCATAACTGGAGCCATCCAAAGAAATGATAGAAAGAAGAGCTTCCCTAATTTGAGAAGCCCACCATATAGGAGGGTGGCCATAACAAGTAAGATCACCTTTGTCCAAAGCCCAATTAGCTAAAGCATCAACACTCTTGTTTTGATCTCTCGACCACATGACTCGTAATCAACTTTCAAAAATCCCATCCGGATTAACTCGAATCTTCTCAATAATTCTTTTTATTCTCCAATCCACCTTATGATTCTTAGAAGGAGTCTTCAAGAGATTAATCATAAGTTGAGAGTCGACTCAACTAACACCTTTTCCCATCCAACCTTAGTAGCCTCCTCGAAGGCCTCTGAGGATACCATACCCCTCAACAAGGTTATTGGAAAGAATACCCAAATTCTCAGCAAAAGTAAAAACCAGGGAGCCATCTGAAAGTCTACCAATTCCTCCCACACCGGCTTTTCCAGGGTTCCCTCTAGAGGCTCCATCAGGATTGACTTTTCCAAAATCCTTAGGAGGAGGTTGCCAATTTCTAGTCCTATCCATCTTACTAATACTCACATTCCCTTTAAGTTGGTTGCCCTTAGAAGGTTTAATCTTCAATCTTTGCATCACTTGATCCCATCTTTGGTGGGAGTTTTGAGGGTGATTAAGGAGTTGATGGACCGATTCAACTAAGTTGGCTATGGTCTATTGCCAAATATAGTGAATATCCTTCCTATCTTGATTAAAAATTTGGTTGTTCCTTTCATTCCAAATATTCCAAAGAAGAATGGTAGAACCCATCCAAACTAACTCGCCTAATAAAATGATCAACACCCTCTTGATTAGGCCAATCCCTCCAAAGCTGTTCAAAAGTAAAAAAATTGGACCATCGTAAGCCAAGTAAAGTGGCCATTCTCCTCCATAGCTCAGAGGCTAAAGTACACTCAATAAAAATATGGTTGATATTTTCTACATTCTCTTCACACATTTCACATCTAAAAGGGCCATGAAAACCACGCTTCATAAGTTGCTCACCAATAAGCACCCTACGATGCAATAAAAGCCAATTAAAGAACCTCACCTTAGGCCAAAGATTTTGAGCCCACAATTGAGAAAATATGTCAGAAGAATGGTTGGGATTATTATGGCATAAGGTCAAATAACCTTGAGCAACGGAATACTCACCCTTAGTAGTGTTGTTCCATCCAAAACAATCTTTTTCATGGGACCAAGAGAGGGATCTCATATGAAGGATGCCTTGGATATCTTGTCTTTGCCTTTCTCGGGATTTGAATAGGCCAGTCCTCAATAGGGATCCAATATCTACCAACCTTTGAATTACCAAGATGGTACCGACAGTAATTAGCCACCTTTATCCAATTAGCTCGGTGAAGCTCCTCCATCAAAGGCCTCCAATCGGGAAACTGAGTTATCAAAGGCTTGTGACCATCCCAAGAATCTGTCCAAAAATTTGCATGTTGACCATTATGAATGATCCAAAATAATTTTTTCTTTATCAAATCCTCACCAGTCTTAAGAACTGCTAAAATGGGAGAACCTTTGGTAGGAAGTTGATAGCGAACAAGGTCTTCGAGACTTTTGTTCTCAAGGATATTTAGCACGGAGATTATTGGCCCAAAGAGCATTGGGGTTATGCAACATCCTCCAATATAATTTAGCAGCTAAAGCTTTGTTGTTATTAATTGAAGACCGGAATCCTAACCCCCCTTCACTCTTAGGAAGACATAAAGTATCCCATTTCACCAAGGCCCATTTTCTTTTCTCCTTAGTACCACTCCAAAGGAAACGATGACCGATTTGATCCAATTCTCGAAGAACAGCCTTTGGGATATTCAAAATGGAAGAAACATAAATAGGAATAGCTTGAAGGACTGATTTTACCAAGGTGATTCTACCCCATAAGAAAGCCACTTGTTGGTCCACTTTCCAATTTTCTTCTTGACTTTGTCCAACAACCAATTCCAATCTTTATTTTTCTCGCCTTTGAATATTGATGGGAATACCTAAATAAGTGATTGGAAGAGAGGTCTTCTTATATCTTAATTTATCCAAGACCATGGATTCCTCGTCTAGCTAAGCAGATGAAAGAAAATAACTTTAGATTTGTCTTCATTGATCAACTGCCCAGTAGCCTTAGAAAAATAGCTAATTATTTGCTTAATATTAGAAGCTTCCTTAACTGTAGCTTTACCTAAAAGAGTAGAGTCATCCACAAATTGAAGATGAGAGATAGGTCTAGCTCCATGAGCAATGGTAACTCCCTCAAGGGTTTTGTTTTCCCTCTTTTTGGTTATAGTCCTACCCAAGCATTCAACAAGAATGATGAATAAATAAGGGGATAGCGGGTCACCTTGCCTAATACCTCTGGAAGCCGGGAAAGACCGAGAAGGCCCCGCCATTGATAAGAACTAAGTAGGAAACTCGAAGAGATACATCCCATAATCCAATCCATCCAATCCTTAGAGAAACCAAATTGCCTCAAAACTTTGATAAGGAAGTGCCAATCCACTCGTCATAAGCTTTGGATAAGTCTAACCGAATGAACATAGAAGGAGAATTTTGCATATCCATGGAATGGATGGCTTCCCGAGCAAGAACTATCTCATCTACTATTTGACGTCCTTCCACATATCCCCCTTGCTCTGGGGAAATAATCTTATGCAAAAGAGGCTTCAACCTTTCTCGCCATGATTTTAGTAATGATTTTGAGAAGAACATTACATAAAGCAATAGGTCTAAAAGCTGAGATATGATCAACCTCTTGAGCTTTTGGAACAAGAGTAATATAAGTTTTATTGATAACCTTCAAAATTTCTTTGGCTTTCCTGGCTTCTTCCACCACCTCTAATAAATCAACATGAAGGATATCCCATAACTCTTGGTAGAACTCAATAGGAAAACCATCAGACCTGGGGTTTTCCTTTTTGCATTTTAAAAACTACTTGTTGAAGCTCATTGATAGTAACAGGAGCAGTCAAAATAGAGTTCTCCTCATAAGTGATAAGAGAAGGGATTGCTTGAAGAACATTTTGTTGAGAAGCCGAGTCAAGAGGAGTAGCAAGAAAAATATTGGAAAAGTAATCAACAACAATAGAGTTCATGCCATCCCAAGTATAAACAACATCTCCAAGTATCTCGAAGTTAAGGAAGAAATAAAGTTGTGAGATCTTCGAGCTAGAAGAGATTTGTGAAAGAAATTTGTGTTTCGATCTCCTTCTTTGAGCCATTGAATTCTAGATTTTTGCTTCCATAAGATTTCTTCTCTTTTTTCCCATTCCTCTAACCGAGTTGTGAGTTTAATTTCATCTCGCACTTCTCTTCTCCCGTGAGGCCATCTAAACGGATTTTCTTATTCAAATTTTCAAGATGAGCAATAACTTCATATTTTTTTTTATGAACATCCCCAAACTCTTTCCAGTCCCAAGTCTTGATTTTAGATTTAATGTATTGTAGTCATTTGGCAAAACAAAACATCTTAGTCCCATGCCTAGGTTTACCTTCCTTCCACCATTGTTGCACACGAGGTCCAAAATAACTGTCTCTGAGCCACATTAATTGAAAACGAAAAGGAGATAAACTCACATTGGTTTTCCACATTTCCATCATGATTGGCCAATGATCCGAACCAACATTATTAAGAGTCTTCACTTTAGGAATGTGACCATGGATTAAGAAATTTTCAGAGAGCAAAAACCTATCCAATCTCTCCATTATACAAGCTAAGCCTTGCCTTCTCGTTAGACCAAGTCATAAGGCCATTATCTCAGTTGGATATCCACAAGATGGAGGTTTGCAATATATTCGCTCATGAGGTCGGTGCTTTTGTCCAAATTTCTATTTCCCCCTTTTCTCATCCAGAGAGAGGATGGTATTGAAATCTCCTCCGATCAAGATCCAAGCTTTAGGAAAATGAGAGATAATATGAGTAATATCCTTCCACTGTCTTCTTTTTTCCTCTAAAGAAGTCGGGGCATAAACAATAATGCAGAGCATAATCTGGTTGGAATGTCTACTTTGAATAGCTATAGCCAACAAACCCCAACTGCCAACCATATGGTGAATAACTACCTCTTTTGGGTCCCAAAGACAAGCAATGCCACCCGAAGTCCCTTGGGAACTGAGGGAAACCACTTTTCCAACTGGCCAAATTTTACTGGCAATTAAGTCCATATCCTCCATTGACATCTTTGTTTCTTGAAGGAAAACAAGATGTGGATGATTTATTTGAATCATTCTTCTAATTTCATTTTGTTTTGAAAGACTCCCTTTGAGTCCTCTAATATTCCAAGTGATGATCTTCATTAATACCAGGGCTAAAAAAGTTGGGAAGGGCATTAATCTTACCTTCCTCTACAAGCTTTTCACCTTCTTTTACCATATGATATTGATTGGTCTTGCGACCTATTTTTTGATTGGAATCCATCTTCAATTTTTTTCCCTGTTTCTTGACTTATTCCAATTGAATCTGAGATGGCTTCTAACCTTGAAGAATGCTCATACACCGCCAAAATTTTACTAGATGGTTCAATGGAGTCTATATTGGGACCCGCATTATTTGAAGTTTTGACATTTGAAATATTGTTTTTCTTGTGTAAATTTTCTCCTTTTTTTTCTCGTTGAAAACCTTTGATTTGTTGGTTTGTCTCTTGAGTTCTTCCCTTCATATTCAAATTGTGTTTCTAAGATTTCAGTTTCCATTATTTCCTCTTCCTCACTTGGGACATCATTTGTGGAAAGTATTTCAAACATATTAGCAAATGACTTTGATTGATCCTTCATAACTATTTTTTTTCGAGTGTTCTTCTTCTTAGGTATTTGGAAACCTGCTGAGTTTATATCTTCTTTCTTTTGATCAGGAATTTTATTTGGGCAAGCATTGGCCAAATGACCATATTCATGGCAAATTCTACAACGAAAAGGAATGTTCTCATAGTCCACTACTTGCTCCCAAGTGTCTTCCCCAAATTGTAATGTGATATTTTTAGGAAGGGGTTTGTCAAAATCCATTAAAACACAAATTCGAGCATAAATAATATGTTCAAAATTTTGAGTACAATCAGCAATCATCATAAAAGTTCCTAAAGAGTTTCCAATTGAAGAAAAATAGTAGGATTCCAAAATTCAATAGGGAGGCCAAAGAGTCTAACCCACACGGGAGCTATAGAAGGCATCTCTTCTTCGGCTTTAAATTTAGTATGCCAGGGCTTCATGAAAAGCCCCGCCCTTCCAAAAAACCAAGGACCCCCTTGAAAAGTTTTCTCTCTATCTTCATTATTAGCAAATAAAACAAGAAAATAACCATTTGGATAAATAGAGATTTGTAACTCACCTTTAGTTTTCCAGCTTTTTGCAGCCCAGACTTTGAAAGCGGATAGACTCGGACGAAAACCCACGAACCGACAAATTAGTCCTCTTTTTTCCAAATCTTCAATGCCAGTCCGAATGTTCCCCATATCAAGCTTAACAATAGGAGTTCCATCACCGCTTTAAGACATCCCGACTTCGTTTTCCCGGGATCAATCTTAGGCATTCTTAGAGGTTTATGGGAAGCCCTAATATTGATATTAGCATTGGGCCGAGGCTGTCCACCACGAAGGGCATCCCTAAAATTCATTTTTGGGACCGAGTCTTCAAAATTCTTACCCTTGACAGGGGTTTTCACAGTAGAATTATTTTGTGGGTGCACCTTAGCACCAGATTCATTTGAGATATGAGCCATTTTTTGATCAACTGCTTGAAACTTGTTTCGAGATCTCTTTAATCCTTGCCCTAGACGCCGTGGAAAGGTATGGTTTTCACTTTTCTTTTGAGCAACAAATTGGAAGCCGTTGTCACTCAAGTTCACAGTATGATCTGTTGAAAGACAAATTTCTAACCCATCTTGTATCCCCCGCAACATTTCCTGCTAAAATATTGAGCATAAACCACAAAAATATTGGCCGCTAGGGCCCGAAGGCCCTAAAAACCAACCTCCGGAGCCGCTTGCACTCAACCCAGATGAAACCCTCGCATAGCCGCTTGCCAAATATATCGTTCACACATAGGGCTGCGCTAGGATCTGTGTTGCTCCAAATGATATGAAAATTGGTGGAGACGTTCTAGGGTTTTTCAGGCATCTACCCTCAAAATTTCAGCTCAATCCGAGTTCGGATGAGTGAGATATGGCCGAAACGAGTTCGGCAGTTTGGGCAGTCCTCCAAAATATTTAATTTAATGTATATTATATAGATCATTTTAATGTATGTTATATAGATCATTTAAATATTTTGATTTTATTTATTATATAACATGATAAAAATATAATATATATATATATATATATATATATATTTGGTAGTATGATAAATCCCTACGACCGATGTATAGGGTTAAGTGGTTTCCTCCTAGCCATGATTCCTCGTAAGGCTCATAGTTACAGTTGTCAATAAGGGATTAACACACAACCACACACATGTGGTTTGAACCTTGGACCTCTCGAAGAAGAGCCAAACCTTGAACCATTGCATTATCCCCCGAGGGCTATAAATTATTATAGTAGACCGACTGGTTTTTCACTGAGTTTTTATTAGCTTGAGGTTGGCGGTTCCAATCTCAAGCTCCTCTAGGTCCCCCTCACTAGAATAAATACTTACTAAAATGAGTTAGGTGAATATATATATATATATATATATATATATATATATATATATATATATATATATATATATATATATATGGATTTGGTTAGTGTGATAAACTCCTATGACCAACGCACAAGGTTGAGCAGTCTCCTTCCAACCATGACCCCTCGTAAAGTCGAAAGCTATGTTTATCAATAGGAATTTACCACACAACCACCCCCTCGGACACTCGCACACGTCACGGTTTGAACCTTGAACCGTTTGGGACTATATATATATATATATATATATATATATATATATATATATATATATATATATATATATATATATATATATTTATATATTTATTTATTTATATTTATATATTTATTTATTTATATTGATCAAATGATTATCATGATTCTTAAATTAAGTCCATTTTCCTTTTAAACATATATAATTATATTTATATATATGATACATATTTGACATGCAATAATATTTAAGTTTTTTTTACAACTTAAGTAGTCTCATAGTAAAGACTTAAAACTCCAAATAGAGGTTCAAGGTTTGAATATTAGGAATTAGGGTTGTATACCATACCTAAAGCATGATTGGATAACCATATATTGGATAAAATAAGGGTTGTCTCATATGGTTTATGGTCTCATGGACATTAAAAACTACTTTATCCTTTAATGTTCTTATATCTGATTTTATAAAATCTTATTTTATTCAATTTATATTTATGTTTTACTTATACATCAATATGGAATTTTGTTCCTTTGAGATAATAGAATATAAAATATTTTTTAATCTATTTATCATGATTTTTAAAATTATTTTATAAAATTTACTACAATGTTTATGGGATGAAAATATTAAAAAAAATTATCTCACCTTCTTGGGAACCAATAAAAAAAATTACAGTATTTATTTTACTTATCGTAGCCTTATTTTTCTTAGCCTCTTTAATTGTAATCAATTGTTGGAATTCACATCTATTTCCATAAACAAACATAATCAATCCATCTAGTTATATCTCATACAAAAAATGTTTAAAAAAGATACAAGAAAGAAGTTATAGTGGCCACTCGTAGGTGCCACAGATAATCACTATATTATCCATATATAAGATACACAACACTTCGATACAATGTATGAAGTGGTGGTGGGGTATTTATACCAATACCAAAATCTCAATTACATAAATTAACTTATGCCCACATAGCAAGAGGGCTTTGGGTTAACAAGTTATAAGACGAGTTTAACCATAAAAGGGTTATCGTGGCCTGCATAGCTAAAATTATAAAATAATACAATAAATAAAAAATATTTGTACAATGATTGCCCATAGATCTATACAAGATTATATCATACAATGTTGACCTTGGCCATAAGTCATATTATATTTTTAACACCCCATCAATCTGAAGTGAGGTGCCAAGGAAAGAAGACTTTAGTGAAAATAATATCTTCCCCCATAATATATGCTCTAATGGGCCTTCGCACTTAAGGAAGACTCATTTGGATCTCCCTCATCATCTAGAAATTTGTTGATGCAAAAATGCCATTGCATAAGAATCTCCATAGGCTAGACTATAATCACACTGCCAATATCAAATACTCTCGTACATATCTAGAAAATATGTTTGCTATTTTTATTTTAAAGAAAATGAGTTACATATTGATACTAAAGTTTACAAAGAACAAATAGTTAACCTAACAAGAAGCTTGAAGACCACAATATTATTGTCCAAAAGGAGGGATATGCAACAAAACAAAATAAATAAAAAAACTCTAAAAAGTGCATTGGTATACAGAGGATGCCATAAACCCAAATATCAAGGGTGTCAAAAATTCAAATATAAAAGGAATAGGAAATACAAAAGGTGTCATAATCACCAAGAAAACCTAAAATGCCAAAAGCTCCAAAATCACCCAATGTTCCAAGGTTATCTAAAGGTTCTAGAATTTCCAAGGGTGTTCGAATCTTCAAAGGCTCCAAAGTCTCCAAACACCTTAAAATCTCCTAAGGCACCAAAATATTCAAAGATGGTAGAATCTCCAAAGGTATCAAAAACACCAAATGCTCTAGAATTATCATATGTGCCACTCATGTTGTTTGTTTTTCTTTTTTCTTAATGCTCTGAGATGCAAATAGGCTATGTTTATAGCCTTATTTTCAAAATGATCAACCACCATATTATGTGCCATTCCAATGTGGGAGTATTGTATATATTCAAACTTTTATTCTAGTTATCTTAATCTTCTCTAAACTATTCAAAGTTAGACTAATGATAATTCCTTCTCCTTAGATAGGGCAAAGATCACAAATCTCGAATCACTATACACATGAAGTTGTTTAATGCCTTGTTCCCAAGCCAATTTTTATCCCATTTCATATCCTGTTAATTTTACAATATTATTGGTTATTTTTCTCATATTCTTTTTTAATTGAAGCATTTCACAATGTGGTGCCACTAGTACCACTCCACCAGTTGTTGCATGACCTAGGTTTGATTTAGAGGCTTCATCAAAGACAAGTGTAGGGAACTTTATCTCTAGAGGTCTAATTGTTCTCATTTGAGGCCTAGAATTTAGGATATTTTGGAGTTCCATTTGGTATAATAGTTGTATCTTCGTTTTTCTTAATCTCCTAATGCCTTGTTGTTTATGATATATAGTTTTTGTGTTCAAGACTATCTCCCTTACCACTGTATTGGTTAAAACTAAAAAAATAGCTATTTTGTTATAAAAAATTATCCTATTTCTTTCCTTCTAGACATGCCAAATGAATACTGGCATTGAATACTAAATTTTCTTTATAATGTGCTTACTATTTATTCTCCATTTGTACATTTAGCCCCAACTAATCAAGCAATTTTATGAGCTAAAGGTTCTTGAGATTGTTGATCTTAGTTGTTGGGTTATTTCAATCTAGATTTAACTACTTTTGTACACTCAAAGAATAGATGTGACATTGTTTCATTATTCTTGAGATACCTATGCCAAATATGAGGCCGTATGATATTTCTCTTGATGAGGTTATCTCTGATAAGAATCTTGTTTTTGATCACCGACTAGAAAAAGGTTTGAAGTTTGGGGGAACATTGTAATTTTATACTTTGGCTATGGTTGAGTTCTTTTGACCTTGTTTCTATAACAACGTTGGCTGACTATGTGAACACCTAATCCACTAATAGAGCCCCATGCAATCTAATCTAGAATTTGGGGAGAAATTTTAATCCCTTTAGTTTGGATGTGTAGTTGTCTCTATGAATCTTGGTAAATATGTGGTAGGGGTGGATCGCCCATCCATTCAATTAAACTTGGAAGAGAGTTAACACCCGACTATTGTAGGTCCACTTTTAATTTTAGGAAATAATTCTTAATGATTGTAGGTCCTCCTAAGATCGAACTATCCCATATATCAATTTGTTTACCATCCCTTGGAAGCCATATGGTATGACTTAATATAATATATTTAGCTTCCATAATATGTTACCAGATAGAGGAGGAGCCTATTATTTTTTTCACACTCTTTAGGAGTTGTTCAAATATTTGCATTTTAGGATTTACATCCTTGGAGAATCTGGTGGAGTGAGCAGATTTCAAATTAACTTAGTAATTAGTGCCTTGTTAACAATCATTGTTTTCTTGATTCATAGGTCTTCTTGCTCCTTTGGCTTGGTAATGATCTCCCAATTGACCAAATGGAACTTTATCCTATTTTATTGCCTCACCCCTTGCCATAGAAAATTTCTTAGCATTGTATTTTACTTTTGCAACACATATAAGGTTGCATGACACACCAATAATTGATAGATGAGAAGACTTGCTAGAACGAATTTGATTAAAATAATTCTTCCAGCCACGCTCAAGCAACCATTGCTATACTATTGTATTCTCCTTGATATCTTTTTTAGAATTACATTCCATATTTCTTATTTTTTTATATTGAGCCCCGTAGGAACACCTAAGTAGATGAAGGTATCACTACCTTTGTGAAATCCCAAAATCTAAGAGAAGCCTTTTTCTTCTTCTTCTACTGAAGTATCTATAGTGTAAAATATACTCTTTTGTGTGTTCATCTCTACCCTTGTGGCTGAAGAGAAGCAATATAAAACTTTTTTGATCATATTGACTTTTATTTTTTTGGCTTCTCCCAATAAAATGGTGTCATTTGCAAATTGAGCATGAGTGATTGTTCTATATCCTATAGCTTCTCTAACTCCCATTATTTCTTTCCTTCTTCTCAATTTGGCTAGGGTCCTCCTTAAAGTTTTAACTAGAAGGATATAGAGGTAAGGGGAGAGAGGACACCCTTGCCTTAATCCTCTAGTGGCTTTAAAGAAGTTGGCAGGTTTATCGATTGATTAGAGAGGCTATAGGTCCCTCTATGCAAGCTCCTATTTATTTTATCATTTGAACTATAAATATGAATTTGGCCAACACCTCTTTTAGAAAGCTAGTATCTACTCTATAAAAGGCATTGGCCATATCAATTTTAATGGTTATTCTTTTATTTTTGGACTTGGACTTGAGTGTAGGGCTTCATCAATCATTATAACATTATCATATATTGATTTCATTGGAATAAAACCCCTTTGTTCTTGTTTTGGCTCTATAAAATCATTAATCTTCCTTTTAATTTTATTTGTTATTATTTTAGTCATGATCTTATAAGAGCAATTGCAGAGAGAGATAGGTATAAATCTATTAATGGTATCTAAATTTTTCTTTTGTAATTAAATCTAAGAAAGTGGATTTGATTGAACCAGATAGCTTACATATTATCCTTGTCTCTTCTATCATTGCCAACAAGTCATATTCTATAATTTCATAAAACTATTGATAAAAATTGTTGATGAAGACATCTAGTCCTAGAGCTTTGTCCTTGGGTAGTGAACGCACAACTTATTCCAACTCTTCTTTAGTTACTATTGAAGAGAGCTCTTCTTTGTCTCTTTTTATCAAATGAGAAATGTTGTTCAAGATAGTGACCTTAGCTTGGTTGTCTTTATGAAAAGAGTCGAGTAATGTTATCTTGCTAGTTTGTTTATGATTATTCGATCAAAATAGAATATAACAGAATTTAATTGTATTTCCTTGGTAGTATTGCATTATTTTTAGATAAAAAGTAATTTGTGTTTATATCTCTTTTCTTGAGATAGATCATTCTTTATCAAAGTCTCCAATGTGTCTCTTTTTTAAAATCTTAATTCATTTCTCAATTCAGCTATAGTCTTCTCTCTTCTTATTGAGGGATTGGAGGTTGATCACCTATCTCTTGCTCTGATTCCTCCATCTGTTGCAACAATATGCTTGACCTATTTTGATCTCCAGGCTTATTGGTAATACAATCCCTAACGACTTTATTGAGATTCGAAAACTTTATTTTCCACATCTCTTGTGGACTGTACATGGACATGCTACTTCCAGATACTTTATACTAATGGTTCAAAATCATGCTCCATCCATTTTGGATTGTATTTGAAAGGAATATTTATTTTCCCAAGATCACTGTCACTTGTATCCAAATATATAGGCTTGTGATCTGAGATCGAATTCTAAATTATGCCACTTGATACAAGTGGATACCTAAACAATATATCTTCTTATATTAAGAATCTACCTAATGTTTCTACAATTAATTTAACTCTAGCTCTTTTGTTTGCCAATGTAAATTTTCCATTTTGGGAAATTATGTTATGAAGTTTCTACTATGTTATAATTTGCATAACCAAGTCCTTAGAAGAATATTTTAAGGGAATGCCTCCTTTTTTCTCCCATTGGGATAAAGTCACATTTAGGTCCCTTGATATGATTAAATTTAGGGGTCTTTCTTGATGAATCTAGTGTTGAAGACTTTTCCAATCCTCTTGTTTTAAGACTATGTTATTTGGTCCATAGAAATTGACTATAGTCCACGTCTATCCAATTAAAGTGTCTTATTCTTGATACATATTAAGGCCTATGGATCCCATGCAAGGAGAATCCCCCTCGAGGATCTTGACGAATATGTTGCTTCTAGGTTTGAGGATCTCAATATATTTTCCATTCTATTATTGTTGACTACTTTGTCATTTTAGCTTCTTGAATGCAGGTAACCATTGGCTTTTCTTGGGCTATTAAGTGGCTTAGGTAGTTTTTATTTTGGGGATTACCCAATCCCCTTCCATACCATAATAGAACCTTCATTTCTTAAACGACTTCTTAGCCTTGCTAATTAAGGTTGTCTATTTTTTATTTTGAATATCTATATTTGCTTATTTTGTCCTTACCTCGATTTGATTTTCTCCCTCTATTAGAAGATCTAGTGGTCGGGGTACCTCCTAGAATTATTGTTACTGCTAATTGAGTCTCTTCTATTTTTTCAATCTCCTCTTCTTGAAGGTTTCCTTGGTAGCGTAAGTTTCCTCCACTTTATCTTCTAATTCAAGATTTGATGGATATTCCCATTTTTTAGATGGCCTTGGATGATTATCTTCATCATTTTGTGATAAGACAAAGAACTTATTATTGTATTGTATTTTGGCTATGGTTGAGACCTCCTACTTCTAGATCTACTCTGCTATTTTCTTCTTACTAGTTGGAAGTCTTGATCTTACTCCTTTATCTCTTGTTTTGCCTTAGTGGGATAGTTTCTTGAGAAATGCCTTAGTGGGATAGTTTCTTGAGAAATGACCATATTGATGATAGGTAATATATTTAAAGGGAATGTGCTCATAATCTAGTGATTGGATATGGATCTAGTCCAAGACTTTGATACCTATGATTTTAAGAAGTTTTTTTTCTAGATTGACTTGAACACACAACTTCGCACAAGTTGCATTATTGGCCTTTAGAGAAGCCCAAACTATAAATGTACCAATGGAGTTACCTATAATCTCAAGAGTCAATTTATTCCATAGATGTAGAGGTACAACTCGCAGTATTTCCCAAATTGATATTTTTTTTGTTCTTCCACTTGTGGGTCAAAACTGGTTGACCAAGGGATCATGTAGAGAGGGCTTGATCCAAGGAACCAAGGTCCTCTTTGAAATATTGCATCTCTTTCCTCTATTAAGGGAAAAATAACTACGAAATATCTTTTGTCTTCCATAATGAATTCATAGCTAGAAATTTTAAATCCCCAAGAAAAGGTGATCCATATTTGAATGGTTGTTGGGTTGGGCCAAATACCCACAAATTTGTAAGGAAAATCTCTCTCAGTTAAGCTAAGGATTGGGTTATAAATATGGTTCATAGGGATCTCCACCACTAGAGCATCATCCAACTTGGGAATAAAGGAGCCTTTATTACTTGATTAGGATTGTTGTTGTCTCCTCACCTTCAGAGCTTTTGTTATATTTTCTAGTTTTGGCTAGTCAATTAGAGGAGGTAGCAAGAACAAAGAAAACAAGCCATGGTCAACATTCTTGAAAATGAAGGTAGCCATAATGTTAGCTATAGATCCAAGAGACCAAGTGTAAAAACTCTCCCAATGTTGAGAAATATCCCTCAAAAGTCCTCAAACCAAAAGTCCTAGATCCATGTGCTTGAATGACTGCCATCGAAAATAGTCAAACATGCTAGAAACACCAAATGAGAGAATACACAAAAAATGCCAAATTTAAAATCCAAACACACCCAAAGTAAACACAATAAAAGGAACATGCACTAGAAAGGAGACAGTTAGGTGCCAAGCGCAAAGCATCAAATACAAGTAGAAACAAGAACTAGAAATACCTAGCCACCATGGAAGCAAAGGAGCTCATTTTCAACATACATGTAATCTTACTAATTTGAGCAAACATTAGCGTACCAAAAAACACCTTCGCTATTACTCCATATGAAGAAGAGAAATGAAAAGTACTCCCTCTAAAAATTTGCTCCAATCTTCTAGATTCACATAAGAAGGCTTGGAAGCATAAATTTTCCTTTTACAACTTTCATCACCTATTTGGAAATTTCAACTTGCCCTTAAGTAAAGTGGTTTCCATCACCAAAAGAGGCTTTGCATGGACTTGTTTATGAGAAAAGGTATTAAAAATTTATCGAGAGCACCTGGACATAAAATAGAAGAAATACTAGATCATGAAAGATTAAATCTTCATGAATAAGATGAATTGATAACCTAGAGAAAGAGAGATTAAATAAAAAATATTTTGAGACCTTTTCCTGTATACTTTCAAAAGATTCAAAGACTACTACAACTGTTACAAACACAATTGTATCTACCATAGATGTAGACCAAAGATTCTAATTGCACAACATATGGTAAACTTGTCATTTCCAAATAGGACAATAGGATTTGAGGACTATCATGCATAATTTGACCTCTAAAACTTTAACAGAACCTTGAATTAATGCCACTAATGTAAAGAGATTGATAAAACATGTGATTTTAAAAAAATATCAAAACACATTCGTATGCAAAAGTTATAACCTCTAGAAAATTTGCCTTAATAGCCCTAAAAAAAATAAAAATAACCATACGAGCCTTAAAAATATTATGTCCAATCCTAAAATGCCACTTGGAATATGCTCATTTACTAATGTTTAGCACTTTATTTATGCCACTTGGTTGTCTCTAATTTGTTGAAATTTCAATACATGTTAGAATTCTATTGATCAAGTATGTATTAGTAGGTGAAAAATGTTAGTATGTGGCTCTAAAAGTAGCCATGTCTGCCTAAGAGTCGCATCACCCATCTGAAGAGATTTTATATGTAAAAGGTATTGACGGGAGTCAAACCTGGGTGGGTCCTCCAAGCTACCAACACTTGCATTGGGGATTTTAAAAAACTTTCCATAGATGATTTCAAGCCTATGGACTGAGCAAACCCAAAAAAAACTTTACTCCAAAAGGATGTAAACTCTCAACCAACTATTACCCAAAAAAAACCTTACTCCAAAAGGATGTAAAATCTCAACCAATAATTCCCAACATACATTCGATGAATGGTATGGCTACAACCATGTATGTGTGGAGGGATTTGATGACTCCTTAAAAACCACCACCTCTCCTGACCTTCTGGCTTTACAAACTCTTTTACCTCTGCAAATGGTCGATAAGAGTAGAAGAAAATTACACAAGGATAGGACAAAGCCAGATGGTGCTCCCTTAAATCTACGAAAGAATTAATATTGCCCTTAAAACTTCTCGAGTGTGTCAAATTTTTGGTCATTTAACGAAGAAAGACGTAGTCGAGTGCCATGAAGAGTATTGAATTTCGTATCATATGCAGGGTAATTCTTCTTAAATGCATGTTCTATCTGCATTATTTAAACTACCTATATTCATTCAATAAGTCACAAGAATTCTATCTTTTTTAGGCATATTTTGCAATTTGTAATTTTACAATAGCTTAGGTTAAGAATATTACATTTGGGCCACATGCATGGTTTACAATTTAATGGGTGTTTTTTCACGCTCTAGACATGACATATTATATGCGCCTGTCCTGATAAATAGTTGTCATTTCTGACACAAGGTGGTGTTCGCCTATAGAGGCCATTCTGTAGATTATCAAATCACTTTGGTAACCTAAATTCATTTCAATCATAGGAAGGCCTCTAGAATTCATTATGTTCTTAGAAAATATGTTTCGAGTTATGTCATATTTATTTAAAAAATAGTAAATAACCCTAAAATTTAAGGGGCATCCTTACCCGTTGAAGGAAAAGTAAATACGGTCACATGGGGAAGGTGCTTTTCATTTTACCTTGAACATCTATGTATACATGATGGTTTTTGTGCACAACATTGTATGAATTAGCAAAAATCTCTTTCTTTACGGTTTATTATGCATATGTGATACATCTATGATTAGAAAACGTAGTCTATTTTTGACACATTCTCTATTTATAAAGAAATACATCAAACATACATACATTTACAAATGAAGTTTGACGGTTTTTTAACACTTCTACATGAACTTAGAGATTGAGATTATAGATTCTGATGGTATCGTTATAGAGCAACATCAAAATACATAATATAAGATTTTTTGGTTTAGATTATAAATTAAAGTGAAGATTGGGATAATCATCGTCATATGATGATAAGTTCAATTCCGTGGTGTAGAAGCATTTGAGTATAGAAAACAAGTCATTAAAAAGTTTGCTTGAGATGTGAGGTTCCAATGATGGATGAAACTTCATCCCCCGATACTCTTGAATCTTAGGTTCCATAGATGCCCTTTTGGAACCCTTCAAACAGTTCAATGAAGAAGGGCGTAAATCCTAAGAGTGAGAATATTGTACTACACGGTTGCATTGTCGACCCGTCAAACTCTTATCCAACAAAAACTCAACCACATGCAAAGCAAGATAAGCCCCATTTAGTTGTTCTTCTTGATAAGTTTGTTGAAGCAACCAATGACTTGTCAAAATACATTCATATCTCTTTTTTTATGTGGGATACTCCTTGGGTTTGAACTTCTCAAATGGGTTAGAGGGGTTTGAGAAAATACAAGAGGATGGATAGTTAATGCTATTTGAGGAATGCATAGGGGGTACTTACTTAACTCCATTGTAAATCTTGAACATGCCCAAAAAGCTCTCCAAAATGAAACATGGGTTATCTATGGGTAAACTAGTTATCTTCAAAGTTGATCTTTGGGTTTTGTCTAAAGGGCTCCTTTAGGGAAAAATTCCCTCTTTGGATAGAGCTTCCCTTTGTATCTCTCTCATGTCACCCCTTGATAAATTTGTTGCTCCTCTTGGCAGGGTTTTGTGGTCTCACCCTATTATGGAAAAACTCTCTAATTATAGAGTTCACCCTTGTATTTGTGTAAAAATGGATATATCCAAGCCATTGCCCCCCTCCCTCGACCTCAATAGTTCAGGTTTCCATTCTAATAAACATAATGTTTGTTTTTACTATGGAGCAATCAAACACTTATCAAGAATTGCCTAAAAATTTAGTGAAAAACAAATAAATGGCGCTAAAAAAATAGCTAAAAAATTCTTGTTAATGGCGCTCATACAAAAGTCGTCACTTAAAATCTAGCTTAAAAATCCTTGTCGACGGCCCTCAACACCCCCAACACCCAAAAACCCTTCTCCACTTCATTAGGCCATACCTCCTAATATACCCCTTGCCTTTTCCATATATCAGATTAAATTCTTGGATTTTCTTATTAATCTATAAGCCTTGATGGATTCAACTATGGGTTTTGAGTTAGCGTTCACTCCTTCACCAATCTCCATCAAAGACAACCCTATGAAAGATGGGTGGAGAATGGGAGGTAAGCGACAACAATCATCGACCCCTCAAAATCACTCCTAGCTAGAATAAAAAACCCTTTATCAAATATCTTGCTAGATCCTTCTCTCAAGTTGCCCAAAATATGGTTCTAACTCAACATACCTATAATACACAATTGTAGCCCTTCAACAAAAATAAATTTCACTTTCTAATTAATGAGGTTGAGCAGCCTCTAAATCATCCCTCATGAAGTAAAATCTTCTATCTTGGAATGTTAGTGGACTCTCCCTCATCATAAGTTTCAAGTTCAAAAGTTTGCAATAGAGAATCATATTTTCATTTTTTCTTCAAGAGTTGAAAGTCATTGGTTAGACTCTCCCATTGTATGGAAGTTATTGGTCGAGGAAATGCATAATCCTTTACTACAACTCATACCAATGGTAAAGGAGGTGCTACCCTCTCCATATCCAAGTCATGGTGAAGATCCTGCTCATTGATGTATCTAGGTTAGATTGGCTATCAATTCTCAGGTTTCTAGATTTTGTTTTATCTATGCTCCCAATGACCCTCCTAGTCATATAGCCCTTTGGGAATGGTTAGTTGTTTCTCTCCCTCTTGTAGAATGGATCCTAAGAGGTGACTTTAATATGATTGAAAATCCTAGTGATAAAAGTTGGGCTACTAACAAATCCCTTTCAACAGTTGGATTTGGAAACTAGTTGTTTTATCGCAATACTTTAGATGTGCATCACCCTCTCTTTGGTATAATCTCATCTCATAGAGATAATTGGTTTACATGGTCTAATTGTCATCAAGGTTCTACCAGGAAGCTTGTTTTTCTGGATAAATTTTATTTCATTAATTATTTTCTAGATAAATTCTTCATCCACGAGCAAGTTCATGTTCTTTCTCACACAACTTTAAGTCTTTATTTGATCACCTTATCTTATCTTATATCCAAACTTCCTCTATCTCCCTTGATTCAATGCCACTTCCATTCAGATTAAATTTTACCCACCTTGATAGCCTTGCCTATTGCCACCTTGTAGGGCATGTCTGGAACAAATTTCCCAGATCAACTGGTAATACTGGTTGGATCAAATGGTTTAAAACAACTAATTTCAATACTCTTTCTTCCCTTAGATGGTAAGGGCACTCTATTTCTAAGAGGAAGAAGATTCAAGAGATACACTTTCATAAAGAGATCTCTCATCTTTGTTCCATGTTTGTGAAAGACCCCACTAATGTGACTATTCAATGTGATCTAGCTACTATTGAAAATCACGCAAGAGTTCATGAGTCATAACCATGCTAGAGAGGCACATATTATATCTTGTCTCAATTGGATCTCCAAGAGCAACAAGGGAACTCAATTTTTCTTTAACTACCTCAGGCATAAGGATTACTGAATTGGAGGACCCTTCAAGTCGTTCCCTTTTCGACTCTAATGAGATCATGAATCTTTTTGTAACCCACTTCTCTTAGCTTTTTACAGTGGAGCCAAAGGATGACATTGATCTTATCTTAATGTATTTTATGGATGAACATATTCCCTCCATAATAGACCCCATTATTTGGGATCGAATTGAATGTTCTCTTTATATGAATGATCTACATAATGCTCTTTTTCTATGAAGAATGACATCAACTGCTGGTAGATGCACTCATTGATGTCCTGGGAGATAGAGATTTGGTTTTGGCGATGGATAGAGGTCAATTGTAAAGCATGTTATCTAGCAATGCCACTGGTGAGTACAGGAGAGATGTCTAAATCTGTGAGGACGAGGACGGTACCAAGTGGGGACGAATTTAGGGATTCGTTTTAAATTTAGACGAAACTGGAAGCTCGAATATGTGGACTATTCAAGCAAAACGTATGACCTGTGGAGCGAAACTGAGAGCAGAGGACAAGATCACACAGTATGTACAAGTCTGCACTGAAAATCCAATTTTGAAGAGACAGTGGAGACGTCATCCTCTCTCGTTTTTGAGACGGTGAATGGCATCGTACATTAGAGAGGCAGAGAGCATGGGACATACGCAGAGATGGGCCCATGACCATAGATGGCTTGGCTGTATATGTGCTTTTAAGCTCGGATCGAGCTGCTGTGGCCGACATCACCCAGCTTATTATTCGCCCTACTTCTACCATGGCGATTAGATGGGATAGAACAGAAAAGAATATACAAGGCAGTTATAAGATAAATCACAACGCTTTGTGCTTTTCTTAACAAGAATGTGTTTGAGATATTCAAATGTTTGAACTACTTTAGTTCTGTTTATTAGGTAAATGTTTGTTTATTTAGCTTAAATATTTATATAGGAGTCGGTGAAAATATATATATAAATATTTTTAACTTTTTTATAATTCTTAAATTAAGTTTATTTTCCTTTTAAACATTTATAGTTATATTTATATATGGTCCATATTTGACATGTTATAATGTAATAATATATATATATTTTTTTTTGATATATAGAAGCAATGGTTACAATCACGATTTTTAGTAACTACCAGCACAGCTGGTAGGGTTCAAACTATCTACGAAGGCTCCCAGGACTTTCACCGTCTCGGTACATGGTAACCCGGCATGAGATGGGGACCGTCGGACGCACAGGGGTTGCACCGTCGTCATCAATCTGGCACACCACTCAGAGGAATCTTCTTTTTTATCCTATCATTTATAATAATATTAAGTTCGAGGTGTAGACTAATTGGTTCACCCAAACCCTGTAAGGGGATGGATGTCCAAGGTTCAAATTTTGGGTATTGTCAGATTAAATGACTGTCCCTTTTCTGGTGCTTTTAAAAGGTGTAAAAGGTTTAAAATGATTGTGGCATAGTGGTTATAGGGGTGGACTATGCAAGTATTGTGTGGCAACTTTCGGGGCGGACAACACATAATACTGTGGCGGCTATAAAAGATGGACATGGTGGTTATAGGGGTGGACTATGCAAATAATGTGTGGCAGTTTTCGGGGCAGACAACACATAATATTGTGGCGGCTATAAAAGATGGACATGGTGGTTATAGGGACGGACTATGCAAGTACTGTGTGGCAGCTTCCGAGGCAGACAACACATAATATTGTGGCGGCTATAAAATATGGACAACATACTCAGATCATCGTGACAACTACTGATTCCACTATGTAAAATTATAATAATAATAATGTAATAATATTGAAGTTTTTTTACAACTTGAGTAGTCTCATAGTAAAGACTTAAAACTTCAAATAAAAGTTCAAGGTTTGAATCTTAGAAATTAGGGTTGTATAGCATACATGGAGCATGGTTGAATAACTATATATTTAAAACAAGGGTTGTTTCATATGGTTTATGGCTTCATGGATGTTAAAAACTATTTTATCCTTTAATATTTTTATATTTGATTTTATAAAGTTTTATTTTATTCAATTTACATATATGTTCTACTTATACATCAATATAAAATATTGTTCCTTTGAGATATAGAATATAAAATATTTTTTAATCTATTTGTCATGATTTTTAAAATTATCTTATAAATTATATTACAATGTTTATGGGATGAAAAAAAAATTAAAAAAATTATCTCACCTTTCCTAGAACCAATACAAAAAATTGTGGCATTGATTTTACTTATCATAGCCTCTTTAACTGTAATCAATTGTTGGAATTCACATATATTTTCAGAAACAAACATAATCGATCTATTTAGTCAAATCTCATACAAAAATGCTTAAAAAGACACAAGAAAGAAGTACATAGTAAGCACCCGTAAGCACCATAGATAATCACTATATTATCCATATATAAGATACACAACACTTTGATACAATGTGTGGAGTGGTGGTGGGGTATTTATACCAATACCAAAATCTCAATTACATAAATTTAAATTATGTCCACATAACAAGAGGGCTTTGGGTTAACAAGTTATAAGATGAGTTTAACCATAAAAGGGTTATCGTGTTCTGTATAACTTAAATTATAAAATAATACAATAAGTTAAAATTATTTGTACAATGATTACCCATAGGTCTATACAAGATTATATCATACAATGTCGACTTTGGCCATAAGTCAGATTACATTTTTAATACCCCTCAATCTGAAGTGAGAGGTCAAGAAAAGAAGACTTTAGTAAAAATAATATATTCCCCCCATAATGGATGCTCTAATGGGTCTTTGCACTTAAGGAATACTTATTTGGATCGCCCTCATCATCTAGAAATTTATTGATGCAAAAATGCTCTTGCATAAGAATCTCTATAGGTTAGATTATAATCATCACTACCAATATCGAATACTCTCGTACATATCCAAAAAACACCTTTGCTATTTTTATTTTAAAGAAAATGAGTTACATATTTCTACTAAACTTTGCAAAGAACAAATAGTTAATCTAACAAGAAGCTTGAAGGTCATAAGTTTATTATCCAAAAGGAGGGACATGCAACAATGCAAAATAAAAAACTCCAAAAAGTGAATTGGTATACAAAGGGCGCTAGAAACCCAAATATAAAGGATTAAAAAAATTCAAATATAAAAGGTATACTAAATACAAAAGGTGCCATAATCACCAAGAAAACCTAAAACACCAAAAGTTCCAAAATCACCCAATGTTCCAAGGTTATCCAAAGGTGCCAGAATCTCCAAGGGCATCAAAATCTTCAAAGGTTTCAAAGTCTCCAAATGCCTCAAAATATCCTAAGGCACCAGAAGCTTCAAAGGTTGTAGAATCTCCAAGTGCTCTAGAACTGCCATATGCTTCCTATCATATGTGCCACTCATGTTGTTTGCTTTTATTTTTCTTATTACTCTTAGATGCAAATAGGCTATGTTTAAGGCCTCATTTTCAAGATAATCAACCACCATATTGTGCATCATTTCAATGTGGGAGTATTGTATATATTCAAACTTTTGTTCTAGTTCTGTTGGTCTTCTCTAAACTATTCAAAGTTGGACTAATGAGAATTCCTCCCCCTTAGATAGGGCATAGATCACAAGTCTCGAATCACTATACACATGAAGTTGTTTAATGCCTTGTTCTCGAGCCAATTTTTTTCCTATTTCCTATCAATTCTACAATATTATTGGTTATTTTTCTCATATTGATTTTGAATCGAAGCATTTCACAGTGTGGTGCTACTAGTATCATGCAATGATTCCACTAGTCATTGCATGACCTAGGTTTGATTTAGAGGTTTTATCAAAGAAAAGTGCAGGGAACTTTATCTCTAGAGGTCTAATTGTTCTAACATGTGGCCTAGAATTTAGGAGATTTTGGAGTTCCATTTGGTATAATAGTTGTGTCTCTCTTTTTCTTAATCTCCTAATGCCTTGTCATTTATGATATATAACTTTTGTGTTCAAGACTATCTCCCTTAGCACTCTATTGGTTAACACTTAAAAAATAGTTATTTTGTTATAAAAAAGGATCCTATTTCTTTCCTTCTAGACTTGCCAAATGATGAATATTAGCATTAAATACCAAAATTTTCTTATAATATGCTTATTCTTTATTCTTCATTTGTACATTTAGCCTCAACTAATCAGGTAATTTTATGAGCTAAAGGTTCTTGAGATTGTTAACCTTAGTTGTTGGGTTATTTCAATCCAGATTTAACTACTTTTGTACACTGAAAGAATAGATGTGATATTGTTTCATTATTCTTGAGATACTTGTGCCAAATATGAGATCCCATGATATTTCTCTTGATAATATTATCTTCGATAAGAATCTTGTTTTCAAGCACGAACCAGAAAAAGGCTTAAAGTTTGGGGTAACCTTATAATTTCATACTTTGGCTATGGTTGAGTTCTTTTGATCTTGTTTCTATAACGTCCCTTGGCTGACTATGTAAACACCTGACCCACTAATAGAACCCCATACAACCTAATCTAGAATTTGGGAAGAGAGTTTAATCCCTTTAGTTTGGATGTGCAGTTGTCCCTATGAATCTTGGTAAATATGTGGTAGGGGTGGATCGCCTACCCATTCAATTAAACTTGCAAGAGATTTAACACCCGACTATTGTAAGTCCACTTTTAATTTTAGAAAATAATTCTTAATAATAGGAGGTCCTCCTAAGACCAGACCATATCATATATCAATTTTTTTACCATCCCCCGAAATCCAAGAGGTATGATTTAATATAATATCTTTGGCTTCCATAATATATTTCTAGAGAGAGGAGGAGCCTATTATGTTTTTCACACTCTTTAGGAGTTGTTCAGATATTTGCATTTTAGGATTTGCTTCCATGGAGAGTCTGGTGGAGTGAGCAGATTTCAAAGTAACTTAGTACTTAGTGCCTTACTAACAATTATTGTTTTATTGATTCCTAGGCCTTCTTGCTACTTTGGCTTGGTAATGGTCTCCCAATTGACCAAATAGAACTTTTTCCTATCTTATTGCCTCCCCCTTTGCCATAGGAAAGTTCTTTGTATTGTATTTAACTTTTGCAACATATATAAGGGTGCATGATACACCAATAATTAATAGATGGGAATACTTGCAAGAAATAATTTGATTTAAATAATTATTCTAGTCAAGCTCAACTAACCATTGCTATACTATTGATTTTCCTTGATCTCTTTTTTAAAATATTCCACATTTCTTATTTTTTTAGATTCAACCCCATAGGAACACCAAAGTAGTTGAAGGTATCACTACCTTTGTGAAATCCCAAAATCTAAGAGAAGCTTTTTTCTTATTCTACTGAAGTATTGATAGTGTAAAATTTGCTCTTTTGGGTGTTCATCTCTACCCTTGTGGTTGAAGAGAAGCAATCTAAAACTTCTTTGATCATTTTGACATTTAGTTTTATGGCTTCCCCCAGTAAAATTGTGACATTTTCCAATTGATCATGAGTGATTGTTTCTATATCTTATAGCTTCTGTAATTCCCAGTATTTCTTTCCTTCTTCTCAATTTGGCTAGGGTCCTCCCTAAAGTTTTAACTAGAACTATATAGAGGTAAGGGGAGAGAGGATACCCTTACCTTAATCCTCTAGTGGCTTTAAAGAAGTTATAAAGTTTATCGATTGATTAGAGAGGTTAACCTAGGTCCCTCTGCAAGCTTCTATCTAGTCTATCATTTGAACTATAAATTTGAATTTGGAAAACACCTATTTTAGAAATCTAGTATCTACTCTATCAAAGGCATTGGCCATATCAAGTTTAACGAATATTATTTTCTTTTTGGACTTGGCATTTGAGTGTAGGGTTTCATGAATCATTATAACATTATCATATAATTGTTTCCTTGTAATAAAACCCCCTTGTTCTTGTTTTGGATTTATAAAAGTATTAATCTTCCTTTTAATTTTGTTTGTTATTATTTTAGTCATGATCTTATAAGAGCAATTACAAAGAGAGATAGGTCTAAAACTATTAATGGTATCTACATTTTTATTTTGGAATTAAAGCTAAGAAAGTGGATTTGATTGCCCCATATAGATTAGGTCTAAATCCTTGTCTCTTCTATCATTGCCAACAAGTCATCTTCTATAATTTCATGAAACTGCTAATAAAAATTGTTGATGAAGCCATATGGCCCTGGAGCTTTATCCTTGGGCAGTGAACGTACAACTTCTTCCAATTCTTCTTTAGTTGATGTTGAAGAGAGCTCTTTTTTGTCTCCTTTTATCAAATAAGGAATGTTGTTCAAGAGAGTGACCTTAGTTTGGTTATTTACTATTGTCTTTATGAAAAGCATTGAGTAATGTTATATTGCTAGTTCCTTTATGATTGTCTGATCAGAATAGAATATAATAGAATATAATTATTTTTCACTGGTAGAAATGCATTATTTTTGGATGAAAGTACTTTGTGTTTCTATCTCTTTTCTTGAGATAGATTATTCTTGATCAAAGTCTCCAATGTATCTCTTCTTTAAAAGCTTGATTCATTTCTCAATTCAACTAGAGTCTTCTCTCTTCCTATTGAGGGGTTTGAGTTTGATCACCTATCTCTTGCTCTACTTACTCCATTTGTTGCAACAATATGCTTGACCTATTTTGAACTCCAGGATTATTGATAATACAATCCCTAACGACTTGCTTGAGATTAGAAACATTTATTTTCCACGGCTCTTGGGGACTACACATGGACATGCTACTTCCAGATACTTTCTACTAATGGTTCAAACTCATGCTCCATCTATTTTGGATTGAATTTGAAAGAAATTTTCCTTTTCCCAAGAGCATTATCACATGTATCTAAATATATAGGCTTGTGATCTGAGATCAAATTCTGAATTATGCCACTTGATACAAGTGGATACTTGAATAGTATATCTTCTTATATTAATAATATACCTAATTTTTCTACAATGAATTAAAACCTATCTCTTTTGTTTGTTAATGTAAATTTCCTATTTTTGAGAATTATGTTATGCAATTTCTCCTAATTTATAATTTGCATAACCAAGTCCTTAATAAAAACTTTTAAGGGAATACCTCTTTTTTTCTCCCATTGGGATAAAGTCACATTTAAGTCCCTTGATATGATTAAATTTGGGGGTCTTTCATGATGAATCTAGTGTTGAAGACTTTTCCAATCCTCTTGTTTTAAGACTATGTTATTTGGTCCATAGAAATTGACTATGGTCCACGTCTACCCTTCAAGAGAGGAGAAAGGAGCCACTATCCAATTCAAGTGTCTTATTCTTGATACATATTAAGGCCTATGAATCACATGCAAGGAGAAGCTCCCTTGAGGCTCTTGACGAATATGTTGCTTCTAGGTTTGAGGATCTCAATATGTTTTCCATTCTATTATTTTTGACTACTTTATCATTTTAGTTTCTTAAATGCAAGTAACCATTGGATTTTGTTGGGCTATAAAGTGGCTTAGGTAGTTTTTCTTTTTGGGATTACCCTTCCATTCCATGACAGAACTTTCATTTCTTAGATGACTTATTAGCCTTGCTAAAGTCTAAGGTTGTCTATGTTTTCTTTTGAATATCTATATTTGCTTATTTTATCCTTACGTCGATTTGATTTCATTCCTCTAGTAGAAGATCTAGTGGTTGGGGTACCTCCTAGAATAATTACTACTGCTAATTGAGTCTCTTATATTTCTTCAATCTCCTCTTCTTGAAGGTTTTCTTTGGTAGCCTAAGTTTCCTCCACTTTATCTTTTAATTCAGGATTTGATGGATATTCCCCTTTTTTAGATGGCCTTGGATAATTCTCTTCATCATTTTGTGATAAAACAAAGAACTTATTATTGTATTGTCTTTTGGATATGGTTGAGGCTTCCTACTTCTAGATCTACTCTACTATTTTCTTCTTACTAGTTGGAAGTATTGATCTTCCTCCTTTATCTCTTATTTTGCATTAGTGGGATAGTTACTTGAGAAATGACCATATTGATGATAGGTAATACATTTAAATAAAATGTGCTCATAATCTAGTGACTAGGTATAGATCTAGTCCAAGAGACTTTGATACCTATGTTTTTAAGAAGTCTTTTTTTTAGATTGACTTGAACACACAACTTAACACAAGTTGCATTATTGACCTTCAGAGGAGCCCATACTACAAATGTGCCAATAGAGCCACCTATCATCTCAAGAGTCAATTTATTCCATAGATGTAAAGGTAAAATTGATAGTCTTTCCCAAATTGATATGTTTTCTATTCTTCCACTTGTGGGTCAAAACTGGTTGACCAGGGGGTCATGTAGAGAGGGCTTGATCCAAGGAACCAAGGCCCTCCTTGAAATATTGCATCTCTTTACTCTATGAAGGAGAAAATAACTATGAAATATCTTATGCATTCCATCATAAATTCATAGCTAGAAATTTTAAATCCCAAAGAAAAAGTGATCCATATTAGAATGGTTGTTGGGTTGGACCAAATACCCACAAATTTATAAGGAAGATCTCTCTCAGTTAGGCTAAGTATTGGACTCTAAATGTAGTCTGGAGATATCTACACCACTGGAGCATCATCCAACTTGGGAACAATCAAGCCTTTATTACATGGTTAAGACTGTTGTTGCCTCCTCAC
Source organism: Wollemia nobilis (assembly GCA_028583015.1). Taxonomy (NCBI): domain Eukaryota; kingdom Viridiplantae; phylum Streptophyta; class Pinopsida; order Araucariales; family Araucariaceae; genus Wollemia; species Wollemia nobilis. Next base: position 3,068,957 of record JAQPPZ010016862.1, read on the forward strand.
CTTTAGAGCTTTTGTTATATTTTCTAGTTTTGACTGGTCAATTAGAGGAGGTAGCAAGAACAAGGAAAATAAACCATGGTCAATATTCTTGAAAATTGAGGTAGCCATCATGTTATCTATAGATCCAAGAGACCAAGTCTAAAAGCTCTACCAATGTTGAGAATGATATAGCCACAAAAATCCCTCAAAAGTCCTAAAACTAGGTGCTTGAATGATTGCCATAAAAATAGTCAAACAAGCTAGAAACACCAAATGAGAGAATACACAAAAATATACCAAAGGTAAAAGCCAAATGCACCCAGAGAAAATATAATAAAAGGAACATGCACTAGAAAGGAGGTAGTTAGATGCCAAGCGTAAAGTATCAAACATAATTAGAAATAAGAACTAGAAATACCTAGCCACCATGGAAGCAAAGGAGCTTATTTTCAACATACATGTAATATTACTAATTTGAGCAAACATTAGTATACCAAAAAACACCTTCACTATTACTTCATATAAATAAGAGAAATACAAATTTCTCTCTCTAAAAAATTACTCCAATCTTCTATATTCACATAAGAAGGTTTGGAAGCATAAATTTTACTTTTACAAATTTCATCACCTATTTGGAAACTTCAACTTACCCTTAAGCCAAGTGATGACAGTCACATGAGGAAGGTGCTTTTCATTTTTACCTTGAATCTCTATGTATACACGATGGTTTATTTTGCACAACATTGTATGAATTAGGAAAAATGTCTATTGTCTTTCTTTACGATTTATTATTCATGTGAGATACATCTATGATTAGACAACATAGTCTATTTTTGTTATATTCTCTATTTATAGAGAAATACATCAATCATACATACATTCACAAACAAATTTTGACAGTTTTCTAACACTTTACATGAACTTAGAGATTGAGATTATAGATTCTGATTGTATCGTTAGAGAGCAGACATCAAAATACATAATATAAGATTTTTTTAGGTTCAAATTTTAAATTAGAGTGAAGAATGAGATAATCATCGTTATTCAATGACAAGTTCAATTTTGTGGTGTAAAAGTATGTGGGTATAGAAAACCAGTCATTAAAAATTTTGCATGGGATGCGAGGTTTCAATTATGGATGAAACTCAATCCTCCGATGCTCTTGAATCTTAGGTTCCATAGACGCCCTTTTGGAACCCTTCAAATAGTTCAATGAAGAAGGGCACAAATCCTAAGAGTAAGAGGATCATACTACATGGTTGCATTTTTTACCCGTCAAACCCTTATCCAACAAAAACTCAACCACATACAAAGCAAGATAAGCCCCATTTGGTTGTTCTTCTTGATTCGTTTGTTGAAGCAGCCAATGACTTGTAAAAATACATTCACATCTCTTTTTTTACATGGGATACTTCTTGGGTCTGAGATTCTCAAATGGGTTAGAGGGGTTTGAGAAACTACAAGAGGATGGATAGTTGAGGGTATTTGAGGAATGCATAGGGGGTACTTAATTGTCTCTATTGCAAATCCTAAACATGCCCAAAAAGCTTTCCAATATGAAACATGGGTTATCTATGGGTAAACTAGTTATCTTCAAGGATGGTCTTTAGATTTTCATCTAGAGGGCCCCTTTAGGGTAAAATACCCTCTTTGGATAGAACTTCCCTTTTTATCTCTCTCATGTCACTCCTTGATAAATTTTTTGCTCCTCTAGGTAGGGTTTTGTAGTCTCACCCTATTATGGAAAAGCTATCTAATTATAGAGTTCACCCTTGTATTTGTGTGGAAATGGATATATCCAAGCCATTGCCCCCCTCCATTGACCTCAATAGTCTATGTTTCCATGCTAATCAACACAATGTCTATAGCAGTCAAACACTTTATCAAGAATTGCCTAAAAATATAGTGAAAAACAAATAAATTGAAGCCACCGCTCAAAAAATAGCTAAAAAGTCCTTGTTAATGGTGCTCATACAAAAGTCGTCGCTTGAAATCTAGCTAAAAAATTCCTTGTCGATGGTCCTCAACACCACCCAACACCCGAAAACCCTTCTCCATTTCCTTAGGCCATATCCCCTAAGATCCCCCTTGTCTTTTCCACATCTCATATTAAATTCTTGGATATTCATATTAATCCGTAAGCCTTGTTGGATTCAACTATGGGCTTTGAGTTAGTGTTCACTCCACCAATCCCCATCAAAGACAACCTTATGATATATGGATGGAGAATGGGATGTAAGCGATAAAAATCATCGATCCCTCAAAATCACTCCTAGCCAGAAGAAAAAAACCCTCTATCAAATATCTTGCTAGATCCTTCTCTCAAGTTGCCCAAAATATGGTTCGAACTTAACATACCTACAATACACAATTGTAGCCCTTCAACAAAAATAAATTCCATTTTCTAATTAATGAGGTTGAGCAGCCTCCAAATCACCCCTCATGAAGTAAAATCTTCTATCTTGGAATGTTAGTGGACTTTCCCTCATCATAAGTTTCAATTTCAAAAGGTTGCAATAGAGAATCATATTTCCGTTTTTTCTTTAAGAGTTGAAAGTCATTGGTTAGACTCTCCCATTGTATGGAAATTATTGGTCAAGGATATGCATAAGCCTTTACTACAAGTCATACCAATGGTAAAGGACGTGTTGCCCTCTCCATATCCAAGTCTCTTTGTTATGATATTATGGACCATGGTGAAGATCCCGCTCAGTGATGTGTCTGGGTTAGATTGACTATCAACTCTCAAGTTTTTATATTTTGTTTTATCTATGCTCCTAATGACCATCCTAGTCATATATCCCTTTGGGAATGGTTAGTTGTTTCTCTCTCTCTTGTAGAATGGATCCTAAGAGGTGACTTTAATATGATTGGAAATCCTAGTGATAAAAGTTGGGCTACTAACAAATCCCTTTCAACAGTTGGATTTGGCAACTAGTTTTTTATCGTAATCCATTAGGTGTGCATCACCATATCTTTGGTAAAACCTCCTCTCATAGATATAATTGGTTTACATGGTCTAATTATCATCAAGGTTCTACTAGGAAGCTTGTTTATCTGGACAAATTTTATTTTAGTAATTATTTTCTAGATAAATTCTTCATCCACGAGCAAGTTCATGTTCTTTCTCACACAACTTTGTTTGATCATCTTATCTTATATTATCTGATATCCAAACTTCCTCTATCTCCATTGGTTCTATGTCACTTCCATTTAGATTAAATGTTGCCCACCTTGATAGCCTTGCCTGTTGCCACCTTGTAGGGCATATCTGGAACAAATTTCCCAGATCAATTGGTAATACTGGTTGAATCAATTGGTTTAAAACAAGTAATTTCAATACTCTTTCTTCCCTTAGATGGTAAGGGCACTCTATTTCTAGGAGGAAGAAGATTCAAGAGAGACACTTTCATAAAGAGATCTCTCATCTTTTTTCCATGTTTGTCAAAGACCCCACTAATGTGACTATTCAATGTGATCTAGCTACTATTGAAAATCATGCAAGAGTTCATGAGTCATAACCATGCTAGAGAGGCACATATTAGATCTTGTATCAATTGGATCTCCAAGAGAAACAAGGGAACTAAATTTTCTTTAACTACCTTAGGCATAAGGATTACTGAATTGGAGGACCCTTTAGGTCGTTCCCTTTTCGACTCTAATGAGATCATGAATATTTTTGTAACCCACTTCTCTTAGCTTTTTACAGTGGAGCCAAGGGATGACATTGATCTTATCTTAATAGATTTTATGGATGAACATATTCCCTCCCTAATAAACCCCATTATTTGGGATCAAATTGAATTTCCTATTTTTATGAATGATCTACATAATGTTCTTTTTTCTATGAAGAATGATAAAGCTCCTGGCATGGATGCTCTTCCAGTGGAGTTATAAAAAATCATGCATATCCTTACCTCAAATCTTCATCATGTATACCTAGAAGCTCTTTAGAATAGTTCCCTAAGAGCTTATATCAATACAAGGTTAATCAAACTTATTTTTAAAGGTACAACTCGTAACCAAATCTCCAATAGGAGACTCATTACCCTCCTGAATGTTTTGTACAAGATCATAGCGAAAGCTATATCTTTAAAAATTAAAAATATTGCACAAGCTATTGTTCGTTGGGAACCTTTTGTTTTTCTTAAAGGTCATTATAGTATAGATAATATTATAATGGCCTAGGAAACAATGCAACGGGCAATTGACTCCAATCAAGATGCCATCCTAGTTAAGTTATATTTTGACAAAGCATATGATAGAATCAAATGAAATTTTATTCTCCATATGCTTTCTTGGATTGGTTTTTATACAAAATTTTATAATCAAATTGGTATGCTCTTTGGTGATGTTTTAACTTGTGCTTAGGGTAATTGAGCTCTATCCCCCTTCTTCCCTCTACAACGGTATATTAGATAGGGTTGCCCTCTTGCTCCTTTTTTATATTTTATAGCTCTTGATTTTCTTGGTTATCTTCTTCATAAGACTCAATATTATGGTCTCATTTAAGGTATTAAGCTTCATGGAGATAAGCATGCTCTTAACTCACATTTTTCTGGTTATTTCCTTCTCTTCAAAATACCTGGTAGTAGGTGGAAACGATTAAAGAGATTGTACAACTATTTTGTGATGTTTTTGGCTCTCGTATCAACCACTCTAAAACAAAAGTCTTCTATACTTCTTCATATCCTAATGGATGCAACTCCTTGGTTGAGAGAAATATCATCCCTCATGGAACAATTGTTTGTTATTTGGAAATTCCCTTTAGGATTAATATTTATCCTAAATATATGTAGAACTAGGTTATGGAAAGAATTCAAAAAAAATTTAGTGCATGGCCAACTCAGTTTCTCTCCTTAGTAGGAATAAATCAAGTTGTGAATAAAGTTATGACAACCTCTCATGTTTACTACTTCTCTTGTTGGATGGCCTCAAAGAAAGCCTATAAAAAATTCACTCAAGCCATTCAAAAAATCTATGGACCAAATGGGATGGGGAGGTAGAAAATGACAACAACCTCGTGAAAACTTGGTACTCAACCAAATGCTTAAGGAGTTCTAGGTAGTATTGATCTTCTTACCTAGAGTAAAAGTTTGGCTGTGAAATGGGTTGCTAGAGTCATCATTGGAGACAAAAATTGAAATTTCTTGTTCTAGTAGAAAATCTCCCAAGCTACTCACAAAGTTAAATTAAAGAAACCCCATGGGAGGATAAAGTCCTTAATGCACCATACTTTACGGTTAAAAGGATCTATTCCTCTTACCGTAATTGGAAAGTTTGGCATTTTATTTCTTATTTATTGGCGTAGAATTTTGACTCATTAAGACATGGTCTAAGCATTAGTCTAAACAATATTTTGTGGAATAAACTTATCTTCCATAATGATAAACCATTAGCTTTGTGGAGTGCTCTTTAAGGACTAGAATTTTTGAAAAAAGGTATAAAAAAAATAAGATATATTCAGGATCTGGGCAACTACTCAATTCTTGCCTAGACCCAAATCCATAATTCCTTCTCCCTTCCGTTTTCGTTTAAAGATTCTTATGGCTTCTTCGTGGCTTCCATTCCTTGTGAGGTCCTTATAGTTGGGAACTACTACCTACAATATATGAACTAACTGGAGAGGCCTTAATGACCATATAATATCATCCATTTATTATATTTGAACTAATAAAAACTTTTGTATCCTTTATCATTGGACTCTAAGCTCAATGTCAAGTGGCAAGTCATTTTTTTTTATTGGTAAAAGAGGTTTTGAAAGGATCTCGTAACCTTTTACAAAAAGAACCCCATTACAAAAATCTTCATAGATGCAAAAAGGAACAAGAGCACCAACCTTGGCTGTGAAGCCTAGGAAAAGCCTAACACCACACTAGGAGATCCACAACAAGGCAACACAAAACACGAAAATGCCCACGCAAGGGCAGACCCAACAAACAGAAGAAACACCCACGTAGGGACAGAAACAGCAAAAACAAACCTTTCTGAAGTAAAACCAATCCAGGATGCCCGGTTAGGCATTTGCACTGTTCGGCCCTTGGCCATTATCTACGGTGTGTGCTCCCACTAAATTTTTTGACTCCTCGAGAATTTTATATTGGTCCTTATATTCCTATAGGAGGGCATCCGCCTAAGTCAAGAGAGAAGAGATTGTTTGTTGTTGTTCTCACTGTAATTCAAGCCCATACTTTAATTACTAAGCAGTTAAAAATTTTAAGTTATGATATCTTAAAAGATTGTCTTAGAATTGACAAAAGGCTTAGAACGGATTGCTTGCTGCTTTTGCGTAAGCTGATGCAAATTTGGAAGACTTGGTACTTGCCTGTTGTTGATGTACCTTATTGATTATTCATTAATATGATGTATTTTTCAGTAAAATAAAAATAAAAATGTGTTTGAGATATTCAAATGTTTATTTATTATTTTACTGTTAATTTTGCTCTAGTTCAATATTTAAGTCTAAGGTTTCAGGATCAACATACATAGATACAACATATACTTTTTGAGAAGAGCTTCACTAACTATATTTTAATTACAACAAATATTAATTTTAAATGTTAGTATTTGTAAGTTTTTTTTGGCAGCTCGATAAATGTTAGGATGAGGTATCAATTCCCAAATATTAATTTTTCATCAATTTCCAAATATTAATTTTAAATGTTAGTATTTGTAAGTTTTTTTTGGCAGCTCGATAAATGTTAGGATGAGGTATCAATTCCCAGTGACGGGTAATCTTTTCACACTCCGTCAACAACAACAAAGTGGAATAGGAGTTATAAAGATCCGCCCCTGTTTAATAATTGGAAAGGACTATAGATTTCCTATTTATAACAATATATAAAAAATTGTTAGTTAATGAATATTAAGTATTTAAATTTTATTTTTATTTATATATATTTTTAAATAAATTATTATTATCAACGTATCAATATTAAAATATTATAATATTTATAGGAGAAGAAATATAACCTCCACTAATATAACTATTATATTTAGTCTCCCTTAAAAAAATTAATCCGAGACAAGAGAAAGTTGAACTAAAGGTTATTTGTTTTTTATATTTATTAATTTTTTCTCCACGTTTTAATCTACTTTGGCCAATGGTAAGTATTTTCACCCCTCCTCTCTACGAAGACATATTTATAGGTACTATGTTTCTACGAGAATTAGATCATCCATTCTTTACATATGGAGCCTCTTTTAAGGACAAGAATTAGATCATCCATTCTTTACATATGGAGCCTCTTTTTAAGGACAAGAATTAGATCATGCATTCTTTACATATGGAGCCTCTTTTATGGATTGGCATTTGAGTATATATAAAAGTTGTAAGTATTTTCACCCCTCCTCTCTACGAAGACATATTTAAAGGTTGTACAAGAATTAGATCATGGAGTTTTTTTTATGGATTGGCATTTGATTATATATAAAAGTTAGTTATAATAAAAATAGTTAATTATGATGTATAAATGATTTTATTTTTAAATTATTATTAAAATTATGAAGAAATATAAAAAAAGACATCTCAAAAATGTAATTTTATATTTATTTAATATAGTTTTTTAGAAAAAAATAACTATAAAAATATTTAATTTGATGCATGTGATATAGATCATTTAAGTATTTTGATTTTATTTACTATATAACATGATAAAAATATTATAAGTTATTATGTTTTTTTTAATTTAGGTAACATGATAAACCCCTACTAACGATGCATTGGGCTAGGCAATCCCCTCCTAGCCATGATCCCTCATAAGGCTGAGAGCTACGCTTATTAATAAGGGATTAACACACAACCACACACATATGCCATGATTTTAACCCTGGTACTTCTGGAGAGGAGCCAAACCTTGAACAGTTGCATTGTCTCCTAGGCTATAAATTATTATGTTTATATAATATAAATTTTAGGGCGGAGGTAGTAGACCGACCAGTTTTTTGTTGAGTGTTTACGAGTTTGAGGTCAATGGTTTCAATCTTGAGCCCCTCTAGGTTCCCCTCACTAGAGTAAATACTTACCAAAATGAGTCAGTGGAAATCTCTGTATATCAAAATATAAATATAAATATATATATATATATATATATATATATATATATATATATATATATATATATATATATATATATATTTATTTATTTATTTATTTATTTTATTATTTTTTATTTGGTTAGTGTGAGAAACCTTTATAACCAACACACAGAGTTGGGCAGGTTCCCTCAACCATGATTCTTTCATGGGAACCGATACAAAAAATGTGGCATTGATTTTACTTATCGTAGTCTTATTTTTCTTAGCCTCTTTAATTGTAATCAATTGTTGGAATTCACATCTACTTCCAGAAATGAACATAATCAATCCATCTGGTCAAATCTCATACAAAAAATATTTAAAAAAACACAAAAAAGTACATAGTGAGCACTCGTAAGCACCATAGATAATCACTATATTATCCATATATAAGATACACAACACTTCGATACAATGTGTGGAGTGGTGGTGGGGTATTTATACCAATACCAAAATCTCAATTACATAAATTAACCTATGCCCCCATAACAAGAGGGATTTGAGTTAACAAGTTATAAGATGAGTTTAACCATAAAAGGGTTATCGTGGCCAGTATAGCTTAAATTATGAAATAATACAATAAGTTAAAAATATTTGTACAATGAGTGCCAATAAGTCTATATAATATTATATTATAAAGAAATATGTCAAACATACATACATTCACAAACGAAGTTTGACAGTTTTTTAACACTTCTACATGAACTTAGAGATTGAGATTATAGATTAGACAATGTAGTCTATTTTTTACATATTCTCTATTTATAAAGAAATATGTCAAATATACATACATTCACAAACGAAGTTTGACGATTTTTAAACACTTCTACATGAACATAGAGATTGAGATTATAGATTCTGATTGTATCGTTAGAGAGCAGGCATCAAAATACATAATATAAGAATTTTTTAGGTTCAAATTTTAAATTAGAGTGAAGAATGGGATAATCATGACAAGTTCAATTTTGTGTTAGAAGTATTTGGGTATAGAAAAACAGTTATTAAAAAGTTTGCATGGGATGCGAGGTTTCAATGATGAACGAAACTCCATCCCCCGATGCTCTTGAATTTTATGTTCTATAGATGCTCTTTCAGAACCCTTCAAACAGTTCAATGAATAAGGGTGTAAATCCTAAGTGTGAGAGGACTGCACTACAGGGTTGCATTGTTGACTCGTCAAACCTTTATCCAACAAAAACTCAACCACATGCGGAGCAAGATAACCCTTATTTGGTTGTTCTTATTGATTCATTTGTTGAAGCCATCAATGACTTGTCAAAATACATTCTCATTTCTTTTTTATTACATGGGACACTCCTTAGGTCTGAACTTCTCAAATGGGTTAGATGGGTTTGAGAAAATACAAGAGGATGGATAGTTGAGGTTATTCTAGGAATGCATAGGGGGTATTTAATTGTCTCCTTTGCAAATCCTAAACATGCCCAAAAAGCTCTTTAATATGAAATATGGGTTATCTCTAGGCAAACTAGCTATCTTCAAAGTTGGTCTTTGGATTTTTGTTTGGAGGGCCCCTTTAGGAAAAAATACCCTCTTTGGATAGAACTTCCCTATTTATCTCTCTCATGTCACCCCTTGATAAATTTGTTGCTCCTCTTGGTAGGGTTTTGTGCTCTCACCCTGTTATGGGAAAACTATATAATTATAGAGTTCATCCTTATATTTGTGTGGAAATAGACATATCCAAGCCATTGCCCCCTCCCTCGACCTCAATGGTCCAGGTTTCCATGCTAATCAATACAATGTCTATTTTTACTATAGAGCAGTCAAACACTTGATTAGGAATTGCCTAAAAAATTAGTGAGAAACAATTAAATGGAAGCCACCACTCAAAAAATAGCTAAAAAATTCTTGTTAATGATGCTCATACAAAAGTTGTTGCTTAAAATCTATCTGAAAAATCTTTGTTGATGGCCCTCAACACATCCCAGCACTCGAAAACCCTTCTCCACTTCCTTAGGCCATAACCCCTAAGATTGCCCTTGCCTTTTCCATGTCTTGGATTAAATCCTTGGATGTTCCTATTAATCTGTAAGCCCTGTTGGATTAAACTATGGGTTTTGAGTTAGTGTTCACTCCTTCATCAATCCCCATCAAAGACAACCCTATGACAGATGGGTGGAGAATGGGAGGTAAATGAAAACAATAATTGACCCCCCAATATCACTCCTTCTAACCAAAGAAAAAAAATCCTCTATCAAGTATCTTGTTTGATCCTTCTCTCAAGTTACCCAAAATATGGTTCTAACTCAACATACCTACAATACACAATTGTAGCCCTTCAACAAAAATAAATTTCATTTTCTAATCAATGAGGTTGAGCAGCCTCCAAATCACCCCTCATGAAGTTAAATCTTCTATCTTGGAATGTTAGGTGACTCTCCCTCATCATAAGTTTCAAGTTCAAAAGGTTGCAGTATAGAATCATATTTTTGTTTTTTTTCTTCAAGAGTTGAAAGTCATTTGTTAGACTCTCTCCCATTGTATGGAATTTATTGGTCAAGGATATGCATAAACCTTTACTACAACTCATACTTTCCCTCTCCATATCCAAGTCTCTTTGTTATGCTATTATGGATGATGGTGAAGATCCTACTCATTGATGTGTTTGGGTTAGATTGGCTATCAACTCTCAAGTTTTTAGATTTTGTTCTATCTATGCTCCCAATGATCCTCCTAGTCATATAGCCTTTTGGGAATAGTTAGTTGTTTCTCTCCCTCTTGAAAAATGGATCCTAAGAGGTGACTTTAATATGATTGAAAATCCTAGTGATAAAAGTTGAGCTACTAACAAACTCCTTTCAACGGTTGGATTTGGTAGTTGGTTGTTTTGTTGCAATATTGTAGGTGTGCATCACCCTCTCTTTGGTAAAACCTCCTCTCATAAATATTATTAGTTTACATTGTCCAATTGTTATCAAGGTTCTACAAGTGTTTGTCTAGACAAATTTTATTTTAGTAAATATTTTCTAGATAAAATTTTCATCCACAAACAAGTTCATGTTCATTCTCACACACCTTTGTCTAATCACCTTATCTTTTCTTATATCCAAACTTCATCTATCTCCTTTGATTCAATGTCGCTTCCATTCAGATTAAATGTTTCCCACCTTAACAGCCTTGTTTGTTGCCACCTTGTAGGGCATGTTTGGAACAAAATTCCCAGACCAAATAGTAATATTGGTTGGATCACATGCTTTGAAACAACTATTTTCAATACTCTTTCTTCCCTTAGATGGTATGGGTACTCTATTACCAGGAGGAAGAAAATTCAAGAGAGCCACTTTAATAAAGAGATCTCTCATATTTGTTCCATGTTTGTGAAATACCCCACTAATGAGACATTCAATGTGATCTAGCTACTATTGAAAATCAAGCAAGAGTTCATGAGTCATAACCATGCTAGAGAGGCACATATTAGATCTTGTCTCAATTGGATCTCCAAGGTCAACAAGGGAACTAAATTTTTCTTTAACTGCCTCAAACATAAGGATTATTGAATTGGAGGACCCTTCATATCATTCCCTTTTCGATATTAATGAGATCATGAATATTTTTGTAACCCACTTCTCTCAGCCTTTTACAATGGAGCCAAGGGATGACATTGATCTTATCTTAATGGATTTTTATAGATGAACATATTCTCTCCCTAATAGACCCCATTATTCGAGATCAAATTGAATGTCCTCTTTCTATGAATGATCTACATAATGCTCTTTTTATATAAAGAACAATAAAGCTCCTGGTATGGACGGTATTCCAGTGGTATTTTATAAAAAAATTAGGCATATCCTTTCCTCAAATCTTCATCATGTATACATAAAAGCTCTTAAGAACAGTTCCCTAAGAGCTTATATCAATGCAGGGTTAATCAAAATTATTTCTAAAGGTACAACTCGTAACCCAATCTCCAATAGAAGACCCACTACCCTCCTAAATGTTTTGTACAAGATCATAGCTAAAGCTATAGCTTTAAAAATAAAAACTATTGCACAAGCTATTGTTCATTAGAAACATTTTGGTTTCTTTAAAGGCCATTATATTATATATAATCTTATGATGGCCTAGGAAACAACACAACATGAAATTGACTCCAATTAAGATGCCATCTTGGTTGAGTTAGATTTTGACAAAGCATATGATAGAATCAGATGAAATTTTATTCTTTGTATGCTTTCTTGTATTGGTTTCGGTCCAAAATTCTATAATAAAATTGGTATGCTCTTTGGTGATGCTTTAACTTGTGTTTAGGGTAATGGAGCTCTATCCCACTTCTTCCCTTTGCAATGGTCTATTAGACAGGGTTGCCCTCTTGCTCCTTTTTATATTTTCATGCTCTTGACGTTCTTGGTCATCTTCTTCATAAGACTCAATATGATGGCCTCATTCAAGGTATTAAGCTTCATGGGGATAAGCATGCTCTTAACTCATATTTTTTTGTTGATTATTTCCTTCTCTTCAAAACACCTTATAGTAGATGGAAACGGTTAAAGAGATTGTAAAGTTGTTTTGTGATGTCTTTGGATTTTGTATTAACCACTTTAAAATAAAAATCTTATATACTTCTTCCAATCCTAATGGATGCAACTCCTCGGTTGAGTGGAATATCATCCCTCATGGAGCAATTGTTCGTTATTTGGAAATCTCCTTTAGGATTAATATCTATCCTAAACATATGTGGAACTGGGTTATGGAAAGACTTCAAAAGAAATTTAGTGCATGGCCAACTCAGTTTCTCTCCTTAGTAGGAATAATTCAAGTTGTGAATAAAGTTATGACAACCTCTCATGTTTACTACTCCTCTTGTTGGATGGCCTTAAAGGAAGCCTATAACAAATTTACTCAAGCCATTTGTAAATTTTTATGGACCAAATGAGATGGTGAGATAGGAATGACAATCACCTCGTGAAAACTTTGTACTCAATCAAATGCTTCAGGAGTTCTAGGTATTATTGATCCTCTTACTTAGAGCAAAATTTTGGTTGTGAAATGGGTTGCTAGAGCCATCACTAGAGATGAAAATTGGAAACACTTCTTTCGATAGAAAATATCCCAAGCTACTCACAAAGTTAAATGGAAAGAAATCCCATGGGAGGATAAGGTCTTTAATGCACCATACTTTACGATTAAAGGAGCTATTCCTCTTACCCGTAATTGGAAATTCTGGCAATCTATTTCTCATTTATTAGCTTGGAAGTTTGACTCATTAATACATGGTCTAAGCATCAGTCTAAACAATATTTTGTGGAATAAACTTATCTTCCATAATGATAAATTATTAGCTTTGCGGAGTGCTCTTTAAGCACTATCATTTTTTTTTTTTAAAGCGAAAAACCCCTTGCCGAGCCGCCTTGGTGTGAGAGACCACGAACAGGGGGTTCTACACCGTCAAATTCACCCGAGGGTCACACCCGACCCTGCCCGTACCAACATTATCAATTGGATTTTAGATACCCAATTCAGCTTTTTGGTAGGGTGGAGATTTGAACCTGGGACCTCCCTTGGAGGATTGCCCTCTCCTCTCCAACTCACCTACAACACTTGGGTAAGCACTATCATTTTTGAAAAAAGGTATTAACAAAACAAAAGATATTTGGGATCTCGACAACTACTCAATTTTTGTCTTGACCCAAATCCATAGTTATTGTTTCCTTCCCTCTTCGTTTAAATAGTCTTATGGCTTCGTCGTGGCTTCCATTTCTTGTGAGGTCCTTATAAAGTTGGGAACTAGTACTTAAAATATATGGACTAATTGGAGATGTTTTAATGACCATAAAATCTCATCCATTAATTATAGTTGAAATGATAAAAAAAAATTGTGCCCTTTATCATTGGACTCTAAGCTCAATGTCAAGTGGCAAGTCAATTTTACCAATGCCTAGTGACAAAGCTTTTGTGCCCTTTATCATTGGACTCTGAGCTCAATGTCAAGTGGCAAGTCAATTTTAACAATGCTTAGTGACAGTATTTTGCTACTCAAATTTGAAAAGTTTCTGTTGAATCTAAAACTTAGCTTCTTAGATGGCAGGTTTTGCATATAAAATTTCCAACTTCTAAAGTCTAGCTTTAATTTTACATACATCCCCTCAATGCAAATTTTATAATGCTTCAAAAACTCTAATTCAACTGTTTGTGACATGGCTAAACAATTTTGGGATGTCTTCTATGCTTTTTAATTCCCCTCCTCTAGATCTTGGAAGCTTTCTCTAGTTGTTTGTTTCCAGCAGGATCATTGCCCTAATCTTTGAGATGTTTGTAGACTCATTCTTCTCAAGCATATTTGGAAGTTTAGATGCAAAAATGTGTTTACCAGTTCCACTCCTCCACGGGGTATAATTTTAATAGACTTGACCTTTGATCTTTTGTTACATTTAGAATGCATTTATTCCTATGTTTAGGCAGCTTCTAACACACTAGGAGATTTTACCAATAGGCTTTATAAAATTTTCCACATAATCTAAGATCTTCAAAAGGTTTAGTAGGAAACAAAAAAAAAAAAGTAATAAACAGTGATTAGCTAGTTCAGAAACTTATTATTTATATTTCTTTGTTAAAGACTTTAAAATATATAATGAAGACCATGCCCAAAACTTCATCACATGACAGAGTCTCCCATAGATAAGTGATGATATCTGACATATTGCAGCAAAATATAACTATAGCCTCTTTGTTGCTATTAACTTATTTTATTATGTGTACTCGTTTATAGATGTTTTATTCTTTATCACCTTATTTTGTTTTTTCACTAGTAAACGATCCTAACATCGTATTATTGTAATGTTCAAATTAATGATATAATATAATCTTAATTTTTACTCAAATAACACTTCTTCACGTTTTGCCATCAACATCAAGCTATGCAGTAGGGTTGCAAGGGAAAAGCAACATTAAACCATGCAGTAGAGTTGCAAGGGAAAAGCGTCCAAATGGATGTATAATTCCAAGCCTGGACTAGTCTCTCTCCCTCTGGTAGGCATGAACTATGAGATTGGGCCTAGACCATGGAGTTTCAGCCACTTCCTAGTGTACAATTTTATCAATAAAATTATGGTGGGTTAAGCTTGAGGAATGTTTGAATTTTTTTAAATTAAAGAATAAAAATTCATCTGGCAAGAAAGCAAATTTTGTTTCGTCGTCCCCTGAACAAGGACATTTTTCAAATACACGGTGTCAAAGACCTATATTTCAAGCTTTAGATGAATTAAAATTGAGCATAACCATAATAAAAGAAAAATAAAGACCTATATTTCAAGCTTTAGATGAATTAAAATTGAGCATAACCATAATAAAAGAAAAATAAAGATGTATATGGCAATAGTGTAATAAAAGCTTAGCTTTGTCCACCAAGAATATTTTCGTTTCTTCTGTCGGAGGAAGCTTTGCTCATGGTGTTCGGCTAGGTATAGGTTAGAGGCAGTTATAAGATTAATAAGAATGTGTTTGAGATACTTAAATGTTTATTTATTATTTGTTTTGCTCATAGTGTTCGGCTAGGTATAGGTTAGAGGCAGTTATAAGATTAATAAGAATGTGTTTGAGATACTCAAATGTTTATTTATTATTTTATTTATTTATTTATTTTTATTTTTTTTGGTTAGTGTGAAATTTTTTTTACGAAAGGATACATGGATAAAACAAAATCAGAAATGAATGAAACATTCGAAAATCAACATAAATGAATGTCCAAATGTCAACAAAGACATAAAAAATTATGTGAATGAAAAGTTCAGAAGTGGAATGTGGAAAAATGCAAGCAGGAAAAGACAATATTATATTACAAATTTTAACCCAAAGTATGACCACAAGGAAAAAGCGTATATAGGCGTTGAAATCAAGTGGAAGGAAAAAATCCTCATTGCTCAGATAAGGACTAGCTCTCATAGGCTTAGATGTGAAATAGGGAGATGGACAATGCCCAGAGAACAATGGGAAGAAAGGATATGTACTCTATGCAGCACAAGGGCAGTAGAGACAGAGGCACACTTCATCTGTAAATAGTTTTTCAGAGTTTTTCAGATATCTGTGACAAATACAAAGAAACACTTGAGAACAGGTTTATGGCAGATTTATTTGAAGACATTAAAATTAAAAAAATTGGAAAATTGCTAACCCAAATCAGTAGGAGAAAGAACAACCTTCTCAAAGATATTAAAGATCCTATGATATGATTTGAGTAATTGTACTTCCATATTCATATGATATGATTTGAGTAATTGTACTTCCATATTCATATGATATGATTTGAGTAATTGTACTTCCATATTTGAGGTCCCATAGACCATATTTGGATCTCGTAGACGTAATTAAAATCTTTCATTCATTCCTCCTAAGGATGATCCCTTATAATCGAGAGCTATGCTTATCAATAGGGAATTTAACACACAACTCACGTTTACTCATCCAAGTGGTTTATTTATAATTTTATTATTAATTTTGTTTTTGTGTGGTATTTATTATTATTATATTATTTTTTGGTATTTTATTTTCGTGAAGTATATTGTAGTGGTATGTTTTTAAGTTTTTGTTTAAAAAATCTAACTTTAAATGTTGGAAGAATGAGACCCTTCATAAAAACCCGTTTTTTTAACTTAAAGTTTTTTTTGTCTTAACGTATATCTTTGGATTTTCATCAAAAGACCCAAGTTCAAGCCCCATACAAGGGGATCAAGCCCCTTTTAAAAACTTGTGTTTTACCCTAAAATATTTGACCCTATGAAGGATATTGTAATAATATGTATTTGGGTTCCCAAGTTCAAACTCGAGTACAAGGAACCCAAGATCCTTCTAAATAATGAAAAATAAATATTTGGGTTCCCAAGTTCAAACTCGAGTAAGAGGAACCCAATATCCTTCTAAATAATGAAAAATATATAAAGGGCGGGACTTTTTTTTTTTAAGAGATAGGACACAGGCCTTCTAAACCTCCAGTATAGGGTCAAATCCTATTGGACACTTTCTCTGTTTTGTTTTAAAAAAATCTCAATACTGTAATTGTATGTCTTTGGTTTTTTTTTCCAAGAGACTAAGTTCAAACCCCGCACAAGGGAATCAAATCCTTTTAAAAACTTGTGTTTTACCCTAAAAAAATTGGCCTAGGTTTTCATTCAAAAGACCCAATTTCAAACCCGAGTACGAGGAACCCAAGATCCTTCTAAAAAAACCATGCTTGACCCTAAAACTTTAGCCTAGAAAAAGATAAGTTAGTTGGTAGTGGTCAAATGCTTGCTGATAGGTTGTCCTAGGTTAATGCTTGTTGATAGGTTGTCCTAGGTTAATGCTTGTTGATAGGTTGTCTCAGTTTGATGTCATGAAAAATTGAGGTCCCTTTAACTTCGTCTTTACTCACATGTTATACCAATTTAATTCCTTAAAAATTGAGATATCAATTTTTACTCATTAACTAGAAATTATATATAAAAATTCCTACTAACAAAAAAAATTCTAAAATTTCTTGATGTACAACATGCACTTTTTGGAACCAGGTGTTGTAGGTGAGTTGGAGAGGAGAGGGCAATCTTCCAAGGGAGGTCCAAGGTTCAAATCTCCACCCTATCAAAAAGCTTAATTGGGTATCCAAAATCCAATTGATAATGTTGGTACAGGTAGGATCGGGTGTGACTCTCGGATGACTTTGACGGTGTAGAACCCCGTGTCCTTGAGACCAAGGCGGCACCCAAGGGATTTTTTGCTTTAAAAAAAAACATGCACTTTTTGGAGATATAACTATATTGATCTATAGCATATGTTTTTTTTTTTTTCTGAGAAAAGTTTATTTTATTATATATATATATATATATATATATATATATATATATATATATATATATATATATATATATATATATATTTATTTATTTATTTATTTATTTAGTGTAAAAAAATTTTACTATTTAAGGTTGAGCATTTTTATTCAGCCATGATCTTATAAAAAGCCAACTTCTAATTAGAAGATTAACCTTAAATCTTGTGAAAAAAACTCATTAAATATTAATATTTGCAAATTCATTATAACAAGTATTAATTTTTAAATGTTAGTATTTGTACATTCATTGTCATTCTATATCTCCATAAATGTTAGTGGATGAGATTTAAGTATATGAATTTTATTTATATTTATATAATAAAAAGCATAAAAGAAAGTTACATCATAATTAAAATTTATTTATTATTTATATTTGTAAGTCTTTTGTTAGTAATTATTGATATATTAATATTAAAATATTATATTATTTGGAAGATAACATGCAGGTTTTGATTTTTTTAAGAAATTTTAAGTTTAAATTATAAATTATATTTAAATTATAAAAAAAATTATATGTTAAATTTCATGAGGTTATAATAAAATGAAAATACCTAATCTTAAGAATCTAATAACTAAATTAAAAATAATAATAATAATAATTAAAACATCAGACAGAAAATGTGAATCTCACCGATAGACCAGACTCATACTGTAAAACAAAACAAAGTTGAAGTAGAGTTAATTTGATTTTCATATATTAATTTCTTCTACCCGTTTTAAGTATTTTCACACCGACTTTCTATGGATATGTATATATATATGATTAATTTAATGTATTTTATATATCAGGTATTTGATTTTATTTATTTATAAAATGATAAATTATTCTTGGTTATATAAATATAAATTTTAAAAATATTAATAAGAAAGAAGAAAGAGTAAACTTATTATTTTTAAATTAACTTTTATGTTTTTATTATATATTGATAAACATTTTATATGTAATGTAATAATATTGTAGTCTCTTTATAATTTAAGAAGTTTAATTAAAAATATTTTAAAATTTTAAATAGAAGTCTAAGATTTTCGAGATAGGGTTGTATGTCATGCTTTAATAACTAGAATATGGTTAGATAATCATATATATTAGGTAAAACAAGAATATGGTTAGATAATTAGTAAAACAAGGGTTGTCTCATATGACTCATGGCTTAGGTAAAACAAGAATATGTTCGATCATATATTAGGTAAAACAAGGGTCGTCTCATATGACTTATGGTCTTAGAGGTTAAAAACTACTTTACTCTTTAATGTTTTTATATATAATTTTATAAATGTTTTTATATATAATTTTATAAAGTATTATTCTATTCAATTTGCATCTTTGTACATTAGTATAAAATGTTGTTCCTTTGAGATAACAAACATAATTTTTAAAAATATATTATTAATGGGAGGTCTAAGATTCAAATCTCGAGCCTAGCTGGACTGAATGCTTCAGCCGCGTAAAAAAAAACGCCAAAGGCTTCCAAATCGCCATATACTTTCTATTATAAAAACCCATAAAATTTGGGTTTTGTGTTTGAAAAATTCAGAGGGTAGCATTTTTTTTCCCTTCCTCACCCGAATTAGAACTTGAATGTAAACTAGTCTTGGTCTTCACTGTGTATGCTTCGTGTCATTTTCACTGTTTTAAACCTCGTAAACTTTTCGAGTCAGGCGGCCAACTTGAAAGTGACTTCTGAATATCATGTCTCCTGGCGACATTTCTATTTATAGTTTTTGGGCATTTGCTATTTATTGCCCATTAACTCGATTCAGCTTGTCTGCGGGGCTTGGTGATATGTTGGGCAGGATAATTCACTCTGTTGGGGCATGTAATAAAAATATATCTGTTCCTATTGCGTTGCCCTGGAAGGCGGCAGCTAAAGGATGGGATGCAGCCAGCCCAAGTATACATTTGCCAATATAGAGTTGGTCCTCAAATTTCAATATTTAGTAACTGTGTTTTGAACTGTGGAGCAAAACTGAGAGCAGAGGACAAGATCATACAGTCTGTACAAGTCTGCACTTAAAACGTACGTTAACATAAAATGATATTTTGAAGAGAAAGTGGAGTCGTCATCCTCTCTCGTTTTTGAGACGGTGGATGGCATCGTACATTAGAGAGCCAGAGAGCATGGGACATACGCAGAGATGGGCCCATGAGTCACCATGACCATAGATGGCTTGGCTGTATATGATTTTACATGGATTGGAATTTGTATACATATAAGTTAGTTATGCTAAAGATAATTAATTATGATGTTTAAATGATTTTAATAAATTAAAATTTTAAAGAAATACCAAAAAAAAATTCAAAATGTAATTTCATATTTAATTAATATTTATTTAAAAATAAATAATAAAAATATTTAATTTGGTGTATGTTATATAGGTCATTTAAGTATTTTCATTTTATTTACTATATAGCATGCTAAAAATATAATAAATTATTATATTTTTTTTTAATTCGAGTAACATGATAAACTTCTAAGAATGATGCATAGGACTAAGCAATCCCCTCTTAACCATGACCCCTCGTAAGGCTGAGAGCTACGCTTATTAATAAGGGATTAACATACAACCACACATATAGCCACAATTTTAACCTTGGTACTCCCGAAGAAGAGCCAAACCCTGAACAGTTGCATTGTCTCATGGGCTATAACTTTTATGTTTATATAATATAAATTTTGAGGAGGTAGTAGATCGACTAGTTTTCCGTTTGAGGTCAATGGTTTTAATCCTGAACCCCTCCAAATCCCCCTCACTAGAGTAAATACTTACCAAGACGAGTTACTGGAAAAAAAGCCCTTGTATATAAAAAAAAAAATTTACCAACCCAACCCTTGTATATATAAAAAAAAAATACTTACCAAGATGAGTCAGTCCAAAAAACTCCTGTATTTTGATTTGGTTAGTGTGAGAAACCCCTATGACCAATGCAAGGGCTGAGCAGTCTCCTCCCAACCATAAGTCCTAAAAAAAAAACCAACCCAAAAAAACCTAATCACTCGAAAAAACCCATACATACATACATATATACATATATATATATATATATATATATATATATACATATATATATATTTATTTATTTATTTATTTATTTTGATTAGGTTAGTGTTAGAAATCCCTATGATCAACGTATAGGACTGAGAAGTCTCCTCCCAACCATAAATTCGAGAGCTATGCTTATCAATAAGGAATTTAACACACAACCACCACACACCCACCCCCTCACACACTCGCCCATGCTGTGGTTTGAACCTTGGACCTCCCGAAGAAGAGCCAAGGCCCAAACACCAAAACCATTGCATTGCGTTGTGCCCCCCTAGAATATATATACCTAAATGATTAATCTTGTGATTCTTAAATTAAGTTTATTTTCCTTTTAAATATTTATAGTTATATTTATATATATGATACATATTTGACATGTGATAATATTTAAGTATTTTTACAACTTGAGTAGTCTCGTAGTAAAGACTTAAAACTTCAAATAGAGGTTTAAGGTTTGAATATGGAATTAGAGTTGCATACCATACCTGGAGCATGGTTGGATAACCATATATTGGATAAAACAAGAGTTGTTTCATATGGTTTATGATCTCATGGACATTAAAAACTATTTTATCTTTTAATATTTTTATATTTATTTTATTCAATTTACATATATGTTCTACTTATACATCAATATATAATCTTGTTCTTTTGAGATAATAGAATATAAAATATTTTTTTAATCTATTTGTCATGATTTTTAAAATCATCTTATAAATTATATTACAATGTTTATGGGATGAAAAAAATATAAAAATGTATCTCACCTTTCCTAGGAACCAATATAAAAAATTGTGGCATTGATTTTACTTTTGGTAGCCTTACTTTTCTTAGTCTCTTTAATTATACTCAATTGTTGGAATTCACATCTATTTTCAGAAACGAACATAATCAATCCATCTAGCCAAATCTCATATAAAAAATATTTAAAAAGACACAAGAAATAAGTACATAGTGAGCACCAGTAAGCACCATAGATAATCACTATATTATCCATATATAAGCTATACAACACTTCGATAAATGTGTGGAATGGTGGTGGGGTATTTATACCAATAGCAAAATCTCAATTACATAAATTAACCTATTCCCACATAACAAGAGGGTTTTGGGTTAACAAGTTATAAGATGTGTTTAACCATAAAAAGGTTATCATGGCTTGTATAGCTTAAATTATAAAATGATACAATAAGCTAAAAAAAATTGTACAATGATTGCCCATAGGTCTATACAATATTATATCATACAATGTCGACCTTGGCCATAAGTTAGATTACATTTTTAACACCTCCTCAATCTGGAGTGAGAGGCCAATGAAAGAAGACTGTAGTGAAAATAATATCTTCCCCCCATAATGGATGCTCTAATGGGCCTTTGCACTTAAGGAAGACTTATTTGAATTGCCCTCATCATCTAGAAATCTGTTGATGCAAAAATGTCCCTGCATAAGAATCTCCATAGGTTATACTATAATCATCACTACCAATACCGAATACTCTCGTACATATCCAAAAAACACCTTTGCTATTTTTTTAAAGAAAATGAGTTACATATTGATACTAAACTTTGCAAAGAACAAATAGTTAATCTAACAAGAAGCTTGAAGGTCACAATATTATTATCCAAAAGGAGGCACATGAAACAAAGCAAAATAACAAACTCCAAAGTGAATTGGTATACAAAGGGCGCTAGAAACCCAAATATAAAGGGTTTCAAAATTTCAAATATAAAAGACAAGAAATACAAAATGTGTCATAATCACTAAGAAAACCTAAAACGCCAAAAGGTCCAAAATCACCCAATGTTCCAAGGTTGTCCAAAGGTGCCAGAATCTCCAAGGGCGTCAAAATCTTCAAAGGCTTCAAAGTATCCAAAGGCCTCGAAATCTCCTAAGGCACCAAAATCTTCAAAGGTTGTAGAATCTTCGAGTGCTCCAGAATCTCCAAAGGCATCGAAAACACGAAATGCTCTAGAATTACCATATGCTTCCTATCATATGTGCCACTCATGTTTGCTTTTATTTTTTCTTATTACTATTATATGCAAATAGGCTATGTTTATGGCCTCATTTTCAAGACAATCAACCACCATATTGTGCATCATTTCAATGTGGGAGTATTGTCTATATACAAACTTTTGTTCTAGTTTCTTAGTCTTCTATAAATTATTCAAAGTTGGAGTAATGAGAATTCCTCCCCCTTAGATAGGGCAAAGATCACAAGTCTCAAATAATTGTACACATGAAGTTGTTTAATGCCTTGTTCTCGAGCCAATTTTTGTCCTATTTCATAGCCTATCAATTCTACAACATTATTGGTTATTTTTCCCATATTGATTTTGAATTGGAGCATTTCACAGTATGGTGCCACTAGTATCACTCCACCAGTCATTGCATGACCTAGGTTTGATTTAAAGGCTTCATCAAAGAAAACTGTAGGGAACTTTATCTCTAGAGGTCTAATTGTTCTAACATGTGGCCTAGAATTTAGAAGATTTTGGAGTTCCATTTGGTATAATAGTTGTATCTTCCTTTCTCTTAATCTCCTAATGTCTTGTTATTTATGATATATAGCTTTTGTGTTCAAGACTATCTCCCTTAACACTCTATTGGTTAACACTAAAAAAATAGTTATTTTGCTATAAAAAATTATCCTATTTCTTTCCTTCTAGACATGCCAAATGATGAATATTGGCATTGAATACCAAATTTTCCTTATAAGGTGCTTATTATTTATTCTTCATTTGTACATTTAGCCTCAACTAATCAGGCAATTTTATGAGCTAAAGGTTCTTGAGATTGTTGATCTTAGTTGTTGGGTTATTTCAATCCAAATTTAACTACTTTTATAAATTGAAAGAATAGATGTGACATTGTTTCATTATTCTTGAGATACCTGTGCCAAATATGAGGCCCCATGATATTTCTCTTGATGAGATTATCTTCGATAAGAATCTTGTTTTCAAGCATGAACCAGAAAAAGGCTTAAAGCTTTGGGGAACCTTATAATTTCAAACTTTTGCTATGGTTGAGTTATTTTGACCTTGTTTCTATAACACCCCTTGGCTGACTATGTGAACACTTGACCCACTAATAGAAACCCATGCAATCTAATCTATAATTTGGGGAGATATTTTAATCCCTTTAGTTTGGATGTGCAGTTGTCTCTATGAATCTTGGTAAATATGTGGTAGAGGTGGATCGTCCACCCATTCAATTAAAATTTCAAGAGAGTTAACACCCAACTATTGTAGGTCCATTTTTAATTTTAGAAAACAATTCTTAATAATTTGAGGTCCTCCTAAGATCGAACCATCCCATATATCAATTTTTTGACCATCCTCCAAAATCCAAGAGGTATGATTTAATATAATATCTTTGGCTTCCATAATATGTTTCCAGATAGCTGACCTCTTATCCTTGTCTCTTCTATCATTGCCAACAAGTCATCTTCTATAAATTCATAAAATTGCTAATAAAAATTGTTGATGAAGTGGGCAATGAATGTACAACTTCTTCCAACTCTTCTTTAATTAATATTGAAGAGAGTTCTTCTTTATCTCCTTTTGTCAAATGAGGAATGTTGTTCAAGAGAGTGACCTTAGCTTGGTTATTTACTATTGTATTTATGAAAAGAGTTGAGTAATGTTATCTTGCTAGTTCCTTTATGATTGCCTAATCAGAATAGAATATAACAAAGTATAATTGTATTTCCCTGGTAGCACTGCATTATTTTTAGATGAAAGTACTTTGTGTTTCTATCTCTTTTCTTGAGATAGATCATTATTGATCAAAGTCTCCAATATATCTCTTCTTTAAAAGCTTGATTTTTTTTCTCAGTTCAATTAGAGTCTTCTCTCTTATTGTTGAGGGGTTGGAGGTTGATCACCTATCTCTTACTCCGCTTCCTCAATTTTTTGCAACAATATGCTTGACCTATTT
This sequence comes from Wollemia nobilis, assembly GCA_028583015.1. NCBI lineage: Eukaryota > Viridiplantae > Streptophyta > Pinopsida > Araucariales > Araucariaceae > Wollemia > Wollemia nobilis. The sequence goes on from JAQPPZ010016862.1 coordinate 3,093,817, forward strand.
TTAACTCCAGGATTATTTATAATACAATCCCTAACGATTTTCTTGAGATTGGAAATATTTATTTTCCACGACTGTTGGGGACTGCACATTTTTCTTTTGGAATTAAATCTAAGAAAGTGGATTTGATTGCCCCAGATAGCTTAGGTCTAAATCCTTGTCTCTTATATCATTGCAAATAAGTCTTCTTCTATAATTTCGTGAAACTACTAATAAAAATTGTTGATGAAGCCATATGGTCCTATAGAGTTTTCCTTAGGCAGTGAACATACAACTTCTTCCAATTCTTCTTTAGTTAATGTTGAAGAGAGCTCATATTTATCTCCTTTTATCAAATGAGAAATGTTTTTCAAGAGAGTGACCTTAGCTTGGTTATTTACCATTGTCTTTATGAAAATAGTTGAGTAATGTTATCTTGCTAGTTCCATTATGATTGCTTGATCAGAATAGAATATAACAAAATATAATTATTTTTCCCTGGTAGCACTGCATTATTTTTAGATGAAAGTACTTTGCGTTTCTATCTCTTTTCTTGAGATAGATCATTCTTGATCAAAGTCTCCAATGTATCTCTTATTTAAAAGATTGATCAATTCTTAGTTCAACTAGAGTCTTCTCTCTTCCTATTGATGGGTTGGAGGTTGATCACCTATCTCTTGCTCTGCTTCCTCCATTTGTTGCAACAATATGCTTGACCTATTTTGAACTCTAGGCTTATTTACAATACAATCCCTAACGCCTTTCTTCAGATTAGAAATATTTATTTTCCATGGCTCTTGGGGAATGCACATGGACATGCTACTTCCAGATACTTTCTACTAATGGTTCAAAATCATGCTCCATCCATTTTGGATTGTATTTGAAAGGAATATTCCTTTTCCCAAGAGCACTATCACTCGTATCCAAATATATAGGATTGCAATCTGAGATCGAATTCTGAATTATGCCACTTTATACAAGTGGATACTTGAACAGTATATCTTCTTATCTTAAGAATATACCTATTTTTTCTACAATGAATTAATATTAGCTCTTTTGTTTGTCAATGTAAATTTCCCATTTTTGGAAATCATGTTATAAAGTTTCTACTAAGTTATAATTTGCATAACCAGATCCTTAGAAAATTCTTTTAAAGGAATGCCTCTTTTTTTCTCCCATTGGGATAAAGTCACATTTAGGTCCCCTGATATGATTAAATTTGGGGATCTTTCCTGATGAATCTAGTGTTGAAGACTTTTCCACTCCTCTTGTTTTAAGACTATGTTATTTGGTCCATAGCAATTGACTATGGTCCACGTCTACCCTTCAAGAGAGGAGAAAGGATCAGCTATCCAATTCAAGTATCTTATTTTGATACATATTAAGGCCTAGGGATCCCATGCAAGGAGAAGCTCCCTCGAGGATCTTGACGAATATGTTGCTTCTAGGTTTGAGGATCTCAATATGTTTTTTATTCTATTACTGTTGACTACTTTGTCATTTTAGTTTCTTGAATGCAAGTAACCATTGGATTTTATTGGGCTATTAAGTGGTTTAGGTAGTTTTTCTTTTGGGGATTACCCAATCCCCTTCCATACCATGATAGAACCTTCATTTCTTAGATGACTTCTTAGCCTTGCTAAAGTCTAAGGTTGTCTATGTTTTCTTTTGAATATCTATATTTGCTTATTTTATCCTTACGTCGATTTGATTTCATTCCTCTAGTAGAAGATCTAGTGGTTGGGGTACATCCTAGAATAATTACTACTGGTAATTGAGTCTCTTATATTTCTTCAATCTCCTCTTCTTGAAGGTTTTCTTTGGTAGCCTAAGTTTCCTCCACTTTATCTTTTAATTCAGGATTTGATGGATATTCCCCTTTTTTAGATGGCCTTGGATAATTCTCTTCATCATTTTGTGATAAAACAAAGAACTTATTATTGTATTGTCTTTTGGATATGGTTGAGGCCTCCTACTTCTAGATCTACTCTGCTATTGTATTCTTACTATTTGGAAGTCTTGATCTTCCTCCTTTATCTCTTGTTTTGCATTAGTGGGATAGTTCCTTGGGAAATGACCATATTTATGATAGGTAATACATTTAAAGGCAATGTGCTCATAATCTAGTGACTAGATATGGATATAGTCCAAGACTTTGGTACCTATGTTTTTAATAAGTCCTTTTTTTAGATTGACTTGAACACACAACTTAGCACAAGTTGTATTATTGGCCTTCAGAGGAGCCCAGACTACAAATGTGCCAATAGAGTTACCTATCATTTCAAGAGTCAATTTATTCCATAGATGTAGAGGTAAAACTGGTAGTCTTTCCCAAATTGAGATTTTTTCTATTCTTCCACTTGTGGGTCAAAATAGGTTGACCAAGGGGTCATGTAGAGAGGGCTTGATCTAAGGGACCAAGACCATCCTTGAAATATTGCATCTCTTTCCTCTATGAAGGAGAAAATAACTATGAAATATCTTTTGCCTCAAGCATTAAATAAATACTTAAAAAAATAAGGTTATTACGGCATGGATTTGGATATGACTCTGCCTCAAGCATTAAAAAAATGGTAGGCCTTTGAAGACAACTCTAGTCTAGATGAATCTGTAACAAGCATCGATAATACTCAGTCGAATATTCCAACTCAAACTTCTAGATTTGCAGAATATTTTACCTCTATAGATGGTCGATAAGAGTAGAAGAAAATTACACAAGGATAGGACAAAGCCAAATGGTGCTCTCTTAAATCTATGAAAGAATTAATATTGCCCTTAAAAGTTCTCAAGTGTGTCAATTTTTTGGTCATTTAACGAAGAAAGACGTAGATGAGTGCCATGCAGAGTATTGAATTTCGTATCACATGCAGGGTAATTCTTCTTAAATGCATGTTCTATCTTCATTATTTATACTACCTATATTCATTCAATAAATCACAAAAAATCTATTTTTTTAGGCATCTTTTGTAGTTTGTAAATTTACAATAGCTTAGGTTAAGAATATTACGGTTGGGCCACATGCATGGTTTACAATTTAATGGATATTCTTTTCACGCTCTAGACATGACACATTATATGTGCCTGTCCTGATAAATGGTTGTCATTTTTGACACAAGGTGGTGTTTTCCTTTACAGGTCGGTTTATAGATTATCAAATCACTTTGGTAACCTAAATTCATTTCAATCACATGAAGGCCTTCAGTCTTCATTATGCTCCTAGAAAATTTGGTCCGAGTTATGTCATATTTATTTAAAAAATAGTAAATAGTCCATGGGAGTACGAAACATGAGAATGCAAGTAGTCTCGACCTAGTATTTAAGGGGCACCCTTACCCGTTGAAGTAAAAGTAAATGACGATCACATGGCGAAGGTGCTTTTCATTTTACCTTGAACATCTATGCATACACGATGGTTTTTGTGCACAATATTGTATGAATTAGCAAAAATCTATTTCTTTACAGTTTATTATGTGAGATACATCTATGATTAGACAAAGTAGTCTATTTTTGACATATTCTTTATTTATAAATAAATACATCAAACGTAAATACATTCACAAACGAAGTCTAACAGTTTTTTAACACTTCTACATGAACTTAGAGATTGAGATTATAGATTCGGATTGTATCGTTAGAGGGCAGCATCAAAATATATAATATAAGATTTTTTTAGGTTCAGATTATAAATTAAAACAAATATTGGGATAACCATCGTCATTCGATGACAAGTTCAATTATGTGGTGTAGAAGTATTTGGGTATAGAAAACCAATCATTAAAAATTTTGTATGAGATGTGAAGTTCCAATGATGGACGAAAATCCATCCCTTGATACTCTTGAATCTTAGGTTCCATAGATGTCCTTTTGGAACCCTTTATCCAGTTTAATGAAGAAGGGTGCAAATTAAGAGTGAGAGGATTGTACTATAGGGTTGCATTGTTGACCCATCAAACCCTTATCCAACAAAAACTCAACCACATGTAGAGCAAGATAAACCCCATTTGGTTGTTCTTCTTGATTCGTTTGTTGAAGCAACCAATGACTTGTCAAAATATATTCTCATCTATTTTTTTTACATGGGATACTCCTTGGGTTTGAAATTCTCAAATGGGTTAAAGGGGTTTGAGAAAATACAAGAGGATGGATAGTTGAGGCTATTCAAGGAATGCGTAGGGGGTACTTAATTGTATCCTTTGCAAATCCTGAATATGCCCAAAAAGTTCTCCAATATGAGACATGGGTTATCTGTGGGCAAACTAGCTATCTTCAAATTTGGTCTTTGGATTTTTTTTCTGGAGGGTCCCTTTAGGAAAAAATACCCTCTTTGGATAGAACTTCCCTTTTTAATTCTCTCATGTCATCCCTTGATAAATTTGTTGCTCCTCTTGGTAGGGTTTTTTTGGTCTCACCTTGTTATGGAAAAACTATCTAATTATTGAGTTCACCCTTGTATTTGTGTGGAAATGGACATATCCAAGCCATTGCCCCCCTCCCTCGACCTCAATGGTCCAAGTTTCCATGCAAATCAACACAATTTTTTTTTTACTATAGAGAAATCAAACACTTGATCAATAATTACCTAAAAAAATAGTGAAAAACAAATAAATAGAAGCTAGTGCTCAAAAAATAGCTAAAAAATCCTTGTTAATGGTGCTCATACAAAAGTCGTCACTTAAAATCTAGCTAAAAAATTCCTTGTAAATGGACCTTAACACCCCCCAACACTCAAAACCCCTTCTCCACTTCCTTAGGCCATATCCCCTAAGATTCCCCTTACCTTTTCCACATCTCAGATTAAATCCTTGGATATTCCTATTAATCTGCAAGCCCTGTTGGATTTGACTATGGGTTTTGAGTTAGCATTCACTCCTTCACCAATCCCCATCAAATACAAGCCTATGACATATGGGTGGAGAATGGAAGGTAAATGATAATAATCATCGACCCCTCAAAATCACTCCTTCCAACCAGAGGAAAAAACCTTCTATCAAATATCTTGCTAGATCCTTCTCTCAAGTTACCCAAAATATGGTTCTAACTCAACATACCTACAATACACAATTATAGCCTTTCAGCAAAAAAAAATCCATTTTCTAATTAATGAGGTTGAGCAGCCTCCAAATCACCCCTTATGAAGTAAAATCTTCTATCTTGGAATTTTAGGGGACTCTCCCTCATCATAAGTTTCAAGTTCAGAAAATTGCAATAGAGAATCATATTTCTATTTTTTCTTCAAGAGTTGAAAGTCATTGGTTAGACTCTCCCATTGTATGGAATTTATTGGTTGAGGATATGCATCAGTATTTACTATAACTCATACCAGTAGTAAAGGAGATGTTGTCCTCTCCATATCCAAGTCTCTTTGTTATGCTATTATAGACCATGGTGAAGATCCTTCTCATTGATGTATATGGGTTAGATTGGCTATCAACTCTCAAGTTTTTGTATTTTGTTCTATCTATGCTCCCAATGACCCTCCTATTCATATATCCCTTTGGGAATGGTTAGTTGTTTCCCTCCCTCTTGTAGAATGGATCCTAAGAGGTGACTTTAATATGATTGAAAATCCTAGTGACAAAAGTTGGGCTACTAACAAACCCCTTTCAACAGTTGGATTTGGAAATTGGTTGTTTTATCACAAAACTTTAGGTGTGCATCACACTCTCTTTGGTAAAACCTCCTCTATTATAGATACTTGGTTTACATGATCCAATTATCGTCAAGGTTCTACCAGGAAGCTTGTTTGTCTGGATAATTTTTATTTTAGTAATTATTTTCTAGACAAATTCTTCATCCACGAGAAAGTTCATGTTTTTTCTCACACAAATTTGTTTTATAACCTTATATTATATTATATATAAACTTCCTCTATCTCCCTTTATTCAATTTCACTTCCATTCAGATTAAATTTTCCCATCTTAACAGCCTTGCTTGTTGCCACCTTGTAGGGCATGTTTAGAATAAATTTTCCATATCAAATGGTAATACTGGTTGGATCAAATGGTTTGAAACAACTATTTCCAATACTCTTTCTTCCCTAAGATGGTATAGACACTCTATTGTCAGGAGGAAGAAGATTCAAGAGAGCCACTTTTATAAAGAGATCTCTCATCTTTTTTCTATGTTTGTGAAAGACCCTAGTAATGTGACTATTCAATGTGATCTAGCTACTGTTGAAAATCAGACAAGATTTCACGAGTCATAACCATGCTAGAAAGGCACATATTAGATCTTGTCTCAATTGGATCTCCAAGGGCAACAAGGAAACTAACTACCTCAGGCATACAGATTACTGAATTGGAGGACCCTTCAGTCATTCCTTTTTTGACTCTAATGAGATCATGAATCTTTTTGTAACCCACTTCTCTTAGCTTTTTATAGTGGAGCCAAGGGTTGACATTGATCTTCTATTAATATATTTTATGGATGAACATATTCCCTCCCTAAATACCCCATTATTTGGGATCAAATTGGATTTCCTCTTTCTATGAATGATCTATATAATGCTCTTTTTTCTATGAAGAATGATAAAGCTCCTGGTATGGATGGTCTTCCAGTGGAGTTTAATAAAAAAATTGGGTATATCCTTTCCTCAAATATTCATCATGTATACCTACAAGCTCTTTAGAATGATTCCCTAAGAGCTTATATCAATGCAAGGTTAATCAAACTTATTTCTAAAGGTACAACTCTTAACCAAATCTCCAATAGGAGACCCATTACCCTCCTAAATGTTTCGTACAAGATCATAGCTAAATCTATATTTTTAAAAATTAAAACTATTGCATAAGCTATTATTTTTTGGGAACATTTTTATTTTCTTAAAGGCCATTATATTATAGATAATATTATGATGGCCTAGGAAACAATGCAACTGATAATTGAATCCAATCAATATGCCATCCTGGTTAACTTAGAATTTGACAAAGCATATGATAGACTCAGATGAAATTTTATTCTCCATATGCTTTCTTGGATTGGTTTCGGTTCAAAATTCTATAATCAAATTGGTATGCTCTTTGGTGATGCTTTAACTTGAGTTTAGGGTAATAGAGCTCTATCCCCCTTCTTCCCTCTACAACAGTCTATTAGATAGGGTTGTCCTCTTGCTCCTTTTTTATATTTTTTGGCTATTGATGTTTTTGGTTATATTCTTTATAAGACTCAATATGATGGCCTCATTTAAGGTATTAAGCTTCATGGGGATAAGCATGCTCTTAACTCACATTTTTTATTGATTATTCCCTTCTCTTCAATATACCTAGTTGTAGGTGGAAACGGTTAAAGAGATAGTACAACTATTTTGTGATGTCTTTGGCTCTTGTATCAACCACTCTAAAACAAAATTCTTCTATACTTCTTCCAATCCTAATGGATGCAACTCCTTGGTTGAGTGGAAGATCATCCCTCATGGAACAATTGTTCGTTATTTGGAAATCCCCTTTAGGATTAATATTTCTCCTAAATATATGTGGAACTAGGTTATAGAAAGACTTCAAAAAAAATTAGTGCATAGCCAACTCGGTTTCTCTTATTAGTAGGAATAAATCAAGTTGTGAATAAAGTTATGACAACCTCTCATTTTTACTACTCTTGTTGGATGACCTCAAAGGAAGCCTATAACAAATTTACTCAAGTCATTCATAATTTTTTATGAACCAAATGGGATGGGGAGGTAGGAATGACAACCACCTCATGAAAAATTTTTACTCAACCAAATGCTTCAAGAGTTCTAGGTAGTATTGATCTTCTTACCTAGAGCAAAAGTTTAGCTACAAAATGGGTTGTTAGAGCCATCTTTGGAGACATAAATTGAAAACACTTGTTCTGGTAGAAAATCTCCCAAGCTACTCACAAAGCTAAATGGACAGAAACCCTATAGGAGGATAAGGTCCTTAATACACCATACTTAATGATTAAAGGATCTATTCCTCTTACCCGTAATTGGAAAGCCTAGCAATCTATTTCTCATTTATTGGCTTGGAAGTTTGACTCATTAAGACATGGTCTAAGCATAAGTCTGAAAAATATTTTGTGGAATAAACTTATCTTCCATAATGATAAACCGTTAGCTTTGTGGAGTGCCCTTTAAGGACTAGCATTTTTGAAAAAAGGTATAAACAAAATAAGATATATTTGGGATCTGGGCAACTGCTCAATTCTTGCCTAGATCCAAATCCATAATTATTGCACCCTTCCCTCTTCATTTAAAGAGTCTTATGGCTTCATCGTGGCTTTCATTCCTTGTGAGGTCCTTATAAATTTGGGAACTACTACCTACAATATATGTACTAACTGGGGAAGTCTTAATAACCATAGAATATCATCCATTAATTATAGTTAAACTTAAAAAAAAAAAAAAACTTGTGTATCCTTTATCATTGGACTCTGAGCTCAATGTCAAGTGGCAAGTCGATTTTACTAATGCCTAGTGTCAGTATTTTGCTGCTCAAATTTGGAAAATTTTGTTGAATAACTAAAACTTAGCTTCTTGGATGGTAGGTTTTACATAAAAAAATTCCAACTTCTAAAGTCTAGCTCTAATTTTACATACTTCCCATGAATGCAAATTTTATAATGCTTCATGAACTCTTATTCACTTGTTTTGGTTTTGTGACATGGCTAAAAAAAATTGGGATGTCTTCTATGCTTTTTTATTCCCCTCCTCTAGATCTTGGAAGCTTTCTCTGGTTGGTTTTTCCCAGCAGGATCATTGCCCTAATCTTTAAGATGTTTGTAGACTCATTCTTCTCAAGCAAATTTGGAAGTTCAAATGCAAAAAGGTGTTTACCAGTTCCACTCCTTCATGGGGTATAATTATAGTAAACTTAACCTTTGATATTTTGTTACATTTAGGATGCATTCATTCCCATGTTCAAGGAGCTTCCAAGACACTAGGAGATGTTATCGATAGGCTTCATGAGCTTTTCCACATAATCTAGGATCTTCAAAAGGTCTAGTAGGAAACAAAAAAGAAGGCAATAAACAGTGTTGAGCTAGTTCAAGAACTCATTATTTCTATTTCTTCCTTAAAGACTTCAAAAGATATAATGGAGGCCATACCCAAAACTTCATCATATGATAGAGTCTCCCATGGACAAATGATGATATCTGACATATTGCAACATAATATAACTATAATCTCTTTGTTGCTATTAGCTTCTATTCTTATGTGTACTTAGTTATGGATTCTTTATTCCTTATCCACCTTATTTTTTTTTTCACTGGTAAACAATCCTAACATCATATTATTGTAATGTTCCAATTAATAATATAATATAATATTAGCTTTTACTAAAATAACACTTCTTCACTTAAAGTTTACATTTTACCATCAACATTTAGCATGCAGTAGGGTTGCAAGGGCAAAGCATCCCAAATGGATGTATAATTCCAAGCCTAGACTAGTCTTTCTCCCTCTGGTAGGCATGAACTATGAGATTGGGCTCAAACCATGGAGTTTCAACCACTTCACAGTGTACAATTTTATCAATAGAATTATGTAGGGTTAAGCTTGATGAATGTTTAATTTTTTTAAATTAAAAAATAAAAATTTATCTAGAAAGAAAGCAAATTTTTTTATGTCATCCCTTGAACAAGGACAGTTTTCAAATACACAGTGTCAAAGACCTATATTTCAAGTTTTATATGAATTAAAATTGAGCATAACATTAATAAAAGAAAAATAAATATGTATATGACAATAGTGTTGGAATATATTACATTATTTGGTACATGCCAATGTACCATCATGGGTACATCTATAGATTAGGAAAGAGTGTCTTAGATTAGGATGAAAGTATTTACTTTATGCAATGTAATAAATGCACAAGTGTGCAATGATATTTTGGTAATGTAAATGTGCATAGTTGTCCCTATGTACATGTGTCAATAGAGTAGGAAGATGAAGAGTCATAGGAAGAGTGAAGGCCAAGAATCCTCCATATGAAGAGTCACATTCCATTCTATATATGGATGTATTGATGTAATAGAGAGATATCAAGCAAGATCCAGAGAGAGAGAGTCACCTATGGAAGCAATGGAAGGTGATGTAGTATGATGTATTTTGAGGTCTTTATTCAATAAGATTTCATAGTATTTTTGAGCATTTGTCATTAGCATTCTTTGAGTTATTTCATATTATAGATTCTGAGTTTATATGCTTATTTTCTTAGCATTATCATTTCCTTCATATTGCAACTTTATTATTGGTCTTGTGGCAATATTATTTGGAGTATTCACTTATCAAAAGCTAACAGTGGTATCAGAGCCACAAGGGACCACTATTGCTACTATCAGCCAGAATCGTATTGCATCTTTGCAAACCAGACTCGCCATTGTGCACTGCCACTTGCAAACATCGTTGGCTCGAGGTTGTTTGATAGAAGTCCTAATATAGATCAGAAGGAAAGAAGATTTCTACTAGTTAAGAAGAGACCAATAACGATAAAGGAATTACCTCTGGAAAGAGAAACCAGAGAAGATAAAGGAATTACCTTTGGAAAGAGAAACCAGAGAAGATAAAGGAATTACCTCTAGAAAGGGAAACTAGAGAAGATAGCATTTCTCACTATGTTGAAGGAAAACCAGTGATATTTAAGGACATACCTATTCCAAGAGCAAAATCAGAATAGAAGGAGATTGAAAGGTCTTGAAGATAGACCTTATCATTAAAGAGATCAAGAGACCCTTAGAAGAGGTCCTATTGATAAGCTTGATAAGAGAGTAAATATTCCAGATTATTATTTGGCTAGAATCTTTCCACAGGGTTGAAGGAAAACCCGTGAAGACCAAGATTCAGTATAGATTTGATTCCACTAGTTTTTAAGATAGCTAGTGAAGATTATTATTTCTGGAACTTTGAATACATCTGATTATTACTATCTAAGTTTTGTTGTAGAATATTGATTCTTAGAAGTTGAGAAGCTTCCTACAATAGATAGAGAATAATTTCATCTTCGATTGCCTGAAAGTCTATGTGCTTTCCTAGTGTAGGGATTAACTCTTTGTTGCAGAAAAGTAGACATTGAAGGAGGTCCAAGAAGGAGATCTTATTGAATATTGAGAAGAACCAAGAAGAAGGTTCTCATTGCAAGATTGCATATTGAAGATAGAGACCCAAGAAGAGGTCACATTGAAGAACTTCCAAGATTGGAAGATTGAAGATAGAAGGACTACAGAAGGTCCTATTGCAGATAGAAGTAGCAAAGTTTAGAGATCCAAGAGAAATATCTCATTGAAGAATTTCCCATAGTTGGAAAATTGAAGAAACCAAGGTAAGGTTTCATTAAAGCATTGACTAAGAGAGTTGAAGGTTGCAGGATTAGAAGACCCAAGAGTAGAGGTCTCAAGAAGATTTCATTGAAGAAAGAAAAAGGTAAGAGAAAGCCTTATTGTAGAAGCTGAAGCAGTGACCATTGGAGAAGATTTGAAGTAGAGTTCATGGTAGAATATTGCAAGCAAAAGGAGCACCTAACCAGAAGATATTGGGATAATTATCGCCATACGATAACAAGCCCAAAAGGAAAAAGGATTTGGCAAGAAGTTTGTCAAATTTTGAGAAGATTTTGGAGAGCTCAAGACATCTAGATTCTTGAGAAAGAAGACAGAGAAAGAGGTCATATTTGAAGTCAAAATTTGACAAGGAGTTAGAAGAAAGCAAGAAGATTGCAGAGGTCATAGTTTTGAGAGATTTGGAGATAGCCACAAAAGTTTTGTAGGCTGATTTGTAAAAGCACAAGTTGCTGATTTTTGAAGGAGAAGACGAAAGGTCACAGGACAGCAAATAGTAGAAGCACAAAGCTGCATTTTGGAAAAGCTTTGGAGAAGCTTTTGGAGCATCTTTGGACAGCCAACTAAGAGAAGGCTTGACAGAAAAATAGAGCAGCAGATTTGGAATTTCGAGGACATCACCAAATCAGATTTTGTAAGCAGCAATCAGAGGAGTTTAAGCTGCAATTTTGGGCAGCATTGAAAGAATAAAGCAAGCTGCATTTTAGAGAAGACTTGAGACATATTTGGAATAGATTTGGATAGCAAAGCTCAAGCATATTTTGGCAGCATCTAAGGAAGAGTTCTACTATAGATTTGAACAAGTGAAAGGGCAGCATTTGGAGCTGCAAATTTTAGAGATAGCTAGCACACATTTGAAGGTGAAGAAAGTTGATTTTGAGAAGCAACTATAGCTACAAATTAAAGAGTCCACAAGCAGCAAAAATAAAGGAGTAGTGTTGCAAATCCAAGAAGACAAGCCATCAAGAAGGAGAGCTACAAAATAGTTAAAAAAGGTGTGTTAATTTGATGCCATATAAAGTATTATTGCAAATATTTTGAAAGTGCTTATTAAGAGTTTTAGAGCATCAATTTTTAGAAGCTATTAAGAGCTAGCAAAAGAAATTTTTTTAGAGTGTCATTAAGCCAAGGAGAAGACACCATTACACACCATTATTATTATTGAAATCTACAAGTTATAACAACATTAGTCAAGTATCTAAAAGGAGTCATAAGTGGATTAGTGTATGTTATTTTTTATAGTAAATGTAAAGCAGATTATTCTATGTAATTGTGAGGCCGAAGAGTCCTCAAATCAAGGGCATAAATTAGGTGTTTAAAAACACCAAACTTGTAGTTTGTAGTGGTGAATAAAACCACTAAAAGAGTGGTGGGGATCACCACCATATTGAGCATATTGAGTAGCATAACACAGGGGGAAAAATCATCATCAACGTCCATCGATTTGGAAAGGAAAAAGCACTAACAAAAAGTGCTTAAGGAACAAGCCATTAGGCTCAAAAATCTATCCACCAAGGTGCTAGAAGATGCCATCATCCAAGACAATGACAACCTACAATAGACAAGTTCTACGTAAGAAAGGAGAAGAGAAACATACATAGCACTAAGGGGCTACACTATCAATGTAAATACAACAAATTGCAAAGGAAAGAGAACAAGGAACAAGGTGTACAACCCACTAGAGAAAGCACCATAGGACCACCATTGGAATATAGTGGAGTTGCTATAGCTGGAGCCAACCTTGGGTGAATTCATCATCATCCATATTTGTTGGAAAGAGAGAGGAGACATCACATAGACTGTTGTTACAAAGATAGTAAGAATACGTTGAAGCCAAGCTTGTGATAGTAGAGAAAAGAATATGTTGAAGAAGCTGGAAAAATTATACGTTGGAAAAGAAGCGCATGCATAAGAAGGCTCTACCACCTATCGAGAGCAAAGAGGAAGCATAGTGCCACTTGGCACAAAGGTTGAGTTGGGACACAAACCCTAACACACGCATTAAGGAAAGAAGAGTGCTCAATGCTCTAACACTCAAAGAAGAAGTCAGTAACATTCACCAACATAAGGAATATTACTCCACGTGTCACATCGTTCCCCAAAAGGATTTCAACTAACGTTTGCACCACCTAAGAGGAGTCAAGAAGTCTCCATAACGTATGCATTATGTGGCATATTATACAAGAGAATTGAAGCACCCTTATAGCCACCAGTGTAAGGAGTGGAGGAAGATTCGTAACAAGCACACAACAAGAGAAATTAAGGCACGGTCAAGGCATATTCAAAGCACCTATCATCAAGTTCAAAGTAAAGTTGACCAGGAGAACAACGCACATTAGTTCAAGTAGATTCAATTTTCTGAAGTAGTAAAGGTAACATTTACTACGTATTTGATATTAAGGTTTATATTAGTAGGAGATATAAGGAAGAAAGTTGAATTATATCTAAGGTTAATTATTAGAGATATTATTGGAGTGATAAGTATTAGAGAAACCTTAGAAAATCAGAATATTGAATTTAGAAGCCTTTATCAAATTTTGAAGAATATTTTGAAATTGAAGTATTATATTTGGGTTTTGTAAATTTGCATATTTGGGTTTACAAAACAAATTGAATATTTGTAAAATTAATAAGTTTGGAGAAATAAGGCATTCTACATCAAACTAGGATTACAAAACTTTGCAAATATTATTTTTCTAAATTTCTAGAGTTGGAGGAATAAGGAATCCTACATCAACATAGTTTATGAAATTTAGAGTTAAATATTTTATTCATAAATTTGGGAGATAAAAGGAATTCTACATAGAGATATTGCATTTAATAGTCTAATCTCTAAACTCAAAATTATTAGAGATTTGAAGATTTGTAAAGGATTGAAATTGCATTCAAATCACACATTGATTGATAGAATTGATATTGAAAATTGCATTGTCTTTCATACATTAGGGAGATAAAAGGTATTCTACAAAACATAGAATTGAAAGGACTATATTGAGACTAGGGAGTCATAAGGAAGTCTACCTCAAAGGATTAAAGTTTTAAATATGGAAGACCTTATTAAATACAAAGGATTCAATAGATCAACATGGATTAGAGATATACTTGATTCAAAGGGCAATAACAACATGAAAAATGTGAGTAGAAGAAAAGAACCTATATGGCTTCAAAGCACTCTTGAAGAATCACAAATTAGCCCAATAAGAAGAAATACTTTAAAGACATATTCTAACAATATGATAGAAGTTTTAGACAATCATAGTGAACACTCTCAAAGTCTAGCAAAACATGTAGGACAAGAATTCCTTCTACAAGTCTATGAAAGAAGCAAAAGTAGAATTGCTTCAACTATTCATGCATGGTTATATCAGTTGATCAAGAAAATAGATGAAGTCAAGGTGTTCAAAACAACACAAGTGTCATGAACCTCCCAGATGGACCTTGTTTACATGGAAGATAATGTATTAACTGATGATGCTTTAATACTTGATTATGTGCAATTAAGGAGCTATGTGATATTGATAGATATTGAAGAGCATGATACTGCTAACAAATTGCCAATGTGTAGGATCAAGTGCACTCGTAAGTGGAATAAGTTGAGTCATCCATCAAAGATGAGGGTACTTGAGGTTGGGTAAGTGATGACAAGGCAACTTGGACGTAAAAAGGATGGATACCTTCATATATCAATAGCTAGTCATATTGAGCCCTAGACTAATAGCCTAGTAGTTATTGTAAGTTCTAGAGTCTGATATAGGTGACTAGATTAATGGAAAGACACCCTTTTTGTTTGTTGCACATGCTTGAATGTCTTTTACTTCAACACTATTTTCCTTAATAATTTGTAAGATATGAACGAATAAGTTGTCTCCACATCTCCTTGCATGCCCCAGTAAATAGGTGTCATTTTAAATAAATAGTTGATTTATTTAAATAGTAAAGAGAGATCAATTTAAATAAATAGTTGATTTATTTAAACAAAAGATAGATATAATTTTAAATAAATAGTTGATTTATTTAAATAGTAAACATATATCATTTTAAATAAATAGTTAATTTATTTAAATAGGAAAGAGATATCATTTTAAATAAATAGTTAATTTATTTAAATAGGAAAGAGATATCATTTTAAATAAATAGCTTATTTATTTATATAACAAATAAATATCATTTTAAATAAGTAACTAATTATTTAAATAATGAAGAGATCTCATTTTGAATAAATAATTAATTTATTTTAGAATGTTGAGGACATTTTGTTTTAAATAAATGGTTGATTTATTTTATGATAATAAAGAGTTTTTATTTTGAATAAATATGTGATTTATTTCAGATTGATTATGAAAACCTTTTCTAAAAGGGAAAAGAAACGGTTGTTTTATATTAAGAAATAAAAGAATCCCATCATAAGAGAATGACCACTCTAATTGCTATGAAAAATGTATTCCATTGAACTTATGGAGATTAGAATTTGTCTGTCGAATTGATGGAGAATTCGCTTAATCAAAATGACCAACTAAAGTTGGTATTAAATACGATAAGACCGCCTTTGGATGATCGGATCGAACCAACTATGCGAGGCTCCCTCTGACGTGAAGAGATGGCTTCTTTATGGCAAATGTCTTGGGAAAGTGGAAGAAGGAACGTTCTTCCCTACCATCTGAAGGACGTAGATGGGAAATTATGGCAAGTAGGTAGTGGACGAAAGCCAAGGAGAACGATGTGAGAGGTGTGTTGGGAAGAGGATATGGATGGGAGTAAAAGAAGGGAGTTCTAGAACAAGGGGAGGAGAGCGCTGAGAAAAGGAGAAGGCACCACGAAGCTAAGGAAGAAATCTAGTGGGAGGAGGAGGAAGTAGACGACGGGCGTCCGAGTGCAACTCAGATAACTAGCCAGCAACAAATAAGAACTAGGTTGAACTCATGGAACTCTAAATAAAATATGTTTAATATTTTTATTCACTAGTTTAGACTATTTTTGGGCGATGGGCTCTCGCTTGTTTACGATAACTCCTTTAAGATATGGTAAACCCCACTTCCATAAGAGTGTAATGTTAATACTAATAAGGTGGCATTTGGTTGTTATTCGGTTATCTATTTTTGAAACCATTGTGAGTTCATGACCATGTTGACCTCCTTGACCAAGCCTTAGCACCTTACCTTCGTGATTCAGATATTGTGTGATCGATCGATCCATTGTAAACCTTGTCTGGTATGCTGATTGTGCAGCACCATGCTCACCGTCGTGTCCATTGTTACGGATTTTAACCAAGATAGATGAGTGTAGATAGCATGGAGTAGGAGTACCTCAAGGTAAGTAATTTGTTGTTCATCGGGATAACCTTTCCCAACATTCATAGCAGTGCATGGTTTGCATATAGGTCCTCAACCACACTCGATAACCACCCTCAAGAATAGCTAGTGTAGCGTCGTTGGGCTACATCGATGTTGGGATGTCTGACCACACTGTGACTATAGTTAACACCATGAAGAACCTTGAATACTGCACTTGTAATCTGGCACTATGGAACATAACCGTTCAAGTTGCACCCTTGTCGTCCTTTGTCGTAAATCACTCCATGATGATCTGCTCTCCTTTCACTTGAGTCGGCCACTAGTTTTCCATTGCGTAGGATAGGAATCATAGGTTATGTTGGTGGAACCGAACCCATAATGGTTATTTCATTATCTAAAATGATAGATTTTAGGGTAATGAATAATAAGAGTCTTTAATGTTATTTCATTATCTAAAATGTAGATTTTACGATAATGAATATTAAGAGTCTTTAATGTTATTTCATTATCTAAAATGGTATATTTTAGGGTAATGAATATAAAGAATCTTTAATGTTATTTCATTATCTAAAATGGTAGATTTTAGGGTAATGAATGGAAAGAATCTTCAATGCTATTTCATTATTTAAAAATGATGAAATTTGACTAATGAATGTGAATTATGGTTTGTTTTGTAAATTAAGGGTATGAGACTTTAATTTATGAAATGAAGAAAAAGGTTAATTTGAAGATTAAAGTAGTTGGCTTTAATTGGATAATGAATGTGAAATATGGTTTGTTTTGTAAATTAAGGGTATGGGACTTTAATTTATGAAATGAAGAAAAAGGTTTATTTGAAGATTAAAATAGTTGGTTTTAATTGGATAATGAATGTGAAATATGGTTTGTTTTGTAAATTAAGGGTATGGGAATTTAATTTATGAAATGAAGAAAAAGGTTTATTTGAAGATTAAAGTAGTTGGCTTTAATTGGATAATGAATGTGAAATATGGTTTGTTTTGTAAATTAAGGGTATGGGACTTTAATTTATGAAATGAAGAAAAAGGTTTATTTGAATATTAAAGTAGTTGGCTTTAATTGGGTAATGAATGTGAAATATGGTTTTTTTTGTAAATTAAGGGTATGGGACTTTAACTTAGGAAATGAAGAAAAACGTTTATTTTAAGATTAAAGTAGTTGGTTTTAATTGGATAATGGTGAAATATGGTTTGTTTTGCAAATTAAGGGTATGGGACTTCAATTTATGAAATGAAGAAAAAGGTTCATTTGAAGATTTAAGTAGTTGGCTTTAATTGGATAGTGAATATGAACCTAGAATATTTAACAATTAAGGGTATGGGACTTTGATTGCTAAATAAGGGTTAGACCATTTATTTTAAGTAGAGCATGTAGTTTGATGCATGGTTGAATAGCTCTCATGAGGAGATGAGAGGGAAAATATAAAGAGTAGTTTTCTATGATGTCAACTATGCATTAGAAAGTTGAATTGCTTGGGTTGTTTGTATAGTTGCAATTTGGAAATGAAATGAAAAAATACATTTTAGAAGCATGTCTATCCTGAACTATGATTAACTTGATCCCCTAATATCCTCACTTGATCGATGGAAGAGCGGAAGGACCAAAGTCATGATATGGACCGGTGCACAAGTTTGCTCTCTACCTTACATCTTGCTTATTTATGCAAATAGATTAGATTTACGAGGAGATTTCCTCGATGAAATTGATGTAATGTATTGTTTGAAGGTATGGGGTATACCATACATACTTATGTAATAAATGAACAATATGGTTGATGCACCTTGTATTCCATTAATTGAATGTGATTGTATTTATATCCTTTCTATTGCATGTTATCCTTTAATCATTGCTTTATGTTTTAGTTATCCCTTGCTTGTTTAATGATTCATGTTTTGTTAGATTTAGTATCTAGACCCATTCTTTATATTATTGTTTGATTAACTTTCATAAAATTTAGTAGTAAGTTCTAGGGTGAACTTAGAGGTTAACCTAAGGGATTTAGATCCCCTTAGGGAGATTGATACTAGGTTTAGAAGATCATACTTGAGTTAAGATGGCTTGTCAGAGGACAATATTGTAGCTTAACTCACAATGCACGTAGCATACCCACGCATAATGGCTTATGTGGAATATGGAGATGCATGTACACCTTCTAATGATTGAAGGTGGTAAGTCTAGATCATCAAGATTGATGAGACAGATGGACTTACGTGCATAACATGAGATATGCCTATGCAGAAGGGACTTGCATGAGGGGAATCTCATGTGGTATAGTTCTTGAAAAACTTAGGGGTTGTTAAACTTTAAGTTAGTCTAAGGTTGGTTAGGGATTTATGAATCCCTCTCCTTAGTTTAATTTTTTTGTTCTATATTTTTGTGTTTTCTTGTTTCTTCAACAAGAAAACATGAAATGTACTTACTGTAACAAAAAATCCATGAAAATTTTGATTGTTGGGATTTACATCCTTGCACATATTGTGGGAAAGGATCTCACTCGTCTACCTTTTGTCATTACAGAAAGGAATATTACATGAGTTTTGAAAGGATTCTAACGTTCAAATTACAATGCTTGTTTCAAAAAATTATTCTTAAATATTTTGATAACAACAAATATAAGCATGAAGAATAGGAAAGAAGACTACACAAAGATCAAGAGAAACAAATATGGACTAGAGAAGTGATTAGGGCTCTTGCTCAACAAGGATATCTAGCAGTTGACTATATCAAGAGCCCCAAAAAGAACTCGAAGACAAATAAAAGGAACCAAACAAAAATGAAGACTTGTAATATGAAGAACAAAGAGAAGAAGAATATGTCTCTACAAGGATCAAATAACAGCACGACATCATCCAAGAGTTTACATGAAGAAGAATATAAACTTTAACAAAATGAAGAGTATCTACAATATGAAGAGCACAAGTTCGAGAAAGAAGATGAAGACGATATTGAAGACTAAAAGTCTTCAATATCCAAATAATGTAATACAAGGGGGCATTGGAATATATTACATTATTTAGTCCATGCCAATCAACCATCATGGGTACATCTATAGATTAGTAAAGAGTGTCTTAGATTAAGATGAAAGTATTTACTTTATGCAATGTAATAAATGCACAAGTGTGCAATGATATTTTGGCAATATAAATGTGCTTAGTTATCCCTATGTACATTTTTTAATAGAGTAGGAAGATGAAGAGACATAGAAAGAGTGAAGGCCAAGAATCCTCCATATGAAGAGTCACATTCCATTCTATATATATGTGGATGTATTGATGTATTAGAGATAGCTCAAGCAAGATCCAGAGTGAGAGAGTCACCTATGGAAACAATGGAAGGTGATGTAGTATGATGTATTTTGAGGTATTTCTTCAATAAGATTTCATAGTATTTTTGAGCATTTGTCATTAGCATTCTTTGAGTTATTTCATATTATAGTTTCTGAGTTTATATGCTTTTTTGCTTAGCATTATCATTTCCTTCATATTGCAACTTTATTATTGGTCTTGTGGCAATATTATTTGGAGTATTCACTTATCAAAAGCTGACAAATAGTATAATAAAATATTAGCTTTGTCCACCATTGCGTCTCTTATTATTCAATGGATATTTTCATTTCTTGTTTCGGAGGAAGCTTTGTTCATGGTGTTCGGCTAGGTATAGGTTAGAGGAAATTATAATATTAGTAAGAATGTGTTTGAGATATTCAAATGTTTATTTATTAATTTTGTTTTTGCTTGGTATTTTAGTTTAGTGGTATATTGTAGTGATATGTTTTTAGGTTTTTATTTATGAAATCTAAGTTCAAATATTGGTATTAAAATACTGGGACCCCTCATAAAAACCCATGTTTTTAACTTTAATTTTTTGTCTTAGCAATGTGTCTTTGGGTTTTCATCCAAGAGTTCCAAGTTAAAACCTTGGTACTGGGTCTTTTTAAAAAACCTAGGCTTTACCCTAAAAAAATTTGTTCTATGAAGGATACTGTAGTTGTATATCTTTGGATTTTCATCCAAGAAACCAAGTTCAAACCCCGTACAATGGGATCGGGCCCCTTTCAAAAACTTGTGCTTTACCCTAAAAATTTTGATCCCATGAGGGATATTGTAAATATGTCTTTGGATTTTCATTCAAAAGACCTAAGTTCAGACCCGAGTACTAGGAACCCAAGATCCTTCTAAAAAACCCGTGCTTTTATTTTGTTGAGTAAATACTTCTTATACACATCCGCCATGAGGATTGAACCCATACTTTACCTTAAACTTTAGCCTAGAAAGAGATAGGCTATTTGGTAGCGGTCAGATACTTGCTTGCTTATAGGGTGTCTCGGTTTGATATTTGCTGATAAGTTGTCTCAATTTAATTCCATGAAAAATTTAGATCTTGTTAACTTCTATCTTTACTCACATACTATACCAATTTAATTCCTTAAAAAATTAAAATATCTTTAACTTCATCTTTATTTATCAACTAAAAACTATATATAAAAATTTCTACTAACAAAAAAATTGTCTTACTCACATGCTATACTAATTTAATTCCTTGACAAATTGAAATGTTTTTAACTTCATCTTTATTTATCAACTAAAAATTATATATAAAAATTCCTACCTAGCAAAAAAAAATTCTAAAATTTCATGATGTACAACATGCACTTTTTGGAGAAGCGCTTTCATATAACTATATTGATCAACATACATAGGTACAACATGGGCTTTTTAAGGGAAAGTTTAATATAATTATTTATTTATATTATTTATTTGGTTAGTGTAAGAAATTTTTATTACTAATGTTTAGGATTGAGCACTCATATTCAGCCATGATCTTTTATAAATAGTTAAATTTCAAAATAGAGGATTAACCTTGAACCTTTCGAAGAAGAGCTAAATCCCAAACCTTTATTTTTAAATTTTAGTATTCGTAAATTCATTGGCATTCTATGTGCTCGATAAATGTTAGTTGATGAGTTTTAAGTATTTAAATTTTATTTATATTTATATAATAAAAAAGACAAAAAATACATCAAAATTAAATTTTATTTATTATTTATATTTGTAAGTGTTTTGTTAATAATTATTGATATATTAAGAGGGGGTTGTTCCTAAGGAGCCTGACAAATGGTTTGGTGCTTTAACGATCAACAAATATGAAGGTTGAAGAAGCGTGGAAGGTTGGAGGCTGAAGGAGCGTGGAAGGTTGAATGATGAGTTGATTTTTGGAGTGTCAAGGCTAAAGGAGCATGGAAAGTTGGGTTGACCGAAGGAGCGTGGAAGGCTGGATTAGCTGAAGTAACTACAACAAAAGGTTGGGATGTGGGTGGAAGGTTGGGATGGTTGAAGGAGCGTGGAAGGTTGAAGGAGCGTGGAAGGCTAAAGGAGAGTGGAAGGTTGCTTACAATGAGAAAAAACAAAATTGCAAAGTACGAAGGATTAGGGTTTTTCCTGAAAAACGTCTCATCTTTTAAGAGCCATATCTTCGCAAAGAGTTATCCGATTCAATTGATTCTTAGACCAACTTGTGCATAATTTGAATAACTTTTAAATGAGTGGTCATATGCAAAACTCCAAGCAATATTTAGGAAGATACAACCCTATGAAGTCAACCATTCGGAATAAGGCTAGTGACGATCTTTGAAGTCACGAAAAACAAAATTGCGAAGTGTGAAGGATTAGGGTTTTTTCTTGAAAACGCTTCATCTTTTAGGAGCCATATCTTTGTGAAGAGTTATCCTATCTGATTTAGTTGATTCTTAGACCAACTTGTGCAAAATTTAAATAGCTTTAAAATGAGTGGTCATATGCAAAAATCTAAATAATATTGAGGGAGATACGACCCTATGAAATCAACCATTCGAAACAAGGATAGTGATGATTTTTCAAGTCGCAAAAAATGAAATTGCAAATATTTGCCATCTAGGGTTCGAATGATAGGAAGAACAATGAAGAGCTATGACTTCAGTGAGGAAGGAAACTAGCAATTCAAATTTGGTAAAGCGGACTATGATAGTGCGATATTTTGAAAATATTACTCTACTAAGATGCAAGGCATATATAGTAGAGGTTGAAGACTCTTATAGGAAAATGTTAAAAAATATGCTAAATTATGAAGTAATTGTATTCATATAGAAATTTGAAAAGATCTAGAAAATGAAAATCAAGAATTCAAACATTTTATGTAAAATGATGTAGATTTCTAACTATAGCATCTCAATTGAGATGAGAAGTGTATCTATTTGTAAACTCTCAAGCTCTAAAGAAGAGAGATATAATTTGTCAAGGGTGGGGGACCCGAGTACAAACCCTTATTATCCAACAAAAAAAATTATTGATACATCAATATTAGAATATTATAAATTTTGAAAAACAACGCAATATAATGATGTGAGCTTTAATTGTTTTAGAGGTCCTAAGTTCAAATTATAACATATATGTGAGATTGTATGTTAAATTCTCTATTAATATAAAATTATAATAAAATAAAAATATAAAATCTTAAAAACTAACCAAAAAAAATTAAAGCATTACGCAGAAAATTTGAATCTCACCGATAAACCACACCCATATATTGAAAGATAAGACAAAGACAAAGTTGAAGTAGAGTTTATTTGATTTCCATATTTATAACTTATAAATTTTATTAATTTTTTCTACCCGTTTTAATCTACTTTCTTCCGTAGGAAAAAGGCCAATGGTATGTATTTCCACACCGACTCTCTACGGACTACGGACATGTATTTATAGGTACTATGTTTTCGACAAGTTTATTTTTATTTTTATATTTATGGTTTGATAATCTTTCACTGTATGAAATTTTTTTATTTGGTTAGTGTGAAAAATCTTTTCGAAGAGTAGTTCTTTCAATCATGATCCTTCTTAAAGCTGAAATATATGCTTATTAATAAGGAATTTAATACACACCCACCCCTCACACATTCGCCCATGCCCGTGTTTACCTTCAGGTATGAATTGAATCATGCATTCTCTACATATGGAGCATCTTTTATGGGTTTATATATATATATATAAATAAAAGTATTTAATTTGATCTATCTTATATAGATCATATAAGTAATTTTATTTTATTTATTGATAAAATAATAAATTATTATGATTATATAAATATAAATTTTAAAAATATTGACAAGAAGAGTAAATTTATGATTTTCAAATCAAAGTTTATTTTACATTTAAATGTATTTATTATATATATTGATAAACATTTTACATGTAATAATATTCTAGTTTTTTTACAATTTAATTTAAGAATTTTAATGGTAAATCATAATATTTTGAGTAAGGAAGAGAAATTTTGGAGATTTAAATCAAGATAGAATTGGTTAAAAGAAGATAAAAATACAAAGTTTTTTCATAGGATGACTATAGTAATGAGATCAACATCTAGAATTAGTAGAAATAAATCAATAGAAGGGGTTTGGATTGAATATTGGAGTGAAACTAGAAAAGAGACAAAGTCTTTTTATCAAAATATTCTAGGATAAGAGGAGACTGAAGTTCTTAATGATAAACTTCTTCAAGAAGTACCTTCAATTAGTGTAACACCCCTCCATGGTAAATTTTTTGTGAACCATGACCTATGTATTGATGTGTTTATATAATGGCATAGTTTCTATCAACATAATTTTTTAATATAATGATTGCTTCCTTTAAAACATGGAATAT
Source organism: Wollemia nobilis (assembly GCA_028583015.1). NCBI lineage: Eukaryota > Viridiplantae > Streptophyta > Pinopsida > Araucariales > Araucariaceae > Wollemia > Wollemia nobilis. The sequence continues at coordinate 3,118,070 of JAQPPZ010016862.1, forward strand.
GGTACTACTGATGCATCTGTGGGTGCAAGATCAGGTACCTTCTCCTTGGTGGGGCTATGGGTGAACCACCTACCATGAGGGATACCTAAGGAAATGATGATGATGATTCGTTCATCGGTAGCTCATGGTAAACATGGAAATTTTATCTTTATGTAGATGCATATCATTTTGTTGTTTTTCCACATTCGCACCTTTGGGCCAGGATATTGCTTGCAATAAGCCTCCTCAATGAAGTTGGCGATAGCATATACTATCATAAAAGGGGCCACCTCCTTGAGGATAAAACATTGGTGTAGAATATGGTGGACATGATGCCTTGTTTAATTAACTTGCTTTGGGGGTAAGGAATTTTGTTATGTTAGATTAGCAAACCTTTTTTTTAATATTCTTGTTTTCTTGCTTGGCAACTTAATTGAAAAATATTAAAACAAGAATTGTATGGTTTCTTTTATAAATATTTATATATAAATAAATAAATAAATATATATATATATATATATATATATATATATATATATATATATTATGTTGTAAGTTTATTTTGTTCTTACCGAGCACCAAAGCATTAATTCACCTTGATGTCATTTTTTCTGGTGTGTTATGCTCTCTAAGTCACCTTTGAAATATGGAGGGACTCTTCGATTTTTCTCAAGAAATCCCCCTCGAGCACGTGTAGTGTAACACTCCTTGAGAACTTAAGGAGATGTGCACCCACGTAAGATATGGATCCTCTTTTAAAAATCAAGAGAAGGGGATGTAAAGGGTAATGAACACTTGAAGGAGGAGTGGAGACAGTAGCAGAATGAGGGAATGTGGAGCAACAATCGAAAAAATATTTGGGAGGCAACGAAGCCTATGGTACAGGTGCTCTTCTCATATTTGTTTGAATCTTTTTGGTTGCTCTTAGATGTAGTAGAACCTTTCCTTTTTGTTGCTCTGGTGTTCCTTTGATTGCTTTGGGTGGATGCTTATTTTTCTCAACGTCAGCCTTGTGTTGCATAAGCTTTTTCATTTGTGTATATCTATAGACATAGAAAATTGACCCAATTTTAGTGGGAAATATTCCTTGCAACCCCTAAGAGGTCCCCAACCCCCGCCAAGGGCAAGGGAAGACCTCTTTACCCCTCCTTTTTATTTTCTTTTATCTTTTAGTAAAATCGTGCCCTTCATGAGGCATGATTTTGCGAAAGCGATATCGCTCCTTGTTAGGACGGGGCACGATTTTACCATTTTTATTTGGTTTTTAATTTTTATTTTATTTCCTTTTGGCCAACTTAGACCTATTTTTAAACCCTCCAGCGTGTTTTTGCGTCGACTATGAGTTTATTTTTCCCACCCTTTCACCCCGATGATCGTCTATAAAAGGAAGAGCAATCTCACTCTTTTCATATCACGATCACGAATTTACTAATGCTCATGCGATCTTTTTTCTAACACTTGCTTACTACTTTTATTTTACTCTACTTTTTGTGTCTTCTACAAGCTAACCTGAAGTACAAATTTTAGATTTTGATCTCCTATTGCGTGGATTGGATTTTTGCTTAACTTGGTGGATGCGCATTGTGACTCAGAGGGAAAGAGTGCCAGTTCGGATACCTCACCTTCTTCTGTTGTTTATGTGCTCTCCATTTAAGTTTCATTCTCTGTGATTTTACATTTGATTTACGTTTTGTACCTATGCTTTTATTTGTGTTTGTTTGAAGCTAAATCGCATCTGGTTCTATCGAGGCACGACTTCGTTAACCCTAATTTAGGGTTTTAGCCCACAAAAGCGAAATCACGCCCTGTTCTAATGGAGCGTGACTTCGTCGAAGAATTATCGCACCAACTTTTAACGAGGTGCAATTTTGCCTGAGATCAATCTAGGGGTCATTTCTATTTTCTGATAGTTTGGTTAGTTTTATTACTGCATACTAAGCATATTGGCATATTCTATTTTTGTTTTTACTATTTCTACATATTTTTTTTATGATTAAATATCCAAGGGTCAATTTCTGATTTTGTGTTGAAAGGTCATCTAAGGGACCTAGGGGGCTTGACTGTTGTGCCTTTGAGGACTGTTATACAATAGCCTAAGTAGACCCCCTAATTTTGATCATCATTTCTTTTTTGTGTTTCTTTGATTATCTTGTAGGAACAAGTATTTTGATATCATTGGACAAGAAGAATCAAAAGCTAGGATCAACCAACGGTTAAAGCTAAGTGTTCTGATTTATCTTGCTGGTCTTCTGATCTGATCCGAATTTAATTCTTAGGCATTTGAAAGTGAAAAGCATTTAGTTTGCACCTAGGAATAATTTCTATGTATTTATTTTGTATGTTTCTACATTAAAGGTTTTATGGAATAAACCCTAGGTTAGTGAGCATTCAAAATTAAGAATCATATTAGGATAGCTCTTGTATGCTTACATTATTTTATCACCTATTGCACTCTATTTTTTGGATTGTCATTTATCTTTCTTAGCTTAAAACTGGAAATACCAAACTTAGGTGTTTTTCTTAAAGCTGAACACATCAAACCTTTCTTGCATATCCTGAGGACTTGAAGCGAGTCCTAAAAATGTTCTTGGTGAACTCATCCCCCTAGCACCGAGTGTAGAGAACAACATACCCCCATGATTCACCCCACAAAGGTTCCCTCCTTGCGGATCCAACCTTTTTTGGGAATCATATGCGATAGGGCAATTTTATCCCTCTATATATTTGGTGAACCTGACGTGAAGACCTCATTTTTGTTTAAAAATTTAAGTAAAATCATTAATTTTGTTTGAAAAATATTTAAGTAATTAAAATTTGTTTGTTATCATTTTCTCCTATTTGTTTTTCACTACTTCTAATGGCTCCTTTCCTTAGAATTCAGAGGAAACAATTAGAGTCTGATTATGTTCCTTTGGAAGATGATCAAATTGATAGGAAAGACCCTAATGTAGGTCCAGAAGAGCAAGAAGAGGTAGACATGGAAACTAAAATTAATCTTGATCCTTTTGCTAGACCTAATGGTAGTTATGTCTTTTCATCATTTGATCACATTTGGGAATTCATGAAAGCTCATAAGGAGAAGCTATTGGAATATGTAGAACAAGAAGCTCATATTGAAAAAGAGGATGCTACTTCTTCTCCTCCCATTAGGTCTCCTGTGCTCAATAATGATAATCCCACATCTCAACTTGTGCATCTTAGTAATATGAAGAACCAAGTGACTCATGCTACTACTAATACCACCAATGTTGGAGGGAATCTGCAAGTCCCCCCAACTAGTAGTGGCTTGAAAAATTGCTTTCAATTTCCTCTTGCATCCTCTAATATCAACAGTATTTCTTCTGCTCCACCAAATGTTAGTTATCCATTCTCACAAAGTCCCACATAGAACCAAATTATCCAAAACTTGAATCAAACATCAAGGTTTCAACACGCATACATTCCTCCTTTGGGAAATCTGGGGAACATACATAGTAATAATTCAAAGATGTAGAATTTAGCAAGTGTAGTGAATTAGTTGATTTTAAGGATGGATATGATTCAGCTTTCAGGGTTTACATACAGTTATAAAGAAATGTGTAGTCAACCATTGGATCCTATTGTTGTTGCAAGACCTTATCCTAAGCATTTTCCCATGCCAGTATTGCCAATCTATAAAGGGACTGAAGATCCAATAGAGCATTTACGAGGATTCAGGATAGCTTACCATGATCTTGTTTATGATGATATGCTTTTATTGAAAACATTTCCAAAGAGTCTTGCTGGAGTGGCATTAGAGTGGTATTATCGATTGCCCAACTATTCTTTAAAGAGCTTTGAGAAGACCGCTGAGATATTTTTTCATCAGTTTAGTGCTTACATTGACAAGGAAGTAACCATGAGAGATTTATATGATTTAAAGAAAAGTAAGGAAGAAAGTTTTTCATAATTTCTAGCTCGTTGGAGAAGTTTAGTTGGCCAATTAAGAAAACATGTGTCTCAAAAGGATATGTTTGATATATTCATTGGTAATTTACAAGAAAAGTTATCTTATGCATTAGAAACTACTATTGTCACATATTTATATCAAGCAATTGAGTTAGCAAGAAAATTTGAACAAGCTCTCATTAGAAGAGGTCAGCTTAAGGTTAAAGAAGATAAGTCTACTAAGTCTCAACATAATAACAAGCATATAGGAGGTGATAGTGATAGTAGGCCTGTTAATAATGTCACTAACATTCTACAAAAGATTATGCTTTAGAAACCTCCTCAAAGGAACTTCACAAGCCTCAATATCCCTATGGAATCAGTTTTGAAACAACTATTGGATGATAAGGTAATTGAATTACCTCTAGTAAGATAGCCAAACACTACATCTAATTGGTATAAGGTAGGTCAATATTGCACTTATCATAGAGTAGAAGGACATTGGAAAAACACTTGTAAGAAGTTGAAACATGTGGTTCATGCAGGATGCTTTGATTTAAGAAATTCTTAAACTTCAAGTAATCAGGCTCCTATTCAACAAACCCCAACAACAAATAAATACATGGGCATATTTAAGGATCCCCTACCAAAGCATGATCAATAAATAACCAATCAGGTGGCTCATTAAGATGATTCCCTACGCCATAGTAATGTGGTTGGTATGGTTGGAGTAACTACAAGGAAATAGGCTCATAATCAGCAACATCAGCAAGGACATAGTTTAGCATCTCATCCCAGTTCAGTTTTAAAGGAGAAGCAGAGAAGAGATTTAGCTACAAGGATTCCACCTATAGTGTTGAGGCTGTAGTCGCAGGTTTCATTTGATCTTCAAAAGCAGTTAGCTAGTACTCTAGCAAAGATATCAATGTTAGAACTTTTGTAGACTTCTCCTAATAACATAAATGCTTTAATGGAATTTTTACAACAATTTGTTTCCCCAGAAATTCCTCCTGATGTCATAGTTAACACCATAGGTTCTTTTGGGATACATCATGTCTCATTATCATATGATGATAAACCTATACCATCCTAAAAAGCATGCACCTAAGCTATTGCATCATTATACCAAAGATTAAAGCAATAAAGCATGAACAACAATGAATTGAACAAGAATGTAAGGCTTCTTTTATTAAATCATTGTCAAATCTTGGTTACAAGTAGGTCCCTCTTAGGGATACCAAAATCTTGATACAATTGATACAAATTTGAAAGCCCCTAAATGGGGATGGTGCAATCCGTAGGCTCTTAGAGTAGACACGAACTGCTCAAGGCTCATGGAAGCCTTCTTCTCACTTGCTTGGGAGGAATTTGATGCCAAGAATGCCTTGAATATGTCAAGATCCTATAAATCTACATTCAAGAAACAACATAGCACAATTAGAAGCAAAGGAGGCCTCTCATGATGAGGCTCTTGTGGAAGATTTGCAAGAATTATAGCAAATATGCAAAGAAAGCATAAAGACTTGTAAAGATAATCACAAAATCTCTAAATTATGATAAAGCATGCTAGGAAAATAGTAAATCTAGCTAATCTAAGACATAATTTGCAATATAAACTTGAAATATGACTAATCTAAGAAAATTAGTGCAAATTAGCAAATGTGATGAAATAAGAGCAAAGCTACCTCTAATTTCTAGAATTAACCATACAAAAGCATAAATGAAGGTTAATCTAAGGTAGATCTACCTAATTGCATACTTGAAATGAAATTCCTATGGCTAAAATGAAGGAAATTGAGTGTCAAACCCTAGCCGTGGGTTTCAAGCACAGCTAGCTCTGTTAGCCATGGCTGATAGCCACGGTTGAGGTGAAAGTGCTCTTTCTCTTGTAACCAGGGCTTGAATATTGAAATTCCTTCGAGGAATTGATGATCAAGGGTCGCCTCTATGTTCTAGAATGAATTGGTGATGTAGATTCTTCAAATTTGTAGTGGAAGTGGTTCAATTGGGGATGAATGATCTCTTCAAGCTCTTGAAACCTCCATAGCTTCAAATGCAGTCATGATTCTCCAAATTGGCAGCATGTAGACACTCCTCAAGGGTTGTAAGTGGCTCTCCAATTTGGTAGGGCTTCACTGCATTCAATTGAAAACTCTTCTCTCTCTTTCTCCCCAATTTGGAGGGGGGTCTTATAGCACTCTCAATTCCTAATCCTAGCTTCCTTGGGAAGCCAAGATCAAGAACCAGGAGGTTGGAGCAGTTGGGAGGAAGAATCCAGAAGCTTCCTCACTTGAAACCACTCAAAATCCATTGCCAGGGCCATTGTAACTAATTTTGGCTTGGCTTGAGAGTCCATGATAGTTGCAGAGCTAGTCATAACTCTTAAGCATAGCTAGAATCCTAGCCATGGGTGTCAGCCATGATTGAGATCTTAGCTATAGATGCCATCCATGACTAAGACTGAGTAGGCCAAAGATGCCTAAATTGAGTGGTTAAAACCACTACTTTGCCTTGGAATGGTCCAAGATCATTCATATGGTCTGCAAGGATGCCCATATGAGTAGTCCCCTAAACATGACATATTTTAGGTGTCTACAGATGCCCCTTTTGGGATGTATTATGGGAACACAATGTTGAGAAAAAATAGACTACCTAAAGCCATGTTGTAGGTTGAATGATGATCATTGATCTGATCAACATTAGATGCCCAATCCTACAAAAGGATGCACATCCTAGAATCATTGCTTCCAACGAAGGGAAGGCTTAAATTTGTAAAGCTTTCACATGTCCATGATGATCGGGTAGCTAGTGCTACGATTATTTCTGATAGGTGGAGAGCTTCAAGCTTAACTATCATATTTGCTTTTTGCCCCAAAAAAGGGTAAGCTTATGATAGTTGTTGGCAATGATTCGTAAGACGAACACAATTTTGACAAGATCGAGTGATATTTTGTTGAATTTGATTATGATTATTGATATTATGACTACCCCCTCAAGCGACGAGTCGATGAGGGAAGGACAATTAATGAAGCGACGTGTCACTTGACCAAGATGAATAATTTGGATGATTTAAGACTTTTGCATTTTGTTATATGGCAAGGCCTAATTCAACCATGATTTCAACCATTAATAGTAATTGTACATCTCTATCCCATGGAGCAGTCCGACCGCAATGGCCTTCTTAGGGAATCAAGATGATAGCAATTCCAATTAGGCTTGTGTTGAATCACTATGTTCGATGATTTGCTAAAAATGTCATAGAAGAAATGAAATGAATGCCTCATTCCCATGGGGCAGTCCGACTACCATGGCCTTCTTCGGGATTGAAGTGAAGTCATTTCAAGTCAACGATGACTAATTTACCCCAAATGGCCTTATGGTAATTTACTCATCTTGTCGGATTGCATGGAGCGCAAGTCGTTGCAACCACCAAGTGTATAGAGTAAATGACTGAATACGAGGCACATTTGAATTTTTGATTTATATGATGTTTTTGTTATTTTTGAAAATTTTGAAGGTTTTGGACCGTTGAATATTTTTAATTTTGCATTTTAAAGCTCCTCATGGTGAAATTTTGAGAGCATTTATTATTTTTTTCTAGCCGCGGTTGTCAGCCATAACTAGTTTTGTCAAATTTTTTAGTCGCGACTGACACCAGTGGCCAAAAAACCCTAATTCTATGCCCGTAGTTACCAACCATGGTTGAGGGCAGAATGGGAAATATAAAAGAAAATTATGTCATTTTTAATTTCATTATTTCCAGTTTGCTTATTGGCTGAGAGAGCTCTAAGAGGTGAAGTTGCAAACTGATACGGAACGCTACCAAAAACTACAACCTACACCGATGGCTGACCAACCAGAGGCGTCCACCAGTGGTGGAGCTAGTGCTACGAAGGTAGCATCATGAGCCTCACTATTTGAATTTACCAAATTTTAAAATAAACCACATTAATTAATGGGCTTAATGAACAAATTAAACTATTGGCAATGAACCACACCTTAGTTAGGATTAGACTAGGCTAGATTAGTGGGTGGGTTTTAATTTTTGGGGTTGCTTGGGGTGGGAAATGACCTCGAAAGGGGTCTTTCCCGTAGCCATGGGTGGTAGTCATAGCTCCCAATTGACAAATTGGGGGCCACTATCAACCATGGCTGACTTCAAACCTCAATGGTCAGAAATTTGACCATTGACATTGGTCGTGGGTGACAACCGTGACTAAGCAACTTTAGGAAAATTTTTAAATTTTATTTTTTATTTTTGACTGGAATTAATTGATTTTTTTGAATTTTCCAAGTGCAATTTTGATTTTTTTGAATGTTTTGAGTGTATTTTTTACTATTTTTGCCTTTTTGAAAGGTTTTTGAATTTGTTTGGATTTTTGAAGTATATTTTTATTATTTTTGTGATCATTGTGTTTATTATTTGCCCTTAGACCTTGACTTCTAGAGCATGGGAGTTAGATCTCCTTCATGAGCTCCTGCCTGAGCTAGATGATGTCGATCAAGATTGGTTCACGGTCATAGGCTTTGGCTATGTGCTATAATTACCTTCTATCAGGGTCGATCAGGCCTACATGACTACATTGGCCCATCGTTGGGATGCACAGACCAACACATTCCACCTTCCTACAAGTGAGATCACTATGACATTGGAGGATGTCTACCACATCTTTCGCATCCCCATTGATGGTGAGGCCATCACATCTTTACCTACTATGATGAAGGCTACAATATTCCAGTGAATATTTGGTGCCCGACGAGATGAGGTGATGGAGGACACTGACCATGGTGGGGTGCCTATCGAGTATTGGTATCGAGAGCAGGTCTTCTCATGGTGGTAGGTCATGTTGATGCACATCATCATGAAGGTTGTGCTTCCAGATACATATGGCATGAGGTTCCCTTGGAACCTCCTAGCGAGGACATAGGACCTACTTGCTAGCACTACAGAGGAGCCACTAATTCTATCCTAGGGGAGTGCTCTCTTTGCATAGCTCTATGATGAGCTATATTAGATCACTCAATAGGGGAGAGTAGGAGTAGGGTGCAGCTTATTGCTCTAGATCTAGGCATGGGAGCATATCAGCATTGATCAACCTAGAGGACTACCCCTACATATTGATGATATCATAGAGGAGTCATAGTGCTATACCACTTGCTAGCCTAGAGAGGTCGAGGGCTACAGGAGTAGGTCCCATGTAGGGGATCTCCAATATTACATAGATTGCTAACAAGTTATAGGAGGGTAGGTCATCTAGTACCCTTATATGGATTATCCTACATGGGAGGAGGTGGACCACTACCTGAGGTGGGCACAATATGATAGATGGCTCATCAAGTGCAAGCTCGATGTGCATGAGTTCTTCCACTTCTCGCATATCTCCAGATAGTTTGGGATATATCAAGATATCCCAATAGAGCCAATTATCTACCATCACCTTAAGGTGGAGACTCAGCTAGTCTAGCCTCAAGTGACACCCCTAGATGATGAGGATGATGACTACCAAGATTCAGGGTTAGTGGATGTAGGGACCATGATAGATTATGATGCCTAGTGGACTACCAGGTTATGGTAGGGTGGTGGTCCTCTAGGTAGATCTAGAGATGAAGGTTGTAGAGGTAGTAGGTGGTGATCCTAAGGGACGACAAGTTTACAAGAGGATAGAGGGTGGATGGGGCTAGGCCACTATAGTAGAGGAGGAGGCCAGATGAGGAGGAGGGTGAGGAGGAGCTAGATGATGAGGTGTCTCAGCTTAGAGCCCAGGTAGCTAGTCTGTAGTCATAGTTATAGATTATATAGATGCAGATTTTAGGGAGGGATACCTCCATTGCTACACTGCATGCTTAGATGAGAGCGGTCCAGGCTCAACTCATAGAGGGACAGGAATAGTGGTAGGGGTACCAAGAGGAGAGAGCTACCTTCTAAGCATAGATTACCACTATAGATACAGAGATAGATAAGATCACTAGGCAATGTGATCTTCTCCAGTCTCAACTAGACTTTAGGACTGTAGAGTGAGACCTGCTCAGATGGTGAGGGAGAGCCTTGACTTCTCAAGTTACTCCTATCGCTCCACTATATAGGGCAATAGGGTTGGACATGGCTGTAGAGATCAGGAGACTACATGCCCTCATATCTGATGGTACTAGGTAGCATGCATCGGATGCAGCCCACATCACTCTCCTAGAGGGTGAGGTCAGACTACGTGGTGGCGTAGTGCTAGAGAGATCTATAGTTTTAGGGTCACAAAGGACCAAGACACGTGAGACTGGGTAGTCATCAACATGGCCTAGTCACAGGACTGGTAGATCAGAGAGGTCCATGGGCACCAGCTCTAGGCGGACTCACAAGGAGGGGAGATGGTGGAGGAGACCAGCTAGGGGTGCAGGCCCTATTTAGTACAGATTTTTAGATATGTACCATTTTTTAGTGTAAGGTCTGAGGACCTACATAGTTGTAGCCTACGAGTATTTTTGATGTACCTCTATGTACTTTTTGACACACACACACACACATATATATATGATATATATTTTGATGTCTCATTACATGTATTATTTTTTTTTTTATGTTTATGAGATGCACATGGATGCAATGTTTATATGCTATATTGATTTGATGCTATATGATGTGATGTATTGATGACATGCACTAGCTAGATGATGGATGTATGACTAGATATTATGATCTAGATGTGTAGATGGACTACTTATGTATGCATATATGGATGTAATGCTAGATGTTAAATGCATGTTTAATTTTATTTAATTGTATGCATTTAATTTATGATATGATGAATGCAATGTATGTAATGCATTATTTACATGATGATGATCTAATGTAAATGAACCTGTATGCTTTAATCACTTAAAACATAAGGAATGAATGCAATATGAGTTTAACAATCTAATGGATGACACCACATAATGTATAAAAATCATGAATGAAAATGTTAAATCTTATCATAAGAATTAATCATTTTAACATCCATATATGAAATGATGAGTTTGAAAGATATGTAATGATTTATGATATGAGATGTATTGTTGCTATTAGGGAATTTTTGAGGTTTTCCATGAGACTCAAACATCCTAGTTGACTTATCAAAAGTTGTATAATGACTATACTAGACTCCTGAAAGATAAAGTTTTTGTTATGAAAGACCAAGATATTCATTATCCCTGTGTGTGCAAATGAATATATTAGATGAGACATAAGACTACCTCATTTCCAGGTGGGATTCATTCAGCCCATTGTTGTAATGAGGATCACCAAATGTCCACCATGATCCTAGGTTTGGATGCAGTTGGACTAGACCACTAGGCAATACAGGCCACCTAAAGCTAGCTCATTTGTAAATTGCTTAGAACTACCCCAATGCCAGGTAGGATTCATTCAGCCCATTGTTGTATTGGGGATCACTCTATGGTTTCAAGTATTGACCATTCCAGGGATTCAAGCTCTTCACCCCCTTATTTTCTTTTGATTTATTGGGATACTTGCTCATGTATAGTGATAAAAATCACTGTTTATTTTGTATTTTTATTTTTCTTTTGTTTTGAGCAAGGGATTTGATTTGATTTTGGGATTTTGCTCATTTTTGTAAGCAAGGGATTTCTTGGGTAGGGGGGAACTTGTCCTTTTTCCAATGATCAACACTCTAGACCATGCGCATCACAAAATGAGCAAGTAAAAACCTTTCGCTTAAGGTGACTAGGACCACTTTGTAGTGTTCATCTTTCCTTGTCCTAATTAGGATTTGTTAATGTGTTTGATTAGTGATGGGATTTTGATATATGCTAGGTGCTATCAAAACTAGACCTCATCTTCAAAAGCAAAGCAAGCTTTCTACAAAATCTAAGAAGATCACTAGGTATGGTTGAATGACTGAAAAACCCTAGTATATTCCTCATAGCAATAGGAGGGGTTGTGTTGAGAAACATAATTACTCACAAGGGTGATGGATGATGATGATGCATAGATGCATGATTGAAATACAAATATGGTGTCATTTGTAAGATTGCAAACACAACCTATCCTAATGCAAGTGTGATGGATGGAAATACCTAATGCAATGCAATTAAATGAATGCATGTGCAAAATGAAATGCATGATGCAAATGTTTTTGTATTTTTGATGTTTTGCAATATTTTTGGATTTTATTGCTTTTTGATTTTTATGGATTTTATTTTTTTTTTTTATTTTTGAATTTTTGAATTTATGTGTGGAACACCTTAAGATGAAGGATGTTGAGAGGTTCAGGCTCTTCAACACCTTCAAGCGATGTTAGGTGATATGTTCCAGGTCCTATCTTCTTTGAGATGATATATGGACCTAACCAGTTGGCCATAAATTTATCTCGTAAGTGCGGTGATAGGTTTGAGTTCTGTTGGTTTTCTTTTAGTACAAGATCACCAACTTTAAAGTCTCTCAGATGGACTTTATTGTTATAAGCTCATTTTAGGTATTCCTGATAAACGCGGAGATGCTCAAGGGCATTCACATGCAATGTTCATCAAGAAGCATCAGTTGATCGAGGTGAGCTTATCATGCAATGTCATCATCGATGAACTCTTTCAATGTGACGTGCAGGGTTGGAATCTCCAACTCTAAGGGCATAATGGCCTCAATGCCATATACTAGTGAAAATGGGGTTGCCCCAGTGGGCATCCGTATACTAGTCCTATAAGCCCATAATGCAAGGGGCAGCTATATATGCCAATATTTATGGTTCTCTTGAACAATATTTTTCAAGATGGCTACCACTATCTTGTTTGAAGCTTCAGCTTGCCCATTTGCTTGTGGATAGTATGGAGTCACAAAATTGTGTTGTATATTATACTTGGATGTTAAAGCCCTTACAATTTTATTTTTGAATGATGTTCCATTATCCGATATGATCTTGGATGGTATCCCAAAATGACATATGATATTATGAAGTATGAACTCCGTAATACGTGCTCCTATTGTCATTGTTAAAGGGATTGCTTCCACCCATTTTGTAAAATACTCAGTAGCCATTATAATGAATGTATGTCGACCCGATGATGGGGGAGAGATCTTTCCAATTAGATCTAAACCCCACTGAGCAAATGGCCAAGCCACTTGAATGGGTTGTAAGGCCTATGATGGCAAGTGTGTAAGATTAGCATGATGCTGACATTTAACGCATTTCTTGACATACACGATGCAATCCTTCTCCATAGTGGGCCAATAATAACCCATTCGAAGGATGCGCTTGACGATGGCCATGCCACTAAAATGGCCACCACATGTACCATCATGAGCTTGTGAGATTGCCCAAGCTGATTCTTGGGGCTCAAGACAATGAAGGAGAACTCCATCATAGCTTCGACGGTACAAGATGTCTCCTAACAAGACATACTTTGTCACTTTCTATTTGAATGTGCATTTTGTAGCACATGATAATCCCTGAAGGATTAAACCAAGATTAAGGAAGTCATGCAATTGTGACATCCAATCTTGATAAGCTACAACCTTGACAGTCAAGATGACTTGTTCCTCTTATGGTTCAATATGCATGAATGCAGACTAGGACACAACCTTGTGGTGAATGGTGGTGCCATTCCCCATAGGACCCTGTGAGATCAAAGACCCCTAGGGTGCCTTCTTAAGAAAGTCTCTGGCTTTATAGAACCACTCATGGTTTGGTTCTATATGAATCATGTTGACTGATTCTTTATTATCAAAAGCCTCACGTTGCATCATGGATTGTGAAAGCATCTTCACATGAATGGTAGTAAAATTGGTAGATGGATTTTGAGGGATCAAGGATCCCAAATATGCCATAGTATCTATGAATCTATTTGATGTACGAGGGATTGCCTCGATGTCATACCACTCTAGCTGGGCTAGATAAGTGTCAACAAGATCCTTATAAGCTTTTAGGATAGGACATCTGCATTGAAATAGTCCCTTAACTTGGTTGACAATGAGAAGGGAGTCACCAAAGATGTTTAATATTTTAATCTTCATGGTGATTGTTGTTTGGAGACCCAATATTAGGGCCTCATATTCAGAATTGTTATTGGTACAAGGGAAGTCTAGTTTAAATGACAAGGGCATTGGAGCACCTTGTGGCATGAAAAAGATAATTCTTGCACCACCCCCTTGCTCACACTTTGAACCATCGAAGAACAAAGTCATATCAACTTTGTTATCTAGTTCTTTGGGTTTGAGAGACTTCGATAATGCAAATACTGCATCATCAAGAAGCTCTATGACAAGAGGCTTACTATCTTCAAGAGGTGCCTCTACCAGTTGATCAACTATGACCTATCCCTTGATGGACTTTTGGCTGATGAATTCCAAGTCAAATTCTATCAGTAGCATGATCCACTTTGTAGTACATGTATTATGATATGTCTTGCTCATCATATACTACAAAGGATTTTGTTTTGATATCACATACATCGTATGACTTAGCATGTAGTGGTGCAACTTCTTAGTCACAAAAACCACTGCTAAGCATAACTTTTCTACGTATGCATATCCTAGCTCATAACTCACCAAGGTGCGACTGATATAATATATCGCTTGCTCTTTGTCTTGCACATTCTTTTGGGCTAACATGGTTCCCAATGCAAAGTTAGTAGCTGATATATAAAGCAAGAATGGCACATCTGGCCTTGGTGGAGCTAGTATTGGTGGCGTTGCTAGGTATTGCTTGATTTTAGCAAAGGCCTTTTGATAGTCCTCATCCCAATTGAATGGGACCCCCTTGTGTAGCAGTCGATTCATGGGTCGACATTTGTCTGATAATTGTGTGATAAATCACTTTATGGATGCTACTTTGCCTTGCAGGCTTCTTAGCTCTTTGATATTGGTGGGAGGATGCATTTCTAGTATGGCCTTGACCTTTGTTGGGTCGACTTCGATCCCTCATTTAGAAATGATGAATCCCAAGAGTTTTCCTGAAGTTACACCAAATATGCACTTCTTGGGATTCAACTTGACATTATGCTCTATCAGGCGATCGAAGACCTTTCTGAGAACCTCAGCATGCTCTTCACATAGCAATGACTTTGCCAATAAGTCATCAATATAATCCTCTAGGATTTTGTGCATGTAGTCATGAAAGATGTATGTCATGGCCCACTGATATGTGGCACCAACATTTTTAAGACCGAATGGCATAACTTTATAACAAAATGTTCCCCATGGCATTGTGAACATGGTTTTGTGTTGGTCTTCGAGTTTAATCTGAATTTAATTGTAACCAAAAAAACCATCCATAAGGGAAAGCATCTCATGACCTGTAGTTGCATCTACGAGAGCATCTATGTTGGGCAACGGGAATGAATCCTTTGGTGTTGCCTTGTTGAGGTCTCTAAAATCCGTATAGATACGGATCCTTCCATCAAGTTTTCCTATAGGTACCATGTTTGATACCCATTCTGGATAGTCGATGGAGATAATAAACTCTACATCCAACAACTTTTGCAACTCATATTTAACCATTAAAGCGATGGTTGGATGCATTTTCTTGAGCTTCTACTTGACTGGATTTTTAGAGGGATCTAGCGAAAGGTTATGGGTAACCAATTTTGGATCTAGACCCGACATATCCTTGTATGTCCAAGCAAAGAGATCAGGTCTCTCTTTTAGTAGAGGGATGAGGTTGGCATGCTCATCAGGAGATAAAATCTCTCCAAACTTAACCTTCTTAGGATTAGTGGGATCATCACTGATATCCACATCAAAGGTTTCCTCTACTGACATGTGTGATCCCTCCTCAAGTATGGTGAGGCGTAGGAATCAGATGGATGTCATCCAGCTAGGTTTAAAGGTTCCACATCGAAATTACCCTCAGTGTGATAAACATCATGTGCATAGCCTGGTGCAAAGTGAAATGGTTGTAACATTTCTTCATTGGGGAAGAAATCTTCAGGCTCTAGAGGTGAATCAGCGTGATCCCAATCAATAGCATCTAGATTAAGACACAATGGTTTGGAAGGATCTATTAGGTTGTGGAGTGGAGTGGTCAGATCAATGGAGATCATATTGATGGAATGGGTTAGATCTCCAGGACCATGTGTGTGCAACTCTACATTATCAATGTGACTCTCATACCCGAGATGTGGCTCTGGGGGTATGGGGATCTCCGGATCTGATCTATGAATAGACTAGAAAATGGGATCATTTGGCTCAAGGAGCTACCGATATGTAGGAGGATCAGGGAAGACTATGCGATAAACTTCATCTGCATTAGCCGGTCTCCCCCTGAGGCATGGGCCAGGATAAACTCTTTGATACATCTCATCCATGTCGAATGGCTCATTGTGATGACGTAAATGTCGAGGCCCAAGGTAGGCCATCTCGGTCTCATCTTCGTAGTCACTATCATCAATGAAGTATCCATTATTCCTACCCACTGGCTCCATGGGTAATAGATGGCATAAATGTCGAGGGCCTAAGTAGGCCAACTCAGTCTCATCCTCATATTATTCATTGTTTGAGGAGTCCTCATCATCATCTATTCCAGAATCACATTCTGGTCCATCTCTTTCAGAAATGGATTCTGCTCTAACTTCCTCAGAAGCAACTTTTGATTCAGTATCTACTATTAGACCCAAATTCTGGATTTGCATGCCAGTGTCATCGATAGCTTCATGGTTTTCAATCTCCAAGTTAGCTCTTGGAATATCTTCTGGATTGGCCTCCATCGAGATGTCATCATGATAAATCATAGGTGGTTCGATAGCAACCATAGTCACTAGCCGATTACCCCTTCGCATGTAGGAAGGGTTAGGGTGATAAGGATTCCAATCCATATTATCCCCTAAACTGAGATTCAGGTGATCGAGAGATGCTGCTAAAAGCTCATCTTGTCCTCTTATATGGTAGCCCAACCCGAACCTATCAGTTGGCAACTAATATTGTGGTTCATAGGGAGTTCGATACCCTTGCTCGAATAAGTCGAGACCATAACCATGCCAATGGTAACATTCAAAATATCGCAAGGTGAACTATGGGTTGGATAGATAATGAACATTCACAGTGAATGGTTCATCATCATCTTCATCCATAGGCGTATGATTCGTAAGTTGGTCAAGACCTCCATAGATGAAATTTGTTTGGTTGGGTGGCACCCCCAGTGGTACCACCATCCCTATAGGAAAGCGATGGGCTTGAGGTCTACCCATGTCTTGTGCAATTTTGATAAAAGGTGTGAATGTCACATTCTGCACTATGTACTCTGCTAACCCAGGATTAACCAAATGGATGGTCACCTACGGTGTAGATGACCCAGCTGAAGAAATAGGTGAAGCAGGTTGTTGTACCTCCTTGGCTTCATTCTGTGCATCTCCTTCATCCATGGGATTAGAGACTTTAGCATTGGCTACTTTGGGATTTTCTTTTGACTCTTTCTCACCCATTACTACCTTGAGCTTCTAGTCATTTCTAAGCATCATCGATGTTGTAGGCTTTGTCGAAGTTGTTGTTGTATGCGTAGATGGTCGTGGTGTTGATGTCGAAGGTCCAACACACACTTCCTTTAGTTTACCCTCTGGATGTTTAATAGGTGATGTTGGCCTTATATCCAGGTGTGTTGAAGGGAGTATGAAATCTCTAGGCAAATCTACTTGATTCACATATTTAAATGGCTCCTCATCGGAAGGAACCACGTGCACTTGTCCCTCATGTATATACTTGATACATTGATGTAAAATTGAGGGAACACAATGCATCTCTCTGATCCAAGGCCTCCCTAAGAGGATGTTATACTGCATTGCACCTTCTAGTACATGAAAGCATGTCTACGGAAGCACAGGCGCACCGGGTGCGATGCAAACAAAAGCAGTTGTATTAACGAAACGCTAAGTGCATGAAAAAGGGAAAGCGAAGCATGAATGAAATGAGATGTAAAGCAAAAACAAAGGTGCAGCCTCTTTTATTAATTTTTCTTATGATCAGGTTACAATACGTCTCCCCCCCATTTTAGGGGCTCGGAGCGTTCGATACAATTTTGTTACACCAACGGATGGTACGCTTCCCTTCGGGATCTTCCGCGTGCCCACATTCGAAATGGGTGGGCCAAACGTCATCGTCGCTTGCATGAATACATTCTTAGTTCCTTGCTGCCCCTCCGGTGTCGAGATCCTGTGTACAGAGAAACAACAAACGATTAATAGCACATGCGGATGGAGGGAAACATGCAATCCCCAAGGCCTCCGGTTAATGCATACATGAAATAATTAAAACAGTGATCAAAACTTATCAGAACGGAATGAAATTTAAACAGAAGCATGTAAACACCATCAGGGACACATTGCAAAAAGAACAGTCGAGAAATCTGTTGTAGATTTCTAATCGCTTCGGGGTGGGACGATTAGGACTGTCATAAAATGCCCGAAAGTGACCTCCCAAATGTCCCATCTAGAGGCCTCCAAAACACCTGCAAACTTGGGGTTAGGCAAAATGGGGCATTTTGAGATGACCCAAAAGGTCGGATTTTGCTGATTCTGCCCCGATCGCCCTGTATCCGAAGGCGCTCCCTGTATGTTAGTAAAAGCGTAAAACAATGAAAACACAGTCAAAACAAGTCAGAATGCTTTGAAATTTGAACTGCAGCATATATGAAACACACAAAACATGATGCAAAAGAAATAGTGAAGAAATATACTATAGATTTCTAATCACTTCGGGGTGGGGCGATTAGGACTGCAACAGTGCGGGGCGCGCCCGAGGGCAGGACGCCCGTCGTTTGGGGCTTGGTTTTGACACCAATCCACTTGGGATGGGTCCAAAACCTCCTAGGGGGTTGTGTCAAAAAATTGGGTGTGGGATTGTGGCCAATTGTTTAGGTTTTGGGTCCGGATTGCGCTCCTAATGTTCACCCGATAACCTCCCTTCCAAAAGAGAGATCAAGGATGTAGGAAGCACAATGAGGGTGAGGGTATAATTCGGCAGCACTCCATTGCTCCAAATGCTCCTGCTCTATCCTCTTTTTGGGGTGAGAAGACTCACCATTTTATAGACCTGAAGGTCTGCTTTGAATGTGCATGCGGGGGCGCCACTTGGCCATCATGCCTTGTCAGGGGAGAGAAGATTCCTCCCTGATTAAGGGCTCCATGATTGCCTCTTTGAGCTTTGAAATGCTCACTCGCACTCCCATGCATTGAAGGTGGAGTTGAGTGGTGGATCTGGGCTGCCATTTGTCAAGGTTTGACTTTTTTCCCGTCAAACCTGCTATTCGCCCCACCCTGGAGCGATTGCTGCTAATCATCCTGGGGTGGGGCGAATAGCATTCTAATCGTCCCAGGGTGGAACGAGTAAGGAGCAGGGTGCTTGAAAGGTGCCAAATTGACCTCTGACCTTCCAAAACTACTTTGGGAGTGGTTAGGACCACTTTTTAACCTCTGGGGGCTGCCCTAGGGGCTATGTATGCCAATTCGGTCAGTGCTTGTAGCCACATAATCGGATTGGTGTTGTTTTGGTGTCTACAGATGCCCCTTTTTGGGATGCGTTGTGCGTGGCACAGTGCTGAGCAAAAATAGATAACCAAAGCACTTAATGATTAGGGTTTCTCAGTAACCTAACCAAATTTTGATGCCCCAAGTATGGAAAGGGCACGCATTCTTGAATCCTTGCTTTTGACGAGCTAAGGAGCTTAATTCAAGTGTTAACCTTTTTCGGTGAGGTGTTACTTGATCTTGGACATTGTTCAGTCATGAATAGGCAAAGGGCGCAACCTTTTGTCTATGGGAACCTTGAGTTCATGATTCTAGAATGCCAAGTGTTTGATCAGCTTGTGATTATTGCTTGTTTGCTGCCCCAAGCGGGAGCGTGATTGTCTTTGTCAATGATTCTTTGAATGCATGCCATTTCCTTGATTGGGTGTGTATTTGTTGATTGGTGACTAAGTGTGACTACCCCCTCAAGCGACGAATCGATGAGGGAATGACCGACATGAGAAAAGCGATGAGTCGCTTGACCCAAGATGACTTTTGTAAGGGTGCCTTGAGTTGTTTTCCGTTGAATGCTTATGCAGTTTCCCAACAATCGGACCTATTTTTGGTGGGTTTTAACCCTTTTTGTGACGCTTATTGGGGCTGAAATTGTCAAAAATCCATCCTCCCATGGAGCGGTCCAGCTATGGTAGCCTTCTTAGGGAGTAGGATATTGATAATTTGTGACCCCAACATCAGTTTTGTATGCCAAGAATCGCAGGCGCAAAGGTGCCTTTGTTCGGCAATTTTATTATTGTTTTTGGTGGGTTTTGACCCTTTTTGTGACGCCTTTTGGGGATGAAATTGTCAAAAATCCATCCTCCCATGGAGCGGTCCAGCTATGGTAGCCTTCTTAGGGAGTAGGATAGTGAGAATTTGTGACCCCAACATTAGTTTTGGATGCCATGAATCGCAGGCGCAAAGGTGCCTTTGTTCGACAATTTTATTGTTATTTTTGGTGCATTTTGGATGCAGTTTTGGTTGTTTTTTATTTTCTTGCTCTGTAATCGTCCCAGGGTGGGACGAATACCAATTTTGTAATCGTCCCAGGGTGGGACGAGCGCTAACTAGAGCGCTCATCCCAGGGTGGAACGATTACAGGCCTAAGAGCCTATATAAGGGCCAAAACTAGGTTTTGGGCTCATTTGCAATTGTTTTTTCTAGCGATTTGGAGTTGTGGGGAGGAGTGCTAGTTTGCGAAGCGGAGCGCTGCCAAATTTTCATGGACACCATGAGTTCAAGGACCGGATCCTCGAGTGGCGGAGCCGAGGCGAGACCGGTAGGTGCTCCTTCCTTCTTTTTTTGTTTTTTTTATATGAATTTTTAAAACTCGCATTTTATCATTGTTCTTTGTCATATTAAGGTTAAAACCCTAAATGAATGTTGTGGTTTTATTTGTTTTGTTTTGTTCATCATAAGGTTAAAAAAACCCTAGTTTGAATTTTTGTTGTTTTGATTTGTTTTTTGTTCATCATTAAGGTTAAAAACCCTAGATGATTTTTTTAATTTGTTTTTTTTGTTCATAATAAGGTTAAAAACCCTAGTATGATTTTTTTGTTGTTTTGATTTTTTTTTACCAAAGTTAAAACCCTAGTATAATTTTTTTTATTTTGTCCACTTAAGGTTAAAAACCCTAGTATGATTTTGTTTGTTTTATTTGATTTTTTTGTTCTTGATTGTATAGTTTAGTTGATTGATCTGTACTTTGTGTACAATTCTATACTTTTTTTTTTGTACATTGTTTGTCTGTACAGTTTATTTGAATGTTTTTGTTTAAATTAAGGTTGAAACCCTAATTTTTTTTGTTATTTTATTGTTTTTGTGGTGTTTTTGTTTTTTAGGTTGTGAAGAGTCGATACCGTCAACCGACGGTATTTTTTGATGCACGGGATGCATTGACTGTGGCGGATTGGGAGTGGCTTGATGCCCTTGGGCTCAAGAAGGTGACGCGGCTGGAGCCTATGGTGGGGGATCGGGCATATCTGACTGCCTTGATCAATTTGTGGGATCCCCACACCAACACCTTTCATCTCCCAACAAGGGAGATGACAGTGACTCTAGAGGACGTGTATCAGATTCTATGGATTTTGATAGATGGGCTGCCCATTCGGATGACTCCTCATGATCAACGGACGATGGTGCTGACACGGTGCTTTGGGCATGCGACGAAGATGGGGGTGGATGGGGCGATGGAGAGGGCGAGAGGGGACTGCTTGATTGGTAGGATTCTGGTGTGGTGGTGGTTTGAGAAGGGCGTGTTGGGGGTGAGGCATGCGTTGCTTATGACCCTCATCTCCAACATGCTGCTTCTTGACTCCTCAGGTGTGAGGTTCCCTTGGAACCTGCTTGAGGTAGTGTTCAGACTTGTGGAGTGTCCGACGGTAGCACCACTGATTATGAGGTGGGGTCAGACGCTACTGGCATAGCTGTATGATGAGTTGTACGAGGTCCACTACCAGAGGTGAAAGGGGATTGGGTGCAGCTACCTATTGCAGTGCTGGGGGTGGCAGCACATAGCTATGGAGCGACCACAGGGGTTGCCTTGGACCACTCGGGGGAGATGGTGGATAGGGAGATTGGCTATGCTACTCTATGGTGGAGGTCAGAGGAGCAGGGGCAGAGTCGATGGTGGGTAGGTGTCGTAGGGCACTATACTGATGCCTTCTCTCATCTTGCTCTAGGGGAGGTGTTCTAGCGGCCATACCGAGACTGTCCAACTTAGCCTGAGGCTGGAGAGTGGCTTCGACGGGATGCAGGGGGAGGTGGTTGATCGGGTGACATGGGACCGAGTAGGAGTACTTCCCGTACATTCGGGTGACTCGACAGTTTGGGGTGCACCAAGGATTTCCTGGTGAGCCCTTGATCTATCGATGTCGAGGCGATGAGAGGACTCTAGCCTAGCCGATTATTGAGCCACTAGGTGAGGAGTCTGATGTAGTGATTGATGTCCCCAACATGGACAATGTTGGGGTGACTAGAGTATGACCAGTGGTGGATGATGCTACGATGGTGGGGTGAGGGGCCTCTAGGAGGTCCGGATGTAGCAGTAGCAGGTGGTGGGGTTGCGGAGGCACCGAGGGAGGGTTGGGGGGCTCCGCTCGATGATGTAGATATGGTGGAGGTAGATGACTTGACTAGGGATGATTTAGGGGTTTCGAAGCAGCGGATACATAGGACGTCCCGGAGTAGTGGGTGTCGGAGCAGCATGTCATCCCGGAGATGCCCATGCCTCAAGCAGTCCTAGGGGATATGGAGGCTAGGTTTCATGTTGAGATAGCATGATTGGAGGACCTACTATGGAGATGGGATGAGGAGCACAACATCGAGAGGGATCACCTATGGGCTCAGTTGGCATAGTGGGATGACGCATTGGTTACATACCATCGATGGGATGTGGAGTGGGGTCGATGTCGGGTGGAGTTGGAGGCAGAGATTATCCACCTCGATGGATAATTACCTAAGCTCACTGGAGGTGGATCGTCGCATCGTACGAGAGGTAGTGAGACTGAGCAGTCAGCATCCTCTCATCGTAGGCGGGTGGGTGAGGGTAGCGCTAGTGGGCATGATGTGGGGGCTGGCAGCAGCCACCCTGAGAGGTCCCATAGGACCCACACCATTGGGGGTAGTTCCAGTCGCACCGATCCTACGTGATCATGGTGGCTGACTCCCTAGGCTTGGGGTTTTTGAGTTTTTGATTTTTTTGTGAGGTCAGAGGACCGACTTATTGTAGCCTACGGGCATTTTTTGGTGATATATATACATGACTTTCTTTTTTATTATACACTTGTCATGATTTATTTGTTACTTTTATGCACATTTATTTACGTTGATGTATGCATATGTTATTATGAATGCGAATATTTCTAATTATATGATGTATGCATATGGAATGGATGAAATGATTTGTTGATAACTTGGCGGTGGCACCATAGACTATACAAGATTTACTGGCTTTCTGTACTATGTGATTGCTTTGTGGAATGACTTTGCATGTGTAATATTTTTTTGTTTGTATTTTTTGATGGTGATGTAAGAATGGAATGTACCACAGGTGTTCTAGAATGTAGTTAAGGTTTTTTTGAGACTCAGATGTTTTAACTAACTAGCCAAGACTGTACATTTATCTCACAAGACTTTTGAACAAGGTACGAATCAGACTTGAGTTTGACCAAGTTATTTCACATCCCTGTGTGTGCGATTGAATTTGTTTATGTGGTAGTTGTCAGGATACCGCCAGTGCCAGATAGGCTGTCAACCAAACCTGTACTGAGGATCACCTAATTAGCTCCACTAACTCCTTTGTTGTATTTAGTAAGATTAATCTGTGGTGCAATCTAGGATACCATAAGCTAGCTCATCCACATGCAAACATTGATCTGTACACAGTTTAATGCGATAGATATATCATCATGCGGGAGGTTTACCGCCAGTGACCAGGAGGCTATCCACCAAACCGGTACTAAGGATCACCTCATGACCTTTCGAATGCTTGAGAGTTCCAGGGATTCAAGTTCGACTCCCTTCTTTTCTTTACTTTTATTGGGATACTTGCTCTCGTATGTAGTGATAAAAATCACTATTTATTTTTATTTTTTCTTTTGAGCAAGGGATTGGAATTTTGAGTGATGAGAATCACTATTTCTTGTGCTTTTTGATGTATGCACTGTGTGGGTTTTGATGTCAAACTTTGGAGTTTGTACTTTGAATTTTTGCAATTTTTTTTTGGATATTTGCAACTTTTTGGGATTCTTGGGGAATTGGGTAGGGAAGATGCTTGTCCTTTTGCCAACTCTCAGCATTCTTGGGGTCATTCGCACAGGGGGATGAGCGAGATAACCTTTTCACTGTATGGTATCCTAGATTGCTTTGCAGGTTTCATATTTCTTTCACACAACTTGGGAATTTTTTATGTGTTTTAACTTGTGTTGGGATGCGACGTAACAAGGTGTGATCCAAGTAAAACTCTACCTTTGTAAAAATATGTCTGACTTTGTACAGTTTTTGGCTAGAAATCTAAAGACAGTTGAATGACGAAAGCCCTGGATACATTAGAAGACAACTGATTATGATATGGTGAAAAATGTGGATGGCGTTTATTTTTGTTGGACTATTTACAAAGTGGAAAAATGTGGAAAATGATGGAATTGCCGAGTAATTACAGTCTATGGTGCATTTGACCTGTATGACCAACAAATATGCAATGTATGTTTGCGATGCCTAATGCAACTTATTGTTTTTTTGTGTTTTGATTTTTAAGAGTATGCATGGAAGTGAGATGCAATTTTTTTGTTATTTTTGATTATTTTATTATTTTTTTGAAAATTTGTTATGGTTGGTTTATCTCGAGTGGGTGCGGTCCAAGTGATTCTTTCGGATCCTTGGAGGTTTTGACCAAAGGGATTATAGATACCTTTGGGGCATTTTGGGTGACCAAGCGATTGTGGGAACCCTTGGGGCTTTTGGTTTGACCAAAGGGTTTATAGATACCTTTGGGGCATTTTGGGGTGACCAAGCGATTATGGGAATCCTTGGAGCTTTTGGTTTGACCAAAGGGATTATGGGCACCTTTGGGGCATTTTTGGGTTGACCAAGCGATGGAATCCTTGGAGATTTTTGGACCAGGTTTGGTTTGACCAAAGGGATTATAGACACCTTTGGGGCATTTTTGGGTTGACCAAGCGATTATGGGAATCCTTGGAGCTTTTGGTTTGACCAAAGGGATTATGGGCACCTTTGGGGCATTTTTGGGTTGACCAAGCGATTGTGGGAATCCTTGGAGCTTTTTGGGGTGGGCCATGGCTCTTTTAAATGTGGAATGGCCTCAAATGACTGATGTTCAAGGGTTCTAGTTCCTTGATTCCTTCAAGAGAGGCGAGCCGGTATGTTCCAGGTCCTATTTTACTATCAATTACATAAGGACCTAACCAATTTGCCATGAACTTGTCCCTTAAATGGGGTGGCAAGTTAGAATTTTGTTGGTTCTCTTTTAAGACCAAGTCACCAACCTGAAAGTCCCTCGGGTGAACTTTCATGTTGTATGCTTTCTTAAGTCGCTCTTGATAGATACGTAAATGCTCGAGAGCATTGATGCATCGTTCATCGAGCAACGTAAGCTGGTCTAACCGGGCCTGCCATGCAGTGTCATCATCGATGAACTCTTGCATTGATATGCGCAGGGAAGGTATTTCCAACTCGAGAGGCATGACTGCCTCGGAGCCATACACCAGCAAAAATGGAGTTGCCCTAGTGGGCGTCCGAATGCTAGTGCGATAAGCCCAAAGAGCAAGTGGTATTTGAATGTGCCAATCCTTATGACTATCTATGACCATATTTTTAAGGATGGCAACTAGCATTTTGTTTGACGCCTCTGCTTGCCCATTTGCCTACGGATAATAGGGTGTTGAAAAACTATGCTGAATTTTGTACTTTGTTGTCAAAGCACGCACATATCTTTGTTCTTAAATGATGTCCCATTATCCGAGATGATCTTGGATGGAATACCAAAATGACATATGATATTATGTAAAATAAACTCCGCAATGCGGGGCCCAGTCGTAGAGGTAAGCGGAATTGCTTCCACCCACTTGGTGAAGTACTCTGTGGCCATTATGATGAACGTGTGATGGCCTGACGATGTAGGGGAGATCTTTTCGATTAGATCTAAGCCCCACTATGAAAATGGCCAAGCCGATTGGATCGATTGCAAGGCCTGAGAAGGTACGTGTGTCAAGTTAGCATGGTGTTGACACTTCATGCACTTCCTCACATATGCACAACAATCTCGCTCTAAAGATGGCCAATAATAGCCCATGCGAAGAATGCGCTTTGCGATGGCCATACCGCTAAAGTGGCCACCGCATGTACCATCGTGCGCTTGGGTGATCGCCCAAGTGGACTCCTGCTGGTCCAAGCAACGGAGGAGGATCCCTTCATAGCTTCGACGGTACAAAATGTCTCCTAGCAAGACATGTTTTGCCGCTTTCTATTTGAATGATATTTTTGTGGCATGCGACAATCCAAGTGGGAGGCTACCTAACTTGAGATAGTCTCTTATGGGTGTGTACCAATCCTGTTGATCAGAAACCTTGATGGTATGAATGACCAATCCCTCTTGAAGTTCATCCCTAGAAAAAGTTGAGCGGGAAAGAACTTGTAAGAATAGCATTGTGTTGCTATTAAGAGGGGTCGGGGAGAACAAGGACCCCTAGTTGGCGTGATTCAGACTATCATGGATTCGAGAGAACCTATCCTGAGATGGTTCAATCTGGATCAGGTGGATTCCTGGCGTTAGGTCAGAGCTTGCACGCTCCATCATGGATTGCGATAATGTTTTGACTTGAATGGTTGTCATCTCACCAGAAGGGTCTTGCGGGATTAGTGACCCCAAGGAGGCCATAGTGTCCGCAAAATGATTCGATGATCGAGGGAGTGCCTCGATGTCGTACCATTCAAGATTTGCCAAGAATTTATCCACAAGGGCTTTGTAGGCCTACAGAACTGGGCATTTGCATTGGAATACCCCTTTCACTTGGTTGAAAATTAACAGTGAATCACCAAAGATATTCAAGTATTTGATGTTCATGGTGATGGTTGTCTGAAGACCTATGAGCAAGGCTTCGTATTCGGCATTGTTATTGGTGCATGGGAAATCAAGTTTAAATGATAGAGGCATTGGAGCCCCTTGAGGTGTGAAGAATATGATTCTCGTGCCACCCCCTTGCTCACATTTAGAACCATCAAAGAATAAGGTTATGTCGGCCTGTGACTCAGGCTCATCAGAATCTGGCGATTCTGAGACATGGAAGACCCCATCATCGGGCAGCTCTACGGTCAGAGGCTGATCATCTTCGAGAGGAGCCTCTGCTAGTTGATCGGCGATGACTTGACCTTTGATGGACTTTTGTCCAATGAATTCGATGTCAAACTCCATCAACAACATGATCCATTTCGTCATGCGGCTACTATGATAAGTATGACTCATCATGTACCGCAATGGATTCTCCTTAGACACAACATACGTCGTATTGCTCAGCATGTAATGGCATAGCTTTTTGGTGGCAAATACCACTGCTAAGCATAGCTTCTCGATGTATGCATAGTTAAGTTCATAACTGACCAGGGTGTGGCTAAGATAATAATTAGCCTATTCTTTATGTAGTTCATTTTTTTGGGCTAGCATGGCGCCCAGTGCCACCTCAATAGCTGAGATGTATAAATAGAATGACACTCCTGGTCTAGGTGGTGCCAATACTGGTGGTGAAGCCAAGTATTGTTTGATGTCATCGAAGGCTGACTGGCACTCATCATCCCAATGAAATGCTACCCCTTTGTGTAATAATTTATTCATGGGTCGGCACTTGTCAGATAGCTGCGCTATGAAGCGCTTGATCGACGCGACCTTTCCCTGCAAGCTTCTGAGCTGCTTGATGGTGGTTGGGGGAAGCATTTCAAGGATTGCCTTGAATTTATGTGGATCTACCTCGATGCCTCATTTTGAGACTATGAAACCCAAGAGTTTTCTAGATGTGATGCCAAATACGCACTTCTTGGGGTTTAGTCTGACTTTGTGTTCGATGAGGTGATCAAGGATCTTGCTTAAGTCATCGAGATGATCTGGGCGCAAAAGAGATTTGGCCAACAAATCATCCATATAATCTTCCAAAGTTTTATGCATGTGAT
The DNA here is from genome assembly GCA_028583015.1 of Wollemia nobilis. NCBI lineage: Eukaryota > Viridiplantae > Streptophyta > Pinopsida > Araucariales > Araucariaceae > Wollemia > Wollemia nobilis. Next base: position 3,146,108 of record JAQPPZ010016862.1, read on the forward strand.
CATGGAAGATGTATGTCATAGCACGTTGGTAGGTGGCGCCAACATTTTTAAGGCCAAAGGGCATGACCTTATAACAAAATGTCCCCCAAGGCATTGTGAACGCCATTTTGAGTTGATCATCGAGATTGATACGAATCTGGTTGTATCCCGAGAAACCATCCATGAGGGAAAGCATTTCATGGCCTGCTGTAGCATCTACCAATGCGTCGATGCTAGGCAAGGGGAAATCATCCTTGGGACTCGCTTTGTTTAGATCTCAAAAATTGATGCATATGCGAATCCTCCCGTCCGGCTTCTTGATGGGTACCATGTTGGACAACCATGGTGGGTAATCCACGCAGATGACAAACTGTGCATCCAACAACTTTTGTAGCTCATCTTTGACCATTAAGGCTACTGTTGGGTGCATCTTACGTAGTTTTTGCTTGACTGGCTTGATTGTCGGATCAAGCGTTAGATTATGCGTGACTAGCTATGGGTCTAGCCCCGACATGTCTTTGTAGGACCATGCAAAAACCTCCTTCTTCTCTTTGAGAAGGGCAATGTAATCGGCTTGCTCTTCGGGGGATAGACTTACCCCCAACTTGATGATTTGCGGATTCATTGGATCAGAGCCGATGTCTACGTCAGTCGTCTCTTCGAGCGACATGTGGGACCCATCCTCCAACTGGTGTGGAGTTGGGATCAGGTGGATATCATTTGCTGAATTTAGATCTACGTTTGGAACATCGGGTTCCTCTTCAACATGGAAGATATCCTGAGTTGGTCCTAGGGTGAAATGAAGCATCTCACCGCAAGGCCAGTACTCTGATGGGGATGGTGGTGAGTTAGCATGATCCCAGTCTATGGCATCTAGGTTTAGATACAATGGTCATGCTGGATCGGTTGGATTGTGGATGGGGGCGGTTAAGTCAATGGAGATCATGTTGATGAAGTGAATTTGGTCTCCATTACCGCATGGGTGGTGACTCGGACATCCTTGGTGATATTTGTGCTTCGGATCTGGCTCTATGGGTATTGGCACAAATGGATCGGCCCTATGTGTGGATAAAAGGATAGGGTCTACCCTTGGCACTGATGGCTCTATAGGGTCTCTAGTTGGAGGGTGCTCTCTGTATGCCTGAAGTGGTGGATGCAGCACTTGGTCCAACTATGCTTGGTTCAAATGCCACCTATGCCTTGGCCCCATGTTTAGCTATTCAAACATGTCATCAATGTCCATGGGGTATTGTTGCTACCGCATATGGTTGAGATATGCCATCTCAGTCTCATATTCATAATCGCTATCGAAGATCCATAGGCCTTCATTGGCTCCGACAACTATTTGCGGCATGTGAGGCTCGTTCTGTTCGAGCAAGTTGATTTGGTCCCATCGAGGTTGTTTCGCTCTCTATGGGAGGACCTGATTCTCTTGAGGTGGCAATTGCTCGATTGGAGCATTCAAGGGGAACATCACCATGAAGTTCTCCTGATAGTCATCTATGGGCATCACTTGCGAGTGATTGCTATCGGACTCGAAAGGGTCCCAAGGTGCTACCTCATACTCTGACTCATCTTCTGAAGATCCTTCTTGGCCTTGTCTATATCCCTCTTGGAGGCAAGTTCTTGAACTTTCCCCTTTCTCGATCGAAGGGGAGGAGTTGTTGAGGCCCACAAGGTTGGTTGTTAGCAATGGGAGATAATCCCCCAATGTGTATGTTGTGTTAGGATTGGCATATGGATCTTGTGCCAACCCATCCTTGTTGCCTAGCCCTAGGCCTTGCATGTTTTCTACCAAGATGTCAAGGGGCAGAGGGTGGTTGAACCCTACTCCTGATTTGTCATATGGCATCTGATATCTTGGTTGACAAAGAATGCGCACCCCTTGTTCATATCTGCCCAACCCATATCCATGCCAATTACATTGGCCAAGGTATTTCAAAGCGAAGTCTGGGTTGGACAGATAGTTGACATTCTCAACAAAGGGCTCTTCGTCCTCTTCCTCTTGCAGGTAAGGTTCAATGCCATTGTCGAGGCCCCCATATACAAAATTTGTCTGATTTGGTGGGTAGCCCAAAGGGACAATAGTGTCGATGGGGAGGCGAGGTCTCCCCATGTCCTGCATGGACTCAAGCGTGGGTGTTGCTACAATGTTCCGCACTAGATACTCCCCCAGGCCCGTATTGGCCATCTCAATGGTGATCATTGGTGGTTGAGGGGGAGGGAATGGGAGTTCTTCCTGAGTCCACTCCATGTTGGGTGAACCAGGCATCTCGACTTCCATTCGGCTGGGCACCTCTTCGATAGAGATGGTTGAGACCAATGGTGGTATCTCTTCCAGGGGCTTCTTCCCGTTGTCCTTCGGTGTGGCCACCGTAGGTGGTGTCATTGGTGAAGGACCAGATGATGAAGATGGGCCCGATTGGTGATTTGAGGGACTTAACAGTGGGGATGTATGCGGAATCAGACCCTATTTGGATGGATTCAACTGAAAGTCCAAATGTGTCGATGGGAGGGTCGATTGTGGCATCAGTTGCACCGTATTGCAATACTTGAAGGGCTCTAAGTCTGCTGGGACTACATGCACTTGCCCTTCGTATGTGTACTTTAGGCATTGATGGGCTATCGAAGGGACACACTTCATGTCCCTGATCCAAGGCCGGCCCAACAAGATATTGTAGGCCATCTCACCTTCCGAGGATGTGGCACAATGTAGGAATAGTCTTTTGTCCCACTTGGATGGGCAGGACAATTGTGCCAACCGTCGAGCATATCGCGTCATTGAATGCTCGAAGAGTATAGGTGGAGGCCACAATGTGAGATGCTGGCAACTTGAGGTGTTTCAATGCCGCTATTGTGATTATATTGTTGGATGAGCCAGTGTCCACCAACACCCTCTTAAATGGAATCCCGTTGACCCGTGCAATGATGTGCAGGGGTGGATCCGCCATATCACCAATCATCGATTTTAGTTCATCTTCTCTAAAGGTGATGACTGGTTTTGTACATCATTTTACATGTCCCACAAAGTTGTTGAAAGAGTTTGCTTCGTGGGGCTGTAGCTCGATGGCTTTGAGTATCTCCATTAGAGCCTCCCGATGGGGCGGTGATTGTTGGATGAGCTCATAGATGGAGAGCCTAGCCGACGTGGTCCTTAAACTTTGGGTAAGTTTAGTCCGAATCATGGCCACTGGTCTAGGTGGAGGAGGTTGCGTAGGGTGTTGTTGAGGTTGTGACGTTGATGGAACCTCTCCTGTAGCTGCAGCGGGGGCAGTTGTGCTTGGGTACCTCTTGTTCCATGTCACTATGCTTATCATCCCTACATACCCCTGCATGGGGCAGTTTTGTGTCACCTCATTGACTTGTAGAGTCTTTGCCTACGCATCATGGGCAGGCAGGGGGTCTTTGAAGACCTCCATCTATTGGTTGCTTGGTGCTACGGGATTATCCACCGCTAGCATTTTGTTGTCTATTAGGTCTTGCACTAAGCTTTTGAACTTCCAACATGCGTAAAGGTCATGTCCTTTCTATCGATGAAATCTACAATATAGGTCTTCCCTATAGCCCTTGGGTTTTGGCACGTTGGGGTCTACGGGTCGACTTTCTGGCAGGTTTATCAAGTTTGCCATGGACAAGCGGTCAAACAAGGAGTCTTTAGACTCTGTGAAGGGTGTGAATTGTCGCCTAGGGTGACGCTATTGATTTTGCTCTTGCCTATGATTTTCCTTCTCATAGCTATCAAGAGGAACTGCATGATAATTAGCCTTTGGGGGTTGTGTCATCTATGCAGGCTTTGGTATGTTTATGGCAACCTGATTGACCACGGCGGGTTTCGGTTGCGTGGACCCAATTTTGGCATTTTTGGGCCACTCTTTCTTGCATGGCTTGGCAATCTCGCCATCCTGTATCTTGATCTCCTCAATGATTCTGGCTTGCACCAGGGCTTCCTCGAGAGTGGCATATTGTTGCAGCTGCAATAGCATGGAGATCGACCTTAGGCAACTCTTTGAGAACATTTGGGTCAGGTCGGCCATGGGAGGGAGGTAAGGTAGCCTTGAAAGCAACGTCCTCCACCGATTTCCATAAGCCGCCATGGTCTCTTCCTCATACTACCTGAGGCTAGCTAGGTCGCTTAATGATGCCTTCTTCTTGGTGTTGAAGGTGAAACATTCGAGGAACGCGTCCACTAGCTGGTCTAGGTTGTTGATGCTATGCTTCAGCAACTGGGTAAACCAATCCGAGGTAGGGCCTACGAACATGGTTATAAATGTTCTTAGAAGCAAAGCATCATTGTCCTGAATGCCAAAGCATTGACTCAAGAATCTTGTCACGTGCTCTTGGGCATCTTCATCCCCTCTAAAAATTGCCAATTGAGGCATTTTGAAGTGTTCAGGGTATGGGGGTGCCGACACTGAAGGATGCACAGGGTGACTATGGAGCTGGCGTAAAGTGGGCTTTTGGGGCCCAGAAGTCTTGGTCTCCATAGACTCTAAGCGCTCTAGCAACGCTTTGTATGCATCGAAGGATTTGATCTCTTCCTCCTTGGTTTGTTCCCGTTGTGAATTACGGGGAACTTGAGGCCTATGGAGGGGTAGCCGGATAGCGCCCCCCTACCTTGGTAGGGCATTTCAGCCCGCTCTTCTTCTTGCTCAAATTCCTCATAGGCTTCTTGAGGAGTTCCTGGGCATGACCTATAAACATGGGTGGGTGCCCGAGGAGGGTGCCCATCATTGGCTCTAGGGGTGGCCTCCCGCTCAGGTCTAGGAGGTCTTGGAGGCAATGCTTGATAAGGTCATGGAGACCTATCTCATACGGGGGCATCATAAAGGGGTGTCTTCTTAAGTCTTATGTGGGATGTTGTGAGGGTTGGAATCCTCTCATGCATAGTGTTCTGGAGCAACTCATCCATCTGATGTTGAATGCGCTCTTTGCTAAGATGGTACAAGTGCTCTAACTATTGTTGATCTTGCTCAAGCTGCATGATTTGCGCTTGGTGGGTGGTATGTTTGGCAAATGCCAAGTCGATTTGTTCCATCGTCTTAGGTCTAGGAGGCCTAGATGCCTCCCCTACATATCTACCTCGGTCATAGTGATCCGAGATCTCTATAGGTCGCTTCCCTCTATCGAGGTTAGCAACATTCACCCGAGGCTCTGGCCTCAGTAGGTGATCCTGATAAATAGTAGGTGCGGAGGTGCATTGCTCCTGCATTGTGTATTGCTCTTGAGGAATATAGTGGTTTTCCTCATGCTCCCTTTCATATATGTGAAAGGGGCGGGCAGAGTTGGCTCACCCTGTCTGAAGAGCCTTGCGCTCTGGATTTGGCCTATTGTTTTTGACAGTAATAAGGGGTAGAGGAGGGATGATATAATCATGTGGCCCCTCCTTATGGACCCTATGTTGTTCTAGCACTTCATCGTGTGGTGGCCACTCATAATGAGTGTCTAAGGGGGCCTTCCTATGTATGTACTCCTCCTGAAAGGGTCTGTGTTGAATGGGAGTGCCCCTCAAAGGGGTGCCTCTATAGTCCTATTCCATCATGGTATGATGTGGACTATTTTGTGGGTCAGGCCGCCAAGGTGGTATGACCAAGTCCTTGGAGCTATAACGGAGGTGACTTGTGCCTCCTTGTACACTTTTTGCCACTTCTGCCCGTGATTGGGCTTGGCTATGGGTGTACACCATGGTGGTGGTTCTCTAAAAGATATGTATGTTTTTATCTTCTTTACGATTTTTTATGCTACACTAAACAAAGGGGCCACACAAACAAAGAAGTGATTATCTCGTTTACAGATTAAATGTGTGCCCTAAATCTGGTTCAGTGTGTTTTGATTTTTGTTTTGAAAGCCTTGTAAAGAAAATTTTGTTGTACATGCAATATGAGGGCTCTTATATCTCCCAAAATGGTCGCCCCTTCAATATACCACTTCCAGGCCATTATACCGAACCTCTCAATATACCCGCCCTTACGTGAGGGAAACTATTGGTACGCGAGAGCAGATGATGGAACATAGGCGGTACGAAAGGGGAATCACTCTATTTTTGACACCTACCATAGAAGACTTATCCTCATGCACTGGGAATCACCCCAGCTACACTTGGTCAGCTTTCATCAGGATTTACGTCTAGCAACAGTCATGATCGGGGTTATGTATGCAAAATTCAAGCCAAGGTGGTGATGAAATCCACCGTTGGTCTTGATCAAGTGTTGGGGTTTTACGACCAACTCCTTGATGTTTATATTATCATGTGGTGTGTGTGGTTCTTTTTACTTGTGCAAAGAAAGAAAACATGCAGCAAACTTCTCTATGCAAGCAAAGAAAGCAAAAAAATCATAGAAACAGAGACAAAAAATTACAGAGGATGTTCAGAAAACCTACCTCTTCTCTGCCCACACCGGATGCCCCTGAGTTTCTGCTCAAAAAATGCATAGAGAGCTAATCATCCTAGGGTGGGATGAATAGCAGATCTGTATTCATCATAGGGTGGGATGAATGCCTATTCATCCCTGGGTGAAACGAATACCAGCTCTGTATTCGTCACAGGGTGGCACGAGCAACAGTCCAGCGCCTGAAGGATTAACACCTGCAAGCAAAAACACAAAATTTTGATCAAAAACTTGATCCCAAAATCAGGGGATAGGGTCCCACCATGATCGCCACTGAAAGCACTTGTCTACGGAAGCACAGGCGCACCGGGTGCGATGCAAACAAAAGCAATTGTATTAACGAAATGCTAAGTGCATGAAAAAGGGAAAGCGAAGCATGAATGAAATGAGATGTAAAGCAAAGACAAAGGTGCAGCCTATTTTATTAATTTTTCTTATGATCAGGTTACAATACGTCTCCCCCCATTTTAGGGGCTCGGAGCGTTCGATACAATTTTGTTACACCAACGGATGGTACGCTTCCCTTCGGGATCTTCCGCGTGCCCACATTCGAAATGGGTGGGCCAAACGTCATCACTGCTTGCATGAATACATTCTTAGTTCCTTGCTGCCCCTCTAGTGTCGAGATCCTATGTACAGAGAAACAGCAAATGATTAATAGCACATGCGGATGGAGGGAAACATGCAATCCCCAAGGCCTCCGGTTAATGCATACATGAAATAATTAAAACAGTGATCAAAACTTATCAGAATGGAATGAAATTTAAAAAGAAGCATGTAAACACCATCAGGGACACATTGCAAAAAGAACAGTCAAGAAATCTGCTGTAGATTTCTAATCGCTCTGGGGTGGGACGATTAGGACTGTCATAAAATGCCCGAAAGTGACCTCCCAAATGTCCCATCCAGAGGCCTCCAAAACACCTGCAAACTTGGGGTTAGGAAAAATGGGGCATTTTGAGACGACCCAGAAGGTCGGATTTGGCTGATTCTTCCCCGATCACCCTGTATCCGAAGGCGCTCCCTGTATGTTAGTAAAAGCGTAAAACAATGAAAACACAGTCAAAACAAGTCAGAATGCTTTGAAATTTGAACTGCAACATATATGAAACACACAAAACATGATGCAAAATAAATAGTGAAGAAATATATTATATATTTCTAATCGCTCCGGGGTGGGGCGATTAGGACTGCAATAGTGCGGGGGCGCCCGGGGCGGGACGCCCATCGTTTGGGGCTTGGTTTTGACACCAATCCACTTGGGATGGGTCCAAAACCTCCTAGGGGGTTGTGTCAAAAAATTGGGTGTGGGATTGTGGCCAATTGTTTGGGTTTTGGGTCCGGATTGCGCTCCTAATGTTCACCCGATAACCTCCCTTCCAAAAGAGAGATCAAGGATGTAGGAAGCACAATGAGGGTGAGGGTATAATTCGGCAGCACTCCATTGCTCCAAATGCTCCTACTCTATCCTCCTTTTGGGGTGAGAAGACTCACCATTTTATAGACCTGAAGGTCTGCTTTGAATGTGCATGCAGGGGCGCCACTTGGCCATCATGCCTTGTCAGGGGAGAGAAGATTCCTCCCTGATTAAGGGCTCCATGACTACCTCTTTGAGCTTTGAAATGCTCACTCGCACTCCCATGCATTGAAGGTGGAGTTGAGTGGCGGATCTGGGCTGCCATTTGTCAAGGTTTGACTTTTTGCCCGTCAAACTCGCTATTCGCCCCACCCTGGAGCGATTGTTGCTAATCATCCCGGGGTGGGGCGAATAGCATTCTAATCACCCTAGGGTGGAACGAGTAAGGATCGGGGTGCTTGAAAGGTGCCAAATTGACCTTTGACCTTCCAAAACTACTTTGGGAGTGGTTAGGACCACTTTTTAACCTCTGGGGGCTGCCCTAGGGGCTATGTATGCCAATTCGGTCAGTGCTTGTAGCCACATGATCAGATTGGTGTTGTTTTGGTGTCTACAGTACATGACACATCACAGGGATGGTCTTCGGTCCAACCTGAATAGGTAAGACTATAGTACCCACCATTGAGCATAGTGCATCTTAAATACTCTCAAAGTGAAGTTTGATGGCACAATATGCAATTTTTGCAGTTTCAAATATGCTAAGGCATTCGTTGTAATAATATTTATCGAAGACCCTATGTCGATCAATACCCGCTTGAAAGATGTGTGTTTGACACATGCAATTATGTGGAGTGGTGGATTTGTTGTAGCAATAGAAATTGTTTTAATCTCATGATCATGAAATTGAATCATTGGCTCTCAGCACTGTTGCACATGTCCTACAAAATTTGTAAATTCTTCTGAGTCTTGGGATTGAACTTCAATGGACCTCAAGATGTTCTTTAGCGTATCCCTGTGCTTAGGAGACTATTGTATCAATTCATATATTGATAGCTTTGCTAAGGTTGTTTGTAGGCTTTGGATAAGCCTATTTCTGATGGTCACCACCGGTCTAGTTGGTGGGCCTAGCATATTGTTCTGCGCTAGCCTTTATGGGGGTGTAGCTTGAACCCTGATCGAAGCAAGAGGTGGAAATGGTCACTCATACCTCTCATTTATTATGACAACATTTACCATATCGACGAAACCTTATGTAGGTGGCTCAATATGCACTTGGTTCACTTGGCCGACATTATTCCTCGAAGGCTCGTGATTCAAAAGAGAATTTTTGAAAATCCCCATGTTTTGGTTATTCGAAGGTTGAGGGTTGTCAACAATTAGCTCGTCTTTGTCGATCATGTTTTGTACCACATGTTTAAAACTATGACATCCTTCAATTTCATGTCCTTTATTCCTATGGTATGAGCAATACTAATCCTTCCTATACCCTCTCGATTTTAGTTGGTTAGGATCTTACAACTTGATCTTAGGTAAATTTATTGTCCTTAGCCTTGCATAGTTGATGAAAAATCGATGTCATTATCTTCGACAATGGTGTGAACTAGCGAGGAGGGTGTTTCTCCTTATTCTTACCTTGTTTCCTGTTGTTGCACTGGTTGTACTACGTAGGAGGTTGGGCCTGACAATTTTGCTGTTGTTGACCCTTGTCCCCTTTATAGAGGTTCAACACTACTTGATTCACATGGGCCGACTTGGCCTGGTGATTTTTATTTTAAGTGTTCTTATTATTCCAATCATTTTTGTTCCAGAGTTTCAAGTTACCCTCCTATAACTTGATGTCCTCAATTACCTTGGCTTGTACCAAAGCCTCCTCAAATGCATAGTATTATTGCAGCTGCAACAATAGCAAGATGTGCTTCACACAACTCTTTGTAAACATTCGAGTAAGTTTTGTTGTTGGAATGGAAAATGGCAACTTTACCATCAACTTTCTCCATATCTTTCCATAGTCCATGATTGGCTTGTCATCATATTGCATTAAAGCAACCAAATGGGATAAATTTATTTTCTTCTTGACGCTGAAGGAGAAATGTTCAATAAAAGCATTAGCCAGTTGTTCGAAGTTGGTTATGTTGTGCCTTTTTAACTGGTTGAACCATTCTAGGGTAGGGCCTGAAAGGGCCCTGATGAATGTCCTCCATAACAAAGCATTATCGCTTTGTATCTAAAAATAGATGTTCATGAAACACGTAACATGCTCTTGGGCATCTTCATATCCTAGAAATTTATCCATCTTTGGCATCTCAAATACGCTGGAGTAAGCACTGATGGGCATAGAGGCGCATTGTGGATCCTGTTCAAGGTTGCATTTTGATAAGCCATCCCTTGTTTCTCAATGGCTCTTACCTTTTCCATCAAGGCCTTGTAGGCCTGCGAAGATAGAATCTCCTCTTCCCTGAGAGGTCTCTGAGGAGCCTTTGGAGGTAGATTCTTCTTTGGTCCAGGTGGAGGTCAAGGCTCATCCTCCATGTCCACTACGAATATCTCATGATATTCTTATTCTTGGTCATCTCCTTCTGCTTCTTCGTACTGAGTATGCCCATGGTGTTCAAGCGCTTGGTTTTGTAACATATATTGGGCTATATAATGAGTATGATTTCCAATATGCTCAGGGCACAATTTGGGCTATGAAGTAGCTCGTCTATGATGGTGCTACCTGTATTCACTTTGAGGAGGTAAATTGGTACGAGCCAACCTATATTCTCTCTTTGCATGCTCACTTTGGTCAAGGATGCATTGCTCGTGCATGCACTACTCATATAGACGTCGCCTTAGCAACCTCTATCACTGAGTATCCTCATTCTCAAGGCACTCGTGCTCTATGCGCACATCTTCCAATTTATCTTGTAAGATTTGCTACCTTTGATCATAAACCAGTTTTTGTGATCAATCTATAAGATCAGCAGTATGTGGCCTCTAGTGGTTTTGCTCTGTTTGGGTAGCTTTGATGGTGTGAACCCCAATAGACTTGTCTACCACACTCTTACCTTTGTTTGTATAGATGGCATTCACATTATAATATTGTATGTTATTTGTGTCCACATGGGTTTATGGGGCACGTATGCTTTGAGAATGCTTAGAGCATTATCCTAGTCCCCTGATAGTCCTACGTGTGCCCTCACTACATGAACTCGTAGAATGAGAATGTGCAGATGAGGCTCTACATCCTAGTTGCCCTAGGAATTGATCAAGTCCATCAAGTTTTCTTGTTTTCCAGGGTAGATTTGGTGGTGTACCATTTTATCCAAGTTTAGCCATGTCAATCATGAACTTCCTAGGTTCATTATTGTTTGGAGTTTGCAAGGGCCCATGCTTTGAAACAACCCTCTCTTCCTACCCCTGATTGGGAATATTTTCTTGTTGTCTATCCTGGGATGGTGGGGCCTTGAGCCACCCTTAGATCTATCCCTCGAGGAGTGTGCATTACCTCCTCTAATTGGGATGTTATAAATAGAAACCCCACATGTTGAATTGTCCCATCTAATGCTCGTCTAACATCATTCGGGAGGATTCTATGGTTGAGAGTTCAACACATTGTTTTGTGTGTTTGGTGGAGCTTCAGCTTCAATCTTGGTTATGCACCGAGGTCGACCTCTCCGTGTGCTAACCATAGTATGAATTATATCCTGTGTAGATTTTAGAGCAAAGTATACAATTATGATTATCTCTTTTAAAGGTTTTTGTGAGCCCTAAAACTGGTTTTAGTGTGTTTCAGATGTGTTGAAAACTTAAACTAACTCTCATCGTGTTTGAAAATTTGTTGATGAAATAGTTGTTTAGTTTAATGGTTTTCACCTGTATGCTCGTAGATCGACAACCGATAATGAAAGTCACAGTCACGTAAACCCACCAAAGTGTAGAGATGAAGCCCACACCCGATCATAGAGCATAGGTCCTACTGATCCTCACCCAACACACTGTACATAGTGATACACCCCTCCGAAGAAGAATGCATGCTATTTTGTATGGATAGGATGGATCTTGGATTCGGTATTGGCCAATAGAACAAGGTTCGTGGGATTTGAGCCAATAGATGGAAATGATTGCCACTGTCGTTGAACTCTACTAGTGGTTGGGTGTGAATTCTAACTCACTAGCATTTAGATGTTTCATGGTGAGTGATTTTTCTTTTTAATCTTACATGTAAAAATAAAATGCATCACCAAGAAATCATGCTCTTTCCTATATGCCTATAAAAATGATGTTTTCACTTCAAAAATAGGTATGTCTAATTGCTACCTGGTTTTTAGAGGATGCAGATTAACATGAAATAACTGGCCTCTGATTGGGCCGCAAGCATGCAAACTTAACAATTAGTCTATTTATTAGCCACTATTATGTACAGCAGGTAACAGAGCTAGCCACTGGATAGAGATGTAGCCCAAAATCTTAGTCATTGTTGACAACAATAGCTAACGATGTTAGCTGCTGTTGTCAGCCACAACTGACAGACAACATAAAATTTTCCATTGATTTCACCCGTAATGTTTTTCTAAGTGGTTTAATTAACTACTAACAGGCAAAATAGAAAAATAGACAAAGCAAAAAGGAAATATACCTGTGATTCCACATCCGAAGAAGAGACAAGTTGCTTACTATCTATTTTCCTTTTTTGCTGCTAGTTACGGCTATCAAGCGTGGCTAAGACTGCGCATTGTGGATGTTAATCATGACTAAGGCTGCTGATAAAAACACAAAAGGATCAAAAAATTATAGTGCAATTTGTGGGGTTTTCGTCGTGATCGCCATTTTTACCATCCTAAAAAGCACGCACCTAGACTATTGCATCAATGTACCAAAGATTAAAACAATAAAACATGAACAACAATGAATTGAACAAGAATGTAAGACTTATTTTATTAAATATTTGTCAAATCTTGGTTACAAGTATGTCCCTCTTAGGGATACCAACTTTTGATACAATTGATACAAATTTGAAAGCCCCTAAACGAGGATGGTGCAATCCGTAGGCTTTTAAAATAGACACGAACTGCTCTAGGCCTATGGATGCCTTCTTCTCACTTGCTTGGAGGAATATGATGCCAAGAATACCTTGAATTTGTCAAGATCCTATAAATATGCATTCAAGAAACAACATAGCATGATTAGAAGCAAAGGAAGCCTCTCATGATGAGGCTCTTATGGAGGATTTGCAAGAAAGATAGAAAATATGGAAAGAAAGCATAAATACTTGCAAAGATAATCACAAAATATCTAAATTATGATAAATATTGCTAGAAAAATAGTAAATCTAACTAATCTAAGACATGATTTACAATAGAAACTTGAAATATGACTAATCTAAGCAAATTAGTGCAAATTAGAAAATGATATGAAATAGTAGCAAAGATACTCCTAATTTCTAGAATTAACCGCACAAAAGCATAAATGAAGATTAATCTAAGGTAGACCTACCTAATTGCATACTTTAAATGAAATTCATATGGCTAAAACAAATGAAATTGAGAATCAAACCCTAGCCACGGGTTTCAAGCACAGTTGGCTCTGTTAGCCGTAGTTGAGGTGAAAGTGCTCTGAGGTGAAAGTGCTCTTTCTCTTGTAACCAGGGATTGAATCTCGAAATTCCTCTGAGGAATTGATGATCAAGAGTCGCCTCTATGTTTTGGAATGAATTGGCAATGTAGATTCTTCGAATTTGCAGTGGAAGTGGTTCAATTGGGGATGAATGATATCTTCAAACTCTTGAAATCTCCATAGCTTCAAATGCAGCCATGATTCTCCAAATTGGCAGCATGTAGGCACTCCTCAAGGGTTGTAAGTGGCTATCCAATTCGATAGTGCTTCGCTACATTCAATTGAAAACTCTTCTCTCCCCCTCTCCCCAATTTGGAGGGGGGTATTATAGCACTCTCAATTCCTAATCCTAGCTTCCTTGGGAAGCCAAGATCAAGAACTAGAAGGTTGGAGCAGTTAGGAGGAATAATCTGAAAGCTTCCTCACTTGAAACCGCTTGAAATCCATTGTCAAGGCCATTGTAACCTATTTTGACTTGGCTCGGGAGTCCATGACAGTTGTAGAGCTAACCGCGGCTCTTAAGCGCAACTAGAATCCTATCTGTGGGTGTCAACCATGGTTGAGATCTTAGTTGCAAATGCTATCTATGACTAAGTCTAAGTAGGCCAAAATTGCCTAATTTGAATGGTTAAAACCACTACTTTGCCTTGGAATGGTCCAATAGCATTCATATGATTTGCAAGGATGCCCATATAAGTAGTCCCCTACACATGACGCGTTTTAGGTGTCTACAAAACCTTCCTCTAAACTTCATGGAGATTCATCACTTTACATCACCACACTTGTTGGGGATACCCTTATCAAGCGAGTTTTGATTCATAATGGTTCATCCCTCAATTTGTGTACGTATCAATTCTTTCAAAAATTTGGATTAAAAGAGGAAGATTTAACCAAATATGATATCATCATTCAAGATTTCAACAATAAGTCCCAAGAGGCTTGTGGTGTCATATCTCTCCCCTTAAATGTGGGACCAAGAATATTAGATACTTTATTTTATGTGGTACATTGTCCTACATATTTTAATATTCTTCTTGTGCGATCTTGGATCCATGTAATGAAGGTTGTCCCTTCTACTTTTCATCAGTGTCTCAAGTTTGAATTCAAGAATAAAGTTATTACCATTCTGGGAAACCCTCGACCATATAAATTTTGTTCAAATATAGAGTTAGCTCAATTAGATTCTTATTCTTGTACTTCTATTTCTTCAATAATTTCTCCATGTTCCTCATCTCAAATCTCTGAGCATCTTCAAAGTTTAAAATTGAGTGAGGAACATAAAACCCATTCTTTCTCCTTGGATCATTATAATTAGTTTCTTCAAGAACCTCTTCTAGATCTAGCCAAGCTACCACCTTCACCTCGAACTATGGGCTTGCCTCATAAGAAGGGTGATGTTGTACACATTAGCACGTGCACCTTTATCTTCATAAATATGGCTTTCGAATAAAAGATTTATGGTAGCAACTCATCTCTCAATGAGAACTCTTTTTCTCAATGCTATCTCACTAATGATTATCCCCTTCCTAAGCAGATCTTGTTCGGTATGGGATATGCATGTAAAGTATTCGTACCACAATAGAAGGGTATTCAAGAACCCTTGGATATTAAGATTTGGCCTAGGAGATGTGGTATAGGTTTTATACCTAAGAAGAATCAACCTCTACCTTTTGAGGATGATGATCATCTTATGACTTATGCAGAATATATGGAATATCAAAAGTTGTCAATATATGATAATAAAATTGTTAATTTTTCTTTTCCTCCAAAGATAATGTCTTGTAATATGGTTGGTTCTGTTCATTCTAAAAATAACATTTCTTATGTGCGAGAAAATGATGAATATTTGTATGATGTCTTTTATGCTAAAAAGAATGGTGCTATTATAAAATGTTGTGATTATCGTGTCATGGATGTTGAATGAAGAGCCTTAAAAGAGCTTCTCCGTGATTTTGAGGATGTCTTCGATCCAACACCTCATGGCACACCTATTTATTTTGATAAGATGTATGGTGCATTTAGATTTTGCATTGATTTTAACTCTCCATAACAAATATATATATATATACAAAAAAAAATTATCATATAGTTGCATTTTCATTTTTTATTGCATTCACCTACTTGCTCATGTTGCATTATTCCTTTTCATCCTTGCATGATTGCTTGACATCTAACCAAACACCTTGCATGTTTGCCTATCATAAGTGCATGAAGGATTGTTCATGACTGCCTACTCATATATTTTTGGAGATCTTGTGACAATGATATGTGATGATACCTAGTTAGGACATAGTTGTATTACACTTCTCACTAGGACTCTAATACCTAGCAAGATCCCCCCTAGGGATTCTTTCTTTCCTCCTTTTCTTCTTATGATCGCTTCTTCTCCTTTTCTCGATTTCTTCATTATGTTGAATATCTTATTGCACAAAGTCTTTTTCAAATTCCCAATCTGGGATAGCACTTGTATACTATTTTTATACATATTATACCCCACATGGGATACTTATACATCCTAGCAGGTATTGCACTATTCATGATCTTCTATCGGGTCATACTCTCTTTTGACTCGGCAGCTCAACATCCCATTACAGGATAAGCTCCTTGGTCATTTTCAATAGACCTCGGCATACATCCTAGTGAGTAATCACCTCACAACAGTCAATAAGGGAGCACCACCCATAGCAGGTCAAAACTCCACACACACTTTTTTCACATTACTCTAAGTGCTATACCTATAGCGTTTTAAGCTATCTCGTTAATACGATCTATAGTGTCTGGCTACATTGGTTCCTTGCAACCTACACTAGTATTATACTATGGATCGTTTGTTCTTCTCCTTTTTCGATGATTGACCTTTGGACCCCTTTTTCCTCTTCTTCCTCTTTTTGTCTTCTTCTCTCTCTCTTCTTTATTCTATTCTTTCTTTCTCTCTTGTTTTATCTAGTTTGATTTTGTTTCTTCTTCCTCATTCTTTCCTTTTGCATTCCTTCATCTTCATATAGTTTGCATTAGGATAGTTTGCATACATAAAAAGACTTAAAATAAAAACAAAACATATAAAAATATGCATTAAATCATTACACATAGAACGCATAAAATCACAATAATATTCGCAACTATGTATTACTCATGGGAAAAAGAGTTCATCATGTGAGGTTGGTGTACCACAATCCAGACTCGATACACTTAACCTAGGGATGCACACCATAATCAAAAATTGGTGCATCATCTCGATCCCTAGCCTATCCTCTCCTAGCTCTGAGAGCCAACTCCCTCAGGCCCTCCATGAGGTGGAGGCAACCTCGACTGTGACACCAATTGTTGAGATATCGTCGATACCCATGATAGGGATCATGATCTGCTCACTGATTGAAGGGACATAGGAGACTCCATCCTTCACTCTGGAGGGACAACTGCATAGTAAGCTATCTTATAAAATGTGGTCTTCCAAATAGCTATCTCCAACCTATCACCTATCCATCATAGCTCTACCTAAAGGAGCTGCACTACGTCCCCTACTTGGTTGCTTTCAATGATAGCCATCCCCTCAGCCCTAGTCCATTGGCGCTCTTCATCTAGTCGGTATACCTCTCCCTAAATTTGGGTGGCCTCCACTTGTGCTATGTCCCTCTCAACCTGTAGTTGGGCCATTTGTGTCTGTAGAGAAGCTCGTTGTACCCACAACTCCTCTATCCCCTAGCTTTGGCCTCCCACCACTACTGATGTGGATGCCTCCCTAGGGTATCTGACCTATGGCTCCTCTGCTTGTGTAGGGGTATCTCTTGCCCCTCCCTCTCTAGTCTCTGATGTTGGGATGGTGTTCTCTACTACTCGAATTCGGACCTATGTTAGCCTCTATCTCAAAATAGTAGGAGCTTATTGTACCCTCTCTATGGCCCTGCGAGATACCTCTCAAAATACCTATTGCATGCCTAGGTCCATCACCTGGTGCCTCTGTACTAGTATGGGTAGGGATATCCTATGGGGTATGACTCCTTTATACCATCGCCTATACCCTATGGCCACCCCTATGTCATCTACCCCTGTGTCAACATAATGAGGATCATCTACATCCTTCGCACCCCATCTGGTGAGATTTGTCTCACCTCCAACCCTTTTTGGGTCCTGAGTCACCCTCCAGTACCAGTAATCCCCTAGGTTCGAGACTCCTTGTAAGATCCCAAACTACAGAGACTCGATCAAACCTAAATACCTTTGGCTCCCCCCTCTTTGAGCTTAGCTATCTGATCCTCCTCATCCTATCCAGCTCTGTCCTATCCTCCATCCAACCAAGGTGAAGCCTCCATGGTTACCATATGAGCTTCACCTCCTGAAGCTCATTGATCACCCACCTAACTAGTGGCAGGTTTCCTACGTAGGACCTCATGGTCCTCTCTAAGGATCTTGACCATCTGTATGTTGTTGGTCGTCCTGGGTCGGGTAATGGTCTTGGTAGTGCCTTTGGTCTCCACACTATGATGTGTTCCCAGTACCACACTTGAAGCAAAGTCATGTAAACTAGTCCTTTATGTTGCTTTTACATGATGTTGTACAATGTCCTGTATAAGAGGGCCAACACATAAGTGCCCCATGTAAATCAAACCTCCTAATATTGCATGTCTGCTACTACTCCTGCCAATGCCCATGACAAGTATTGTCTGCTAATGTGGCATGTCAAGAGCCCAGCCACAACCCCTGAGATTACAATGGTCAGAGGGTCTGCTCCATAATGGTCAACCAGGTCATCTACTACTATGGTGCTCTCTCACACCTGGTAGATAAAACCTGTTGAGGACTATTGAAGAGTGGCCACCTGCCCTCGTGCTCCATAGAACTCTCTCCCCTTTATGGGGATCCTCAAAATCTGCTACATATCCTCTAGTGTGACAGGTCTCCCCTATCGATAATCAAAAAGTGGAAGACTCCGGATACCACCTCTCTGCTAGGGTGATCAACATCACCCTATCCATCTCTATCCATGGCATCCTTGCCACATGGTCCAACCCCACCACTGCTAACCTATATCTCTACCTGCCCTAGAGCATCTAGCTCTGCCAGAGCCCCTGCTCATGACTCGCGACTCTCGATAATACCTAGCTGCATTCACAAAACAAAATTAAATCAGTTTCATAAATAAAATTAAAATTAAATCCAACATCATTCATTAAATCTAAGCATAAGATGATTACAATTTGAAACTTGCACTTTGGGTCTACTTGTTTTCCTTCTTTTCTTCTCTTTTCTTTCTTTCTTTCTTTTTCTCTTCTTTTCTTTTTTTCCTAGCTTTTGCAAAATCGCATCCTATTTTTGGGGCGCATGACTTCGCTTTCACAAAATCGTGCCACCCATTTTTAGGGTGCAACTTTGCAAAATTGTGCTCAATTTCTTTCGAACGTGATTTTACCGCGCTTTGCCTAGAGCAAAATCACAGTCGGGATACAAAGTTGCACCCAGGTCAGGATGCAAAATGCAATGGATTTCGTGATAAAATTCCAAAAAAACCCTCAAAATCCTCATAAATTCATGAAAAATGAGATCAAATTATGCATGAGGAGAAGAAAAGTGATCCTTACCCACTCTTGTGCCCCGACCTCGCCCCTCGCGATCGTTGCTCGATGAACTGGAAGCACCATCGTATTTTATCTCCCAAAGCTTTGTTTTTTGTCCTCTTTGTGGTGAAAATGAATTAGGGTTTTTACCCCATTTTACCTTTTAAAACCTGCTTTTTTGTTTACCCCTTCACTTTGCTCGGTTGTCGCTTTCTATCTCTCTCTCTTCTTCTATGTCAGTTCTTTTGAGTTTTTATGAAATGTCATTTTTTCATAAAAACTCGAGGGGGCACCCTGACCTATAGAGGCATTAATGTCCCTAATGCCTCGATTTGTGTGCAAAATTAAAAGTGTCTAGAATGACACCATTTTTGCACCATCCCTTTCTTTTAAACTAGTCATCCCATTTTTGCTTGTTGTTGTCTCCTAGTGTGTGTGCCTACATCCTTTCTTTGACGCATTTAGTAGGCCATAAATGCATCAAAGAGGGGGCAAAATGTAGACACATAAAATTGACCCACTTTTAGTGGGAAATATTCCTTGCAACCCCTAAGAGGTCCCCAACCCTTGCCAAGGGCAAGGGAAGACCTCTTTACCCCTCATTTTTATTTTATTTTGTCTTTTAGTAAAATCGCGCTCCATTTTCATGAGGTGCGATTTCGCAAAATCAATATCGCACCTTGTTAGGATGGGGCGTGATTTCATTGTTTTTATTTAGTTTTTAATTTTAATTTTAATTTATTTCCTTTTGGCCTGCTTAGACCCAGGTTTAAACCCTCCAGTGTGTTTTTGTGTCGGTTGTGAGTTTATTTTGCTCGCCCTTTCACCCCGATGATCATATATAAAAGGAAGAGCAATATCACTCTTTTCATATCACGATCACGAACTTACTAATGCTCATGCGATCTTTATTTTCTAACACTCGCTTACTAATTTTATTTTGCTCTACTTTCTGTGTGTTCTGCAAGCTAACCCAAAGTGCAAATATTAGATTTTGATCTCCTATTACGTGGATTGGATTGTTGTTTAACTTGGTGGATGTGTGTTGTGGCTTAGAGGGAAAGAGTGTCAGTTCATATACCTTTCCTTCTTCTATTGCTTTTATGCTCTCCATTTAGGTTTCATTCTCTATGATTTCACATTTGATTTACGTTTTGTGCCTGCACTTTTATTTTTTGTGTCTAAAGTGAAATTGCGCTCAGTTTTTTCGAGGCACGACTTTGTTAACCTTAATTTAGGGTTTTAGCCCATAGAAGCAAAATCGTGCCCCATTCTAACGAAGCGCAACTTCGTTGAAGCGTTATTGTGCCTGCTTTTTGCGAGGTATAATTTTTCCTAAGATCAATTTAGGGGCAATTTTCATTTTTGACAGTTTGGTTAGCTTCATTACTGCATACTGAGCATATTGGCATATTCTATTTTTGTTTTTACTATTTTTGCATATTCATTATATGATTAATTCTCCAAAGGTCAATTTTTGATTTTGTATTGAAAGGTCATCTAAGGGACCTAAGAGACTTGATTGTTGTGCCTTTAAGGACTGTTATACAGTAGCCTAAGCAAGCTCCCTAACGATGATCATCATTTTTTTAGTGTTTTCTTAGATTATCTTACAGGAATAGGTATTTTGATATCATTGGACAAGAAGCATCAAAAGCTAGTATCAAACATCGGTTAAAGCTAAGTGTTCAAATTTATCTTGTTGGTCTACTGATCTAATCTAAATTTAATTCTTAGGCATATGAAAGTGAAGAGCATTTTGTTTGCACCTAGGGATAATTTTGGTGCATTTATTTTGTATTTTTTTGCCTTAAAGGTTTTTTTGAATAAACCCTAGGTTAGTGAGAATTCAAAATAAATAATCATATTAGGCTAGCTCTTATATGCTTACATTCTGTTATCAACTGTTACACTCTATTTTCTGCATTATCATTATTATCATTTATCTTTCTTAGCTTAGAACTAGAAAGAGCAAACTTAGGTGTTTTTCTTAAAACTGAACACATCAAATATTTCTTGCATATCCTGAAGACTTAGAGCAAGTCCTAAAACTGTTCCTGGTGAACCCATCCCCCTAGCATTGAGTGTAGAGAACAACATACCCTCACGGTTCACCCCACAAAGGTTCCATCCTTGCGAATCCAATCTTTGTTGGGAATCGTAAGCGATAGGGCAGTTTTCCCCTCTACATCTTCTCATCTTTGTTTGAATATTTTTGGTTTCTCTTAGATGTGGTGGAACCTTTCCTTTTTGTTGCTTTGGTGTTCCTTTGATTGCTTTGGATGGATGCTTGTTTTGCTCAATGTCGGTCTTGTGTTGTATAAGCTCTTTCATTTGTGTATATTATTGTACATCAATTTTTTTTACTCGACACCCTATTCTTCCTTCTTTACTGGATGCTTTCCTCATATGTTACATGTTTTGGTTTTCCAATTGGTTACCTATGGAGGGTTTCCTAGTTTATGTTTTCCCTATGGTGCTTGTGTTTTGCTTTCACAGGTTTGGTTTGCCCTACATTCATGGAGGGAGTTTTGCTTATGTGGATCATTTTCCTTCTTGTTTGAATTCATTGTACATCATTCCTTTGAAACACTATTTCTTTGTTTGTGGTTTGAAGTTGAGTTGTATTCATGCTCTTTGTCATAGTTGGGCTAATTTTTTGTTATGTTATGCTTCTTTCGCTCTATGTGCTTAACCTGAGGGTTTCGGGTGTTTGAGTGCTTTGTTATAGCTTAGGAGTAGTTGTATGGTTTTGTTTAGGTTGTTGGAGGGTGGTCAATCGCTTTGTTTTTTTCTCTTTTTCTTAATGCTTAGATTTATTTTCTTTTATTGATTAAATATTTATGTTGTAAGTTAGGCCTCATGTAAAAGCATTAAGTGGCAAGACTGGTCATCTATCTGCAAGGGGTTCTTGTAGAGGGTTGGTGCCAACATAGATTAAAGCCTCACTTTGCAAGTTTTGAAAGCTTGTGTTTGGTGTTGTTTGTGATTGAAGTTTGTTTTATTTTTCAATTGAGAATTATATATTTTTATTTTTGTGTTTGAAGAAAAGATAAAGCTAGGAGAGGTAGCTCTCTAAGTTATTTTTATTTAGACAATTATTTTTAGCTATATCTCAAGACTTTTATGAAGTCTCTTTAGATTGATTTTGTAACAACCCAGGTCTTCTCACCTGGTTGTCCAATAATCACAAGTAAAAAAAATTGTAAACAAAGAGAATTTTATTTTGCACCCAACACTTTAATTGGTACATAGGCATGTAAATATCTGTTTCAAGGTGGTTTACTGTTGCAGACGTCCCTTAAACATTTGATATTGGACAAGTCTTGCAAGTATTTTCGTCATGAGAACATGTTCGTCTCCTTCTCTAGAGTTCTATGTTCTCGACAAGGGGTTGTCCTTTCAGATCCCATTTCATCAGAAAGGGTGGATGCATAGCTCCCCACCCATAGCATGTTGTGCTTGGAATATCCCTTCCATTATTTGTGCTTAACACATACCATGGTTTAACATATGAATACCTAGTACTTAATTGAATACCCACCTTCCTGGGATCCAGATAAGGTCCACCACTTCTCTGGTTTAGGAATCAGGTAACTCAGAACTTACTATAAGTGACGAAGTGTTGTCCCATTCCAACACCTGCTAGACCTTTTAGCTTAGGGGTTCAACTAATCTTGAACTAGCCGAATATCTGCTAACAATTCCCCACTTGAGTTCAGATCATGATATACCCTCACGTACCACTTGCAAATCACTCTAGAGGATGTGTCTCATTCCACCCCTCGTCACATGTTCACGGTAATAGGACCTCCCTCACCCTAGGGTGAAATGCCTATCACATGTTCACGATAATAGGACCTCACTCACCCTGGGTTGAAATGCCTGAAAATGACTGATTACGATTCACGATGTTTGCCTTCCTACAAACATCGGATGTTGGGTATTGCTTATTTCAATGTTTATAAGTTTTCTATACCTCATTAAGAAATTGATTTTTAAATTTCTAAATACTTATTCTTATGTATTCTTTTTCTATGGTTTACTATGCATTTTAGTATTTATTTTGCCATAAGGCTAATTTGCTTGAACTATTATAAAGTGGCACACACTTACAAAATCATTATTTACTTTAGAGTACTGTTAAATTATGAGTTAGGGTGTTCCTTAAGTTTAGAGTACTGTTAAATTATGAGTTAGGGTGTTCCTTAAGTCTATAATATTTTCCTATTATGTCTCTATGGTATTTTCTATAAATCTTTAGATGTATAAGTTATTTTGTAATTAGGATTAATTTTTAATGGAAACAAATGGTTAATAACTTTATGTTCTTATTCAATTCTATTTAGCCAAAAGACCTTTCCAATTCTATTTCATAAAATCCATGTACAATTTTTCCCTTGAAAACTATAAGCAAAAGTGACACTATTATACGAACAATTAAAGATATATAATGTCCCACTCTATATATTCCAAATCCCATCTACTATGTCTTTATTTAATTTGATAGAAAGTAATATTAAATACAACTAATTTTCAATTTTTCGAACATAACTTAGTTAAAACATATAATAATCTGAGACTTTTATATATAAATTCTCTACATATATAAAAAGATGTACTTAATTCTTAAAATATTGCTTATAAAAGTAACATACTAAATTAAATAATAAAGTTACTATATTATTTTATATTTATTTATTTATTTTAAAATTAACTATGGTTGCCTTGAAATAAACTAAATAATTCAATTAAGGTTTACTCTAAATATATATAAAAAAAAAACCTATTATCAAAGACAAATAAACAACTATTTTGTTTCATAAAGGAAATACATGTACAAGGTGATTCCTAGATTTCTTCATAATTATATAATTGTGACAATGATCCTATTTAAGAGAAATAATGTGTTCATAATAAAATTTTAATATAACTATCTCGTAGACAATTGAGTTTACATCTAATAGTAAACCTTACCTAATTATTTAAAAATATTCTATTGGAACTTATCAAATTTACATATGCGACAATTACCCAATACGGCATTTTAATAAGATTAAGAATATCTTAAGGCTTTTCGGGTTGGTTAACAATTGTATTTAGACGACGAAAAGGTTATTATTCTAGTATTTTCGGTCGGCAAAAGGTATGTTCTTCTGCTATTCACATAAAATGATTGGCTCAAGCTTTTTAACTCTTTTTACTTAATATCTTGACTAATGCTATTAGGATACGAATGACAATTACATGCTAGAGCCTAGGTGATTACACTGAACCTGATTTGAGCTTTCTTACCTAAAGGTCAAACCACTTTGGTTTATTCTGTGAAAAGGGTAGAATTTCATTTTTTTTTATTCATGCCAAAGACCTTGGCAAAGTTGGGCTCTAATCATATTTATGATCAACCACTTGTACAAAGACCACAGAGACTGTGATAGCAACCTTATTTATAAACCATGATAGCTACTTCTATTTTTATCAATAAATCGTTTTACAAGGCAACGATTGCTATAAGATATGGTTTAAGTTATTTGCGGCTCTAACAAAGGGCGTTTTGATATTTTTATTGATCTAATTGCTATGAGTCAATTTTTTTTTAACTTATCCTATACAAATTAAAGAGAAGCCCTATACCATTCATTAAAGAAAGCACAAATCTCTCTTAATAATTCTTAATTAAACCAAAAAATGATTCGTCAAATTAATACAAAGAATTATTTATTTTAGCTTTCTTCGTACCAAATAGGTACGTGTTCTAATACATTATCTTTTACTTGGCTGTGGGTGGTAAACATATCCACATTAAATTTACCCTCACACGCTATTGACTGATCAATTCAAAATTATTAAAGCTTCATACTTGGTTCTATAACTGTTGAGGACTCACAAGAAACATAATTAGTCCTTCCACCAGCAAATAGAGACGTGTACACTTCGTCAGAATGTAAAATTTATATTATATGGTATTCATAAAACATTAAGGTAAATTTGTGGTTAAAGCTACGCTTAATAAAATCAATTTCCTCAACATATATGTATTACACAACCGATAATTTGACTACTATAGATATTCAGAGATCAACTCAGAACACATTAGGCTCTCTGTCATGCTACTTAGAGCTCCATTTTTCCAGAAAGAGCTCCTAATTTGTTTTTGAAAGCAAAGTGAAATCTGCAGGCGTTATAGCACTGCCCCAGTTTTGGTCTCTTCTGACACTCGATGACTAGCTTCGTCGTCCTCCTGCAGACTTTTGAAGATATTAAGGGAGAGGTAATCGAGCCATAGGCTCATTTTGGGGAATTAGAGCTATCGGGTACCCCATGAATGCAAAGCTATTCTATATGCAACTATAATGCAAGACACTAACTTTTTTTTTTTTAAATCCAACCATTCATATTCCACAAATATAAAATGTAGTATTCATTCATAGACAACATTCAAAGTTGTAGTATATTAAAATTTATCTTTACTTTTAAACAAACTACTCATAAAATATATCATGAAAATCATAACTCCAATAATAATAAATAAAAACATAATTATGGACCAGTGGAACTACATTATGAATTCCAACAGAAACTCATTAAAAGGTTCTGAATATGACCTGTGTTTGTGAAACTACCTTAATCAAATTCACTTCAATGAGCAATCCAACCCTACGGATAGAAAAGAAGAAAGATGATGATATGCCCTCTCTAAGTTTCATTTTTATTTATATATGAAAGAGGTCAAGTTATTCTTAACACCTGTGTGTTTCATGCGATATTCCTGTCTCTTTCCTAGCTAGGTGGCCCATCGAGTGCATGGGTGGTGAATCTTTTTTTCTAATTATTATTATCATGTATATATTTTTATTTTATTTGTATATGTTTTATTATTATTATTTATATTATATTCCACATTAATTATTTTCTTTATAATTAAATTCTAATTTTATTTTTATATATTTTATTTTATTTTATTTTATTATTTTTTTGAATTATTTCATTGCTGGCATTTAAGGGGCTAGTATTTTGAAAAACCATACAAACAACCTAAATATGCCTACATGAATACACCTACATTGACCGCTGGACAGGTGTATTGCTAATAGGGTTTTCACCCTATAACTGCAAATACCCTGCTGCTCATCATATTTCCCCATCTTACCTTTAACCTTTGCCCTTCTTTTGTCATCAGGAGGAGGTGTTCGATTTACTTGTCTGATCTTCCAACAAGATTCACCTATACCTGCATCCACCGATTCATCAGCAGTACCATATTCTTACTGATAAAGCAAATAAACTAATTGGTGCGTTTGGGAGGGATGTTACAGATTTAGTACCTTGTATAGTGGATGATGTATTTGGGTTATTATTTATGATGCTTTGAAGTTCATGTTTTTTTTAGTGTTGTGTTGATGTGAGTCAATATTAAAAAGGGGCATACTTGTTTTGGAAGTTTTAATTAGGTGTCTGTACCTTAAAAAAATGTTGTAGGGAATTTTTTGTTTGTTAAATAAGAAATGTTTTAAAATGATTCCTAAGATCTATGTAGATAAAGGGGTCATTATAAAGAGAAGTATGGGCTTCTCTTGGTTGGACTAGAATATTGTATTTTGTTTGTTAAATGAGAAATCTTTTATAATGATTCCTAAGATCTATGTAGATAAAGGGGTCATTATAAAGATAAGTATGGGCTTCTCTTGGTTGGACTAGAATATTGTATTTTGTTTGTTAAATAAGAAATATTTTATAATGATTCCTGAGATCTATGTAGATAAATGGGCCATTATAAAGAGAAGTATGGGCTTCTCTTGGTTGAATTGGAATACTGTATTTTTTTTGTTAAAATATTTTATAATGATTCTTGAGATCTATGGGATTAAAGGATCATTATAAAGAGAAGTATGGACTTCTCTTATTTGCTATGGTGATGTAACCTTGTTGGTTTGAAGAATGTTTGGTTTTCTTTTATAATTGCTTATGCATGGTTAACTGCATAATAACATAAGGCATGATTTAAGTTGCATTGCATGTAGAGCTATTATGATCCCTAACTAAACTTCATCCTTGATGGGTAGTTTTCCACCAAGAAGTTTGAAGACTTAGTTGATAGAAGATCTTGAATGGTTATTATATGTTCATCAAAATATTATTATTGTAAATAATCAAAGGCTTGTTTTGCTTGAAAGACTTTGTAATATTGTCCCTTGTTTCCAAGGTTAATTGAAGCTATTATTTGGAAATAATATCTACTTTAATATTACTGATTTGGTGTTACTTTAAAAATAGAGCTTTTGGTTTTATAATTGTTTAAGTTAAGCTTTTCAATGTTGTTGTCAAAAATATTATTTTGGAGTTGAACTCCTAGGTAATATTTAGAAGTGGTTGTTATTTTAGGATGTATTATATTATTTATGGGTTATCTTTCTAATGATATTTTGTTGTTGAAAAGCTTTTGGGATATAATTTTTGTTAAGAGCATAGCTTGGATCTATGGTTAAGAGAAAATTATTGTTATGCTTTTCTTTTGAGATGATTAATGCAATATGTGTTTTATGCTTACTACTATGGTTTAGCTTTTAGTTCTTACTTGTTATTCCTATATCCTTAGGAGGGGTAGTTTTTCCTCTTGTAACCTTAGAAACTCAATCCTGGAAGGAGTTGCATGAATGCAATAGCCAGGTAGCTAAGAGTTCTAGAAGGAGTTGCATGAATGCAATAGACAAACTCTCAATGACTCTGGAAGGAGTTGTGTGTATACAATAGCCAAGGTACTTGTGAATAGTTCCACCCTTGATCAAGTAGGATCAATTTTTGGGGGAAACCTATTTGTAAGACAATAGTTATGACGCCTTGATCGTGTAGTATCAAGCAGTCATGTTAGTTATCGTTAAAGTGACAATAATCTTAGTTAACCCATGGAGGTGTGGTAACTAAGCACTAAGGCTTTATGCAGAATAATCTATCTAGGAGAAGCTAGAGTCAAGTTAGGGAATTGGCGTCCTCAATTTTAGTGTTATGGACCTAAAAGGATAATCCCTATGTCATGGTCACATAGTCCTGTACCGAGAAAGGTGTAGGAAATATGGGGGACCACTAATGGTGTCCTTATAAACATGTAGGTTTTGTAAGGTGAACATCAAAAGATATGGGATTTGACCTCTCTTATCCATTGAGTTTCATATGTAGCGACTTGGAAACTCAAATGTGGTGAAGCCTTGTATGCTAAAATAAATTATTAAGGGTGATTTTCTTAAGAGTCTGTATTTGTAAGTTCTCTACAAAAATAAATGGGTTGGTAGTTTTGGGTTGTTATAGTTGGTATCAGAGCTCTAGGTCGTAGGACTAGAAGCTTTCATGGAGTGTGTTTGGGTGAGCCTTGACTTGATGTGCAACTTTGGGTTTCTACACCTTGTGAGAAGGCAAGAGTAACCCTAATGTATGATAGAATTGTTAGTTCATGGAACTAGCAAATGTAAGTGCAATCATGAGAAAACTGTGACTTATTCAACTCCCTTTGTGGATAGGATATGGCACTACTATTGAGGTCCACTAGGAAAGTGGGGTTATTTTATCAAAAGGACATCGAGATAAACTCTCCAAAAGGACCTAGGATTAAGGGGTACTATGATAAAGAAAAGAGTGAGATCACATCTACCCACAAAACTCTTGTAAATATGGAAGGATCCAACAAGGACCTTGGTAAAGGTATGGACCATAGGACACCTCTACTTCAACAACTGCAGAATGAAATTAAGCAGTTGGAATTGACAGTGAGGTCACTACAGTACTAGGCAAGTCAACATCATTTAATACTAGAAATAATTGATGAACAAAGATCTAAAAGTCCTAAGAGAGGCAAAGCAATAAACTATTTTTTCTAGTTAAAGTGTTACACTTATGGGGGTCCTTATTATGCCAAGAAATTTCCTCAAAGATTAGAATCAAGCTACACAACGAAGGAGTCACCACATCAAATTTTTGTTGTAACTGGAAATTAGGCCTTAGATGGCCAAGCCACACCGATGTTGCTAAATGGTAAGTTGGTTACCATAGATGTAAAAATTTTTATTGATAGCAGAGCCACAGATAGTTTTATTTCCACTAGTATTATCGGGGATATGCTAAAAGACCTAGATTTTTGGCACAGGGATGGAAAGTTGAGTATGGTTCTGGGTAAACCTACTCAGTGGATCAATGTCTACCTATAACCGAGATAACTCTTCTTGAAGGGTCTACTATATGGCACTTGTATGTGGCATCTCTTCATGCCTTTGATATTATCTTAGGGATGGATTGGTTGAAGGCACATGGAGCCTTAATCAATTTTCAAGATAGGTGGATGGATTTCATCGATAAAAATAAGAGGAGAATAAGAGTTCAAAGTGGGTGAGGTTATTTCCAACCCCACTTACTCTCAACTATGCAATTAAAGAAAGCTATCAAAAGAGGTAGCTTACTCTACATAGTGAAGATCAATGGTAGAACTGGAGAGAAAGGGGATGAGGAAGTTTTTAAGAAGCATTCAATTCTTCATGAGCTTCATGATGTATTTCCTAAAGATCTTTCGGGTCTACCCCCCTCAAAGGAAATTTTATTTCACTATTGAGCTAATATCGGGAGTTGAACCTATTTCCAGGACACCTTATAGAATGACTCCTATTGAGTTACAGGAGTTGAAAGTCCAACTTCAGGACTTGTTGAAAAAAGGTTTGAGCAGATCAAGTGTATCACCTTGGGGTGCTCTAGTGTAATTTATAAAAAAAAGGATGGTTCCCTGAGACTATGTATAGACTAGAGAATGTTGAATAAGGTAACCATTAAAAACAAGTACCCTCTACCTAGGATAGATGATCTCTTTGATCAGTTAAAGGGTGATATCATATTTTCAAAAATAGATTTAATATTAGGTTATCATCATGTAAGAATTAAAGAATAATATTCTCATAATATGACCTTTAAAACTCGATATGGGCACTACGAATTCACAGTGCTACCATTTGGGTTAATGAATGCACCGACTGCCTTCATGAATTTGATGAATGGTTTGTTTAGAAAGTATTTGAACTAGTTCATCTTGGTATTCTTAGATGACATACTAATCTACTCTTGAACTAAGGAAGAGCATGATCAACATCTCATATTAGTATTGGAAGTGCTAAGGAAGAACCAACTCTTTGGGAAATTATCCAAGTGTGAGTTCTATACTCCACAAGTATAATATTTGGGGCACATCATTTTAGTAGAAGGTATTGTTGTGGATCCTCAAAAAATTGAAGCTATCCTAAATTGGCCTACGCCTACAAATATGATAGAAGTTAGGAGTTTCATGGGGCTCACAGGCTATTATAGGTGTTTCATAAAATATTACTCTAAAATTGCCTACCCGATCACCAACCTTCAAAAAAAGGAAAAGGAATTCAAATGGATAGATAAGTGTGAGGCCACATTTGAGATCCTTGAAAAGTAAGTTAACAATGACATCAATTCTAAAGATTTTGGATCCTCTTGGGAAGTTCACTGTGTGCACTAATGCTTCTCTAGAAGTTTTGGGTGGAGTTTTATCTCAAGAAGAAGCTACAATGGCATACGAGTCTAGAAAACTCAAGAAGCATGAGGTAAACTATGTCACTCATGACTTGGAGTTGGTAGTAGTTGTGCATGCCCTAAAGGTTTGGAGGCACTACTTGTTGGGTAGACTTTTTGAGCTAAGGACAGATGACCAAATCCTGAGGTATATTTTTACCCAACCTTTGTTGAATGCAAGATAAAGAAGATGGGTAGAATTCTTAGTAGAATATGATTTTGGTATTTGATTATATCAAAGGTAAAGAAAATAAGGTGGTATATGCCTTGAGCAGGAGAAGGCACATAACCACCTTAACCCGAAGCCATGTAAGACTTAATGGGTAGGGTCAAGAAAATGCAACTAAAGGACACATATTGCTTGGAAATTCAAAGGAAAGTAAGAGGAAACTCAAAAGAAAGCAAGGGTTTCAATATAAAATATGGACTTTTTATGTTTTAATAATTAGGTAGTTATACCCAAAATCGATGACTTGAGGAGATTGATCTTACAAGAGGCTCATCATTATCCCTATTTAGCTCATCTAAGAGGATCAAAAATGAGAGAAAATATGAAAAATACCTTCTACTAGACTGGGATGAAACAAGATATCATCGAATTCCTAATAAAATGTTTGGAATGCCATAAAGTAAAGGTAGAACATTGCCACCCAACTGGAAAATTGTATCCCCATGAGACGTCGATGTAGAATTGGTAGGTGATCTCTATGGAATTTATTGTGGGACTACCTAAGAATAGGTTCAAACATGATGCCATCCTGGTAGTAGTTGATAAGTTGAACAAGGTCACGCACTTCATACCAAGGAATATCATGGATGATGCACCAATGGTGGCACATAAGTTCACCAAAGAGATTTTTAGATTACACGGGTTTCTAGAGGTAATCATATCTAACAGGGATTCTAGATTCAAGGTCAAAATTTTGGGAAGCTCTTCATCATGCCATGGGAACTAAGTTGAATATCAGCTCTGCATATCATCCCAAAATAGATGGTCAAACAGAGAGGGTGAACCAATTTTTGGAAGACATGTTGCACATGTACTGCATGGACCAGAAGTCTAAATGGGAAGACTTCTTGCATCTTGTGGAGTTTGCTTATAATAATGGTTACCATGCATCATTAGGGATGGCCCTTTTTGAAGCCTTATATGGAAGAAGATGCAGAACCCCTTTATCATGGGATAATCTAAAGGATCAAGTTACGATTGGATCTAATACTATCCAGGAGATGGAAGAGTAGCTCAGAGCAATCCGGATTAGACTTAAAAAAGTGGTCGATCTCCAAAAGAGCTATTCTAATATGAAAAGATCGTCAATGGAATTCTCTATGGGAGATAGAGTGTTCTTAAGGGTTAGACCCATGAAAAGTGCCATCAAGTCAAAAAAATTGGATCCTTGCTATATGGGGACCCTTTGAGATCATTGGGAAAGTTAACCCAATAGCCTATAGCTCGCTCTACTGCCTAACCTATCAAATATCCATGAAACTTTCCACATATATCTACTTAGGAAGTATCTTGCTTATCCTCTTCATGTGTGGAATGTTTCTAAATTGCAAATGATAGGTCCCATGACCATTGAGGTACGGCCAATTAATATTTTGGGGTTTTATTCCAAGGCACTAAATAAATGAACCCTATAATAGTGTAAGGTCTAGTGGGACCAATATTCAGAGAATTGTGCTACATGGGAAAATTTTGATGAGATGAGACAATAATTTCCATTTTTGTTTGAATAAAGTTTTATATACTACTTTTGCAGGAAACATAGAGGACTGTATTTAGTCCAAGGGGAGAAGTATGTAACACCCCTCCTTGGCAAAAATTTTGTGAACCATGAACTATGTATTGATGTGTTTATGTAATGGCATAGTTTCTATTAGCATGATTTATTAATAGAATGATTGCTTCCTTTAAAACATGGAATATGGTACTGTTGATGTATCTGTGGGTGTAGGATTAGGTACCTTCTCCTTGGTGGGGCTATGGGTGAACCACCTACCATGAGGGATACCTAGGGAAATGATGATGATGATTCATTCATCGATAGCTCAGGGTAAACATGGAAAATTTACCTTCATGTAGATGCATATCATTTTGTTGTTTTTCCACATTCGCACCTTTGGGCCAGGATATTGCTTGCAATGAGCCTCCTCAATGAAGTTGGTGATAGCTTAGACTATCATAAAAAGGGCCACCTACTTGGGGATAAAACATTGGTGTAGAATATGGTGGATGTGATGCCTTGTTTAATTAAGTTGCTTTGAGGGCAAGGAAGTTTGTTATGTTAGATTAGCAAACCTTCTTTTTAATATTCTTGTTTTCTTGCTTGGCAACTTAATTGGAAATTATTAAACCAAGAATTGTATGGTTTCTTTTATAAATATTTATATGTAAATATATATTATGTTGTATGTTTATTTTTTTCTTATCGAGCACCAAAGCATTAAGTCACCTTGATGTTATTCATTTTGGTGCATTATGCTCTCTAAGCCACCTTTGGAAGATGGAGGGACTCTTCGGTTTTCCTCAAGAAACCCCCTCGAGTGCATGGAGTGTAATACTCCTTGAGTGCTTAAGGAGATGTGCACCCACATAAGATATGGATCCTCTTTTAAAAATCAAGATAAGGGGGTGTAAAGGGTAATGAACACTTGAAGGAGGAGTGGAGACAATAGCAGAAGGAGGGAACGTGGAGCAACAATCAAAGAAATATTTGGGAGGCAACGAAGCCTATGGTACAGGTGCTCTTCTCTTCTTTGTTTATGTCTTTCTAGTTGCTCTTAGATGTAGAAGAACCTTTTATTTTTGCTACTTTGATGTTCGTTTGATTGATTTGGGTGGATGCTTATTTTGGTCAATGTCGACCTCATGTTGCATAAGCTCTTTCATTCATGTATATCATTATATATTGGTTTTGTTTCCTTGGCACCTTGTTATTCCTTCTTTGTTGGATGCTTTCCTTGTGTGTTGCATGTTTTGGTTTTCTAGTTGGTTACCTGTGGAGGGTTTCCTAGTTTATGTTTTCCCTATGGTGCTTGTGTTTTGCTTTCGTGGGTTTGGTTCACCCTACATCCATGGAGGGAGTTTTTATTACATGGATCCTTTTCCTTCCTATTCATAGTCATTTCATGTCATTCCTCTGAAACCCTATTTATTTATTTGTGGTTTGAATTTGAGTTGTCTTCATGCTCTTCATTGTAGATGTCGTTGAGCTAACTTTTGGTTGTGTTGTGCTTCTTTCACTCTATGTGCTTCACCTGCGGGTTTCGGGTGGTCGAGTGCTTTGTTCTAGCTTGGGAGTGGTTGCATGGTTTTGTTTAGGTTGTTGGAGGGTGGCTGATCACTTTGTTTTTCTCTCTTTATCTTAATGCTTAGATTTATTTTCTTTTATTGGTTAAAGCTTTATGTTGTAA
Source organism: Wollemia nobilis (assembly GCA_028583015.1). Taxonomy (NCBI): domain Eukaryota; kingdom Viridiplantae; phylum Streptophyta; class Pinopsida; order Araucariales; family Araucariaceae; genus Wollemia; species Wollemia nobilis. The sequence continues at coordinate 3,179,965 of JAQPPZ010016862.1, forward strand.
GTTATACCTCTTGTAGTAGCGTTAAGTGGTAAGGTTGGTCTTCTGTCTGCAAGGGGCTCTTGTAGAGGGTTGGTGCCAACATAGATTAAAGCCTCACTTTGCAAGTTTTGGAAGCTTGTGTTTGGTGTTGTTTGTGATTGAAGTTTGTTTTGTTTTTCAAATGAGAACTATATCTTTTTATTTTGTGTTTGAGGAAAAGATAAAGCTAGGAGAGGTAGCTCTTTAAGTTACTTTTATTTAGATGGTTATGTATAGCTATCTCTCAAGATTTTTATGGAGTCTCTTTAGATTGATATAGTACTTTGTATGGTGGATGATGTATTTGGGTTATTATTTATGATGCTTTGAAGTTCATGTTTGTTTAGAGTTGTGTTGATGTGAGTCAATATTAAAAAGGGGCATACTTGTTTTGAAAGTTTTAATTAGGTACCTATACCTTCAAAAAATAATTATTGTAGGGAATTTCTAGTTGTTGAATGAGAAATATTTTATAATGATTCCTGAGATCTATGTAGATAAAGGGGTCATTATAAAGAGAAGTATGGGCTTCTCTTGGTTGGACTGGAATATTGTATTTTGTTTGTTAAATGAGAAATATTTTATAATGATTCCTAAGATCTATGTAGATAAAGGGGTCATTATAAAGAGAAGTATGGGCTTCTCTTGGTTGGACTGAAATATTGTATTTTGGTTGTTAAATGAAAAATCTTTTATAATGATTCCTGAGATCTATGTAGATAAAGGGATCATTATAAAGAGAAGTATGGGCTTCTCTTGGTTGGATTGGAATACTATTTTTTTTTTGTTGAATGAGAAATATTTTATAATGATTCTTAAGATCTATGTGGATTAAGGGATCATTATAAAGATAATTATGAGCTTCTCTTGTTTGCTATGGTGATGTAACCTTGTTGGTTTGAAGAATATTTGGTTTCCTTTTATAATTGCTTATGTGCATGGTTGACTGCATAATAGCATAAGGCATGATTTAAGTTGCATTGCATCTAGAGTTGTTTTGATCCCTAAGTAAACTTCACCCTTGGTGGGTGGTTTTCCATCGAGAAGCTTGCGGACTTAGTTGATAGAAGATCTTGATTGGTGATTGGAAGTTCATCAAAATGTTATTGTTGTAAATAAGCAAAGGCTTGTTTTGCTTGAAAGACTTTGTAATCTTGACTCTTGTTTCCAAGGTTAACTGATGCTATTATTTGAAAATAAGATCTACTTTAATCTCACTAATTTGGTGTTGCTTTAAAAATGGAGCTTTGGGTTTTATAATTGTTTAAGTTAAGCTTTTCAATGTTGATGTCAAAAATATTAATTCGGAGTTGAACTCCTGGGTAATATTTAGAGGTGGTTGTTATTTCAGGATGCATTATATTCTTTCTAGGTTATCTTGCTAACACTATTTTGTTGTTGGAAAGCTTTTGGGATATAAGTTTTGTTAAGAGCATAGCTTGGATTTATGGTTAAGAGGAAATTATTGTTATGCTTTTCTCTTGAGATGATTAATGCAATATGTGTTTTATGCTTAATACTATGGTTTAGATTTTGGTGCTTACTTGTTATTCCTCTATCCTTGGGAGGGGTAGTTTTTCCTCTTGTAACCTTAGAAACCCAATCCTGGAAGGAGTTGCGTGAATGCAATAGCCAGGTAGCTAAGAGTTCTAGAAGGAGTTGCATGAATGCAATATCTAGACCCTAAATGACTCTAGAAGGAGTTGTGTGTATACAATAGCCAGGGTACTTGTGAATAGTTCCACTCTTAATCGAGTAGGATCAAGTGTGTGGAGAAAACCTATTTGTAAGACAATAGTGATGACACCTTGATCGCGTAGGATCAAGCAATCATGTTAGTTGTCATCGAAGTGGCAATAACCTTAGTTAGCCCATGGAGGTATGGTAACTAAGCACCAAGGCTCTACATTGAATAATCTATCTAGGAGAAGCTAGAGTCAGGTTAGGGAATTGGTGTCCTCCCTTTTAGTGTTATGGGCCTAAAAGTATAATCCCTATGTCGTGGTCACATGGTCCTATACCGAGAAGGGTGTAGGAAAGGTGGGGGGACCACTAATGACATCCTTCTAAACATGTAGGTTTGGTAAGGTGAACCCCAGAAGTCACAGGAGTTGGCCTCTCCTGTCCATTGAGTGTCGTCTGTAGTGACTTGGAAACTCAAATGTGGTGAAGCCTTGTATGCTGAAAAGAATTATTAAGGGTGATTTCCTTAAGAGTCTATATTTGTAAGTGCTCTACAAAAAAATGGGTTGGTAGTTTTGGGTTGTTATAGTTATAACGAATGAAGATAATAGGAAATTTATGGAGCCTATTACTCTAGAATAAGTTCATTTAGCTCTTTTCTATTTTAATAAGGATAAATCCCTAGGTCCATATGGGCTCTCTGCAACTTTTTACCAACATAATTTGGATATAGTGAAGGATTATTTATTGGTGGTAGTGGAAAATTCTAGGGTAAAACAATACATACCTTATAAAATAAATACAACATATCTTACCATAATTTCAAAAAAGAAGGATGCTAAATTGTTTGATTCCTTTAGACCCATAAGCCTATGTAATATGGCATATAAGATTATCTTCAAAGTGATGGTGAATCAATTAAGGCCATTGTTAGAAAAAATTATTTTAGAAGAGAAATGAGGATTTATGAAAGGGAGACAAATTTTGGATGGGATCATAGTATCTCATGAAGTTATACATTCAACAACTTCAAGAAAAGAGAAAGCAATGATCTTAAAACTTGATATGAGTAAATCCTATGATAGGGTTAAATGGGATTTTTTTTTGTAATTTTAGAAAAGTTTGGATTTAGGAAGAAATGGGTTAGATGGATTAAATCTTGTCTCTCTACTATTTTTTATTCATTTTTGGTCAATGGGTTAGTAACAAAAAAATTAAAAAGCCAAGAGAGGCCTTAAACAAGGAGATCTTCTATCTCCTTATTTGTTTGTTATCATGGTAGAGGTTTTGAGTAGGAACTTAAATAAAGCTTACAAATATGGGCTTATAAGTGGACTTAAGGTTAGTAATAACATCGACAATTTCACCCATCAATAGTTTGTATATGATACAACCCTTTTTGGAAGGGTAAGGATAAATGAGGCCAAAGCTTTGAATAAATTTTTAAAGGAATACGAAAGAGCATTAGGGCAAAATGTTAATAGGATAAAATCTAAAATTTACTTCCTTAACACTCTAGCTAATATCAAAGCAAGAATTTACAGGTTACTTCAAATGGAGAAGGTAAATTTTCCAACAACATATCTAGGGATGCTTTTATTTGAGGGGAGAATGAGGATAGAATTATGGAATCCAATTATTAGTAAAGTTCAAAATAAACTACCAACTTGGAAAGGTAGATGGTTATCATTAGCAAGAAGAGTGCAGTTAATTAAGTTAGTCTTATAGGCCATTCCAAAATATTATATGTCATTGTATACTATGCCAAAATTAGTTGAAAAACATTTAATCTATATTATGCGATCTTTTTTATGGTCAGGTTTACATGAAAAAAGTGAATTTCCTTTGGTGAAATGGATCGAGGTGTATGATGATAAAACTAGGGGAGGTCTTGGTTTAAGACTTATTATAGATGTAAACTTAGCTCTTAGGGGAAAAGTAATATGGATATTGTACAAGGAGAGTCAAATACAATGGGCAATAATTCTTTTAAGTAAGTATGTTGAGCCCAATGACCCAAGTTTAATATTTACTGCATTCTCTCTATCAAATGGTTTTGCTCTTTGGAATGTTTTAAAAAAATCTATTGATCTAGTGATTAAAGGTTTAATATGGGTGGTGGGAACTGGAGAAAAAATATATATTTTGATGGATACTTGGTGTGATAAAAAACCACTTAATTTAGATCCAATTTTGAAACCTTAGATGAGATTACTTCAAGATAAATATGGTGATAGAGTTTCAAACATTTTGTACAAGGACCAGGAAGGAAGATACAAATGGAAAGAAGATTTTTTTACAAGTATACAAGACATTGATGCTAGGAGGAAATTGAGTAGAATGATAACAACTATGATTATTCCAAGGGGATCCAAGAAAATTTTGATTTTGGAGTTGAATAGATAAGGAGAATACACAAAAAGAAGTGGATATAATGTAAAGCACCAAAAAAATACTAATATCACTAGAATATGGAGAGATATTTGGGATATCCCAAGCACTCCTAAAGTTAAAATGTTTGTCTAGTAGGTCATAGAATAATTTTATCCCAATATAACCTTATGAAAAGGGGTTTTCATAGCCCCTCTCAATATGTTCTTTGTAAAAAGGATGAGGCGAGTATAGACCATCTCTTGGGACATTGCTCAATAGTTTGGAAACTATGGAAGTGAATTCTTATTATGTTTGGTAATGCATGGTGATGAATATTAGAATTGAAAAATGGTTAAAGCAATGGTAGAGCACTTATACAAGTGAGGCTTTACAGACAATATGAGATATATCAAAATATACAATACTTTGGATTGTATGGCTAGAAAGGAATAGAAGAATATTTAAAAGAAAGGAAAGTAGTTTAGAGGTAATGAAAAGAAAGATATGTTTAGCCATAGAGGAGTCTAAACCAACCCTATCAACTTACCTAGTCCCTAATCTGGAAGCAAAGAGCCTTGATAGATGGAGTCAAGTCATTAAATGGAATTATGATGTTGAATACAACAAAAATAAGGCTGAAGAACACAAGATTATATTGAGATGGGGGCTGACAAATATAAGATAAAACTTTTATCTTTTCTTTGCAAAACAATAACCTCAAATAATATCAATGCAATAATAAAACAATGCACAAATCAGTATACACATAAGAGATAAATATTTTACTGGGAACACCCTCTCAGGAGAAAACCACGACAAAATATTGCTTATATATTTCTTCAAAAAATTTCATGGGCACCAACCCACAGGAGACACCAATCCCCTATACAATTTTGTGGACACCAATCCACATGAGACACCAATCCCCTATACAAGTTTATGGACACCAATCCACAGGAGATACCAATCCCCTATACAAGTTCATGGACACCAATCCTTATACAAGTTCGTAGATACCAATCCATAGGAGACAACAATCCCCTTGCTCAAGTTCATGGACACCAATCCATAGGAGACACCAATACCCTTGATCAAGTTCATGGACACCAATCCATAGGAGATACCAATCCACTTGCTCAAGTTCATGGACACCAATCCATAGGAGATACCTATCCCCTTGCTCAAGTTCGTGGACACCAATCCACAAGATACATCAATTACCTTGATCAATTTCATGGATACCAATCCATAGGAGACATCAATCCCCTTGCTCAAGTTTGTGGACACCAATACACAAGAGACACCAATCCCCTTGCTCAAGTTTATGGACACCAATCCACAGGAGACACCAATTCCTTTCTGATCAAGTTTGTGGACACCAATCCATAGGAGACACCAATCCCCTCGCTCAAGTTCATGGACACCAATCCATAGGAGACACAAATCCCCTCGCTCAAGTTCATGGACACCAATCCATAGGAGACACCAATATCCTTCTACTCAATTTCATGGACACCAATATATAGGAGATACCAATTTCCTTATGCTCAAGTCTTCTCCAAAACCTACTCACCAAACCTGATCAAATATGCTCCAAAACATGCTCACAAAACTTGCTCAAATATACTCCAAAACTTGCTCACAAAACTTGCTCAAGTCTGCTTCAAAACCTACTCACAAACACTACTCAAATATGCTCCAAAACCTACTCAAGTATGCTCCAAAATATGCTCACAAATACTACTCAAATCTTCTCCAAAACTTGCTCATAAATACTGCTCAAATATGCTCCAGAACTTGCTTGATAATGGCATCAAGTTCTTTACCTTTTCTTGAGTTTTATTTCTTCAACTAAACAAAATTTAGACATATTCTACCCAGAATTATTTTATCTTCATGAACATATGGAGAATGATATGCAATAATGTAGTAAGCTTCAAATGGCCAATATGTTCTTCACATTCATTAAGTCTGTTTTCACATATCTCACATTTATTACATTTTAAAGGTAGCTCAAGTATAGCTTAGATAACTTACTTGTGTATTGACTTGGAGATGCTAATACCTTTCTCTTCTTCCACTATCATGTGCACCTTTTATTCTTCTTGAAATGGTTGAATTATCCTTCCTTGTTAATTGAATGCTTGGGTGAATATGTGCACTTAATCCTCTTACTCTATTCCTTGAAGCCTTGACTTGTTTCAAATTTGTGCCCTCCAAATTTGCCTCAATAATGATGATCTTTCTTTTGCATGTGCTCTTTCAAATATGGTCAATAACTTTCTTTTTCCCTTCTTGATTTAAATATCAAATCAACCACTTTAAACCCTTATTACTTATTTTAAAAACATACACAATAAAACTTAAAAGTAACTCCTTATATCTCCCTTTTAAAACTTACAAAATAAAGCTTTAAAAACACAACATTACACCTTATATGTCCATTTTATCAAATTTGCAGAATGAAACTTTATAATAACAATATGACCCTTATATCTCCCTTTTATTAATTTGCAAAAATAAAAAACTTTACCCTTACCTTGCACAGCTGCAAATGAGATTTGATTTTCTAACCTCTAGAAGTGCAGCGCCCTAACATGGGATCATGACCAACTGAGCTAGCACAACAAATGAAACCAAAAGGTACAACAAAATATTTAACTCCTTCATTGCGCTATCTCAAATGCTTCAGCAAAATGGGTGTCGAAGAGATTCGACCCTCTAACCTTCTGCACTGCAGTGCCCTAGCTCAAGCTAGGCAACCGATTGGGCTAACCCAATGGATGAAACCAAAGGTGCACCATAAACTATATAGCTCCTTCTTCATGCTATTTTGAACAACAAAACATAACAAAATAGGCATCAAGGGGATTTGACCTTTAGACCTTCTACACCATAGCACTTCAACGCGAGCTAGGCTACTGAATGGTCTAACCACTCAGTTGAGATAGAAGTGGCATGAATAAATATTTAAAGTCTTCTTTCGATCACTGCTACGCCATCAAACTTGCACTCCTCTCCTCCCTTGTCTTCTACCTATTGCTCACTCTCCACACGAAGGATATATTCGAATTTCATACCATAGCCAAAGTGAATTAATGGCCTTATATTAATATGCTTTTTGTCATTCGCACCCAAGGAGGTCAACCCATTATTTTAATATTTGAATTTTCAAACTCTCTTTTGTATGGTGCACTCAAGGAGGTCAGCCCATGCAGATTTAATTTTTTTAACCTTTTATATATTTAAATATTTTGATTTAAATATAAACCTTCCACTTTAATATTTAAATATTTCATTTAAATATTAAAGCATATGAAATCACCTTTGAAGATATCTCTGCCTTTATTATCAACGACAACTCAACATTTCATCCTTGAAGATATTTTTTCCTTTGACATCAATGACAACTCAATATTTCTAACAAAGGCAAATAATATGAAGTGGAAACCACCAGATATGGAGTTGGTTAAATTGAATTTTGATGGAAATCTAAGAACAACATGAGGAATAATTAGAAATACTAGAGGAGAGATTTTGTCTCATTACGGTTTCAATAGTGGATTTAAGACAAATAATGAAGTTGAAGCTTGGGCAGCTTTAGAAGGGATATGTAAACAAATGAAATGGAACAGAGCATGGATAGAAGGTGATTCTCTCATAGTAATAAATGCAATTTTAAGGAAAGAAAAGGCTCCATGGAACATACAAAAGATAATTGTGGAAATTCAAGATCTTGCTAAAGAGTTTGAAGAAATCAAGTTTACACATACATTAAGGGAAGAAAACAAATGTGCATATAGGCTAGCCAATAAAGGGGTTTTGATTGAGAATTATGAAGTTAAATTCTCCTTTCCATGGTTAGGGGAAGTAGTAAGTTTAGCTGAAGCTGACAAGAAAATGTTGACTGCCTAAATCAAATAATGATTAATATTTACTTTAATGTTTTCCATTGGTAGTATTTGCTTTATTTTATAATATTAATGTGTTTTCATATAAACTATTTATTATAAATTTTGTGGTTGCACTTATGTTTCATGAAGGAAACTAGCAATCTAGATTTGGTAAAGCGGACTATGATAGTGCCATGTTTTGGAAATATTACTCTACTAATATACAATGCATAGATAATAGAGGTGAAGTTTTGATATTGTGAAGGCTGCTATAGAAAATTGTCAAGAAGGATGCTAAATTCTAGAATATTTGTATTCATATATAAAATTGAAAATATCCAAAAAATGAAAATCAAGAATTCAGACATTTTATGTAAAATGATATAGGTTTCTAGCTATAACATCTCAATTGAGATGAGAAGTGTATCTATTTGTAAACTCTCAAGCTCTAAAGAAGAGAGTTGTAATTTTTCAAGGGTGGGAGACTCGAGTACAACCCCTTATTATCCAGCAAAAAAAAAGTAGAAGACCTTTTATCTTCCTAATAATTTTTCTAATAATCTCCTTTCCTTCTTTAAAGAAATATTTTATGATCTTTCAAAATTCACTTTGGAGAGGATAAATTTTGTACCTTATGATAAATAGCCTTCAAATAATTTGTCTTTAATCAGTCTTCAATATATTTTTTTGTGCCTCTGCTTTAAACATGTTCTTTCAACAATATGTATTTTTCTCAAATCAAATAAGCCTTTGAATAATTTTTCCTTCTTCAAAAAATGATAAATCAATAATTATTTTCAATTCACTTTTGAATAATAATTTCCTCTTTCAATATTAATTTTGGAATTCTACTTTAATAATTAATAAACTTCTTTTAATAATTTGACACTTTCATAAAATGAATTTTCTTTGTAGTAGAAATCCTTGTCTCCCTAATGATTAATTTACTATAGTCTAAAAAATATTTAACTATAGAACTTTATCACATAAATCATCTGCTTCTTCAACAATCTCCTTTTTGTTTTTTTCAATTGGTTATATGGGATTGAAACAGGTCCCACTCGTATTACATCATCACCATATAGTAGTATTACAACAAGGCTTGGATATTATCCTTGTATCACTTGGCAAGATTTGAACCTAGGTCTCCTCCATAAATGTTGAGAAATCTAACCGATTGAGCTAATTCTATTTGATAAAATTTTGAGTTAAAAACACAGGTTTTTATGAGAGGCTTCAGTCCCCTAGTACCAGGGTTTGAACTTGGATTGGATGAAAATCCAAAGACATGTCACTATGATATCCCTCACGAGACTAATCTCCTTTTTTATTTTAATTAAATATTCTTCTTAAATTAATAAGATTTATATTTTTCATTCAAATCAATTTTGTAATCTTTGAATAATTCTTCTTTTCTTTAATAATTTATAATTTCCTCTCTTTTCAATTTAATTTCTTTCAAATAATCTTTTTTCAACTTTGATATTTTTCTTTAATTCAATTTTTCCTCTATTTGGAAAAATTTATTTTAATATATTCTTCTCTTATTTTTCTTCTTTTCATTTCAAATTCAATATCTTTTCTAAATTTATTTCCTTTTCAATATCTTAAAATTTTCTCTCAATCTTAATAAATTTCCTTTATACTTTTCACTTTCCACTTTCGATTTCTTCTTCCTAGTATCACTTTAATTATTTCCTTTTTAATAAATCTCTTTCTTCTCCTTATAAATGTGCTTCTTTAATAAATTAAATATTATGTTTTTCTTTTAATAAACCATTCGTTATCTTTTTGATGAAATTTTTTTAGGCTATTAATGTGTATACCTTTGATGGTGCTTTCCCTCCAATTTTTTAACTTTGGCATCAATTCTTCTTGTGTGTCTAGGATTTAATTTTCCTAGATTCCCTACAACATGACTTCTCCTTGGTATCATGCCTTCCACATTTATGTTACCCCTCCTCCATGCTAATTTCTCCTACAACGTTACATTATTGCTTGCTCCTTTGCTCTTATTAGCTTTTCTTCTACAACCTCAGCTCATCTACTTCCCATTTTTGGCCTACACACCTACTCTAGCTACTTTGGTCTTGTTTCACCTATACATTCTTCTTTGAATGTCTTCCTTCAATGTCTATGCATTTGTATCCTTCTATGTTTGTGCATTGAATATCTCCTTTCATGTTTGTGCATTCGAATATCCTCTTTAAATGTATTTTCTTCCTTGGATGTCACTTTCTTCAAGCCTAATTTCAATAGTGGCCTTTCACAAATGCTTCTTTCATGAGATACTCGGTGTGTATCTTCTCAAATATTGATTTCTTCACAATAGTGGCTTCTCACAATAATGGTTTCTCTCATAATAGTTCTCTCGCAATAATAACTCGTCTCAATTAAGCTATTTTATCACATGATCTCAAGATAAAATTCTCATATGCATTCAACAATAACAATGATAATAACTCACTAAAAATATTATTGATAAATATATCTACTTAAGCACCACAAAAAAAATGTATTGCAGAGATTATTCGATCCACCATTACAATGCTTTGTCTTCAATATATACACATTGGATATGTGACTCCTCACATTCACAAGACTCTTGACCTTTATGCTTTCAACAAAAAATTCATCTCCTCAATCACCCAAGAGATATTACTCTTCATATTTCTCATAAGAGAAATATATTTTATTGACTCCACATAATAACAAACCTCTAATTATTACTAAAAGATAAACTCTAAAAGACTCATATTTACAAGACTCTTTTCACACCTCATATTTACAAACTATGTACAAAATATTTATAAGTACCAAAAAATAAAATCCAAAAATATAAGGTTCAATTTCCCAAGGGAAATTTTAAGGTTCCAAAGAAATCAAACACTTGCAAGTATTGTAAAAGGGAAGGACACTCCATCAAAAATTGCATTACAAGGTTGAAGAAGATTGAGACAAAATTCTAGAGGGATAGGAAAAGCTTTCTGAAGATGAATATGGTAAAGCAAAGGCCCACTATAGCATCCATTATAGAGGGAGGTGTTACCTTTAATGTCTTTTGTCCTTTGGCCCTTAGTTTATATTATGAGGGGGTGTTGAATTATGTGTAATTTGATCTTGTTAGGCCAAGGCCAAAAGTGTGGAGTGCTTATGAGCACTACTAATTTAGCCTATGAGCATGTGTATATGTAAGCCTATGAGAATTCATCACTTATGTATGCCTACGCATATGTTCATGTAAGCCTAAAGGAACCATTCATGTTTCATGCTTAGTAATATTGGTTGATCTACTTTTATGAATATCTTTGCTTAAAATGTGTAAATTATTATTGTTTTATTGTAAGTTAACCTCAAATTCAAGTCAATGTTGGCTTGAATTTAACTACTCATTAGGGTTGTATATCACTATGAATACCCCTCAATGGGTGATCATTTTCAATATACGTGTGAGTAAAATATGATAAATAGGGGTGCCCATGGGCACCCACCTTCCATTCCTTCTTGTCGTCTCTCTATCTAATTTCATTTATTGTTGATATATTCAAATTACTCTTGCATATTTTTTGAATTTAATTGTGGTGAAAGTATATTTTGAAATATTTCTAAAAATCATTGTGAATTCAAATATGGTATCAAATTGAAGAAAAAGCTACATCACTCAGAAGTAGAAAATATTTTCTCAAGGTATCAAGGGTATTTCTCCTTTTTACTTGCATTCAATTTTTTTATTATTTTAAATTTGAAAATTCTAAAATAGTGCACCAAGCCCTTTTCCCTCCAAATCTCCCCTAACCATAAATTTTTTATACGTATAGTACATCCACTCACATGCTTGAATTTCTCTTATTTGTGCTTGTTGTCTTATCCTCCTTTGTGTAGACCTTCATTTGCACTTGGAAGAGGGACAAAATGATATGTTACCTCTTTTGTCTCCTTGACATCATGGTTTTGATGCCTACATTTGCATATTTTCATCATTTTATTTTTATTTTTCCTACCTCCTCTATCTCATGATCCACTCTTCCCCACATCTAAGAGAGCAGTGTGGTGGTTGGACATTTTGTTGATAAGCCTTTAATTATTCTTGTCATTCTCTAATCATCATAACTATTGGACAGGGTGTGGACCAAGTGGTTGGGACTATTGTATCTCATGTGGAGTGATATAGCAAGGTCAGTCCTGAGAGCATGAGGATTAGCTTAGTCAAGGACCTTTGATATTTTGATAAAGGTTGGATCCTTTATAGGATGTGATATCGTGCACATGGTTCCTAATCTAGTAGCTTGGGTGGAAAGTGTTAGAGAAATAAAAAAAAAGACAAAATAAAGGAAAAACCTAAGCTAATAAAAGGTAATGCAACAAAGATCAAATAATATCCCCCTTCACAGTAGCTCTAACCATAATGTGCCAGCATGAATACTTCCTCTCCTCGACATATATAGATAAAATTTGAAATGCAAGCATACACACATAAAGGAGACATGTTACGGCTCGAGAACCAAATAAATTGGAACCAAATATATGTATAGGCCTCCAAAATATAGATATGCAAGCAAAATATTACAAATATTATGCCAAAAGTAGGGGTTTAGGTGGCCCACAAGACCACCGAGAGATACACACACTATTATACAAAGGAAAATGAAGGAAAGTTATACAACTCGTTCATGCTTTACAAATCTAAAACTATTATTATTTATAGATTATAAGGAGGATTTCCCTTCAAAACTGTGCAAATATTTCAAGATGCATGCTCCCCTAAGCGATTGGTCACATATTCATTTGAGATATTGGTTTCTTTATGATTTTTGGATTTTGAGCCTTTGGATGATGCACCGCTACCATATATTACTTTTGGGGATCCACAAAGTCTAGATGTATAAAATATTTGTAATCAAGGTTCTAGATTTAGGGAAGGTAGTTCCTATGCTGTTAATTTTAATGTGTCAACCACCTCTTTGTACCTATATGGTTTAAAGTTGTGAAAGTAGGTGAGCTTTGAAGCCCTTCTCTCATTATGATTTTAATTGATATCTTTGAGAGTCGTGCCTTGATGTCATAGATTTTCCTCAAACCATATGGCTAATATTTCATTTCTTTATTGTCAATATTTTAGTTGTTCTAACTATCAAGGCTTTTAAATTGTTCATCCTTTAAACTTTTTGATCTTTTCCTTTTGTTAGAACTTTTAAAACTTTTAAATTTTGAATATTTTGTTCTTTGTACACTTTTGAGACTCTTATCTTCTAGTTCCCCATTTGTTTACCATTAAAAATTGTCTCATTGGAGCTTTATAAGGCATCATCAATATTTTTTCAAAATTCTCATTATTTGAGAAATCCTGCCCTTTTCAAAGCCTCTGCTCGTATGTGTCTGTTGCTAAATATCCCATTGATTTTTCTCACGAAGTTTTGCCACAATATTTTTCTTGTGTGTGTGCGATGAAAGCTTACTATGTGTTCTTTTTTTGATACTATTCAAAGGGACCTTCATATGGTATGGCCTACTTGACAAGCTTACCGACCCTATTCTTACAAACATTGTCATTGTTCTCCTCCTTAATGGTTCTTGGGTTTTGTTTCATGGGCATATTTTTGCTATCATATTTTAGCAATCATTCCAAAACCCAATTACCAAAAGAGGGTGATTCTTCTCATGATTCCACCCCTTAGGATAAGAGGTGGGTTTGTATCCACTAAGAAAATAGAAATTTTTGCTAGCAATGAAGCCTTATTAGTTACCATAAAAAATGTTGGACATTTTAAGCTCATTTATTTTTCATTGATGTCAATATGAAAATTTGTCATTGATGTCAAGGTGAACACATGAAGTTGTCATTAACACAATGGAGAACATCATTACTGTCACCAGGAACAATGCGAAGAGTTGAAGAAAATTAGGATATAAAGGCTTCCTTAAACATTATGATGGCAGAATTAAGGTTTTTATTAAAACCATGGTGGTAGAATAATTTACATCAAACCCATGGAGTACAAATAAAGGTTTAAATTTTATCTCAATAAGGCATTAATTTTTATTAAAGTCAAAGGTTTATAAAATAACCCAGGTGTTGTAGGTGAGTTGGAGAGGAGAGGGCAATCCTCCAAGGGAGGTCCCAGGTTCAAATCTCCACCCTACCAAAAAGTTGAATTGGGTATCCAAAATCCAATTGATAATGTTGGTGCGAGCAAGGTCGGGTGCGACTCCCAGGTGACTTTGACGGTGTAGAACCCCCTGTTCGTGGTCTCTCAGACCAAGGCAGCCCCGCAAGGGGTTTTTCATTGAAAAAAAAAAACAAAGGTTTATAAAATAATTTATAAAATTTAAATTCTTTTAGAATTTAAATAATTTATAAATTATAAAGGTCTTAAGAAGGCGCCGACATCATCAATTTAATGGAGCACCAACGTCCATGACAAAAGGTAAAATTCATATATAAAAGGAATTCCAAAGGGGCATTAAACTTACCTTCATCGATTAAATTTCATGCGACCAAGTGAGAGAACAATTCGTGCAATCATTGAGGAAGAAGACAAATCTGAGTTATCTTTTAGCGCCAGGGAAAAGATGAAAAAGGGAGGGCTTAAGCCTCACTCCCATTGGATGTGGTGGTCCATTGGTAGCACACATTTTACGAGGGCGTTGGGAGTGGAAGTATCCACAATCGATTCGTGTGGAGGTTGTTTGCGTGTTGGTCTTGAGCATTGTGGACAAAAACGTTTTGAATGCGCTCATTTTGAGTGCCAAGGTTGGAAGAAAGAGCACGAGGTGCTCTTTGGGTTCCAAGCGTACATCTAGTGTACGCGATGTCTAGCCCGTGGCTAAGGCGCACGAGGATGCAGCGATTGGGGTTCGAATCTCATAAGTGGCAAAGGTAATTTTTGTTATATAAATTTTTATTTGCCTAAAGTCTTTCCTAAGGTAAAAGGGAGTTATAAGGGTAGAATGAAAAGTTATTTGTTTGGGAATTAATTTATGTTATAGGAGTTATAAGGAAAGTGGATTTGATTTTTGCTAAAATTTTTCTTTCTATTAAAATTTAATTAAATAAGTTTTTGATTTAAATTTTTGTGGATGTTAAATTTATTTTAATTGGGAAATTATAAGGTGTTATTTGGAAAATATTTTATGTATGTTGATGGTTGTTTTGAAAGGTGGAGTGATAAGGTGTAATTGAGTTTTTGCATTAAATTGTGAGAAATATTTATCTTCTAACCTCTTTGAGTTTGGCAAAGAAGTTGTTTTGATTGTGGCAGATTTATGAGATCCTTTAATCATCAAGAAAAAGGTATGAGCACATTCTTCCATATTTAAGTTGATTGATTGGTTTTCTGGAAAATAAGTTTGGAGTGAAAAGGACTTGATTAGGGTTTCCTATTGAGTGTGTTGAGTTAATGCTTCAAGGTATTCTGGAATAAAGAGTTAGTTGTTAAAACCTTATTTTATAAGCATTGTTGTTGAAGCCATTGATTGAGTGAAGAACTTGAACTAGGGTTTGAGTATCATTGTTATGTGAGAGTTGTTTTATAAGCATTGTTGTTGAAGTGAGTTGTTGAGCAAAGAACTTGAACTAGGGTTTGAAAAGAACATGAGTATCATTGTTATGTGATATTTTTTGTTGAAGCCATTGATTGAGTGAAAAACTTGAACTAGGGTTTGAGTATCATTGTTATGTGACAGTTGTTTTATAAGCATTGTTGTTGAAGTGAGTTGTTGAGAAAAGAAATTGAACTAGGGTTTGAAAAGAACACGAGTATCATTGTTATGTGAGATTTGTTGTTGAGCATTATTGGAAACATTTTGAGTGAGTGAACATATGCTTGGACTAGGGTTTGTGAGCAAGGATTATTTTATTGAGTGATTGGTTGAGTATAGTTGGTTGAGCCTAGTCAAGTGGATGTGTGAAGTGATAGTTCAAGTTACATAAAATAAACTATTCTATATTCTGAATGGAGTTGAGAAAGTGATTGAGCATTGAGTTGAATTTGAAGCATATCGAGTCTCTAACAATTCTCCTTATGTTTCTAAGAGAGTGATTGAAAGTAATTGAACAGATTTGAGGTAAGTCTTTGAGGAGACATGTGGACTGATTTTGTGTGAGCTTTTATGAAATATTACAATACAAATTTGGATAAGTTCTTGAGAGGACTTATTGAGTAGATTTGGACAAGTTCTAGAGAGGACTTGTAGAGCAGATTTAGACAAGTTCTAGAGAGGACTTGTAGAGCATATTTAAGAAAGTTCTAGAGAGGACTTATAGAGCATATTTGAGCAAGTTATGTGTGGACTTGTTGAGAAAATTGGACAAGTGGACTTGTTGAGCAAATTGGACAAGTGGACTTGTTGAGCAAATTTGAGCAAGTTCTGTGTGGACTTGTTGAGCAGATTGGACAAGTTTTGTATGGATTTATTGAGCATATTTGAGCAAGTTCTATGTGGACTTGTTGATCAGATTGGACAAGTTATGTGTGGACTTGTTGAGTAGATTTGAGCAAGTTATGTGTGGACTTGTTGAGAAGATTTAAGCAAGTTTTGTGTGGACTTGTTGAGCAAGATTTTAGAGTAGATTTTGGTGCATATTTGAGGATAAGTTTGTGCCAGACCAGAGATAGATATTGAGTAGAGTTGTACTAGACTGAAGGACTATATTTAGTGCAATTTTGAGACAGATATTTGGAGGTGATAAAGCAGAGAGGAGAATAGTCTCCAGTGGATAGAGATCCATTAGCCATAGCAGTGAGGACAGGTCTTCTGAGTGGGTACAAGAGTCTTCAGTGGAGAGAGATCCACAAGCCAGTGTAGTGGAGGCAGTAGTCTTCTAGAGGATCACTAGCTAGAGCAGAGGAGGATTTATCCTATGGATAGATATCCACAAACTTGATTTAGGGGATTAGTGTCTCCTTTGGAAAGAGGTCCATAAACATTGTAATAGGTAAAGGATTTCCAAGAGATTGATTGATAAAATTTTAGTGAAATATTTCTCCGTGGAGTAGCCCACATTGGGTGAACCACGTCAATTGTGGTGTCTCTATTATGTGTGGTGATTTGTGCATTGCTTTGATTACTATTGTTGATATTGCTATCTTTACATTACATAATATTGATTGGGAAAGAAAAGTAGAAAGTGATCTTATATTTTTCACCCCTCCTCTTAGTATAAGCTTGTGTTCTTCAGAAGAGTTTAATAGCTCGAAGAAAAAGCTAACAAGAACACAATGGATTCTAAGAATGTGTCCTCAGATAATTCAGCACTTGTATTTTATGGAAGTGACTATATGTATTGGAGTATGAGAATGAAGATCTACCTGATGGTACTTGGCAATGAAATTTAGAAAGTAGTTGAATTTGGATATGATCCCTTAATTAATCCTCCTACAGATAAGGAAGGTAAACTCCTACAACATTACAATTCAAAAGCAATGAATGCACTTTTGAGAGGTTTGCATAGAACAGATTCTATGAAAGTTATGCATTGTCAAACTGCAAAAGACATATGGGATAAATTATGAAATATATATGAAGGAGATAAATGTGTCAAGAAAGCAAAGATGCGAAATCTCAAACGGAAATTTGAAGAGTTAAGAATGAAGGATGAGGAAAACATTAGTACTTATCTACTTCGAATTGATATGGTTGTTAATTATATGCAAGGACTTGGAATGAATATTGATGAATCGAATGTTTGTGATAAATTTTTAAGAACTCTTCCAAACAGATTCAGTGAAAAGGTTTCTACTATAGAAGTGTCAATGGATGGTGATACTTTGACAAGAGATATGTTGTTTGGTATTCTTACAGCACTAAGAACAAAAGATCATATTCCTCAAAAGGAAGCAATATTCAAAGCAATCAAAAATACAAAGGGTAAAAAGTCAAAATCAAGCAATGAGTCATCCAGTGATGAAGAAGCCAATTATGGTATAAGAGATAAGGATTATAGAAAATCTAGAGATCTAAAGTCTGTTAAGTGTTTCAATTATGGAGAGTATGAAAATTTTGCAACATATTGTCAAGAAGCTAATAATAATGATGGTGAAGAAAAATAGGATCACAAGAACAGGGAATCAAAAAGATATAGGCACCAAAAGAAAAGCAAGGATAAACAAAGCAGACAAGGAAAGAAGTTATTCCAAAGGCAAAAGAGGAGCTACTATGCGGATAATGCAAGTAAGTACTCAAGTGATAGTGATGCTATTTTTTCAGACAATGATAGAGATGAAGTCCTATTTATAATTGAAGAAAATGAACAAGTTAAGAAAAGGACTCCAATAATTCTCAAGTGTTTTAGATGTGGTAACTTTGGACATCTTGAAGATGATTGTACAAGGGATGGTTATAGTTTCAATGATGATAAATATGAAGATACACTTGAAGGACCAGAAGAGAATATTCTAATGGCATTAGAAGAAGGAAAATATGATCCTATAGAATACAAGCCAATAGAAAATAAAGATGTGGACAAAGGTAAACAAATAGAGGAATATTCAGAGAAATATGGATATGATCTCAAGGGAGAACTTATTTATGCTCTTGAAACAATAAAGAAGGTAAGAAAGCAAAACTCTAAACTTGAATTTCAGTTTCAATAATGTGATGAAGAGAGAAGATTGCTTATAGAGGATTTAGAAAAATCAAAGGCTAAGACAAAAAGGTTCAAGGATAAGTTAGAAGCAAAGATATTAGAATGTGAAAATTTAGCACAAGAAGTGGCACTTCTAAGAGAAGATTTAGAAAACTCGAAAGTCAAGCTAAAAGGTTTCAAAAATAGCTTAAAGAACTTAGATAAGTTCATCAAGATACAAAAGCCTACATCAAGCAAAATAGGTCTTGGATTTGAACAGGATCAAAAGAAATGGGAAGGAGAGTCAAACTCAAGTTTTGAAGGAGAAGAAACTTCAGAAGAAGACAGTGTAAAAGAAAGTGAGACATCTGAGGATGAGTTGGACAATAGAGAGTTCAACAAGGACAGGAATAATGCACAAAGAAGATACAAATGGAACAACAATCAGAAGAGGTCAAGAGAGACTAGTAGACCAATGAGGTCAAGACAAGGAGGCTTCAATGGAAGATGATTTTCATGTCATAAGTTTGGGCACATGGCTTCACAGTGCAGGACACAAGAAAGACAAGAATATGGGAATAAATAACTTTTCCATGGGTATTGCTACTCATGTAAACAGTTTTGTCACAAGGCAATGAATTACAGGGTTCATGACAGAAGAAGGTATGGCTTCACTAGGAGAAATCCTAAGACATTTGCACCTCCAAATAATAATAACATTAAGTGTTATAAGTGCAATAATGATGGTCACACATCAAAGTGGTGTAGAACAAACATTTTAGAAACAAGTATGAACAGAAACAGGAACAAGAACAGGAACAGGAACATGAATATGAACAGGAACAAGAATAGGAATAGGAACATGGATATAAACAGGAATAAGAATAGGAATAGGAATAGGAATAGGAACATGGACAGGAATGTAGACATGGACAGGAACATGAATATGGAAAGAAAAAGTCAGAGGAATCAGAAGGATCAGATAAGAAGAAGAGAGGATAAAGGTAAAGAACAATGCTTTCTAGGAGTAGAAATACTCCCACCTCGAAATTAACCACCTTTAGAGGAGGTGGGGTAGGGGCTAAGCTAAGAGGCTCATTCTTAACCCCGAGCCCCAAAGGTGACCCTTTGCCATTGATGTCAAAGGGGGAGAGATTTGAGAAAGGGGGAGAGATTTGATACTTGAGAGAGCAATGAGCCAGGGGGACCAATGTCCTAGGGGAAGCGGAACAAAGGAAAGGTCAAGTTTTTAGTAAAAATAATTTGGGTTGCCATCAATGACAAAGGGGGAGATTATTGGACATTTTGAGCTCATTTAGTTGTCATTGATGTTAAGATGAAAAGTTATCATTGATGTCAAGGTGAACACATGAAGTTGTCATTAACACCATGGAGTACATCATTACTGTCACCAGGAACAATGCGAAGAGTTGAAGAAAAGGTGTCAAAATATTATTTTATAAGGGTTTGTGTTAAAACCATGGTGGAAAATTAAATGGTTTTATTAAAATCATTATGAGGATATAAAGGCTTCCTTAAACATTGTGATGGTAGAATTAAGGTTTTTATTAAAACCATGGTGGCAGAATAATTTACATCAAACCCATGGAGTACAAATAAAGGTTTAAATTTTATCTCAAGAAGGCTTTAATTTTTATTAAATTCAAAGGTTTATAAAATAATTTATAAAATTTAAATTCTTTTAGAATTTAAATAATTTATAAATTATAAAGGTCTTAAGAAGGCGTCGACGTCATCAATTTAATGGAGCACCGACGTCCATGACAAAAGGTGAAATTCATATATAAAAGGAATTCCAAAGGGGCATTAAACTTACCTTCATCGATTAAATTTCATGGGACCAAGTGAGAGAACAATTCATGCAATTATTGAGGAAGAAGACAAATCTGATTTACCTTTTAGCGCCAGGGAAAAGACAAAAAATGGACGGCTTAAGCCTCACTCCCATTGGATGCGGTGGTCCATTAGCAGCATGCATTTTGTGAGGGCATTGGGAGTGGAAGTATCCATGATTGATTTGTGTGGAGGTTGTTTGCGTGTTGGTCTTGAGCGTTGCGGAGGAAAACGTTTTGAATGCGCTCATTTTGAATGCCAAGGTTGGAAGAAAGAGCACGAGGTGCTCTTTGGGTTCCAAGCGTATGTCCAGCGCACGTGGTGGTCGATCCCGTGTCTAAGGCGCACGAGGAGGCAGATATTGGGGGTTCAAATCTCATAAGTGGCAAAGGTAATTTTTGTTAAATAAATTTGTATTTGCCTAAAGTCTTTCCTAAGGTAAAAGGGAGTTATAAGGGTAGAATGAAAAGTTGTTTGTTTGGAAATTGATTTATGTTATAGGAGTTATAAGGAAAGTGGATTTGATTTTTGCCAAAGTTCTTCTTGCTATTAAAATTTAATTAAAGAGGTTTTTGAGTTAAATTTTGGTGGATGTTAAATTTATTTTAATTGGGAGATTATAAGGTGTTATTTGAAAAATATTTTATGTATGTTGATGGTTGTTTTGAAAGGTGGAGTGATAAGGTGTAATTGAGTTTTTGCATTAAATTGTGAGAAAGATTTATCTTCTAACCTCTTTGAGTTTGGCAAAGAAGTTGTTTTGATTATGGTAGATTTATGAGATTAATCATCAAGAAAAAGGTATGAGCACATTCTTCCATATTTAAGTTGATTGATTGGTTTTCTAGAAAATAAGCTTGGAGTAAAAAGGACTTGATTAGGGTTTCCTATTGAGTGTGTTGAGTTAATGCTTCAAGGTATTCTGGAATAAAGAGTTAGTTGTTAAAACCTTGTTTTATAAGCATTGTTGTTGAAGCCATTGATTGAGTGAAGAACTTGAACTAGGGTTTGAATATCATTGTTATGTGAGAGTTGTTTTATAAGCATTGTTGTTGAAGTGAGTTGTTGAACAAAAAACTTGAAATAGGATTTGAAAATAACATGAGTATCATTGTTATGTGAGACTTTTTGTTGAAGCCATTGATTGAGTGAAGAACTTGAACTAGGGTTTGTGTATCATTGTTATGTGAGAGTTGTTTTATAAGAATTTTTGTTGAAGTGAGTTGTTGAACAAATAACTTGAACTAGGGTTTGAAAAGAACATGAGTATCATTGTTATGTGAGATTTATTGTTGAGCATTGTTGGAAACATTTTGAGTGAGTGAACATATGCTTGGACTAGGGTTTGTGAGCAAGGATTATTTCATTGAGTGATTGGTTGAGTAGAGTTGGTTGAGCCTAGTCAAGTGGATGTGTGAAGTGATAGTTCAATTTCCATAAAACAAACTATTCTATATTCTGAATGGAGTTGAGAAAGTGATTGAGCATTGAGTTGAATTTGAAGCATATTGAGTCTCTAAAAATTCTCCTTATGTTTCTAAGAGAGTGATTGAAAGTAATTGAGTAGATTTGAGGTAAGTCTTTGAGGAGACTTCTGGACTGATTTTGTGTGAGATTTTGTGAAAGCTTACAATATAGATTTGGATAAGTTCTTGAGAGGACTTATTGAGCATATTTGGACAAGTTCTAGAGAGAACTTGTAGAGCATATTTGGACAAGTTCTAGAGAGGACTTGTAGAGCATATTTGAGCAAGTTCTAGAGAGGACTTGTTGAGCATATTTGAGCAAGTTCTATGTGGACTTGTTGAGCATATTGGACAAGTTCTGTGTGGACTTGTTGAGCAAATTTGAGCAAGTTCTGTGTGGACTTTTTGAGCAGATTGAACAAGTTTTGTATGGATTTATTGAGCAAATTTTAGCAAGTTCTATGTGGACTTGTTGAGTAGATTGGACAAGTTCTGTGTGGACTTGTTGAGCATATTTGAGCAAGTTCTATGTGGACTTTTTGAGAAAATTTAAGCAAATTTTGTGTGGACTTGTTGAGCAAGATTTGAGAGCAGATTTTGAAGAACACAAGCTTATATTGAGAGGGGGGGTGAACAGTATAAGACCACTTTTTATTTTTTCCTTCAACTTAACTTTTAATACAATATTATGCAGTGTATATAAAGCAGTATCAAGCAGAAATCAAAGCAATACAGAAAACACCATCCACAAAAGAGACACAGCAATTTACATGGTTCACCCAAGGTGGGCTACTCCACGGATAAAATTTTCACTAAAATTTTGTCAACCAAATATGGGAAAACCTTTCCCGATTACAATGTTTATGGGTACCAACCCAAAGGAGACACCAATCCCCTAACTCTGCTCTGGCTAGTGATCCTCTAGAAGACCTTTGCCTCTGCTGCCCTTAGCAAGTGGAACTCTATCCACAGAAGACACCTATCTTCCTTGCTCTAGCTGGAGACCTCTGTCCTCAACTCTATCACCTCAAAGTTGGTCCTCAAAAATACACTAAACACAGTCCTTCGATCTAGCACAAATGTCCTCTATATTTTTCTCTGATTTGCACCAAACACGGTCCTTCAGTCTGGCACAAGTCTTTCCTCTTCCTCTTTCTTTGGTCTGCACCAAACACAGTCCTTCGGTCTGGCACAAGTCTGTCCTCAAATCTCTTTCTGTTCTGTTATAGCCGCACTTGGTCAAAACCAACTTTTGCACTGACTATGCAAACACAGTAGCACTCGATTGAACATCAACTTATGCACCTCTGTGCAATCACAACAACATAATTTTTGCACACTCTGCTTCTCGACGATCAAACTTCTCCCCCGCACTCTATCTGCAAATATTGCACTTCGAATGCACACACCGATCGATTCTTATTCTCTTCAAAAAGCCCTCCTTTTATACTAACATAATCAAGATCTAAACCTTGGTCTTAGTCAGTTGTTATGCAAATTCAAACCCTAACTTCGTCGGCTACACGCCCTAATCTTCGTCGGCCCAATTTTAACTCTGTCAGGTTCAACCGCCTCTGTGGTTCAGTAGCTTCTATCGTGAAACCACAACATGTCCGATATCATGACATTTTTACAGTCGTACACTTTCGTTTGGCTATCATCGCGATATCATGACACTTTTGCTTTTGTCTGCATTGACTACGTTCTTGTCACGATATCACGACACTTCTATCTTTGCTGACGTCATCTTCACTCCTGTCACGAAATCACGACACTTTAGTCTTCTTGGTCTTCTTCTAGGCTTGCACTAGCGAAAACGAAACATGTCGCAAAATCGCGACACTTTTGTTGCCTTGAGCTTCTCTCTGCCTTATACTCGCAAAACTGGAACATGTCACAAAATCACGATGCTTTCGCCTTCGAGATCTTCCTTCTTGAATTCGTCATGAAATCGTGACGCTTCTTCTGCTAAAGACTTGCTAACTGTTTTCGTCGTGAAATCGTGACACTTTTGCCAACTGAATGTTGCCATTTCAACCTGTCGCAAAATCGTGACACTTTCTGCATTCGCAAGCTTTCTCTTCAACCTGTCACGAAATCATGACACTTTCTGCATCTATACAACTTCTTTGTAGCCTGTCGCGAAATCGTGACTCTTCTCATTTCAGACTCTTCCCTTTGCTACATGTCGTGAAATCGTGACAGTTCTCACTTCGAGCTTTTCAGCATGTCACGAAATTGTGACAGTCCTCACTTAGTCTTTTGTAGCATGTCGCAAAATCGTGACAGTTCACACTGCGGACTCTCCCTTCTGCATCATGTCACAAAATCGTGACACTTTTTCATTCGTACAACCTTCCTTGCATTATGTCGCGAAATCGTGACACTTTTCCTTCTTTGCCTTCCTGCACTTTTCGAGTCGCGAAAATGTGACATGTCACAAAATCACGACACTTTCCACCTTGCTCTCTTTCTCTGCCAACATGTCGCGAAATCGTGACAATTTTGCCAGCTTCTTCTCTCTCTTCCAACATGTCGCGAAATCGCGACAGTTTTGCCAGCTTCTTCTTTTCTCTTCCAACATGTCGCAAAATCGCGACATTTTTTCAAAAAACTTTCTCTCTCCTGCCTAAGTCGCGAAAATGCGACATGTCGCGATATCGCGACATTTTTTCAAAAATCTTTCTCTCTCCTATTTAAGTCACGAAAATGCGACATGTCGCGATATCGCGACATTTTTCCAACTTACTTTCTTTCGAACCTGTCAAGTCGAAACTTCAACAAAACACATTATTTTACATCAAATCAAATTCTTTCAAAAGCTTCTTGACATCAATGACAACTTATTTACTTGAGCAACTGCAAAGAACTCAAGGTGCCCAAAATTGCCAACAATCTCCCCCTTTGTCATTGATGGCAACCCTTTACTAAAAACATGTCTCAGGAGCTAAAACTGAAACCAACTGTGCTAACAACTGAGAATCTCCTTTTAAAGTTTTGCTCCCCCTGACTTGAAGCTTTCCTCTTCACATTGAAGCTCTCCCCCTTACTCATATCGCTCCCCCTTACTCATATCTCTCCCCCTTTGTCATCAATGGCAAAGGGTCACCTTTGGGTCTGGGACTAAGAATGAGCCACTTAGCTTAGTCCCTCCCCCACCTCCTGATGAGGTGATTAAAATAGGGGTGGAAGTAAAACTCCCATTAGGCACTGATCATCATCAGTGTCTACAATTTCCTTTTTGGGCCTTTTCTTGAACTTTTTGCCCGCATTCCTGTTTTTGTCACTGTTCTTGTTCTTGTTCTCATCCCTGTCCTTTTTCATGCCTTGATCCTTGGACCTGATCATGCACCTATTTCTATTTCTGTACCTTGGAAGATCAGCTCTACACTATCTAGTTGTGTGACCTTCATTGTTGCACTTATAACAAGTAACAATGTTATTTCTTTTAGGCATACTTGTTCTTTGAATCCTCCTGTTTTGACTAACCCTATTCCAGTTATTAGCCTTGCAAAAAATTGCCTTATGCCCAAACTTTTTACACGAGTAGCAATACCCTTGAAAGAAATTACCACCTCTGAAACTGTCATTTATCTTCCTTACTTGAGCCATGCAATGTGCAGCCATGTGACCAAACCTGTAACACGCAAAACATCTATCGTGAAATTTTCCTTTATACGACCTCTTAGGTCCTGAAAACTTCTTCTTCGCATTCTGAATTTTGTTTTTATTTTTGCGCATCGATCACTCACGGACTCATGTTCTGAAGTACTTTCTTCATCAGAACTCTCTTCCTTTTGGAATCTCTTGCTAGATTCCCCAACCTGTTCTTTGTGCGGTTTAACAAAACCAAGACCTGTTTTATCTCGTTGGATTTCTTCGACCTTTGATGAGAGACTTAACCCTTTTGGAGCTATCTTGAAACCTCGTACACCTTATCCTTGTACTCTTTAGTTTCCACTTCCAGAGAAGCCATTTTCTGTTCCAACTCATTATACTCAAGAATCTTAGACTCTAACTCATCCTTGAGTTTCTATGTTTTAGCTATAGAGAAGTCAAGACTTTCTATAAGATCGTCTCTCTCCATACAACATTCATCTAACTTATTCTTGAGTCTATCATTCTTCTTTCTTTCCTTTTTCAAAACACTAAGAGCATTATTAAGTTCACTTTCAAGATCTTTTATTTGTTTGCTTTCTGAATCCTCAAGGCCTTTTCCGCATTTCTTATCACTAGAGGTGCTACCTTTTTCAAAAACCATACAAGCATCTTCTTGATAGTTTTCTGAAGCATCCTTATACTACTGGAAACCAAATCATTATTTGTATAGTCATCCTCAAGGTGACCAAAATTTCCACATCTAAGATATTTCATAATAATGAATCTATGTTTCGGTTCTTCCTCCTTTTCTGATATGAACAACATCTCATTTTCCTCATCACTTGAAGAGCTTTCACTTTAACCTATCACGAAATCGTGACACTTTTTGCATCTGTACAACTTCTTTGTAGCCTGTCGCAAAATTGTGACTCTTCTCATTTCAAACTCTTCCCTTTGCTGCATGTCGCGATATCGCGAAAGTTCTCACTTCGAGCTTTTTGGCATGTCGCGAAATCGCGACAGTCCTCACTTAGTCTTTTGCAGCATGTCGCGAAATCGTGACAGTTCACACTGCGGACTCTCCCTTCTGCATCATGTCGTGAAATCGTGACACTTTTTTGTTTGTACAACCTTCCTTGCATTATGTCGCAAAATCGTGACACTTTTCCTTCTTTGCCTTCCTGCACTTTTCGAGTCGTGAAAATGCGACATGTCACGAAATCGTGACACTTTCCACCTTGCTCTCTTTCTCTGCCAACATGTCACGAAATCGCGACAGTTTTGCCAGCTTCTTCTCTCTCTTCCAACATGTTGCGAAATCGTGACAGTTTTGCCAGCTTCTTCTTTTCTCTTCCAACATGTCGCGAAATCATGACACTTTTTCAAAAAACTTTCTCTCTCCTGCCTAAGTCGTGAAAATGCGACATGTCGCGATATCGCGACATTTTTTCAAAAAGCTTTCTCTCTCCTGTTTAAGTTGCGAAAATGCGACATGTCGCGATATCGCGACATTTTTCCAACTTACTTTCTTTCAAACCTGTCAAGCCAAAACTTCAACAAAACACATTATTTTACATCAAATCAAATTCTTTCAAAAGCTTCTTGACATCAATGACAACTTATTTACTTGAGCAACTACAAAGAACTCAAGGTACCCAAAATTGCCAACTGAGTTTGGTGCATATTTGAGGATAAGTTTGTGTCAGACTAGAGATAGATATTGAGCATAGTTGTACTAGACCGAAGGACTGTGTTTAGTGCAGTTTTGAGATAGAGCTTTGGAGGTGACATAGCAGAGAGAACAGTAGTCTCCAGTGGATAGAGATCCATCAGCCAAGGTAGTGAGGATAGGTCTTCTGAGTGGGGATAAGAGTCTTCAGTGGAAAGAGATCCACAAGCCAAGGTAGTGGAGGCAGTAGTCTTCTAAAGGATCACCAACTAGAGCAGAGAAGGATTTATCTTATGGATAGAGATCCATGAACTTGATTTAGGGGATTAGTGTCTCCTTTGGATAGAGGTCCATAAATATTGTAATAGGGAAAGTATTCCCAAGAGATTGATTGAGAAAATTTTAGTGAAATATTTTCTTCGTGGAGTAGCCCACATTGGGTGAACCACGTAAATTGTGGTGTCTCTATTGTGTGTGGTTATTTGTGCATTGCTTTGATTATTGCTGTTGATATTGCTATATTTACATTGCATAATATTTATTGCAAAAGAAAAGTAGAAAGTGGTCTTATACTGTTCACCCGCCCCTCTCAGTATAAGCTTGTGTTCTTCAAAAAAGGCTCCAAGGGTCTTAACAAAGGTGAGGCCTAGCTTAGTTACAATTGAAAAGGCTATAGTCCCTTATCTATATAAAAAAGGTGCTCAACCTTACCTCATGGCGTAGGGATCTATGAATTGACAAACAAATTTCAACACAGGCTCTTCTTTATTAGCATCTTCTTAGTATCAGTTGCTAAATAGATGGTAAGGATTTTTGGTCCTCTCATCCTAATCAACTTTGGATAGCTAATCTACTCAAAATTCCTCTTTTAGGCTATATTTACCTAATGTAGTGAAACTTCACTATAGTTTTATCAGCTCATAGGGGTCCTTTGCTTGCAAAAGGAACTAAATCCAATAAAAAAAGCCTTATCTATTAGGCATGAAGTCTAAAGAGGTAAATCCAGGAATAGGGGAGGGATTTCTTACTTGAAATATTATGCTCAAGAGCTCTAGGGATGTAGTAAGGGGAGTCCCTCTTTTATAAGCATTTTTTATCAAAACCCATTACATTTTTTACCCTTTGGGAAATTAACCCTTCTACATGGTTGAATCAACAAAACGCATGGTTATCTATTTTCTTTCCTTGTATTGAGTTACAATAGTTATTTCTTTACTAACTCTTTGACCTCTTGGATCACATGGCCCTCCTGTGCCTCTGTATGTGAACTCCCTAATGCACTTTTCAAAATTTGTTCCATGTGAGCACCTTGACTTGCCCTCCCCTTTTCTATCCATATTGCTTAGTGTAGCTAATAGTTACTCAACATTAGCCTTTATTTACCTTATTCTAAATATCACATATTTACAATATAATACAAAAGTCCTGTTGCATTTTCTATGCCATATTTTTTTTGAGGCCCTTTCATCAAAACTTGCAATGCTCGGATCAAAGTGATATGAATTTCATTCTTTCCTCATGTTTATTTCCCTGAACACGTCTCAATGATGCCAAATTGTTTTGGCTAGTTGGCCTTAGCAAGCAATGAGTTCCCAGATCTACATTTAGTGCTACTTTGGAATTAAGCATGGAGAAATTATCCTATATTTGTGGCTATTTTATCATTTTTACCTTGTTTAACCATTGCTTATTTAGTGTTCATGAACGCTTGAAATCATCTTCAATCATGTGCATATTTTGCTCTTTTTTTGTTCATTGCATGGTTTTTGTTAGATTTTTTTATTGGATTCAAAATTGATTGTTACTTTGTTAAATATTATACACATATTATTTATCCCAAGTGACTAGGCTTTGCTTTGGTTGAGAAAAATTCAACTTAGGGATATAGGAAGGATACACAGATTGATTTATTATTTTAGCATCATTCTATGGATAGTGATGAGGCCTGGAAATGCCTCAATCATAACATGTTTTGAACACTAAAAATGCCTATAAACTCTTATGTTTTATCTGATATGTTAGTTAAGTTGATTCAATATGCAGTATATTAACCATTTTGCATGATCAATGTATTTGGAATATTATATGCTGATTTTACAGCTTTTTGCATAGTTTTGTGTTCTTTTTGCTATGATTTGCTAAAATGGGATATGCTTAGAATAATAGCAACATTTCACTAATCATGTTTTGATTTGTCTCAAGCATTTATTTCACCTAAATCGGCAACAAGTGCAAGCAAACTATTGTTGTGCAGCAAAAACTGGTCTTTCCCATGTAAATTCCAGCCAGCTATCCATAAATAGCAAGGCATGGAATTCACATGTGAAAAGAGATGAAGACCATTGGAATTTGATCTTAAGAGATAACCCACCTGAGAGATGCAGAAGAAATCACTAGAAAAGCACACATTTGTTCATTCTAAAGTATCTTCGAAATGAACAGATATCTTCGGAATGAGAGAATGCATTATCTTTAGAATGAAGGATTGCAGTATCTTCGAAATGAAGGATTGCAGTATCTTCGAAATGAAGGATTGCAGTATCTTCGAAATGAAGGATTGCAGTATCTTCGAAATGAAGGATTGCAGTATCTTCGGAATGAAGGATTGTAGTATCTTTGAAATGAGCGATCTTCGGAAGGAGAATTGCATTGTCTTCGAAATGAAGCCACTTATCTTCGGAATGAAAACAGAATGTGCTTTTTGACTTGTTGACCGATTTTTGAAGCCAAAAAAGGGAAATAAAGGTTGGAAAAGGTAAAGGAAAATATCTTCCATCTGTCTTTGCCGTCATTTCCGACCAAAGCCATCATTAAGGGAAAGATCAAGTTTTAATCTTCTTCTAAGATAAAACCAGAATTTGTTGCAGCATTGTAGGATTAGATCTTTTGAGATATTTTTTATTTGTAATTAGACCTTAGGACATCTATAAATATTTCTCCCGTTCAGGTTGATCTAGAGAGGGTAGTAGCAGCAGGAAGTAGAAAGTAAGGAAGCTAGGAAGAAGCAAAAAATAGGTAGAATTTGACTGTTACAGTCTTGTAACAGGTTTTCAGTAGAATTATTGTAATCATGTTCTTTAATCAATAAAGTGCACTAGTTCTATTTCATATTTTTTGTAAATGAGTGTGATTAAGATTTAGAGAGAGAGAGAGAGACTTATACCTTCTTCTGGACAAGGAGGCTGGCCACTTCCAGACCTAGGAGGAGGACTAACAAGTAGGTTTTTATTCTGATTTTGCTACGATAGAATGAGTTGTAGAACTTGTTATTTCAATTACTTGTAAACAGTTGACAATATTTGTAGTCTTAGTTTATTTATGCTTAGATTAATCTTGTGCTTAATGTTTTAGTTGTAATATTTACCTTCAACAAAGCTTCCACTTTATTTCAAACTGTTATTCCCAAAATTTACTGTTTTTCAGCAATTTCCTGCATTTTATGTTTTGTTGTCAAATCCTGCATAGAAGATTGACAACCTTCTGTTACAGAACCTTGACAGTTTTCATTTCCATGTTAGAATTAGACTTTCATTGCTGCAAAAGTAATTAGATTTCCTTTTCGCAATTAGGATCAGACTTTCAATTCTACAACTGTTATTTCTGCAATATAATTAGGTCTTATTTTGCAATTGTAATTAGGACTTCATTTCTGCAATTAATGATTAGTTTCCAATTCTGCAACTTAGATTAAGATTTAATTCATGCAATTTAGAGATAGGAATGTCCCAAAACCCCCCACACAACCGGTTCCACCAATAAGACCTATTGCTCTAGATTGACCTAAGTTATAGCTGTTTCACTTCTTCTTCTCATAGATAGCCTTGTACACTGCCCTGGATTGAAAAATTCATTGAGAATTAATGATGGTATAACGACTACATCATTTTGGCACCGTTGTCGGGGAATAGTTTTTCCAGAAGAAAACAAACAGTCCAATAGCTGTAATCAGACTAAGCTGTGAAAATTTAGGTTAAAATCTGAATACAACAACTGAGTAAGATAACAACTATTGACTTAATTTATGTCATTTAAGAGTAAACATGAATGAATAAGTCTAGGGATGAAAAAGGTAGAACTACCCCAAAGGATCCCTGGCTTGTTCCATTAAGGAGATCTTCACGCCTAAGGGGTGAATCACCTGTGTTTGAACTACCGAGAAAGATTGATAGAAAAATCACCAGTCTCACCATCATTAGAACATTTTGAGAAAGGAAAATCACCAATTTTATCATCATCAGAATATCCTAAGGAAGAAAATTCATCAGACTCATTATCAACAGAGGGTCTTGGACCTCTTGAGAAAACAATTTGGAAAGCTTTAACTTCTCCCAACAAATAGGAAACTATGGCAGAAGGAGGCAATATAGATGGCCAACATGGCTATGTCCATAATGAAGGAGATGATCAGGATATGCCCCAACCGTCCAGAACATTTGAATATCCTATTCGTCTGAATCCAACACAAAACTCTCCCATGAAGACCATTTCACCTTCGATACTTCCAACCTTTCGAGGTGTTGTATCTGAAGATCCTGATCAATTTTTGTTTGAATTCAAGGTAGTGTGTCAAACCTATGATTATATAAATGACAATCAAAAACTTAAGGTTTTTCCCTCAACACTCAAGGATTCAGCATTGCGCTGGTTCATGAGCTTAGAGCCTAATTCCATAAGAACCTGGGATCAAATGGAAACTGTCTTTTTAGACAAATATCAGGAATATTGCCGTGTAAAGAATAGAAAAGATGAGTTATTCAGAATCAAGCAGGAAGATGATGAGACATTGGAATATTATCTTGATAGGTTCTCCTTTGTTCAAAGGAGATGTGGACTTGTAGAACCAGAGTTATGTAAAACCATCTTTTTGAGAGGATTGCAAGATGAATCCAGAGAAGTTTTGGATTTGATGGGTAAAGGGGATGTAACCACTCTCAGTAATGATGAAATTGTGGATCTCTGTAGGAATTACTCTCGCACTAAGTAGAGAAGAAGAAAAAGCCGCACAAATGGCACTGATGTGAAGGACCTGATAGAGGAACTTGCAAATTTCAAAACCGATATTCTAGTGCACCTAAACACTACTTTAGGGGAAATGTCTACAAAAGCAAAAAACATAGAACCTTTGGCAATTTATTGCCCAAGATGTAGAAATAAACATGCTTTGCAGGAATGTCCTTTGAATAAAACATCTATCTCAGCCATTTGTAGTATTTGTTCAAAAAGGCATTCAACTGATCAATGCCACCTACCACAACCCAAAACTGTGTTAGAAAATCAGACTGAGGAACTCAACTATATTGGACTAAAACAAGGGGGAAATTTCTCTCAATACCAAAATCCTCCTCGTTTTCCTATGAATTGGGGGCATAATCCTAGTACTATACCTTGGGGACAATCAAAACCACCCCAACGTCCTTGGAATTATCCTCAATGGACAAATTCCTAAGAATGGCCACAAGCAAATTGGAGTAACCCAACCTAGAATCAAAATCAAAACAACCCCTCATGGAATCAAAACAACCCATCTTGGAATCAAAACAATCCAACTTGGAATCAAAATCAGACTAATCCACATTGGATGCAAAACCAACCACAATGGAATCAGCAATACCAGTCCTATCCAAGGAAGCAAAGGAATCAAGGTCAAACTCAGCATTTGTTGCCTGCACCTAATCAAAATTTTCAAGAAAAACAACAACAAACATAGCAAGTGAAACAACCTCAATTGCTAGCTCAACCAGTCACTAATCCAAATAGCGTGAGACAGACACCTCCTATCTATGTGGTTGAAGCTAAAGAAAATGTTGAAATTAATGTTCTTGATTGTAGTAACATCCAACTTCGTTCATGAAAAGTTGTACCTGAACCAGTTTCAAATGAAATCAAAGAAAATGAAGAGCAAGAATCATTGGAACCAGAGAAAGTCCAACCAACAATGGAGACAGAAGAATCATTGGAACCAGAGAAAGTCCAACCAACAATGGAGACAGAAGAATCATTGGAACCAAAAAAAATCCAACCAATAATAGAGAAAGAGACAAAACCACAGGCAGAACAATTACCAAGGATAATTCCATATCCCGAAAGATTCAATGCAATACCAAAAAATTTTGAGTCAGAATTGGTCAAAGAACTCAAAAAGTTGACTATATCATTGCCCTTATTGCAAGCCATTAAGGAAATACCGAGAGATTAACAAGTACTATCCAAAATTTGTGCATTAAAAGAGCAAGAAGAAAAAAGAAGGCATTTCCCAAAACTGTGCAGGTTGAAGGGAAGATAGCTGATCTCTTATCTGGAAAACTAGTACCTCCAAAGTATAGTGATCCAGGAAGCCCAGTTATCACAGTCACCATAGGTTCAATACCAATATCAAATGTCTTAGTAGATCTAGGAGCTGCAATAAATGTCATGACCAAGGATACAATGGAACAATTACAGCTCAAACATCTCAACCCCACATTTACAGTTTTAGAAATTGCTGATAGGTCAGTTGCAAAACCTGAAGGTATCATTGAAGATGTCCCTATAGAAGTTTCTTCTTGGGAATTCCCTGCAGATTTTTTGGTTTTATAGCCAAGAAATTCAGCACATGGATATCCCATTATTTTGGGAAGACCTTGGCTTGCAACTGCAGCAGCCTTCATAGACTGCAGATCTGGAAATATGACTATTTCAAATGGTATTGATCTGAAACATATTTCTTTATATCCTCCTGCAAAACCATCTAGCAAATTTTTAGGTCAGTTATGGTTTTTTGACTCAGAGGAAGAACCAAAAGAGGTCATTTCTACACTAGCTACCTTAGTAGTAAGAGAACACACAGAAGACCTCGGTGACACGGGAAAATTTAGAAAATGAAACAATCCTGATGAATGTTCTACATGAACAAGGTTTAGAAGGGGAAGCAACAAATATACAACAGTTAAGTAATGAGGAGAATCAAAAATCTAAAGATGAACCATCTGTACTATCACAGGGAAACTCTGTTTCACTACCACATGGATGGCACCATCATCTGATTTTTCCTTCTCACTGTTCCATACAAGATATGCTCCCCTCAAGCAGCAATAAAACATAAACTGCTTCTTTTCTCGCATATTAGCAATGTCCTCTTAATCCCTTAATTACCAGGTATGAAGGAGTGAATTCAGTCCTTCTAAATACAAAACAAATAGAAGTCCAGCCAGGAAAATTTCTGAACATTTACAGACAGCTTACTAGGGAAGAGGAAGAAAAATTGATAGTTGTCTTGCGGAAGCATGTTCATGCTTTTGCTTGGAACTACAAAGATATGTCAGGAGTTCATCCTGATATATGTACCCACATAATCTATACTGAAGAAGTCAATCCAGTTAGACAACCTCAGAGAAGATTGAATCCTACCTTAAGAGATATTGTGAAAGAAGAAATTGAAAAACTTTTGGAAGTAGGATTCATTTACCCAATTTCTGATAGCCAATGGGTCTCTCCATTGGTTATAGTTCCTAAGAAAAATGGAAAAATGAGAGTATGTGTAGACTATAGAGAGTTGAATAAGGTGACATACAAAGACCATTTTCCATTACCTTTCATAGATCAAGTGTTAGATACTCTTGCTGGAAAAATATACTTTTGTTTTCTTGATGGATTTAGTGGATATAATCAAATTCAGATTGCACTTGAAGATCAAGAGAAAACAACTTTTACATGTCCATGGGGAACATTTGCCTATAGGGTTTTACCTTTTGGTTTGTGTAATGCCCCAACAACTTTTCAGCGAGCAGTCCTAGCAATTTTTGCTGATTTGACCACCAAAAGTGTTGAAATATACATGGATGATTTCACAAGTATGTGGACAAACTTTTGATTTTACATTGGAAAATCTTGACAAAGTCTTAACTCGTCGTGAAACATACCAGTTATCCTTGAATCCGAGAAAAATGCTTCATGATGATGAAGGAAGGGATAGTTCTTGGTCATCACATCTCTCCTGAAGGGATCCAAGTTGATCCAAAGAAGGTGGAAATTATCAAGAATCTCCTTCCTCCTAAAACTCGGACTAATGTCAGAAGCTTCCTAGGACACATTGGTTTTTACCGCAGGTTTATTCCCAACTTTAGTACAATAGCCCATCCTATGTTTGCCCTATTGACTAAAGATTTTGAATTCTCCTGGACTGCAAAGTGTCGGGAAGCATTTGAAGCTCCGAAAGAGAAATTGATAACTCCACCTGTGCTCAGAGGACCTAATTGGACATTACCATTTCACATACAAATCGATGCCTCCAATACAGCAATTGGAGCAAGCATTAGGACAAATTGACAATGGTGAACACTATACCATCTACAACATTAGCAAGAACTTGACAAGAGCCGAGAAAAATTATACAACAATTGAGAAGGAATTCCTAGCAATAATATATGCCATCAACAAATTTAGGCATTACATCACAGGTTATCAAATATTTATTCACACAGATCATACAACCATTAAGTATTTGATGAATAAACCTATGGTAAGTGCAAGAATTATTCGTTGGTTGTTGTTGCTGCAAGAATTTGATATCACTATAATCAACAAACCAGGAAAAGCTAATGTTGTGGCAGATTTCTTGTCCAGGTTGCGAGAACACAGATGAAGGGGAATTAGTTGATGACACTTTTCCTGATGAAAAACTATTTGCTATATCAGTCCAATCACCTTGGTTTGCAGATATAGCCAATTATTTGGTCACAGGGAAAGTTCCTCCACATTTCACTTCAAAACAGAAAAAATAATTGATCAAACAGAGTTCTTATTTTGAATGGATTAAGGGTATGCTTTTTAAGTGCAGTCCTGACCATGTGTTACGTAGGTGCATCCGAAAGGATGAAGTGTATGATATCCTTAGAGCTTGTCATGATGAACCCTCAGGTGGACACTATTCTATAAAAAGCACGGTTAGGAAAATCCTAGGGACATGATATTATTGGCCATCTCTTCACAAGGATGTGAAAAAGTACATCAGGCATTGTGATGCATGCCAAAGAATGGGGAAACCCACTCATACAAATGAGATGCCATCTGCAGCCTCAAATGGTTTTAGAACCATTTGAGAGGTGGGGGTTTGATTTTGTAGGACCTATTGATCCACCTTCTCAAGGAAAGGTGCATATTCTAGTATGCACTGATTACTTGACAAAGTGGGTAGAGGTGCGTGCTTTCAAACATGCTCGTGAAGAGAAGGTCGCTGATTTCTTGTATACTCAAATTTTTTAGATATTTGGAGCTCCACGGTCTATCACCACAGACCAAGGACCCAAATTTGCATCCAAAGTCATAAAGGCATTTACGGAATTGTATGAAATCAAACATAGGAAATCATCACCTTACCACCCACAAGCAAATGGCCAGGTTGAGGTAACAAACAAGGAACTAGAACGCATCTTGACAAAAATAGTAGCTTTTCATAGGAGAAATTGGCTAGATAAATTACCTGAAGCGGTTTGGGCCTACAATACTACTTGGAAGTCCACTACTGGATTCACACCTTATGAACTAGTCTTTGGTAAAAAGCCTCTCTTACCTATTGAATTTGAGCTACTAACATTGCGCACAACACTAGAAATTGGAATTGAATTATCGCAGGCACAGACAGACAGGATTTTGTAGCTGAATGCATTGGATGAACTTAGATTGGATGCTCTGCACCAAACTGAGGTAATTCAGGAGTAGAGGAAGTTGTGGCATGACAGTCACATTCAGCAGAGGAAACTTCAACAAGGAGATTGGGATTTACTGTTTAATTCTCGCTATGAAGACTTCCCTGGAAAACTGAGAACTATATGGTTGGGACCTTACTGGATTAAGGAGGTATTTGACAATGGAGCAGCTCGTCTATCCCCTATTGATGGATCACAAATAAAGTTGGTAGTGAATGGACATCGCCTCGAGGTGTACCATACACCTCTGACTAAAGATGAATTCTTGCAGCAACTTGATAGTTTGGATACACAACAGGTGGAAAATATTCCCTCTTCCACTTCAAAACAATCAGCATGATCATGGATTTCAAGAAAAAATAGAAAATACAAAAAAATAAAAAAAAAACAAAAAACAAAAAGATGAATAAATTCTGAGTATGAATTCCTTTATGGGCATGGTTTCAGGGGAAATCATGAAATTCCTTCATGGGCATAGTCAAGATCAAGAAAAAAAAAAAAAAAAAAGAGAGAAAAGGAGAGGTAAAAATAAAAATAAAAAGGGGAAAATCAAGAAAAAAAGGAATGAAGTTTTGTTTGCGCAATAAGTTATAATCTTCAAAAAGAGCATTTCCACGTGGCATCCAAGAAGACAAGGTACGACAAAATCAAACTCTTTTAGTTGCATACGATAAAGGAACACGTGTCGATCAAGACATGGTTTGTTTTTGCACCCATTGGAAAGTACCAGAATTACGGAGGACGTGACCAACCATATGCCACCAATTTTTAATGCCAATAAACATGCACGTGAGAATTTGCGAACTTAACAAAAAAATTAAAACCAAATGAGGTGGATCTGACGGCAAGGACATCTAAGCAATCATTGACGGACAAGTGTTTAGTGCAACAGTAGAAATGTGTGTCACCTTTCTTTTCGAAGACGTGTTTGCGAAGTACAGTGCTCAGGTTACGGTTCATTCTGAAGAAGAAGATGAGAAATAGGGCAACGAAGGTTTCAAATTAAAACTTTGCAAATCTGCAACATAAAAAAACTAGAGATCCAGCAGAGAAATAGCAGCAGCAATGAACAAAAAATATGGGGCGAAAGATCATAACAGAACCTGCAGATACCACCTACCTCCGAGAAAATCTTGCAGTCGTGCAGATTTTTGAAGATGGAGGGTTTATGCCATTTCTGGATAAATTTAATGGGTCTTCCGAAGATTTGGTCGGCATGTTCGCCCATACATTCAGAAACAACCGAGCATATGTAAACGGTATGACTATTGAGGTAAGCCCTAAAATTTTAAGTTAGATTACTGAGCTGCCATTAAAAGGGATTTCAATTTCTAGATCTGGTAAGAATCAATTGGCAAATGTAGTGAATCAGTTTGTAGAATAAAATGATAGAGAGCCAGAATATTTAACCCATAACAACACATGCAAAGGGTTAAAAAGGGCCAGCCTGCAGGAACCCTGGGATGAAGTAGCCACTTGGGTAATTAAATTCCTAACCTGTGAAGGGTAGTATGTGCTATTGTCAAGGCATCATCTGTGAATTTTGAACCATCTCAGACATGGTGAGCAACAACCAAAAGTTAGGGTAAATCTTCCCCTGTATCTGTATCAAGAATTAAAAAACATGGCAAAGAGATATCAAGAGGGTAAAGGAAGCCTTCGCCATCATGGACTCATCAAACTAGTTTGCCAGCACCATTTTAGAGGAAACCCTAGGAGTTTTGATAGGTTTTACTCTACCTTAAATGATGTCATTTTTAGGGATGAAGATGAGGAAGAAGAAGAACCAGATACTACTGATGTTGTTGTAGAAGAAGAAACAGCTGCTGTAGAAAATGTTGCAGAAGATGCTGCAGAGAAAACTGTAGAAGGTGCCCTTGAAGCTGTTATAGAAATAGAAACACACCCAACAATAGCAGTAGAAAACCTTGCTCCTGAACCCTCAACTTCACGAACCAAGAAACAAAAGAGAAGAGGATCTGGAACTGGCAGCAGAATAGAAAGACAAAAAAAGGTTCATTTTTTTGAAGCTGCCACTGATTTGACAGAACAGAGAAGTGAAGCACTTAACCAAATAGAGGCAAAAACAACAAGGGAAACAGAGGCATCTGAAACTGACCCCATGACCCCTGTTGTCACCAAAAAATAGAGCAAAAAGAAGAAGTTTGCATCTGGAACTAGGAGGTCTACAAGAATCCATTTGAAAGAAACTGCAGAACGGGTTATGGAGGAAGAAGATAGACCAAGCAGCCCAGATGTCACAGAGATACAACCAACCTCTGAAAACTTTCCAAAATTCCTTGAACAGATAGCTGAGGCAAAAATTGAGCAGGATAGTTTGGAGGAGGCTATAGTTCAATAGGCTATAGATATGGTAGATACCCTTATAGATAGTCTCACAGAGCCTCCTGAACAAGAACAAATTGTTGCAAAAGAAGAGGAAATATTGGTTGAGCAGCCAACTGCAACTGATTTGTCTGCATCAGCTTCAAGCGAGAAACAGAAGTGGAAGACATCACAGAGCAGCTGAGAGCAGCAAGGAGTGTTTTCAAGACATAGACCAGATGGATTTCGGGAGAAAGAAAGCATCATTGAGATGCAAGAAAGAAGAATTGCAGAGCTTCAACAAGAAGTGGCAGGACTAAGAGAGAAGTTGTCACAGTCTGAAAAACGACCAACTATATCCAATGATGAAGACAATTTGGCTCAATTGCTTATGGGTCTATCAAGGGCAGATGACTCTATTGAGACAAACATGGGTGTTCATTCTGAAGTAGCACTCCTTCATTCTGAAGCAGCACCATCTCATTCTAAAGCATTACCTTCTTGTTTTGAAGATGCTTCAAAAATGGTAAAGAGCATAGCAGAGGATGTTGAAGATGAGCCACCAACATAGGAATAGTCCTAGCAATAAGAAAATGTTCAAGTAAGTACTCCTATTGAGGTCCTTGCATTCCAAACTGTTACACTTTCAGTAGAAACAGTAGATAAGGGGGTACAAGTAGAAATACTATCTGATGACAACCCCATAGAAATAGCAAATAAGGAGGTACAAGTAGAATTATTGATAGATGATCAACCAGTAGAAGTGGCGAGAAAAGGAGTTCAAGTTGATCTGATACCTAGGATTCCACCTGTAGTCAGACCACCTAATACTGTGTCTCTAGAGCAAGTACAATGTAGACATAGCTAGCTGGATGATTAGATATGAGCAGCTTACCACTAAAACTGAAAAGTTCAAATTGGAAGCAAAATAGCTAGAGGCCAAAGAAACAGAAATTCAGGCATTGAAAGAAAAGGTGTCTGACTTATGCCAAATTGCTGAATTTTTAGTCCAATTTAGACGACCAGCCAGATTTTACAACCTTATTTTGAAGGAAAAATACCTCAGATAGCAGGTCATGAGGATTAGTTCAAACCTCCCATATAAATTGGACACAACTGCAGACTTCCTGGAGGCATATTTTGATAGTCCTTTTGAGCAGAAAAATCTCCTGTGTGAACTGTTTTTACACAGTTTCTTCATTCTAGAGGAAGTTGAGTCTCATCCTCAAATCTACATTGGAGATGTTCAGTTGAGAGCATTTATGTCTACTTTGCAGAATCAACTTTACTGGGATCAAGAGAAAAAGTAGAATAAAGAGATTGAAACAAGGGCTGAGTTTTTAGTCAGAGCAATCTAGCCAAATCACCTAGTTATCACCAGGCAACACTTCTCAATGATGAACAGAGATGATATAAAGAGGATGTACTTGAACAACTTAAGGGACTATGTGACCAGATTCAATAATTTTTGTGATCATAATTTTTTCCCAACATTATCAGTGTGCAAAGACAGATGGGATGAACTTTCCATGTCTTTGAGAAAAAGAGAACCCATCTCCCCCATCAACTTAGAATGGTCCAGAAGAAGAGCAGAAGGTGTAATCCAATTGATTCAAATCATGCAACATAACTGGATAGGTCTCGGGTTTAGGCCTCCAACCATCATTACTCCAGTTCCATTCTACTTTGAGGAAGATGCCCAATTTGATGAACAATTTGAATACCGGCTCAAAAAATTCAGGAAAACAGGGGGTATTATATAGGCAAGAAATTATTCTACGGGTCATGGAATCTAAACATGGACATATGTGATTCCATAGCCCAACATAATGCATGAGGGCATGCATTAATATAAGTTGGGGGGAAAATGATGAGGCCTGGAAATGCCTCAATCATAACATGTTTTGAACACTAAAAATGCCTATAAACTCTTATGTTTTATCCGATATGTTAGTTAAGTTGATTCAATATGTCGTATATTAACCATTTTGCATGATCAATGTATTTGGAATATTATATGCTGATTTTATAGCTTTTTGCATAGTTTTGTGTTCTTTTTGCTATGATTTGCTAAAATGGGATATGCTTAGAATAATAGCAGCATTTCACTAATCATGTTTTGATTTGTCTCAAGCATTTATTTCACCTAAATCTGCAAACAGTGCAAGCAAACTGTTGCTGTGCAACAAAAACTGGTCTTTCCCATGTAAATTCTAGCCAGCTGTCCATAAATAGCAAGGCATGGAATTCACATGTGGAAAGAGATGAAGACCATTCGAATTTGATCTTAGGAGATAACCCACCTGAGAGATGTAGAAGAATCCACTGGAAAAGCACACATTTGTTCATTTCGAAGTATCTTCGGAATGAACAGATATCTTCGAAATGAAGAATGCATTATCTTTGGAATGAAGGATTGCAGTATCTTCGAAATGAAGGATTGCAGTATCTTCGAAATGAAGAATGCATTATCTTCAAAATGAAGGATTGCAGTATCTTTGAAATGAAGGATTGCAGTATCTTCGAAATGAAGGATTGCAGTATCTTTGGAATGAGCAATCTTCGGAAGGAGAATTGCATTGTCTTCGGAATGAAGCCACTTATCTTTGGAATGAAAATAGAATGTGCTTTTTGACTTGTTGACCGATTTTTGAAGCCAAAAAAAGGGAAATAAAGGTTGGAAAAGGTAAAGGAAAAGATCTTCCATCTGTCTTTGCCTTCATTGCCGACCAAAGCCATCATTAAGGGAAAGATCAAGTTTTAATCTTCTTCTAGGATAAAACCAGAATTTGTTGCAGCATTGTAGGATTAGATCTTTTGAGATATTCTTTGTTTGTAATCAGACCTTAGGACATCTATAAATATTGCTCCCATTCAGGTTGAGCTAGAGAGGGTAGTAGCAGTAGGAAGTAGAAAGTAAGGAAGCTAGGAAGAAGCAGAAAATAGGTAGAATTTGATCACTTACAGTCTTGTAACAGGTTTTCA
The DNA here is from genome assembly GCA_028583015.1 of Wollemia nobilis. NCBI lineage: Eukaryota > Viridiplantae > Streptophyta > Pinopsida > Araucariales > Araucariaceae > Wollemia > Wollemia nobilis. The sequence continues at coordinate 3,222,078 of JAQPPZ010016862.1, forward strand.
GTAGAATTATTGTAATCATGTTCTTTAATCAATAAAGTGCACCAGTTCTATTTCATATTTCTTGTAAATGAGTGTGATTAAGATTTAGAGAGAGAGAGAGAGAGACTTATACCTTCTTCTCGACAAGGAGGCTGGCCACTTCCAGACCTAGGAGGAGGACTAACAAGCAGGTTTTTATTCTGATTTTGCTACGTGAGAATGAGTAGTAGAACTTGTTATTTCAATTGCTTGTAAACAATCGACAATATCTGTAGTCTTAGTTTATTTATGCTTAGATTAATCTTGTGCTTAATGTTTTAGCTGTAATCTTTACTTTCAGCAAAGCTTCCACTTTATTTCAGACTGTTATTCCCAGAATTTACTATTTTTCAGCAATTTCTTGCATTTTATGTTTTGTTGTCAAATCCTGCACAGAAGATTGACAACCTTCTGTTACAGAACCTTGACAGTTTTCATTTCCATGTTAGAATTAGACTTTCATTACTGCAAAAGTAATTAGATTTCCTTTCTGCAATTAGGATCAGACTTTCAATTCTGCAACTGTTATTTCTGCAATATAATTAGGTCTCATTCTGCAATTGTAATTAGGACTTCATTTTTGTAGTTAATGATTAGTTTTCAATTTTGCAACTTAGATTAAGATTTAATTCATGCAATTTAGAGATAGGAATGTCCCAAAACCCCCCACACAACCGGTTCCACCAATAAGACCTGTTGCTCTAGATTGACCTAAGTTATAGTTGTTTCACTTCTTCTTTCACAGATAGCCTTGTACACTGCCCTGGATTGACAAATTCATTGAGAATTAATGATGGTATAACGACTACGCATCAGATAGGATGTATATACCTAATGAGGAATCATCTCATTTAATATGACTATGGCATGAAAAATTTCCCTAGGATAAACTTGGGTGGAACTAGTATCTGGAGTTGGGTAGCACCAAGAGACGGGCTCTTCTACACAATAGTTTTGAATGGGAGCTATCTCCTTATTATAGTTGGTAGGATCTTACTACAGAGGACTCAAGACCAGTGTCATGTGTTGGTTGTGGCTTTGAGCTTTATCACTCTTGTTTGATCTTGACATCTTCTCCATCCATATTTCCTTCAAATACTTCCATTAGTAGGATAACGAGCTAGTCCTAATCGACAATCGATTTTAAGGGAGGTGAGTCATACCCTTGGTGAGTTTGGATATTAATTGAATCCACCAATATTTTGATAGCCACATCTTACTTCATAACACTATGCACTTGGTATAGGAATACCATAGCTTACAAGTGCTCCAATGGGTTTCTTGGGCCTTCGTTGGTGTATTATGGTAGGATCTCCAATACCAATTTTGGAAGGTTTCCCCTATGGTTGGTGACTCTAGAGGTCACAAAGAGATTCTATAATTCTAAGTAGAGGATAATTCAAGTGGCAAGGCAACCATGCTTGGGCCTTTGGGTTCATTGGATGGAGCAAAGTCTCTAGGTGAATGTAACTTGTGCTCTAAGAGCAGATAGACTGAGGCTTTCACTGGAACCTCAATCTAGTGTTCTTCACAACTTCTTCTAGATGCTTATCTTGTCAGAGTCACCAGGTAAGTTTTGAGATGCTTCAACAAGAAGAATAGGAAGAGACCCTTACCAAAGTCTAAGACTAACTTATTATTGTGAATATGGGACCAAATATAAATCAATGGGGTCCCACTAGGCATGCTATTAAACTATTATCCTCTTTTATCATCTCGACTATCAAATGTGGTGTGGACTAGGCAATCAGGGCTATTATACCTCACCTAAAGTGACACAGTAGGTTTAGTCCTGAGAGCATAGGGTTTGGCTTGGTCGATGGCCTTTGAGATTTTGACAAAGGTTGGCTCCTTTATAGGATGTGATCTTGGATGCATGATTCCTAATCTATTAGCTTAGGGGGAAAAGGGTTAGGGAAATAAAAACAAAGATAGAAGAAAGGAAAAATTAACTAAGCTAACAAGAGGTGATGCACCAAAGATTGAATAAGATCCCCCTACACACCAACTTTGACCAAAATGCATGGGCATGAAAACTTCCTATTTTCGATATATATAAGCACAGATTGAAATGCAAGCATACATACACAAAGGAGATGGGTCAGAGCTTGATAACCAAACAAATTGGAACCAAATAGATACATAAGCCTATTGAATATATATATGTAAGTAGAATAATACAAATATTATGCTAGAAGAAGGGGTTCAGGTTAACTAGAAGACCGCCTAGAGATACATGTACTATTATACAAAGAGAAATGAAGAGAAAGTTATACAACTCATCGATCCTTTACAAAGATAAAAATTTTGTTATTTATAGATTACAAGGAGGAGGATTTCCCTCCAAAAATGTGCAAATATTTCAAGATGCCTGTTCCCCTAAGCGATGGTCACATCTTCATTTAACATACTGATTTCTTTCTAATTTTTAGATCTATGCCCATAAATGCTAGATGAATTTGAGCCTTTGGATGAGCCACCACTACCATCTACTACTTTTATGGATTCCTAAAGTTTAGATGTAGAAAATATTTGTAATCAATGTTCCATATTTTAGGTAGGTAGTTCCTATGTTGTTAACTTTAATGCATCAACCACCTCTTTGGACCTATTTGATTTAAATGTGTGCAAGTAGGTGAGCTTTGAAGCCCTTCTATCCTTATGGGTTCAACTTCTATATTTGAGAGTTGTGTCTTGATACCATAACTTTTCCTCCAACTATATGGCTGTTTTTTCCTTTATTTATTGTTGAGCTTTTAGGTGGTCTAACAATTGGGATTTTTAATTTTTTCATCATAAAAAAAAATGATCTTTTCCTTTCATCAAATATTTAAAACTTCTAAAATTTGGATATATTCTTCTTCCTATGCGTTTTGAGACTCTTGTCTTCTAGCTCCCTAGTTTTTTGTCGTTGAAACTTTTGTCTTGTTGGAGCTTTCTAAGGCATCACCAATATTTTTTTGAAACTCGTATTATCTACGAAGTCCTACCCTTTTTGGAGCCTCTTCCTATACACGTTCATTGCTTAATCTCCCACTGATTTCTCCTTGTGAAGTTTTACCACAACCTTCTTCTTGTACATATGGTGAAAGCTTACTAAGTGTTCTTTTGTTGAGATAGTTCAAAGGGACCTTCAAATGGTTTGACCTACTTGACAAGCTTATTGATCCTATTCTCATGAACACTATCCTCACTCTCCTTATCCTCAATGGTTCTTGGATTTTGTTTCATGGGTACATTATTGGTATAATATTTTAGCAATCGTTCTAAAACCCAATTACCAATAGAGGGTGATTCTTCTTCTAAATCCATCCCTCTGGATAAGAAATGGGTTTGTATATATTGTTCTTCTAATAGTGAAGCCTTATTAGTTACCATTGAAAAGGATTTATTCCCTTCTTTGTATGGTCTAGGTGGTCAACCTTACCTTGTGGCTCAGGGAGCTTTGAACTAGCTAACAACTTTCGATGTAGGATCTTCTTCATTGACATCTTCTTAGTATCGACTACCAAATAAATGGGAAGGATTTTCGATCCTCTCATCCTGATCAACTCTAGATAGCTATTTTGCTCAAAATTCCTCTTTTAGGCTGGATTTGTCTGATGTAGTGAAACTTCACTACAGTTTTAGTTTTAAACTCCCAAGGATCATTCTTTTTGTTGTATAATTCTAAGAGTACATCTCCCATGAGAGATGTGGGATCTAGTGTATGTGCCATCATTGACCCTTAATATGAATTCCCTTGTATTAAAGATACAATGTGGAGCTATGATGTAGCGGTTGCTATAATGCATTGGTAAGCAAACGTCACTGGTTTGAATCTTAAGAATGTTATTTTTGCAACTACTTTAGAAGGCATTTTATCTAGTTTTTGGTTGTTCTTCCTTTCAACTCTAGACCATGCTTGTGGTGCAATGATTGGTCATCTTACTTTTGAATAATAAGGTATAGGTTTGAATCATTTGAATGCAATTTTCTAAATAAAAAGGAGATAGTTACTATGTGATTGTAGGTTGAGGCTATTGATATATACAACATAACCCCTTTAATTATTGAATATTCCTTTCTTTTGTTCTAGTTATAAACCAAGTGACATGGTGTAGCAGTTGGATCACTCAACTATAGCCAACAGGTGAAGGGTTCAAAATTCAATGGTTTTTCAAAGATAATGCTTTTATTAATAAAGGATGTTTGTAAACTATATGTTAAAATGCATGTGCAACATATTGTAAGCTTTATTGATCTCTTTGAAAAGGTCTCTGTTTTAAGCCCCATTGGCTATGAACGCTTCAAAAAGACACTTTATATATGTGTGTGTGAAGATTACTTCAAAACCTCTAGCAAACCTATTTATATACTTTGTTCATGTAAAATTTTACAAGCATACCTTATTTTTTAAGGAATCAAGAGAGAGTATAGCCTCGTTTACAATGATAGTACCATTGAAGTTTTTTTTACCACAAACAAATCCACTGTGTTCTTCTAAAATGACACGATCTAAAATTATTTTCATTCTATTTTTCATAATTCTAAATTTTTCTTAAATCATATCACAAAGGCTTATTGAATTACAATCATCAAAATATTTTATCTCACATTTATTGAGAATCAATACAATAAATGGGGCATTGATATTACTTATTATAGTCTTCTTTTCCTAGCCTCTTTAACTATAGACAACGGAGTACTCTTCATCAAATCTCAAAATAAAATTGTAAAACATACATTGGGTCCAAGTGCCTCATCAAGGTGGAAAGAGAAAATAGCCTCCTATAGTTCCTCCTTAGATATCTTCCCCATCAAGCTTTTATTTTGTCTCTACGTGATAATTGATAGAATATTTTTACAAAATCTTAATTTTAGCCTCCTTAATTTTCTTAACATTTGATATAATATCTTTGCAATTATTAATTATTTCCTTCATATTATCTTCATTTTCCTCAACACTTCTTCCATCTAGAGTTGAGATAATTTTTATTCAACAAAAAGATAATTTTTTTAGCAACATAAAAAATTAAGTACTTCTATCCCCTCTTAAGTTGTCTCTCACTAGATTTTGGGTGCAATATAAATTATTTGCAAAATATTGTGATAATTAGAAAGTAATTTCTTTTCTTGCACATAAGCATCTTGGCCCATTACATCGATTCTCCATTCCCTTGCAAATTATCGACCTTAGATTTAATTTATTCCTTTAATTTGAATATGTTACAAAAGCTTTAACACTCCAAGTCTTCATTTACCCCTTTTAGATAATCAATTTTATGAAGAAACCTATAAATACGTGACCCTTCAAAATTTGGTTCAACCCACCATAATATAACAATTTGAAGGAAATTAGGGTCTAGTAGCCACATAGACTAAAATTGAAATTGCTTTAGATTAACATTATGGAGTAGATCACTTCTCAAGAGAATGGAGTTTGTGATATATCCTTCTCAAATTAAGATACATACAAATATTATACCCTTAGTTGCATCTATATATTAGATAACATTCCAAAGATGAATTGACCTAGGAAACTGAGTCCTCCTTTGATTTATACCATCTAAGAGTACCAACCGTATTTTTTGAGGGATATATGGTTGTGTTGAAGCCCATCATAAAATTCCATATATCATAATTATGAGTCATTATTGGATTTGACATAAAGAAATTGAATTCCTTCTATCATCTATCATGAGGAGTAACTATAGTTGGAGTATATTCGTCTATGACTCCAATTTTGACATGTCCCTCATTCCTTGAGAAAATACAAGCAACACAATTACTTCTTGATTCTCGTAATTATATACCTCATTTGAAATCATCCCATATTGTTGTAGTATATCTTGAAGATCCCATAACAAAAACTGCTAGACAATCCTCCATCTTCCAAATATTTTTAATTGCATCCTTACATTCCTCATTACTTATTTTTGTTTCTTGTATCAAAATAGATTTAGGACTATAGCACCTATTAATTTATTAATAAATATTTTTTAGGGGCTTTAATTACACCCCTAATGTTCTAGGATACCATATTCATCATTATTTTTTATTTTTATTTGTGGGCTTAGTCCCACTTCTTGTTAACATGGGATGTTTATTTTTAATTTCTCAAAACAATATCCCTTTGAGTTTGTTTTTCTTTGTCCTTGTGTTGAGGGTATTTCTCTCTTTTTTCTATTCTCACTAATGCTTTTGCATCCTCATTAATTCCTTCTATTTTTCTAAATTATGGATATCATGACTTATCTCTTATATGTTTATGCTACCATAGAGAACTTTAAATGCAAAGGATAACCACTTAGACACTTTCATCTTTATCCTTCCATGGAAACACTAAAGTGCAAAGGGCATCCTCCATAATAATTTCTTTCTTATGAAGTCCTAAAAAATATAAATTATAATGGATATACTTCATACTACTTTACCATATTGCCTTTGAAATCCTAAAGTACAAGGGCTAAACTTTCAAGTACTTTTGTGTTTATTACAAGAAGATGATTTTCTATTACTTAAGGAAAGTGAGATGATTTACCTAGATTAAACTTAACGTCTTTGTTTTGAAATGTCTCAATATCTTGCTTCACACATTTAATTTCTTCTAAGTTTGAATTTGCATGTTGTAATTCATTATTTTTTGCATCCTTTTTAGTTTCTTCTATTGTTTGCTTTGAATAAATTATGAAGGCCTTGGTCATTTGATGAGGTAGAGGGGATCTCTTTGCCACTTTTTAAGGAGTGAAAAACCCTTGATCTAATCCAACCTCTAATATAATATGATCACTTACTTCATATTGAAGTTTGTCTCATCATCAAAACTTAACATCTCTTTCTCAATTGTTTTTACTTTGTAATCTCTTGTTGTGTGTTTAGTATTGTAAGATTTTTGACGTAAAAATTTAGGGTTTTCATAACCCACACGTTCTCTTTTTTGTTTTAATAAGCTATGTGTACCTTATATTGGGGTCACTCCCATTAAACTAACAAACTATTACATTGCTTTGACTACATTGTTATCAAGTTAATTAAACTATGTCTGACTTGCCTTCTTATCAGAGATATATATACTCAAGTTCCCCACCCTTGAAAAATCACAACTCTCTCCTTTAGATCTTGAGAGTTTACAAAAAAAATCAATTCTCATCTCAATTGAGTTGCTATAGCTAGATACCTACATTTATTTTCATAATAAGTTTGAATTCTTGATTTTCATTTTTTGGATCTTCTTCAATTTTCTTTGTAAATACAAATATTCCAAAATTCAACATCCTTCTTCTTGAAAAGTTTCTACAATAGCCTTCACAAAACCAAAACTCCACCTCTACTATTTATGCATTACATCTTAGTAGAGTAATATTTCCAAAACTTTGTACTATCATAGCCCACTTTACTAGATCTAAACTGTTAGTTTCATTCTTGAAGCATAAGTGCAACCACAAGACCTATAATAAATAGTTTATATGAAAAACCCATTAATGTTATAAAATACAACAAACATTACCAAAGAAAAATATTATAGTAAATATTTTTTTTTTTTGTTATACAAGGAAATTGATAATGTCTCCATCATATTTTCCCCATGGGTACGGTTCGAATCCAAAAATCTACCACTATACCCTTGTTCCACCTCAAGCAAACTTTTAATTCATGTGAGGAGAACCCTGGAGGGGCTCAGGATTGGGACCGTCAACCTCAAGCTAGTAAACACTCAACAAAAATTGGTTGATACTACCTCTACCCTATAGTAAATCTTAATCATTATTTAATTTAGATAGTTAACATATTATTATTAGCTTTAGCTAAACTTACTACTTCCTTTAACCATGGAAAAGAGAATTATACTTCATGATCCTCTATTGGATAGCCTATTTACACATTTTGCAAGGATACAAATTGTTGTAAATCAAATAATTTAATATATAAAGCCACTTAAGGAGGGCGGAGTCCTATAGCCACTTAAGGAGGGCGAAGTCCTGTAGCCACTTAGAGAGGGCGAAGTCTCTTGTGTAGGATCACAATTGGATATAAGATGATTGATGATTAATAGTAAATCAACCTACATCTATATATGAATAAATCAATGAATTGGTGAACAATTGGAAATATAGTCGACTAGCTATATTAGTATTGTAACATGGCTCCCTCCCTCAAAAGCTTTGTCCTCAAAGCTAGGAAGGACTGGAAAATACTCTTTGTCTGCCATATAGCATCGTCTTCTAGAAGGCCCTGCCACTGAATTAGGAACTCTTGAATTTGGCATGGTCGATGATGACATACTTTGGTTTGTAGCATTGTTGGAGGTATTTGTCAAATTCTTTCAAATTTCAATGATCAAAATATTTGAAATTACAATAGCCACTTGAGTAGCAACAAGTAAAAAGTTGTCATCAATATTGTTGCAAAATGTTGTCGCCAAAAGTCGTCAAAAGTTGCTGCAAAAATTATCGCAAAAGTTGTTGCAAAAAGTCATCGCCAAAAGTCGTCAAAAGTTGCTGCAGAAATTGTCACAAAAAAAAAGTTGTAAAATTTGCTATACAAAGTCGTCGAAAAATTGTTGCAAAAGTTGTCGCCAAAAATTGTTGAAAATCTTGTTTTTTTTTTTTTCCAATGGCTAGTTTTAGGTGGCTTTATATCATGATTGGCGTAACTGACACCGTGCGTTATGATTGATCACTTCCCGATTTTATCTCTTTGTTCCTGAGAAACGAATTGCCCAATCATGACATCAGTAATTAAATTCCTTGGGAATATCGTGAATTCAAATAATTCAACATAGTTTCTAGATCCTAAAATTTCTCCGTAAGTCTTTTATTGTCTTCAGGTTTTCTTAAGCGGTTTATAATTTTGTTGAATTTCCAATGGTCTAATTCCTCGAGCCCGCAGAATAATATTAACCGAATTTCTAAACAATGGTTAATTCTAAGCGACGACGAATAATATCAAGTGTAAGGTTTGATAACAATTAATTACCGTTGGGCATGCGATATCTCCACCATGACTAGTAGTCAAACTACGCTTGAGAAAAATCGTGTGTGTGCGAACATCGGAGGTATGACCTTGAAACTTGCTTATTTTAATCGCTGACGTCTAGGTGTCCTTCTATGGTTGGTGCGCGATCTTGGGTAACACTTGAGAGCTTAATAAATTTTTTGTGTAATCCGCCTATCCTCCTTAGACGTTGATATCTTAAAGTTAATTAAAATCTTCTTCGCACTATTAAATAAATATCGTGAGGCCTTCCTTTAATTTGTAGCGGAAGATGAAATCATAACGAATCCCACTTGTCCTATTTTTCTTTGACGGATAGGTAGCTAAAGATGGACACCGAAAACTTAATTTGCTGAGCGTATCGTGAGGCCTCTTAATTATTTTTTAGCTAGTGGGAACGTCATAATCGATCAAAATTCATGTCTTGATTGGCTGAGAAACCTTTAAAAAAATATTAATGTAATTTTCTATCTTCTATCCTTCATGAATGGATATTAGGAACGTGTGGTTTTTCAGAATCACGACTCTGTGATGACGTCGAAAGAGTTGCGCTTGCCAGAATGTGAGAATGTATTCTCTTATGAATCCAGCACGAGGCTTACGTACGTTATTCCTCTGTGCTTTTTGTAACTGCCACATGCAGACGTTCCACCGCTGTAACACTTAATCGTTCCTTCCTCTACACATACCAATTTTAAACCTCCTCGTGAGTAATCTGTAGGAGTGAAAAATTAAACCGTTATTAAACTTTTGAAAATAAGGGATAGCTTATTTCCTGTATGAAATAAGGACACGATTTTAGAATAATTTATTTCCTCACCGTAAGCCTGCGTAATGTCTGTAGAACGCTTATGAGAAAATTTTAAATTACATCCTCAACGAATTCCCCGTGATGTTACAAAGAACTTAATTTTCTTAACCAATAATTTCTAATGTTTATAATAAACTTTTAGAATTTCCTATGACTGCAAAAGATTTATGGATTTGGAATCTTGGCAATTTTTCCTCGACCTACACAATTTAAATATGTATTCTTTGCTCAATTAAAACTTCAACCCCACGACGTTTACAAAGAACTTAATTTTCTTTGCTAGGGTTTCCCTAAATCAACTTGCTTGATTTTCTTCGTTGTTCCAGGATTGAGATAATTGATTTAACTGCTGCGTTCGAAAATTTGACGATGAAACGTCCTTTCTGCCTAGTAAACGAAATATGGAATCACCTTGTTTGATTGTCTATCGCTTTAACGTAGTTTCCCGTGGATGAAAATAATTTTCTCTTAATCTTCGATCACGATTAAATCGTTATGTGGCGAAGCGAATATTGTAAGCAGTTTATTAGTGAGTCTTCCGCCTCTAAAATCTTTCTCTCACGTTTATATAATCTTCTACGCAACATTAGGTGTACCTAATAAACTTCTTATATATAGTCCTCGAGATTATATTTAGTTCGTATAATCTTCCGCATGTGCTGAGCTCATCTTCGGTGATTTGAACCCTAACTGCAGGCAACGTTCAGATAAGAATTTTAATACACCAATGAAGGACGAATAAATTTGAACCTCTACACACTGTCTTACGAAAAAATTCACTACTGTTTGTTCTGGATTAATCTGGTCTCGCTGGTAAGTTGTGACTCATTGGCAGGTTCGATCTAGAGAACAAAGACGACGAATCGATTCTCATTTTAAACCGAAGCAACACTTTGAATATCTGCCAGTACCTATGAATCCACACCGCTGCGCAGTCCGACAAAAATAGTAATATATTATCTGAAGAAAAAATAGTGGCAACTGGAAGACGTTGAGATCGACTTGGCTCTGATACAACTTGCAAGGATACAAATTGTTGTAAATCAAATAATTTAATATATAAAGCCACTTAAGGAGGGTGGAGTCCTATAGCCACTTAGAGAGGGTGAAGTCTCTTGTATAGGATCACAATTGGATATAAGATGATTGATGATTAATAGTAAATCAACCTACATTGAATAAATCAATGAATTGGTGAACAATTGGAAATATAGCTGACTAGCTATATATTAGTATTGTAAAACATTTATGCCCTTCCCTTAAAGTATGTGTAGAACTAATTTATTCAAACTGTGTAGCAAGGTCTTAAATTTCCATAATGAACACTTGTATATTCCATGGAGCCTTTGACTTCCTCAAAATTGTATTTATTACTATTAGTGAATTACCTTCCATCCATACTTTGTTCCATTTCATTTGTCTGCATATTTTTAACCCTTCTAAACTTACCCCAAGCTTCAACTTCATTATTTGTCTAAAATCCACTATTAAAAGCATAATGTGATAAAATCTCACCCTTATTAATTCTAAATTTTCCTCCTCCTATTGGTCTTGGATTTCCTTTAGATGCTCATTAAAATTTAATTTGATCAACTCCACTTTCGATGGTTTTCATTTTGTATTCTTTTCCGTTATTTGTTGCTCTTATACCCAACATCGTAATTCCATTTGATGACTTTACTCCATCTATCAAGGCTTTCTACTTCAAGATTAGGGATGGACGCCACTTGCATTATCGGTGATGTGACCCGAGTTCAATCCCCATGGTGGATGTGTATAAGAAGTATTACTCAAAAAGAAAAAAAAGATTAGGGATCGGGTCAGTTGAAATGGTTGGTTTAGACTCCTCTATGGCTAAACAAATATTCCTTTTCATTACATCTAAATTGCTTATCTTTCCTTTAAAATTCTTCAATTCCTTTCCATCCATATTGTATATTTCAATGTATCCTAGATCTAGAATGCCTCACTTTTAAAAGTGCTTTGACATTGCTTTAACCATTCTTTAATTCTACCATTCACCATCATGCATTTACTAAACATAGTAAGAATCCATTAACATAGATCCTAAGACTATTTAATAGTGTTACAAGAGATGGTCTATACTCTCCTCCTCCTTTTACATATAACACATCGTGAGGGGCCATGAAAACCCCTTTTCAATAGGTTATCCCAGGATAAATAAAAATTATGACCTATTAAACATACAAATATTTTGACTTTTAGAATGCTTGAGCTATCTCATATATCTCTCCATATTCTTGTGATATTCTTATTTTGTTGGTGCTTTACATTATATCCGATTCTTTTTGTGCATTCTCCTGAGCTATTCAAATCCCAAATTAACTTATCCTTAACTCCTCTCAGAATAATTTGTATTATCATCTTTCTGCTCAACTGCATCCTACCAATAATGTCTAGTATACTTTTAAAAAATCTTCTTTCCATTTGTATCTTCCTTCCTTATCCTTGTACATAATGTTTGAAACCTTATCACCATATTTATCTTGAAGTAATCTCATCCATGGTTTCAAAAATTGGATCTAGATTGAGTGGTTTTTTATCACACCAAGTATCCATCCAAATAGAAGTTTTTTTCTCTATTTCCCACCACCTATCTTATACCTTTAATCACTAGATCAAATATTATATTTAAATCATTCCATAGTGCAGAATCATCTGGTAGTGAGAATGTGGTAAATATTAAGCTTGGATCATTGAGCTCAATGTACTTAGAAGAATTCTTGCCCATTATCTTTGACTCTATTTATACAATATCTAAATTACGTTTTTTCCTTAGAGCTAAGTTCACATTTGTAAGAACTCTTAAACTAAGACCTCCCCTAGTTTTATCATCACACACCTTGCTCCATTTCACCAAAGAAAATTTTCTTTTATCATATAATCTTGACCACAAAAATGAACACATAATTTAGATAAAAAAAAATTCTACTAATTTTGGCATAATATATAAGGACATATAATATGTTGGAATGGCTTGTAAGACTAATTTAATTAGCTACACTCTTCCTACTAATAATAACCATCTATCTTTCCATATTGGTAGTTTATTCTAAACTTTACTTATAACTAGATTCCACAATTCCATCCTCATTCTCCCCTCAAATAAGAGCATCCATAAATATGTTGTTGGTAAATATGCCTCCTCCATTTGAAGTAACCTGCATATCCTTACTTTGAATCTAGTTGGATTGTTTAGGAAGTAAATTTTTAATTTTGTCTTGTTAACTTTTTGTCCTAACGCTCTTTCATGTTCCTTTAATCATATATTTTTTTATTTTACATGGTGGAATTGGTTGTCGCCACATAGTACTATGTGTAGTCCACCCCTATAACCACCATACCACAATCATTTTAAAACTTTTACGTCATCAAAAACACCAGGAAAGGGACAAGCGTTCAGTCTGACGACGCCCGAGATTTAAACCTTGGACCTTTGCCCCCCTTACGGGGTTTGGTCAAACCAATTGGTCTATGTTAGTCTCACAATGACACTAAGAGGGGGGGTGAATCAGTGTAGCTCTTTTAAAACTTAAATCTTCAACTCTTAAAGCCGAAACAATGAAAACTTGAAACCAAATAAAGCAAGTATAACAAGAGAACATCACACAACACAAGATGTACCGAGGTTCACCGATTTGGCTACATCCTCAAAATGACCGTTTGGACTCCCATCCAAATCCAGCCTTTGCAAAGCACCAACTTTACAATCAATTTACCAAAGACCCACTGGAAGGAGCACCAACCCCTGATTTATCTACACCAACAGAAAGGAGCACCAACCCCTGATTTATCTGCACCAACAGAAAGGAGCACCAACCCCCGATTTATCTACACCAACATAAAGGAGCACCAACCCCTCTACCAAGCACCCACTTGATTTTGATATTGATAATAAAATGACATATATGAATCTTCTCTTCTCACATAAAAATTGACCGTTCTCTTAGCTCGTTTTGTCAATTGCTAAACGCTTTAAGGGTATTGTGTAGAACTCTGTCTATGACCTCCTCTCAAAATTTCAGCCAAAACTGATATCGTATGAGAAAGTTATGCCCAAAATACTAAAGTGACATTTTTCACCTTTTTCCCAAAAACACGGATTTTCACTCTTTATTTTTCTCCACACACTCTTCTCTCCGCACAAAATAAAATCACACTCTTCAATAAAACACTTCTAACTTAAATGCACACACTTGCATTCCTTTTCACTTTTCACTTTCTCCAAAGATCTTTATTTAATGAAAACTTCTTAAAATAATATAACTCCCTTTTTTTATATTGAGAAGGCATTTCGTCAAACACGTCACATGCAAAGAATTGACACCTTACTCGTTCTCATACTTCGGAGCCACGTGACAACTCAAACCAAAAACAAAATATGATCTATTTGATGCCTTGAAGGTGTAACAACACCTGAAACCGAAACTCCGGCGACTCTTCAAGGTCGAAACGGCCAACTAAAGGATTTTGCCCAAGTGGCACAAATTGACATAAAAGAGACCCGTAACGTTTTTGCAAAAATCATAACTCTCACCTCGTAACTCGGTTTTCTCTGAAATTTGAAACGTAGAATATTTGCAACACTGACTATGTCCAAACCAAAACTCACCGCCTAACTCCTTATGGTTCGCCTGTACCACTTCCACAAAATCCGCTATTGACACACTTTTTCAAAAAGAGCGTTTTTGTGACAGTCTTGCAACGCTTGTAAAATTCGCCTCGTTTCTCCGTTTTCATTGAAATTTGGAACACATGTTCTTGAAGATAACGACCACCTCCAGTTAAAATTTTGCTGCATAACTCCTTACGGTTTGTTCGCAGTGCTTCTGACAAAACCTGCACTTTTTCAGCCTGTACAACCACTTGCCAAATCATCCGCCAAGATACCGGAAACACCACCGATCACTCCAAACACTGTGCTGACATCTCCAATGCTGTTCTGGACTATTTCCTGACATGCTGGCATGTTCCAAACTGATCCATCCTGTCCAACCGTGCCCGTGGCAACTTTTGCAACTTTTTGACTATTTTGTCGCTTTGACAACTTTCTTGACGATTTTTTCAACTTTTGCAAATTTGCACAAACAACCTCCGTAACAACTTCACCCAAACATCAAAAACATCCTCATAAGCATTTAACATCACTGTACATACTCCGAATAACCTCCGAACTCCCCGTCCACCGCATCAACCGATCTATCCGACCGTGTTGACAACAATGACAATACTTGTCGCTGCACCTTGCTCAACAATCTCCCCCTTTGGAATTGTTGGCAACACACGTGCAATTTCCTGTAACTCTTCTCCCCTTTGACAACAATACCAAAGGGCTGCCGCAAACTCCCCTGAGTCCATGCACAAAATTCTCGGGCAAAAATTATTACACTTAGCAAAAATCACAAACATGAGCAAAAAGATAAACAAATACACAAATGCTCCCCCCGAGAATGTGGTCCCGATAGCTAGTCAATTCTTGGGAAGCGTGACCACTCCCAATTTATTGCGAAGGTACTCAAAGACTTCCTTGGGCAACGGTTTTGTGAAGATATCCGCTACTTGCTCTGTTGTTGGAACAAAATCCAACTTAACCTCACCTTCCGCAACTTTCTCCTTCAAAAAGTGATACCGGATAGCAATATGTTTTGTGCGAGAATGCATAACCGGATTCTTTGAGATGTTAATGGCACTGGTGTTATCACACTTAACCGAAATTGGCTCACCGAAGTTAATACCAAGATCATTTCAGGGTTTGTTTCATCCATAATACCCGCATACAACACGTTGTCGCCGCAATATATTCTCGCCTCTACTGTGGATAAGGAGACCGACTCTTGTTTCTTACCGTGCCATGCGACCAACCTCGTCTCCAAGATAGAATGCACCTCCACCGGTACTCTTTTGTCATCTACACATCCCGCCCAATCTGCATCCGAATACGCAATAAGGGTGAAGTCCTTACCTTTCGGATACCATAACCCATACTCCATAGTACCCTTGAGGTACCGAAGAATCCTCTTCACTGCTGTCACATGAGTCTCCTTGGGACTAGCCTAAAATCGTGCTACCATGCATACTGCCTGCAAAATATCTGGTCTGGTAGCTGTCAAGTATAGTAAGCTCCCAATCATAGATCTGTACATGGTTTGATCAACATGTGGAGATTTGTCATCCTTGCTCAACTTGCAACCTGTCGTCATGGGAGTGCTAACTGGCTTACAATCCTCCATTGTGAACTTTTTTAGCATCTCTTTCACATATTTAATTTGAGAAATAAATATGCCCTTCTCATTTTGATTAACTTGCAACCCGAGGAAATACGAAAGTTCACCAATCATTGACATTTCAAATTCTTTCGCATCTTATTTGCTAAATCTTTACACGACTCATCTTTGCTGCTGCCAAATATGATATCATCTACGTATACAACAAGAACAATAAGATGGCCATTTTCTATTTTGACATACAAATTACTATCCACCATACCTTTCTTGAACCCTTGTTGAGTAAGATAGTTGTCTAGCCTTGCATACCATGCTCGAGGTGCCTGTTTTAAGCCATATAATGCTTTCTTCAACTTGCAAACCAAGTTGGGATCATCACCAAGTTGGAAACCATCTGATCGCTCAATATAAACCTCTTCTTCAAGTTTCCCATTCAAAAATGCTGATTTCACATCCATTTGATAAACTTTGAAATTCTTGTAAACTCGCTAAAGCCGTAAACATTCTAATTGCCTCTAGTCTAGCCACAGTGGCAAAGGTTTCCTCAAAGTCAATACCTTCAACTTGTGCATAGCCTTTACATACCAATCTTGCTTTATTCCCGACTACCTGTCCGTCTTCATTCAATTTGTTTCGAAAGACCCATTTAGTACTGATTATATTTTTATTTGCAGTTCTTGGTACTAACTCCCAAGTTTTGTTTTTCTCGATCTGATCTAATTCTTCATTTATTGCCTTCATCCAACTTTCATCTTTGCTTGCGTCAACAACATTTTTGGGCTCAATGCTGGATAATAGAGAGTAGTTACTTACTACTCTTCTTCTTGTCTGAACACCAACCGTGGGGTCTCCAATTATTTGCTCTCTAGGATGATCTTTCTGCTAGCTGCCTGTTTTGAATTTCTTATTTTCTTCCACTTTTGAATCACTGTTTGAATCATCTGAGTCAATTTTTTGTTTCTTTTTCGTTTCCTTTTCCTCATCTCCTTCAATAACCTCTTCATAAATTGGGTAGTTCTCTTCATAGCTAATTACTCGTTCCCTACCTTCATCAACTTTAACATCGACACTATCCACAATTTTCCTTAGCCTCTTGTTGTAGCATTTGTAAGCTTTGCTTTTTGACGAATAGCCAAGAAAAATACCTTCATCCGCTCTATCTTCAAACTTACCAAGGTTTTCTTCAGCTTCTTTTGATGTAACACTTGCTCGCCAAAAACTTTAAAGTATCTTGTTGTTGCCTTTTTACCGAACCACAACTCATAAGGAGTTTTGCTTTCATGCGTCCTCAACATGCACCTATTTTGGATGTATACCGTAGTATGGACCGCCTCTTTCCAAAATCTGTCTGCTACTTTGCTCTTAGTCAACATAGTCCGTGCCATTTCCTGCACTGTCCTGTTCTTTCTTTCTACCACACCATTCTGCTGAGGTGTCCTGGTTGCTGAAAACTGTCTCCTAATACCATATTTTTCACAATACTCTGTAAAATCCTCTGAAATGAACTCTCCTCCTCTATCTGATCTTAAACATTTAATCATTTTTCCTGTTTGATTCTCAACTTGGTTTTTGAAAACCTTGAACATCTCAAAAGCTTCTGATTTATGCTTCAAAAATAGTACCCATGTCATCCTCGGAATAGTCATCTATACACAACATAAAATATTTGTCACCATTTATGCTTTGTGTTCTCATGGGTCCACATAAATCAGTATGTATTAGTTCCAAAGGTTTGCTTGTGTAGTACTCTTTTGTTTTAAATGAGACTCTAGTTTGCTTCCCCTTTTGGCATGAAGCACAAATGCTATTTGATGGTTTTCCAATGGTGGGAATATCTCTCACTGCCTCTTTTGAGCTGATTTTTACTAGATTGTCAAAATCGATATGACCGAGCCTCTTGTGCCACAACCAATTTTCTTCTTCCCGTCCAATCAAGCAAGCTCCTTCTGAAGTCTCCGAGAGAGTGTACAGGTTGCCAGATGTCCTCGATCCAGCTTGCTATCAACTTTCCACTGTTTGCTTTTCTCGACTTCACAACCCCGCTTCTTAAAAATCACTTCATGACCTCTATCACAAATCCGACTTACGCTCAACAAGTTATGCTTCAGACCAACCACAAACAAGACTTCTTTTGACTTGATTTTTCCATCACTGATCTTAACTGAACCTTTGCCAACTATCTTAGCTCCATCATTATTTCCAAATTTTACTGAACCACCTTCATATTGTTGTAACTTCTCAAATTTCTGTTTGTCACCTGTCATATGACTGGAGCATCCACTATCAAGTATCCATGGTGCATATTTATTTTGTGCTTTAAATGTTGTTTGTACGATCAAGGATTCCTTTTCTTCCTTAGATCGCTCTTTTTCTTTCCACTCTGGTTTGATTACAGTTTTGGGCTCTTGTTTTGACTTTTCTTTTTCAGTAGCTTGTGCATGTTTTTCGAGAAATTTTCTATTTTGTCTCATTCCATTTGGTTGAAATTTTCTTTCCTGAAATTGATTTGATGCAAATGTACTTCGACAATTTCTTGCAATGTGCCCAAAATTATGACAGTTATAACATTCTACTGCATAATCCATCAAAGGTGAAAAAACATTTCTACCGGTAAAATTCCTTGGTCCTACATTATACTTGCAATCTGAAATCTTATGTCCATAACCATTGCATTTAAAATAGTAACCATAAAAGAGATGATTGAACCTGGGTGATGGTCTTTGCCATGTTGTCGTAGGAGCCATAAATCTTCTTCTTCTTTGATGTGTGACATTGGTGAATCCATCATTGTCAATTCTCCTTTCGTGCCTTGCATTATTGCTTTCTTTTGCATGAGTCATTTTTTCTTGATCAACCTGTTTCTTATCTTCATTCTTTATGGATTCTTCATTTATGGCCTTTGATCCATTTGATGATTCTCCTTCGTCAAAGCCCAAACCAAATTTGATGCCTCGTAGTCTTTTGGTTATTTATGATCTTATCCAGCCTTCATAGAACTTTCTTCACGTTTGTGATAACAACTAATTTTACGATTCATCTCTTCTATCTCGCATCCTTAAACCAACAGTCTCTTCTTCTAGCTTGCCGCAATAATCTATTTTCATGGTTATTTGCACTTCGAGATCTTCAGATATTTTCTTGGATTCTTCTATCTGTACTTTCAAACCGGTTATGATTTCATTTGCATCCTCAAGCTTTCTTGAAATTTTCTTATTCTTTTTTCTTTCTATCTTCAATTCATCCAGAGCTGCAATTAGTTCCTCTTCCAAATTTACTTCTGCATCAATTTCTTCTTCATCACATTCCCGTTATTTTTTTGTTTTTTCTTCTTTGAGTGCCATGAAAAGAGCTTCACCTGTTTCCTTTTCAGAATCCTCACCGGAGTCTGTCTTCTCGATGAACTCGACATTCTTGGAGATGAAACTTTTCTTCTTGAAGTTGCCTTTTCTGAAATTTGTTTTTTTCTTCCAGCTCACTTCTTTCTTGGTGCGATCCTTCATCACTTTTGTTCTTCTCATTAAGTGGACATTTAGCCGCAAAATGCCCAATGCCTCCACAATTGAAACATTTAAACGGTAACTTTCCTCTCGTATTTTCCTTTTTCCCTTTTTAGTTTTCGAACAAAGTTTGCTTCCATTTCATCTGATGTCTCTTCTTCCTCGGATTCTTGTTTTGCTTTCATATTTTTATGGGCTTTAAAAGCAACTTCTCTATCTGTGGGTTTAGATTTTCCTATTCTCATCTCATATGCAATCAAAGAACCATGCATCTCATCCATACTAAAAGAATTTAGATCTTTAGCTTCTTCTATAGCTGAAACTTTAGAATCAAATCTTTGGGGAAGAGATCTTAATACCTTTTTCACGATGACAGAATCTTTGATTTCCTCGTCGAGTCCTCTAATCGCATTAATGACTTCATTAACTCTCAACATATATGCCTCTATGTTCTCATCGTCATTCATATTTAATACTTCGAACTGAGCTCGATGTGTTTGTAACTTGGCCTCCTTGATCTTAACATCTCCTTCATGAATGCTCCTCAATTTGTCCCATATTTCTTTTGTCGTTTTACAACTCATAATCTTTACCAGTTCACTATCCACTAATCCGCACATGATAGCATTCTTTGCTTTTGAGTCATTCTCAAACAGTTTCTTACCGACAACATCGGTTGGAGAAGTGGTGGGTATTGTGTATCCACTATCTACCGAATCCCAAATGTCGTATCCCAAAGCACAAAGATATGTCTCGCATCCCGAGTCTCCAAAATGCGTAATTAGTTCCGTCAAACAATGGTGCTTTGTTTGATGAGAAGCCTTCACCACCTGCCATTGTGTCACTTCCAAGATCACCCTAGTCGGTTAAGCTTGTTCAGGAACCTCGCTCTGATACCAATTGTTAGTCTCACAATGACACTGAGAGGGGGGGTGAATCAGTGTAGCTCTTTTAAAACTTAAATCTTCAACTCTTAAAGCCGAAACAATGAAAACTTGAAACCAAATAAAGCAAGTATAACAAGAGAACATCACACAACACAAGATGTATCGAGGTTCACCGATTTGGCTACATCCTCAAAATGACTGTTTGGACTCCCATCCAAATCCAGCCTTTGCAAAGCACCAACTTTACAATCAATTTACCAAAACCCACTGGAAGGAGCACCAACCCCTAATTTATCCACACCAACAGAAAGGAGCACCAACCCCTGATTTATCTTCACCAACAGAAAGGAGCACCAACCCTTGATTTATCTGCACCAACAGAAAGGAGCACCAACCCCTGATTTATCTACACCAATAGAAAGGAGCACCAACCCCTCTACCAAGCACCCACTTGATTTTGATATTGATAATAAAATGACATATATGAATCTTCTCTTCTCACATAAAAATTGGCCGTTATCTTAGCTCGTTATATCAATTGCTAAACGCTTTCTAGGTATTGTGCAGAACTCTGTCTATGACCTCCTCTCAAAATTTCAGCCAAAACCGATATCGTATGAGAAAGTTATGCCCAAAATACTAAAGTGACATTTTTCACCTTTTTCCCAAAAACACGGATTTTCACTCTTTATTTTTCTCCACACACTCTTCTCTCTGCACAAAATAAAATCACACTCTTCAATAAAACACTTCTAACTTAAATGCACACACTTGCATTCCTTTTTTACTTTTCACTTTCTCCAAAGATCTTTATTTAATGAAAACTTCTTAAAATAATATAACTCCCTTTTTTTATATTGAGAAGGCATTTCGTCAAACACGTCACATGCAAAGAATTGACACCTTACTCGTTCTCATACTTCGGAGCCACGTGACAACACTGAAACGGCCAACTAAAGTATTTTGCCCAAGTGGCACAAATTGACATAAAAGAGACCTGTAACGTTTTTGTAAAAATCATAACTCTCACCTCGTAACTCAGTTTTCTCTAAAATTTGAAACGTAGAATCTTTGCAACACTGACTATATCCAAACCAAAACTCACTGCCTAACACCTTACGGTTCGCCTGTACCACTTCCACAAAAACTGCTACTTACACACTTTTTCAAAAAAGAGCGTTTTTGTGACAGTCTTGCAACACTTGTAAAATTCGCCTCATTTCTCCGTTTTCGTTGAAATTTGGAACACATGTTCTTGAAGATAACGACCACCTCCAGTTCAAATTTTTTTTCTGTATAACTCCTTACAGTTTGTTTGCAGTGCTTCTGACAAAACTTGCACTTTTTCAGCCTGTACAACCACTTGCCAAATCATCCGCCAAGATACCGGAAACACCATCGATCACTCCAAACACTGTGCTAACATCTCCAATGCTATTCTGGACTATTTCCTGACATGCTAGCATGTTCCAAACTGAACCATCCTGTCCAACTGTGCCCGTGGCGACTTTTGCAACTTTTTGACTATTTTGTCGCTTTGACAACTTTCTCGACGATTTTTTCAACTTTTGCAAATTTGCACAAACAACTCGTAACAACTTCACCCAAACATCAAAAACATCCTCATAAGCATTTAACATCACTGTACATACTCTGAATAACCTCTGAACTCCTATCCACTGCATCAACCGATTTATCTGACTGTGTTGACAACAATGACAATACTGTTGCTGCACCTTGCTCAACAGTCTACACCTCGGACTTGTTCCTTTAATAAGTTATTCAAAATTTTGGCCTCATTTTTCCTTGCCCTCCCAAAAAGGGTTGTATCATCTACAAACTATTGATGGGTGATGTTGTCAATGTTATTACTAGCCTTAAGTTCGCTTATTAGCCCATATTTGTATGCCTTCTTCAAGTTCCTTCCCAATACCTCTACCATAATAATGAATAGATATGGTGATAAAGGATCTCCATGTCTAAGAATCCTCTTGGATTTAAATGATTATGTTACTAGCCCATTGACCAACACTAAATATGATATTGTAGATATACAAGCTTTTATCCATTTGACCCATTTCTTTCCAAATTCAAACTTTTCTACTATATAAAAAAAAGTTGTTTAACCTTATCATAGGCTTTATTCATATCAAGTTTTAAGATCATTGTACACTATTTTATAGAAGTTTTTGAATGTATTACTTCATGAGCTACTATGATCCCACCTAGAATATATCTCCTTTCACAAATCCTCCTTGCTCATCTAAAATAAATTTTTTTAATAGTGATCTTAACCGATTTGCCATAACTTTGGAGATTATCTTATATGCCATAATACATAAGGTTATGGGCCTAAATGAATAAAACAATTATGCATCCTTATTTTTTAGAATTAGGGTAAGATATTTTGCATTTATTTTATAAGGTATGTTCTATTTTACCCTAGACCATTCCATTGCTATAAATAAAGAATCCTTCACTATATCCTAATTATGCTAATAGAATGTTGTAGAGAGCTCATATAGACTTGGGGATTTATCCTTATCAAAAGATAAAATAGCTAAATGAACTTCTTCCAAAGTAATAGACTCCATCAATTTCCTATTGTCTTCATTTGTTATAACTGAAGGTACTTCTTGTAGTAGTTTATCATTAAGAACTTCAAACTCCTCCAATCCTTTAATATTTTAGTAAAAAAAACTTACCTCCTTTTTTATTTCACTCTAGTCTTTGATCCAAACCCCTTCTACTAATTTCATTCTACCAATTCTCAAAGCTAATATCTGTACTATTTCCATCCCATGAAAAAACTTTGTGTTTTTATCTCCTTTTAACCAAGTATGTCTCAATTTTAATCTTCAAAATGTCTCTTCCTTACTCAAAATATTATAATATTCACTAAGCAACTCCCTTTCCTCCAAGCTTGGATTATTGTGCTCAAATTTTTAAAATTTTAAAAGTTTATCTTTTAGTTCTTTCTTATCAAAATGTTCTCGAAAGTGTTCTTGTTCCACTCTTTTAATCTATATGTCATTGATCTAATTTGTTTTGGAAGTCTATACAACCTATTATTTTCGAAATAATTCCATGTTTGTGCTCTCATGTCAACAAATTGAGGATGGCCTTCCCACATATGATCGTATTTAAAATACAATCTTTTTTTAATTCACTTATCGTCATTTGAACTCTTGTTGGACAAAGATTTGAACAGATCCTTGTCAAGGTATTAATTTTAGCACAAGTGTATTCATCTAGCCAATTATTTGAGAGGATGCATCTGTCTATTTTTCTACTATTAGGTTTTGGCATATCCTATTCGTGGTTCATGTATAGTTGTCCTCTTCAAACTCAACCTTCCATGGATTATTGCTTTGAATAAAAGCTGAGAATTCTCTCATCCTTGAGTTATTTTCCTAATTCCTCAAAAGTTTTCATCCATATTGGATATGGCATTAAAATCTCCTATGATCATGAATCGAGTTTCTTGGTCTTTACTTCTCATAAAGGATTAAATCCCACTCCATACTTATGATCTGCCTACATTGATAAGGATGAAATGAACATCTACAAAGCCATAAGTGACTAATGAGGCTATCCAATGTCTAGTTTTATAAATGGTTTCACAGGAGGTTCTAATTGGATTCCAACATGTTAGAATTTCCCTTGTCACTCCTTCTGAATCCACAACATCCCATTCACATCTTGCCCATATTGCTTTCATAGTTTTAGAAACTTCTTCCTTTGTCATTTTAGTTTCCTGGATACAAAGAATATCAAACTTATTACTTAAACAAAGGTCCCTGATACACCTCTACTTTGAGGGGGCATTAACACCCCTTATATTCCATGAGATGGTAATCATGTCTCATTAGGGGATGTTGGCCTCGCTTTTGAATTATTAATATCAATTTGTTGTTTAGTAAAGAGAAGTTCAACCAACTTAGATTGTGTTCCTTTCTCTATGTTTGCTCTTGTTTCTATGGCTCTCGCTTGATAATTCGAAAGTTTTCCTCTTTTTTCCTTGCTAGTGTCAGGAGTAGATCTTCTTATTTTATTCCTCGTTATTTTTTACAACTTTCCTTTTCATTAGATTTATCCTCTACTAGCTTTGCTAAGGAAGCTTTTGACTTGGCTTAGTCATTTTATGGTATTTCCTTGTTAATGTTAGAGGTATTACCATCTAACATTGCATTTTCTCTACCACTTTTCTTCTCCTAAATGGTACATGGAACTTCAAAAGAGTCTTCTAAATATGATGAGGCACATTCCTTAGGTTCAACAAGAATGCTCATCCCTAAATCAAGATCAGTAGAAAACTCCTTGTTAATATTCAAATCATGTTGTACCATATCCTTTATGCTCTAATTTGCTTTTTCTTCATAGGCTAAAACCTGAAAATAATTGGTATTTCTGTCAATATGCTTACTTATTGGTCTCCACTGTTTATTTACTTTCATATGTTTGGACCTATTTTTTGGAAGTTGAAAATCATCTTTGTCCTTATCCATTTGTAAGTTTCTCTTGAGGTTTTCTATATATGTTTATACTCGAATATTCTTACGGCATGATCTCTCAATATACCCTACCTCATGACATATTCTACATATGAAAGATATGTTTTTATAATTTATGATTTGGTTTCACAATTTACCCCCATACTTAAGAATGATTGATTTTGGTAAAGGTTTACAAATATCAATCATGACCAATATTTAGGCATAAATAGACAATAATCCATATTTCATAGTTTCTAAAATCTCAAAGAATTCTAGAAAAGAGTTGCTTATTGCCTTGGAGGTATCCATTTCCTAGAATTCAAAGGGAAACCCATACATCTTGACCAAGACTAATACTAGGGATAGATTTATGTTTTCAAGTGCAAAACCTTCATACTAGCGGGTAAGGAAGAGTCTTGATCTTCCCATAAGCCAAGGATCCCCTTTTAGAAATTTATCTATTTCTTCCCTAGAATAGAGAATGACTATGAAGAAATCTTTGGGAAGAAAGGATAGACTCACTCCTAAATACTTCCAACTCCTATCAATTCATTTTCTCAAAGTCGAAGCCCCTAGCCAAGACCCATTAAATTTACCAATGACTACCTTATCTTTGAGCAACAAGGATCTTTGCTCTATGAGGTCCTCCCTAACCTCTGCTACTAGGGATGAATTTAAGGATTTAGCTATAAATTGATCAATGGGAAGAAAACTACAACTTGAAATATACTAAAATTAAGTATATCCTATAACAATTATATTATTTAAAAATAAACCTACAATAATTTGCATGCAAAACTTCTAAGATAATGAAGGGATAAATGAAACTTAGCTAAAAAATTATATGCCTAGATAGAATGTCTTACCTTACTAAATGTCATGGCCCTCCATTGCTCCTCCCGTCCTCCAAACCCTGGTTGATAGATAACTACAATTTCATTTCTTATGACTTGAAAAATCGTCACTACCCATCTTACAAGTGGCTAACTTCACAGGGTCATATCTCTCTTAATACTGCTCAAATTCTTTCATATGATCACATATTTTAAAGCTCTTAAAATTCTACACAAATTGTTCTAAGAATCATCTAAATTAGACAACCCTTCATAAAAATATGGCTCTTAAAAGATGAGATATTATTTTTTGTAAATTGCCCTAACGTTGCCCTTGTTTTGGACGGTTGTCTTCACATAGTGAGGAGGAATTATACATATGTGTCACTCCAAATATTCTTTCTTATTAGGATTGTAATATCTTATATCCACTAAAGGAAAAAATAGGTGTAGAAGAAATATTCCTCTTACAACTATTTACCAAAGATATTCTTCATTTGCCTTTCTAACAAAGATATTTTCCATCTTCAAACTACTACATTGCCACAATCAACTTCTTGATGTCATTTTTATTAAGAGATAAAATGTCACTTGTATAGTTGTTGGAAATTTGAGCCTGTTTTGTTGTCATTCATGTCAAGAGGTTTATTGAAGGCAAAGGAAAAAGGATAATATTATAATATTTTAATATTATAATATGTTGGCCATCAGGGCCTCTCAAAGGAGATTGGATAATGCATTGGCCAAAGGGTTTATCAAAGTGTTAAGCATATTATTTAATTAATTAAATTTAACCATAAGGTTAAATAATTAATTAATTAATATTTAACCTAAAGTTAAATATTAATAAAAATAATATTAATTTTGAAGTGCCAAAAATTAAATTGCATGAGCACCGACATCAAATATAAAGGAAGAGAAATATATAAATAAGGCTAAAGTTTTAGCCTAAGTTGGTGAATACGATTCGATGTGCCTCTGAACCATTGCATAGCTCGTGCAACGCAGCAGAAGGGAGAAGACAGTGCTTGTGCATTACACAGGGCAGTAGTTGGTCAAAGGGAATAAGGGGTGTGTCCCCATTCATCCACGATGGCAGTCGAGCTAGCAAGCAAGACTTGCACAACGTGTAGTAAGGCAGAGGTCCTGCGTTCGATTCACATGGAAGAGTTTTTGAAAGACGGTGCGTGGATTTTGTTTTATCGTTGGTGACAGATATCAAGGAGGAAAACGTGTGTTGTTTAGTCATGTGACTTGGCTAGCCCACGCGGTAGCCTTAGTAAGGCTAAGGCGCGGGGTCAGTAGGAAGCATGGGTTCGACTCCCGACGGTAGGTGGTAGGCGATAGCAAAAGGGGGATTAATTTTTGTTAAAAATTAATTGTGCCCTAAGGTCTAAGGTGGCTAAGGTATGTGCTAGGGAGTTATAAGGTGTTTCAAATTAATTTTATTTTTGCATTAAAAGGAGGTATAAGGTGATTCCTTTTTGAAGTAGAAATTAAGGTGGCTTGTTTTGTTAATGCATTGGGATAAAAATTAAATTGGAGTTTTTATTTTTGGAAATGCATTAATGCAAAGTTAGGAGATATAAGGTGTAAATGATTTATTTTGCTTATGTAATTGGTCAACTTTTTTGATGAAATTTGGCTTGCAAAGTCAGGAGAAATAAGGTGTAAAAGTGATTTGATATTTTATTTTGTATGGTAAAATATCTTTGAGAAGAGATTGCATATGAATGCATTGAGAGAGTATTTTGACAACTAACCTTGGAAAGTGGCACATAAACAAGTGGTTGTTTATAAGACAAGTTTGGTGGATAATTCTTCATCAAGCAAATAAGAGGTATGGGCAAATCATATTTTGTTCAAAAGTGTTTGTTGGATTGAGTATGGTGAAACATTAGGTGGAGTGAAAAGGATTGTTTGATAAGCATTGTTGGAAATACATGAGCAAGTCTTTGAGTAGACTTGAGGACAGATTTGAGCAAGCTCCTGAGAGGGCTTGAAGGTAGATTTGAGCAAGCTCCTAAGAGGGCTTGAAGGCATATTTGAGCAAGTCTTTGAGAAGGCTTAAAGGCAGATTTGAGCAAGTCTTGTGAAGACTTGAAACAACTTTGAGAGTAGATTTGATTGCTGATTTGTTCAAGCTTTGTGTTAAGGCTTGGGGCAGATTTGAGACAAAGTTTGGTGTAAATTTTTGAGTAGATTTGTGCTAGAATTGGGATAAATTTTAAGACAGATTTGAGATAGAGATTGAGCAAAAAAGAGAGCAAGCTTTGGAGGTGACAGGGTAGAGGACAATAGTCTCTAGTGGATAGAGATCCATTAGCCAGGGTAGTGAGGACAAAGGTCTTATGTGGAGAGAGATCCACAAGCCAAAGCAGTGGGGGTAAAAGTCTTTTAGAAGATCACCAGCTAGAGTAGAGGGGAAAGAGTTCTCCTATGGATAGAGTTCCACGAATCAGAGCAAGGGGATTGGTATCTCCTTTGGACAAAGGTCCATAAACATTGTAATAGGGAAGTGATTCCCAAAAGAACTTATTGAGAAAATTTATAAGGGATATTTTTTCGTGGAGCAACCCACATTGGGTGAACCACATTAAATCACATCTCTCATGTGTGTGATGATGTGTGCAATGCTTATTGCTTTGATATTGTTGATGTTATCATATGGATTGAAAAGTAAAAAGTTTTATCTTATAATGTTCACCCCCCCTCTCAGTATAAGCTCATGTTCTTCAATAGTTGCCTTCTAGAATTTGAATTTTGCTAAGATGAACTTCAACATCGTGAATGGCTAAAATATTTACTACTAGGTTTCCATGTCTATAAACATGTTGTCTATAACATCTTGTTAATTTCTTAATACCTCTTTTATTAAGGGTCTTATTCATACTCCTAATATTCCATGATATCATTTTCATCTTCACTTTTTATTTTTATTTATGGGTTTAGCCCCACTTCTTGTTAACATTTGTGATATTTGCTTTTGTTTTCCCATGTCAATATCCCTCTAAGTTTATTTTTCTCTTTTGTTTTTGCTTCTTGGGTGTCCCTCTTTTTTTTCCCATTTCCACTAACACTTCCATCTTCATCGACCTCTTCAATTTTTCACACTACTTCTAGTGAGACTTATCATCTATAATTTTACCTTGCTTTGAAGGATCCAAAGTGCAAGAAATAACCTAAAAAGCACTTTCTTCTTCATGTTGCCCTTGAAACCCTAAAGTGTAAGGATGCTCCTCCATAGTAATTACCTTCTTATGTTGCTCTAAAAACCCTAAATTGCTATGTATTTCCTCTATCCTCATTTCTTTATTATGTTGCTCTTGAAACCTTAAAGTGTAAGGGATAACCTCTATACTACTTTCATTTGTATTGCCAGGAGAGGGTTTTGTATTGCTAGAGGAAAATGAAGATAATTTACTTGGAATAAACTTGACCTCTTCCACCCTCTTTATTTAAAAAATATTCTCAACATCTTCCTTTGCACCTTTAATTCCTTCTGAATTTGAACTTGCACATTGTACTTTCTCATCCCTTATATCCTTATTTATTTCTTCTAATAGTTGATCCGAGTGAACTATGGTGGCCTTTGCCATATGATGTTGTAGACAAGCTTTATTTACCTCTTCTTTTGGAGTGGAATATCCTTGATCTAATCTAGTTTCTCTTATAGTATGATTTCCTTGCTTCGTCTTGAAGTTTATCTCATGATCAATTTTTTTGTTTCTTTCTTCATAGTTTTCACTTTGTAATCTCTTGCCACATGTCCAGTCTCATAATAATTGTGTCATTGGAAGACAATGTTTTAATAATCCACTTTTTGATCCCATTCTCTTGATTCATATTTAATCTTAATGGATTATGTTAAAGGATTTAAAATGTCCATACCAACATATATCTACATATATATAGCATGCTTTTGCTCCTTAGTAGCTAGTCCCTCCTTGATGAATTTCGCTAGGGTATTTCCAATATTTTTCAAAACATCCTTATTGTTAAGTTGATATAGAAGTCCAAAAAACCTAAACCATACCATAAGCTTTTTAAAAATTTCTATCTCAATAGAAAATTTCTCACTACATGGTCTTAAATAAAAGGCATCTCTCCCCTAAACCATGGGCCACCACCTATTATTTTATTTCTCATTTACAAATTAGAAAATATGACAAGGAAAAATCCTCTAGTAAGAAAAGTCACAAAATTTGAATTCATTCCCCACTTCCACTTTATCCAATTTTGAATCTCTGAAAACCTTGACCAATGTCCATGAAACTTAAATATTAACCCTTTACTTTTAAGAATCATTATACCATGGTTGATCATCTCAACCTTGATAATCACTTTTAGTGTAATATCTGCTTCCTATATCAAACTTGCCATATATTTGCTCTTCCTTTTATCTCCAACTTGGGCATCTATACTTTCAACCATGGCATTCTGACTTCCTATTAGGGATTTCAAATATGACTTTCTTTCCATGTTGCTTAGTAGGACTCACTCTTGGCTCACACTTGCTCTTTGCTTGCACTTAATTTACTTGTTCTCATTATCTTGATTAAATTTTAATCAATATTAATAGATTTTGACAAAGATTTTGAATATTTATAACAACACATATTTGGTATACACAACATGCTTTTGCTCCTCAATACTTGGATCCTCCTATATAGATTACCCTATAACATTACCTATATTTTCAAAACCTCCTTATTAACAAGTTGATATAAAAGTTCAAAAGATTTAACCCATATTAGAACCCTTTTAATAGTTTACGTATCTATAAAAAAATCTCACTTGATGGTCTAAGGTACATGCCATCTTTCCCCTAAACCATAGGCCACCATCCATTATTTTATCCCTCATTTCATAATAAAAGAATACAATAAAAAAAATTCATTATGAAAGAAAAGCCATTGAATAGTTTGAACTATATCCCTAATTTCATTTAATCCATTTTTGAATCTATGAAAAACTAGTCAACATCCATTAAACTTGCATATTAATTCTTTGCTTAAAAATTGATATATTGTTATTTAACTTTTCTTGTAAAAATCCTTTATTTATTTATTTTTTGAAATTTCCTCAAAATCTAAAATAAAATATTTAAAAAGTAAAACTTCCTTTATACCATATTAGAACCCTTTTAATAGTTTACGTCTCCATAAAAAAAATCTCACTTGATGGTCTAAAGTACATGGCATCTTTCCCCTAAACCATAGGCCACCATAAAAAAAATCTCACTTGATGGTCTAAGGTACATGCCATCTTTCCCCTAAACCATAGGCCACCATCCATTATTTTATGCCTCGTTTCATAATAAAATAATACAATAAAAAAGCCATTGATAGTTTGAACATATCCCTAATTTCATTTAATCCATTTTTGAATCTATGAAAAACTAGTCAACATCCATTAAACTTGCATATTAATTCTTTGCTTGAAAATTGATATATTGTTAATTAACTTTTCTTGTAAAAATCCTTTATTTATTTATTTTTTGAAATTTTCTCAAAATCTAAAATAAAATATTTAAAAAGTAAAACTTCCTTTATGCCATTTCATACTCTGTAATATTTTTAGTGTATCTTTTTCCATTTAAATAAAAAATATTATAGATTCATTTTTCTTTTTTATTTTTAATCAAGAAATACCTTATTTCAAACTAAAACATGTTTTTTTTTAACATAAAGGAATTGAAAACTGCCTTTCCTTTTTGAATGACTAGTTACAGGGTCAAGTCGCATTGCCTCAGGATTGGTACAATTATCATCAAGCTGGCACACATTCAACATACTCAGGTCAGACTACTCCCTTTGGGGCTTTGCCCAAATTGGACATGCCTCCTAGGTTGAAACCTAATTCTCCTCTTGGTAAGTGCCCAACATCTTACCGATCCATCTAACCCTAAGGGACCATGCTTATATTTAATTAATACATGTTTACTTCTTCTATAGACTTCCTGCTTCTTTATTATATAGTTTTTTCTCATAAAATCTTATTTTAATCCGGGTGAGGATAGCGTCACTATTAGAGCTTCTTTTTAAGAGGTCTAAGATTCAAACCAGGTTCAAACCATACTGTATATATCTTTAAGAAATAGAACTAAGATTCAAACTATGATATGTGTATAATTTCATAAAATTTAGATTTTGGTTCTACATAAAAAATGTCGAGGAAAGATTTAATAAAAGACTTATCAGCCACGAGGTTTCTCAAGGTAGCCCCGTAAAAGTTCTTTTTTAATTCCAGCCACGAGGTTTCTCAAGGTAGCCCCGTAAAAGTTTTTTTTTAACTCCTATTTCACTTTTTTTATATAGACACGGGAAAGAAAGAAAACTCCTGTTTCACATTTTTTTATATGAACACGGGAAAAATTCATTTCGTTTTTTAAATGACCAACTGAACTCTCCCTCTTTCATTTGATTCGATTTTACAGGGCTGTGGAATTGTTGGAATTGCTCGCTCGATGTTTTTCTGAGTCCGCTGTATCTACGACAACCATATTTCTGATCTCTCCTATACCCCAAATTTTACTGACAGAAAGAAAATGCGAGGAAAATATGCGATTGTTTTAATAGGCGCAGGAGGAGCTGTAGCTGGATCATGTCTTACCCTTGCTCTGCTCAAATTATTTTCCAGGTCAGCAAGCTTTCAACACAATAGGTTTTTGATAAATCGCCTTGTGAGTACGTCGATATTCATAGCATTTTTGAAATCATTGGTCCTTGAGGAAAGCACGTCCATAATACAATACGTAATGCAGACACAAAGAGTTACGAAAAGTAAAACACATTATATACGAGTGGAGAGAATCCTCTTAAGCTTTTTAGGCTACCGCATTTGGGTTTATCCATCGCAATCGCATTCCGGAGGCCAAACTTGTGTGTGCGGTCGATTGCGTGTGTGTACATATCTGATGTGGTAGTTTTTAATTTCTTTACATGTTTACAAGGGAGGGGGTCGAGTGCGGTTGAAGGTGATTATATTTATCTGCAGATAGAAAAGACCTTGATATCTGAACCAAAAGGAAGGAAGAACCATAAGGGTCTTTAATTGAAAACTCACTGATAAAGAAAAGGAGTCAGTAGACGCTCAAGCAGCGTACGGTATTTGAAATTTATATGCAAAACCCCTAATATTTCTCGTAATTTTGCACCGGTTATTTTCACGAGTTGTGGGCTTTCATTATTTCACAAACCATAAATAAAAAAAATGCTTTCTTCTTCAGGCCAATTTTGCCGGTTTCGAATAAATGTCCCTCTTTCTCGCAGTCATACGTTCCTCTGATGGGGATTGAAGCAGATTCCTCGAGCGTCAATAAAACACTACAACCATTATTTTTTTTTCCTGGAGAAAAAAGGGTTGTACTCGGGTCCCCACTCTTGACGAATCACAAATCATAACGGTTTTCTTTAGAGCTTGAAAGTTTAAAAGCAGATTTAATTCTCATCTCAATTGAGTTGCAGCTAGATACCTACATTATTTTTCATAAAAAGTATGAATTCTTGATTTTCATTTTCTGGATCTTCTTCAATTTTTTGCGTGAATACAAATATTCCAAAATTCAGTATCTTTCTTTTTGACATTTCCTACAACAGCTTTCACAATACCAAAACTCTACCTCTACTGTCTATGCATTGCATCTTAGTAGAGTAATATTTCCAACTTCCCTCTATCATAGTCGGTCGGCTTTACCAGATCTGGATTGCTAGTTTCCTTCCTGAAGCATAAGTGCAACCACAAGAATTATAATAAATAGTTTATATAAAAACACATTAATGTTATAAAATAAAGCAAATATTACTAATGGAAAACATTAAAGTAAATCTTGACTAAAAATTTACAAATGTTACAAATGGGTGTGGCTTTTGAAGCCATGTTGTGTTATTTCTTGTCTAAAAATTTGATTCTTTTGCAAGAAACAGATAAATTTTGTTGGACATGATCTTTTAAAACAAACAAGGAATATTATCTTGTTTGACCTTTGATAAACTACCTATAAAATGTAGGATAACTGTTGTCCACTCTCGGAGAGGTGCTGGCAAGATTGTGTAGACCCATACTTCGTTGTTACTTGATTTGCTAGTTTTATATAGTGTGTATTATCCTTGTATAAGCTTGGTTACGTTAGCTTTGCATCTTCATATATACTGTACATAGTTGAGGGTGGTATGCAAAACTCATAGCAAGTGATATCCCTATCTGGTTTACAACTCACAACTCCTAGAAATTACAGGTAACGAGGAAATAATTTTTGGCAGCATGTGGAGTTTATACACATACTTTACATGGGTGTTTGCAATTTCAGGTTTTGTACATATTCTTATCACGTCAATAGAATGAGTATACTTGTTAAGGTGATCTTCTATGGAACTACCATCAATATCATTAGAAATGGATAATCCATCAGTGAAATCCATCAATGCTTGTTCCTTTTTTTCTTTCAATTATGAACATCTGAAATTCATAGCAATCCTTGGTATGGTTCTGATTAACTTTCGTTCCATTGACAAGTATCACCTTTGCAATGTATTTTTGTTTGACCCTTTTCATACTTTTCCAGTAGAAAGATTGTAAAGCATTGTAATATGTTTTGAAAAACTCTATGTGTCCTAAGTTTGGCAAATCGTGAGTACCCTCCAAACCTTTATTGAAAAACTTTAAATGTTGGGGTAAATATATTTGGTTTTTTAACCCGTAAAATATTATTTTCCCAAACAAATATTGGACGTTTGTTAATATTGCTGGCATTCTTTTCTTCATATGATTGACTTGAACATCCTAAATCCATTTAGGGAAAATTAGTGAACCTGCTTATGTTTCAATTTCTTTGCCCCTCTTGGATAAAGCATAAGTCACATGATAGTCTTCTATTTTTTTTTGCAAGATTTTAAAATTGAACATTTCTATCATCTCTATCCACTTTTGTTACTTTGTGGCCAAGGTCTTTTTCTATTGGGAGATGTGTAATGATTTTTGTAATTAACCAAGAACTTACTCCCTCCCAAATGTTGCCTCGATTTAGATGCAAGAACATTCTTATCACAAGTCAATTTCAAATTTCCTTAGATTTTTAATTTATCATGTTCAAAAGCAATAGTGTCTATCCAGCATGATGATGGACTTGATTCTTGCTTTTGAGGCATTATACACAATACAAATGGTTTAGAGAAATTTTGACGATAATGCCTTTTCTAAATTTTAAAAACTCTATGCAGATTGTTGGTAGGGCTAGTGGTGCTTTACGGGTGTGAAGTATGGCCAACAATACATTGAGCTTGAAATGAAGGCAAACATAGAGGATCCAAAAGTGTTTGCTCTCAAGCAAATTTAAAATAAAAGCCTCAGTGCCATATAAAATACTATTAGTAGAAACAAACACTTTCTTATAGAGGTAGCGATAATGATTCATCTTCTAGGATATCTAAAAAATATTGAACGAATGAATGCAAATTGGTGGCCTAAGATTATAGTAGGAGATGATCTTGAAAAAAAAAAAAAAAGAACATCTTGAAGAAACAAAATGTCAAATGGATGAATAATTGGGTTATTGATTTAATAGAATGCCCAAACAACAAGAAGGATATAAAAGTCTATATAAGTGCTCTCTCGAACTTGATGCTCAATTGTCTTTCGGTTCCAATGCTTATGCTGATACTTCGTGATATTCTTCGTTAATAGACTCTTGTTGGCTTTGGTCAAGTACCAAAAGTCCTCCTATTTCAAGGCACACTTTTTTGCGGTAGTCTTTGCAACAGACTCCTCTCTTGTATGCCTCTAGACTCTACCTTCCACACCTGTATTTGTATTGGCGTCTCTTATCAATTGCCTACTTTGTCTTCATGATCTTTGTTATTTGAAAGATTTTCATCAACACGTCCTTTGTTGTCGGTGTGACCTTCATCGTCAGCATCTTCTTTTGTATGAACACCATCGTTATTGTCATGACTGCCATCCTCGTCAACGTCATCACGACCTTCGACGTCATTAGCATGAGCTTCATCATCAACATTCTCTTTGTTTGCACAACCCTCTTTATTTTCATGATCTTTGTTGTCAGCTCTGCCTTCCTTAACCGTAAGCAATAGTGTTTGCCGCTATGCTTCTTGTTCACTTCCCTCCTCTTGAGTGAACCACACATGTTGAGTGTCCAACACAAAGACTCTGTGTCACCTAAAGGGTTGTTTTGTCACTAGTATTCAATCATCTTCATTCGCAAATAAGGACGGGCTCTATAGAAGATATGTCTTCTACACTTCCTTCCAAACGTGAAAGGGGCTCTATTTGATTATGTCGCCCCTCTTTGAGTGCTTTGTTGTTGCATTCACCGTATGCATGTTATTCAATATGTTGAAACCTATGTGTTGGTTCTTGTCTTTGCTGAGTGCATGGTCCGCATTCATGCACACATCTTGGTGCTTTGCTTATTCACTTCTTGTTGCATTCACTCTCATCACCCTGTTCTCACAATCCAAAATTGTTGCAGCAATGACGCCAAATGTAGTATAGGTTATGTATTCTATAGAACAAAGCAAAGATATCAAAATGACATGCAACAAGGAAATGAACATCAAATGCATTTATAACAATAGGACTATTTCACTACTTCCAATATGATGTACATTATGCACAACATAGTTCTTGTATCAACACAACATGGCAAGATTAATCTCGTCTTCTCTAATGATACCATACAATTTTTGTAGGAGGGAATATATACAATGAAAGAGGGGGTAAACGGTTACAACTACTCCACCGCTAGAAACCTTGTACTCAACTTCATACAGATTTTTGAAAATGATTACATAGAATATACTTCTCATTAAGTTTGGGTATTGCACACATACAATGACCTGTGACATGTACAATACAACAAAACACTTAACAACACTAACTCATATTTAGAATATAATGTAATGCGACAACTCACTCAAGTGGCGCTTGAGTTGGTG
This sequence comes from Wollemia nobilis, assembly GCA_028583015.1. Lineage (NCBI taxonomy): Eukaryota > Viridiplantae > Streptophyta > Pinopsida > Araucariales > Araucariaceae > Wollemia > Wollemia nobilis. Next base: position 3,258,796 of record JAQPPZ010016862.1, read on the forward strand.
CTGCATTCGTTTGATTAGTTTGATGAGTTTGACGGCCTACAATTATACCCACCACTAGAAAAGCTAAGTATCATGATGGACTTAATGTATCTACAAAAGGTTGTATGGATCCAAAACCACCTTCAAGAGCTTAGATGTGCACAAAAAAATCTACTATTGTCTACAATATTCAAAATGCTATCAAATTTGCATATTATATAGTTGTGTGCAATAGAATAAAGCATATTGAGATGCACTACTGTTACATTCGGGAGCCTATACAAAAGGGGCTTTGTTTCCATGGAGTTCTATAGCAAAGACAATTGGATTGTTGATATTTTCATCAAGTAACTATTAGAAGCCAAGTTTGTCAACCATAGATCAATGCTAGGGCTACAAAAAGCTGATTTTAAGAGGGGGTGAAAGATAATTTCACCTCCCTAGCCCCTTCGATCTAATTTAAGGACGGATGTTAGAATATGTTTTAGTGCCTTAGTGGTAAACTGATCTTTTAGGGTGCTCTGGGATATATTTTTATGGGTCATTTATTGCTCCATGCCAGTAGATGAAGATTGACCCATGGCTCATCGACTTATGGTGTCTTTTAATTTGTAATTCCATTATTTTGTTAGGAGGTGAAGTCAATATCCAGATCTCCAATGTTCTTCAGCAGAGAGGTGCATGGTGGTGCAGCTTATAAAGAGGAAACAAACAGTATTCTGTAGTCTTCCTTTGGGAGAGGAAACAAACAGTTTTTGGACTCTTCCTTTGGAAGAGGAAACAAACAGTTTTTTGGACTCTTCCTTCAGAAGAGGAAACGAATAGTTTTTGGACTCTTCCTTTGGAAGAGGAAACGAACAGTTTTTGTTTTTTCTATAAAAGGGGAATGACCCCTTGTATGTAAATGATGATTGTATGTAATTCTGCCAAAATCAATAAAAGATCAAGCTGCCATTGCCCCGTGGTTTTTCCTGCACATTGCAGGTTTTCCACGTAAAATCTGTGTTACTGTTTTTTCTGTGTTATTGTGTTTTTCTGCTTGCACAAAATTTTGCTATTTTTCTAACATCTGGTATCAGAGCCTAGGGTTTTGTGTGAGTGGGAGCTGCAACAATGACTGGAAGTGTAACCAAGTTTGAGATTGAAAAGTTTGATGGCAGGAACTTCACCCTATGGAATATGAAGGTGGAGGATTTGTTGGTTCAAAATGACCAAGCCCTAGCCTTGAAAGGGGTGTCGAGTAAACCAAGCAGCATGAAAGATGAGGAGTGGGCAACGCTGGATAGGAAGGCGGTTTCTACAATCCGTCTATGCCTAGCGGACTCCGTCTTGTTCAATGTTGTTGAAGAAAAGGTTGTAGAAGCCCTTTGGAAGAAGCTTGAAAAGTTGTATGAGACGAAATCTACAACAAATAAGGTTTTTCTGAAAAAATAGCTTTACAGCCTAAGGATGAAGGAGGGTACATTTGTGGCAGATCACTTGAATGAGTTTAATACCCTTATCAGTAAACTGGTTTCAATTAATGTGAAGATGGAGAATGAGGACAGAGCTATCACCCTACTTTGTTCCCTCCTGGAGACTTGGGATCATTTGGTGATGACCATCAACAATTCATCATCAGGAGCTCTAACTTTTGATGATGTGGTAGCCGCTTTGTTGGAAAAAGAGTTGAGGCAGAAAACGTCTTTGGAACCCTCAACCAATGAAGCCCTAGTTGTGAGAGGTCGATCTTTTGAGAAGAGTCAACAAAGTAGATCACAGTCCAGATCTAAGTCTAAAGGACGCAAGCTGAAAGGGAAGTGCTGGCATTGCGGGAAGCCAGGGCACTCAAAGGACTGTTGGTAGTTAAAAAAGGAAAAAAATGGTGAAAAGCAATTTCAGCCTTCAACTGAGGCCGATACGATAGAATTCCGGAGAGACAAGCAACATGTGAGGCTTTACGTATCGAGCAACAACAAATCTGTTTTATATACCTGGGTTTTGGACTCGGGTGCATATTTCCACATGTCACCTCACAGAGACTGGTTTGAAAAATATCAGCCATATAGTGGTGGGAAGGTCTACTTGGGTGATGATCACCCTTTAGAAATTGTGGAAAAAGGGGACATAAGGATCAAGTTGGACGATGGTGGAGAAAGGATGTTATGTGATGTGCGACATGTGCAGATTTGCGGAAGAATTTGCTCTCAATCAAGATGATGGATAAGCTAGGGTATTCTGTCACTTTTGGTAACAACTATTGCAAAATTACCAGAGGTGCTATTGTAGTAGCAAAGGGAGAATCTTATGGGACCCTATATCGTTTATGTGGTGATACGGTGACAAACCATGCAGCAGCAACAACTTCAATTCAGGATGCAGTAATGCTATGGCATCAACGCCTAGGCCATATGAGTGAAAAAGGTCTGAAAATTCTGCATGACAGAGGTATGCTTTCCGGGATTAAGTCTTGCAATTTAGACTTGTGTGAGCATTGTATTTTTGGTAAACAAAAGAGGGTTCGGTTTATCGCAAGCCCTGGTAAGAGTTCTAATTTTCTGCAACTTATACATTCGGATATATTTGGACTAGTCCCTACTCAATCCTTAAATGGTGCCATCTATTTTCCGACATTTATAGATGATTATTCTAGGAGAGTGTGGGTTTATTTTCTGAAGAAGAAGTCGGAAGCTTTTCAGAAATTTAAAGAGTTCAAAACTCGAGTAGAGAAAAGTTTGGGCAAGCCTGTTTTATGTCTTAGGTCGGATAATGGGGGTGAATATTGCTCCAAGGAATTTGATAAATTTTGTACGCAGGAAGGAATTAAGCACCAGAATATTGTACCATATACTCCACAACAAAATGGTGTGGTCGAGCGGATGAATCGCACAATAATGGAACGTGCAAGAAGCATGCTCAGCGCATCCATGTTGGATAAAAGGTTCTGGGCAGAGGCTGTTAATACATCCGTTTACCTCATTAATAGGTCACCTACAACTGCGTTGGATGGATAGATTCCAGAGGAGGTTTGGTGTGGTAAGCCATTTGATTACTCTCATTTGCGTACCTTTGGTCGTGATGCATTTGCCCATGTGCCTAAAGAAAAAGGTCCAAACTTGACCCGAAGTCAAGCAAATGTGTTTTTCTCGGCTATGGAATGCAGTAAAGGGGTATAGACTGTGGGATCCTACTGCCCACAAGGTAATTATTAGCCGAGATGTTATTTTTGATGAAAAATCCATGCAAAGGAAGGAGGTACAAAAAACACCTAATGTTGTACCTGTTGTCACATTTTGCACGGGGTGCAATGTTTTCAATTTTTGTACGAGAGCTGCTCTTCCTTCTCCCCCTTTCTCTCTCTTCCCTACATTCTCATTCTTCTCAAAATTGACAGCAGTTGCCCTGAAAAATGGCTAAGTGTCAGGGCATGCTGAGGTGTTCGGGTTTTCGTGGGCCATAAATAGGGGCGATAAAATGGACAAAATGAGCCCTGGATATTTTATTATTGCAGATCTTCTCGCAAGCTTTCCAACGATATATTATAATAGGCGATCGGGTCAGCGGATCAAAAGTTATGGCCCCGGGAAGCTGGACCAGGAAACCTAGTTTTTTGTGCGAAGTGCGTACTTCGCCCAGTTTTGGTGCGAAGTGCACACTTCGCACAGTTTTGGTGCGAAGTGCGCACTTCGCCCAGTTTTGGTGCGAAGTGCGTACTTCGCCCCTTTCTGGGTGCACCTTGTAACTGGCAGGCTGGCAGGAAAAATGACTAAGTGCTGGGGCGAAGTCCGACTCGCAGCTGAAGTCGGATCGCTCCCCCTTTCCAAGGCGAAGTCCGAAAGCGGTGAGAATCAGCAAGTGCCGGTGCGCAACCCGACTTCGCAACGAAGTCGGATCTGCGCCTTTGACCGGTGCGCAAGAGGGAAATAGGTCAACCCGATCACGCTGTTTTTCACCCGTGCTACCCGATTGTGCTCTAATCCGGGGCGAAGTTGGATAGACTGCCTTTTAAGGCAGACACATGTCAAGCAGCATCATCCGACAAGTGTCCAGCTTTGGGATCTGAGCCAATACATGCCGAGAAAAGGACAAGCATGGGCCGCACTACTTATGCCAGCTGCCTCATTTAATGCTGACGTGAGTTTACACCTACCTCAGCTACCCACATTTCTGTCAATATAAAGTTCTACCCAACGCGCTGCCACGTGGCTGTTCAACCTTCAGGGAGACCATGCCAAGGGTACGATCCGACCCGACGAGTCAAGCATCGACGATCGACCTTGGGATCTGAGCCAATACATGCCGAGAAAAAGGACAAGCATGGGCCGCACTACTTATGCCAGCTGCCTCATTTAATGCTGACGTGAGTTTCCACCTACCTCAGCTACCCACATTTCTGTCAATATAAAGTTCTACCCAACGCGCTGCCACATGGCTGTTCAACCTTCAGGGAGACCATGCCGAGGGTACAGTCCAGCCCGACAGAAGTCAGCATCAGGGAGACCATGCCGAGGGTACAGTTCCGCGGCTGCTTTTGTCAGCTAATGTTTGACTGGGACGTTGTGCCCATTAATGTAACGGGGGGAACTTTGGGCTATAAATACCCACCACGTTTTCATTGTAAGGTGGTGGAAGGGGAATGTTTGTTAGGGAACCACTGTGCCCATTGTAACCGTGCTTCTGCTTATAAATACAATCTGTATGCCTGGTTCTGTTCTGCCGCTTTTATTTCTTTATGCTTATGCTTTACGCGATTCTGTGTCATGGCTTGTTGATTCATTTCAGCATTTGATGATCAGGCGCCTTTAGCATTATTTCTGTACTTTTAATTTTCATATAATAGATGTGGTAGCAGTTCCATCGCTTATGTGTGACGTTGCTGGCCCGTATCCGGTGATTGATGCGATCCCTCGTCGTTAGTTCCTTGTAGGGAATGTTTGCTAGGGAGCCATTGAAGTCGTATGGTTAAATTCTCTACCTAACACATATACCTGGCTCGATATCTCTAGGTTTACTTTCTACCCCGTCGCTGTACGTATCCGGTGATTGATGCATTGCCGTGCTTGTTAGTTCCTTGTAGGGAATGTTTGCTAGGGGATCATTGAAGTCGTGCATACACCGCTTGTGTATCGGAAGTACGCGTAGGTTTTGCAGTTCTTTGTCATGCTTTGTGTTTGTATGCAGTAAGTAGCGGTGATTGGTGTGTTCCCGTACTGTTAGTTCCCCCCCACCAACCTCTGAATATATTTGTAAATTCTTTCCGTTTCTTTATCTCTTTCCTGCACTCTCATCTTACTAACCCCCAAAAGGAGCCGGCCTTCTCCGGAGATCGGCTCGGAAGGCATCTCTTCCTTCCGGCCTTTCAATGTTGGTCCGCGGGTCCAGGGCGCAATAACGACAAATCCTTTCCTCGTGGCGGATTCGTGACCAACAGTTTTTGGCACGCCCGGTGGGACGCTTTGTCTCGCATTTGGAAGATCTCAAGCTCGTCCTTGTTCGGGCTGACAGTTTCTTTCCGAATGCTCGGTGGGACAAGGAGGTTTCTCACCCCCAAACAGAATTGAAGCACTGGTGCTCGCTTCATTGCTGTTCAAAATCAGAGCACCTGGCGACTCTGCACGTTCATATTCTCTGAGTCCGAAAGACCGGTCCTAACGCCTTCGTGCAAGCAAGAAGGTGGCGAGCAAGGAACCCGGGAAACCAGCCTGACTTTACGAAATTAATATCAACGCTCCAGGCGAGCGCGTCAGGCCGGCTGATTACCAAGCTCGCATAGACGAATCGGTGAGGTGAGACGATCAGTCTCCATATTTTAAGGAAGCTCGAGTTGGTGAATCTTTGGCTTGCCTTCATCTGGCAAAATCACCTGGCGACTCCGACTGAGCTGAAGATCCAAATTTCTTGATCGCAGGCGCCCTTTTTTAAGCTGATAGAAGACACCCCGGAGGAATCAAGGTTTGGTGAGCAGCCTTGACCTCACAAGCGGAGAAATGAATGTTCACCTACAGTCTCCACCGTGGTGGTATTGGCTCCAACCATCACCGCAACCGGTACCCGAAGAGGGCTTCCGTCCGAAAAATCTCCTTGCCACATTGTTCATCAATTGTACGGGTACCGGCATGAATCACAATCTGCCACGTTGCACCATGTTCGCGACCTGGCAAGCTTTGGGAGGCCAGCCGGACTTCAAAGATCATCTGAAGTACAATCAGATCTGGTCCGGGCACTGCAGGTTCACCGGATAGGCAACCAAAGTTAGATTTGTGTGGCGGCATGCCAGTAATGCCGCAAAATTTTGTATAAATAATCCGGCTATTATTCAAAGTTTTAGTTGTTTCCTTTTTCCAGTCTGTACAGTGTTTTCTTTTTAAAGTGCTCCGAGGAGGCAGTTGCCGGAGGTGGATCTGAAGAGCAGTTGCAGCGAGGGTGACTCTGTTGCCCAATGGATGAAGGCATGGGTCCTTTGCGCCGAGGCGAGCTCGACACCCCGCGAGCCGCCAGAAATGTTGTCACATTTTGCACGGGGTGCAATGTTTTCAATTTTTGTAAGAGAGCTGCTCTTCCTTCTCCCCCTTTCTCTCTCTTCCCTACATTCTCATTCTTCTCAAAATTGACAGCAGTTGCCCTGAAAAATGGCTAAGTGTCAGGGCATGCTGAGGTGTTTGGGTTTTCGCGGGCCATAAACAGGGGCGATAAAATTGACAAAATGAGCCCTGGATATTTTATTATTGCAGATCTTCTCGCAAGATTTCCAACGATATATTATAATAGGCGATCGGGTCAGCGGATCAAAAGTTATGGCCCCGGGAAGCTGGACCAGGAAACCTAGTTTTTTGTGCGAAGTGCGCACTTCGCCCATTTTTGGTGCGAAGTTCGCACTTCGCCCAGTTTTGGTGCGAAGTGCGCACTTCGCCCAGTTTTGGTGCGAAGTGCGTACTTCGCCCCTCTTCTGGGCGCACCTTGTAACTGGCAGGCTGGCAGGAAAAATGACTAAGTGCTGGGGCGAAGTCCGACTTCGCAGCGAAGTCGGACTGCTCCCCCTTTCCAAGGCGAAGTCCGAACAGCAGTGAGAATCAGCAAGTGCCGGTGCGCAACCCGACTTCGCAGCGAAGTCGGACTGCGCCCTTTGACCGGTGCATAGTAGGGAAATAGGTCAACCCGACTGCGCTGTTTTTCACCCGTGCTACCCGATTGTGCTCTAATCCCGGGCGAAGTTGGATAGACTGCCTTTTAAGGCAGACACGTGTCAAGCAGCATCATCCGACAAGTGTCCAGCTTTGGGATCTGAGCCAATACATGCCGAGAAAAAGGACAAGCATGGGCCGCACTACTTATGCCAACTGCCTCATTTAATGCTGACGTGAGTTTCCACCTACCTCGCCTACCCACATTTCCGTCAATATAAAGTTCTACCCAACGCGCCGCCACGTGGCTGTTCAACCTTCGGGGAGACCATGCCGAGGGTACGATCCAGCTCGACAGAGTCAAGCATCGCAGCTCCGCGGTCGCTTTTGTCGACTAATGTTTGATCGGGACGTTGTGCCCATTAATGTAACAGGGGGAACTTTGGGCTATAAATACCCACCACGTTTTCATTGTAAGGTGGTGGAAGGGGAATGTTTGTTAGGGAACCACTGTGCCCATTGTAACCGTGCTTCTGCTTATAAATACAATCTGTATGCCTGGTTCTGTTCTGCCGCTTTTATTTCTTTATGCTTATGCTTTACGCGATTCTGTGTCATGGCTTGTTGATTCATTTCAGCATTTGATGATCAGGCGCCTTTAGCATTATTTCTGTACTTTTAATTTTCATATAATAGATGTGGTAGCAGTTCCATCAGTTATGTGTGACGTTGCTGGCCCGTATCTGGTGATTGATGCGATCCCCTGCTGTTAGTTCCTTGTAGGGAATGTTTGCTAGGGAGCCATTGAAGTCGTGCGGTTAAATTCTCTACCTAACACATATACCTGGCTTTGATATCTCTAGGTTTACTTTCTACCCCTGTCAGTGTACGTATCTGGTGATTGATGCATTGCCGTGCTGTTAATTCCTTGTAGGGAATGTTTGCAAGGGGATCATTGAAGTCGTGCATACACCGCTTGTGTATCGGAAGTACGCGTAGGTTTTGCGGTTCTTTGTCATGCTTTGTGTTTGTATGCAGTAAGTAGCGGTGATTGGTGTGTTCCCGTACTGTTAGTTCCCCCCACCAACCTCTGAATATATTTGTAAATTCTTTCCGTTCCTTTATCTCTTTCCTGCACTCTCATCTTACTAACCCCCAAAAGGAGCCGGCCTTCTCCGGAGATCGGCTCGGAAGGCATCCCTTCCTTCCGGCCTTTCAATGTTGGTCCGCGGGTCCAGGGCGCAATAACAGCAAATCCTTTCCTCGTGGCGGATTCGTGACCAACAGTACCAGTTGAAGTAGACATGAACGAAGATGAAAATGAAAATCAGCATGCTGAAATTTTTGACCAGCATGTAGAACAACAAGTAGAACAGCAAGTAGAGCAACAACAACAGTCACAACATCAAGAGCCACAATCAACAGATCATTGGGTTAAAATATCTACATGTCCACAAAAGTGTCCGGAAAGGTACTCTCATGTTTATCAGTCCTCTTTTGCTTTGTTAACTGATGATGGTGAGCCTAGTTCATTTCAGGAAGCTAGAGAGTCTGAGAATGCAGAAAAGTGGAGGAAATCCATGGAGGAGGAAATCGAGGCACTTCGCAAGAATAAAACGTGGGAACTTGTGGATCTCCCACCTGGAAGAAAGACTGTTGGAAACAAGTGGGTGTACAAAGTGAAGAAGAACAACGATGGGCTGTTGGAACGTTATAAAGCTCGCTTGGTGGCAAAAGGCTATGTGCAAAAGTTAGGTATTGACTTTAATGAAATTTTCTCTCTAGTTGTGAAGATGACAACTATTAGAGTTCTACTTGCACTTGTAGCTGCACAGGATTTAGAACTAGAACAACTTCATGTAAAGACTACTTTCTTGCATGGTGATCTTGAGGAGGAGATTTATATGGATCAGCCTGAGGGCTATGAGGAAAGAGGCAAAGAGCATCTGGTTTGCAGACTGAAGAAATCTCTGTACGGGTTGAAACAAGCGCCAAGGATGTGGTATAGGAAATTTGAAACCTTCATGAAGAGCCAAGGTTTCAGCAGGAGTGAAGCTGACCATTGTGGATACTATAAGAGGTTTGATGATGGCAGTTTCATTATTTTGCTGTTGTATGTTGATGATATGCTGGTTGCAGGTCCCAGCATGAAGAAAATCATTGATCTTAATGCTCAGTTGGCTAGGACATTTGAAATGAAGGATTTAGGAGCAGCAAACCAAATTTTAGGGATGAAGATACACAGGGACAGAAAAGGAAGAAAGATCTGGTTAAGTCAAAAGTCATATATAGAAAAGATTTTGCGACGCTTCAATATGCGGAATGCAAAACCAGTTAGTACCCCACTTCTTTCACACTTAAAATTGTCTTCCAACCAGTGTCCTAGAACGAAGCGCAGAAGACAAGCATGTCTCGTGTACCGTATTCATCAGCAGTAGGAAGCCTCATGTATGCCATGGTGAGCACAAGACCGGATATTGCCCAAGCAGTGGGAGTAGTTAGTCGGTACATGGCAAATCCTGGTAAGGAGCATTGGAATGTGGTGAAGTGGATATTTAGATATTTAAGAGGCACTTCAGATGCTGCTATTTACTACGGATCGGATAGTTTGCAAGTTAAAGGTTTTGTGGATTCTGATTATGGTGGAGATAGAGATGGGAGAAAGTTCACTACAGGATATACTTTCACTCTTGTTGGTGGAGTCGTGAGTTGGGCTTCTAAGTTGCGATCTGTGGTAGCTTTATCAACCATCGAAGCGAGAATATATTGCAGCGACTCATGCCAGCAAAGAGGCAATTTGGCTAGAGCGATTGTTGGGTGACTTCAAGGTAATGCAGGGGAAAATTACGTTGCATTGTGATAGCCAAAGTGCTATTCAGCTAGTGAAGAACCCAACATTCCATGATCGCACGAAACACATTGATGTCAAGTACCACTTTATAAGAAATGTGGTGGAAGAAGATAGGATCATGTTGCAGAAAATCAACACTGAAGTGAATCCTGCAGATATGCTTACTAAGCCGGTCAAGACAGAGAAGTTTGAGTGGTGCAGAACTTCTTTGGGCTTGCTGAAAATGTGATAAGGGCAGCATTGGGCAATTGGCACTTGGATGGAAAAACATAGGCAAAGAATTCCTGTATATCGACTTCAAGTGGGAGAATGTTAGGAGGTGAAGTTAATATCCAGATCTCCAATGTTCTTCAGCAGAGAGGTGCATGGTGGTGCAGCTTATAAAGAGGAAACAAACAGTATTCTGTAGTCTTCCTTTGGGAGAGGAAACAAACAGTCTTTTGGACTCTTCCTTTGGAAGAGGAAACGAACAGTTTTTGGACTCTTCCTTTGGAAGAGGAAACGAACAGTTTTTGGACTCTTCCTTTGGAAGAGGAAACAAACAGTTTTTGTTTTTTCTATAAAAGGGGAATGACCCCTTGTATGTAAATGATGATTGTATGTAATTCTGCCAAAATCAATAAAAGATCAAGCTGCCATTGCCCCGTGGTTTTTCCTGCACATTGCAGGTTTTCCACGTAAAATCTGTGTTACTGTTTTTTCCTGTGTTATTGTGTTTTTCTGCTTGCACAGAATTTTGCTATTTTTTCTAACATATTTAGCATGTATAAATACATTGGTATGCACTCATCCTTACATTGAGCTTTTTTGCACTTTTTATTGAGATTATTATTTGTTGTCTTTCAATATCGCCTTATGTACTTTCTAATCTTTTGGTTGCTTTGCTTTAGAGTTCACTTCCTATCCTTATCCTAGAAATGCTAAAATTTAATATTGAGAATCCTTGTAAGCTTAGCCCATATGCCATACTCTTTGTCTCACAATGCATGGCTTAAAAAGTATGCTGATTACTTCTAAAATGTTTCAGATTTGCTAGTGGTGTACCTCCCTTTATTCATAGCATTGATTATTGGGCTGGGGTCACCTTCAACTTTATAATCAACAACTATACTGAGCTCAGTGATTAGGCTCTTTGCTTCCACAAGATTGATAGCAGTAATGCGAATAGGGAGAATTGCTAGAACTATAATGGCCCCGTTGTTGTCTCAAACGATACACCTTGCATCCAAGGGACGGATATATCTTTTAGCATTACCAACAAAGTCTAACTTGGCCCCTTTATTAGGGGGGGCTTCCCATTTGTTAGTTGGGTGATTGGTGTAATAGATCAAGGAAACCCATGTAGGTAGTCATGGCAATTGAAATGAGCTTTGATGTTTGTTGTTTGAGTTTTGCTATTGATAATGATGTTATCTTGAGTTACACTTTGTAATGTATTGTGTCTATATACTTGGAAAAAATGATCTAATAATGACATGATCTGATTATAGTTGTTATTTGAGGTACATTTAATTTTTGTTAGTGTGTGCGGGTACTTGGATGGGTGCTTGTCATGTAGTGTGGGAGAATATTCTTGTCATGTACAATGTGATATAATACAACAGTAAAGTATTATAGAAAGTAAACTGCAATGAAATATGTAAATGAAGACAATAGCAGGTACCTTACAACTAGTGTATGTAACACACCTTGAATAAAAGTCAGCATGTATCATTTATCCTTCCTTCTTTCTTGATAGCAGACCAAATTGTTTGCTGCTACTACAATTTGATAGAACAATGCGCTACCACAAACAAGATTTCAGACGAGGAAAAAGGTACATAATAGGATATCAGTGGAAGGTAGAGGGATGACAACATTTGTACCTGCCTATCAACCTAACTATCGGTATTTAACAATATAAGTACTCATAACCATTACATTGCTATTTATCATTTCACTACAAGTATCAATACATAAGTACAACATGAATCATGTGACTTATTCCCATGAAACACGCTTGTCCAACATAAGTGACTCATGTGGCTCATGCTTTGTCTACATAGTGGTTGCACTTCCCCACCCTCTACCTATGAGATTATATGTACTTAGCAATTTGAACTTGAGCATCATGCTCAAGAATGATTGTTCTTCCCATATTGTATTTCAGGCTTATTAGAGAATTCAATTGACTCATGCCTTGACTCATCTCTAGTTGTGTATTGCATTATGTAGGAACGCTGTCTTTCTTTTTATTGTGTATCCATCTCTCTTTTTATTGGCTATTGTTTCACATTCTGCACTTTATTGCATTGTATTGCATTCTGTGGTACATTGTGAATTGCGTGACTTAAGTACTCCCATGTACTAGAAGCTGTAGCAAAGTCCATTTCTTAAGGATTGTTTTAAAAATTCTATTATTCCATACAACCCATAGATTCCAACAAATGATACTGGGACCAATTTTCTATAGAACATATAATGCTTTAGCTTTGAAACAATTAATCTAATATTTCATCAGCTCTTTCAATGTTGATAGAGCTGCCCAATATATTCTCATTTAAAAAGTAGCCTCAAATGGTGTATACAAAGGGACAAAGAAGTAAAAGATCTGATGTTTTTTAGAACCTTCTTACACAAGTCACACCGAAAAGGTCCATGATATCCTCTTATTTGCAACCTCGCACTCTTAACAATTTTGCTTTAGACTGCTAACCAAAGGAATGCTGAGACCTTATGTCATTTAGAACCTCAAGTGACCAAACAGTTTTTAAGGGAAATTGTCAGGAGTGGGAAATTATGTTTGCTCCAAAGCCTTATATCCCAACTTGATCCGTTATCCATCATCTTTTGATAAATTCCAAACCAACTCATCCTTTTAGGTAAAAATGGCCAAATAGAACTCTTGAATTACATTGTAAAACTCGTCTGCTATTTTTAAAAGGCCCTCTTCCTTAACCAGGTTTCTAATAGATATCTATGATCAAGAATTGTTGTTCACATCAATAGATTTTTTGACCATTGAATCTTTACAAGTAAAACAGGTCCGAGTAATTGGTTGCCATTTTGGATAAAAAACAAGAGGATGAGGCTTCAAGTAAGCATAAAACCAGAAATTTGTATAACCCCCCTCATTGGCTGACCACCTAATAGATTTCTTGATCAATTGTGAACTCTAATATGAAGTCCCATGTTGTCGAACCCCTAGGTAGGTTTTTTTTCCTTTTAAATTAAAAAAAAAATTAATTGATTAAATGGGATTGAAATGGGTCCTACCTGTATTTTATCATGACCAACAACAACTCTACTCTTAAGCATGTACCGCTTGTAGGTGATTAATCTGCCTCTTAGAAGAAGAAGAAGTGAAATTTTGTATAAATGCCAAATTGCAAATTTTGTCAAGTTTTGGATGCTTTTTGACGAGTTCTTGTAAAGCAAAATACAAAATGAAATTTGTGTTAAATTATGTGTAATTAGCATGAAATGCAAATTAGGTCCAAATGAAATTAGAACGAAATTAGGAAAATGCAAAATGAAATAAAATTTAATAAAAATAAAATTAGAAAAATAAAGTTGATTCATGCAACAAACGACGGTTGCGGGGTGGCAGTTGTAAGTAATGCGCTGTCCCAAGAACCGCTCGGAATGGCCTGGACAGGCATTAGAAGGCCCCCCATTCATTTTTGAATGGGTCATTCCAGAAGAGATAGAGTGCATAGAGTAATATTGCCGTAGATATACAGTTACAGAGAATATGTTCACATGAATGCCAAGGTCGTTGGACCTTGTGTATTTTGTACTGCATGTTAGTGCTGCAAGCAGCAACAACCATTAATACAAATGCAGCCATTAAACCTGTGTCATTTGTGCATGTGTTGGTAAATGCAGTATTTTGTGATTATAGTATTGTTTGTGTATTGCAAGTCGTGTATGTTTGATAGGTTGTAGGTATGAATGGTATTGTTGGAAGAGTGATCAATTGCAGATTTTGGAATGGCATAGACGTCGCAGGAGTTGTACGAAGTGTTTAGTATGATATCCTGTACTACTCTGCAGAAATTGTGCAATGGCGAGTGGAATGATGATGTTGTGATCAGGAGATAAACCGATCATAAACTGAATGACTCAGTTCATAATGCATGAGCTGGTTGATGACCGTACAATGTTGATTAATGAATATACAATGCTGTTGATGATTGTACATTGGGGTTGATAATTGTGCAATAATAAAGCATTTTGAAGGCATGATCTCTAACTGTGGGTAAACGTACAAGGATTGGACGAATTATACAATTGATGGGTGAATTGTATGCTTTGGTAAACTATACAATCTGACAGACTGCATGTTTGGGCCAATTGTACGCTTGAGAGGAATTGTATGCAATGATGGAAAACGGTGTAGTAAAGCTGCAAAAACTAGACGGGACTGTAGTTCCTGAAACAGTAAATTGGTCTAAATTAAAGCCATATAAGGTACAATGTCTGTTTATTGCCATGGAAGAGATAGAACGAAGAAGGCAAGAGGAGTCCCACGAACAATAGGAAGCAACCCGAAACAATCAATCTCCTCAACAAGATGAGGATGATATTAGGATGAGAAGGTTGTTTGCAGAAGGGGAGGAGGCACAACCAACTATAGAACAACAAGAACTGGAACCTCACCATGGGGAAAGGAGAAGATTATGGGTACATGTACGATTCACGGACGGAACAAAAGAATACAAAGAAGAAGAGTTGGCTTCTACGAATGAAGAAAGAAATCAAAATGAGGAACCAACAATGGTAAACTTGGTAGTGCAAGAGGAAGCTCCACAACAAGCAACAAAAGAAGTATACCCTCAATTAGAACAACAAGAGTTACCTCGACATACTGATGGACGAAGGAGGTTGAGGTTAAATGTACGATATCTAGACAAAACAAATATATATGATCTGGAGATACCAACTCCGAAAGATGGAGGAGTCACGAATGAGGAGTTGGCAGGACACACTCCGTTGGCTCAAATTGGAATGATACATCAAAGAATGCGCAAACAGATGTGGCAATTACAAGAAGAATATGAGACCTTGCGAGCACATAATGCAAGATTATAAGAGCAGATCATCCAAGAATTAGATGATACAATGCAAAGAATTGATTAGTGACAGGCCGCAAGGCAATAGGAGCTTGAGCAATAGGAAGAAGAAGAAGGGGGTATATGACGAGAACAAACATAGTACCAGAATGACAAGAAGAATCGGGAGGAAGTGCCAGTCGGGAAGAAAGGTCGCAAGTGGAACCAACAGATCCGGCACAAGATTTGGTGATTACAAATGAAGTAGCTGAAATTCTGTGAAGGGGTATTGAGGAAGATACTTCGCTAGAACAAAGAAAAAATTGGGAACCAGATTCAAGTGATGATGGGGTTCCCTTAATGATAAGAAATTGTAGTAGCCCAAGTAGTAGTGCACATCTCTTGCGAAGGTACCAAGAACAACAAATTCGTCCCAAAGTGGAAGATTATGTAGCAGCATGTTGATAACTAAGAAGGCAGCAAAGGGAGGTGAGGAGACTCTAAAGAATTATGGAGACATTGCCTGGATGGACTATGCAATGAGAAGATAGTTGCAATGATTCAAGCACTGATACTGATTTTTCAAAACAATATAGGGAAGCGTTAGCAACTTGTGAACCACAAAGGCGTTTCAAGGAAAGATAGTGGATATAGTGATTGCGATGAGCAGACCATAGAATAAGGTCCTTAAGGCAATTGTCGCCAGGAATCCAGAATCGCGAAGGGCGTTTTGCCAATATAGAATTTGTTGAAATAACTTCTAGTCCTTGGGAAAGACTGGAAGGCAACTAAGCCGTCGAGGAGGCCTAAGACAACCTAACCAAGGAAGAAGTTAGGTTGATCTCCCTTCTAGTGGTTTGAGGGCAAGAAATCGACCCCCCACCCCTAGATGACCTATTTAGCGCAACGAATTACAACGGTCATCTGCTGACTCAGCAAAAAATGCACACGTGGGACATATTTTTTTAGGGTGGACGTTCTCAACCGTCTCGAGGATCACGTTCCAACCTCGGAAGTTGGTTGTGACCACCTATGCATCGAATGGGTTTGGGGCCGATAGGAGTTGGGAGAGGGCTGCCCCAAATTGGCGAGACACGTCCAAGAATTCAACGCAGAACAGTGGCACGAATGCGGGGCCGCAGGAGAAATACTCAAGGAAGAGGAGAACAAGTTTGTGCAAGACAAGCACGAATTCAGCAAGTTGGTGAGGGAGTTAGGAGGACTTGTTCACCAAGTTTAGAGGCAGACTTAGTTTGGAGGGATAGAAGTAGGAGTCGCCCAAATGAAGATCGTATGTCGGGGGCTTGTTCAAGACAAGATCCACAAAGAAATTGGATGACAAGACGTTGAGAAAGTCCTGAATAGGTCAATCGTACAACCTGCCAAAGTACAAGTCAATAGGAGGAAAGTGATCATACGGTTAGGAATTGTACGACTCAGGAACAAAGAGATCGTATGATGTCGGAAGCAAGGAATCGTACTGTTGGGGATCGTACGTTGGCCAACCATACAATGGCAAACCATACGACATAGGAAGGAGGTAACCGTACGACCTAGGAGGAAGAAGAAAACTGTACATTAGGAAACCGTACGATGGGCGACAATGGGAATTGTACGACAAGAGTTTGTATGATGGGTTAAGTAGAGGAAAACCGTACGACTTTTGTTGTAGAAGAACCCCCAGAATAGTCAACTGACATGTCAGTAGGTGAAGTCGTACAGGTCCAAGTCAATGTCGCTGCACGACTTGTATGATGACTTTGAAGTTCATATTGTACGATAAGTTAGGTAATTAAAAAAAAAAGAAAAAAAAAGCACATGCAAACGCTGAGGTGGTAGTCATCCATGTAGGGAAGCGGTTGGAAACTAAATTTGGTGAAGTTATAAAAAGCGCATAAGGTAAAAATAAAACATAAACCAACGCAAGGAGAATGAATAGGACGCGCGAAGCAGTAAGTTCAGAGTGTTAGGGAGAACCAGGCGGAGGATGCTACTGGAATGCATGTGAAACCATTTACAAAGAGACTAGGGTTTGAAGAATACCCTAGTCACTATAAAATCTTGCAGGAGTAAGGAAAATTCACCGAAGAAGTTTTGGGGTCTGGGGAAGCAAGGGCCTGTGCAATACATGAAAAAATTGTAGAACATAGACGAAATAATAGGGTAAATGTCGGGTAAAGAGTAGCCCGAGTATTTTTCATAAACCCCTGTAAGTAGATTGCACCTCTCAGGGTTTTTGCAAAAAGCAAGAGAAGCTAGGGTACAGACGGATTATGCCAGTAAGGTAGGCTGGTTAGACTAGAAAATTGTCGTATGAGGGTGTGAAGACCTAGGAAAATAAAAACCTGCAAGCGCATGCATAAAGTTGACCAAACTGTTGCAACGGATTTATGAAGGAAGGTTGCTGTACTAGGTAAAAAGTCGCTGTACAAATCGATGAATAAGTTCTAGTAACTGCACGATTGTAGCCAAGAGGAATTGTACGCTTGCAAGGAGTAATCATAAGATTGCAGGAGTAATTGTACGATTGTAGAGAGGAATTGTACGATTGCAAGGGTGAACCGTACAATTGCAATTTGAATCATATGATTGCACCAGACAAAGAAAAGTGTACAATTGAACGGTTGTGAAAGAGGATAAAATCATATAGTATGGAGTAAAGGGGATTGTACGATGGTACGATTGATTGTACAAAACTAGGCAAGATGAATGCCATTGAAGTATGAGTGAGGGCAAGGATTTCCTTGATCACATATGAAATATTGCCGGACTTGAGAATCACATGTTCATTGGGTCCTGTTGCCACATTTTGCAAGGGGTGTTAAATTTTGAAAAATTCTGAAAATTTTGTTATCTTCCGGAATCGGCCCTAAATCGCAGCAGCTAGGCAGCGATCTGAAGCAATCTGCCAATTTTGGGCGCTTTAGGGCAAATTTGAAAAAGTTTAAAAATTGATGCTTTTTTTGGCTAAGTATGAAAATCCTCCCCAAATCGCTGTTCCTTGGAGCGCTTTGGAGAAATTTTGCCAGCCTAGAGCGCTTTGGAGCAAATTCCGGGCAGTTGGGAGAAAAGGTGAAAAATGGCCAAAAAAATTCTAAGTATGAAAATTTGCCCTAAATCGCTGCAGTTTGGAGCGCTCCGGGGCTAATTTGCCAGTCTCGAGCGCTTCAGGGCAGATTTCCCTTTCCAGAGCGCTTTGGAGCAGTTTTAGGCCGGATTGTGAAAATGTGCAAGAAATGCTTTTTTGGCTAAGTATGTGAAATTGCCCCATATCGCTGAAGTTTGGAGCGCTTCCGGGCAAGTTTCCATCTCTGGAGCGCTTTGGAGCAGTTTTGGTGATGCCAAAGGAGAAGACAAAGAGCCCAAAATTTTCTAAGTGTAAAATGAGCCCTAAATCGCTCCAGTATGGAGCGCTCCAGGGCAAAATTCCTCAGGTTGAGCGCTTTGGGGTATTTCTCGGACACTTAGTGAAAAAAGGGAAAAAGGGTCAATTTTGGTTAAGGAATGAAAAGCGCCCTAAAGCGCTGTTGTCTGGCAGCGCTAGAGGGCAAATCCACCTATCTGGAGCGCTTCAGGGCAGCATTTTGACACTTATAAAAATGTTGAAGATTTTGGCAGCCAGGCAGCTCCAGGACAGCAGTGTTTCTTTTTGAGCATTTTGAGGTTGTTTCCCGCCCAAATCTTTCCAGCTAAGCAGCTAACTTCCCCAGAGGAGAAAAGTCAAGATTTTTCGGGATCAGGGCCCATTTAAGTACAGCCAAGGCCATACTCAAGCAGCATAGTGGGTGACCATTGAAGACAAACAGTAGCGGGCATTTGAGGCAAAGTACCGCTACATCCACCACATTAATGGGCCATCCCCTCCCAGCTACCAAATCTGTCAAAGCCATACCGGAATCAAGGAAAAACATGCTGCAAGTACAGATACGGCCGACAAAGATCAAATCTGGCCGCTTTTTGCAGCTTTTGCAGGTTTGGGTATCTGTGCCCACATTGTAATCTGGGGGGAAATTCTGCTATAAATAGCAGTTCATTCTATTGTAATAAGGGGGGAACATATTGCTAAAGAAAGTTGTTGTAGCTAAGACTGTTTGTTTCAAATACAATCCATACTTTGGCTCCAATTGTGTCTCTTTCTTTTATGCTGCCTTATCCGTGTCATTTCTGCATTTACTCATTTATTTTTCTGATTGCTGTCATTCTGAACTCTGGATCGCAGCATTGGCAATTATCTGAGCCTGGAATGCATGTTTAAGGATACATAGGGAAGAATCTCATAACTGGTTTCTGTTACATGTATTGTTTGGATTGTTGTTGGTTTAGTTACTAGTTAGTGCATGTGTTGCTTGTTCTTTCCCAAAGCTGATATACCACCGTTTCTATCCCTTATCTCTTTTATTTCTTTCCAGTTCTCTTATCTTGAAACCGAAAAGTTACATAGGAAGTCGGCCTTCTCCGGAGATTGGCACGGAAGGCATTCCTTCCTTCCGGCCTTTCAAGTTGTTGGGCGAATCGAGGGCGCAATAACAACAAATCCTTTCCTCATGGCAGATTTGTAACCAACAGTACTTTTCTGGCACGCCCGGTGGGACCAGTCCCACCGCATAAGCAGCATTGAAGGTGTCGATGTTCACTTCATTGCTGACGGTTTTTGAACATCTGGCGACTCTGACTCTGTCGAACTCAGACACCCTCCAAGTCTCGCAGACCAGTCCAAGCATATCCTGTCTTCATGCAAACGAGATGGAGAGTAAGAAATTCTGAAGAAGAACCCGAGTATTACGAGCTCGACATCGACGCTTTTGGAGAGCGTCCCCGGCTAGTAAGAACACACGTTTCTCGGGACGGATCATCATCAAGGGAAGCTGAAGTTGCCGAACAAGGTCCAACTCCAGATAGCACTGCAACCGGCTGCCCCCCAGGTCCGCCCAACTCTCCAGATCATCCGATTGCTCCTGAGCAATTCAATTGGCAGCAACAAGTGCCGGAAGAACCTGTTCAACCGGACCCGCTGCAGCCTCCGCTATTACCGCCAAATCAAAACGCCAATATGGCGGATCAAGATCAAAATCAAAATCAGCAGAATGACATGTTTCCTGCTTGGGATTCTGCTTCTCCACTGAACTTATTGGGAGATGATCCAATTCCGCAAGCGGCCATGAAGGCCTTGCCCACGTTCGATGGAAACGGAAAGACGGCCTATGAACACATGCAAGACATCGTAGCTTTGGCCGCGTTTCATCGCATCACAGACGAGAGCGTCATGGTTCGATTGCTCGCTCTTTCACTAAGAGGAAAGCTCCTGTACTGGTACCGGTCCTTGCAGCCCGGGTCCATCACCAGTTGGGCCGAGTTGGCCGAACGTTTGGCCAGGAGTTTTAATGAATCCGCTGATCCATCGTCCCTCCTGCATCAATTTCAGTCAATCCAAAGACACCCGCAAGAGGAAATAGCGGACTTTAATGTGAGGTTTGCTAGATCATGGAAAAGGGTGCCCAAGGAGCTGCGGCCAAGTGACGGTCAAGCCGCGCATTACTATCTTAGATCTTTTAATGCCGATATGGCCATGCAGATCAAGGCCGCCCGCGTTAATACCTTTCCTGCGCTGTATGAGCTAGCTCAATTAGCGGAACAGGACTTAATCTCAGTCGGCAAGCTTCCACATAGAATGCCGACGCCGATTTATCCTGACTTCCAACAATCCACTCAGTATCCTAGTGCATCCGCTCAGCCATATTCAACATCTTCTTCCTCTTCGCATTCTACTGCACCGTGGAATCCTGCACCTGCGATTACCCACTATCCCCCTCAAATACATCAGTCTACTCCACCTCCACCACCGCCTACAACAACCCCATCGTATCCCTCACTGCCTCCTCCTCCCGCTGCTCCGCTATACCCTCCATTGCCTTCGGCCCCGCCGTTGGCTCCATTGCCACCACCCGCTTCAACGGCTCCTCTAGCCGTTGATATCCAAGCAAAGTTGTTGCAAGGAATGGAAAATCTCAATTCTGTCTATCGGACAATGTCCAACGACATGGCAATCATCAAGAAGAAGCAAGCTCAGATGGAGTTTGCTCCCAGAAGGCCCTACCCTCCTCCGGCACTGACAAGAGATCAAGCGGCAGCCCAAGATAACAGACCTCCTGCAAGGAACGCTGCCATTAACGAGGGACCGAGCACTTCTGACCCTGTGCACTGGTGTTCGACCTGCAATGATCCTCACGGCGAGAGTACCTGCATGTTTCATCATCATTATGTGCAGACCATGGCGGGTACTCGGCCGAGCAGTGACCTGGAGGACCAAGTGAATATGCTTCGAGAAGAGGATCACAACTTAGTGGTCCCTGAGGAGGAGAAGGTGTCCCTTTTGACCAAAGATGGCAAAAGGCCAATTGAGGCAGATGCGGCTCAAATGCAACCGTTAAAGGTGTACACGAGGAGGAACAAGGAGCAGCCCACGGCTAAAGCTCCCGACAAGGACCCTGTACCGCCGTCGGCAAATGAAAAGAATGTCCCTCAGAGGGCTCCAGCCTCCGCGGCTCCACTTCAAGTCGAGACAAAAGAACAAGCGAGGGAGAAACTCAAGTACCCTTCGCTGACCAAACGGCAGAGGGTTGAAGCAACGCAGCAGTACCGTAGCAAGTACGAAGCTGCAAAGGAGATAGAAGGGCCTGCCGCTTCGGCCTACAACATTGTTGAGGAACTCAAGAAGACCCCGGCCAAAATCAGTATGTACGATGCCCTTCAGCTCCCTGGCCAGGTTGATTTGCTGCAGGAATCTTTGAAGTCTGTAAAAGGAGGTAAAGCGCAGCAACCGGTACTGGCCCAGCCATTAACCAATTCAATCACCGGGAAGAATAGACCACCGCCGTTCTATCTGTCCTTGCGGATGGAAGGATACGTGGTGCACAATTGCATCGTTGATTCCGGCGCCTCAACTACAGTCATGCCCAGGGCAGTTTGTGAAGAGATCGGCATGGAATATACACGGAGCAGCCAAGGCGTACTCCAGTTAGACGACACTCCCGTGAAGACTGTCGGTATCATAAAGGACATCCCCATTCAACTGCATAAAGCTCCGCAGATCACAGTAATCCAAGAGGTCGTAGTTGTAGACCTAGAGCCCTATTTTGGCATGTGCCTCTCAAGGGAGTTTACCGCCAAGCTAGGCGGATATCTGTCTTTGGACTACTCCCACATGGAAGTCCCTTTCAAAGGAAGGCGAGTGAAGATTTATAATGACAAGCCTTCCACCTTCTTGGTTGAGAAGTTGCCCGAGGAGGGACAGCAAGATGAGGCAGTTCACCTAGTGACAGAAGAAGTTGAGGAAGTGGACATAGTGGGTGAAACTATAAAAGAGCTGCAAGCGGAGGATGAATTCTCCTTGCTGGACTTCAATGCTATGATTGAGTCTGAGATCGGCTGCTATTCTATTAGTCAGCCCGAAAAGCCGAAAGAGACGGCAAAGGAAGATATAAACCCTGCCCCTAATGAGCTATGGAAGTTGTACTTTGACGGTGCCCGATGCAAGAACGGCGCTGGGGCAGGGGTTTTACTTATCTCGCCTACAGGAGAAGAGAAAGCATACTGCTACCGATTGGCTTGGAGTTGCACCAATAACGGTGCAGAGTATGAAGCCTTGTGCTTAGGGCTGAAGAAAGCAGAGAGGTTGGGAATCAAACAACTGCAAATTTTCGGAGATTCGGAGCTAGTCTGCAACCAGATTACTAACAAGTGTGCCTCGAAGAAGCATTATCTTAAGGCATACCGTAATCGGGTCTGGGACCTGATGGAGTCATTTGAGGCCCTCAATGTCCGAGCTATTCCCCGAGAGAAAAACAGGCACGCAGACATCTTAGCGTCTATCGGAGCCAGATACTCCCCGGCTGATGATTTAATGCAGAAGCCTAAGGCGGTAAGAACCATTTACAGGCCTTCTGTGCCTGATAAGGACACCCACTGGCAGGTGTTCGATTCTGATGAGCAAATCATCAATTTTTTGATTCATGAAGCTAGCACAATCGAAGGTAGAGACCCCGATGACGAGGAGTATGAGGGGTTGATACAGTTAAAAAACAACCATGTCCCCAAAGGACTAATTACCCTAGAGAGTCTCTTTGATCAGAATGACCGAGCAATATCGCATAGGATCAAGGTGGACTCCAAGCAGTACAGAGACCTGGAGCTTGAGCCAGGCAAGTCAATTAAAGTCGGAACCGACTGCACTCCAGAAGAGCTGGACCAAATTCAGGCCCTCTGCAGAAGGTATCCTGATATTGTGGCTTGGAGTTATCAAGACTTGAAGGGGTACGACCGAGAGGTTATCCAGCATACGATTGAACTTGAGGAAGGGGTTAAACCCTGTAGGCAAAAGCAGAGGCCGGTGAACCCGAAGATCGAGGTCTTGATGAAGGCCGAACTCTTGAAGATGCTCGAAGCAAAAATAATATATCCCATCAAGCATTCTTCTTGGGTCGCAAATCTGGTTCCAGTCAGAAAGAAGAACGGAGATATCCGCCTTTGCGTGGATTTCCGCAACCTGAACCAGGCCTCCCTCAAGGACCACTACCCGCTCCCGCAGATCGACCAAATTCTCCATGTGGTCGCAGGAGCGCAGCGGTTCTCTCTCCTAGACGGCTTCTCGGGATACAACCAAATTTGGGTGAAAGATGAAGACCAGCACAAGACGGCGTTCACCACCAAATGGGGAACGTTCGCCTATCAGCGGATGCCCTTTGGCCTGTCCAATGCAGGAGCTACATTCCAGAGAGCCATGGATATTGCATTCCGGGAACTGCTGAACAAAATAATTGTAATATATCTAGATGACATGACAGTGTTCTCTCACAAGAGGGAAGAGCACAACTCTCACCTGGAACAAGTATTTGAAAGGTGTCGGGAGTTCGGCATATCTATTAATCCGAAGAAATCAGTCTTCGCAGTGAGAGAAGGAAAGTTGTTGGGTCATGTCATCTCCGAGAAAGGCTTAGCAGTTGATCCCGACAGGGCAGAGGCTCTGATGAAGCTCTCCATCCCAGTGAACAAGAAGGGTCTTCAATCCTTCTTCGGCCAGATCAACTTCGTGAGGAAGTTTGTGCCAGACTTCGCTCAAGTGATAAAGCCAATGGCCGAGCTATTAAAGAAAGATGTCGAGTTCATATGGACTGAGGAGAGAAAAAAGGCTTTTGAAGAGATAAAAGCCAGGATTGCTCAGGCCCCTGTGCTGGTTAACCCAGACTACTCCAAGGATTTCATCCTATACGCGGTCGGAGAGCCAGAGAGCTATGCCGCGGTTTTGACCCAGAAAGGAGATGACGGCGAAGAACGGCCTATTGCCTTCTTGAGCCAAGTAATCCAGCCGCATGAAGAGCGGTATAATTTTATCGAGCGGCAAGTGCATGCAGTCATGAGGTCTCTGAAGAAATTCAAGCATTTTGTCTCCCAGAGCCGGATTACCGTGTTTGTCATCCACCCCGATGTCAGAAATTTCATCATTCAAGGGGAACCGGGTCATAAAAGAGCTGGCTGGATCGCCAAGATTCAAGAATTCGACATAGAAGTTCGGCCCACCAAGCTTATCAGGGGCCGGGCCCTTTGTCAAGAACTAGCCAGAAGTGCCGCCGCAGAAGTGACCGCTTGTCAGTGGGAAGATCCTATGATGGAGGCCGATTTTGCCAACTCTTCAGAAGAAGCCAGAGACTGGACCGATGACCTAGTGTGGTACTTCAATACTGGGCAATGCCCTGATAATCTCGATGCCTCACAAAGAAGGAGGTTCAGACTCAAGGCTCTGAAGTTTGTACTGCGCCCCGAGGGGCTGTTTTATGCAAATATTGACGGTGTTCTCTTGCGATGCATCAAGGGAACAGAAAAGGAGAAGGTCCTCGAGGAATTCCACTCTGGAATGTCGGGAGGACATCTTTCAGGAAGGCCTACGGCCTTAAAAATCATCAAAGCGGGCTATTATTGGCCCACCCTTTTCGCCGATACACGCGCAGTCTCTCAGAAATGTGAGAAATGCCAGAGGTTTGCTGGCCGCAACAAGAACGCTCCAATGCCCCTCCAGCCGATTCAGGTTGAAGCTCCATTTCAGCAGTGGGGCCTGGATTTCATCGGGACAATATCGCCAAATTCTTCGGCGGGGCATAAGTACATTTTGACTGCCACGGACTATTTCACCAGGTGGGCCGAAGCAATACCCACAAAGCATGCCAACCAGGAGACGGTTATCGCCTTCTTGGAAAGCCTGATTACTCGCTTCGGAATCCCAGAAGCCATAGTGACAGATAATGGTCCGGGTTTTATAGGAGCGGATCTCACCGAGTTCACCTGCAAGTACGGGATTTATCATAAGATGTCCTCTAACTATTACCCGTAGGGGAACGGCCTGGCCGAGTCCACCAACAAGAACCTCATGAAGATCATAAAGAAGACTGTGGAAAGAAACAAGAGGTCTTGGCACCTACTCCTCGACAAAGCGCTATGGGCGGACCGTATATCAGTCAAGAAATCCATCGGGACGTCTCCATATGCCCTCGTATACGGGAAAGAGGCAGTCCTGCCTACTCACATTGAGATGCCTGCACTATGGATGCTGGACGACGATAAGGGCAATCTAGACCCCCTGGATGCCAGACTTGCTCAGCTGATACAACTTGAAGAAGAAAGAGAAAAAGCCTATGAGGCTTTTATGAAGCATGCAGGCTCTACCAAAAAATGGTTCTCAAGAGGGTCCACAGCAAGGGTTTTCAAGGTCGGAGACCTGGTGCTCAAATGGGACGTCTGGAAAACCAAGCCCGGCAACCACGACAAATTCGATTCCTTCTGGGAAGGCCCATTCGAGATTGTCCGGGTGAATCAGTTCAATGCCTTCGTGCTGAAGGATATGGAGGGTCACATCCTCCCGATTCCGGTCAACGACTTTCATCTGAAAGCCTACCACCATTGAAGAAAGAAGTACCGAAAGGTTCCATCTGTACATATTTTATTTTTCTGTCATTTCAATTCAGTTGTTTTCTGCATGTAAATATGTGTTTCTTTAAGTTTCTTAAATTTTAGGCTGTTGAGCCAAGTGAGGTCTGCCTCTCCTCCGGATTTGAAAAGGTTTGAGCAGAGAGAAAATATTCTAAGTGCTGAAAAGTTTCCCTCCGTCGCTCGCCTTCAAGTAAAAGCCTCAATCGTGCGTTGGTTTTTGTAGCGATTTCGGGAAAAAAAGGAAAGAGAGGGGGTAAAATTTTCCAAGTATTTTCGGCTCTCCAGCGCTCACCGAAGGCTTCCCCGCCCTAAAGCGCCCCACTCTTACAGCGATATAGGGCAAAGAGGCCAACATCGTCAAGCAAAGACAGGGGAGAAAATTTTCAAAAAATGTTCTAAGTGTCAAATTTTCCCTCCGTCGCTCGTCCGAAGCTGAAATGCCCTGCAGCGCTCATCTTCTTCGGCGATTTGGGGCAGGATCTGGCGAGACAAGGCTTGGTGCCAAAATTGTAAAATTTATCTAAGTGTCAAATGATGCCCTCTAGCGCTCGCCCAAAGCAAAAACACCCCAAAGCGCTCCGTATGGGGGCGATCCAGGGCAAGGTCCAAAGGAGAAATTTTAAAATGTTTAAACCCGAAAAGCCCGCTCGGCTCGCCCCTAGGCGCCCCATATCGCTCTCCACGGCGAAAAAAGCCCGTGAGCGCTCATTTTTGGAGCGCCCTAGGGCAGAAAATTATTCTTGCCGGCCGACCTATCTAGAAAACCGTACAGGGCACATCTTCTAAGAAACGTGCATTAAATGAAAACGGCTGCGCAAAATTCAAGGCAGGTTTATGTTTAAAAAAGGGGAAAAGGACATTCTGCAAGGATTTTTTAAGTCCCATCCCACAGATTTTATGCATGGCCAACCTGAGAGAATAGATCGACGTCCACCAACTCCGTGCGCCGGGTAATTAAAGCCGGACACCCGCCATTAAGATACGCCCATGCCGAGCTCGCCCCGATAAAATCAGCTTCTGCAGAAGGTTTACCATACAAAATTCCAAGTGCTCCAAGCTCCGGTAAAACAGTAAATTCGAATTTTACAGATACAGAGCAGCAGTTTGAGTTTTAATTTGCGCCATGGGAAAGAAAGAAGCTGGCGAGCGAAGTGCCGCAGCTGGACAGACAACCTCAAGCACACCTGAAAGCGGACAAGAAAAGCAGAGAAAGGACAAGGGCAAGGCGCAGGCGTCTGAGGCAGATACAAGAAGGAAGGCTCAGCCAGAGCAACCAAAGCAACCTCTCCTGCCGCCCCTTGACAACTGGAATAGGCTCAGAGATGGACCCTATTCCCAGAATATAAATGATTTGCGGAATACCATCAAAGAATGTAAGGATAAAGTTCCTAAATCACACCCGCTCGCCGCAGCTTATCATGCGCGCCTGCATTGGTTTCTATGCAGTCAGGTGCACCATTGCCCCGAGTTGATAGCAGCAGTGGCGGATTACTACAACCCAGACACCCGACAGGTCTGCGATTACAGGGGCACACCTCTATTTTCCATTGACTCGGAGACCATTGAGGCAGCTTTCGCGCCAGGCCATGCGCTAGACAAAAATTGCATAGTCAAGAGGGTCAACCTCAAGGAGCAGACGAGCAGATTTGCGGACACTCAATCGATGCGGCAGTTTCTAGAGTCCGAGCTGCATAGGCCACCTCCGCCCCGGCAATGGTCGCAGAACCCTCGGCCCTTATCAACTTTCAAGAGTCCTCATATTTACACCATGTTGGCCTGGGTTCTAGGTTGTGGGTCGGACTCAATGGTCCACCCCTACCAAATTGCTATCGCCGAGTGCCTCCGGCATGAGGAATTTTACCCGATTGGGCTGATTACTTGGCCCGCGCAATTCACCTCGCCCTCTGCAACTTCAAGGAGAAAAAGTCAGACACTTTCAGGTTCTGTTCATTCTTGGCCTGGCTGTTCCTGTTTCACTTCCATGACAAGATGAAGTCAATTCCAGTTCAGCGTGGGGACGAAAATGGTGCACTGCGTCCGGTTTATGAATGGACCCGAGTGCTATATAGGGAGGAGTCCTATTACAGGTTTAATAAATATTTTCTGAGTCGTGCCCTAAGTATCATCCAAGGCGGTTGCTCGCGTGTCCCGCGCATCATGAGTGAGCACTTCATAACCGGGGAGGTGCCCTTCGGGGATATTTTCCGGCTGACGCAGGGGTTGGTAATCAGAGTCTTCGGATTCACGGGCAAACCCTTTCTGCTGCCCTATTACACCTCAGAGTACCTGTTTGCGCATGAGGCAGCACGGCAGATGGACTATACTGACGAAAAATATGGCCAGGGCAAGAAGAAAGGGCATATATTCCGATACCCGATCACATGGGGAGAAGTGGAAATTGGCGTCAATGGGCAGCATCGGTTTTGCACCGCCATACTTTCGAGTTTCGGGCTGATTGAGCTGCCACAGCGGTGGAAATACGATCCTCTGGACATTATCAAAAGATTTAAGAGTGTCCAAGAGTTCCATGTCTGCCCTAGAAAGGACATAATGGCCGAGCGCAATAACCCCGAAAGGCAAGACCTGGAGTGGCATATAGAAGATATGCAATCATTCCCGCCATGGCATGACTTTTATGAAATAGAGGCGGAGTATGATCCCGGCAACAATAAAGACCATAAGGCGGATGCTGATAACTTCAAAAGGTGGCAAAAGAAGCTGAAAAAGAAGGGATGGACAACTGGCAAAATATCAGAATGGTGGGTAATGCGCTGTCGGACAAGGAAGGAAAGATCAAGCAAGAACCTAGATAATGACGAAGAATTCTCCGCGCTTTATGATGCACACCATGCCACGTGGCGGCCTATCATTTTCCGGGACATCGTGCCCCAAAGCATTCAACGGCTATATAAGGGCCAGGACCCACCTCAACAACCACTTGCATTAGGAGAAGGGTCAGGGAGTGGCATGGAGAGAGGTCAAGGAAAGGAGAAAAGTCAATCTACAGTGCCAATGGTACGACCGGCTCCTGAAAAGCGACCAGCTGAGAAGACTCCACCAAAGAAAAGTCCAGCCGCTGCTGCTGTTGCGCAGGCTCCTCCAGAACCACCAAAAAAGAAGCCGAAAATATCTTTCGTACAGAAGGGGGCCGCTTCAAGTGGAACTGCTAGCCCTGCGCCCAACAATCAAGAGGAGGAGGTTCCTCTTAAAAGGAAAAAGAGAACACCTGTGAAGGAAACCACGCAGCAAGGGGCTGTACCCTCTGAAGTCATCAACATACAAGAAAGCACCCCCTCGCAGGGCGAAGACGTAGAGCAGTGGGCGACTCAGTGCATTTCCTCACCAGCCCACACAGGGCTCGCAGGTACGCATTCCGCAATCCTTGAAACTGTTAAGTCCCGAGCTGCGGCACCCTCATCTTCTGCTGCTGGACCCGTCCCCGCGGTCACTTCTTTGGCTAGCGGAACAGCAGCCGCCCATTCCATTGTCGCCGCAGCACCCTTCGTAGAAGTCCAACCCTCCGCTGAAATCCAATCTAGCCATCCAGCCTTTGTGCATTCTTCCGAAACCCTAGCCCAGGACCAGTCAGGTGCCGCCGCACCAGAACCCTCACAATCCCCACGACCCTCATCTGTAGCTGCCAATCCAATTGAAACCCTAGTTCAAAATCCAAAGCGCCCTCTTGCCAAAAACCCTATAGTCGAAACGCCCCTAGAGGAGCCCAAGCCCCAACGACTCATTTCTCCTCGCCTGTTTGCCGAAGGGCATACATCCCGGGGTTACAGCAGCATGGATCTGATCAGAATCATGGACGAGCAACCCCTGATGACTCAGGGTGGTCGCAGCTCCAACAAATGGATGCAGAATGTGAGGAAGAGGAAGGGTGAGGAGCTCGCCCAAGTTGAAAAGCGCTCCAGGGTCGACCCAGATAGGATGATACTCTATAAGGAGAAACGAGTCCCGAAGGTGCGAAAGCCAAGGAAGGACATGACTGATGATGACTATGAGTACATCCCTAAGGAAAAGGACATAAGTAATCTTAACTGGGAGAACACGGCAGTTGGGATTCAGGATAGAACTGAGTCGATGCTTGCGAATCACTACCAACTGCAGGGGCAATATTATGAGCTGGAAAATGAGAAATTCAAGCTGGAAGAAGATATGGCGAAGTTGCGAGCCAAGGTGAACGACACTGAGAACCAGTGCCAGCTACTGCAGCAGCGGCTGGAAGCAGCAGAAAAGGAAAAGGAAGAAGTACAGGCCCAAAACGTCAAGCTTCAGGGCCTGTTGCAGCAGACGCAGCAGCAGCTAGAAGAGCAGGCCGCCAAGGTAAAGACGTTCACCAAGGAAGGGGTAAAGGAAATGCGGCTCCGGCTGTTGAAGAATTTTAACCCCGGGCTTCTAGGTCCTTGTTCGTCCTTGCTTTTGTCACTAAGATTCAAGAAGTATCTGCCCTGGGTAAGCCCGTGGTAGAGGAGGCCGAACGCCAGACAGAGGGCTGGCTCGATTTAGCGCTCAAGGCTGGGAACCTTGAGCGTCGCGGTCTCCAAATTTCCCCAACAGACCCTCTTGCCGATGATTGGGCAGCCGCAAGGGCAACCTTGCATTTTTATTTTGAAAAAATTGAAAAGATTCAGAAGGCCAGGTCTATCCTGGATAAGTTGGAAAGAGAGAAGGACTTTTGCCTGGCTTCCTTCCAAACCCTAGCGTCGCATGGGTTCCCTAGCTTCACTGACGCTAACGGGAACATCCTCCCTGAAGAAGAGCTGCAGCCGAAATGGGATGCCTTTGAGGCAGACACAGCAGACATTGATGGGTGGACTGATCCAATCCAGGAGGCCCAGGTGACGCAGCTCTCGGCCAGGTTTTGTCAGATCCGCTCCTGCTTCACCACTTTGGACCTGAAGGTGGAACAAATTGATACGCTCCAAGTTGAGTTTTTCAGGCACCTGGTGGAGGACATCAGAACTTTCAAGCCAATTCCAGAAGAGGCCTGGACTCGGGTTCAGTCCGCATTCGATGAGATACAGGAGCGCCTCGTCCCGACTTAGCAGGAGCAAGAAGGAGGAAGTGTAGAAGAAGAACGCGCTGAGGAGAGCGCCGATGAAGAAGTCCTGTCAGGGCAGGGCCAGAAGCAAGGTCAAGCAGGGACCGGGGGTGACTCCGTGGCCCAATGAATAAAGGCCTGGGTCCTGGCATCGAGGCGAGCTCGATACCCCGCGAGCCGCCAGGAATGTTGCCACATTTTGCAAGGGGTGTGAAATTTTGAAAAATTCTGAAAATTTTGTTATCTTCCGAAATCGGCCCTAAATCGCAGCAGCTAGGCAGCGATCTGAAGCAATCTGCCAATTTTGGGCGCTTTAGGGCAAATTTGAAAAAGTTAAAAAATTGATGCTTTTTTGGCTAAGTATGAAATCTTCCCCAAATCGTTGTTCCTTGGAGCGCTTTGGAGAAATTTTGCCAGCCTTGAGCGCTTTGGAGCAAATTCCGGGCAGATGGGCGAAAAAGGTGAAAATGGCCGAAAATAGTCTAAGTATGAAATTGCCCTAAATCGCTGCAGTTTGGAGCGCTCCAGGGCTAATTTCTCTGAGCGCTTGGCAATTTCCTTTCCGCGCTTTGGAGCGATTTTGGCCGGATTGAAAATGTACAAGAAATGCTTTTTTGGTTAAGTATGGAAAATTGCCCCATATCGCCGAAGTTTGGAGCGCTTCGGGCATTTTTCTATCTCTGGAGCGCTTTGGGGCAGTTTTGGTGATGCCAAGGAGAAGACAAAGAGCCCAAATTTTCTAAGTGTAAAATGAGCCCTAAATCGCTGCAGTATCGAGCGCTCCAGGGCAAAATTGCAAAGGTTGAGCGCTTTGGGGTATTTCTTGGACACTTAGTGAAAAAAGGGAAAAAGGGTCAATTTTGGTTAAGGAATGAAAAGCGCCCTAAAGCGTTGTTGTCTGGCAGCGCTAGAGGGCAAATCCACCTATCTGGAGCGCTTCAGGGCAGCATTTTGACACTTATAAAAATGTTGAAGATTTTGGCAGCCAGACAGCTCCAGGACAGCAATGTTTCTTTTTGAGCATTTTGATGTTGTTTCCCGCCCAAATCTTTCCAGCTAAGCAGCTAACTTCCCCAGAGGAGAAAAGTCAAGATTTTTCGGGATCAGGGCCCATTTAAGTACAGCCAAGGCCATACTCAAGCAGCATAGTGGGTGACCATTGAAGACAAACAGTAGCGGGCATTTGAGGCAAAATACCGCTGCATCCACCACATTAATGGGCCATCCCCTCCCAGCTACCAAACCTGTCAGAAGCCATACCGGAATCAAGGAAAAGCATGCTGCAAATACAGATACGGCCGACAAAGATCAAAACTGGCCGCTTTTTGCAGCTTTTGCAGGTTTGGGCATCTGTGCCCACATTGTAATCTGGGGGGAAATTCTGCTATAAATAGCAGTTCATTCTATTGTAATAAGGGGGGAACATATTGCTAAAGAAAGTTGTTGTAGCTAAGACTGTTTGTTTCAAATACAATCCATACTTTGGCTCCAATTGTGTCTCTTTCTTTTATGCTGCCTTATCCGTGTCATTTCTGCATTTACTCATTTATTTTTCTGATTGCTGTCATTCTGAATTCTGGATCGCAGCATTGGCAATTATCTGAGCCTGGAATGCATGTTTAAGGATACATAGGGAAGAATCTCATAACTGGTTTCTGTTACATGTATTGTTTTGATTGTTGTTGGTTTAGTTGCTAGTTAGTGACTGTGCTGCTTGTTCTTTCCCAAAGCTGATAAATCACCGTTTCTATCCCTTAACTCTTTTATTTCTTTCCAGTTCTCTTATCTTGAAACCGAAAAGTTACATAGGAAGCCGGCCTTCTCCGGAGATTGGCACGGAAGGCATTCCTTCCTTCCGGCCTTTCAAGCTGTTGGGCGAATCGAGGGCGCAATAACACCAAATCCTTTCCTCATGGCAGATTTGTAACCAACAGGTCCATTGCACTAGAGGGAATATTGGCCAAGACAAGAAGACCTAATATTTACAAGGCGATTAGAACCAGTCTATTTTTATTTTTTATTTTTTAGGGTTTTGAAAGGGTTGCCCTTTCCCTTTTACATCGACTTACTCATATTGAGCTATTTGGTTGCATCGAGATTTGAACCTTGGTGTGGGCTACATCAACTATTTGTCCCAACCGTTGAACCAAGGACCAATTGGCTATCAGAACTAGTCTATTACCCACAAAGGCATGGACGGGGTTATCGGCCGTGGCGAGAACGTGGTGGTAGATGTGGTGATAGGATGGAAGAGCAAAATCAGCCCTCTAGAGAGCAGTAGATGGAACCCCCTAGGGAACGACAAAGAGAACTTTGGAGTGAAGTTCACAAGGAAAGGATGCTGAAAGAACACAACGATCAACAAAGTGGAGGGGAAAATGAACAAGTAGCATTGAAGGACATAACTTTCACTCAACCTGCAGGAGAGTTTTGCCGGAAATGGTGGCAGGAGGCTCCAGAAAATCATAAATTAAAAGTGACGTTGGAGAAGGCAGGATTGAGTGTTATGGCATAAGTACCTTCTTTTGATAGGAATTTCTTCAATGAATACTTGTTGCAGATAGTCTAGTTATATGATGTGAAGAATAATTGCACTTTTGTCCGCCTTGGGAATCGACATCTTAGGGTAGAATTCTCCGTAGAGAATTTCCGATGGACATTTGGGTTGCCACAAGGAGGAAGAACAGTAAAGAAAGGACATGTGGATCAAATTGAGTGGCATAGGTTGATTCATGATTTGACTACAATCAAGCCGGAGGAGGATGCCACCAAGTCTTTTGGTCCAAGAGGACGAGGAATTAAGCAAAGCCATTTAAGGACTAAGGAAATGCAGTGTGTTATGAACATTGTAATGGCATGACTATTGGGAGAAGCACAATTGTCAGAAGTAACCGTGTGGTTGGCACAATATGTAGAGGGCATAATGGAAAGTGTGCAGTACGGTTGGGGAACATACTTGTCACACAAAATACAGAGATTATTGAAGAGGACAATGAAGAACTTCTCCATGACAGTACATGCAATGGGAGTCATGCTAGATGAGGTATCTCAGGTCGACATACCATTTTATGGATTGAGGACTCAACGAGATGTACTGAAGTACCAACCTTCAATAGTACGATGGGTAAAAACAATACTAGTAAAGAAGCCTTCTCCAGATAAAGCCTAAGACCAAGAAAAATACAAAGAAAGCAGAACAATTACAATTGAAGAAAGTGAGGCTTCTGGGGAAGAAGTACACCATAGGTGTAAGTGGAGAAGGAAGCTGAATCTAGATCAAGAGCAGGATAAAGAAGTTCCTGGGAGATTGTTGTAGAAGCAACAACTGCATCAAAGGAGGGAAGAAGAAGGACCATTAATAAGTCCTGTTTGAAAAAGGAGACAACGCGAACAGGAAAAGATGATTATACAGGAGCAACAACTTCCCAAACCCATTGAGTAGCAATAAATATTGCCCATAGAACCAATTGAGGAGGTTGGAATGGGATTGGAGGAAATGGATATAATGGACATAGATCTGCCAGAACACATGGAGGGACCACGACAAGAAGGAACTTGTGGATCACCTACCTTGGTAGAGTTAAATGATTTTGAACTATTGGAAGGAGCGAAGAGATGGTTGAAATATGTAGGAACACCACCAAGAACAAGTGCCGAAAGGGACAAGAAGGTGATGGTTGTGCTTGAGAAACCGTGGAAGGAGAAAAAGCAGCCACAAGTCAAAATTGTAATGAGAGGTGGCAACAGCCGGAAAGCGGCTAATGAAGAAGATCCACATGAAGAGATCAACGAGGAACAACGTGATATGTTGGATGGGTCACAGGAGCGAGATAAGGAACTAGGTGATCCATTGGATGGGTCACAAGAGCAAAATATTGAACAGCAAAAACAGGCAGAAAATAAGAGAAGATTGCTGCGGAACAAAGAGAGCGGCGGGAGATTGTACAAAACAAACAAATCGACAGGAGATTGCTGTAGAACGAACTAGTCAGCAGGGAGGAATTGACAAAATACAGCTGGATGACAGCAAAGATACATAGTCCAACCAATAGGAGGTGGAGGATGAAGAACAAGAAGAGGGAACAAGTCAAAGGCTGTAGACACATTTTTTGATTGAAATACCCACTTTTGGGATATATGACAAAGAAGGAGAAGAAATTGATGATCGGGTAGATGAGTTCTTTGGAAGAATAATGGATATGTTCAATAACACAAGAATGCAATTTGACTGGGCTGTGTTGGACAGTTAAGGCGTTGGAAGGCCAGAGTCTACAATGAAGTAGATAAAGCAATGAAGTGGGTGAGAAAAGAGGAAAGGATAAGGAAACTCACTGAAATCTATGAAAAGCAACCTTGGGCATCACCAGCTGAAGAGATAACAAACATGATTGAAATAGACGAGTTACC
This sequence comes from Wollemia nobilis, assembly GCA_028583015.1. Classification (NCBI taxonomy): domain Eukaryota; kingdom Viridiplantae; phylum Streptophyta; class Pinopsida; order Araucariales; family Araucariaceae; genus Wollemia; species Wollemia nobilis. The sequence goes on from JAQPPZ010016862.1 coordinate 3,294,190, forward strand.
AGAGGGAATGAAGACTAATTATAGAGTGCCTCCAAGAGTGTATATAGATACAAGTTGTTTCCGACAATGTCCACAAGACACAGCAGAAGTGGAATATAGGAGAGCACTGCCTGAACTAGCATTTCTCTTCCGCGAGTATAATTTTCTGACACATTGGATAGAATGACTTACCATAGGATTGGAGCAAATTCATCAAGCTAAGGAAGCACAAAAAGGAGAAACAGAAGTAGCAAGAAGAGAAATGGCTGCTATGGAGGAAGAAATTGAAAGGATTAAAAAAGAGGCAGAAGCAAGACAGAAAGAAACACAAATTGAAATGAACGGCATGAAACAAGCTTTTGAACACCAATTGAAGGTCCAAGAAGAACAATGGAAAATCACAAAGGACCAGTTAGAAGAACAAGGCAAACAGCTGAAGGAGAAAGAAGAGCAGCTGAAAAAATATGCAGAACAATTGAAAAAACAAGAGGAGCAACTGAAAACTAAGGATGAGCAACTGAAGAACCAAGAGGAGCAATTGAAGATGAAGGATGGACAGTTACAACTCAAAGATCAGAAGATGGCTGAAATGAAGAAGGATGCAGACAGATATAATAAAATGATTATGGATCATAAGGGCATGCTTCAGGTTAGAGAAGAGCAACAATAGGCTCATTAAACAGAGCTCGAACAACGGGATCAGGTTATTGCCGAAAAGAATGAAGAACTGGCTATTGCAGCTAGGACTGAGGCGGAATTAAAAGAAAAACTTCGGAAGGGAACTTCAGAACGAGAGAAGCAGCTGATCTGGGATCTAGCCGTAGCAGAGGAGAAAGCAAATCAGCATGCATTAAAAGCTGTGGAAATCGGTCAATATGCAACACGTTTGAGATATGAACGAGCAATCCTCCAAGTACAACTAGTAGATGTACGTGCCAAACAACAGTAGCAGCCAGGTACAGGGAAACAAGCGTTGGCGAGGATGCCGACTGATTTAAAGGGGAGGGCAGATGTAGGCGGAAAATCTGCCTCTCAGAAGAAGAAGTGGAATTTTGTATACATGCCAAATTGCAAATTTGTCTAGTTTGGATGCTTTTTGATGAGTTGTAAAACAAAATACAAAATGAAATTTGTGTTAAATTACGTATAATTAGTATGAAATGCAAATTAGGTTTAAATGAAATTAGACGAAATTAGGAAAATGCAAATGAAATGAAATTTAATAAAAATCAAAATTAGACTTTAGAAAAATAAAGTTGATTCATGCAACGAACGACAGTTGTGGGGTGGCATTGTAAGTAATGCGCTGTCCCATGAATTGCTCGGAACGGCTTGGACAAGCATTATAAGGCCCCCATTCATTCTAGAAGAGATAGAGTGCATAGAGTAATATTGCCGTAGATATACAGTTGCAGAGAATATGTTCACATGAATGCCAAGGTCGTTGGACCCTGTGTATTTTGTACCGCATGTTAGTGCTGCAAGCAGCAGCAACCATTAATACAAATGCAGCCATTAAAAGCTGTGTCATCTTTGCATGTGCTGGTAAATGCAGTATTTTGTGATTATAGTATTATCCATAGTTACAAAAATAGCCAAAAAATTGCCGGAAACGTGAGTCAATCGGGAGTCATTCGCAAAACGAGTCAATCGGCAAACTATCGGGAGTTCGGCGATTCATTCCCGAATCTGCAATTTTTTTTTTAAATAATAATTTTTTTTTTCTTTTTTTTTTTCAAGCTGTGGCCGATTTAGGGTTTTTTTATGCAAGCCCATTTTTCAGCTGTTAATGTTTGAACTTCAAAGTTTAAAGTTTAAACCCTAAATCTGAAACCCTAGTTTAGGGTTTTGGGTTTTTTTTTCTTTTTTTAAGTAAATATTGCTGCCTAATAACTATGTATGCAAGCCCATTTTTCAACTGTTAATGTTTGAAACTTTGAAGTTTAAACCCTAAACCCTAGGCTAGGCCCTAGGGTTTGGGTTTAGGGTTTGTTTTTTTTTCCTCCTCTTTTTAAGTAAATAAGTAAATATTGCTGCCTGGTAACTATGTATGCAAGCCCATTTTTCAGCTGTTAGTGTTTGAATTTGAAACTTTGAACTTTGAACTTGAAGTTTAAACCCTAAACCCTAGTCTAGGCCCTAGGGTTTTGGGTTTAGGGTTTTTTTCCTCCTCTTTTTAAGTAAATATTGCTGCCTGATAACTATGTATGCAAGCCCATTTTTCAGCTGTCAATGTTTCAATTTTAAACCCTAAACCCTAGCCTTTTGGTTTAGGGTTTAGGTTTTTTTTCCTTTTTTTCAAGTGATTGTAACTTTGTTGTTACTTGTTTCCATGTGCAGGCATATAAAAAATGAAACCTTTTTTTCCTTCTTGTTACTTGTAACTTTGTACCTTTTCATATTATAAGCAATACAAGATGTGTTTTGTCACTTTCATGTGTACTTAAAGCTTGAGCCTTGTATGATGTCTTGACTTGAATTGTTGCTTTTATTGCAATATTTGATTTGCATAATGTTAATTCATTGTAATATGCATGAAAAAAAAAAATCATTTTCTTTGGTTTTTTTTTTGCCGATTCATTGCCGATTTTTTCCCCGATTTTTTGCCGATTCCGATTCTTTGCCGATTTTTAAACCAGCCGATTTACTACCCAATTCCGATTTTCTCTACTATTTATCTGTGTATTGCAAGTCATGTATGTTTGATAGGTTGCAGGTACAAATGGTATTGTTGGAAGATTGATCAATTGCAGGTTCTGGAATGGAGTCCATTTCTTTGGTGATTCACTTCACAACGTTGAGATTGAAGAACAAGAAGGCAAGTAGTGATGGAAGAATTTAATTTTTATGGGTGATCGTGAGCCATTTTCCTTTTGAAACTGCCTAATTGTTAGGAGGTGAAGTCAATATCCAGATCTCCAATGTTCTTCAACAGAGAGGTGCATGGTGGTGCAGCTTATAAAGAGGAAACAAACAGTATTCTGTAGTCTTCCTTTGGGAGAGGAAACAAACAGTCTTTTGGACTCTTCCTTTGGAAGAAGAAACGAACAGTTTTTGGACTCTTCCTTTGGAAGAGGAAACAAACAATTTTTGGACTCTTCCTTTGGAAGAGGAAACGAACAGTTTTTGTTTTTTCTATAAAAGGGGAATGACCCCTTGCATGTAAATTATGATTGAATGTAATTTTGCCAAAATCAATAAAATATCAAGCTGCCATTGCCCCGTGGTTTTTCCTGCACATTGCAGGTTTTCCACGTAAAATCTGTGTTACTTGTTTTTTATGCGTTATTGTGTTTTTTACTTGGACAGAATTTTGCTATATTTTCTAACATCTGGTATCAGAGCCTAGGGTTTTGTGCGAGTAGGAGCTGCAACAATGACTGCAAGTGTAACCAAGTTTGAGATTGAAAAATTTGATGGCAGGAACTTCGCCCTATGGAAGATGAAGGTGGAGGATTTGTTGGTTCAAAATGACCAAGCCCTAGCCTTGAAAGGGGTCGCGAGTAAACCAAGCAGCATGAAAGATGAGGAGTGGGCAACGCTTGGATAGGAAGGCGGTTTCTACAATCCGTCTATGCCTAGCGGACTCCGTCTTGTTCAATGTTGTTGAAGAAAAAACCCGCGGAAGCCCTTTGGAAGAAGCTTGAAAAGTTGTATGAGACGAAATCTGCAACAAATAAGGTTTTTATGAAAAAACAGCTTTACAACCTAAGGATGAAGGAGGGCTCATTTGTGGCAGATCACTTGAATGAGTTTAATACCCTTATCAGTAAACTGGTTTCAATTAATGTGAAGATGGAGGATGAGGACAGAGCTATCACCCTACTTTGTTCCCTCCCGGAGACTTGGGATCGTTTGGTGATGACCATCAACAATTCATCATCAGGAGCTCTAACTTGGTGATGACCATCAACAATTCATCATCAGGAGCTCTAACTTTTGATGATGTGGTAGCCGCTTTGTTGGCAGAAGAGTTGAGGCGGAAAACGTCTTTGGAACCTGTTGGTTACGAATCTGCCATGAGGAAAGGATTTTGGGTTAATGCGCCCAGATTCGCCCACCAGCATGAAAGGCCGGAAGGAAGAGATGCCTTCCGTGCCAATCTCCGGAGAAGGCCGACTCCTTTTGGGGGATTTTTATGTTTAAGCTAAGAGTGCGAGGAAAGAGATAAATGAACGGAAAGAATTTACAAATGTACTTGGAGTTGATGGGGGGAACTAACAAGTACGGCAACCAGACAATCACCAATACTTACTGCATTATAAATACAAAGCATGACTGAGAATTGCAAAATCTAAGTGTACTTTCTGTACTAAGCAATATACGCACAGCTACAATGGTCCCCTAGCAAACATTCTCCCTACAAGGAGAACTAACAGCACGACAATGCATCAATCACCACTACGTACGGAAACTCAAAACAGAAAGTAACTAAGAGATGTCAGAACCAGGTATATGTGTCATGCAGAGAATTTAACCGCACAGCTACAATGGTCCCCTAGCAAACATTCTCCCTACAAGGAGAACTAACAGCACGACAACGCATCAATCACCACTACGGACAGCAACGTAACACACAACTGATGGAACTGCTACCACATCTAGTCTATGAAGTTCAAAGGTGCTTGACCACCAAATGCTAAAATAAATCAACAAGCCATGGCACAAACAATGCTAAAGGCGCCTGATCACCAAATGCTGAAACGAATCAACGAGCCGTGACACAGGGAAGCGTAAAGCATAAAGAAATAAAAGCAGCAAAACAGAACCAGGCATACCAATTATATTTATAAGCAGAAGCACGGTTACAATGGTTCCCTAACAGAAATTCCCCTTCCACCCTTTACAATGAAATCATGGTGGGTTTTTATATCCCGAGTTCCTCCCGTTACATTAATGGGCACAAGGTCCCAGTCAAACAATAGCTGACAAAAGCGACGAAAGAGCTGCAAATGCTGACCTTTTGTCGGACCGGACTGTACCCGCAGCATGGTCTTCCTGGAAGCTGGACAGCTAGGTGGCGGTGTGCTGGGCAGAACTTCTTCTCGGCAGGAATGCGGGTAGCTGGAGCAGGTAGAACCTCAGATCAGCTTTAAATGAGGTCACTGGCACAGGTAGTGCAACCCATGCTCGTCCTTTTGCTCGGCACGTCTTGGCTCAAATCCCGAAGCTGGACACTTGTCAGATGATGGATGATGCTGTTTGACACATGTCTGCCTTGAAAGGCAGTTTATCCAACTTCGCCTGGGATCAGAGCGCCATCGGGTTGCGCAGTGAAACAATGCAGCGATCGGGAAGGCCTTCATGCCTTGGGTGTATTTCTGAGTTTGTTTCCCTATTGCGCACCTGTCAAGGGCGCACTCGACTTCGTTGCGAAGTCGGATTGCGTACAGTGAAAGCTGGTATCTCGCGCCGTACGGACTTTGCCCCAAGTACTTATCATTCTTCATCGCACTGCCCGACCTGCCAGTTACAAGGTGCGCCCAGAAAGAGGGGCGAAGTCGGACTTCGCACCAAAACTGGGCGAAGTGCGAACTTCGCACCAACACTTAGCCATTTTTCAGGTAACCGCTGTCAAGTCTGAAATTCAACTGAGGGGCTCCAAGAAAGGGGGGAAGAAAGAGAATGTAGGAAAGAAAGAGGAAGGGAGAGAAGAAGAAAGGAAAATAGAGGAAGAGGGAAAAAGAAGAGCAACACTGTTACAAAAATTGAAAACATTGCACCCCGTGCAAAATGTGGCAACAGAACCCTCAACCAATGAAGCCCTAGCTGTGAGAGGTCGATATTTCGAGAAGAGTCAACAAAGTAGATCACAGTCCAGATCTAAGTCTAAAGGACAAAAGCTGAAAGGGAAGTGTCGGCATTGCGGGAAGCCGGGGCACTCAAAGAAGGACTGTTGGCGATTAAAAAGGAAAAAAATGGTGAAAACCAATTTCAGCCTTCACTGAAGCCGATACGATAAATTACGGAGAGACGGCAACATGTGAGGCTTTCTGTATCAGCAACAACAGATCTGTTTTATATACCTGGGTTTTGGACTCGGGTGCATCTTTCCACATGTCTCCTCACAGAGACTGGTTTGACAAATATCAGCCATATAGTGGTGGGAAGGTCTACTTGGGTGATGATCACCCTTTAGAAATTGTGGGAAGAGGGGACATAAGGATCAAGTTGGACGATGGTAGAGAAAGGATGTTATGTGATGTGCGACATGTGCCAGATTTGCGGAAGAATTTGCTCTCAATCAAGATGATGGATAAGCTAGGGTATTCTGTCACTTTCGGTAACAACTATTGCAAAATTACCGGAGGTGCTATTGTAGTAGCAAAGGGAGAATCTTCTGGGACCCTATATCGTTTATGCGGTGATACGATGACAAACCATGCAGCAGTAGCAACTTCTGTTCAGGATGCAGTAATGCTATGGCATCAACGCCTAGGCCATATGAGTGAAAAAGGTCTGAAAATTTTGCATGACAGAGGTATGCTTTCTGGGATTAAGTCTTGCAATTTAGACTTGTGTGAGCACTTGTATTTTTGGTAAACAAAAGAATGTTCGGTTTATCGCAAGCCCTGGTAAGAGTTCTGATTTTCTGCAACTTATACATTCGGATATATTTGGACCAGTCCCCACTCAGTCCTTAAATGGTGTGATCTATTTTCTGACATTTATAGATGATTATTCTAGGAGAGTGTGTGTTCATTTTCTGAAGAAGAAGTTGGAAGCTTTGCAGAAATTTAAAGAGTTCAAAACTCGAGTAGAGAAAAGTTTGGGCAAGCATGTTTTATGTCTTAGGTCAGATAATGGGGGTGAATATTGCTCCAAGGAATTTGATAAATTTTGTACGCAGGAAGGAATTAAGCACCAGAAGACTGTACCATGTACTCCACAACAAAATGGTGTGGTTGAGCGGATGAATCGCACAATCATGGAACGTGCAAGAAGCATGCTCAACGCATCAATGTTGGATAAAAGGTTTTGGACAGAGGCTGTTAATACAACTGTTTACCTCATTAACAGGTCATCTACAGCTGCGTTGGATGGACAGATTCCAGAGGAGGTTTGGTGTGGTAAGCCATTTAATTACTCTCATTTGCGTACCTTTGTATTTGATGCATTTGCCCATGTGCCTAAAGAAAAAAGGTCCAAACTTGACCCGAAGTCAAGCAAATGTGTTTTTATCGGCTATGGAGATGCAATAAAGGGGTATAGACTGTGGGATCCTACTGCCCACAAGGTAATTATTAGCCGAGATGTTATTTTTGATGAAAAATCGATGCAAAGGAAGGAGGTACAACAAACACCTAATGTTGTACGTGTTTGAAGTAGACATGAACGAAGATGAAAATGAAAATCAGCATGCTGAAATTTTTGACCATCATGCTGAATTTTTTGACCAGCATGCATAACAACAAGTAGAACAGCAAGTAGAGCAGCCACAACAATCACAAGACCAAGAGCCACAATCAACAGATCATTGGGTTAGAAGATCTACACGTCCACAAAAGTATCCGGAAAGGTATTCTCATGTTTATCAGTCCTCTTTTGCTTTGTTAACTGATGATGGTGAGCCTAGTTCATTTCGGGAAGCTAGGGAGTCTGAGAATGCAGAAAAGTGGAGGAAATCCATGGAGGAGGAAATTGAGGCACTTCGCAAGAATAAAACATGTGAACTTGTGGATCTCCCACTTGGAAGAAAGACTGTTGGAAACAAGTGGGTGTACAAAGTGAAGAAGAACAACGATGGGCTGTTGGACCGCTATAAAGCTCGCTTGGTGGCAAAAGGCTATGTGCAGAAGTCGGTATTGACTTTAATGAAATTTTCTCTCCAGTTGTGAAGATGACTACTATTAGAGTTCTACTTGCACTTGTAGCTGCACAGGATTTAAAACTGGAGCAGCTTGATGTAAAGATTGCTTTCTTGCATGGTGATCTTGAGGAGGAGATTTATATGGATCAGCCAGAGGGCTATGAGGAAAGAGGCAAAGAGCATTTGGTTTGCAGACTGAAGAAATATATGTACGGGTTGAAACAGGCGCCAAGGATGTGGTACAGGAAATTTGACACCTTCATGAAGAGCCAAGGTTTCAACAGGAGTGAAGCTGACCATTGTGGATACTATAAGAGGTTTGATGATGGCAGTTTTATTATTTTGTTGTTGTATGTTGATGATATGCTGGTTGCAAGCCCCAACATGAAGAAAATCATTGATCTTAAGGCTCAGTTGGCTAGGACATTTGAAATGAAGGATTTACGAGCAGCAAACCAAATTTTAGGGATGAAGATACACAGGGACAGAAAAGGAAGAAAGATCTGGTTAAGTCAAAAGTCATATATAGAAAAGATTCTGCAACGCTTCAATATGCAGAATGCAAAACCAGTTAGTACCCCACTTCTTTCAAACTTAAAATTGTCTTCCAACCGAGTGTCCTAGAACGAAGCGAGAAGACAAGCATGTCTCGTGTACCGTATTCATCAACGGTAGGAAGCCTCATGTATGCCATGGTGAGCACCGAGATCGGATATTACCCAAGTAGTGGGAGTAGTTAGCTGATACATGGCAAATCTTGGTAAGGAGCATTGGAATGCTATGAAGTGGATATTTAGATATTTAAGAAGCACTTCAGATGCTGCTATTTACTATGGATCAGATAGTTTGCAAGTTAAAGGTTTTGTGGATTCCGATTATGGTGGAGATAGAGATGGGAGAAAGTCCACTACAGGATATACTTTCACTCTTGCTGGTGGAGTTGTGAGTTGGGCTTCTAAGTTGCAGTTTGTGGTGGCTTTATCAACCACTGAAGCATAATATATTGCAGTGACTCATGCCAGCAAAGAGGCAATTTGGCTAGAGCGACTGTTGGGTGACTTCAAGGTAATGCAAGGGAAAATTACGTTGCATTGTGATAGCCAAAGTGCTATTCAGCTAGTGAAGAACCCAACATTCCATGATCGCACGAAACACATTGATGACAAGTACCACTTTATAAGAAATGTGGTGGAAGAAGGTAGGATCCTGTTGCAGAAAATCGACACTGAAGTGAATCCTGTAGATATGCTTACTAAGCCGGTCAAGACAGAGTGGTTCAGAACTTCTCTGGGCTTGCTGAAAATGTGATAAGGGCAGCATTGGGCAATTGGCACTTGGATGGAAAAACATAGGCAAAGAATTCCTGTATATTGACTTCAAGTGGGAGAATGTTAGGAGGTGAAGTCAATATCCAGATCTCCAATGTTCTTCAGCAGAGAGGTGCATGGTGGTGCAGCTTATAAATAGGAAACAAACAGTATTCTGTAGTCTTCCTTTGGGAGAGGAAACAAACAGTCTTTTGGACTCTTCCTTTGGAAGAGGAAATGAACAGTTTTTTGGACTCTTCCTTTGGAAGAGGAAACAAACAGTTTTTGGACTCTTCCTTTGGAAGAGGAAACGAACAGTTTTTGTTTTTTCTATAAAAGGGGAATGACCCCTTGCATGTAAATTATGATTGAATGTAATTCTGCCAAAATCAATAAAATATCAAGCTGCCATTGCCCCGTGGTTTTTCCTGCACATTGCAGGTTTTCCACGTAAAATCTGTGTTACTGTTTTTTTCTGCGTTATTGTGTTTTCTGCTTGGACAGAATTTTGCTATATTTTCTAACACTAATTACCTTGAACATGATCTATCAAACTCAACCAAAGCTTCTTTTGACTTTGTCGGTGAGAAAGAAGATGCCAAAGAGGTGGGGAAGTTCACTTTAGTGAAACCCAAAATCCTGGAAATATTAATCTAATTGGAAAGCTGGGGGGGTAGGGATGATTCAAGAAAAGACCTTGGATTTTTCTTTATTTGTCAGTTAACCTGAAGCCACTTCATAGATCCTAAGGACCTCTTTGGAACTTCTGATTGAGAGGAGAGAAGAATTCACTGTAAGAAGCATATCATGCAGAAATTAGAGGTGAAAGGCTGGTTCAACTGCAAATGATTTATGGAGTTATTCTGTGTTGGGGCATGTGCATCTTTCCTTTGGTTCTCTTTGAGAGACTTTACCATACTGATATTAAGGTAAGAAGACAAGGAGTCTCGGTGCTGCGGTTCTATAGAGGACCTGAAAACCTTCTGGGGACCCATTGACTGTGTTTGAGAAACAATGAATTTCTATCAAATCTGAACTACTTTGAGGATCCTATCAAGGTTTTTCCAGCAAATCTTGTTAAAAGCTTTGGAGATGTCCTTCATAATCAATACTCTTCATTGATGAGTTTGATGCACAGAATGGAGTTCATGTGCCATATTGACTCCATCTAGGATTTGTTGGCCTGTAACGAATTGTCCTTGTTCAAGGGAGGTTATTTTGAGGAGGCCTTTAAAGCAACTTGCTGCAACTTTTGAGATGATTTTTTATAAAGTGTTGCGGAGTGAGATGGGATGAAAGTGATGAAAATATTTTGGAGGTCTTTGCTGTAGGGGATGTGAGTTATAAAATTGGCATTTAGAAACTTCAATAGTTTTTGAGACTACCTCGGTTGTCCACCATGTCGGTGATTTCTGGGCCAAGCATGTGCTAAAACTGCTGGAAAAATATAGTTGGAAAGCCATTTGGATCAGTGACACTGACTTCCTATTGTTGATCTCTGCAATGAGGGTTATGTTTTAGTTCCTGGTGATACTTGTAGAGGTAATTTGCATCAAATGATCTTGCACAGCTAGTTGTAAATGTTCTCTTTCAAAAGTAGTCATGAAGACTGCTTCATCTCCGGACTTATCTAGTATGGATCTCAATTATAGAACTTTTTGAGAGCACCTATGTGGTGATGCTATTCCATTGTCTGTGTATGATAGTAGAGTGATGGAAGAAAGTGTTTTCCTCTCCTTCGTGAGGCCATTTTACCATCAGCTTTTGCTTCGAGAATACTTCCTTGAGGTCATAGATCTGGTTTGGGCTATATGGTAGTTCAGCTTCCTGTTTCTCAATCTCTTAATCCAGTCCCTGTTTCTGAATCCTGTCTTGTATGGAGCTCATCTTCTGTTCCATATGCATCTTGAGTTTTACATCTCTTCTTCCATATAGAACTTAATTAGTAATTATGTAATTCATTTATGTTTAAGAGCCATGTTAATGATCATTGTCGCATGTATTTAGTTCGTACAAAGTAATAACATGTTTAAATTTGCTGAGCATGTTTGGGAATGTTCAGCACTTTCTGAATGTGTGCATCTGAAGGGTGCAGGAATAAAAGTTTCAATAATTCAAAGCAAGGAGTCTCATCTGTTCGATATGGAGGCCAAGACATTGACATTGGTAGAAATGGTAAGTTTTGTTCTTCTTCAAGAAAATTGGAGGTAGTTTTGAACTTGATGAAGGAAGTTCATTCATCAAGGTAGTGTTGAAAATTATTTGTTGTTTCAATTTGATTACTTTAAGTACCTCTCTAGATTGTTTCCTTATATTGGCATCATAAGAAGCTTATTTTGTTTACTATTTAATATAATCTGTGTTGGAGGTATTACATTATTTGCTACCTTGAATACCTTTGTAAATATTTAGATTAGGGTGTGTGTTTATTATTTGAGTCAATAGTATGTGTTAAGTTGTGAAGTGTGGATATGTGTCATGTAATCAAGTGTGAGTTATGAATGTGAGGTGTCATGTGTGTAAGTGAAGAGTCATGAGTGTGAGGTGTCTTGTGTGTAAGAGAGAGTTATGAGTGTGATGTGTCAAGTTTAGAAGTAGGGAGTTATGGGTAATCATGAGAGACTTTGTCATTATGTAATATGTGAGATTTGTCATGTAAAGAGGGAAATATGAAAGGTTGCATCTCCCGTGAGTTTGAGGAGAGCAAAGGTCAAGAGTCAGGTGCATGTGAAGAGTCTCATGTATCTATATATTGAAGGCAAAGCTCTGTGTTATGAAATGAAGAAAGGATCGAATATAATAGAGATGTTTTATCAATAAAGCTTTCATTTTATGCAATAATGTTATTATTATTGAATGAGTTTATGTGTGTGAGATTATATGATCCTGGGAATTGGTGACTTGCGATAATTGGGCTCATTTGCTAACAGTGGTATTAGAGCCACTTTAAGTTAGCCATTTTTGAGTGAATGTGATTGGTAAGGAGTTGAGGAAGAGAGACAGTAAATTGACGGAGCAGTGGATTGGAGGTATGTGGGAGATTAAAGGGGGAATAAAATATTGGAGAAGGACGAATGAAGTGAAGTATTAAAGAAGAGGAGATTATAGATAGAAGAATGGAGGAAGATTCACGGAGATCAGAGAAACAGATTGGAGAAACATCAAGGTTGAAAGACTATCCTAACGCAGCGTGGAAGAACAGACAGTACAGTTTGGAAGGTGAATGAGAGTTAAGCTACAATCGACATTCAAGAAGAACGAGAGTTATTCGGAGCTACAATCGGCATTGAAGAAGAATGAGGAGAGTGTCAAGACGTCTATGCTTAAGAAGAACTTCTGGTTTGGGCCTGGCGGTCCACACTTGAGAAAAGTATCTGAGATTTTGTATCGTAGAAGGTTCTGTCTAGAAGCAAGGACAAGAGTAGAAGCTATGCGAGAAGAAGTTGGAAGGCTACGTTCTGTAGAGAAGCGAGCAAAAGAGTGCAAGTTGGAGAGCTTCGTTCGAAGGTGAGTGCGTATAAGCATTCGAACTCTTGTGTGTAGGAGACATTAAAGCATCAGCAGAGCATAGCACTTGAGAAGGAGAGCGAATTGAGGGAGACTTAGGTGGAATTGAAAGTGAATGCCGAAAAGAACAAAAGTAACACTCGAGGAGGAATGCAGAAGCGGGAATTTCGTCTACAATTGGAGCGTTCTGTAACACTCGTAACAACGTGGAAATTGGAGAGTAAAAATTGCCCTATTGTAGATATAATTTGCCACGTGTGTGCAAACATGAACGAATTTAGCAGAGGTTAAAGCATCATTTTTTTTTTTGTGTATACTAGAGGAATCGGTAACTTGTTACATTTTATCATCGCCTCATCGTGGGTTTGAATCCTTTACCTTGTTGCCACTATAACCTCCAGTTGCGTCGGGTAAACTTTTTAATATAGCCGGCGGCGCTGGCGTGACACGCCCTCCGGATCTATGAGGCCTAAGGGATTTGAACCGTGGTCTCCACCCTCCCAAGGGAGCACTTTGACCAATGGGCCGGACCCTCCGACCTAAGGTTAAAGCATCATTAAAAAGGTCTATTTAAACCTTAATATTAGCCGCACATTTAAAATTTGAAAATCGAGCGCACATTAGTTTTTTGAAATTGGATTAATTTCTTTTCAGGAGACATAAGGTGGTGATTAAATTAATTGGGGAATGAATGAATGAGAGATATAAGGCAATTAATTAATTGAAATTTGAATTGGAAATTGATTGTATTTGAAGATTGATTAGGGAGAAATTGAAATTTGGAGGAAGAAATTGAAATTGAAAATTAGGGAGTTATAAGAAGTAGAAAAATGAATTGAATTGGAAATTTGAAATTGATTAATGAAAAGAATAATTAAGATTGAATGAAAATTTGATTGAAGAATAAGAAGAAGAAGATTATGAAAAAAATTGGAATTATTTTGAAAGGAGTAAATTTGAATTGAAATTGTTAATTTGGGAGCAACAAGGAATTCTATAGCAAAAGAAGAATTGAATTGATTGAAAGGAAAATTGAGGGAAAAATTAAAGTGAGATTGATTTGTGATCAAAGGACAAATTACCATGGAAGAAAATATTCAAAATGCATCATTAGAGGATAGTGAGGAGATGTTGGAAAATCTAAAGCATGATAGAGAATGTTGGAAAACAAAAAGATGTATCAATAAAATTAAAGAGGGTCTTACAAACAATTTTCAAAGAAGCCAAAGATGAACAATTTGTAACATTTGAAGATTATCTAAGCACAAAACTGACTGAAGCAAGTGAAGACCCCAAAGGTACTATTACAATACCTATTGATATAGGAAAAATAGCATATATGGCATTACTCTCTCTCAAAGTTCATAAAAGAAAAAAGGAATTGTCGAATATCAAATATTCTGATCAAGAAATTGATGATAAAAAGGACTTGAACATTGAAGGAAAATATACAAAAGACATGAAGTCTTCAAATATCAACAAGAATCATTATAAAAAATGCACAAAATGTTAGGTTTTGATACTAAATACTTAATGAAAAGCAACCACAAGATCTAGAATAAGCATGCTATATCAAATATAAGATAATGGCAATATTTAAAGCATATAAAACTCATGAAATACTTTTGCAATAACTCAGAAAACTGCCATCAACAAGAGCTCACGAAAATAGTTTTTTGATATAGAATGGAGATCTCAAACTCTCCGTACTTCATACATGCTCTACATTGTATCTCTACCTTACTTCTCCTCTACATTGTGTGTATGTGTGTGTATCACACTTACATATATGCCTATTTATATAATGAGAAGTGACTCTTCATATGGAGTACTCTTGGCCTTCTATCTTCTTGTGACTCTTCACTTTCCTATTCTATGGACTCATGTGCACATGGACTAACATGCACATTTACATCATTAAATAATTTGCACATTCTAACAATACTTGTGCATTTATTACATTGCATAAAGTAAATACTCAAACCCTAATCTAAGACACATTCCTAATCTAAAGATGTACCCAAGGTGGTACATTAAATACTCAAACCCTAATCTAAGACACATTCCTAATCTAAATATGTACCCAAGGTGGTACATTAGCATGTACCAAATAACGTAATATATTCCAACACAAAATCAGTTGACAATGAATGTGAAAATAGTGAATTTTGACATTTTACATATGATAATGAATCAAACAGCAGCAGAGACAATAATAATGAAAAACATGAATCGAATTATTGTGATGATTTGCTGAGAAATGTGATAGAAGCAGGGAATAGTTCAAAGAAACATAAGAAAAAGACCAATACCAAGAAAAAGAAGCATAAAGCAAAGGGACAAAGAACGAAGATAAGAATTTAAGATTGAAGGCAAAAGGCCTTCACACCGAATAATGTAATACGGGGGGGTGTTGGAGGTATTTCATTATTTGGTACTTTGAGCACCTTTGTCTATATTTAGGTTAAGGTGTGTGTTTATTGTTTGAGTCAATAGTATGTGTCAAGTTGTGAAGTGTGGATATGTGTCATGTAATCAAGTGAGTTATTAATGTGAGGTGTCATGTGTGTAAGTGAAGAGTCATGAGTGTGAGGTGTCTTGTGTGTAAAAGTGAGTTATGAGTGTGATGTGTCAAGTTTAGAAGTAGGGAGTTATGTGTAATCATGAGAGACTTTGTCATTATGTATTATGTGAGATTTGTCATGTAAAGAGGGAAATATGAAAGGTTGCATCTCCCATGAGTTTGAGGAGAGCAAAGGTCAAGAGTCAGGTGCATGTGAAGAGTCTCATGTATCTATATATTGAAGATAAATCTTTGTGTTATGAAATGAAGAAAGGATTGAATGTAATAGAGATGTTTTATCAATAAAGCTTTCATTTTATGCAATATTGTTATTATTATTAAATGAGTTTATATGTGTGAGATTATATGATCTTGGGAATTGGTGACTTGTGATAATTGGGATCATTTGCTAATAATCTGTTCTAAGCTTATGGTATTACAGAAAATTAGTGTATTGGATGTTATAGGCGATTAAAGTTTTAGAGATATAAACATTAAGCTGCTTGTTATTATATGCTTAGCCTTTTTTTTCCCTTTTTCTTTTTAAAATTCTGTTGGTATACATACAAGATGCAAGTCCAAAAAATTCAGATATTGGCAACATCCATTGCAGGATGTAGCACATGTTCATTGGTACAAGACAAAGCAGATACAGAAGTTGAAAACAATCTGTTATCTGATGATCTTTTGAAGGATGAGATTGTTCATGAACATCTAACAAGGTAACTTGCAAGTAACTAAAGGCATAGCAAATTTGATATTTAAATTACTTTGAAGTTGTAAATGCAACCAATGCAGTCATGTTTTCAGTATTTTGTCTGTCTCCATGAGTGTGTTCTGAATCCTGGCTTTAATGAAGGTTCGTATTCACAATGATAAATAATAATCAATGTTTATCTTGGCCTTTTTCTACTAGCTGCATTGCAGACAAAGATAACAATTTAGATGATCAGATGTATGATCAGTATACAGAATAATTTGGGAGAGGTCTTGATGGCTGCTATCTTGGGTTTTTAAATGCAGAAAATTGACTATCATGTACTGAATGTAGGAAATAAAATAGGATTGTATAATTTATTTCCATGTTTCTATGTGATTGTTTTGTTACTTTTGGTAGTCTGCCTTCTTGATAGCAGACAGAATTATTTGCTGCAACCCTTCAATGTGCTTTAATGAAGAAAGCATTAAATTTATTGAAATTAATTGAGTTCCTTAAAGCATGGAATGAATGGTGTTTTTGGATGGCTGGAAACCTTTCTAT
The DNA here is from genome assembly GCA_028583015.1 of Wollemia nobilis. NCBI lineage: Eukaryota > Viridiplantae > Streptophyta > Pinopsida > Araucariales > Araucariaceae > Wollemia > Wollemia nobilis. Next base: position 3,310,617 of record JAQPPZ010016862.1, read on the forward strand.
CCAAAAGGAATACAAAATAAGATAGGAAATGATGTAGAAAACTATGCATTTTTGGAAGGCTGTCTATTTGCTTACAGGATCTCTTGGTTTCATTGAATAACAATTTTTTGATAAATTTGTTTAGGGATATAGCATTATCTCAACCAGGTTTTGCTATGTCCCAATAGACTGATGTTATGTTTCTAGATTTTGTTAGTAGATATATACGTGCTCATTGTTCATTTGCTTTTGTTATCTTAATAGTCTAGAATTCATACTGCATCACAACATTTGCTTGTGCAAGTATTTTTCATTATTATGTGATCAAACTGTCAAGAATATGTTATGATTACATTTCTCAATATGACTGTGTTTCGTTTCTCAATATGATTGTGTTTCTGACATTTGCTTTTTTTTTTCAATAAATTGGTTATATGGGATTGAAATGGCCCTATCCGTATTACATAATGACCATTTACCATGATATTTCAACAAACCATATAGTGGTTTATATATTGCCTGACAAGCTTTGAACTTGGATCTCCACATTGAGAGCCCACATTTTTAACCATTTGAACTCACGCCATTTGATAAATGTCAAGGTTCATTATATGGAATTGGAACTTGGGATTACACTGAGAAACTTTTCACTCCCCACAGGTTGCCCCAAACCCAATGGACCTCTATTTCTGACATTGTTAATGTTTTGGTTGAAACACATTAAATGATAATAATTTTCTATGAGAATATTTGCCAGTATCCATTTTTTAATTGCATGTAGTCAAATGTCCATAGCATGTTATCTCAATTATAAAAATGACAGTTAAGCCAGGTTTTAAATATTAAGGTTAAAAACATCTTTTACTGATGATCACCTCTGGAAATCTATGAAGCTGACAAACATGTTTCTGAAAGTCGTCCACCATTTTTGGCATGGAACAAGCTTTCTTTTGAGGAAGAAATTAGTAAGACAATCCACAAACACAGAAAATGATTCTAACTATCAGAAGTAGCTAAATTATTAGTAAAATCGATGGAAATTTCTTCCCATTTCTAGCTAGGAATATGCAAGGGTTGGAGTAATCTGAGGTATGGAATGTGCTCATTTTTGTTACGTTGATCAATATTACATTGCTACATACTCATGGATATCATTTTTAATGCCCTTCCCATTGAAGTATGAGCAAGCTTTGTAGTAGGTCTTGAAAAATCCTACAAGGCGAGAGCTAGGAGAATTGTGACTATCTGCCAATACATTTTTTATGATATTAGAATTTTGGCCACATAAAATAAGGGTGTGCATCAGTCTTACTTACGATCTATTGACATTTCTCACTTTTAACATATTCTGTCTCTGAAATGATTACCAATATGACATAGATGACAACCTTTTCATCCTGTTTTGTTTTTATTTGGTCAGGGTTTGCTATTCCGAGAGGTACTCGAGCCTACAATGGTCTATTCATGCCAATAACTTACTCTTCAACAAATACTGCATCCATTTTGATAGGGTGTGCATGATAGTTGACATTTTCTTCTTGTAGACTGGCTTCAACTTTTGTCATGGCTTAAGTTTTTGACTTTCATAGGCGATCGAGTATTCACCTTGCATGAGTACTAGTCCATTATTTGCCCATGAAGCATCACACTCAATGATGAACAGTAGGAAAAAGTGGGTGTCATTAAAACAAAAGCTGATGATAAGACTGATTTCAATTTTTAAAAGCTTTGGTCAGCTTCAATCAACCATATAAAAGAACACATTTTCAATATATTTTTTAGTGTGTTGTGATGTGTGCATCGTGCTTAGTAAATATCTGATAAAATCCTGCTAATCCTTGAAATCCCATTAATTTCAATATAGTTCTTGATGTTGGCCAGTCAATTATTGCCTTAATTTTGGCAGGATCGACTTTAATACCTTCTTTAGAAATGATATGGCTGAAGTATTGCAAACCCTTCTTTTTCAAGACTGCATTTTGATTTCTTTGCATAAACTTTTTTATTTTTTATTTTTCCGCATGTACAATGAGTGAGAAGGTGTTCACATGTTTGAGGTGGTCCTTCTAGGTTTTACTGTTGATTAGAATTTTGTCAAAAAATATTAGGACAAATTTCTATAAATGTGAATGGAGGGCTTCATTCATTGTTGCTTGAAAGGTCACTTGGATTTTAATTAATTCAAATGATATCACCTTGAGCTTATGATTATCTTCATGGGTTCGCAAAGTAGTGTTAATTATGTATTTGTCTCTAATTCTAATTTGGTAATTCACTAAGAGCAAGTTTAATAAAACCCTTTGGCCCATGGAGTTCATCCAACATTTTGTCTATGAACAATATAGGGAACCTATTTTTGATAATAATTTGATAGTTTGGACTGTTACTTTTCCTCATCTAACTCCTTAAAACTAGTTTCCAGGGTGTTGGTGGCGTTGGGTCTGTTTATGAAGTAAAACACCAGAACTTTGTCTACACACCTAATTGTCTACAACATCATCAGTTCCAACAAGAATATCTAAAGAAGATTTTGCTTTATCAGAGAAAATGTTATTTCCTCATATAACATTATATTTCTTTTTATTCGGATTTTGTTGGCAGAGACATCAAGCAACCTAAATGCTGTAGATTGGTCACTGACTCACTATAATCAGGCAATAAATACATTTTGTAAATTGCATTTAACTTCTGTTTTCTTCTAGAAGTAAAGCAACAGCAACAAAACCAAGGGTCCGAATATGTCTGACCTTAGGCTTTTTGCTTGACCATGATTTCTCTGGAGTGGGATTTCCTATTGCTTTGCAAGGACTTTGATTGAAAACATATGCCACTTTATTTGCTACCTCTCCCAATATTGACACGACACCACCTCCTTGTGAATGATGCACTTGAGCATTTCTGCAATATTTCTTTTCCTTCTTTCACCACCCTATTTTTCTTTGGGGTACAAGGAGCAATAAAGTGCCTATGTATTCTCTCTTGTGCATAGAACCCTAGAACCATCGGAGGTTTATTCCCCTTGTTATCCGACTTCATAGCCCTCGCTTATCTACCACTTTGTTATTCAACCAAATTTTCGAAATATATAAATTGTGCAAATCAATTTGACTTGTTTTTCAACAAATAAACCCATATCTTCTTGTTAAAGTCATGTACAGGAAAAGGAAAAATACTTGGCCCCTAAAACTATGGGTGTATTCATCTATCCAAAGAACGACATGGATTGAATCTGATATATCTTTGGCATGCATTGCATTTCCAACATCACAGGGCTCTCTCTTTTGTTTCATATCTAGGCACCTTGGACATATGAATGAGGGTTTATGCTTCTTGAAATGGTGTTCTTTGATCACAAACAACGATGAGTTGTTTCAAGCATACTGTTTTCACTTTGTGTATTTTCGGTCTTTGATATCATAAAACACTGGAGTGAACATGCTACAAATTTTATTATTTAATTTTTTCCTTTATCCAAGACAATTGTAGAAGGCCGGTAGTGTCTGTAACCAAATCTCGTTTTATTTTGTATAAATATCTATCATGTACATTCACACATTCTCCTTACCCATTCTCAGTGTTTTTTCCTTTTTTTTTGGCTTATACAATTTTGCTGCATAATGCTTCTTTAGAGCTAAGGCACACAGGATTCCTTAATCTCACAATTTGCTGGTCCTAGCATTTATTTTCATATTGTTGATAGATGGAAAAGGCTTTTTAAGCCATCTTTGTTTCCTTATAGATGTTTGTGTAAGTTCATTTGTAACTTTAAATTCTCTTTGCTTTGGAGTTGGTCTCCTCACCAACACATCAGAAGCTCCATTGTACGGATGAATCTATCATCAGAGCTTTTAATATTCACTTGGAGAAGATTTCATTGCTTTCAGGGGGTAGTTCAATTGGTTACGTTTCAGACTATCTGATTATTAGATGCACAAGAGCGCACTTGTAATTCTTTTAAGAAATGTTAGGTATGAAGACAGTATACAACAAGCAAGTCAACTAGACGTTTGACCTGCTAGACGTCTGGGCCAGACGTCTAGGTTGGTAGACGTTTGGGCCTGACGTCTGGGCAGGCAGACGTCAAGGCTGGTAGACGTCTGGGCCTGACGTCTCGTTAGCCAGACGTCAAGGCTGGTAGACGTCTAGGCCTGACGTCTGGGCAGCCAGACGTCTAGGATGGTAAACGTCCAGCCTGACGTCTGACCAAGTAGACATCTAGGCCAGACGTCAAGCCAAGTAGACGTCAGAGCAGTGGACGTCTAAGTAGACGACAAGAATGCGAAAGACGAACAGACTTTTGGAGGCTTCCGTCGGAAGAGAAAACGAACAGTTTGGAGTCTTCCTTCTGCTCTATAAAAGGGATGTGATCCCTTGCATATGATATAGTTGTTGAAAACGTTGAAAGACGTGGATGTAAATTTTGCTAAAAATAATAAAAGGAGAAGTTGCCATTGCCCCGTGGTTTTTCCTGCACATTGCAGGTTTCCACGTAAATCTCTGTGTCACTTGTGTTACTGTTTCCGTGTTCTATATTTTTGTTATTGTGCTTCCTCTTGCAGGTGAAAAATCTTGAAGTGATTCCTAACATCTGGTATCAGAGCTAAGGTTTTGTGCGAGTGGGAGCTGCAACAATGACAAAAGGTGTAACCAAGTTCGAGATTGAGAAATTTGATGGCGGGAACTTCGCTCTATGGAAGATGAAGGTGGAGGATTTGTTGGTTCAGAATGACCAATCTCAAGCCTTGGAAGGGGTCGCGAGTAAACCGAGCAACATGAAAGATGAGGAGTGGGTAACGCTTGACAAGAAGGCGGTTTCTACAATCCGTCTCTGCCTAGCGGACTCCATCTTGTTCAATGTAGCTGAAGAGAAGACCGCGGAAGCCCTTTGGCAAAAGCTTGAAAAGTTGTATGAAACAAAATCAGCAACTAACAAGGTTTTTCTGAAAAAGCAACTTTATAGCTTGAGGATGAAGGAAAGTTCATCCGTGGTAGATCATTTGAATGAGTTTAGTACTACGATCGATGAACTGGTTTCGATTAATGTGAATATGGAGGATGAAGATAGGGCTAACACCCTACTTTGTTCCCTCCCGGACACTTGGGATCATATGGTGATGACCATCGGTAATTCATCATCAGGAACTCTCAAATTTGATGATGTGGTAGCCGCTTTGTTGGCAGAAGAGTTGAGACGAAAAACGTCTCTGGAACCCTCAACCATTGAAGCCCTATCTGTGAGAGGTCGATCGTTCGAGGGGAGTAACAAGGTAGAAAAAAATCCAGATCTAAGTCTAAAGGACGTAAGCAGAAAGGGAAGTGCTGGCATTGTGGGAAGCCAAGACACTCCAAGAAGGACTGTTGGCAATTAAAGAATGGTGAAAAGCAAAATCAGCCATCATCTGAGGCCGGTCATGCAGATTCGGGAGAGACAACATGTGAAGCCTTCACGTATCGATAATGACGAGATCAGTTTTATATACATGGGTTTTGGACTCAGGTGCATCCTTCCACATGTCTCCCCACAGAGACTGGTTTGACAAATATCAGCCATATTGTGGTGGAAAGGTCTTTTTGGGTGATGATCATCCTTTAGAAATTGGGGGAAGAGGGGATATAAGGATCAGGCTAGACGATGGTAGAGAAAGGATGTTATGTGATGTGCGATATGTGCCCGATTTGAGGAAGAATTTGCTCTCAATCAAAATGATGGATAAGCTAGGGTATTCTGTCACCTTCAGCAACAACTACTGCAAGATTACCAGGGGAGCTCTTGTAGTAGCAAAGGGAGAATCTTATGGGACTTTATACCGTTTATGCGGTGATACGGTGACAAACCATTCAGCAGCAGTAACCTCTGTTCAGGATGCAGTAATGCTATGGCATCGACGCCTAGGCCATATGAGTGAAAAAGGCCTGAAAATTCTGCATGACAGAGGTATGCTTTATGGGATTAAGTGTTGTAATTTAGACTTATGTGAGCACTGTATTTTTGGTAAACAGAAGAGGGTTCGGTTTACTACAATTCCTGGTAAGAGTTATGATTTTCTGCAACTTATACATTCGGATATATTTGGACCTGTCCCCACTCAGTCCTTGAATGGCGCCATCTATTTTCTGACTTTTATAGATGATTATTCTAGGAGAGTGTGGGTTTACTTTCGAAGAAGAAGTCGGAAGCTTTGCAGAAATTTAAGGAGTTCAAAGCACGGGTAGAAAAGAGTTTGGGCAAGTCAATTTTGTGTCTCAGGTCAGATAATGGGGGTGAATATTGCTCCAAGGAATTTGATAAATTTTGTATGCAAGAAGGGATTAAGCACCAGAAGACTGTACCATACACTCCACAACAAAATGGTGTGGTTGAGCAGATGAATCGCACAATCATGGAAGGTGCAAGAAGCATGCTTAGCGCAGCCATGTTGGAGAAAAAGTTCTGGGCGGAGGCTGTTAATACAACTATTAATCTTATTAACAGGTCACCTATAGCTGCATTGGATGGACAGATTTCGGAGGAGGTTTGGTGTTGTAAGCCAGTTGATTACTCTCATTTACGCACATTTGGCTGTGACGCGTTTGCCCATGTACAAGCTTGACCCGAAGTCAAGCAAATGTGTTTTTCTTGGCTATGGAGATATAGTAAAGGGGTATAGACTGTGGGATCCTACTGCCCACAAGGTAATTATTAGCCGGGATGTAAAGGTAATTCTTAGCTGGGATGTAATTGGTGATGAAAAATCCATGCAAAGTAAAGAGGTACTACAAAATACTAATGTTGTACCTGTTGAAGTAGAATTTAATGAAGATGAACATGCTGAAGTTTTTGATCAGCATGTAGAATAGCAAGTAGAACAGGAAGTAGAGCAGCCACAACGGTCATAAGACCAAGAGCCACAATCAACAAATCATTGGGTTAGAAGATCTACACGTCCACAAAAGTGTCCGAAAAGGTATTCTCATGTGTATCAGTCCTCTTTTGCTTTGTTAACTGATGATGGTGAACCTAGTTCATTTAAGGAAGCTAGAGAGTCTGAGAATGCAGCAAAGTGGAGGAAATCCATGGAGGAGGAAATCGAGGCACTTCGCAAGAATAAAACTTGGGAACTTGTGGATATCCCACTTGGAAGAAAGACTGTTGGAAACAAGTGGGTGTACAAAGTGAAGAAGAACAGCGATGGGCTGTTGGAACGCTATAAAGCTCGCTTGGTGGCAAAATGCTATGTGCAGAAGTCAGGTGTTGACTTTAATGAAATTTTCTCTCCAGTTGTGAAGATGACTACTATTAGAGTTCTACTTGCACTTGTAGCTGCACAGGATTTGGAACTGGAGCAGCTTGATGTAAAGACTCCTTTCTTGCATTGTGATCGCGAGGAAGAGATATATATGGATCAGCCTGAGGGCTATGAAGAAAGAGGCAAAGAGCATTTGGTTTGCAGACTGAAGAAATCACTGTACGGATTGAAACGTGCGCCAAGGATGTGGTACAGGAAATTTGACACCTTCATGAAGAGCCAAGGTTTCAGCAAGAGTGAAGCTGATCATTGTGCATACTATAAGAGGTTTGACGATGGCAGTTTTATTATTTTGCTGTTGTATGTTGATGATATGTTGGTTGCAGGCCCCAACATGAAGAAAATCATTGATCTTAAGGCTCAATTGGCTAGGACATTTGAAATGAAGGATTTAGGAGCAGAAAACCAAATTTTAGGGACGAAGATACACAGGAACAGAAAAGGAAGAAAGATCTGGTTAAGTCAAAAGTCATATGTGGAAAAGATTCTGCAGCGCTTCAATATGCAGAATGCTAAACCGATCAAGTACCCCACTTCTTCCACACTTAAAGTTGTCTTCCAACCAGGTGTCCTAGAACAGAAGCAGAGAAGACAAGCATGTCTCATGTACCGTATTCATCAGCAGTAGGAAGCCTCATGTATGCCATGGTGAGCACCAGACCGGATATTGCCCAAGCAGTGGGAGTAGTCAGCCGGTACATGGCAAATATTGGTAAGGAGCATTGGAATGCGGTGAAGTGGATATTCGGATATTTAAGAGCCACTTCAGATGTTGCCATTTACTTTGGATCGACAGATTTGCAAGTTACTGAGGTTTTTGGATTCTGATTATGGTGGAGATAGAGATGGGAGAAAATCCACTACAGGATATACCTTCACTCTTGCTGGAGGAGCGGTGAGTTGGGCTTCTAAGTTGCAATCTGTTGTGGCTTTATCAACCACTGAAGCAGAATACATTGCAGCAACTCATGCCAACAAAGAGGCAATTTGGCTAGAGCGATTGTTGGGTGACTTCAAGGTAATGCAAGAGAAAATTACGCTGCATTGTGATAGCCAAAGTGCTATTCAGCTAGTGAAGAATCCAACATTCCATGATCGCACGAAACACATTGATGTCAAGTACCACTTTATCAGAAATGTGGTGGAAGAAGGTAGGATCCTGTTGCAGAAAATCGACACTGAAGTGAATCTTGCAGATATGCTTACAAAGCCGGTCAAGGTAGACAAGTTTGAGTGATTCAGAACTTCTCTAGGCTTGCTGAAAAATTAACAAGGGCAGCATTGGGCAATTGGCACTGGATGAAATTTTTTTGAGCAGAAGAATTCCTGAATACTGACTTCAAGTGGGAGAATGTTAGGTATGAAGAAAGTATACAACAAGCAGGTCAGCCAGACGTCTAGGTTGGTAGACGTTTGGTCCTGACGTCTGGGCAGCCAGACGTCTAGGCTGGTAGACGTCTGGGCCTGACGTCTAGGCAGCCAGACGTTTAGGCTGGTAGACGTCTAGCCTGACGTTTGACCAAGTAGATGTCTAGGCCAGATGTCAAGCCAAGTAAACGTCAGAGCAGTGGACGTCTAAGTAGACGATAGGAATGCGGAAGACGAACAGTCTTGAAACGAACAGTCTTTTGGAGGCTTCTGTCGAAAGAGGAAACAAACAGTTTGGAGTCTTCCTTATGCTCTATAAAAGGGATGTGATCCCTTACATATGATATAGTTGTTGAAAACATTGAAAGACGTGGATGTAAATTTTGCTGAAAATAATAAAAGGAGAAGTTGCTATTGTCCCGTGGTTTTTCCTGCACATTGCAGGTTTCCAAGTAAATCTCTGTGTCACTTGTGTTACTGTTTCTATGTTCTATATTTTGTTATTGTGCTTCCTCTTGTAGGTGAAAAATCTTGAAGTTATTCCTAACAAGAAATCTACCAAGGATGCTACAAAGATACAATAAATCATCAAAGAAACATTGGAGAAACAAAGGATCACCCTTTCCATCTAGTGTCACGGCCCAACTTTACAACTAAGACCCCTTCCATCAACACATTTTCTACTGAATGCATCATATAAGAGTCCATCACCTTTCAAGTTCCAAGTTAACCTAGACATACTGGTTTTCCAACACAAGATTGATGCCAAGTTGTTGGGTACTTGGCGACAACAACTTAGAATAATACTTTACCATCAATCCCTTAATGAATGCAAAGAAGATGGTTCAAGAGGATCATCAAAGTTTACAAAGGACAAGGGGAAGAAAACACAAATTACAGAAAAATATTCATCTACAAAGAGGGAAACATAAGAGGTGATTGTTCAGTTCCAATGCCCAACTAGTAAGTTGAGGCATAAAGGTAATCATTGGGGAGGGTGAAGCAGGAGTTTTGTGAATTTGATGTGAAATCAGCAAGGAAGTTTGCATGTAGTATAGAAAGAATGTTGGAGAGTTCTCATTGGGTCTTACACCCCTAGAGGGCCAAATTGTTGCTATATAAGCAATGCAGATATATATTTGAGTAACAAAAATCCTTTTCTATAGTGCTGTATGGTGATGTTTCAATGCTGGGTTTTTATGTGATGCCTTTGATCTGCATCTTGTTGTTCCAATTTTAAATTTCCGATTTCTTACAAGCTAACTCATAAATGTGTAGTATGTTGTGCTTTTGAGTCACTCGAAGTAGTTTTCATGAATAAGTTATGTAATTTTAGTCTTCAATGCAAAGTATTAGCATTTTCAGGTCTCAATTGTGCATGCATTCTCTTAGACCAGATCATATGGTATCAAACCCCTTAAGTGGAGTTACAGTTTCAGGTCTCAATTGTGCATGCATTCTCTTAGACCAGATCATATGGTATCAAACCCCATAAGTGGAGTTATGATTGTAAAGTTCTATGCCATTGATGAGATTGAGAAATATATATATATATTTCAAGGAATGAAAAAACTAGGAAAATCCCAGCAAAATATTGAAATCCCATTTCCTAATCATGGATTCAAGTGCTCAACTCAACTAAGGAAAGAGTCTCCAAGGTGGAGGCTACAATGGAGAGGTTGCCCAACATGATATAGGTGTTCCTGCCATGCCAAATTTAAGAACCAAATTCCAAGGAAGAAGATCATTCAGAGGAAGTTTAAGATGTTCAGCAAGACGCCTCTGCTTTTCATACTTGACAACCAATATGTTATAGAGCCTTTCAAAGGACAAGTTTATGCAGAAAGGTTGGAGCAGTGGTTGAAGCAATTTGAGGTCTACTTTAAGACTTGTGTCTGTGGTGAAGATTAGAAGAGTAATTTCAAGGCAGCATTCTGGCAAGGGTTCTACCCACTTGGTTACAAGAAAGAATTGAGAATGAAGGGGCATAAAATTTGGAAAAAGTAATGTCAAAGTGCACAGCAGTACACAAATGAATTTCAGAAGATACAAACATTGTTGGAAACACAACTGGAAGATATAGATGTTTTGCCCAACAGTATGAGGGAGTTGCACTATCGTGAAGAGGCAAGTATTACTTTTTGAGCCAAGGACTATAGATGGAGCATCAACAAAAGGGAGCTACATTGAGAGTGGTGGCAAGCAAATGCAAGTAGGCAATTCCTCTAAGCATGTATAACACACGCACACACACACACAGCCAAAAAAAGGAAGGTAGGCTGATGTGGTAAGAAGCAATGACATAAAGGCAAGAAGAATCATGTGCACATCATTCAAGCATGCAACACCCATGGAATCATTATGAACATTGTGAATTTAAAGACTGCATCAATAAATTTTGTTGAAAACACAACCCAAACTTGCGTCCCAACAACAAGAAAGATAAATGAAAGCAAGTTATGGCTACCCAATGAGGTGAAGACAAAGAAATAAAGTGCAATTGTGATTTGGATGAGAAAATATTATGCATTACTATAACAAGGACAGCGAAAAAAGTGGTTGGGAAAGAGAGAGGACAACCTTTTGAAGCCTTGCAAGTTGCTACCTGAAAGCTTGAAGAAACTGCAGGCAAGAAGAAGCAATTCCAATTTGATCTTGAAGAAGGGAGATCAGTCACCTACGAGGGGAAATTGGTCCTTTAATTATCTGAGAAGATCACAAGACAAGAAGCATTGGAAGGGGAAGAAGAAGAAGAACCCTTGCAAAGATCCAAGTGAAAAACATGAAGGTAGATGCACGGGTAGATCCCAGTTCTCAAAAAAGTCTGATTTCTCAAGGGTTGGTGAGCATTGAAGCTTAGACCTCATCCCCATCCATGTTCATACCCTTTAGGATGGATCAATAAAGATGCAAGTGAGAAGGTAGCCAAAACAATTCAAATTTGCTTTTTCATCTGAATATATCAAGGAAATAAATATAACATGTGATTTGCTAACATTTGGTGTGTGGAGTGGGATGCTTGGAAATCCTTAGTCATGGGAGAGGGATGCCCTTTACATGATAAGGGCCAATAAGTACAGGTTTGTGAAGGATGGACAATCATTCATCATCAATGCATATAAGGGGAAGAAGATGTTCTCACTGGTTACTTCCAATCAAGCAGAGAGATTGATAAATGCAACCAAGATGTTTGTGCTCCTCATGTTGAGAGAGAAGAGGGAAGAAGTAAAGAATTCACTTTAGGTAGATACAAAGCATGTTTGCTTTTTCAAGAATAGCAGTTACAGAGCATTCTTGAGGCCTTCCACAATGTATTTCAAGCTTCAAGTAGTCTTTCATTCATATTTCTTCCTATCAAGCACAAGGTTGAGTGTGATAGCCAACTCCAATCCAATGCTTCATTGCTCAATATTGGCTAATATTGATAGTTGATCACAGAAGTAAGTGCGGTAAAAAAACAATTGTTGAATTGTTGGAACAAGTTGTGATTAGGTCTAGCACATCTGTGTGTGGATCTTCTATTATATTAGTGCTTGAGAAAGATAGGACATGGGGTATGCATGCGGATTATAGATGCCTTAACAAGATAACTATAAAAATTCAATATCCTCTTTCAAGAATTGATGATCTTATTGACCAGTAAGTACTCTATAAAGTTAGACTTGAGACCAATGAATCATTAAATTGAAGTTTAGTTGGACACATGGAAGACAACTTTTAAGACAAGGCAAGGGTTTTATAAATGGACTTTTCTTTCATTTGGCTTATGCAATGCATGGATTACATTCATGAGGGTGACAATTATGTGCTGTGTCTTTTTAATTGATTCATTTGTAAGCATATACCCTTATGACATTCATGTGTTCAATGGAACATGGGAGCACGACACAAGTGTTGGAAAGTTTGGAAAAAAAAAAAAAAAAAAAAAAAAAAACAATCTGCTGTGCCTCAATGAGAATCAATGTGATTCTGTCTAAACTTCTTTCGTGTATTGGGTTTATGCAACAGGTGGCAGAAAATTGAAAATTTACCCAAGCAGAGGGGACACCATAGTGAGTTGGATACCTCTTGTCAATGTGTATGGAGTTGTTGGTCAGAGATCTGCCTTAGGTATGAATTTGTCTATTCATGCGCCCTAGACCCGACCAACATTGAAAGGCCGAGAGGAAGAAATGCCTCCCGTGCCAATCTCCAGAGAGGGGCTAGTTCCCTTGCTATTTTAACTGGGGGGATTAAAGATTACGGAACTGGAAAGAAATAGGAAATGACTGAAAGGAATGGGAAATGTGGCCACAGGCCAGATAGAACAGGGGTGTGGACTAACAACACGATAACTCTACTGCACACCGAATCAAATAGCACTCAATACAAACAACTAACATAAATTAAAACTAGGTATCTAACATGCGTAATCTCCAGGGCTACTCCAGAGGTTCACGTTTTATCAGAAGCGAAATCCAGATATTAGAATTCAAGCCTACAGATAAATCAGAGAACTTAATAGAAGATAAGCAATAGAAGACCTACGCACAAAATAGAAGTCCAGAGTTAGAGCAAGACATCAGCTGTATTGATAGCAGAATTCGGATTACATCAAGCTTCTAGCAAACATCCATCGTTTTACAATAAAATAGCAGGCTTATATAGAGAATTCTGCCGCTTGAAACATTAAATGCACACCTACAAAATGTGGCGGTGGCAGCCAAGATAAGTTTTAAGGAATTACAGTCATGAAATAGTAATTAGGCATGGTTGGGACTGATGACTCCTTGAAATGCAGTTGAACTCCTTCAATGCTCTGACGGGCTTGGCTTGCTGGCGCTGCCTCCTCACTCGCTGGAACCGCTTCCGTGAAAGATAAGATTTTGAAATCCTGGAACGTCCAGTCTGGAAACTTCTCAGAATGGCTGCGCTTGGATGGATAAGGATGCACCTTAACTCGCTGATGGGAAGCGCTTCTGGGAAATCCTGGCAAGGGGGCTGGGAAAGAACAGGCGCTAGATGCAAGCGCTGCTTATATCTCGCTGTTTCCTAGCCTGAAACTGCTTCGCGCTCTAAAACTGCAGCGAAAGCACCTTGCTGCCTCGGGACCAGCGCCAGAGTTGAAAGGTCAAGAGGTGAAGCGCAGCTAACCCATTGCGCATCTGCCTGGCGCTCGAAAATGGAGCGCAAGTCCCCGACGCATAGGAAGTAATGCTGGTGTTGAAAAGTCAACTGCCAAAGTGCACGAGAATGGAGTGCAAACGCCTCGCGTAGGAGAAATGGAGCGCAAGGGTCTGGGGCCTCGGGAGGCGCGCTACGTTGAATGGTCAACAGATGAAGCGCGCAAGCATGGAGCGCAAACGCCTTGCGCTGGAGAAATGGAGCGCAAGACACGTTCTCCATTCTTGTTGTGGATGTTTGTTACTGATGTCTAATTGATTATTAGATTACTAGGCTTGTATTGCAAAGTGATTGGTTGCAGGTTGAAGGACTCAGTCAGAATAGCCAAGGTTGCAGTCAGTAAGTGCAGACACTTTAGACAGGCAAATTGATATGTCTTTATTTGCTGAATCAGTTTTGGTATTATGTGTTATTTTGTAATTGTACGCAAAGTGTTTGACGAAATGTGTGTGCATATATTTAATAATGTTATAAAGTGCAATTTAATATTGTACGTAATAATAAAGTGATGTAAGTCAATTATGTCGGCTAAATTACAAGTTATAAACTATTTCGTCCTGTAGTGGGAAATGTCAAGTAATGCAAAAGCAAATGCATATGAAATGTAATTTGAGGGAAGTTATAAGGTAGTTGGAGGGTAACTACTTTTTGGGTGTATAAATAAGCCCTCCCCTCATTCATTCAAGTTGTTCAATGGTTCATGCATTGAGGAGAGTCATGCAGATTGATGGATTAGTGCAGTCCAGTATTGTATGCAGCCATGGAGAATATTCAGCCTAGGGTTTGCAGGCTGTAGATTGTAATGCTGAAACTATAATGCTGTATCATAAATGCCATTGTTAATATAAAACTGCCTGTATTTACTGTTATCTACCATTGCTGCTGTTATTGCTGTCATTGCTGCTGTTATTACTGTCAATGCTGCTGTTATTATTGCTGTTGCAGGTTTTGGGCATTATGTATTGCTATACTACAATGACTGCAGATCTGTAGGATTATTTAAGTGGAAATGGAATTGTGTGTAAGCATGTTAAATTTCATTTCTACATTTTGGCGCCGTTGCTTGTACGAAGTTGGGTCCAATTTGGTGACATGGAGTATTGAGAAGTAAAACCCTTGGGGAGATGTGCAACGAAAACAATGGAGTGCAGCCACAGACGTAGGTGAAGACGCACCGGATTTGTTTGTTGATGCAGATGAAGGGCTGTCTAAAGGAACGTGCACACCAACGGGATGCAAAAATGCAAGTGAAGATTTTGCAGATTGAGGATTCGCAGACGCCTGCAGCACTAGTCTAGACGTCTACGGAGGCAGTCTAGACGTCTGCAGTCTAGCCGTCTGTAGCACCAGTCTAGACATTTGTAGCAGCAGAATAGGTTGACCAGTCAACTGTTTGGAAGACGAGAGTCCAAGAGCAGAGCAAGAAAGAGGGGAAACATTGTTGATAGGAACGGAAGAAGGGGTACAAGGACCACCAAGAGTCGAGGAAAACATTGACGTAAGGGAAGATGTTGATGCTGAAACTGTGTGAGGATATGTTGAGTGGATGGTAACACTTGAACAAGCGGCAGGAAGGTTGCAGAGGAGTGCAAAGGACGGGAGTCAGGCACCAGAGCAACAACGCGCGAGGTCTCAGGAAGGAAGACCAGGGCCACAACCAACATTCCAGCGAAGGAGGTCGCGGAGTAAGGATGCACAAGAAGTTGGGAGATAACTGTTTGGTGGGAATAAGGTACCTAGGATAGAAAGATCCAATGAGGAATGGAATAGCAAATCAACGACAGGAAGTGGGAATCAGTCCAGGATTCCAGGGGACTCTTCATCAAAGTGACAAAGAAGTAGGAACCCCACCAATGGCCAACGTAGCCACCAAAGCAAGGAAACTAAAGTGTCCACTTTTCACAGGAGAAGGGAAGGAAGACCCGATTAGGCATTGGAGAATTTGCCGCATGGTGTGGAAAGCGACTGGGTAGAACAATGAAGCAGATTGGAGGAGGTGGTTTCCTACAACGTTTCGTGGATTCACAATGGATTGGTACATAAAATTGCCAAGCAGACAAGTACAAGACATGGGAAGAGTTGCGTGATGCATTTGTGGAAGAATTTCGATCATACAATACTAACACAAATTATAGAATACAAGGAGAGAACGAGTCTGTTCGTTCTTACAATCGAAGGTTGAGTGGGTTGTTTGACCATGTGGAGAAAGACCACTCAGAGGAATCAAAGAGTATGTGGTTCATAGATGGACTTCTCCCTATGTATCAAAGGAATATGAAGACATTTCCTCCAAGATCATACCAAGAGGCTTTGGATTATGCCTTGACTTGGGAAAGTGATGCAAAAATCTCACCGATGAATGAGACTCGAAAGGCTAGAGGATGCAGTTAGATGGCGAAGCAGGAGATGTCTGAGGTGAATACGTCTAAGCAGGAGCCTTCTGAGGTGCAAACGTCTGAAGAAAAGTCGTCTGAGGTGCATACGTATGAGCAAAAGTCGTCTGAGGTGCATACGTCTAAAGAGAAGCTGTCCGAGGTGCAGACATCTGAGCAGGATCCGTCTGAGGTGCCAATGTCTGAGAAGAAACCGTTCGAGGCAGAGCCGTCTGAAAAGGAGCCGTTTGGAGGCTACACGTCTGAAACCTACCCGTTTGACACTGATACGTTGGAGGGAGTTAGATGTCTGGCAAATTACCCGTCTGGGAAAGTCTACTCGTCCAGATGTCTAGCCGTCTGTCCTAGACGTCTAACCATCTAGACGTCTCGCCGTCAGTCCTAGATGTCCGGCCGTCCGACCCAGACGTCTACACTTACTCGTCTAGACCTGTATGCAACCCGTCTGAGACGTCTACCTGTGTGCAACCTGTCCGAGACGTCTACCTGTTTGAGTCGTCTAACCCGTTGATAGAGCTCTCCACAATTCCTTTGGGCATAGTCCTTTCTAGAGAGGCATCAAGCTCCATCCTGCCATACCCCGTGACATTATTTTCCATACGCTAGCAACTCCATTATTTTCTACATAGCCAAAGGAATCAAACAAAGTGGGGTAATTCTTGCAACATATCCAAGATGTAGAGCCACTTCAATACATATTTGTTTTCCAACAACAATAGTATAAGGAAAGCTATGATGTGCATCATTCCACTTACCGCTTGCATATTGATGACAAGCTTTAGCTTCAACTATAGAAGCACTTGAAAGGTGCTCACTGAAGGATTGAGCCTCTTGGTTATGGTCTTTACAGTATACTTTGGATGACGAAAACATGTTTTTTATACTCCATCTTCCACCATATCTACATAGGCATCTAGTATGCAATGTTGAGTTATTTAACTTCTACACACCACCTCTGCTAGAATTGTTTGCATTCACACATTCAACAACCTTAGGTCTAGATTACTTTACACTTTTATTGAAGGAAGCTATCATTGATCAAACTTTGACATGCATGCACAAAGGTACTCACAAGCTCTCCCCAATTTTCAAAGCCAGGCAACACTCAAACTGGGCTAAAGTGGTGCACTCTATAGCAATTCTGGACTCTGTTTCCACAACTGAGAAGTGGCTTATTGGTGACCATTGCTTGGGGTGAATAATCCAAGCAGAAGCCAAGATGACCATGTATAAATTTCGTCAACATGCCCAACTGTTTTGTTGCTTAGCTCAGTCAACACCTTTAGTTCTGTATGTGCTAGCAACCACCTATGTGTGGCAACCTAGCTTGGATGCCACATCAAACAACTTTGTGCTTTGTGTCTTGAGCAACAAAACATTTCTGCTCTATACCACATCTAAGTAAGCCTAACTAAAGCATGTGTAGTGCACCACCACCTTTAACATGTGTGCTGACAAGTACTTTGGATACCATCATCCAAGACTATTAAACGATCTCCATAAGTGAACCTTGTCGTATTTTGGGGAAGTGTGTGTGTGGCACATGTGTGTGCGTGTGCGCATGTGTGTGTGTGTGTAAACATGTGTATTTGTAGATTCTTCTTAGCCACTCTTAGCATTTCATCTGGTTTGCTATTTGCCTTGTAGTTTTTCTTTGAGCTAAGTCATATCAAGTTATGCAATCTCAAAATCCTTTGCTAGTTGTACAATCATCCATAATGATACTGTTAATTAAGGGAAAAGGCATTTTAAGGCATGCCTTGGTCTTCTTATGAATGTTTGTATAAATTTGCTTGTTTAAGTTCATTGCACATTCATATTTAATTATAACTCTAAATTCTTTTGGGTTTGGATCTGTCTTCTGCACCAATGTATCTTGGGCTTCAGGGTGCAGATCAATTAAATGTTTGATGTATAAGAACACGTAATTCGTTTGTAATCAACACAAACGGGAATTAAAGATTCTGACGGTTAACATACCAAAGGCATATATTACCCTTATGCCTTGCCAACCTCACTTCAATCATCCCCTTTCTATGTATTCACTTTGCCTGTATTAATAAAATTTCATTACAGTTGTTCATCTCGTTAGATATATTTTTTGGGATCTTCTATATTCTTACTATGAACATCAGCTAATGTTATGTAAAGATTTTGCTAGCTTATTCTTTCGGCATATGTTTGTCATATAGCATAACACTTGGCTTTGTAATTTGCATGTATGGCTAATACATAATGGAGTTGGTTTCATGTGTGGTATTGTTAATAGCATCTGTATAGAAAGATAAAGGGAGTCACAAATGTTGTCTTGGACATGCATAAGATCATAGTTAAGTGGGATTTATGAGTCATATACCCTTGGATAAATATCCTGAGTTTGTTTTTTGGTTAGTTGAGGGTCTGAGGCACTAGGCATGGTCTTCATGGGCCTTGATGAGGTGGGCGGATCACAATCCCAAGCTTTTTTCTGAAGGGCAGCTTTGGAGGACAATGATAAAGTGTAACTCAATCATTGCATGCCCTTAGTGATCAAAGAGGAAAGCATTCATGCTGACCGACTTATCAATCCCTTATGGGCATGTCTCTTTCAAGTAAGGAGGAGGAAGCTGTTGTGAAATTTCCTATATCGAACCATGTAAAGGGGCTTACAATTGCAAATTTAGTAACAGCTTCTGCCCTGTAATCCTAATGTAATGTGTGTTTGTGTAATATGAGATGTGTATGCCCCCGCCACCCTCCCCCAAAAAAAACATACTGCTAGTTTCTTTGATAGAGAAATATGTTTTTGGATAGATGACTGTCTCGATGTTTGAAACATACAGTACTGTTGTGGGTGTTGAGTAGCTGAGCATATTGTTTATTTGTTTAATGGTGAACTTCCTTTTGTACAGAATTCATTGTACTACAGTACCTTGGGCTTATAATGATTGACAATGCTTGATCAAATATATTGCTTATTTGTTTAATGCTGAACTTCCTTTCATATCAAAATCATCACACTAGTTCAGCTTGGGATTAGACAAATTGGCAAGTCTTAATTCACCAGGAGATGACGAAATCCCCGAGAAGTAAAGTGCAGCAAAGTTTTCTTGTTGCTGCAAGGAGGTTTAACACTCCAAATAGACATGCTGGCTAGTCTGTGCTATAAAAAATTACCATTACGTTTGAATAACTTCTTTTTTCATTCTATATATTCCAAGGATTCCATCTAGAACTAATTTCAATAGAATCTTGTTGGAGATGAAATGGAATAGTTTAAAGCATATGCACTTGGTATAGTTAACTCAAAAAGGAATGTATGCTAACAGAAATGCACAAATTCAAAGTGGTTGCTATCCATGCAATTTAAATATTGTGTACCTACCAGGAAAAAACATTAATATGAAGCCTTGTTTCCTCCATATGCCTTTTGCTTCTGGAGGACTTATGTTTACCCCGTAAGTCAATAGAATAGTATATCCTTTTAATGGAGGCCTCCCTATTCACTCTTCATAGATTTGCAGGCATAGAAATTACATATTCTCTTCCTCGTGCTAGCAGCTATGTACTTTCTTAAAAGGATGACATAATATGCTTCAATAAGTTAGCTGGAGCAGGCTTCAAATTAAGTGTAAGCGAAAGATCCATAGATTTCTGTAACAATTAGCTGGATTGGCCTTCAGAACAAATTGAGGGTAAATGACAGTTCCTTTGGTTTTTGTTTATCAATTCAACAATTTGCTGGAACTCACATTAAGTGTAAGAGATAGATCTCTTGTATATTGTTTAGCATGCTTCATAATTTTATCTATTCTTTTAGGAATCATTCTCGGAGGAACGTGGCATAGATTTTTACGGATTATGTGCACTAAATAAGAATAACAAGAGAAGGAAAGTAAAAATTCATTTTACTAGAGACATCCTCCATTACATATGTATGCTTTTCAAAAGAAGTTTTTAATTTCTTTGACAATTATAATGCAGGTTTCTCATCTAAATTAATTAGTGGCAATGCCAGGCAAAATGCCAACAAATAGTGTTGTCTCTGGCAAGGCTTAAGCTGAGTAACGTGCATTCTTGAATAACTTTGCTCTTTAGCTTACTGCTAAAATGTTAACAACATGTTTGTTTTCTTCTGTCAACAGGAACATTCAATTTTTTGGATTAGAGTCCCAGCAGAAAGTAAGTAAAGCATTTGTTGTGGTTGTTGGTCTTGGTGGAGTTGGCAGTCATGCTGCCACTATGCTACTTCGCTCAGGAGTGGGAAGGCTTCGAATCGTTGATTTTGATCAGGTTTGGCTAGGCTTTCGTTATAGTCTTTCAACTGAATTTGTCTCTAATTTTGCCTTTTTGAGATTTCAAGAGCATATTATCTGCACTTTTCATTGTAAGCATGTATAAGATTTACTCCCCAAATGACTCAAAATTTTGAAAAGGTGATCAAGGAGGTGGAATGGACGTTCAAACTTTTCAAATAAACAATTTTCTAGCATAATTTTTTTAAAAAACATTTTACCAAGGCTACACATGTTTTAACATTGATTTGATGGGCTCCATTAAGCTTATGCATATTCTATACTTCGACATGGTTAGAATGGGAAATCAAGAAGGCCCATTAGCTTTTGACTCCTTGTTTTACAGGGCAGGCTTTCTTTGAGGGTGTGGTGCAATTTATTAAGGCTTTCAGATTTCAATATCATCACCCACATTATCCTCAAGCATTATTTCTTCCAGAACCCTTCTTCCATGTGGGGGCGTTGTGCTTAAGGTCTCCATTAAAGTGAAATACAACTAAGCTCCCAGAGCTTTAAACAATTGTTTACAAAATTTGCTACACATTTTTTAATCTCTGTTGAAAATATTTTTAGTTAAGCTAGACTTCAAAACAACTTGTACTACGAGTGTCTTTTCTTTTCTTATGTTCTACCCTTATGTGATGCAACAAGGAAATTATCTGGCCTCTCTTATTATTCTATCCTGACTGTATCTTCTACCTTATGCATAATGCAGAATGGAAACAAATCCAGTTATATTTACAATTTTATCCACAACTACCCATCATCTTTCTAACCGTACTTGGCAGACAAGTAATACTATATCCATTGGATAAGGTGATCGTCTTTTCGAGGTGATCGTTTTGATATATAGCACCCAAACACTTTTTTGGGATCATTACTAAAAATAGTAACTATCAAAATAGTATTCCTATTTTTAGTAAGTATCCTTAGAAGGTCAAAAATCATTGAGTATGGCTACAGGCACTAGGGAACAATAAAAGGCACAAGAAATGGATAAAAAAATTGCCACTCAAGTAACTTCATGGGGGGAGCATTTGGGAGGTCAGTTAAGGGATGGTTTAAATCAATTAAGGGATGAACTCAAATCTTTACATGCATCCTTGGCCTATGTGATAAGGGAACAAAAGGACATGAAGGAGGAATTAAATGGAAAAATTACAGACTTGGAAGGTCATTTAACTAGTAACACCCACACATATGGTCGATTTGGTTCTCATGACCGTAAGGACGAAGGACCCAACAATCAACAACGGGAAACCCACAATAATAATGGATTTAAACTACCCAACTTAGACTTACCAAGTTTGATGGAAAGGATTCAGAGGGATGGTTGTGTCGAGCAGAACATTATTTCAGTCTTCATAATGTTCCTCAATATATGCGTATCACAATTGCCTCTTTCAATTTTGAATCAGATGCCTTGCAATGGTTTTAGTGGCTCAAAAAAGCAAACACCAATCTTACTTGGCTTGAATTTGAGCAACAACTACTCACTCAATTTGGTCCTAGTGAGTATGAAGATTTTATAGGAGCCCTTTCTAAACTCAAACAAACTTCAACTATTCGAGACTATCAAGCTCAGTTTGAAAAATTGGCCAATCATACCACTGGCTTGAGTCCCGAATTCTTCCAAAGCTGTTTTGTAAGTTGTTTGAAGGATGACATTAAAGCTGAAGTTAAAATAGGCTGTGTGAGTTTGTTGCACTTCTTGGAGTGTATGTGCTCAAGCATACTCTAATTGCGCTCACAACCTGAAACGTTACATGGTTGACATAAAAATTTGATGGCGAAGTGCTGTAGATTGGGCGTATATGCACCAAAGTCCTCCCACTATAAATCTAGAAAAAGCCAAGAATAGGGAAATTTAATAATCCACATGTAAAATCGTAAATCGAGATTATTTTTTAAAACAAAATCAAAAGACAAAATCAATAATAATTCGATGAGGGTTACCTGGCCTCAAAGTTGACCTTGCTCGAATGCACTACGTGGATGTGAAAAGGACGCACCCTCACATCTCTTATAATCTTGCAACTCATCTTGTATCTTATTGCGAGTTTGCTTGTCTTGCACCATTTGGTCAAGGCATTGTCGAAGGCTCGACATCATCTTATAGTTGACCTCAAATGAATCAGCATAAAAAACATTTGGGGTGGAGGTAGTACCTTGCTACATGAAGTGGGCTAATGGAGCTGAGAAGTTCATCGCCGGTCAATAATTTCCCAAATGGGATTGTATTTGGGCTCGGAATAATTATAAACTGAGGCAATTGCCTCTTTTGCCCTATCCATAGCCTCATATACATATCTCATTAGTGATTTTTCTCCATCAACAAGATAGAGAACCCTCACCAAAGGCTCAGGCACCTGAAAATAAGAAGGAAAAATAATTTACAATAAAAAAAAATTTACAATTCAAATTTTCAAAGTTTGCAAATGGAAAAGTAATTTAAATAAAAAAGATAAATTATATATCGCGAAGGAGAGGGCCCCTAAGATTGTCATAAATTAGCGGCTTAAATCCTGTGCCGCAAACTATTAGGGCATCTACCATTCCCCACCAATATGGAGACCTTGCCACATTGAAGGGAATGTCGAAAAAATACTAGAAGCTTGCAATAGCCTTCCTTGCGGCCTTGTGCCTCTCCTTGTTCCATGCAGTCATACCCTTAAGCGTGGGTTGTGACGTTGGCGTGGAACGTTCCACAAAATAAGACTCTTCCGTCCCACATGCCGGGTGTGTAACTAATGGACTAGATCCACTCAGGCAATAAAATTGGTTATAGTGTTAGCCAAAGTTATTACATTAGTTGTATCTAGCTAGACCAACATTGTTTGTAACGATCCTCGGTTTTATCGATCTTTGATCATAATCTGCATGTATTTAATATGTTGAATAATCAATAAGATCATTGATTGAGTTTCCTATAATGGTATCAGCGCCTACGTTCGTCCTTCTCTAAGTTGATGTGAAGGTGCTAAAGGATCGTCTTTACTTTGTTGAGTCCTGAGTGATTTTGTGAAAGGTGGACATCACGACCACGCGAATTGAGGGAAGTCGATCTGGTCACTGTAGCTGGAGATAAATCTCCTGAGTTTTGGCATTGTTCGAGACTCAGACAAGAGACGAACAACCTAAGGAGAGATTTGAGCCCCCCTATGAGAAGTTGGCGTTAAGGAATAATTGTTCTTGTCACGGACTTGACGTTTGTTACAAGTCTGTCACAACAAGCAGAAGGACGGCGATTTTTTTTCCTTCTGTTCATGTCTCTTGGTGAACATGAAGAATATCCAAATTGTGGATAACGGGATTGGGCAGGTTATGTAGTAAAGCACGCGTCAGATCATCGGGGTTGTGTTGAGCACCTGGAACCCTTACATGAACCCTTGCAAGGACGGAGGCCACGAGGAAACGGATCGTGTTTGCAACGCATGGGCGAAGTCGATTTAGCACCCTGTTGGAGTTGACGGTGATGCTGGAGTCGACGGTTGCACAAGGGATATGATCGGGCAACGTTTTGGGTCAACACTTACAACCCATCCATAGTGCACACGTGGAAGGAGTGTGACCTGCTCCCCTTGCCATAATGCCAGTTGACACGGCATATGCCAGACCGGATGTCAATGTGCCACATGGCGTAGAAGGGAGGTGCTTTTTAGCAGATCGGGCAGACGTTCTGCAAGCAAAAGGAATGGATTGATGAAAGGATCTGATTAGTAGTGGTTGAAATCCGTGGACAAGTCACCTGATATTTGGTGTTGCCCCGTCCAAGGCCTCTAACGTGGCCACCATCTTCAATACAATCGTGTGAGCCTTCAAACTTGTCCACATTCTTGTCTATTCCTCGCATGAAGGAGGTTGAGCTCTTAGTAATCAAACCGGACATCGTCGATGTTGCGACGAAAGGCGGTCGACATTGAGGCAAGAGCCTGTCCACTTCAACTGCTGAGTCAGCCGGTGTGTGTTGTTAGCAGACTGCAAATCTCGACTGCATGGCACGTGCAATTTGGACACTTCGCGAGAAACAAAAGTCGCCCCAGATAGGTGTACGTCGAAGATACTGAGTGCATTTTTGGTGTACGTCTCACGCTTTTGGAGAAAACAGAGAGGTGTGTTTCCCATGGTCAAAGGATACAAATTTCGTGGCCTAGAGAGAGTTGAAGTGGGCGGGGCTAGGGAGCCATACATGACTCAAACCTTGAACCTCCCAACCATAGATACATTTACTTCCTGTAAAAGTCTCAATGCAGCATGGAACCCTGATGGTTAACATGCAGTGGTTTGTGCGTTTTGGACAATGCAACCCAGGTTCGAATCCTTTGGGCACCCTTGAATTGCTTTCAAATCATTTTTTTAAAAAAAGGTGCAAAGAAATTATTAACAAGTTTTTTTGTATAGTTCTACAGTTAAATTTTTTTTTTTTTAACTATAGAACATTATTTAAAAAAAAGGAATGCACTTTATATATATATTTTAAAAGAGCAATTAGGAGTTATAAGGGTGTAAAAGTAGCATTTTTGAACTCTATTGCATTGAAAGGGTGATTAAAAATTCATGAAAAGAGCATAATTTTTTAATGCTCATAATTGATTTACAAAAGAGAAAGGAGATAGAATAATAGTCAAATTCTTTTGCTCTTGTACAAGGTGCATTATTGGCGGAGTCTGACTTCATATTTCATGTTTTGCATTTCATGCTTTGTATCATTTTTTCAAAAACAAAACAATCAACCCTTTTTAAAACCTTAAAGGTTTGAAGTAGCGCTTAGTATGTACAGTGCCTTTGGCGGTCAATTATAGGTAATGCTATTGTGACTCGTTATTGCACTTAACGCCCAAAATAGCTACAACAACGATGTATGGGGTCTATCCTTATGAATCGTCGAGGAGTAATAAGGCAAACCCAATTTATTTTACTCTCTCCATCAATCACCGTATTCGCCATTGTTGCTTGACATAAAACCTGAAATTAAGACTCTCCAAGGAGATTTTTTTACGTAGGTGTCATAAATTGTACAGATCCCTTTCCGTATTGCCTAAGTACCATGTATTGTGCTCTTTCACATACCTCAAGGTCTCTCTCACGTATGACTGTGTATATCAAGAGGACTTGCTTCTTCCACGTACCAATGAGTATATTGGAAGGGCGGTATATCGAAAGGTTTGGTATATTCGAATGGCGGTATATTGAAAGGGGGACCATTAGGAGAAATAAGGAACTCTCACATGTCCATCCCAAAAGTCTTTCTTATAGATTCACAGCTCCTAAAAGGTCCCAACTTCGAACCATGGAAGACAAAGATGAGAACCATCTTGACAGTTGAAAAACACTGGGATATTGTGTTTGGCAGAGTTACATGACCTCAAGACATCGACCAAGCCAAAAAATATGATGATGCAGATACAAGAGCATTGATGTTCATCACCCTTGCTACAACATATGTGATCCAACCACATTTTTGTGAAGCAGAGACGTCCAAGCAAGCATGGGACACACTTACTACCATCTACAAAGGGAAGAATCAATCCACCATTCTTACCCTTCAATCACAACTCCACACATTGAGAGTGGCAAATGGAGAAAGTATAGAGGCATTTCTTTGTAGAGTTGCAGAGTTGAAGGCAAGACTGAATGCCATGGGTGAAAAAGTGGAAGACAAGCTCTTAGTCCCAATTATACTTCAAGCTTTACCAGATTCATTTAGAGTGCTCATAACCTCCTTACAAGTGTCAAATAGGACAATTTCCTTTGAAGAGTTGGTCAATTTGCTACAACAAGAAGAAGTAACCAACAAATTGAGAGATCAATTGTCAAACAATGCACTCATCACTAAGAAATTTGGGCACAAGAAACCACAAAAGGGTTCTTCACATTGAAGCCTAAAAATCTTTAGACACTATTGAAATGCTACAATCAAGGTGTTCTAAAATTGGTCAAGAATCCAGTGTTTCATGAAAGAACAAAGCACATTGAAGCTCAATGTCACTTTATTCGAGACCACGTTCAGAATCGTGAGATTCAGCTCCAGTACATTCCCAAAATTTTCGAGATCCATGTATTCTGAGTTCTTGTTAAATGGGCTGAACCGGACAGCATAAAAGTCCATGTAAGGTCCTCCCCTTGGGTGTATCGAGCAGTAAAAATCCTATAATGGAAAAATGTTTGCCAAGGTACCTCACCCTCCATTGCTCTTATTATCGATTTACCACTAAAACGTTTCCTTGTGTCCGGATGTTAAGAATCCTCGACCTTTGAGGTCCTAGTCTAAGGCTTTTGTTACTCATATGCAGCTGCCGAAGGGATTAGGCAAGACTGGTAATATAAGTGATCTGCTGCTAACTCCCTTCAACACTTTGTGAGTTTGCCAGTGAGTGAAGGGTCAAGGTTATCCAGGACTGTTTTTGATTTTTAAATTCCAACGTGACAATAATTTAATTCCATTGTTCAGGTAGAGACTCGGATACCAGATGGACTACCCAAGTAATGGATGATTTCCCAAAGGATTTATGATCTTCTGTATTCTGGAGGGTCAACTTGTCCAATAAGAATTACTGCAGTCTTCTGTTTCACTTACCACAGCTTGTGAAGCTTTTGCAAAAGTGTCGAGGGAAAGCAAGATACCATCATCAGATTGTTGGGCTAGATCAAGAATAAGAGCAGAATCATCTACAAAGTGGGCAATGAGAAGTTGATGGCTGCCTGGCAAAGAAATTTCTGTGCTTTGATTCTGTATTCTAGTTGTCTCAAGAAGATATCCAAGTGCATCAGCAGCAATGATAATGATAAGGGGCCAAATGATGTCCTTGACAGCATGATGTGTGCAAACAAATTTGCTCTATAGGAAAACGATTCACTCTAACCCTAGCTGATGCAAAACAGAAACACATAGCAATGGATTTGTGGAAAGAGGGGCCAAAACCAGCCGGCACAGCATATGTAAAATGTTGACTCGTTTGATTCTATAGTAGCCTTTATCAAAATCAATCTTTAGGAATTAGGCTCTTTGGGTTGATTCAAGGAGCCCATTCTAGACCCTCAAAGTTTCTTGATTTGTGCTTCAAAAATTTTGTTTCAAGAATTCTGATGCCTTCTGGTCAATATAGCCTTTTTTGTGCTTATTTCTCCTTTTTAATGCTTATTTATGAACCTAAGGATTTTATTTTATTTTTCGCCAATGGGCATTTGTTATCACATATGTATTCCTTTCTTTTATTACTCATTTTATGCATGAAACTGCTTTAACATTATATGGCTTTCATGATTCTAATGGTGATTTGTTTGGGCAATTTACTTTTTGTACCAAATTTTATCTTGGAGTTCATGAATTTGTAAATTGCAGGAATTCTTAGGGCACTTTTTACTTGCTGTAGGAAACTTTCTTTGTGGGCAAAACATGGAACTAAATATATATTGGTCTACGTCATTTGTGCATATTTCATTTGTTTCAAATTTTGATATTTACTATATATTAAATATTTTGTCTTCATTTAAGAGAAAATGGCACATAGAATATGTAAGGTGGTTGGTATGATGCTGTTATAATATATAGGATCATTCCTTCATTTATTGGATGTCTCATGCCTTAAAACTATTGATTTATTGGTATCATTTTCAGGTGTCTTTATCATCATTAAATCGCCATGCTGTTGCAACAAGAGAAGATGTGGGGACATCAAAGGCACTTTGCCTTAAAAAGCATTTTCAAGCTATTTTTCCAGAAAGCCAAGTAGATGCCAGAGTGCAGTTATATGATGCATCATCTGAGGAGGAAATACTTGGGGGTCAACCTGATTTTGTTTTGGACTGTATTGACAACATTGATACTAAGGTTAGGCTTTGATTTCCTTCAGTAAATGCTGTGTCTTGTGGTGGAAGTGTATTAGTCTATAAGATGAGTTTTTCTGTTATGTTGGTCAAAGGCATGGAAGCCTGCTCAACATATGATGTATTGTGTGCTAAACAGATGTAATAACTCAAAAAAGAATCAGAGCTGGGAGAAAGCTATAACTTGGTACCAATTTCAAATTGTTTCAGTATAAAGTCTGAATGATATATGTCATTCAAGCAAGTCTCCAAGTAATGGTTCTCTGCAATTCAGTTAGCAAAAAATGTGGTAACCATGGTTTTTGTATTGGATATTTGTAATATTTCAAGGAATTTTTTGCCTTCCAAAATGTGTAATTTGTTAAGACATTCTTGAAAAGTAGCCTCTAATTTTCTGCTGCACATTAATATTCCCTATATGTAAACCAGCAATAAGTTAAAAACACAGATGCTGCTGTAAAGTTTTGCAAGAGATAAGACTAGAAGAAAATAGTCTTTTTTCTAATGAGTTTTTGTATGAGTCACATGCTGTCAGCAAAATGTTCAAATTCCTTTTCTGTGCTGAAAGGAACCAAATCCACTTTTGAGCATTATGTTTCAATGTATCTTCACAGGCTTTTATTTTCCATCATTGGCTTATAATGTTTTGTGATAGGCATAGAAGTATCAAAATTCTTGTTAGGAGCCTTAAGAGTGTTCTTTCATTCATTTGCTTTTATCTGTTCATCTTGGAAGGTTATTGCATTTCATCCAGTAAGAACTGATTGCATTCATTACAGGTGTCACTTCTAGCTGCTTGTGTGCGGAGGGGATTGAATATACTTTCTGCAACTGGTGCTGGTGCTCGGGCTGATCCCACTCGTATTCGAATTGCTGATTTAAGCGAATCTTCTATTGATCCATTGTCTCGGGCAGTATGTTAAATTCCTATATAAGATTAAAGAATAGAAAGATAGCTATTACAGCATATAGTCCTTGTTATATAATGGTATTTTTGAAGTTTTTTCTCCAAGTTTCTTTTGTTGCTATGTGAGGTCAACGGTTCCTCTATGTACATGCTGGTCTGAAGTACAGGTTGATATGGATGTATAGTTTATTTAGAATTCTATCCATGGAACTCCCATAGTAGTGTCTTAATTCTTCATTGGTTTTATCTTACATCTATTTTTTCATTAAAAAAAAATTCATTTAAGTTTTCCATTCAACGAAGGTTTTTTTGTTGTACGTTCTACTTGAGATATTCTAGTAGCTTTTACAGATGATATTTAGCATTGGGATTATGTTGTTAAACTGTTATTTGTTTGCTTCCTTCAAAACGTTTTTGTTTTTAATTATTTTTATTTAATTTTAATCGGTTATTTGTTTACCAAGAAATGTTTATTTGCAACCATCATCTCTTTGTAGCACTTTTCAGGACTTTTTTTGAGGAAAGAATTCCTCAAACCTGTAGAGACTAGATATGCTACCTACTTTATTTTGTTGAAGAGGATGGTCGAGGTGCAGGAGGCCCTACAATCTATGGTAGTGAACTGAGTGGAATAGATGGTCTAAGCCAAAACAAATGAGAGGAAGAAAATGAAACAATTGATACTAGTTGAAGATTGGTGGATTGGTGTTAAGTACATAGTGTCCTTTGTGTCATCCGATATGCAGACACATGCTTTCCTAGTCTTTGTGAGATTTATGAATTTCAACAAGCGAAGACAGGAGTGAGTGGGAATGAGACTATGTGAAAAAATGCTAAGAGCAACAAGAAGTGAAGATAGGAGTGAGTGGGAATGAGACTATGTGAAAAAATGCTAAGAGTGGTAACAAGCGAAGACAGGAGTAAGTGGGAATGAGACTATGCGAAAAAATGCTAAGCGTTCGCTCTGGAGCACGCAGCTCGCCGAGCGCCCTGTTCTTGGAGCACCTAGCTTGTTAGTGTCCTGCTCTTGTGCACCTTGTCTTTCCATTTGTTTCTTGCTTTGACTAGTGCGCCTTGTTTTTCGTTCCCATTCTTTGGTGTGATTTTAGAGGTTTCTTCCCTTTCGTTCATGAATATCAAAACACCCAAATAATGTTAGGGATGTCTTGGTTACCAAATCATCAAATCCTTCAACAACCCGCTTATGTCCCTATAGGACCACCTATATACTAAAGTGTAGCATGAATAGGGACACCATGGCCAAACTGTACAATACGAGCAGAGTACCTCAACCATACCCATTCATTCACCAACAAAACCTTGCAACATTCGCTCAGCAAGGGTACCCTATACAACCCAAATGCCCACCCTGCAAATCCAACACCCTTCTTCACAATACTTTCCCCAAAAGCCCTAGTGTCAACCAACCCCTCAGGAACAACAAGAATTGCAAATGCTGCTAAATGAACGCAAACTTATGGTTTCAGCTCTTCAGATACTTTATATAGAGGAGTATGAACTCGATGAGGGGAATATGTTGAATCCTCAATAGGGAGATTTTTAGATGACTGATTAAAGGAACTGGCCGATACCCGAACACGATAATTTTCAGATGACTGATCAGGCACAAAAATATATGGTGAATCAACCCCACCATATTTAGTCAATCAATGACTTCTCAACCCATGATGAAGCAACCAACAATGAGTCAAGTGTTTGTACCTTAGGTTGACGCAATGCAAGTCCATGTGATACCCAAAACATCCTCAGTGGGCCCCAAAGCGTTTTCACGTACAATAACCACTTTGACATGTCGATAATTCTTGCAAGAGATTCCCTGCTTAAGCATCAAGAGTCATACCTCCCTTCATTAGTGATAGAGCCCAAGATAGTAAAAGAAGAATTTGAAGATGAAGGGCTAGAAGTGATAGAGGAGTATGAAGTATTTGTTTTTTTGGATAGAAGACAAGAAATTGTAGAAGCAATGGAGGCGAATCCACAACCAGAGCATAAGACCATTATATTGGGCACTATTGAAATGATATAGAAGGAAGGAAAACTAGAGAGATTGGAAGAGTCATCGGATGAGTCCCCATTGGTGGAAGTGTTTCCCTTACTCAAAGAAGAAATCCCAAAAGAAGGCTACCAAATTAGCGGAACATCTTGTGAACTAGAGAGAGAACTTGAGGTGGACAACGAGGATTTGGGGGATGAGGATTTAGAGGTTGAAGCAGAGTACATGGCATGTGTGTTTTCATTAGAAGAGGAAGAGCTTGTAGCAAAAATGGAAACAAATTTTCCTCCAGAGTATGAAACATGCAATTCTACCCTGGATATAGACATTGTCCGAGCAATAGGTATGGATACATTTGCAAGTTCCAAGAGTGCCAAGGAGAGTTCATGTGAGGGAACCATGCTAAGCAATAGGGAGATCATAATTCTAAGAATGATGTGATTTTCCATGATTTTGGGGAGTAAGGCTGAGGTAGGGCCCACATTCCAATAGTTCAATGCTATGGAGAACAATAGCAGGTTTGTTGAAGAACGACATCAACAAGGATTGCTACTGCTGAATAACAATCTGTTATTTGATCACATGGGAACAAAAGCCTGGACTAGCTTCAAATACCAAAGCCCACCACAGGATGAGACAAGGAGTAAGGAAATGATCATAGGATTTCATGCATCCACCCTTGTTGCCAACCAATTTGGGGCTGAAAGGGATTATCTTCTGTTACAAAACTTTATTCTTATTAACAGTAAATCATTCACTAATATGCAGAAATATCAAATCATACATCCACAAAAAATTATCCACAATAACAATCCACAAATGAGAGAGAGATAGATAATACCCTTAAGGTAGGGAAACACCAATAATTATCCTTAAGGAAGGAATAACTCCACAAGATTCCCAAGATGAGAGAGCCACTTAAGGAGGGCAAAGTCCCATAAGCCACTTCGTGGGCAAAGACGATTACCTATGATTTATCTCCATGATGATTACAATGACAAATATCTCTTCTTTATATACCCATCTTCTAATTCTACTTTGGGGAGCCTACTACTAATATAATTTTATATTATAATATAATATAATATTATAATACAATCAACCTTGGGTTATGTGTGGCCCATGCCAACCCTTATACAATATAATAATATATCCTCAAATATCTATTCCTAGGTACTCTAACATGCCACCCTCCTTACAAATGTTTCGTCCTCGAAACATATGAAGAAACAAGATAATATGATTTGCTAAGCAATGTTAGCAATCGGTACCAATCTCGATCATCCATCCATCCAAGTGAAACACTTTGATGCTGGTATGCCATTTTGCTACTTGAGTATCCAAATCTGCTTCGTTTGCTCCACGCTTCTGCTGCTATATATTGATAACTTGAATGATGGGTCCACTTGTTCCGTGATGCTAATGAACTGCTCTGAAAACCAGGATCACTATGCTTTCTCTGCCAAACACTGCCATAGTTGGTGCCATTCTGATTCCATGTAGAACCATAATATTGCTGCCTTGAGCCATGCCTCCAAGATTGTTGCTGCTCATGGTGGTGTGGATGGCGATATGGTGCAACCTTAACTTGATGTTCTACCTTCTTTAACTCCTCAACATTTGGCTCTACTGTTCTAAATTCTTCTCCACATTGTTCTTTCATGTTCCCTTTGTTTGGTGTGTCCTTGTGTTCTATCAAATCTTCCTTGGACTCTACTACTGTTATTTCCATGGATTCAGTTATTGTTGCTTCTTCCATGGACTTTGTTGCTATTGCTTCTTCCATGGACTCTGTTACTACTACTGCCTTCTTGGATTTTGTTTCAGGTTCTTCTATTGGTTCTTCAATTCGTTTCTCTAAAACCACTTCTTGTTTTTCTTTGAATCCTTGCTCCTTACGCTGAGAAATATCCTGCAATATTATATTCTTTTTCCTGTACCATAACTTCATAAACCTCTTTTGCACATTAATGTTAACAGTACCCAAAGAATCTAACCAAGAATAACCAAGAACAATATCCTCATCATCCATCTCAATAGCATGAAAATCTAAATTTAAAACATATTTATCCATGGTGATCTTCAAATCTTCAAAAATCTAAATATTATTACCCTCCAACTATATGTCCTTAATTTGTATTGTTTGAACCTGCAATCTCGTAGCCAATATTAATAAAATTATATCTGCTACTAGGGTCAATGGAAATAATAACCTATTCCTTTTGAATGCTTTTGTGAACCTACAAAATAGAAATTTTAGATGAATTTAAACCCTTTTGATCCTTCTCTTGCTTTTGAAAATCCAAAGATGTGCCTTCTACATTCTTCTCATTATCTTCCCTAACATTTTCCTCTTTCTCTTCCTTGAGTAATTTTATTTCTTTTTCATAGTCTTCATTCTGTTTCTTGAGAAATTCCTGCTCTCTTTTAATTTCCTTTTGTTCTTTTTGAAGCATGTTTATTTTTTTCTGCATATCCCTTTATCACCTTCAATCTAGTTATCTTTTTATATGGTTCCCATTTACTCAAGAATGCATGCTCCATTTCATCCCAAGTGTATTAATTATTTGTTTCATTACAACAATTTTCCAACCAAGACCAAGCTTCCCCTTAAAGACTCATATTAAGGAAGAATTTCCAAAAAGGATTATTACAATATAGAGACCTAAAATTTTTCCACCATTCTCTAGCATCAATATCATCCTTCCCAAAAAAATCTTGTAGCTCCATAAGTTCACACCCCAAGTTAAATATAATGCAAACTAGGGTTTTATGAACTAGGGTTTCATAGAAATATATATCTCCCCACTGATTTGAAGCTAAAATTCCACATAAACAATTAAATCTGCAATTTTTCTTCCAAACAAAATAAATTGCAACTGATTTGCTTACCCGAACTAACAAATTTCATCTTTCAAAAAAATTGCGAACTGAAAATTCGTCATTGCCCTTGTTCTAGACGGCTGACTTCAAAAGGTCGTATCTCCCTCAATACTGCTCAGATTCCTTTATATGACCACTCATTTTAAAGCTCTTCAAATTTTGCACAAACTGATCCAAAAATCATCTAAATCGGATAAATTCTCACAGAGATATGGCTCCTGAAAGATGAGACGTTTTTCCAGAAAAAATCTGCAAAATTCGTCACTGCCCTTGTTCCAGACGGTTGAATTCAAAAGGTCATATCTCCCTCAATACTGCTCAGATTCCTTCATATGACCACTCATTTTAAAGATCTTCAAATTTTGCACAAATTGATCCAAGAATCGCCTAAATCGGATAAATTTTCGCAAAGATATGGCTCCTGAAAGATGAGATGTTTTTCAAAAACAAATTCTGCCCTAATTCTGCAATCCAAAAAAAATAATCCCCACTTTGCCAAAATCGTTGCTTTGATACTTGTTACAAAGCTTTATTCTTATTAACAGTAAAGCATTCACCAATATGCAGAAATATCAAATCATACATCCACAAATAATTATCCACAATAACAATACACAAATGAGAGAGAGATAGATAATACCTTGAAGGTAGGGAAACACCAATAATAATCCTTAAGGAAGGAATAACTCCACAAGATCTCCCAAGATGAGAGAGCCACTTAAGGAGGGCAAAGTCCCATAAGCCACTTCGTGGGCAAAGACGATTACATATGATTTATCTCCATGATGATTACAATGACAAATATCTCTTCTTTATATACCCATCTTCTAATTCTACTTTGGGGAGCCTACTACTAATATAATATTATATTATAATATAATATAATAGTATAATACAATCAACCTTGGGTTATGTGTGGCCCATGCCAACCCTTATACAATATAATAATATATCCCTAAATATCTATTCCTAGACGTTTGGTATCGAGTTTTAGACGGGGACGATCAAATGGGCAAATACAACCCTAGCTTTCAAGACTTTGATTTTCATTTTTCGAATCTACACACTCCTTTGATGGGGGGGTATATTGTTTGCTAGAGAGCTTTTATGAAGTTCTGATTCAAAGAAGACTTCTTGGTAGAATGTTGTTAATGCCATCTGACATGCTCTATCTACATAGGTGTTGGAAAATTATGAGTTGGAATGATAATGTCAAGAGGAAAGGTAGTTACTTTTAGGAGCTAGTATTGGAAGTGACCCGCTCAACAAGAATAGTTGCCAACGAATTTGAGATAAGTGATTTGTCCCATTCAAGGAAAAAAAATTCAAGTCTAGGAGTGCCTTGCTCTCCTTAGTGGTACCCAACTTAGAAAAAAACTCTAGAGTGCCTGTACGACGGAGTGCGGGGTCCCCTGAGAGAGAGAGAGAGGAGCAAAATGTGCTACTAACTATAGAAAGGGGTAAGGGAATTTCAAAATTCACTTTTTACTTTTCATCTTGTAAGGGCTCCTAGCTTCACAAAGAAGGGTTCTTCCGTTGCCATCAATCCACTCAATGGATTCAGATTTTGTGAAAGACCCATTTGAGCACAAAGGAGGAAAATACTGCGCATTGTTTCATATTTCAGGAACATCGTTTGTGTTGCAGTTTTCCATAGTCTGAGGGTTTCGAAGAATTCTTTTGCTGCCATCACTATGCTCAACGGATTCAGATTACACAAAAGACCCATTTGAGCACAAGGGAAGAGATACAACACACTGTTTCAGATTTCAGGAACGTCTGTGGTGCAATTTTTAACAGCATGAGGGTTTCGAGACGTGCTTCCGATGCCAACAATTGGCCCAATGGATTGTGATTCCGTGAGTGACCGATTTGAGTACACACAAAAGCATCTTTCAAGGCCAACGATCGGCCCAATGGATTGTGATTTCGTGAGTGACCGATTTGAGTACGCACAAAATCATCTTTCAAAGCCAACAATCGGCACAATGGATTGCGATTTTATTAGTGACCGATTTGAGTACACGCAAAAGCATCTCAACCCATGGTTTTGTTTTTGGAAGAGGACTCTCGAAAGTTTATTTTGGTAGTGCAAGAGTTTCAGCCATGGTAGAGAAACTCAGACTCGGTGCGGACTCGACAAGGCCAATTTTTGACTCGGACTTATAGGCAAGAAAAAGAATGGAAGAAATGCAAATTTCCTTGGAATTGTTTTTCTTTTTTTCATGCATATCACAATTAATTAACATTATACAAATCGAAAGTTAATATTGTAAGCGATACAACCTTGAACTACACATGAAAGTGACAAAGCAGACTTCAATTAAAAAGGTGCAAAATGTGTCAAAATGCTTAAATAGGCTCACTACAATAGTGAACTAATCTATCTAGCGTTTGATAATGCCTTTGCCCTAACTGAACCTCTAGTCCTCTTTCTTTGTACTTGTGTCAGTGCCTCTTCCTCTACCTTTGCTACTAATTCCTCTGCCATACTTTCAAAATAATACATTGAAAAGAGAGGCTCTTGGTGCCTCTCCTTTGGCTTTGTGATCCATTCAAATGATGGATCAATCTCATCTAAATCAATGGCTTCATAATTTGATCTTGAAATATTTTTATGGTGGCAGCAAAGGTTGCAATGAACAAATACAAGCTCAATGAACTTTTACTACATGAGTCTATTGTGCTTCTTGGAGCGAATGTGCTCAAACATAATTGCGCTCACAACCTAACACGTTGCATGGTTGACATAAAATTTGATGGTGAATCGCTGAATATTGGGTATATAGGCACCAAAGTTGTCCAACCATAATTCTAGAAAATGCCAAGAAAAAAGAAATTTAATAATTTATATAAAGTTGTAAATTGAGATTATTTTTGAAAACAAAATCAAAAGCTGAAATCAATAGTATTTCGATTCATAAGGGTTGCCTGGCCTCAAAGCTGCCCTTCCCCGGATGCACTATGGGGTTGTGAAAGGTAGCCCTCACATCTCTTGTAATATTGCAACTCATCCTGTATCATATTGCATGTTCTCATCTGGCACCATCTTGGTAAGGCATTGTTGAAGGCCCAACATCACCTCATAATTAGAGCCTCAAATGAATCTTCATAAAAGAATTTGGGGTTGAGGTAGTACCCCGTTGCATGTAGTGGGCTATGAAGTTGAGAAGTCCATCACTAGTCAATCGGTTCCCAAACGGGATTGTATTTGGGCTCGAAATAATTATAACATGAGGTAATTGCCTTGTTGGCCCTATCCATGGCCTCATATAGGTATCTGTTGTCACATTTTGCACGGGGTGCAATGTCTTCAATGTTGTTTTGTAACAGTGCTGCTCTTCTTTTCCTCCTTCCGTTTTTCTCCCTTCTCTCCCTTTCCTTTTCTTTCCCATTCTCTTTCTCTCCCCCCTTTTTCCTTGGAGTTCCCAGTTGATTTTCCGGCTTTCCAGCGGGTCTATCCGAAATTGGCTAAGTCCGGGTGCGAAGTTCGCACTTCGCCCGATTTGAGTGCGAAGTGCGCACTTCGCCCGATTTTGGTGCGAAGTCCGACTTCGCCCAGTTTTAGTGCGAAGTTCGCACTTCGCCCCCACTTTCGGGCGCACCTTGCACCTTGCAGAGTGGCGAGTCAATGCGAGAAAAAAGGTAAAATGCCGGAGCGAGTCCATATGGCGGCGAGACACCGGTGTTCGCTCGTGCGCGATTCGACTTCTCAACGGAGCGGGAATGCGCCCTTGACGAGTGTACGGTAGAGGAACAAACCCGGAATTTGACCAAGGCTTGAAGGCCCTCCCCGACCGCACCGATTTCTGCACGCATCCCAAGGAGCCCCGATCCCAAGCAAAGATGGATAGATCGCCCTCTAAGGCGGGCATGTGTCACACAAGCATAACCCATCATCAGACAAGTGTCCAGCTTCGGGATTTGAACCAAGACTGCCGACCAAAAGGGATAAGCATGGGCTGCCTGCACCGCCTGCGTTAATAGCCTCATTCAAAGCTGATCTGAGGTTTCACCTGCTCCAGCTACTAGCAAGCCTGCCGACTTGAAGAATTACCCAGCACTCCGCCACGTAGCCGTCCAGCTTCCAGGAAGACCATGCTGCGGGTACAGCCCAGTCCGACAAAAGGTCAGCATTTGCGGCTCTTTCGCCGCTTACGTCGACTCATGTTTGGTCGGGACTCCGTGCCCATTAATGTAACGGGTGGGACTCGGGCTATAAAAGCCCATCCGAAATTCATTGTAAAGGGTGGAAGGGGAATGTTTGTTAGGGAACTACGTGCTTCTGTAACCGTGCTTACGCTTATGAATACAATCTATATGCCCGGTTCGCATTCTCTTGTCTTTATTCTTTTATCTTTGTCTTTCATTATATGCCTTAGGCCCACCTGTGTCGCTGCTCGTTAATTCACTTTGGCATTTGGCGATCAGGTTCCTCTAGCATTGCTTGCTTAAAGCACCTTTTGTACTTCATTATTTAAAGCATTCATTATAAATTTGGTAGCAGTTCCATCAGTTGTGTGTGACGTTGCTGGCCCGTATCTGGTGATTGATGCGATCCCCTGTTGTTAGTTCCTTGTAGGGAATGTTTGCTAGGGAGCCATTGAAGTTGTGCGGTTAAACTCTCTACCTAACACATATACAGCTCGACATCTCTAGGTTTACTTTCTACCCCTGTCGGTGTATGTATCCGGTGATTGATACGATCCTACTGTCGTTAGTTCCTTGTAGGGAATGTTTGCTAGGGAGCTATTGAAGTCGTGCATACGCTGCTGGTGTATCGGAAGTACGCCTAGGTTTTGCGGTTCCTTGTCATGCTCTGTGTTTGTATGCGGTAAGTAGCGGTGATTGGTGTGTTCCACGTCTTGTTAGTTCCCCCCCACCAACCTTTGGACATATTTGTATCTCTTTACGTACATTTGTCTCTTTCCGTTCCTTTATTTCTTTCCCGTTCCCTTTAGCTTAAATCAAGCCCCCTAAAAGGAGCTCGGCCTTCTCCGGAGATTGGCTCGGAAGGCATCTCTTCCTTCCGGCCTTTCATCTTCGGTGAGGCGAATGCGGGCGCATTAACCAAAAATCCTTTCCTCATGGCAGATTCGTAACCAACAGTATCCATTGGTGATTTTTCTCCATCAACAAGATGGAGAACGCTCACCAAAGGCTTTGACACTTGAATTCAAATGAGAGAGTTTAGTTATTGTTAGCAACTTCGTTATTTGAAATTTGGATTACAATTCAAAATTTGCAAATAGAGAAAAAAAAAAGTCTTTCATCTTGATTGCCTCATTCATAGCTGTTCGAAAGAGCTCCTCAAACACATAATCGTACACCTTCTAGCCCTCGTTGGAAAATCAATATCTAGCAACATCTTCTCCATTCCACTCCCTTTGCATCAGAGAGGCTTTGCAATGTAATGAAGTTTGTGGCCAATCACGTAAGTTCTGCTCACACAAGCTCCCTTCCATTAGTGAACTGCCTCATTAGCTACAAAACCCACGTATCGTTGTAAATGAATTTTGTAATACATTTGTCCTTGGTTACAATCTTAGACACCAGGGCAATTTCCCAATGTCTTCAAGGTTGACTCGGGCGCGGACTCAATGAGTTTTGTAACTATGGTTTCAACCATTCATAGCAACTATATTCAGGGCAAAAAAATTCTCTAAGGGGCACAACGAAGCAGAGTCCCACTCATACGAAGCACACAACTTAAATAAAAAAAAAAAAGAAAGAGGCTCGTAAAAGGATGCAACGAGTCTGCTGATCCTACCTCTCTACTGCATCAGTTCCAAGCAATCCAGAGGCATCCTCAAGAGGAGGTGTCTGATTTTAACATTAGGTTTGCGAGATCCTGGAAACGGGTACCTCGCGAACTTCGGCCTTCAGCCGGCATGGCTGCTCACTACTATCTGAGGTCTTTCAACTCAGACATATGCCTGCTGCTGAAGATCGCCCGAATTGACGAGTTCCCCACGCTGTACGAAGCTGCCCGACAAGCTGAAGCTGACATTATCTCCATCGGCAGGCTTCCGTCCAGAGTGCAGGAGCCGATTCATCCCGACTTTCCAAGATCGCAGTATCCTTCCGCCTCGGTGGTGTGCCGTCTACTTCGGGGCAGCGGCCCGACCGCGGTGGAATCCGGCGCCGGTCGTAACTCAATACGGCCCGCCTCAGTTGCATTACCCTCATCCGCCTCCTCCCGCTCCGCATTTTCCGGCGCTTCCTGCTCCCCCGCAGTATGCGTCTTATTCTAACCCTCCTCCATTGGCCGCTTTGCCTCCAACGGCACAGTTGCCGCCTCCCGACAGCAGCATCCAGAACACGATTCTACAAGAAGTGCGGGCTTTGGCCTCCGGATATCATGCCATGTCCAATGACATGACAGCTATGAAAAAGAAGCAGGCCCAAATGGACGTTGCTCCTAGGAGGCCGTATGCGCCGTCGACGCGACAAAAGATAAAGCCCCGGAGAACCAACCGCAGAGGCGTCCGCCTCCGAGAAATGCTTGCTATAGATGACCCACCTGGTCCTCCCGACCGAGGTCAACCGGGTGCACTACGTGCAATGACCCGCATTCGGAGGAAGATTGCACTTTGCACCAGCACTACATCCAGACCTTGGCCGGCAGCACTATAGAAGATGATGAGGTGTACATGATCTTGGACGGCGAGGCCAATTTTGCCCTGCCAGAAGAGAACCCAGTGACGCCCGCCAAGGAAGAAAAGAAAAGCTGCGGACGCGGCTAAACCTTTGCGGGTATATGCGAGAAGAGAAAGACCGCAGCCCAATGGGCTGCCACCAGTACAAGTGGTCGTGGCCTTACACGGCCCGAGGAGAAGGCATCCAAAGATAAAGCTCTCGCTAAACCTTCTCTAGCAAAGGCAGCTGCTGTTCCGACTAAGCCTCCGACAAAGGCCCCAACTCCAGCTAAGCTTCCTGTACTTCAGCCCCGGCCGAAACCAAAGAACAAGCACAGGAGAAGGCTGAAGTACCCGTCTCTGACCAAGAGACAGCGAGTTGAGGCCACCCAACGATACCGGACCAAGTATGAACCGGCTAAACCAGCGAAAGGAGCTAGTACCTCGGGCTACGATATTGTAGACGAGTTAAAGAAGACTCCTGCCGGAATCGGCATGTACGATGCCCTTCCGCTTCCGAGCCGGGTAGATCTACCGCAAGAATCACCTGAAAAACATGAAGAACGGCAAGCGGATGCGACTGCTGTCCTGGTTCAACCTTTGACGGTCTCCTGCCACGGGAAGAACAGGACCGCCACCCTTTTATCTGTCTTTGCGGATGCAAGGGCACATAGTTCACTAGCTGCATGGTGGATTCCCGGTGCTTCCTCGACTGTGATGCCGAAGGCCGTGTGCGATGAGATCGGGATGGAATACACACGGAGCAGCCAAGGTGTGCTGCAATTAGACGGCACCCCTGTCCAAGGCAGGTTGGTGTCATAAAGGACATCCTCATTCAGCTGCACAAAGCTCTCAACATTGTGGTCATCCAAGAGGTCGTGATTGTTGACGTGGAGCCTTACTTCGGCATGTGTCTCTCTCGGGAGTTCAGCTGCGAAGTTGGGCGGGTACTGTCTCTAGACTACTCGCACATGGAAGTGCCCTTCAAAGGAAGGAGGCGAAAATTTTCAATGAGAAGCCTTCCCCTTTTCTAGTAGACAAGATACCCTGCGGAGAGATGGACTGCATGGTCCAGTTGTCAGAAGAAGAACTGGCGACAGTAGAACTGACCGAGCAAGTTCTCGAAGTGCTATAGCTAGAAGACGAGTTCTCGTTGCGGGATTTTAATGCCGTAATCGGGACATGACAGGGGCTATTATTCCATTAAGCGGCCGAGGAGCTTGACGTGTCCGTTGCGAAGGAAGTAGGACCTGCACCCGAAGAGCTGTGGAAGCTTTTATTTGACGGCGCCCGTTGCAAGAATGGCGCCGGTGCAGGGGTCCTCCTGGTTTCTCCAACCGGAGTCCAGAGGGACTATGCCTACTGGCTGGCCTGGAGCTGCACTAACAATTCGGCGGAATACGAAGCCCTGTGCTTGGGTCTGCTAAAGGCGGAAAGGCTAGGAATCAAGCATCTCCAAATTTTCGGAGATTCGAGTTAGTGTGTCATCAAGTTACGAATAAATGCGCGTCTAAGCACCACTATCTTAGAGCGTACCGCAATCGGGTCCGGGGACCCGATGGAATCGTTTGACTCATTGAACGTTAAGGCAATATCGCGTGAGAGAAACAAGCACGCGGATATTCCAGCGTCTGTTGGAGCCAGTACGTTCGGTGAAGACGTCGTCCGAAGCCGAAGCCGGTCCGCACCATTTACGACCCTTACGTGCTCGATAGGGATACCTTCGGCGGGTATTCAGGCTGTGACGAGGAGATCGTCACATTCCTGGTTAACGAAGTGTGTGTAATCGAAGGTAGAGACCCTGATGACGAGCAATATGAGGGGTTGATACAGTTACGGAATAATCACGTCCCAAAAGGACTGATTACATTAGAAAGTCTCTTTGATCGAAATGACAGAGCAATATCCCACAAGGATCAAAGTAGACCCGAGGCGGTATGCTGACACTGGAACTCGAACACTGGTAAAACCATCAAGGTCGGAAGGCAGTCGCACGTCGGAGGAGCCGGTGCGGATTAGATCATCTGTGCCGGGAGTTCCCCGACATTGTGGCCTGGTGCTACGAAGATTTGAGGGGGTATGACAGATCCGTCATCCAGCATACCTTCGAGCTAGAGGATGGCGCCAAGCCGTTCCGACAAAAGCAAAGGGCCGTAAATCCAAAGGTTGAGGCCATGATGAAGACCGAGCTCTTGAAGATGCTGGAGGCCAAGATCATCTACCCCATCAAACATTCATCCTGGGTCGCGAATTTGGTGCCCGTGAGGAAAAAGAATGGCGACATATGTCTCTGTGTCGACTTCAGAAACCTAAATCAGGCTTCCCTCCGGGACCACTATCCGCTTCCCCAAATCGACCAAATTTTGCATATCGTTGCTGGAGCCCAAAGATTTTCACTTTTAGATGGATTTTCCGGCTACAACCAGATTTGGGTCAAAGACGAAGACCAGCATAAGACGGCGTTTACCACGAAGTGGGGGACGTTCGCCTATCAGCGCATGCCGTTTGGCTTATCCAATGCTGGTGCCACGTTCCAAAGGGCCATGGACCTGGCCTTCCGAGAGCTGCTCAACAAGATTATTGTCATCTATCTTGATGACATGACTGTTTTCTCTCACCGACGAGAAGATCATGTTTCGCACCTGCGGCAGATATTTGAAAGTTGTCGAGAATTCGGCATCTCTATAAACCCGAAGAAGTCTGTCTTCGCGGTAAAGGAAGGAAAGTCTCTTGGGACATGTCATCTCCGAGGAAGGCCTCGCCATTGACCCACGACGGAGCGAAGCCCTCGTTCGCTTGCACCCACTCGATAAAAAAGGTCTGCGGTCCTTCTTCGGTCGGATTAACTTCGTGCGGAAGTTCATTCCGGATTTTGCACGGGTGATCAAGCCTATGGCCGAACTGTTGAAGAAAGATACACCTTACGAATGGACTGATGAGAGAGAGCAAGCTTTTGAGGAAATCAAGGCTCGAATTGCGCAAGCTCCGGTGTTGACAAACCCGGACTACTCTAAGGACTTCATCCTGTATGCAGTGGGAGAACCCGAAAGTTACTCTGCAGTCCTGACTCAGAAGGGAGACGACGGTGAGGAGCGCCCCATTGCGTTCCTAAGCCAAGTGATTCTGCCACATGAAGAGAAGTACAATTTTATAGAGCGGCGGGTCCATGCGGTCATGAAGTCCCTTCGAAAGCTCGGGCACTTTGTCTCCCAAAGTAAGACCACTTGTCTTTGTGATTCACCCCGATGTTCGCAGTTTCATCTTGCAAGGGGAACCGGGTCACAAGAGAGCGGGATGGATTGCCAAGATCCAGGAGTTTGACATCGAAGTACGGCCCACCAAGCTTATCAGAGGCCGAGCCTTGTGTCAAGAATTGGCCCGAAGCGGCTGTTGCCGGCATCTCCGCCTGTAAGTGGGAGGACACGGCGACACGCGTCTACCTAGCCAACTCCTTATCGGAGGGGAGTGATTGGACGGATGAGCTGGTGAGATACTTCGCACCGGAAGATGTCCTGATCACCTGAACGCCTCACAATGAAGAAGATTTCGGTTAGGTGCATTAAGGTACACTCTTCGCCCCGAGGGGCTTTACTTCAAAAATATTGACGGCATCCTGTTGCGGTGCGTCATAAAATCTGACCAGCCTAGGATCCTCGGAGATTTTCATTCCGGGATGCATGGGGGTCACCATTCCTCAAGGCCAACGGCCTTAAAAATAATAAGGGCTGGATACTATTGGCCCACTCTGTTCGTGAGACGCGTATGCGGTCTGTGCCAAGTGTGATCAATGCCGAGGTATGCTGGCCGAAACAGAAAAGCACCCCTGCCCCTTCAACCGATTCAAGCCGAAGCTCCGTTCCAACAATGGGGTCTGGACTTCATTGGGGTGATTTCTCCTAACTCCTCCGCCGGCCACAAGTTCATTCTTACGACTACCGACTATTTCATGCGATGGACAGGGGCGATCCTGACCAAGAACGTAGACCAAGAAACGATCATCGGGTTCATTGAGAGCCTGATTACCCGCTCGGGGTTCCGGAGTCGATTGTGACGGACAACGGTCCGGG
The DNA here is from genome assembly GCA_028583015.1 of Wollemia nobilis. NCBI lineage: Eukaryota > Viridiplantae > Streptophyta > Pinopsida > Araucariales > Araucariaceae > Wollemia > Wollemia nobilis. The sequence continues at coordinate 3,355,416 of JAQPPZ010016862.1, forward strand.
ATTTGTAGGCGCTGTACTCACGGAGTACACCGGCGGCCTTGGCATCTATCACAAGATGTCTTCTAATTACTACCCGCAGGGGAATGGCCTTGCCGAGTCTACTAACAAGAACCTCCTGAAAATTCTCCGGAGGACCATTGAAAAAAATAAGCGGACTTGGCACTTGCTCTTGAACCGGGCGCTATGGGCGGACAGAGTTGCGTTCAAGAAATCCCTCAAGACGTCCCCCTATGCGCTCGTCTATGGCAAGCAAGCTGTTATGCCATCACACATTGAAATCCCCGCCATGTGGATGATTGACGAAGACAGGAGCAGCGGAGACCCGGTAGACGACGAGGTTGTGCCAACTCCTGCAGGTTGGAAGAAGACGAGAGAAAGTGCATACCGAGGCCTTCGCCGATCACATTGTAGCCACTAAAGGCTGGTTTGCCAAAGGCACCCCTGCCCGAGTTTTCGAAGTCGGGGACCTGGTGCTGAAGTGGGACTCATACAAGGCAAAACCGGGTAATCACGGAAAATTTGACGCTCTTTGGGAGGGCCCTTATCAGATTGCCCGGGTGAATCAGTTCAATGCCTACATAAACCTTTAGGAGCGCGAGCGCGACGGCGTCCTTTTTTCCCCCGTGTCCTCATTCGCTGCAGAATGGGCAGGTGCAAGGGTGACCTTGCACAAATATTTTAGAAAAGTTGAAGAGGTGAGAGTGGCCAGACGAATGCTTGACGCATTCGGACATGAAAAAGATATCTGTCTGGCCCCCTTTCACGCTCTTTCAGAACTTGGGTGTCCAGGTTTTGTTGAGAATGGCGAGCTCCTTACCCTAGATCGGGTAAAGAAGAATTGGCAGTCCTTTGAAGCAGATCTGACTGAAATTGATAGGCTGGGTGAGCCAATTCAAGACAGTCGAGTCACTCGGATGGTGTCCGGATATTCCGGGATCCGCTCCTATTTTCGGGAGTTAGAGAAAAGATACCTCACCATCGACACTGCACGCGGTCGGTCGCTTTCACGGAGCATTAGAAGATATAGTTGACCGCAAGCCATTCGAAGCGGAAGCCACGGCGCTCGGCCAAGAGGCGTACACTCGCATGTGCGAGGCGAAGCGAGAAATGGAGACCTTTCGGAAGGAGATACCGATGAGGCGAGCGACAAAGATGAATCTGAAGAACAGTTGCCGCAAGGAGAACAATTAGAGCAGCAAAAGGCAGGGGAGGCAAGTTCCTCTGCACCCAAAGGATGAAGGCATGGATTCTTTGCGCCGAGGCGAGCTCGACACCCCGCGAGCCGCCAGAAATGTTGTCACTTTTTGCACGGGGTGCAATGTCTTCAATGTTGTTTTGTAACAGAGCTGCTCTTCTTTTCCTCCTTCCGTTTTTCTCCCTTCTCTCCCTTTCCTTTTCTTTCCCATTCTCTTTCTCTCCCCCTTTTTCCTTGGAGTTCCCCGGTTGATTTTCCAGCTTTCCAGCAGGTCTATCTGAAATTGGCTAAGTTTGGGTGCGAAGTTCGCACTTCGCCCAGTTTTGGTGCGAAGTGCGCACTTCGCCCAGTTTTGGTGCGAAGTTCGCACTTCGCCCAGTTTTGGTGCGAAGTGCGTACTTCGCCCCACTTTCTGGGCGCACCTTGCACCGTCAGACTGGCAGGTCAATGCAGAAAAAGGTAAAATGCCGGAGCAGAGTCCATATGGCGGCGGACACCGGTGTTCGCTCGTGCGCAGTTCGACTTCTCAACGGAGCGGGAATGCGCCCTTGACGAGTGTACGGTAGGGGAACAAACCCGGAATTTGACCAAGGCTTGAAGGCCCTCCCCGAGCGCACCGATTTCTGCACGCATCCCAAGGAGCCCCGATCCCAAGCAAAGATGGATAGACTGCCCTCTAAGGCGGGCATATGTCACACAGACATAACCCATCATCGGACAAGTGTCCGACTCGGGATTTGAACCAAGGCTGCCGACCAAAAGGGATAAGCATGGACTCCTGCACCGCCTGCGTTAATAGCCTCATTCAAAGCTGATCTGAGGTTTCACCTGCTCCGACTACTAGCAAGCTCGCCGACTTGAAGAATTACCCGACACTCGCCACGTAGCCGTCCGGCTTCCGGGAAGACCATGCTACGGGTACAGCCCGGTCCGACAAAAGGTCAGCATTTGCGGCTCTTTCGCCGCTTACGTCGGCTCATGTTTGGTGGGACTCTGTGCCCATTAATGTAACGGGTGGGACTCGGGCTATAAAAGCCCATCCGAAATTCATTGTAAAGGGTGGAAGGGGAATGTTTGTTAGGGAACTACCGTGCTTACTGTAACCGTGCTTACGCTTATGAATACAATCGGTATGCTTGGTTACATTCTCTTGTCTTTATTCTTTTATGCTTTGTCTTTCATTATATGCCTTAGGCCCACTCGTGTCAGTTGCTCGTTAATTCACTTTGGCATTTGGCGATCAGGTTCCTCTAGCATTGCTTGCTTAAAGCACCTTCTGTACTTCATTATTTAAAGCATTCATTATAAATTTGGTAGCAGTTCCATCAGTTGTGTGTGACGTTGCTGGCCCGTATCTGGTGATTGATGCGATCCCCTGCTGTTAGTTCCTTGTAGGGAATGTTTGCTAGGGAGCCATTGAAGCTGTGCGGTTAAACTCTCTACCTAACACATATACCTGGCTCTGACATCTCTAGGTTTACTTTCTACCCCTGTCAGTGTATGTATCTGGTGATTGATACGATCCCTCTCTGTTAGTTCCTTGTAGGGAATGTTTGCTAGGGAGCTATTGAAGTCGTGCATACGGCTGCTGGTGTATCGGAAGTACGCCTAGGTTTTGCGGTTCCTTGTCATGCTCTGTGTTTGTATGCAGTAAGTAGCGGTGATTGGTGTGTTCCCGTACTGTTAGTTCCCCCCCACCAACCTTTGGACATATTTGTATCTCTTTCTGTACATTTGTCTCTTTCCGTTCCTTTATTTCTTTCCTGTTCCCTTTAGCTTAAATCAAGCCCCCTAAAAGGAGCCGGCCTTCTCCGGAGATTGGCTTGGAAGGCATCTCTTCCTTCCGGCCTTTCATGCTGGTGGGCGAATCTGGGCGCATTAACCAAAAATCCTTTCCTCATGGCAGATTCGTAACCAACAGTATCCATTGGTGATTTTTCTCCATCAACAAGATGGAGAACGCTCACCAAAGGCTTTGACACTTGAATTCAAATGAGAGAGTTTAGTTATTGTTAGCAACTTCGTTATTTGAAATTTGGATTACAATTCAAAATTTGCAAATAGAGAAAAAAAAAAGTCTTTCATCTTGATTGCCTCATTCATAGCTGTTCGAAAGAGCTCCTCAAACACATAATCGTACACCTTCTAGCCCTCGTTGGAAAATCAATATCTAGCAACATCTTCTCCATTCCACTCCCTTTGCATCAGAGAGGCTTTGCAATGTAATGAAGTTTGTGGCCAATCACGTAAGTTCTGCTCACACAAGCTCCCTTCCATTAGTGAACTGCCTCATTAGCTACAAAACCCACGTATCGTTGTAAATGAATTTTGTAATACATTTGTCCTTGGTTACAACCTTAGACACCAGGGCAATTTCCCAATGTCTTCAAGGTTGACTCGGGCGTGGACTCAATGAGTTTTGTAACTATGGTTTCAGCCATTCATAGCAACTATATTCAGGGCAAAAAAATTCTCTAAGGGGCACAACGAAGCAGAGTCCCACTCATACGAAGCACACAACTTAAATAAAAAAAAAAAAGAAAGAGTTTGGGAGTGTTAAAAAAATCCAAAAAAAATTTGAGCAAAAATCCCAAATCAGGACGTTTGATACCCCTTCATTGATCCTTTTTTGACTTTTTCACACACCAAAAAAAAAGGGGGAGAGAAAAAAGAGTAGAGAGTAAAGCGCAACCTCCATTTTCCTATTTAAGGTTGTTCCCTTTCCGTATAAGGAAAAGCCTTAGATAGTTTTAAAAAAAAAAAATTGTCTCACTTGAACGAATATCTTGCAAGAGATACTCAGGTTCTTGCTTCTTCTCATCCCTTTCTTACACCATCTACCTTATGATCACTTTACGCCCAGCTTCTTTGTTTCTTCTGAGTCACTATTCTCTCTTTCCTTGTTATTCCTTTTGTTCTTGCTTCTCAAATCTTCTTCACTTTTTATACTATGCCCATCTCACCTCTAATAAGCGCAACCTTACTCCAAAGGTTACTAGCATAACACTAGTATTCTTACCCTCATCGGTCCGTAGGTCACTGCAAGTACACTAACACTCTTCCTTCAGAAGCATCGGTTGTGCTTCATGGCAACCTCAATTTTGACTTTATGCCCGAGGATAAGGCATAATTTGGGATCTTTAGTTAATTAGGATTGACATCCCTGTGAGTCATCAGAATTGTAGTAGTTGACTACTACTATTGCTTCCAAAACGAGCTTTGTCATGCAAACAATATGAAAAATGTGAAGGGACCAAGTGAAGACTTCCTAAACGCTTTGCTTCAAGCATTTTCCACTTTGTTAGAGTGCCCTGCTCGTGGAGCTCCTAGTTGTTAGAGTGCCCCGCTCATTGGAGTAACATGTTGCCGGAGTGCCTTGATCACTAGAATGGTCCACTGTTGAGCTACCTGCGCATTGAGCACCTTGCTTGTCGGACTGATATGCTGCCGAAGCATCCATCTCGCCAGAGCGACCCGTAGCCGAAGCGCCCCACTTGCTGAGTGACATGCTCATCGAAGTGCCTTGCTATCGAAGCATCCTGGCTTGTTGAGTGACCTGCTCGTCGGAGTGCCTTGCTATCTGAGCGTCATGCTCGCTGAGTACCCTGCTCTGTGTCTATTTTTAGCCGCAATATAAGGATGTTGTAATCACCTCATAATTATCACCGAGGTACATTATATGTAGTCCATTTTGTTGCTATAGGTTCAAGTATAAATAAGAGTTGAATGCTCTTTATAACTGTCTTATGGCCATTGAACCAGTACCAAAGCTACTCTTTGGAGTAAGAATTGTTAAATATTCATATTGTAGAATCAATAACGAGTTATGTCTTGCATTTATGTTTGACTGTCTTTGACCTTTCGCTTGATGAATGTGTGGAATTAGTAACTTTGCCCTCCTTTCCCTTGTTAGTCCTCCTCTTCGGTTGTTGTTGTAGGCATTCGAATATATTTTGTGATGAAGTTTTTCAATTTCTACTGAAAAAGCCAGCTGAACCTGATCCAAACCTCGCTACGGCTTTGGCCATATTTTTGCACTTTCTTTCTCTTTCACCCTTAATCTTGAAACGAAGTAGATTAGATTTGTTTTTCTGCATTCTCTAGATTAGTTGCTTATTCACTTTTTTCGCATGTTTTATATCATTTACTTTCTTTATTTCTAGCATTAGATAAAAGGAAAAAGGGAACCCGACCGAAGATCCAGAGGTTCGGGAGAGTAGAACCTCCCCATCCATTTATTGAACTGCGGTCATGGGCACAAATCGGACTTGCCGATTTCCGTGTTCAACATGTACTTTGCTTGATGCATAAGATTCAAAATCTTATTGATTGTTACAAACTTAATATCCATTTTTCTAAGAGATTTGTTAAAGGCTGTTTTAAGGAGAATGAAGCTTTCACTGAAATTTCAGCTCATACGACATTACCCATTTTAACATAACAGGCTTTCTGGATGTAGTTTAAAAATAAGAAGGCATTCTTATAATAGATTCTTTGTTCATCTTGGCATATAGAAATTTTGGTCATAAATTAAGGGAAATTCTAGAAAATCATGGTTATGAGTTGTATTTTCTTTTTATAACTGTTTCAACATCTTTCTACTCCTTCTGAAATGAAGATTTATCACAGGTGAGGCATCGATTGAGAAGGGAGCATGGTATTAATGGTGGTATAAATGTGGTCTTTTCTTTGGAGAAGCCTAAAGTGAAATTGCTTCCCTTTAGAGGGGTAAAGGGAGAAGAAGAGAATCCTTCAGATTATCAGGTTTCTATATTCACAAAGCTTTGAAGTCCTTATGCACTGGGTTAAGTTGTCTGATGTCTATTACCTATCTATTAGATTTTAGATGATGGTGGAGTCTTTGTAGTGCACATTCTTATTATGCAGTAGAAATTACATGGTATAACTTTTGTAATGTAAAGACTTCAATACAATTATCTTATTTCATAGAGATTAGTTCTGTACTGCACTATGTCATTTATATGAGCAAGATTCCTTAATGTTGGATTGCACATTTGTTTTGTTACGAAGTTCTGTACTTTGATATGTCAGAGTTCGATTATGTACTGCTGTCTCTTTGAGAAGGCATCAATGTTTTGACACGTGATATGATTCCTGACAACAGATTGTACCAGGTTTCAGAGTTCGTATTATTCCTGTCTTGGGAACTATTCCAGCTATTTTTGGACAAGTGATGGCTTCCCACGTGTTGACACAACTAGCGGTATTTGATGTTCAAACTGAGCCCATTGTGAGTTTTGATAGGGAACATTATTGCTTGCTTCATCAGCGCCTAGTTGAACGTGAAGAGTCTGTATATGGCACTGCCAAGGAGGTTGAGGTATGCATTTGTTTATGTGGTTTCAATAAAGATCTGAGTTATTATAATCCAGAAAATCTCTATGGTTTTCTGGTTTGATGGTAGGATCTCAATTGTGATAAACCTCACAATTTCTATACTAAATATGTCTTCACAGGCCTATTATTTGCTTACTGTTATGTATGCAAGCTTGGGAGCCAGAGACCAGAGAGAGGGAGTGTGGGTCCAAATATTGGGGAACAAAAGCTAAAGCCTAGTAACAAAAGATCCTAAGTAGGAAGGGTGAACATAAAATGGTAAAAACCCTATACATGTTGGAAAAAATAATATTATAATAGCCATGTTAAAGCAAGGTCCATGGCCAAAGAAGATAGAGCCAATGAAGACCATGTCTAAGAGAAAAAGCTGTCCCAAATCTCTATTAAGATGCAGAGTAGAAGAAGGTTGCCTATGTGTAAAAACCATAGTAGAGAATATCAAAATCGTATCGCGCATAGTTCACCATATTATCTTCTTGTTCCTTTTGCCTTTGTTCTTGGGCTTTTGCTTAGCTTCTTGTGAGGTTCCTATCAAAATTCTGATCCAACGTTTGGCAGCTTGTATGTGATTCTAATGCTCTGTTCCTTTTTATGCTTGCCTTTGGAGAAATGATTGTGCCTCCACTTGATGTTTATGACACACCAAAATCTTCAATTACGATTGTCTTCTCAATCTTTTCTGCTTGCTGTCCATGTACTCTCCCTCCATCAAAAATCACATTTTTAGACACAATGCATTGTCTAGATTTGGGGTCATAACATCTATATGCCTTGCTTTCTTTGGAATAACCAAGAAAGCATGCTTGACTCTTCAGATGTAACTTATTCCTTTTCTCATCTTCAACATGAACCTAAGCCAAACAACCAAACACTCCCAAGTGACTTATTGAAGGATTCTTTCCACATCAAGCCTCATGAGGAGACATATTCTTTACTGCTATTGTGGGACTTCTATTGAGGATCTCCATGATTGTTCTATTCTTCCTTTCTGCCACTCCATTTTGCAGAGGTGTATAGGTTGTTGTCAATTATCTTCTTATCCCATGCTCATTACAAAATTGATTGAATTTTTTTGGAATAATACTCACCACTGCGATCAGTCCTTAATGTTTTGATTTTGTATCTGCTTCATTCTCTACTATGGCTTTGAAGCTCTTGAATACTAAAAAACATCACTCTTATTCTTCAAAAAATCTACCCAAGTTTTTCTAATATGACTGTCAATGAAAGTGATAAAGTAGAAGGATTTACCAATTCTTGGTGTGTGCATTGGACCACAAATATCTGAATGAATCAGCTGCAATGGATATGATGCTCTCCATGCTCTTCCTTTTGAAAAGCTTTCTCTATGACGTTTTCCATGGATCGTTCCTTTAGCATTAAACAAATATGAGCTTCGTAAATTCAGGTGACGATACCTTTGGCTTCATAACCAGCTTTTATCCTCAATGGCTGTATGACAGAAATTGCTCCCTTCTCCTCCAAGATTCAAAGGAAACATTTTGTTCTTTGTCATAGGTTCAACAGCCACTGCTTGGTTCCCATTTGCTTTGTCATAGATGATGCACTCCTTATTCTTATTCTCAAACTTTACTCTGTAGTTTTCTCTACAAGCTTCCCCACACTAAACAAATCGTGCTTCAAGCCTGTTATGAAGTAAGTATTTTGGATATTTTTCTTTACATATTTTGTGTCAATTTCTAAGGTGTCTTTTCCTTCAACCTCCAATGCATTGTTGTCTTCAAATTTCACCTTGCTTTTGTATGAGTCATTTAACTCCACAAACAACTCCTTATTATCTGTCATATGATTTAAACAACTAGAATCGAAGTACCAAGACTCTTTAGTTGAAACTTCTGTCACATTACATGAAAAGAACATATTTTATGAGCTTTCACCTTCTTCATGTGAAAAGTTTGCCATTTTTCCTCCTTCATTGCTTGCCTTTATTCTACATTCTCTTTCATAGTGGCCATAGATTTTGCAATGGTGACATTGAACATTTCTCTTATCCACAAATCTGCATCTACCTCTTTACTATAGCCTCCTCTTCTACCATGGCCTCTTCGTCTTGTAGAATGCTGATTTTGCTGCTCTCTTCTTTGACCTTGGGAATTGAAGCTTGAGCTAGCCCCATTATTGTTTCACCCTCCTTGGAAGCAAAAACTTGCTCCAAGTTTTCTTCACTATTTTTAATTTTTTCTTCATGGGACATAAATGATCCCACCAATTCATCGAACTCCAACTTCTTCAAATCCTTACTTTCTTCAATATCATTGCACAATGGTTCCGCTCTGGTGTCAACGTTCTTAACACCTTTTTGACAACATTTCCTTGTGCTGGTTCTTCACCATAGATACCCATTTGTGCACAATGTCATGCATCCTTACACAATAATATCCTATATTCTCATTGTCCTTCATTCTCAGATTTTCATATTCTCTCTTCAATGTCTGTAACTCACTAATTTCACTTGAGCAGACTCTTGATAGGCTGTCTTCAAGGTGTCCCAAGCTCCTTTTACACTCAACATTTGCAATTCTTGGAAAAATGCTTGTATCAAGAGCTGCTTGTGTGTGATAGGAAGCAAAGGCATCTTTTCTTTGTACTTGCTCCATATATATATATATATATATATTTTCTATGGTTTATAAAATACTCCTGTTGTCACATTTTGCACGGGGTGCAATGTCTTCAATATTGTTTTGTAACAGTGCTGCTCTTCCTTTTCCTCCTTCCGTTTTCCTTCCTTCTCTCCCTTTCCTTTTCTTTCCCATTCTCTTTCTCTCCCCCCTTTTTCCTTGGAGTCCCCCAGTTGATTTTCCAACTTTCCAGCAAGTCTACCTAAAATTGGCTAAGTGTTGGTGCGAAGTTCGCACTTCGCCCAGTCTGGGTGCGAAGTTCGCACTTCGCCCGATTTTGGTGCGAAGTGCGCCTCGCCCGATTTGGGTGCGAAGTCGCACTCGCCCGATCTGGGTGCGAAGTGCGTGCTCGCCCGATTTGGTGCGAAGTCCGACTTCGCCCCACTTTCTGGGCGCACCTTGCACCGGCGGTGGCGAGGTCAACACGGAAGAAAGATAAAATGCCGGAGCGGGTCCATATGGCGGCGGACACCGGTGTTCGCTCGTGCGCGGTTCGACTTCTCAACAGAGCCGGAATGCGCCCTTGACAGGTGTACAGTAGGGGAACAAACCCGGAATTTGACCAAGGCGTGAAGGCCTTCCCAACTGCACTGTTTTTTGCCCACGCATCCCAAGGAGCTCCGATCCCAAGTGAAGATGGATAGACTGCCCTCTAAGGCAGGCATGTGTCATACAACATAACCCATCATCGGACAAGTGTCCGGCTCGGGATTTGAACCAAGGCTGCCGACCAAAAGGGATAAGCATGGATTGCCTGCACCGCCTGCGTTAATAGCCTCATTCAAAGCTGATCCGAGGTTTCACCTGCTCCGGCTACCGGCGAGCACTGCCGACTTGAAGATTTACCCGGCACTCCGCCACGTAGGCTGTCCGGCTTCCGGGAAGACCATGCTGCGGGTACAGCCCGATCCGACAAAAGGTCGGCATTTGCAGCTCTTTCGCCGCTTCTGTCAGCTTATGTTTGGTCGGGACTCTGTGCCCATTAATGTAACGGGTGGGACTCGGGCTATAAAAGCCCATCGTGAATTCATTGTAAAGGGTGGAAGGGGAATGTTTGTTAGGGAACTACTGTGCTTACTGTAACCGTGCTTCTGCTTACAAATACAATCTGTATGCCTGGTTCTGTTCTACCGCTTTTATTTCTTCCTGTTTATGCTTTACGCGATTCTGTGTCATGGCTTGTTGATTCACTTCGGCATTTGATGGTCAGGCGCCTTTAGCATTATTTTTGTACTTTTAAATTTCATATAATAGATGTGGTAGCAGTTCCATCAGTTATGTGTGACGTTGCTGGCCCGTATCTGGTGATTGATGCGATCCCCTACTGTTAGTTCCTTGTAGGGAATGTTTGCTAGGGAGCCATTGAAGCTGTGCGGTTAAACTCTCTGCCTAACACATATACCTAGCTCTGACATCTCTAGGTTTACTTTCTACCCCTGTCAGTGTACGTATCTGGTGATTGATACGATCCCCTGTTGTTAGTTCCTTGTAGGGAATGTTTGCTAGGGAGCTATTGAAGCTGTGCATACACTGCTTGTGTATCGGAAGTACGCCTAGGTTTTGCGGTTCCTTGTCATGCTCTGTGTTTGTATGCAGTAAGTAGCGGTGATTGGTGTGTTCCCGTACTGTTAGTTCCCCCCACCAACCTTTGGACATATTTGTAATCTCTTTCTGTACATTTGTCTCTTTCAGTTCATTTATTTCTTTCCTGTTCCCTTTAGCTTAAATTAGAAACCCCCCAAAGGAGCCGGCCTTCTCCGGAGATTGGCTCGGAAGGCATCTCTTCCTTCGGCCTTTCATCCTTGGTGGGCGAATATGGGCGCATTAACCCAAAATCCTTTCCTCATGGCAGATTCGTAACCAACAGTTTCTCTGGCACGCACGGTGGGACACTTGTCCCACGATTTAAAGAAAGAGTACCCGTCCTGTCTCCACTTAGCGCAACAGTTTTTCTACTACGCTCGGCGGAACACGGGTCCCACATCTGAAGAGAGATTTTCCGATCCGTCTCCACCTGGCGCTGACAGTTCCTGAGCTCTCGGTGAGACAAGGAAGTTTCTCACCCCCGACAGAATCGAAGCACCGGTGTTCGCTTCATTGCTGTTCCAAATCTGAGCACCTGGCGACTCTGCACGAACAAATCCTCTGAGTCTAGAAGACCGGTCCCGTCACCTTCATGCACACGAGAAGGTGGCGAACAAGAAATCCGAGAAGCCCGCTTGAGTTCTACGAACTAGACATCCACGCTCGAGGCGAGATCCCCAGGCTGGCTGATCCGCGAGCTCGTTTCGACGAAGCCGAGCTGAGATCCAAGAAGAAGCCGAAGCTGAGGTCGGAAGAGCCGAGTACGAAGTAGAAGAGGCCGAGGAAGAGGAAAATCCTGCATCCTCGGAAAGTACCGACACCGAGTACACAACCGACGGCGGAGAAGAAGAAGAAATGGCTGCTCAACAGCCGAATGACGATGATCTCTTCCCGGCGGTGGACTCTACGGGGCCTTTGGCCCTGATCGGTCAGCAAGTTGTGCCCCCTGTTGCTTTAAAGTCTATTCCCACATACGACGGCTACGGTAAGACGACGTACGAGCACATCCAGGACATCCTCGCCACGGCCGCGCCGCATACCATCACCGATGAAAGTGTGAAGACCCGTCTGCGGGCCCTTTCCCTGAGGGGAAAGCTTCTCTACTGGTGGAGATCGCTGCCAGAAGGATCCATCACGGGGTGGCCCCGACTTGCCAGGAGGCTCGTAAAAGGATGCAACGAGTCTGCTGATCCTACCTCTCTACTGCATCAGTTCCAAGCAATCCAGAGGCATCCTCAAGAGGAGGTGTACGATTTTAACATTAGGTTTGCGAGATCCCGGAAACGGGTACCTCGCGAACTTCGGCCTTCAGCCGGCATGGCTGCTCACTACTATCCGAGGTCTTTCAACTCGGACATATGCCTCTTCGCTGAAGATCGCCCGAATTGACGAGTTCCACCGCATTGTACGAAGCTGCCCGGCAAGTGAAGGCGACATTATCTCCATTGGCGAGGCTTCAGTCCGAGTGCGAGGAGCCGATTCATCCCGACTTTCCCGGATCGCGGTATCCTATCGCCACGGTGGTTTGCCGTCCACTTCGGGGCAGCAACCCCGGCCCGCAGTGGAATCCGGCGCCGGTCGTAACTCAATACGGCCCGCCTCAGTTGCATTACCCTCATCCGCCTCCTCCCGCTCCGCATTTTCCAGCGCTTCCTGCTCCCCCGCGGTATGCGTCTTATTCTAACCCTCCTCCATTGGCCGCTTTGCCTCCACCGGCACAGTTGCCGCCTCCCGACAACAGCATCCAGAACACGATTCTACAAGAAGTGCGGGCTTTGGCCTCCGGATATCATGCCATGTCCAATGACATGACCGCTATGAAAAAGAAGCAGGCCCAAATGGACTTTGCTCCTAGAAGGCCGTATGCGCCACCGGCGCCGACAAAAGATAAAGCCCCGAGAAAATCAACGAGCGAGGCGTCCGCCTCGAGGAATCTTGCTATAGAAGACCCACCTGGTCCTCCGGACCGGGTCAAGCCGAGTGCACTACGTGCAATGACCCGCATTCGGAGGAAGGCGCACTTTGCACCGGCACTACATCCGGACCTTGGCCGGCGGCACTATAGAAGATGATGAGTTGTACATGATCTTGGACGGCGAGGCCAATTTTGCCCTGCCAGAAGAGAATCCAGTGACGCCCGCCAAGGAAGAAAAGAAAGCTGCGGACGCGGCTAAACCTTTGCAGGTATACGCAAGAAGAGAAAAACCGCAGCCCGACGGGCTGCCACCGTCTAGCGGGCGTGGCCTTACACGGCCCGGGAGAAGGCGTCCAAAGATAAAGCTCCCGCTAAACCTTCTCCGGCAAAGGCTGCTGCTTGTTCCGACTAAGCCTCCGACAAAGGCCCCAACTCCCGCTAAGCTTCCTGTGCTTCAGCCCCAGCTGAAACCAAAGAACAAGCCCGGGGAGAAGGCTGAAGTACCCGTCTCGACCAAGAGACGGCGAGTTGAGGCCACCCAACGATACCGAACCAAGTATGAACCGGCTAAACCAGCAGAAGGAGCTAGTACCTCGGGCTACAGCATTGTAGACGAGTTGAAGAAGACTCCTGCCAGAATCAGCATGTACGATGCTCTTCTGCTTCCAGGCCAGGTAGATCTGCTGCAAGAATCACTGAAGAGCATGAAGAGCGGCAAGCAGATGCAGCCTGCTGTCCTGGTTCAATCTTTGACGATCTCATGCCTTGGGAAGAGCAGGACCGCCACCCTTTTATCTATCTTTGCGGATGCAAGGGCACATAGTTCCTAGCTGCATGGTGGATTACGGTGCTTCCTCGAGCTGTAATGCCGAAGGCCGTCTGCGATGAGATCGGGATGGAATACACACGGAGCAGCCAAGGTGTGCTTGCAATTAGACGGCACCCCTGTCAAGGCAGGTTGGTGTCATAAAGGACATCCCTATCCAGTTGCACAAAGCTCTCGACATTGTGGTCATCCAAGAGGTCGTGATTGTTGACATGGAGCCTTACTTCGGCATGTGTCTCTCTCGGGAGTTCAACTGCGAAGTTGGGCGGATCACTGTCTCTAGACTACTCGCACATGGAAGTGCCCTTCAAAGGAAGGAGGCTGAAAATTTTCAATGAGAAGCCTTCCCCTTTTCTAGTAGACAAGATACCGGAGGAGAGATGGGCTGCATGGTCCGGTTGTCGGAGGAAGAAGCGGTGACGGTGGAGCCGGCCGAGCAAGCTCTCGAAGTGCTACGGCTTGAAGACGAGTTCTCGTTGCGGGACTTCAATGCCGTAATCGGGACAGACGAGGCTGTTACTCCATTAAACGGCCGAGGAGCTTGACGTGTCGATTCTGCGAAAGAAGTAGGACCTGCACCCGAAGAGCTGTGGAAGCTTTTCTTTGACGGCGCGCGTTGCAAGAATGGCGCCGGTGCAGGGGTACTCCTGGTTTCCCCAACCGGAGTCCAGAGGGACTATGCCTACGGGCTGGCCTAGAGCTGTACTAACAATTCGGCGGAATACGAAGCCCTGTGCTTGGGTTTGCGAAAGGCGGAAAGGCTCGGAATCAAGCATCTCCAAATTTTCGGAGATTCAGAGTTAGTGTGTCATCAAGTTATGAATAAATGCGCGTCCAAGCATCACTATCTTAGAGCGTACCGCAATCGGGTCTAGGACTCGATGGAATCGTTTGACTCATTGAATGTTAAGGCAATATCGCGTGAGAGAAACAAGCACGCCGATATTACGGCGTCTGTTGGAGCAGTGCGTTCGAGTTGAAGACGTCGTCCGAAGCCGAAGCCGGTCCGCACCATTTACGGGCCTTACGTGCAAGATAGGGATACCTTACGGCGGGTATTCAGCTGTGACGAGGAGATCGTCACATTCCTGGTTAACGAAGTGTGTGTAATCGAAGGTAGAGACCCTGATGACGAGCAATATGAGGGGTTGATACGGTTACGGAATAATCACGTCCCAAAAGGACTGATTACATTAGAAAGTCTCTTTGATCGGAATGACGAGCGATATCCCACGGGATCAAAGTAGACCCGAGGCGGTATGCTGACACTGGAACTCGAACCCGGTAAATCTATCAAGGTCGGAGCAGGTCGCACGTCGGAGGAGCTGGGACAGATTAGATCAACGTGCCGGGAGTTCCCCGACATTGTGGCCTCGGTGCTACGAGGATTTGAGGGGTATGACAGAACTGTCATCCAGCATACCATCGAGCTAGAGGATGGCGCCAAGCCGTTCCGACAAAAGCAAAGGGCCGTAAATCCAAAGATTGAGGCCATGATGAAGACCGAGCTCTTGAAGATGTTGGAGGCCAAGATCATCTACCCCATCAAACATTCATCTTGGGTCGCGAATTTGGTGCCCGTGAGGAAAAAGAATGGCGACATACGTCTCTGTGTCGACTTCAGAAACCTAAATCGGGCTTCCCTCAGGGACCACTATCCGCTTCCCCAAATTGACCAGATTCTACATATCGTTGCTGGAGCCCAGAGATTTTCACTTTTAGATGGATTTTCCGGCTACAACCAGATTTGGGTCAAAGACGAAGACCAGCATAAGACGGCGTTTACCACGAAGTGGGGACGTTCGCCTATCGGCGCATGCCGTTTGGCTTATCTAATGCTGGTGCCACGTTCCAAAGGGCCATGGACTTGGCCTTCCGAGAGCTGCTCAACAAGATTATTGTCATCTACCTCGATGACATGGTCGTTTCTCTCACCGACGAGAAGATCATGTTTCGCACTGCGGCGGATATTTGAGAGTTGTCGAGAAGTCGGCATCTCTATAAACCCGAAGAAGTCTGTCTTCGCGGTGAAGGAAGGAAAGCTCTTTGGGACATGTCATCTCCGAGGAAGGCCTCGCCATTGACCTGACGAGAGCGGAAGCCCTCGTTCGCTTGCCAGCCCCATTGATAAAAAAGGGCTGCAGTCCTTCTTCGGTCAGATTAACTTCGTGCGGAAGTTCATCCCGGACTTCGCACAGGTGATCAAGCCCATGGCTGAACTGTTGAAGAAAGATACACCTTACGAATGGACTGATGAGAGAGAGCAAGCCTTCGAGGAAATCAAGGCTCGAATTGCGCAAGCTCCGGTGTTGACAAACCCGGACTACTCCAAGGACTTCATCCTGTATGCAGTGGGAGAACCCGAAAGTTACGCTGCAATCCTGACTCAGAAGGGAGACGACGGTGAGGAGCGCCCCATTGCGTTCCTAAGCCAAGTGATTTTGCCGCACGAAGAGAAGTACAATTTTATAGAGCGGCGGGTCCATGCGGTCATGAAGTCCCTTCGAAAGTTCGGGCACTTTGTCTCCCGGAGCAAGACCACTTGTCTTTGTGATTCACCCCGATGTTCGCGAGTTTCATCTTGCAAGGAGAACCGGGTCACAAGAGAGCGGGATGGATTGCCAAGATCCGGGAGTTCGACATCGAAGTACGGCCCACCAAGCTTATCGGAGGCCGAGCCTTGTGTCGGGGAATTGGCCCGAAGCGGCGTAGCCGGCATCTCCGCTCTGCAAGTGGGAGGACACGGCGACACGCATCTACCTAGCCAACTCCTTATCGGAGGGGAGTGATTGGACGGATGAGCTGGTGAGATACTTACGCACCGGAAGATGTCCCGATCCCTGAACGCCTCACAACGAAGGAGATTTCGGCTAGGTGCACTAAGGTACACTCTTCGCCCCGAGGGGCTTTACTTCAAAAACATTGACGGCATCCTGTTGCGGTGCGTCATAAAATCCGACCAGCCTAGGATCCTCGGAGATTTTCATTCCGGGATGCCTGGGGGTCACCATTCTTCAAGGCCAACGGCCTTAAAAATAATAAGGGCTGGATACTATTGGCCCACTACGTTTGCAGACGCGCATGCGGTCTGCGCCAAATGTGATCAATGCCAGAGGTATGCTGGCCGAAACAGAAAAGCACCCCTGCCCCTTCAACCGATTCAAGCCGAAGCTCCGTTCCAGCAATGGGGTCTAGACTTCATTGGGGTGATTTCCCCTAACTCCTCCGCCGGCCACAAGTTTATTCTCACAGCTACTGATTATTTCACACGGTGGACGGAGGCAATCCCGACCAAGAACGCCGACCAAGAAACGGTCATCAGGTTCATTGAGAGCATGATTACCCGCTTCGGGGTTCCGAGTCGATTGTGACAGACAACGGTCCGGGATTTGTAGGCGCCGTACTCACGGAGTACACCAGCAGACTTGGCATCTATCACAAGATGTCTTCTAATTACTACCCGCAGGGGAATGGCCTTGCCGAGTCTACTAACAAGAACCTCCTGAAAATTCTCCGGAGGACCATTGAAAAGAATAAGCGGACTTGGCACTTACTCCTGAACCGGGCGCTGTGGGCGGACAGAGTTGCGTTCAAGAAATCCCTCAGAACGTCCCCCTACGCGCTCGTCTATGGCAAGGAAGCTGTTATGCCATCACACATTGAAATCCCCGCCATGTGGATGATTGATGAAGACGAGGAGCAGCGGAGACCCGGTAGATGACAGATTGTGCCAACTCCTGCGGTTGGAAGAAGACGAGAGAAAGTGCATACCGGGCCTTCGCGGATCACATTGCGGCCACTCAAGGCTGGTTTGCCAAAGGCACCATCGCCGAGTTTTCGAAGTCGGGGACACAGTGCTTGAAGTGGGATTCATACAAGGCAAAACCGGGTAATCACGGAAAATTTGATGCTCTACGGGAGGGCCCTTATCGGATTGCCGGGTGAATCGGTTCAATGCCTACATACTTTCGGATATGGAGGGTCAGCTCCTCCCCATCCCCGTCAACGGGTTCCACTTGAAGCTTTATCGCTGTTGAAGGCGCCCGAGTGGCCCTTCCTTGTAAAAATTTTTCCTTGTGTTTTTTATTTTTCCCCGCATGTATAATTTCCAGTTTTAGCTTTCAATTTATTTTTCCTTCTTTGAGCTTAATTGCGGCATGGGAGAGAAAGACAGACTTCGCAGCGAAGTCTGTCGTTGCCCCCGAGGAGGGCGAAGTTCGGCTATGCGAGAGAAAGAAAGGAGAAAAAGAGCAAAAAATCGTCTAAGTGTTGGCCGAAGCCCGACTTCGCAGCGAAGTCGGACTTCGGCCCAGCCGAATTGCGAAGTTTGTTCGAGAAAATGCTGAAGCACACTAAGAAGAAGCTCCGCTCAGCCTTTGACCGAAGTACGCACTGCGCACACCCTTCGTGCGAAGTACGCACTGCGCGCAACTTTTGCGCGAAGTGCGAACTTCGCAGCGAAGCCTGACTTCGGCCAGCGCTCGCGCGAAGTGCGCGCTGCGCTCTACTCTCGTGCGAAGTGCGAACTCGCGCGAAGTTCGCACATCGCACCAAGCATCGGCCGAAGTCCGAACAAAGCCAGCATCGCATTGCGCAGTTCGACCAACGAGCGAAGGTTGCAAAAGGTGTTAAGTGTTAGTGAAGCCTGAAGGCGGCCAAGACCCAGACCGCGCCCGAAGCCTTGGGCGCAGCAAGCAAGCAGAAGAGTTCAAGCACGCGCTTCGCGCGAAGTTCGAACTTCGCCCGAAATTCGGGCGAAGTCCGACTGCACCGGCGAGGTCGGGCCGCGCCCAACTTCGGGCGAAGCCCGGCTGCGCCTAGTTTTCCGGGCCAGTATTGGGACGCGGTTTAAAAAAAAAAAAATAATAACGAAAAATTCAAAAGCCCCCAAGCTGGGCCCAAGGCGCGCTTGCACTTGTTTTAATGTGGGTTTCCGCGCCAAAGGTTTTGTCTTGAGCAGTGTGCCCAAGTGGTGCCAGCAACGTCAGCCATGGTGCAGTCCCCAACGCTGAATTAATGATTGCGCGTTTTTCAAGGAAAAATGCAACCAAAGAAGCATGGCACGTCTGCCGGGGCGCGTTTTTTTCAAACGTTCTCCTGCGCAACCACCAAGGATTTTAACTCAGCCGACCTACCCCCTCTGCGTTGCATTAATGGCGCTGTTTTTATCTAGAAAAGGGGGTCAGAAACATGCCAACATTCCAGATGCGAGAGATTATTCCTCGGACGAGTGCTAATTATTCCTACGATAGCGAAATTTGTTGCGAGACGGCTGAACCTATCATTATTGCCGACTCAGAGAGATGGACAAGGGAAAAAGGCCCGTGTCGGCGCAGATCCAGTAGGCAACGAACCGGGGGGATTTGCCGCGGCCGGGGAGTTTTCAAAGGCGATCCCCCGCCGGAGAAGAAGTCAAAGGCCCGGACGAAGAAGGTACGGCGTGGGCAATCCCCACCACCTCCGGTCAATTACCAGCGGGATATGTGGACGGCTTGTTTTCCATGAGCCTAACTCAAGCTGCGAGCGAATGTGGAGAGGCTGGGTGACAAAGTTTCGCCCTCCCATCATTTTGGAGCGGCGTACAAATCAAATCTCTTCAGATTCATGTGCCCTCCTGTCCACCAGTGCCCGGAGCTGATAGACTTAATTGTCAGACACTATAAACCGGCTTCTCGGCAAATCTGCAGTTTTGTCGGCAAACCCTTGTTCGCATCTGCGCGAGGAGGTCGTGCGACCGGCTTTCGCCCCGAGGGCTGGAGTATGACTCCGGCACCATCCTCAGAAAGATAAATCTGGGCGAACAAGCGGGACGTTTCACGCACACCAAGCGAATGAGGGATTTCCTCAATTCAGAGCTGAGCGCCCCGCTTCCAGCCGGACAATGGCCGACTGGCCCCATGCCTTTGACGAAATTTCAGAGCAAGTATCTATATACCATCCTGGCATGGATTCTCGGCTGCGACTCCGATGAGCTGGTGCACCCGTACCAGCTAGCGCTGGCAGAATGCCTCCTGTGTGGAGAATCTTACGAACCAGCGGCGCAGCGGAGCGGAAAGCGCCCCATCTCTTTCGATCAGGCGGGCGGTTGGCTTACGCCATTCATTCCAGCCTGTTGAAGATTCAGAAGAGGCAGTCAACCGATTTTCGTTTTAGCTCTGTTCTGGCCTGGCTTTGTTTGTACCATCTGCACCCCCAAATGCCGATCCTGAACCTGAAGAAGGTTAACGAGAAAGGAGAGCCCCAGCCCGTCTATAACTGGACGGATGACTTATACCGGAAAGGGTCCTACTACAAGTTCAACTTCAACTTTACGGGATTCGTCATGTCGGTCTTCACCGAAAGTGAAATCCCCGTCCCCCGAGAGAAATGACGAGTGCTTTGATAAATCGGAAGCTCGGGGACGTTTTCGAGCGACGCAGGGGATTGTGATCGGAATCTACGGATTCAAGGGCAAACCCTATTTGCTGCCCTATTGGTGCTCAGAGCATATGTTCAGGATGGAGGTTGCCCGACAGATGGACTATGTGGAAGAAGAGTTTGGCCTAGGGAAGAAAAGAGGACAGATTTTCCAATACCCTCTTTCCTGGGCCAACGTTGAGATTGCTGAGGTAGGACAACATGTCTACCTAGAGCAAGCGCTGTCCCGGATTGGCCTGGTTTTCTGCCGCGGCGACTGGAAGTATGACCCTCATGGGATAAGGGGAAAGTTTGCACATTTGTGCCCCGGGATATAACCGAAGATAGATGCGACGTGGTCCATGTGGACCTTGGTCGGGAGATTGAATTAATGGAAGCTTCTCCTCCCTGGCGGGATTTCTCTGCGAGGAGGTGACATATGACCCCAAACGAAACCCGGACCATCACTTCTCATCTCCGGGGTTCAAAAAATTTCTGTCCAAGATTGCGAGGCCTTAAGCTGGTCTAAAGAAAAGATTACCGAATCTTTGGAAAATGAGATGCCGCACGCGGCACGATAAATCCACAAGGAGAAACATGGCCGTAGATGACGACTTTTCGGTTCTCTATGACCGGCATCATGACGGTGGCGGCCGTTCGCATATCAAGGTTACGTTCCCAGAGGCCCCTTTGAGGATTATAAAAGTGGGTCTCCTCCCAAACGAGTTGTACACTTCGGCAAGCGCCGGCGCGAGCCCGGCAAGTACCCGAGCCGATCCAATGCAGCCCGTGGCTCCTAAGGCGGCGCACGAAAAGGCGAAAAGAGTTAGTCAAGGCGGCGCCGAGGCACTCCCTCGAGGCAAGAAAAGCGCCGGCGCCGCCGAAAGCGAGACCGGTCGCGGCAGACATTCTGCCAGTCAAACCTCGGTACAAGTTTACCGTGGGAGCATCAGCGCCTGCTGCACCTCATTCGTCTCCTTCCCCTGATCTGACAGTTGTTCCAGAAGAGAAGAAGCGGAGGAGAGTTGAGAAAATCGGGCGACCCTAGCACGATAGTGCGGCGACCGATCGCGAGCCGCAGGCCGCGTCCCGCCGCCGCAGAGGCGATTCCTTTGGGCGGTCCCAAGCCGGCCGCCGAGACAAGAAGCGAAGACATCCCCCGGCATCGGCTCGGGGCGGAGCCCGCAGGTACGTTTGCTGCCCCTGTCTCTCTAGTCTCACCCAGTTCTACTTCCACTCAGTCCCCCGCTCAATCTGGGCGAGCCATGACCACATCCTCCTCCCCGTCTCCGCGTCCTTCTAGCGGTCCCCATTCTTTCGATCAGTTTGCTCAGAACCCTAACGTCTCTCTTTCTGTGAGCACAACTCCAAACCCTTCGCCCGAGGTCAGTGCTGAGGCTGTCCGTTCACCGTCACATCCTCCGCCTCAGCCGCTTCAAACCCTCGCAGTGTTAGCCGCTCCCATTTCCATTTCCCGGTCGCCCCCACAAGCGACCGATTCTTCCAAGGTCTGTCCGGTTCCTCCTGGTTCCATTCCCGCAGGAGAGACGTCTCAGCAGATCCCTAGGCTGGGGGAACCAGATTTTATGGACGACCTCCAGAACTCAGATGACTTGCCCCTGGCAACGAGAGCCGTAGAGTATTCTGTCTCTTTCCGCCAAGACCTGAAGCGGAGGAGACACGAAGAGATAGCCGCCCCGGCGAAACGCGCAAAGTATGATTTCGGAAGGAGAGTGATTACAACGGAGAAAATAATCCCAATAGTGAAGAAGCCTCTCCGAGAAATGACTAAGGCGGACTACGTGCTCCAGACAAAGGAGAAAAGCTTTGACGACATCAATAAGCAGTATGAGATTCAGACGATCATGCGCAAAGCTGACAATCTCTTTGTCAAGAGTCTGGAGGAGCGGGGAAGAACTTTTCGCGTTGCAGGATAAAGTAAGGCAGCTTGAAGAGGACCTATCTAGGTCCACCGAGCAGCTAGACGGCGCGGCAAGAAACGAGATGAACTCAAAGCCCGGCTGGCCGCTTCTCGAGCAACAGAGCCGCAACCGAAAAGAAAGCGGCCTCGGAGCAGATTTCTCGGCTCCGGGGAGTCTTTGAAGCGAGCACGATCGCGGCTTGCGGAGAAAACATCTCAAGCGACGGTCTTTTCAAAGACAAAGGTTAAGGAAATGAGGGCTGGTTTGCTGAGGGAATGCAAGCCCCATACCTTTAAGGCGATGGCAGTCCTGGACTTCGCATCCAGGATTCAAGAAGTTTCTGCCCAGGGAAAGCCTGTGGTAGAGGAGGCCGAGCGCCAGGCGAAGCAATGGCTGGACCTGGCGGTTAATCTTCAGGAGCGCGAGCGCAACGGCGTCCATTTTTCCCCCGTGTCCTCATTCGCTGCAGAATGGGCAGGTGCAAGGGTGACCTTGCACAAATATTTCAGAAAAGTTGAAGAGGTGAGAGTGGCCAGACGAATGCTTGACGCATTCACGCATGAAAGAGATATCTGTCTGGCCCCCTTTCACGCTCTTTCAGAACTTGGGTGTCCAGGTTTTGTTGAGAATGGCGAGCTCCTCACCCTAGATCGGGTAAAGAAGAATTGGCGGTCCTTTGAAGCGGATACGGCTGAAATTGATAGGCTGGGTGAGCCAATTCAAGACAGTCGAGTCACTCGGATGGTGTCCGGATATTCCAAGATCCGCTCCTATTTCCGGGGAGTTAGAGAAAAGATACCTCACCATCGACCTGCACGCGGTCGCTGCTTTTCACGGAGCATTAGAAGATATAGCTGACCGCAAGCCATTCGAAGCAGAAGCCTGGCGCTCAGCCCAAGTGGCATACACTCGCATGTGCGAGGCAGAAGCAGGAAATGAAGAGCTTTCGGAAGGAGATTCTGACGAGGCAGGCGACAAAGATGAATACGAAGAACGGTTGCCGCAAGGAGAAACGATTAGAGCAGCAAAAGGCAGGGGAGGTAAGTTCCTCTGCACCCAAAGGATGAAGGCATGGATTCTTTGCGCCGAGGCGAGCTCGACACCCCGCGAGCCGCCAGAAATGTTGTCACATTTTGCACGGGGTGCAATGTCTTCAATATTGTTTTGTAACAATGCTGCTCTTCTTTTCCTCCTTCCGTTTTCCTTCCTTCTCTCCCTTTCCTTTTCTTTCCCATTCTCTTTCTCTCCCCCCTTTTTCCTTGGAGTCCCCCAGTTGATTTTCCAACTTTCCAGCAAGTCTACCTAAAATTGGCTAAGTGTTGGTGCGAAGTTCGCACTTCGCCCAGTCTGGGTGCGAAGTTCGCACTTCGCCCAGTTTTGGTGCGAAGTGCGCACTTCGCCCAGTTTTGGTGCGAAGTTCGCACTTCGCCCAGTCTGGGTGCGAAGTGCGTACTTCGCCCAGTTTTGGTGCGAAGTCCGACTTCGCCCCACTTTCGGGGCGCACCTTGCACTGGCAGACTGGCAGGTCAACACAGAAGAAAGATAAAATGCCGGAGCGGGTCCATATGGCGGCAGACACCAGTGTTCGCCTGTGCGCAGTTCGACTTCTCAACAGAGCCGGAATGCGCCCTTGACAGGTGTACAGTAGGGGAACAAACCCGGAATTTGACCAAGGCGTGAAGGCCTTCCCAACTGCACTGTTTTCTGCCCACGCATCCCAAGGAGCTCCGATCCCAAGTGAAGATGGATAGACTGCCCTCTAAGGCAGGCATGTGTCACACAGCATAACCCATCATCAGACAAGTGTCCAGCTTCGGGATTTGAACCAAGACTGCCGACCAAAAGGGATAAGCATGGACTGCCTGCACCGCCTGCGTTAATAGCCTCATTCAAAGCTGATCTGAGGTTTCACCTGCTCCAGCTACCAGCGAGCCTGCCGACTTGAAGATTTACCCAGCACTCCGCCACGTAGCTGTCCAGCTTCCAGGAAGACCATGCTGCGGGTACGACCCGATCCGACAAAAGGTCGGCATTTGCGGCTCTTTCGCCGCTTACGTCGACTTATGTTTGGTGGGACTCTGTGCCCATTAATGTAACGGGTGGGACTCGGGCTATAAAAGCCCATCTTGAATTCATTGTAAAGGGTGGAAGGGGAATGTTTGTTAGGGAACTACTGTGCTTATCTGTAACCGTGCTACTGCTTACAAATACAATCTGTATGCACAGTTCCGTTCTACCGCTTTTATTTCTTCTGTTTATGCTTTACGCGATTACGTGTCATGGCTTGTTGATTCACTTCGGCATTTGATGGTCAGGCGCCTTTAGCATTATTTTTGTACTTTTAAATTTCATATAATAGATGTGGTAGCAGTTCCATCAGTTATGTGTGACGTTGCTGGCCCGTATCTGGTGATTGATGCGATCCCCTGTTGTTAGTTCCTTGTAGGGAATGTTTGCTAGGGAGCCATTGAAGTCGTGCGGTTAAACTCTCTGCCTAACACATATACACAGCTCACGACATCTCTAGGTTTACTTTCTACCCCTGTCGGTGTACGTATCCGGTGATTGATACGATCCCTCTTTGTTAGTTCCTTGTAGGGAATGTTTGCTAGGGAGCTATTGAAGCTGTGCATA
Source organism: Wollemia nobilis (assembly GCA_028583015.1). NCBI lineage: Eukaryota > Viridiplantae > Streptophyta > Pinopsida > Araucariales > Araucariaceae > Wollemia > Wollemia nobilis. Next base: position 3,379,888 of record JAQPPZ010016862.1, read on the forward strand.
CACTGCTTGTGTATCGGAAGTACGCCTAGGTTTTGCAGTTCCTTGTCATGCTCTGTGTTTGTATGCAGTAAGTAGCGGTGATTGGTGTGTTCCCGTCCTGTTAGTTCCCCCCACCAACCTTTGGACATATTTGTAATCTCTTTCTGTACATTTGTCTCTTTCAGTTCATTTATTTCTTTCCTGTTCCCTTTAGCTTAAATTAGAAACCCCCCAAAAGGAGCCGGCCTTCTCCGGAGATTGGCTCGGAAGGCATCTCTTCCTTCCGGCCTTTCATGCTGGTGGGCGAATCTGGGCGCATTAACCCAAAATCCTTTCCTCATGGCAGATTCGTAACCAACAACTCCAATCTGTAGGTTCCTGGTATTCGTTTTCCACAAAACTCCACACTTCCTTGACTATCAGCAAACTCCTCATCTTTATACACCACTAATCATATTTTTCTCCTTTAAATTCTGGGATGGGCAGTGAAGTATTACCATGAGCCATGACAACTATAATAATAATATATGATGTTTTCCTCCAAAAACTTGAATTCTGAATTCTCTGGTTAAAGAGAATCAAATCCTCAAGCTCTCCACTTCTCCAGTCTCCAATCTCCAAGCTCTGATACCAATATGTGAGATGTATTCCAAAACAGAGATTAACACAACATAGAAAGAAGAAAATGAACAGAAAACGAAATTGCACAAAAACCCTCTAATAAACACTTCATCAATATTCAAATCGACACATTTTACTTCAATACAATGCCATATATATATATATATATATATAACATAATGTCTCTTAGTTGTCTCAAGAGTCTCTTGGGGCTTCACATTCTCTCCAAATCTAGGTGAGAATATTTTTTTTTTCCTTTTTTAATTTTCACTTGCAATTCCAATTCTCCAGTTCTGATTTTTTGTCTCATTCTGGTCCTGTTCTGTTTTTTGTCTTATTTTTGTCCTATTTTATTTTTTGTCTTATTCAGTATCATAATTTCCAATAATGTTGTCCCATTTGCTGCCTTGCTATTAGACTTTGTGACCACTCTTCTCTTGCTTTTGTCGGCACCTTACCAGCAGCTCACCTCACCAATGTTAATATGAATAGGGGTACTTATGTTCTTTCTCAGGGAAATAGACTCACATTCTAAAAGCACTACTTAGGATACAAGAACAACTTCATGGTGAAGGCAGAATGCAATGCAGTGCCTTAGTTCTCCTACAAGTGTGCTCTAACTTCAAAGTGAGAAAACTGAGAAAGGTTATGATATGAAAAGTCGTAATAGTTAACCAACTGCATTATGTAATCTCTTAATCATCATTGCTTATTCAAACCATCCTTACTACTGTACAAGAGTTCTGTGATATGATAATTTCGAAAACATTGATGTTACATCCCAATTCGTGTGACCTAATATTTGTTATAGTGGAAGTCTTACATGTTAGAAAATGGGAAGAATGAAATTAAAAATAACAAAATAAATAAAGAATGGAGAACAAAACTCAGCTTTTGAATAATACCTCCTAAATTTTGTGTTAGTATCCTTAAAACACACGAGGTCTATCACATAATTTAATAACATCAAAGACAAATTCCAATTCATGTGACCTGGTAGTTGTTATCTTGTAATTCTTGACTTGTTTGAGAATACCAAAAAATGAAATAGATGAGAATCCTTATTTGCAAAAAGATTTCAGCTATTGGATAATGTCTCCAACAGTGTATATTTTACGACAAAAACTCTTTCCTGTTTTGGTTTCCTAGATGTGCTTTTCGTCTATAATACCTACTTGTTATTCTCATCTTTTCACTAAAATTTTCTCTTGTTTTAATAATTTGATGAAGGTTGATATAGAGGAGGTTGTTTACATTGTAAAAGAGCTATGGAGAGGGAGAAGTGCACGGGATCAATCTTCACAGGATGTAGGAAGAGGCATGTGGCGATCTGTGAATGACTTGACACTGACAAGGTAAATTATAATCACTCTGATGTTGTAGTCTTGCATTTTATCGGTAAGTACTTTAGAATTTTTTTCTTTTGAATCTTCAGACAACATCTGAAAGCTTCATCTCATCCATAGTGACAACATCACCTACAACCCTGAAATCAAGAGAGAGGTTGTGCTTTGAGTCATCAGACATCATCTGAAAGTTTCATCTCATCCATTGTGAGCATTATCGACAACTTCAATATTGAGATAAATTGTGTTTGATAGTGCTGCTTTTAGTGTTAAATTGGTTTGATAGCCCTTTAACTTGACTTTTTGGTGATGCTATTTAGTGCCATTGCATTTGTTGTCTGCATCACAGTATAAACATGCACCAGCCATTCATGGCTTGTAAACCTTGAAAATAACTCCGTTCTTCATCCTTTAAGTATTGTTGTCTCTGATTCCATGTTTGCTTTGGTATCTCTAGTCAGTGTATTTATCTGTTTGTTGGGCCTCAAATAACAAATTCCATTCATCATTATACTTGAGCTCTTCGGGTATATGGTCCATGCTCACCCAATTTACATACAGCTGAGGCAATTTAAAATGTTTTTCCAAGCCTTCGAAACATTGTGCTATCAACATGTGAGATTCTTGGTTGAGCAGAGTGTGCAAATTGAGCAACATTCTGTTATCTGCAACCGAACTTGCAACTCTAGCCATAGGAGTCTCTAAAAGTCAAAACTCATCACGAGATCCAATTCCTCAGGGAAGACATTAAGAACCTCGCAGGAGACAACAGTCAAGCTGCCCATAGCAGAGTGAGATGCCTGGCCTTGATGATGCTTAGTTAGCCTTCATTTGACGATGAGGTAAGCCCATGAAGATCAGGCATCTTGTGTTTTTGGAGAGCCCCTCTCATGGAAAAGCGCAAATGTTGATAGTGAAGGCTGGGAAGAGTAAAACTGACACCACCCACAAAGGCAATAAATGAGCTCAAGGAGTATATCTAATGTCAACTTGCAATTTATGCCCAGTTCAAGACAAATATCAGTTCTACTCATGGTCTCTTATAAGGTGCTATCACACACTGTTTTAATTTTGGCATCATGGGTTCTCAGGCATATAGTCTTACTGAAAAAGGGAAAATATGGAAGGTCTGCAGTTAGTCTGATAAATCTGCAGGACAGATCACAGATTGTCATGTTTTAGAACTTATTAGCTGGAAAGTCTGATAAAACATATAGCACTATAGCATGGCAGTTAAAGATGGTCTTTGTAACTCAGTAGTTTTACTTTTCACTATGTCATACTATGTTTGTTCGTAGGCCAGAATTCATCTAGTCTTCTATATCTCAAGTCATCTAGTAGAAGCAAAGGCACATCTGTTCTGTTTTGTATATTAACTGGAATTTTATATAAAACAGGGAAAAATTGGTGTCTTGAGTCTCAATTGTGAATTATGAGTCTTGTGCATCAACATATTTTAGTACCTTGCTTCCGAATTTCATTTGTTCATTTAAAGTTAGTATGAAATATGTCTGTGATGTGTTATGAATCCTTTCAGGAATCAGACCTGTTTTTTTACCCTCCTTTTAACGTTTTTTTTTTGGGTTTTTCTAAAGTTGGTTTGCACTTTCTCATATTTGTTTTGATATTCCATACTTGTTGCAATATTTATATTTTGATGTCTTTACTTTTAATGTCTATGTTGTCAATATTAATTATATAATTCTTTGGTTTTTGTCATTATTGATATTTAATCTCTTTTCTTAAGAACTTATATTGTTTATCTGTTTCTTGTGGATGTCCTTTACTGATGTCGTTGTAGGGATTGGTCAAACTTGGACCATGTTTGCCAAATCATGAACATTTTAGGTGAATGTTGTTGGCTGGAAAAGTCTAATGTTTTGTGTATACGGGTAGTTAGGCAGTCGCCAATCACTTATTGGTCTCGTCATACCTATAAGTATGCATCTATGTGGGAGTGCGAGTAGTTGCTTGTCGGTAGAGATTTTTGTTGAAGTATATTGTATTGCAAATAGTTGTTGTGCAAAATACATGAGTACGTAGTGTATCTATGAGTTATTCTCATTGTGTACTTTTGTTTATATAAGTAGTAATGGAATTATATTGTAGTGTGTTGTATTCCTTTTCTATATTATAAGTTTTGCATGAGTAGGTGGTTGATTTTATTAGAGGAGTTTGTCTTCAAGACAATGATTAGACTTCTTAAGATCCATATCATCATTGTCCAACCATCGAGGATATGTTTAGAAGAGATTGCATAGGCCATCAACAATACATTTTGGCACTCTCTACTATCCCATATCGTAACATTGTTGTCTTGGTGTAAGCACATTGGGAAGAACTTGTCGATGGGGTCCTTTCCCAAGGACATGATGACTACTCAAAAGAGAAATTTATTGCTCAAGCCCTAATCTTTTCAATTGTTTAATGGGGTTTTGAATAGAATGTGGCCAGACCTAGTGCTAAGAAGATGTGTGATGAAGGAACAGATCAGGAGCATTTTGGAGGAAGCCAGTGGTCATATGGAACCATATGCCATGCCTAGAATGGTGTTGTTATATGGATTATGGTGGTCAACCATCTACCGTGATCTAAAGGAATGTGTGCAATCATGCAAAAGTATAAGAGGATTGGGAAGCCATGCAAATGAGATTTCATACCTTGCATCGATCGCAGTTACAAGAATTGCTCAAGTCATGGAGGTTAGATTTCATTGGATTTTTGAAGTGGAGCTGATTGTAGAGATGCATGTACATTGTGGTGGTAATCGAGTATCTAACAAAGTGGGTAGAAGCCAAATTTTTGCTTGATAATTGTACAAAGAGTACAACTTGATGCATTTATTGACAAATAGTGACTCACTTCGAAATTCCTCTTCAGATTACCAATGATCAAGGAGGACATTCCATGAATGAAGTATGCAGGATACTGATGATAAAATTACACAATCTACCATTCTTTGAGTCCCTCTTGTCCATTAATTAGTGGGGAATAAAGGCGACAAATAAGACTATGATTTTTGTGATAAAAGGATCTTGTGGGATTGGAGCTGATTGGGAAGAGAGGCTTCCAATGGTGCTATGGACCTATAACACAACCTATCAGATTGCTATTGTTCATTCACTAATTTATTTGATGTATGACAAGGAAGAGTCAGTACTAATAGAATTCTTGGTGTTAAGTTTGATCTTGTGCAATCTTGTAGCTAACCACTCAATCTAGTATGCCAACAAATTAATTCTTGCATACATCTTCACCAATAAAGTAGGTGCGATCTTCCTGTACTCCACACTTGTTCCATCTTTTGGACAAAGCATGAGTTCTGCTGCATCCATATATATTTTAGCTGGCTGTCTATATATTGTCATCATTCTTGCTGCAATTATTTTATTCCAACCATCCTATGTATATTACCAACTTCCATTTCCCATGGCTGCTTTTGATGGATTTCAACGAGCTTCTTCATCCTTTCCATATTGAACCCACTGTGTTAATTTATCTCTCTTCATATACCATTAGTTGCCATTTCTTCAACTGTCCAATGCAACCCATCCTGAATTCCAATATTGTTCTTGTTGGCAATTTTGCCACATTAAATTTTTTTATAAACTTTGGCCTAAGTATGGAGCTTTAAAGCGGCAAAGAGCATGCAGAGGTGTTCGGGTTTTCGCGGGCCATAAATGGGGGCGATAAAATGGATGAAATAAGCTTTGGATATTTTATCATTGCAGATATTTTCGCTAGCTTTCCGACGATATATTATAATAGGACATCGGATCAGCGGATCAAAAGTTATGGCCCCGGGAAGCAGGACCAGGAAGCTCAATTTCGGGCCAGAAAATTGACTAAGTGTCGGGCCCTGCCTGACTGCGCTCATACAAAGGCCCAAAATGTTCTAAGTGTTAGTGTTGCCGCAACCCGACTTCGCAGCGAAGTCGGGTTGTGCCCTTAATTTTGTGCGCACTTGGGGAGCTGACGTGCAGAGAGCTGAGCCCAAAATTTGACTAAGTATTGAGCGAACCCCGACTTCGCTGCGAAGTCGGGTTGCGCTCTAAGTTTTGTGCGCACCTGGGCATTGTCAGTGAAGGACATCCCAAAAAAGTTAAGTGTTGGGTGCGCAACCCGAATTCGCAGCGAAGTCGGGCTGCGCCCTCAAATTCGTGCGCCGTTGGGCAGCTCACTTGAAGAAAATGGCTAAGTGTTGGGACTGCCCGACTTCGCAGCGAAGTCGGGCTTCGCCCTGGAAGAAGGGCGCAGTTGGGCAGCCCATCATGGTATCTCCAGAAAAACAACTAAGTGCTGAGCTGCCCGACTTCGCAACGAAGTCGGGCTTCGCTCACTGACTTGTGCGCACTCGGGCAAAGAACGTTGAAACCTGCCCAAAAATTTTCTAAGGCACAAAGGCCTTCCCAACTGCGCTACTTCCCCCCTGCGCTGCCCGGTTGCGCTCCAATTTTGGGCGAAGTCGGGCAAGAGAGAAAGTGTGAGCTCCTAAGGCAGATTTTTCCCCTTATCAGATTCCGACAGGTGTCCAGCCTCGAGATTCGAGTCAAAGATGTGACAGAAGGTGTGTCGCCAGGGTACCGGACAGATGAGCGTGAACTGACAAATTGTACCGCATCTACCCCCATTCAAACTGACTCAACTTCCCACCTACCGGATTTCCACGGAGCTGCCACGTTTTTAGGAGGACCTTGCTGCAAGTACATTCTTTACCCGCAGAGGTCAACATCAGCCGCTTTTGTTGGCTTTTGTCAGGTCTGGGATTCTGTGCCCAAAATGTAATCGGGGGGGGGAATTGCGCTATAAATAGCAGCCTCATTTCATTGTACAGGGGGTGGAGGGGGGACATATTGCTAGAGGACTCTGCTGTGACGGATCACCTTCTAATTAATTCAAAGCATCCTTGGCTCTACTTCTTGTCTCTGTCTTTTATGCTGCCTTCTGCTAGTATTTCTGCTTCATGTCCATTTATATTTCTGTCTGTTTAAATTCTGAATCCTGGATTTGAGCATTGGTGATTATTTGGATCTGGAATACAAAACAGAAGGATACATAGGATAGAATCGCAGTTGCAATTTCTGTTACATGCTTTGTTTTAATTGTTGTTGGTTCGGATGCAAATTTGCAATCGTGCTGCTTGTTCTCCCCCCACTCGAAACACATGATATTTACATCTCTTTCCTGTTCCCTTATATTTTTCAATCTCTTTCCAGTTCCCTTTACCCCCTTTTTTAATCTCTTTCCTGCACCCTTATCTAAAACCCCCAAGTAGGTTAGGAAAGGAGCCGACCTTCTCCGGAGATCGGCACGGGGGGCATCCCTTCCTCCCGGCCTTTCAATGCTGGTCTGCGGGTTTAGGGCGCATTGACACACCAAGTCCTTCCCAGGTGGCGGATCCGTGGCCAACAATTCTATCCATACTTTCCGTCATATTTTCAAAGAGTACATCAATTTGTTCCTCCACATGATCTCCCAGGTTTGTTGGCACTTAAATCATGCAATGCTCACTTGTCTCCTTTCGTATTTCGATCTCCATTTCTTCCTTGGTGAGGATCTCCTTTGTGTCTCCTTCATTGTTACCTGTTAGATTGATGTTTTTATTTTCTGCCTTGACTCCTAATATCGGCTGCTCCACAGTATCAGCCAACTATTCCATTATTTGGCTGTTACCTCCTCTCCTTATCACTTCGAACTTCCCTGCGAGTTGCCTTCCTTTCTCCATTACTTCTCTTGGCATTGTCTCTTCCCTTGCTAGCTCTTCTACTATGGATGTGATCTCAAATGGTAACTCCTCTCTCAACGGAGGTGATGCACATGGATCTATTTGCTTTTGAAACTCTGCAAAAATATCAGGTGACTCCATTCACATTTCTCCCACTGTTTCCACCTTAACTGCATCCTGTACCTCTCTATCCATATCCACAACTAATTTATGCGCTTTCTGCGTAGTTCCTCCCTCTTCTTTTTGTGCAGTCTTTTCAATAGATTGTTGCTCTCTTATTGTAGTTCTTCATGGGTCTCCTATTGTACCAACCTCCTTCACCTCTTCTCTTGTTGTATCGGCTATTGTTCATCATCATTTGAATCCTCACTTGCTTCATCGTTTGACAAGTCCTTCCTCTTCAATATTTTTTTTGTTCTCATTGGAGTATTTGCGTTTGTAAGTGGCATCACACTGATCCACCTCAAGATCGTTGGCTCCTGCCCCATTATCTCCCTTGGAGGATTCAGTCCAGAAAACTGCAACTTCTCTTGTGCCACAACTTTCATTAATAGTGCAATAGCGTGAAACGCCATTGAAAAGTTCTTGGAATACCGCATCAAGAAATTCTTAATGCACTATGATAGATATGATGCGTAGTCATATGCAACACCCTCCATAATACCTTGTACATATGGTATGAGCTAGGTAGGCATCTCTGAACATCGTTGCTCCCTAACAACTTGGACATTATTACATTCATGGCACACTGCAATTCCCTTGTCTTCAACTGTTGTTGCCTTATTCCATGGCTTCCATGCTTTGTCAGCTTCACAATTTCCTCTAGAGTTATATTGGTGACCTCATGGATTATTTCGTTCCACCGGTTTTGATCTATTGTCTACTTTTTGATTGGTAATCCATGATTCTACAATTTAAACGTTCTTTGGAAATTGTCGGGTGAAAGCACCACTTGTACCCACTTGTTACCAATCCTCACTTTGCTGGCGTTTTGCTATGGATTGTATGTATACAAGAAATATGCTTTTGAAGAACTCCTCAAAGTTTGGGATTTGCAGTATGCGACTTACGCTTGCATTCTTCAACACAACTCTGAGCAGGTGATCTATTGCACTTGCCTTCCACTAGTTGCGGCAAAATTCTCCAGTTGGCTGTTGACATGTAATGTTCTTCAATGGTATTGGCATCCTTTCCTTCCCCTTTTGAGGCGAAGCCTCCACTCTTTGAGCTCGAGGTTGTTCCCGCAAGTGTCCACTATGCTACTGTTGGTTACGGATCCGCCACAGGAAAGTATATGGTCTATTTACGCGCCCTAGACCCGCCCAACAGATTGAAAGGCCGGAAGGAAGGGATGCCTTCCGTGCCAATCTCCGGAGAAGGCCGGCTCCTATACTACACTACACTGGGGTTTAAGATAAGGGAACTGGAAAGAGATTGGAAAATTGCTGAAAGAAATAAACAACTGAAAGAAATGCAGATAATTGCAAGGGGAAGAACAGGCAACACGATTACTAACTAATACTTGAAATAGCAACAATCAATACAAAGAATAAAGCAGAAACTAACACTATATTTCCTCCCCTACGTATCCTCCAAGAAAATTCCAGGGTTCCGTTCTCAATCGCACACTTAAATCCAGATTGCAGAATTACTGTATGCAAATGAAGAAACAAAATTAACAAAAATAATCACAGAAGGCATCATACAAAGAAGGAATAGAGTCAGAGCCAGGAGTTCTTAGTATTGATGCAAAAATCAGAGTACAACAACTTTCAAGCAAATGTTCCCCCCCTTTTACAATGCGCTCAACGCCCTTTTATAGAAGAAATTTCCCCCCATTACATTAATGCTCAAATTTTAAAAGTCAGTTGGGACAGCTGGCATTTGTCCTTTTGTCAGGTGACAGTACATCGGAGGAATACGACACACTCATGCTTGCAGTTCTGAGGTACGGCTCCGGACGAGTTGTACCGATGGAATTAACTGTCACATTATTGCGGTAGGTGGGGGGTCTGTTTCCTCAGCTCAGCAGCGCCTTCTAGACAGAATGGGGGCCTTTAAACTATCTTTTCCTTTGCTGGAGTGCTCTTATGACTGACCATGATGAAGTTCGCCCGAACCCTACTGAAGTTCGGCCAAATTTGGTCCGAAGACGGTGTTCGCTGAGGGCTGGGGCCGAACTCAGGGTTCGCAGGAGATGTGAGCGAACTTCAAGCAGGAGTGAACTGCAGTTCGTTGAACCCGGGGGCGAACCTGAGGTTCGCTGAAAATGCAAGCAAACTTGAGAGAAGACTGCCTTAGCTGTTTTTCGAACGCATTATTTCCTTTGACTGAGGTTCGCAGTCAAAGGAGGTCCGAACCTAAGGTTCGTCTGAAATTCGGGCGAACTAGGGAAAAATGCTGCTGGAGTTCGCCGCTGGAGGGATCCGAACCTAGGGTTCGCCGGTCATTCGGGCGAACTCAAGGCATCTTTGCCTTAGCAGATTTTTAGGTTTTCAAAATAATTTTTTAATCGTCGCGTGACCTGCTTTTTTGCTCCGAAGCTGGTCTGAGAGGAGAGAAAGAGAGGAGAGAGGAGTGCTAAGTGTAAAAACAAAGCGGATTTTCAAAATTTTACCCCTTAGGCAAAATGTGACAACATTCTTGGCGGCTCGCGGGGTATTGAGCTCGCCTCAATGCAAGGACCCATGCCTTTATCCTTTGGGCTCGGAGTCACCCCCCGTTCCCTCTTCTGATTCTCCGTTGCTTTCTAAGAATTCTTTCTCCTCTTTCTCCTCTTCTGTCTCCTCTCCATTGTCTCCTTCCTTTTCGGGCTCCTGATCAGGTGCTGGTGTGGCGAGGCGGTCACGAATAAGCTCGAAGGTAGCCTTAACCTGAGTCCAAGCTTCCTCCTGGAAAGGCTCACGATCTTGGAGGTCCTTCACCAAGCGCTTGAAACTTTCAATTTGATGCATATCAGCTTGGCCAATCCTCTGACTCAGATTGGCTAGACAAGCATTGATCTGACAGAACCTGGATAGCAGCTGGATCACCTGCGTTTCCAGGATAGGGTCTGCCCAACCATCAATTTCAGAGGTGTCTTCCTTGAAGGCACTCCATGTGAGCTTCAGTTCTTCTCTGGGTAGGCAGTTTCCATTGTCATCGGTGAAGCTGGGAAAGCCGAGCTGCATGAGGCTTTGGAAATGCGCCAGGCAGATGTTCTTTTCCTGCTCAAATGCGTCTAGCAATCTTCTAGCAGCTCTGACCTTTTGCAATTTTTCAAAGAAGGTGTGCAGAGTAGACCTCGTGATGGCCCATTCTCGGGCAGTCCGGGTCATTGGAGGCACTCGGAGGTCCTTACGCTCGTAAGCTTCGACCTCTATGGCTAGACTAAGCCAATGCTCTATTTCATGTTCTACCTCCTCCACAATAGGCCTGCCCTGAGCGGACGCTTGCTTGGCCTCGCAGATAAACAAGAGGACGGATAAGGACCTCGAGGTTCTAGTACGGAAATTTTTTAACATGCCAGCGCGAGCCTCCTTCACCCGGTCCCTGGTGAAGACTTCCACCTGCACTTCTCTTTTCTCCAGCTGCTGCTGGACTTCCTGGACTTGTGCTTCCAGCTTGCTCATCTTGCCCTTTGTTTCCTCACTTGCCTTGAGGTGGCGTTCGACAACCTCTTTATGTTCTGTCACTTCCTGCTCCAAGGCCGCCACTCGCTGCCTCAGCTGCTCTGCTTCAGCCTTTGATTTCTCCAGCTGGGACCGTACTCGTGCCAAGTCTTCCTCCAGCTTCATGTTCTGATTTTCTACCTCAAAGCAGCGCTCTTTTATGTGCTCATGGTGCATGTGGATTGTGCTTGCCTTGAGCTGAATATCTCCCACCTCATCCCCCACATAGACTGTCTTCAGATCTTTGATGACGCGTTGGTAGGTGTAGTCTTCGGGCTTCATCTCCTCCAGAGGTTTCTGCACCTTCGGGATCTTCTTTAGCTTGTGCAGTTCCATCCTCTGGGGGTCAAACATGGCACGTTTCTCGATTCCAGCGGGGGCTTTTGCTTTTCTCTTTCTGACCTCTTTGAGCCATTGGAACGAGCTCTGCTGCGCCCGGATTAGGCTCTCCATTGTAGGGCGATCTTCTATCATCTCCAGTTATTCCTCCAAAGGCTCCATCTCTCCAAACATAGGCGTGAGCAAAAACAAATCTTGTTGCGGGAGGGACTCTGCGAACAGGTCAGGAATGGAGGAAACTGGGACTTCGGCAACTGAAGGGGGCGCTGCTGTTTGGACGGCAGCGGGCGGGTTATCAAGGTTCGGCGGCGGGTTCCCAGCTAGGGTTTCGGTAGGCGTGGGATCTGGGAGCGATGGTGGGCCTTGACTGGAAGTACCTAGCTGGAGGGAAGCGGATGCTTCAAATGCGTTGGGGACAGAGGCATATTGGCCAAATGCTGAGGATAAAAGTCGGGGGGAAGTAACGGGTTGGACTTCTTCGATTAAGGGATTGGACACCACTGGGGATAGGGCAGATCCGGATTTACTATCTACGGGCACAGTAGTTGTTAGGGTTTCAACACTTGGGGGTGCTGCAGCTGGTGGTTCAGAAGAAAGATGAGAGAGAAGAGAGTGCGTACCTGCGTGCTCCACGACGAGAGCGGACGTGGTGAAAAGCTGCGTTATAGGGCTCTGTCTTGCCCACTCCTCTTCCTCAGGCGGGGTATCTTCTTCGACGTTGATAACTTCTTTTAGGTGGACTACAGGTGCAACCTCTTGCTGCAACACGACCTTCTGCTGTGGGACTATGGTGGGAGCAGTTGCGCTTGTGCCTAAGTCGACAGGCTCCTCCGAAGAAGATTTGGCAGATTTATGTTTTAAAACGACCCGGGGCTTTTTCTTCTCAGGAGGTGACACCTGTGTGTCCTCGGCTGGTCTTTTTGGAGGCCTGTCTTGTTTCTCAGCTGATGGTCGTGCATTTTGCTCAACACTCTGACCCCTTTTATCAGTGTCGCTGGGCCCCGCACCTTGCTTGGGTGGCAGCTCCTGCCGTTTTGGTAGGTCTTCTACTTTTCCAGGACCTGCGCCTCAGGGTACGAGATTCTTGAATTGGATGGGCCGCCACGTGTCAAAATATTCGTCGAACAACGTGGAGAACTGGTCGTCACCCACGAGGGTTTTGTCAGATGTCTCTTTCCGGGTATGAACCCTCATGACCCACCATGCTGAGATTTTTTCTGGGGTCCAACCTTTATCCTTCAGCTTGCTCTCCATATTTCTGAAGACTTTGGAGCCATGACCATGTGCCGGGTTCTGTGATGGATTATATTCTGCTTCTATGGGGTAGAAGTCGTGCCACGGCGGAAGAGACTGCATCTTCTCCACTTGCCACTCGAGGTCAAGTCCTGTCGGATTGTTACGTTGTTCCATGACCTCCGAACGTGGGCAAACGTGAAAGTTCTTTAACCCCATGAAATTTCTGATTTTGTCCAAGGGGTCGTATTTCCATCGTTGGGGCAGTTCGATTAGACCAAAATCATTGAGCTTGGCAGCGAGGAATACATTTTGTCTGGTGGCATTGACTTCAACGTCGCCCCATTTGAACGGGGAACCAAATATGTGCCCCCATCTTCTTCCATGGCCATAAGCTTCATCCACATAGTCACACTGCCGAGCAACCTCCAGGGAGAACAAATACCCTGTGGTGTAATACGGTAATAGAAACGGTTTGCCGTCAAACCCAAAAATGCGGATGACAAAACCCTGAGTGAGCTGAAAGGTGTCACCCCACTCGCGCCGCACCACTTCATTTCTCATCGAGGGGGGAACGCGAGGGCAAGAGCCATGAATGAGTTCCAAGGCAGGGCCAAGGAACATCTGATTAAAAACATAGTAGGACTCCTTCCTGGACAGAACTTGAGTCCACTGGTATACAGGCAGTGGTTTCCCCTTTTCGTCGGTGCGTCTGGTGGGAATCATATTGAATCTGTCGTGCATATGGTAGAAAAGTAACCAGGCCAGGAAAGAGCATTGCCTGAAAGACTGGTATTTCCCTTTCCTCATATCTAGCAACCGAGAATGCATGTTGCGTGCTATCTAGTTCGCCTAGTGAAAGAATACTGGCTTCGTGTTCGGGTTCATTTCACTGGAAGTGTAGAACTCCCCGTGCGTTATGCACTCTGCTAGGGCAACCTGGTACGGTTGTACACTTGTGTCTGTGGCGAGCCCGAATACCCATGCCAACATCGAGTAGATGTCAGGGCTTTTGAAGTGCCTCAAGGATAGGGGCAACTTTGGCCAGTGGTTTACCGACAATGGCTCCCTCAACTGAGGTTCCATGAACCTCCGCATCTGTGGAGTAGCCTGGTATGTGTTATTTTGCTCCTCTATATTAATTATTCTGAAGGTGTAATCTTTGGGCGACAGCTGTCAGGGAGCAAAGGCGCTCTGGACATTATCAGCAAAGAGTTCGAACATAACATTCCCCTCTCTATCATGAACCTGTCTGGTCAACGGATTGTAATACTTGGCGACGACGCACACTAGCTCTGGAAAATTGTGTACGGGAGGGCACAAGAACCAGTATAGGTTGGAGCAGGATGCCACAATTCTTGCACTGTTAGAAGAAACCTTCGCCAGCCTCTCTTCAACTGTCCACCGCAGTTGCCCGATGCTCTTAGAGAGAGTGCCATCCCTCATTTTTGCCAAATTGTCAACTGGTGGGGGAATTACTTTTTTTACTTGTTCTGATTCCTTCGCTGGCTCGCCTGCATCATCTGGTTGAGGGTGTTGTTCCTTCTGTTTCTTTTCCCTTTTTTCTTTCTTTTTCTTTTCACCTTCTGTTCTATGTTTTTTACCACCTTCTTCTTTGGGCTCCCTTGCCCTTTCCTCAGCAGTATTTCTGCCCATGGCGAACTGTGGGTACACCCAGGTGCGTTGCTGGTCACAAGTGAGTAATTCTGCTCAGAACTTTCAATACAGCGCAGGGCGAATGTCAGATAATAAAATGAATGAGCGAACCAGGACATTGCCCTTTTTGTGGCTCCGGGAGGTAACCACTCCATTAATGGCGCATGCTTGGAGTAAATGCTTGAAGCCAAAGGTGGGTAGAAACAGTTTCTGTTCATGGGTGACCGTGTCCTTTTTTGAAATTGGGAGCCTTCATGGAATGAAATCCCCCTTCGAAAACACAAATGCCTCGTTTTTCGAACTCGAGGTATTGTCTTTTTGCCTAACGACCAGTTTTGGAATGCGCGCCACAGGTTTTATCTGAACATGCGCTTTGAAATGAGCGTTGCCGCCTTGCGTGCCCCAATACACCTTTACCATTAATCAGCCCATGGTTCGCGGAAATTTCCCTGCGAGGACAAGGTTCGGGGCATAAATATGCCAACTAGGGCCTTGTTTGAAATGATGCCCGAACTTTGGTATGCCCAATGCTGTATTTCATTAAATCTTGTACTGGAACCTAAGCTTCGCTTCACTTTTACCGAACTGCAGCTTGGCTTAGAATGGCACCCGGACCTTAGCACGTCTTTTGATTTAAACTTGTCTTTGGTTCGCACTGACGTTGAGCGAACCTCAGGTTCACGCCAAGTGACGCCCGAACTTTGATTACTTTGAAATCGAACCTGTGCCTTTGGTTCGCCTTGGGCAATGCTCAAACCTTATTTTTGCTCCGAACCTCGATGTTTCTTAGCTTAGTTATATTCGGGCCCCCCTCAACTCTTTGTTGTTCGCTGTAACTCCGCGCGAACCTCGGGTTCACATCGAACTTTGCCCAAATCTTAGATCTTCTTTAGAAATGAGCAAACCTCAGCCCGCTCTTTGCCTTAGTAAAATTTTTGACATTGCCGCCTTGGATTTCTTATGCTCGTTTTCTCGGACAATCTTTGGTTCGCTTAGAGAGTTGCCTGAACCTGGGGTTCGCCTTGAAATCGGGCGAACCACATCTTGGTAATGCCTTAGAAGAATTTTAGGCGTTTCTCCTTTTTGCTTTGCACCTCGCCTGAGACAACATTTTCAATATTAACTTGTCTCTGCGTTTCGAACTGACCTCGGACGAACTTAGTGTTCACATTAAACAGCACCCGAAACTCGACAATGTCTTAAATTGAAGCGAACTCCGACTACTTGCTATGGTTCACCTAGAACTTGTGCGAACCTGGGTTTCGCTTGGGATATGGTCCGAACTTCAGCATCTCCTCCTTAGATAAGCGAATCATGGCCGAAGGCAAGGCCTTAGGAAAAATTTAATCTTTTGCCACCACATCTTAGCTCACGCCCCACCTTCTTTGATTTGCACAGGGCGAACCATGATTTGATGCCGTTCTCTTTGCATCTATGCCAAGCGAACTTGGGGTTCGGGTTGGTATTTAACCGAACTTTAGTTTCGGCCTTCGCACGACGTCCAATCTTAGGAAACTTTTTTACAACCTGTGCAAAGAGAATATGCCCCTCCTTTTGTGCTAGAGGGGTCGATGGTTCGCTCCTAAAACTGAAAAGGTTGGCTTTCGCCAAAGGAAGTGAGCGAACTTCGGGCTCGGTCTCCAGACTTGCTAAGAACTGCTTTCTTTTGCCAAGAAACCTGGATTTGCTCTGACTAAACTCCGGAGACACAAAAATGCTCAGCTACAGAGCGCAAACCTTACTTTAAAGTAAAGACATATTTACATTCGAAAACATAAACAAATCAACAAAAATAAAATTATGTACACAGGAAACTTCTTGGATGCTTCTCTACTGATGATAAGCCTTCAGGTGAAGGCCATTGACAGGGATGGGTAGAGTATGGCAGGGATGGGCAGAGTATGGCCCTTCATGTCCTGCAGAGTGAAAGTGTTCGCTTGGTTAACTCGGGAAATCTGAAAGGGGCCTTCCCAGAAGGCATCAAATTTATCATGATTCCCCGGCTTCGCTTTCCACACATTCCACTTTAGCACGAGGTCACCCACTCGGAAGGTACGAGCGGTGGCCTTTTTCTTGAACCAACTCTTAGTGCTCTTGGTGTGTTTCATGAAAACTTCGTAAGCTTTCTCCCTATCTTCTTCTAGCTGCAGCAACTGAGCCAGCCTAGCCTGCATAGGATCAAACTATCCCTTTTCATCATCCAACATCCAAAGCGTCGGCATCTCAACATGTGTAGGCAGAACCACCTCTTTCCCGTACACCAACGCGTATGGCGTCGTTTTGATGGATTTTTTTATGGAGATGCGATTGGCCCATACTGCCTGATTCAGGAGCAGGTGCCACGTCCTCTTGTTCCTTTCCAGGAGCCTTTTCAAGATTCTCATCAGGTTTTTGTTCGTTGACTCGGCCAAGCTGTTGCCCTGCGGGTAGTAATTAGAGGAGGCTTTTAAGTAAATCCCATATCTGCAGGCGAACTCACTAAGCTTGGCGCCTATGAACCCTGGGCTGTTATCGGTCACAATTGCCTCTGGGACCCCGAAACGGGTTATCAAACTTTCCAGGAAGGGAATGACTGTCTCCTGATCGGCGTGTTTCGTCGGGATGGCTTCGGCCCATCGGGTGAAGTACTCTGTGGCCGTCAGTATGAATTTATGCGCTACCGAAAAGGTGCTTCAACCTGGATCGGATGCAGGGGCATAGGGGCATTCTTGCTTCGGCCAGCATACCTTTGACATTTTTCACACTTCCGGCAAACTGCAAAAGCATCTGCGAAAATTGTGGGCCAGTAATAGCCCGCTTTGATTATCTTCAAGGCCATAGGCCTTCCTGCGAAGTGGCTCCCCGATATTCCAAAATGGAATTCATCGAGGATTTTCTCTTTCTCTGAACCCTTGACACATCTCAGGAGAACACCATCGATATTTCAAAAAAATAGCCCCTCTGGGCACAACACATATCTGCGAGACTGCATTCTGAACCTTCTCCTCTGAGAGGCGTTGAAGTGGTCAGGGCATCTCCCGGTATTAAAGTATTGAATTATGTCATCTGTCCAATCATCATCATCCGCAGACCCATTAACAAAGTTGCCCTCCGACACCGGGTCCTCCCATTGACAGGCTGTCACTTCGGCGGCGACACTCCTTGCGAGTTCTTGGCATAATGCACGACCGCGAATCAACTTGGTGGGCTAAACCTCAATGTCAAACTCCTGAATTTTGTTGACCCAACCAGCCCTCTTGTTACCCATCTCTCCCTGAATAATGAAATTCCTCACGTCCGGGTGGATAATGTATACTGCCAAGTGATTCTGCCGCATGAAGAAAAGTACAATTTTATAGAGCGGCAGGTTCATGCTGTTATGAAGTCCCTTCGGAAGTTCAGGCATTTTGTCTCCCAGAGCAAGACCACTGTCTTTGTGATTCACCCGGATGTTCGAAGCTTCATCTTACAAGGAGAACCGGGTCACAAGAGAGCGGGATGGATTGCCAAGATCCAGGAGTTTGACATTGAAGTGCGGCCCACAAAGCTTATCAGAGGCCGAGCCTTGTGTCAGGAATTGGCCCGAAGCGCTGCAGCCGGCATCTCCGCCTGTAAGTGGGAGGACACAGCGACACGCATCTACCTAGCCAACTCCTTATCGGAGGGGAGTGATTGGACAGATGAACTGGTGAGATACTTCTGCACCGGAAGATGTCCCGATCACCTAAACGCCTCACAACGAAGGAGATTTCGGCTAGGTGCACTTAAGTACACTCTTCGCCCCGAGGGGCTTTACTTCAAAAATATCGACGGCATCCTGTTGCGGTGCGTCACAAAATCAGACCAGCCTAGGGTCCTCGGAGATTTTCATTCCGGGATGCCTGGGGGTCACCATTCTTCAAGGCCAACGGCCTTAAAAATAATAAGAGCTGGGTACTATTGGCCCACTCTGTTTGCAGACGCTCATGCGGTCTGCTCTAAGTGTGATCAATGCCAGAGGTTTCGCTGGCCGAAACAGAAAAGCACCCCTGCCCCTTCAACCGATTCAGGCCGAGACTCTGTTCCAGCAATGGGGTCTGGACTTCATTGGGGTGATTTCTCCTAACTCCTCTGCCGGACACAAGTTTATTCTTATGGCTACTGACTACTTTACACGGTGGACAGAGGCAATCCGGACCAAAAACGCAGACCAGGAGACGGTCATTAGGTTCATTGAGAGCCTGATTACCCGCTTCGGGGTTCCACAGTCAATTGTGACAGACAACGGTCCGGGATTTGTAGGCGCTGTACTCACGGAGTACACCGGCATACTTGGCATCTATCACAAGATGTCTTCTAATTACTACCCGCAGGGGAATGGCCTTGCCGAGTCTACTAACAAGAACCTCCTGAAGATCATCCGGAGGACCATTGACAGAAACAAGCGGACTTGGCACTTACTCCTGAACCGGGCGCTGTGGGCGGATAGAGTTGCGTTCAAGAAATCCATCAGAACGTCCCCCTACGCGCTCGTCTATGGCAAAGAGGCTGTCATGCCATCACACATTGAGATCCCTGCCCTGTGGATGTTGGACGAAGACAGGAGCAGCGGAGACCCGGTGGACGACAGACTGTGCCAACTCCTGCAGTTGGAAGAAGACAGAGAACTTGCTTACCAGGCCTTCACTGATCATATTGCAGCCACTCAAGGCTGGTTTGCAAAAGGCACCACTGCCCGAGTTTTCGAAATCGGGGACCTGGTGCTGAAGTGGGACTCATATAAAGCAAAGCCGGGTAATCACGGGAAGTTTGATGCTCTTTGGGAGGGCCCTTATCAGATTGCCCGGGTGAACCAGTTCAATGCCTACGCACTCCGGGATATGGAGGGTCAGCTCCTGCCTATCCCTGTCAACGGGTTCCACTTAAAACTTTACCGCTGCTGAAGGTGCCCGAGTGGCCCTTCTTTGTAAAAATTTCCCTTATGCATTTCCATTTCCCGGCATGTACAGTTTCCAGCTTTCAGCTTTTAATTTTAATTTTTCATTTTTTGAGCTTAACTACGGCATGGGAGAGAAAGACAGACTTCGCAGCGAAGTCTGTCGTCGCCCCTCAGGAGAGGCGAAGTTCGGCTGTGCAAAGGAAGGAGAAAGCAAAGAAAGAAAAAGAAAAAAGGCTAAAAAATGGCTAAGTGTTGGCCGAAGCCCGACTTCGCAGCGAAGTCGGACTTCGGGCCAGCCAAAGTGCGAAGCTCGAACGAAGGGAAAACCGCAAAGGCACACAAAGGACAGGCTCCGCTCAACTTTGAGCCACGCAAAGTCCGACTTCGGCCGGCTTCCGCGCGAAGTACGCACTACGCACAACTTCCGCGCGAAGTGCGAACTTCGCGCGAAGTTCGTACTTCGCCCGAACTTCGGGCGAAGTCCGAACCCGCCTCAACATTCGCACTGCGCAGCTCGTCCAGTTCAATCTAAGGGAGCAGAAAAATGTTAAGTGTTGGCCGAAGTCCGAAGGTTGCAAAGAAACCAGACTGCGCTCAATCCTTGAGCACGGCGAAGAAAAGAAGAAGGAACGGTTGCAATGCGCACTTCGCGCGAAGTTCGAACTTCGCCCGAAATTCGGGCGAAGTCCGACTTCGCCGGCGAAGTCGGATCGCGCTCAACTTCGGGCGAAGTCCGACTGCGCCTCGTTTTCTGGGCCAGTTTGGGCAAAGGTTTAAAAAAATTAAATAAAAAATTCGGAAAGTTCCAAACTGGGCCCAAGTCAGATTCTAACCGTTCTAAAGTGGGTTTCCGCACCAAGGATTCTGTCTTGAGCAGTGTGCCCAGATGGTGGCAGTGACGTCAGCCATGGTGCAGTGTCCAAAGTAGAATTAATGATTGCACGTTCCTCAACGAAAGTGCAAGCAAAAGAACATGGCACGTCTGCCGGAGTACACTTTTTTCAAACATTCTTCTGCGCAGCCACCCAAGAACCTTAACTCAGCCGACCTACCCCCTCCTGCGCGGCATTAATGGCGCTGTCTTTATCTAGAAAAGGGGGTCAGATGCATTCAAATGTTCCAGACTGCACAAATTATTCCTCGGACGGTGCAAATTATTCCTGTGACAGCGAAATCTGCTGCAGACGCCCTGAACTTGTAATTATTGCTGATTCGGAGAGATGGACAGAGGAAAGATGCCAGTGTTAGCGCAGTCCAGCGAAAGTGGCGAACCAAAGGATTTACCGCGGCCGGGCGTTTTCAGAAGTGAAACCCCGCCAGAGAGAAAGTCAAAGTCCCGGACGAAAAAAGTACAGCGTGGGCAAGCCCCACCACCTCCGGTAAATTATTTGGCGGGGTACAAGGACGGCTCGTTTTCTATGAGCTTGTCGAAGCTGCGGACAAATGTGGAGAGTTGGGCCGACAAGGTTTCGCCCTCTCATCATTTCGGAGCGGCGTACAAATCCAATCTTTTCAGATTCTTGTGCCCTCCTGTCCACCAATGCCCGGAACTGGTAGACCTAATTGTCAGACACTACAGACCAGTTACCCGACAAATTTGCAGCTCCAGCGGTGTACCCTTGTTCACGCTGCGCAGAGAGACTGTCCAGCCAGCTTTTGCCCCAGGGTTGGAGTATGACTCCTGCACCATTCTCAGAAAGATAAATTTGGGCGAGCAGGCAGGACGTTTCACGCAAACAAAAAGGATGAGGGATTTCCTCAATTCAGAGCTTAACGCTCCGCTTGCAGCTGGACAGTGGCCAACCGGCCCCATGCCCTTGGCAGGATTTCAGAGCAAGTACTTGTACACCATTTTGGCATCAATTCTCGGCTGCGACTCTGATGAGCTGGTACAACCGTACCAGCTAGCGCTGGCAGAATGTCTCCTGTGTGGAGAGTCATACGAACCAGCGGCGCAGAGAAGTGGAAAGCGCCCCATCTTTTTCGACTGGGCAGACTGGTTGGCATACGCCATCCTCTCCAGCCTAGTCAAGATCCGAAGAAGCGATCCACCGACTTTCGGTTCGGTTCATGTTCTAGCTCGGCTTTGTTTGTACCATTTGCACTCCCGGATGCCTATCCCGAACCTGAAGAAGGTCAACGAGAAGGGAGAGCCACTGCCCGTCTATAACTGGACGGATGACTTATACCGGAAAGGGTCCTACTACAAGTTCAACTTCAACTTTTTGGGATTCGTCATGTCAGTCTTCAGCGAAAGCGAAAGCGCTTTGCTAAATCAGAAGCTCGGGGACGTTTTCAGACTGACGCAGGGAATTGTGGTCAGAATCTACGGATTCAAGGGCAAACCTCATTTGCTGCCCTACTGGTGCTCGGAGCATCTGTTCGGGATGGAGGTTGCCCGGCAGATGGACTATGTTGAAGAGTTCGGCCTAGGAAAGAAGAGAGGACAGATTTTTCAATATCCTCTTTCCTGGGCAAACGTTGAGATTTTTGAGGTAGGACAGCATGTCTACCTAGAGCAAGAGCTTTCCCGGATTGGCCTGGTTCTGTTGCCGCAGCGTTGGAAGTATGACCCATATGGAATAAGGGGAAAGTTCGCACATCTCTGCCCCCGGGCAGATATAACTGAAGATAAGTGCGATGTGGTCCATGTGGACCTTGACTGGGAAATTGAATTGATGGAAGCTTCTCCTCCCTGGCAGGATTTTTACTGCGAGGAGGTGAGATATGACCCCAAGCGAAACCCGGACCACCAGTTCTCATCTCCAGGGTTCAGAAAGTTCCTATCCAAGATAGCAGGCCTTAACTGGTCTAAAGAAAAGATTACTGAATGCTGGAAGATGAGATGCCGCACGCAGCACGACAAATCCACCAGAAGAAACCTGGCCGTAGATGACGACTTTTCGGTTCTCTATGACCAGCATCATGACAGCTGGCGGCCGTTCGCATATCAAGGTTACGTTCCTCGAGGTCCCTTTGAGGATTATAAAGGAGGGTCTTCTTCCCAACAGTGGTACACTTCGGCAACTGCCAGCGTGGGCCCAGCAGACGCCCAGGTCGATCCAATGCAGCCCGTGGCTTCCAAGGCGGCGCCTGAGAAGGCGAAAGAGTTAGCCAAAGCAACGCCCGAGGCAATCCCTCAGGCACGAAAGACGCCAGCGCCGCCAGAGAGCAGACCGGTTGCGGCAGACCTTCTGCAAGTCAAACCCCGGTACAAGTTTACCGTGGGAGCATCAGCGCCTGCTGCACCTGCTTCATCTCCTTCCCCGGATCCGACCATTGTTTTAGAAGAGAAGAAAAGGAAGAGTGGAGAAGATCAGGCGACCTAGCCTGATAGTGCAGCAGCCAGTCGCAGAGCCGCAGCCGCGTCCTGCCGCCGCAGAGGCAGTTCCTCTGAGCAGTCCCAAGCCAGCCGCCGAAATCAGAAGCACAGACAGCCATCCGGCATCGGCTCAGGCGGAGCCCGCAGGTACGTTTGCTGCCCTTGTCTCTTTGGTCTCATCCAGTCCTACTCCCACTCCGTCTCCCGCTCAATCTGAGCAAGTCATGACCGCATCCTCCTCCCCGTCTCCACGCCCTTCTAGCGGCCCCCATTCTTTTGATCAGTTTGCTCAGAACCCCAATGTTTCTCTATCTCTGAGCACAACCCCAAACCCTTCGCCCGAAGCTAGTGCTGAAGCCGTTCATTCACCGTCACATCCACCATCTCAGCCGCTTCAAACCCTTGCAGTATCAGCCGCCCCCATCTCCATTTCCCGGTCGCCCCCAGAAGCGGCCGATCCTTCCAGTGTCCATCCGGTTCCTCCTGATCCCATTCCCGCAGGAGAGACGTCTCAACAGAACCCTAGGCTGGGGGAACCAGATTTCATGGACGACCTCCAGAATACAGACGACTTGCCCTTGGCAACGAGAGCTGTAGAATATTCTGTCTCTTTCCTCCAGAACCTGAAGCGGAGGAGACCTGAAGAGATAGCCGCCCCGGTAAAGCGCGCCAAGTACAATTTCGAGAGGAGAGTGCTTACTACAGAGAAGATAATCCCAAAAGTGAAGAAGCCTCTTCGGGAAATGACCAGGGCGGACTACGAGCTCCAGACAAAGGAGAAGAGCTTTGACGACATCAACAAGCAGTACGAGATTCAGTCGATCATGCGCAAAGCTGATAATCTCTTTGTCAAAAGTCTGGAGGAACAGGAAGAACTTTTCGGGTTGCAAGACAAGACAAGACAGCTTGAAGAGGACCTATCCAGGTCCACTGAGCAGCTGGAAGCGGCGCGGCAAGAAATAGATGAACTCAAAGCCCAGCTGGCCGCTTCCCAGCAACAAGCCGCAACCGAAAAGGAAGCAGCCTTGGAGCAGATTTCTCAGCTCCAAGAGTCTTTGAAGCGAGCGCGATCGCAACTTGCAGAGAGAACATCCCAAGCGACGGTCTTTTCAAAGAAGAAAGTTAAGGAGATGCGGGCTGGTCTGCTGCGGGAATGCAAGCCCCACACCTATAAGGCGATGGCAGTTCTGGATTTCGCATCCAGAATTCAAGAAGTTTCTGCCCAGGGAAAGCCTGTGGTAGAGGAGGCCGAGCGTCAGGCGAAGCAATGGCTGGACCTGGCGATAAATCTTCAGGAGCGCGAGCGCGATGGCCTCCAATTTTCTCCCGTGTCCTCATTCGCTGCAGAATGGGCAGATGCAAGGGTAACCTTGCATAAATATTTCAAAAAATTAGAAGAGGTGAGAGTGGCCAGATGAATACTGGATGCATTCGAACATGAAAGAGACATCTGTATGGCCCCCTTTCGCGCTCTTTCTGAACTAGGGTGCCCAGGTTTTGTTGAGAATGGCAAACTTCTCACCCTAGATCAGGTGAAAAGGAATTGGCAGTCCTTTGAAGCGGATGCGACTGAAATTGATAGGCTGGATCGAGCCAATTCGAGAAAGTCAGGTCACTCGGATGGTGTCCACATATTGCAAGATGAGCTCCTACTTCCAGGAGCTAGAAAAGAGATACCTCACCATCGACCTGCACGCGGTCGCTGCTTTCCACGCAGCATTAGAAGAAGTTGCTGACCGCCGGCCATTCGAAGCAGAAGCCTGGCGTCAAGCCCAGGCCGCATACACTCGCATCTGCGAGGCAGAAGCAAGAGCTGGAGAGCTTTCGGAAGGCGATTCTGAGGAGGCAGCTGACAAAGATGAATCTGAAGAACAGTTGCCACAAGGAGGACAGTCAGAGCAGCAAAAGGCAGGGGAGGCAAGTTCCTCTGCACCCAATGGATGAAGGCATGGATTCTTTGCGCCGAGGCGAGCTCGACACCCCGCGAGCCGCCAGAAATGTTGTCACATTTTGCACGGGGTGCAATGTTTTCAATGTTGTAACAGTGCTGCTCTTCTTTTTCCCTCTTCCTCTATTTTCCTTCCCCCTTCTCTCCCTTTCCTTTTCTTTCCCACATTCTCCGAAGATGACAGAATGCTGGCAGGCTGGCAGGTTGACAGAAGATGACAGAATGCTGGAACAAAGTCCGTACGGTGGCAGACGCCAGTTTTCACCTGTGCGCAGTCCGACTTCGCAACAAAGTCGGAGTGCGCCCTTGACAGGTGCGCAGTAGGGAATCAAACTCGGAAACGCACCTAAGGCATGAAGGCCTTCCCGACTGCACTGAGCTCTGCCCGCACAACCCGAGACGCTCTGATCCCAAGCGAAGTTGGACAGACTGCCTTTCAAGGCTGACACGTGTCAAACAGCATCATTCATCATCTGACAAGTGTCCAACTTCGGGATTCGAGCCGAGACGCGCCGAGCAAAAGGACGAGCATGGGCTGCATTACCTGTGCCAGTGACCTCATTTAAAGCCGATTGGAGGTTCTACCTGCTCCAGCTACCTGCGTACCTGCTGAGATGAAGTTCTGCCCAACACACTGCCACGTAGCTGTCCAGCTTCCAGGAAGACCATGCTGCGGGTACAGTCCGGTCCGACAAAAGGTCAGCATTTGCAGCTCTTTCGCCGCTTTTGTCAGCTTATGTTTGACTGGGATCTTGTGCCCATTAATGTAACGGGAGGGACTCGGGCTATAAAAACCCACTACATTTTCATTGTAAAGAGTGGAAGGGGAATGTCTGGTAGGGAACCAATGTAACCGTGCTTCTGCTTATAAATATAATTTGTATGCCTGGTTCTGTTCTGCTGCTTTTATTTCTTTACGTTTATGCTTTACGCTTCCCTGTGTCATGGCTCGTTGATTCATTTCAGCATTTGATGATCAGGCGCCTTTAGCATTGTTTGTGCCGTAACCAAACACTTTTGTATTTCATATAATAGATGTGGTAGCAGTTCCATCAGTTGTGTGTCACGTTGCTGGTCCGTATCTGGTGATTGATGCGCTGCCGTACTGTTAGTTCCTTGTAGGGAATGTCTGTTAGGGAGCCATTGTAGCTGTGCGGTTAAATTCTCTACACGACACACATACCTGGCTCTGATATCTCTAGGTTGCTTTCTACTCATGTTAGTGTACGTATCTGGTGATTGATGCGCTGCCGTACTGTTAGTTCCTTGTAGGGAATGTCTGTTAGGGAGCCATTGTAGCTGTGCGTACACTGCTTAAGTATCGGAAGTACACTTAGATTTTGCAGTTCTCAGTCATGCTTTGTGTTTATAATGCAGTAAGTATTGGTGATTGCTGGTTGCCGTACTGTTAGTTCCCCCCCACCAACTTCAAGTATATTTGTATATTCTTTCTGTACATTTATTTCTTTCCTGTACTCTTAGCTTGAACATAAACCCCCCAAAAAGGAGCCGGCCTTCTCCGGAGATTGGCTCGGAAGGCATCTCTTCCTTCCGGCCTTTCATGCTGGTGGGCGAATCTGGGCGCATTAACCCAAATCCTTTCCTCATGGCAGATTCGTAACCAACAGTTTCCAGGCATATCCTTTGCTGTTGCAAACCAACTCTTCATAATCTTCTTGAAACATTTGTGTTTTTAGGCATATCCTTTGTTGTTGCAAACTAACTTGTGCTAGCGGGCTCTTGTCCTCAAGCTAACTATCGCCATTCCATGGTTCATGTTTAGGTCGTTCTCTAAGTGATTCAAGTCGTCTTTCTTCTATATTTGAGAATTGTACATGCACCCATACAAGTCTTCTCTCCGTGGGAAGAGGTTCCAACTCTTCTTGCTCTATCAAGGGCTGCTCTTCCGCATTCCCAAATAATCACCTCAATCCTAGATCCCTCTCTTCTCTTCCTTCTTCTGCACCTTCTTGCTTGGTTTGGCTTGATTCTCCTTTTCAAGCCACTAGCCCTTTGAATTCTTGTGAAGACTTATTTGGTGCTATAACCATCCTTCCTATACTTTTGTCATCGTTTCTCCCTGGCTCGAATCCAACCATATTTACTTTTGTTTTTAGTTGATATGGTTTCAATCTCGACCCATTAACTGTTTTGGGAAGGATTGTCCTGTTCAGTTTATGCAATTTTACTACGCCATTATCCATCATCTCAATTACTTGGAAGGGTCCAAGCCATAAAGTCTTCAACTTTCCTGGCTTGATCTCTCTTTTGCCATTATATCTCAAGACCAAGTCACCTGGCTTTAATTCCATCTTTCGCAGGTGCTTGTCATGCCACAACATTCTTCGGCATTGGGCAATCTTCGTTGTCCATTGTGCCATTAACCTCATTTCATCTAGTTTCACCAGTGCCGCTAGCCTCTCCTTTAGGCTCTCTTGGTCACCCAAATGGTTCTGCACCACTACTGTCAGACTTGGTACCAGG
The DNA here is from genome assembly GCA_028583015.1 of Wollemia nobilis. Classification (NCBI taxonomy): domain Eukaryota; kingdom Viridiplantae; phylum Streptophyta; class Pinopsida; order Araucariales; family Araucariaceae; genus Wollemia; species Wollemia nobilis. The sequence continues at coordinate 3,407,088 of JAQPPZ010016862.1, forward strand.
AACTCCATCGGCACAACTTCCTACCCATACATCAATTGGAATGGTGTATGGTTTTTTGTTGGCTTAAAGGTAGTTCTATTTGCCCACAGAACTGTTGGCAATCTCTCCTCCCAATCAACACCTTCAATTAAGCAAGTCTTGTACATAATGGAAATCAAGACTTTATTCGTTGCCTCCGCCTGCCCATTTTCCGTAAAACAGTATTGACTCGATAGTAAATGCAAGATCTTGAATTCCGTGGTCAATTTCTTAATGGCTTCATTGGCGAAGTGGCCTCCTCTATCACTCATCAGCTGCAAAGGTATTCCAAACCTCGTGATCACTTGTTCATATAGAAATTGAGCTGTGCTCTTTGTAGAATTGTCTGGCAATGCTCTTGCCTCTACCTATTTCGTCAAGTACTCTGTTGCCACCACTATGTATCGACACTTCTCCAACTTGTTCACAGGGGTCCCACAAAATCAAGGTCCCATCTCTCAAATAGTTCCTGTGGTTGTGATTGGTGTAAGAACATAAAATCCCTATGTAATGGCTTCGTGGCTCATTGGCATGTATCGCACGCCTTGAAAAACTCCTTCGCATTGCAATAGAGGGTGGGACACCATAGCCCTGCCAGAAGCACTTTCCTTGCCGTCACATCTGACCCCATGTGCCTTCCTGCCAACCCTTCATGAGCTTCCTTTAGTGTCACGTTGACTTCCTCTTCCATTACACATCTCAAAATTCCATCAAGCCCCATATTATACAGCAAACCTGCTATTGATTGAAAAGGTGTTGGCTTGATGATGATCTTTCTTTTTGCTGCCAAGTTCTTCCTCGACAACTCTCTCATCGACAAGTAATTCCCTATCAACCTGTACAAATGTATCACGCTAATTACAAATAGTTGAGCATCAGGAAACTCATTTGATACTCCTTCCATAGGTACCCTTGAGCAAATCCTTGACAACTGATCCGGTATCACGTGTTTCTTTCCAGGCCTAACCACTACTTGAACTACAAACTCTTGCAACATGATGAGCCACTTGCTAACTCGTCTGTGAATAGTCAGTTTATTTATCAGGTACAACGACGCCTGATGATCCACATAGAAAGAAAAAGGGTTGGCCAATAGATAGTGTCTAAACTTCTCTACTACATAGACCATCCCTAACGCTTCCCTTTCTGCCGTGCTGTAGTTCTTCTCAGCTCTCGACAACAACTTGACTAGAAAAATAGATGAGTTGATCTAGCCTAAACTGCCCCTCCTGTGCCAATGCACATTCAATCGCGAAATTGGACCCATCTATGTGGACGTGAAATTCTTTGTCCCAATCTGGAAATACTAGAATGGGAGTACACACCAATTTTACCTTCAGCTCCTGGAAGGCCTTCTGATGTTCCTCCGTCCATTGAAATGGAACATTCTTGCGTGTTAACACATCCAATGGGTGGGACACTTGAGTGAAGTTCCTGATAAACCTTATGTAGTACCCAACTGTACCTAGAAAGGATTTTAAGGAGCTCACATTGTATGGGTCCTCCATGTTCATCACAATGCGAATTTTATCAAGATTCATCTTCAACCCCTCTTTGCTCACTACATGTCCCAACAACTTTCCATACAGTACTAACAACTTACACTCATATGAATTTAGTGCCAAACGAGCATTCATTCATAGCCTCATGCATTCCTCCAATGCCTTTAGATGCCCATCCTTCTTCCCATAAAATGACCAGTTGTCCAAGAAGACTTCGAATATTCTAGTGGACATTTGCTCAAATATATAGAGAATGATTCTATGAAACGTGGCTAGGGCATTACATAGAACAAATGGCATTCTATTGTATGCATAAATGCCATTCTCTACCATGAACATTGTCTTCAACTTATCTTCCTCGACAATGCTTATTTGATTGTAGCCGGAGAACCCATCCAAAAATGAGTAAATCTCATGTCTAGCTACCTCCTCCAGAATTGAGTCAATGAATGGTATTGGAAAGGGATCCTTAATTGTCACGACATTGAGACTTCAAAAGTCTACGCATGCAGATTTGATTCCCTTCTTTCTTCAAAGTGATCATGATCGGTGACACCTACTCACTCACCACGACCTTAAAGTTTATGCCTGCATCCAACATATTCTGAATTTTCGCATTAACTAAGGCTGTGTGCTTAAGATTCATCTTGTATGGCCTTCTCCTTACCGGTAGTGCATTCGGAATCAACAAAATCTAATGTACACATTGTTTTGGTAGTATCCCTTTCAAATCCTTATAGGTCCATGCAAAGATATCCTTATACTACCGAATTTTTTGAAAGTTGTTGCTTTCAACATTGGGTCCCACTCGTCTCCACAATGGGTTATCTTCTCTTCACCTTCATTGCTGAGATTAATCTCAACCATATTTGGCCCCTTGTATTTGATAGTCTCCGATTCACTTGCCACTTTTACCACGTCTATCGGGTGTGTTGGCTTCTCGTCAATCACAACATCACCAACAATATATTCTACAATTTTTGTCCACTTTTCTCTCTCTTCCTCTTTTGGTGCAGATTTCTCCCTTTTACTACTCTCGCTGACCTTGAACACACTTCCTCGTTTATCATGGTTTTCTGCATCCTTGTCTGCTTGAATGTAGAGATAGGTGGGCATAAACATTTTGTAGTTCTCCATTTGCCAATGGAGATGTCCACTATCCGATTGTTCTTCATCTTCCATACATTCTTCCAGATGCAACACTCCTTCATTTGGTTTATGTCCGTTGTTTTCATTTGAAGACGAACTGCCCGACTCATTGAACGTTGTGAGATCTTTGCTTATAGATTGATTCTTCAAGTTAATCATATACTTATGCTGCCCTTTCTTGAAAGTGAGTCGATCCTTCTCCCAGTTGTGATTGACCTTTGCCATGCACAACCATCCTCTCCCCAACAATGCATCATATGTTGGTTTTTGCATGGTTATCACAACGAAATCCATGACAAACTCTTGATTAGCAATTTTTACCTTCTGAGCTGTTAAGACTCCTTTCATATTGATTCCATATTGATTTGCACCATATAACTTGAAATTTGAAGACCATAGAAATGGTGCTCGAATCTCCCTCCATGTCTTCTTGGGAAAAACATTGACACTCGACCCCTTGTCTCGAAACTCCTTATATTAAATGTACAATCTCCAAGCACGTGTCTTTTCACTTCACAAATATTGTAGTAGGTGTTCTTCGGACAAGTAACATTTGTGTGTTCCTCTGTCTTACAATCTGAACACCAAATATTATGTCTCTCCTTTTCTTCCTTTGCGTGTCGAGCCATCCTTTGTATATCCTTTCTCATGGCTTGGATTGCCATGTATAGATCGTCATGGTTACTATCTGAGTCAGGTTCTTTGTAGTGACTTAGGCCTGTTGCCATTGCTTCGCTTCACTCTCCAATGTGATTGCTCTATTATACGCCTCTTCCTAGATAGTTGGTGGGACTACTGTCATATTCTTGTATTTTGATAACAACTCGTCTAGGAACCATTGTCTTTGTAGTCTATCTGCTAGCGCAACTTCCATCTTATTGTTGAGTTCCTTCAATCTTTTGTTATAGGATTTAATATCCTCATCCTTCTTTTGTTTCGTGGCATAGATTTCTCCGATGATCTCAATGTCATCTCGGAGTCTTCTAAATTCTTGGATGAATGCTTTCGTTAATGCTTCCCATGTAGCAAAGGGTTGGTCTTTCATCTTCTTTAGATGCTAGTCCATTGCGATTCCATGCAATGTTGCCGAAAATAATCTTAACCATGATTGCTCATGTTCAACTCTGCTCGCCATATGGTTACACATGTTCCAATATGGCATTATGGGTCTTCCTTTCCATTACCTAGAAACGGTGGGCACTTTTGCTTGCCCGTAGTTGCTACAACTTGTACCACACTCGCCATAGGTGGCTGTTCTTCACGTCGTTCCTCTTCACTTGGCCCTTCCTCACCTTGTGCACTATCACTAGCGAACAATCTTCAACTGATATCAGCACTTCGCTACCTCTTTTGCAAATACACGTGCGTTGGTTTTGGTCTATTTGTCCAAGCACTCTCCTATGGTTGCTTTGGTGCCTGACTCCCGTCCTCTGCTCCTCTCGACAAAATCCCCCACTCTTGTGCCGGCGTTACCATTCAATCAACGTCATCTCCATGTGCTCTCTCCATGTTGGCACTTCCACTTGCATGAACATTCTACACGGTATCTGCTTTGATTGCTCGCATAATACCTTGAACTTCCTTTGTTGTTAACAACAACATTTGCCACCTCTCGTGTGATTCACTTGGATTCTTCTCCTCTCAAGGACTCCACACATGTTCAACTATTGGCTCAAGTTCTGTTTCTCTAGATTGTAGTACCTGGTTGGCAACGTTTTGCTCAACACTCCGCTGCTGAGCAATCCTTGTACTCACAGGAATTTTGTTTTCTTCGCGACCTCGTCTTCCACATCCTCGCGGTAGTGAATTTGTTATTCACCTCCCCACACTTCACGCGTGTTGATTCTTCTTCAACTTGACCCAATTTCGATTTGGAAAGGAAAACGACACCAAATGTAGCATGGTGGTGAGTATTCCAAGAATGAAGGACAAGATGACAGATTAGAGGCCAAGCAAGACTACAGTCAATGCAGTTCTGCTCAACACTCTGCTCTTGAATGGCATCAACACTTGACTTGTATGGCAATATGACTTGAACGACACTTCCACTAGAATGACAAGTGCTTGAATGACACTTGCATTGGAACGACAAGCACTAGAACGACACTTGCACTGGAACGTCAAACACTAGAACGACAGTGTGTTGGAACAACAAGTGCTAGAGCGATAGGATTAACTCTACTAGAACGACAAGTGCTCCACACTGCTAGAACGTCAAGTGCTCCACACTACTGGAACGATAGCTTGCACTTGAACACCACAATCAATCTACTAGAACAACATGCTCAACAATACAGGATCGACAACCTCAACAGTTCAACTCGTAAAACGTTTTGGACTATAACTCCCCTGTTGCACTTTCTGACTGCAACAATGATACCTGCACATAGAATCCAACACCAATACCAACTACAAATGGAAATCATACTTGTACACAAATCATACACACAACATGGATAGAAGATGAGTCATGTGCATTACTTAATAGTATGACATTACAGAGTCTTGTACAAGACTACAACACACAATCTCTCTCCTAACACATGCTCTATGTCTACTCATACACACACATTTGCATACATGCTACACTGTCTGCACATACCATGATTACTGCTCGACCCTAGCATAGACGTCCTAGATAGTCTCTCGATGGTAGTCTCAAATGAAGGACGAGGGGTCTATTTATGCTTTTGGTCCTGGCCGTTGTCAACAACGGCTTCTAGGACAGTGCGCCACCCAATTGTCTCCCCATTCGTACGTTCAAATAACATCCTTAATGCATACTATAGTCTATTGCAATTTATCAAACTCATGATTAAATTGCATTACATTGACATTTCATTTATATTTGCATTTCATCTCATATGCATTTGACTCACATTTGCATTTACATTTCATTACAATTTATTTACACTTAGTGCATTTTGCACTTATTCCTACTATGTTCACTACTTCTTGTGAGGTCCAAAACTAGTGCCTACAATGTGCAAGCCACACAAACAATCATGAGCTTAAGGTGGCATTTGAATATGCATCTATCCACTATATGATGTTGATGCCTTAGATTGATTGAAAATACTTAATGTTATTGGGTAGAGATGGTCAAACAATATTCTTAGATACAACTAGTATTTGCAATGGGTAAGCAACAATTTAGAATGTCTTTTGCCTTGCAAAATTTGTATGACTGTTCAATGTTCTAGGGATAAATAAGAGGAAGTGAATGGAGAAGGTAGATATGTCATCAAAGAAGCATATAGTCTTCATTAATATTGTGGCTTGTTAAGATTGGTAGTAGAGGACAATTGCCTTGTTTATCATGGGAACAAAGGATTGAGGTTGCAATATGAGTGTACAAGGGACTTAGTGATTTGGAAGATGGATGGAGGTTTGCATGCTTCAGACATGCTAGGGTGGTTGGTTTGCTACATATAGAGTTCCATGGATGGTAACTAGTTTGATTGTGAAACACTTTTTTGGGAGCATATCCACTTATTTTTTAGACAAGAAATCAAGGTGCTTTATATGACCCTCCATGCCATTGTAAAGATGGTAGATGTAGCTTGTAAGTAGAGGATTAATTGGTTGGATTGGGAATGCCTAGCTGCACCTTCATGCGAGAGGCTTAGCATTTTCCATTGGGAAAGCATGGCTCCCATTGTAGTCCATAAATAGATCGAAAAAGCTAGAGCGATGACAAACAATACAAAGGAGATTGCAAAGACTATTATGGAGGAGGGTAACAACAATGATGGATCGGAGTTGTACCCAGATCCAATTTTCCCTTGAGGAGGACTTGGGGTTGATGCTCAAGGAAAATCTTCTTATCCTCTTGATGATGATGTGATTTATATTTCACATGATGTCGTTTTCATCAATGCAAGGCCTACTCAATGTGGGATAGCTTAAATATAGATCTTTTCACTTGTTTCTACCTCTCTCATCCTATGTATAGTTGGAGACAAGTCTATGGGACCAACATTTCACAATTAATGCAACATGCAAAGGATTTAGATGTTTGTTTCGATGAGTGACAATATGGAAAGAGTGCCCCATGATCACACTAGTTGGAGGTAGATGAGTATGTAAATTCAGATATGAATGCTTTACTATTGAAGGGAGAAATACTGACAATGTTAGTGGTAATTTTGCTGGGGGCAGCTTAAGGCAGAGGACTTAGATCCCATGGTGGAGGGTCAAAGTTAGACATAGCTTTCCTAGTTTGGAGAGTGCATAAAAACCTAGGGTTGTATAGGAGAAAGGAGCGCCTTGTCATGGTTAGGTTGATCATGATGTTGATCGTAAAAGTATTGAGGAGGATGGCGATGGAGAATCTAAAGAGGGATCAGTGTATACTCCCTCAAGTGGGGAGCATAATGAATAGCATCATGGGGATGTGGTATCCAAGAATTAGATGAAATATCTCATTGGACTCGCCAAATCGATTTGTTTTGCTTGATTTAGTACAATGGAATATCTTCGCATGAAGATGTTCTTGAAGAATGTGAGTGCTCAACTAGGGGAGGAATGTCTTTTGTGACACTGATTTCTTTCATTGGCATTTGAGGGCCACGAGGGCAATGTAAGAGATTGAGATCCTTTGATGTTGAGGCACAAAATGGTAGGGCAACCCATTTGAATCAATGCAGGAGATGTGATGGATGCATTGAATCGGATTAGGAGATGCATCAACAATTAATGAAGGGAAGGCTTCTAGAGGGTTCTCTTATCTTGTATTACACTCAAAATATGACACCAGTGGTTGTTTATGGGTTGAAAAGTTTATCTTCCAACTAAATTACTTGGCACATGAGAACCAATTATACTTTGATTAGACTTAAATAATGGGAAGAATCAATGAAGAAGATTGGAGTTACTTGGAGGAGTGATCCAAAGCTCAAGTAAAGGAGGCAGTGGAAGAACACGCTCGAGTGATGTAGTGGAGATGAGTGGTTGAAGTATTGAGAGTGATGCATGACTCGAAGATTAGTCTTGTGAGATGTATTATAGTTGGATGTAGAGTAGTTGTGATCTGAGGAGCTGGTAAAAGAGCAAGACAAGTGAAATGATGCATTTCTAATTTGAGTTGCAAATTTTAGGTCAGAGCTTTGCACCAAGGGAAATGCGTTTGAAGTACTAAGAGGTCATAGATAGAATGATATCAAACAACTTGAGAATAGGCATTATGTAAAGACTTTTATGCACCAAGGGTGGTGAGTTGTGAAGAGCTCAGATATTATAGACAAAATGCTACAAAATAGCGTGAGACCTCAATAGGTGGCATGCAAAGGCTTTGACGTGCCAAGGATGGTGAGTTGGGAAAAACTCAAAGGTCGTAGGAAGAATACCACATAACAACTCAAGACCTCAATAGTTGGTATGCAAAAGCTTGTCAAATATTGAGTAATCTTGGCAAATCGAGCTCTTCGATAGCAATATTTTCTACTTTTGCATCAATGGTTACTACTATTACCACTTCTTTATCCATCTCCTACACCTGTTCATACCTCACTGCTTTGTCTAGTCTAGTCCATTAGTGGGGATGGAAACTAGTGTTGCAGGGGAGGTAGATGTAGACCATAGACAGTCATGAATCTTGTAGAGTTTTTCCATGCTATGTATTTAGAATAGAGGAAGAAAAAATGGCATGATGTATACTTTGATTAGTGGTGTTTGTTGGTGGGCACATTTTGGTTTTATCTATGCAACCTTGGGAAGCAAGTATGACTATTTGCCTCTGCCACCTCTTTCCTCTCAACCTTGGATGACATTGTTTTGGGAGCACTTTCTCTTGGATTGTTTCTTATTTTGACAATTGTATCTGATTGGAAAAGTGATGTGAATAAAAACTTATTTCTTGATACATTCATTGCTTGTGTACTTGTGTGTGTTGTTTTTTTCTTTGAGTCAATCTTTCTTGGTGTTGTTTGGTTGGAATTTTTTCCCACATTCTACATTATTCTCCAAAAGTAGTTGAGGAAGTCGTGATACTTTGAAAGAGATAAGATTGTAGTATTGTGTGTTACTATAACTGTTAACCTTGATGCTATTTCTGAAATTATTGGTTACCGGTAGAGGTGGGGACAAATGTTTCAAGAGGAATGTTGAAAATAGAGACTGTGATAAGAGAGAATTTTCTGAAGGATAAAGAAACTTGTGAAATAGACCCCAAATAGGGATGCGAAGCATTATCTTTGCCTAAGAATTGGGTTCAAATAGTAGAGAGAGTGGAAATTCTTTTTATTTGTGGTCAAAGTTATACTTTATTGTAGGTTACACATTTCAAGATTTTGAATTTCTTTAGACATTAGGTGAAATTAGATGTGCCATTTTATTTGTCTATGATTAAAAGTATGTAGGCTGTATAAGGGAATTCTAGAACACCTATTTCTCATCCCGATTTTACTCAGTGAAAGAAACAACAAATAAGAATGGATTTTTGGAAATGTTAGCAAGTTTAATGAATATCTAGCATAGGGGAGAAGAACATAAATATAAAATATAGACTGGAAGGGGAAGAAGAATTCTAGACTTGCCAATTATACAAGTTGAAAAATCTGAATTGTCGATGACAAGTAGTAGGATTGGCATTCAAAGGGGTCACATTGAACAATCAGGTGAATAAGTTGAGGTTCGCAAAGAAAATGGACCAATCGGATTGTCATCAAAATTGGAGCCTTAGAAAATGAAGAGGTAAGTCTTGAAAACGTCTCAAAATTGTTCAATCTATTCCTTATTCTGTTCCAAACCATTCTGCTGGATTGTGGGGCACTGAAAGGAGGACTTTGTTGAATGAAATGAAGTGGAATTAGGATGAGCACCACATGCTTCAAGAGTAATTGCAGGGTCTATTAGAAAAGAAACAGAACACACAAAGAAACCAAGAACACAAAGAACATGAAAGAGAGAATGCTTACTTCCTTATGAAATAAGGAGAGCACATGTCCTTTTAAAGTCAAGGAATGACATAAACCCTAAAATGACTTAAATGTACTTTAAGTCATTAATACAACACTAAAGCATAAATTAGACTAAGTCAACAAGCGACTTTATTAATATGCCTAAGTCTATAGTCTAGATGATCATTATGAACTAAATAACTCTTATGTCCTCCCTTAATGGTCATTCTAGAAACCACACCAAGTTTGTCTCTAAATTTTACAAATTTATCTGGGCCAAGAGACTTAGTGAAAATGTCTGCAGTCTGGTCCTGAGTTGGGCAATATTTCAGCTCAACTTCTCCATCTTCTACAATTTGTCGAATGAAGTGACAATGCACATCAATATGTTTTGTTTGCTCATGGAAGACAGAGTTCTTTGCCATCTTGTGAACTCCCTGGTTATCACAAAGTAGTACCGTGGGCTCATCTTGATGGATTTGCAAATCTGCATGCATTCTTCTAAGCCAAACTGCTTCACATGCCCCTTTTACTGCTGCTCTGTATTCTGCTTCTGTAGAGGAAAGTGAAACTGCATGTTGTTTCTTGCTGATCCAAGAAACTGCCCCTGTGCCAAGGCTGAATACATAACCCGTTGTAGACTTCCTGTCATCCATGGATCCTGCCCAATCCAAGTCAGAATAGCCACACAACTGAGGTTCCTTGCTTTTCCCATATAGAATGCCAAAGTCCAATGTTCCCTTTACATACCGTAGCACCCTCTTTGCTGCTGTCCAGTGTTCTGTTTTTGGAGCTTGCATAAATCGGGAGATATAGCTGACTGCATAGCTCAAGTCAGGTCTAGTGGCGGTAAGATAGATCAAGCTACCCACTAGTTGCCTGTAGACTGATTCATTGACTGCCCTTGAATCAGTCTTGCCTGAAAGTTTCAGCCCTTTCTCCATAGGTGTAGATGAGATTTACAGTCTGCCATCTTGAACTTGTCTAACAAACTTTTGGCATATTTTGTTTGTGAAACAAAAATATGTTTATCTGTTTGCCAAACTTCTACACCTAAGCAGTAATGTAGAAGGCCTAAATCTGTCATGTCAAAGGCTAAACATAACTTTGATTTTACCTTTGCAATTACTCCTGCCTTGCTACTGGTGATGATAATGTCATCAATATATATCACTAGAATCACCACATCACCATTCTCGCCTTTGATGTAGAGATTGGGGTCAGAAGGACACCTTCTGAATCCCTGTTCTCCCAAATACCTATCAATTTTGATGTACCATGCCCTGGGAGCTTGCTTCAGCCCATAAAGAGCTTTCTTCAATTTTCATACATGATGTTCCTTCCCTAGAACCTGAAATCCCTGTGGTTGGTACATGTATACTTCTTCCTTCAAATCACCATTGAGGAAGGCACTCTTCACATCCATTTGATGTAGTTTCCAGCCAAATTGTGCTGCCATGGCTAGAACCAAGCGGATTGTGCCCATTTTTGCAGTAGGAGCAAATGTCTCCTCATAGCCAATCCCTTCCTTTTGAGCAAAGCCCTTTGCAACCAGCCTTGCTTTCTGTTTGTCAAGCGTCCCATCTGCCTTATACTTGACTTTATAGACCCATTTGCAGCCAATGGGTTTCTTCCTTGGAGGTAGCTCTGTGAGAACCCATGTTTGATTCTTTATCAAAGTCTCATGTTCGGCTTGCATAGCCGCTTCCCATTCTGGGCTGCCTTTGGCTTCTTCATAATCCTGAGGCTCAAAACAGTTTTGAAGATTAGCCATCAAAGCATAATTCACTGTACTAGATGCCTTACCTCTTTTTGGTCTACCTTCCTGAATTATACCAGCCAGCTCATCACAATGAGCATCATCATTATAATTCACTGAACCAGATGCCCTATCTCTTTTTGGTCTACCTTCCTGGCTCATACCAGCCAGCTCATCCCAATGAGCATCATTATAGGTGCTGTACCACCACTTTGGTCTTTTCTTGCTCTCCTGTGGCTGCAAAACATCGCTTGTTTCATGGCTGAAAAATTCATGGGAGTCATGCTGAGAGGTGATTCCTACCTCTTGTTGACTTGCTCCATCCATTAAACCTGTTTTTCTAGCCATATCCTCTTCATTTTCAGCAACTTTCAGATCTGATTTTAGATCTGATTTCTTCTGAAACAGCCCTGCGTTTTCATCAACTACCACATCACAGCTAAGACATACTGTGTTAGTCTCTACATCAACCAACCTATAAGCTTTATGGTTGTCACTGTACCCTGTGAGCATCATTTTCTGGCATTTTGCATCAAGTTTGGTTCGTTTTTCTTTAGGAACCCATGCATATACTACTGAACCAAAAACTTTGAGATGACTTACTTGAGGTTTTCGTCCAAACCATGCTTCTTCTGGTCTTCTTGTGTACCGCTTTTTTGTTGGAGACCAGTTGAGAAGTTACACTGATGTGTGTACTGCTTCTGTCCAATACTTGTAAGGAACAATCTTGTTTTCTAACATACACCTAGCCATCTCCACAATGGTATGATTTCGCCTCTCTACCGCTCCATTTTGTTGTGGAGTGGGGGGTGTGGTATATTGCCTTTGAATGCCTTCTTGAGTACAGAAATCAAGAAAATCTTTAGTGCAGAATTCTCCACTATTATCAGATCGGAGGACTTCAATGCTCTTTCCGGATTGGATTTCTACCAAAGCTTTAAACTTCTTGAACTAATTAAACACATCTGATTTCAACTTCAAAAAATACACCCACATCTTCCTGAAAAAGTAATCTACAAACAACAAAAAATACTTGGCACGAGAGATTGATGTTGTCTTCATAGGCCCACAAATGTAAGCATGGATCAACTGAAGAACTTCCTTAGCTCTCCAAGCTTGTCCTTCTTCAAGTGGAGTCTTGTGCTGCTTACCAGCTTGACGTGCTCCACAAATTTCTTACTAATTCTATATAACTGGAAGGCCATCAACCAAACTTTCTTTAGCCATATAAGAAAGAGATCTCAAATTCAAATGCCCATACCTTTGATGCCAAAGTTCACTGCTATTTTGACCACTCTTGGCCATCAAAGCATATTCTTTCGCCTCCCTTGCATCAACCAACCTGAAAATCCCATGCTCTTCAATACCAAGAGCGATTGTCTTCTTACTGACCTTATCCACAAAGTAGCATTTGTGATTGCTGAAAATCACATGTAAGTGGGGGTTGTGCTTCATAATTTCACTAACAAAAAGTAGATTCTTATCCATTCCTGGAACATAGTGAACATTAACAAATACCCTCTCTTTTTCTGACATGATTATATGCACATTACCTTTGCCTTCTACCCTGTATTCCTCCCCACCACCAAACACCAGAGTCATTTGAAGATTCATTAGTAGCATAACTAATAGACCAATCTCTCTTATTGGTAAAATGACGAGATGCACCTGAATCTATACACCAAGCAGATGTTTTCACGTTGTCTTCTTTATCATGTGCCATAAACACAAAGAGGTCTTCCTCTTCGTTATGTTCTGCAACATTGGCCTGCTTCTTTGGCCCTTGGTTATTTTTCTCATTATATAACCTTTTCTTGCAAAACTTTTTCACATAGGCACATTTTTCCACAATAATTACACTTAAAAGTCTTGTGATTACCTGAAGCATCTGTCTTGCTGCCCTTGTGATTCTTAGCGAACTTGTCTTTGCCCTTGAAGTTGGCTGTCAAAGCCATTTCTGAACCCTCATTTCCACTGCTACTTCCAAATTGCTTTTTCCACCTGTTTTTCTGCAAGAGCTTGGTGCTCAAATCCTCAAATTTCAAGTCAACATCAGTAGAAGAAATATTTAGGGTTTCAATAAAATGCTCAAATGAAGCCGGTAAACTCTTCAGAGTGATTACCATCATGTCTTCTTCTTCCATTTTCTGCCCAATGGCATTCAACTGTTCTGTCTTTTATCTTCAACAAATGATCTTGATCCCAAACTAAGGTCTTCTCAAACAAGGCCAAGATATGGGAAATGCAGTCTTGATCCCAAATATTGCCTTACTAATCATGTCAAATGAACTTAGATAGTGGTTTGAGCAAAACTAGGATATGCTTAAGGCAGCACTGTAGAGGCAGATGAACTAGATGATGGATCAGCTTCTCCAGATATTTTAGCAAGTCATCTCTTGCAATAGGCCGTGTGTGACTTAATGCTCCTACAAGTTTTGAATGTGACAATAGGTTCACCCCCAATTCTTTTTTTCTTCTGTCATTATGAATTGTTTTGTTGTTTGGACGGACACCAAAGCATGGGGCGTCTGCCTATTGGTACGCGTCAAACCTATATTTATACAGATGTGAGCTCTCTATGTCTGCATGCACATGTGCATGTCTGTTTATATGCATTACAAAAGGTTTATAAACATTTATGATTGTAAATACCAGCATTTTATACAGAATAGTTACTGATAAATTAGTTGTGAGGTAGAAATGATAATTTAATTTCATTGATTGAGGATATTCTTGCAAGATTGGTCAAACCCTGTAATAGAGTGGATTATTACTTTGGCAATTAAGCTTTGATTGTCCATCTTTTAAGCATCACTGTTTACTCATTTTCATTCTCAACTGTTTCATTTGCGTTGTAATTTTGTACACTTCTTAGTGCATTACATGTTGAAATTTTCATGATTCTATTTTTCATTAACCTTAACCCCAAGAAAATGATCAGATCCTTAAACCAGCTTTTATAGTGATGAATTGTGCCTCGCTCCCTTCTTAACATTTAACACATTCAGTTTTAAAATCTTAACATCTATGGTAAAAATAAATGTAATAAAACATATAGAGGCCATTCACACTTCCTCTTGAATGCTGAACATAAAATCCTTTGATCTAGACATGGAATTGGAAAACTGCAGGTAATCTTTCTAATTCATTGGACATATTTGTTCCTAGATGAGTAATTCAGGCAGATTGCAATTAAATTTGATAAGTTATCATGACCTTTTTGGTTGATTCTGATAATGAGCACTGACCTCGTAATATAATATTGTAGATTTGATATAATATTGTTTGTTTGTATAGGTGGGATTGTACAAGACCTGCATCAGTGACAAATTTGATACTGTTAAAATTTAAAGAGGTATAATTTGATTTTCTCCTTTGGATTTTCTTTGAAGCAATTAATTATTTAAACTCTTGTTTATGGGTGCCATCAACATTTCATTATTTATCTTTGTTACCAAAATATATTTCCTTATCAAGAATAGGATCCTTATTCTATCTTTGTTTGTTTCCAAGTGAAGATTTTGAAGGAAGTCGATTGTCTTATGTCTGATTTTCAAAGGTTTAATCGAAATCTTTCCATCAGGACATGATAAGAACCTGATTCTATTGACCTGGCAGTGATCCTGGATTGCCTTCTGGAAAAATTTCATGTTTTTGGTCACTTTATCTGTCATAAGATTCTAGACTTATTCGTTTAAAAGACCTGTTCTTGAAAAAAGGTTCACTCTAGTTCTGTCTCTGCCTTTACATGTTTACTAAAGTCCAAAGTTCTTCCATTGTTCTTGTGTGCTAGATCTTGAGTTAATCTTTTGTCTGTTTTTTTTTTCCTCTTTAATACTTTTACTTTTCATCGTAAAATATTTTTAAAGGTTTCTTTATTCATCTTTTCAGTGCCCTCCTGACAGCTTTAGTTTCTAAACCGAGTTGTACATTTTTTTCCTTGATTTTGCCGAGGGTTTGTTCCACCACTTTCTTATTTTCAAACAAGTGTCAGTGCAAGAGCCACATCATGTCAAACATAAGGGGATTTCCTTTGGAGGGGAATCATGGAGGATTTCTAGCAGTCTTGGGCAGTGATCTGAGTTGTGGGCTTGTAAGACCTGCAAATGAACCAATTGAGATTACCTTCTCTTGTCTTTAGATGACATATATCTTTCTTGGAATCTGAGATGTTTTGGCCTTCTGTTTTTATGGGCTGAGACAGTTGTTGGAATAGCCTCTTGTTATCTCCTTGACTCACCTCTGTGCGACGAGGCATCTGTGAATGTTAGACCTTCACCACTTTGATCTGTGGCAGCTTTGAAATGCCTCTCCATACAAAACTAAAACAATAGAATGGCCTTGCTTAATAAATCAAAATGAAGGAAAAACACAGCTGGAAATTGCACATGAATGTGGCAGCAAAATAAACAATTGTTCACAATTAGAATAAGTACAACAAACTGTTAGCATATGATCAATTCTTACGATATATCAAAATATTATATTCACAATGTATTCTCACACAAAGACATACACATATATTCAAACACACTTGCTATATTTCATGGATCACAATCTTAGTATTCTAGTACCAATGAAGTACTGAAATTTCCATTACATACATCTCATAGGCTTGCTCTACATATAGCCTTTACAATGACTCTTGACATTTCAACTTCAACAAACTATTCCTCTTCTTAGACTCTTCACTCTTTTGGGAAATATGACTCTTCATATTTCTCATATGAGAAATATATTTTATTAACTCCTAATAATGACAAACCTCTAATGATGACAAACTCTAAATGACTCATATTTACAAGACTCTTTTTACACCACATATTTACAAACTATTTACAAATATTTAAAAGTACTTACAAGTACCAAATAATGTAATAAACTCTAACACCCACCCATATTACATTAATCAATATACTTTCAATCTCTTATTCTAGTCTTGGTATTTTTGCTCTAACTCTGGTAGTGACTTTGGCTCTTGCATTCCTTCTTGTTCTTGTTGACAATTTTGCCACATTTTGTCTAAGAAATATCCCCAGGTATAAAATTTTGAGTTGCTGTTGCTGCAATGTTTTTTCTAGTCACGGAGCAGTTTTCCCTTCTGCTCCTCTCCATGGCGCAAGGGCCCAGCCAGTCTTTTTGAGATAATCCTCTTTCGCTCACCTTTTGGAGCACAATCCCATTTCGGGACAGCCCCGGGCAAAACAAGTATCTTCAGAAGGCGCCAGATCAGAAGTTGACCCGGACTGATGCAGCAGTTCAAGATCGCTCACAAAGCAGGAGCTAAAAGGTAGTTTCGCTCGGAGGGAGGGCGAAAGATAGTTTCGCTCATGTGCAGGAGCGAGAGCCAACAGTTTTGCCTAAAAACACATCAAAATCAGCTAAGGCAAAAGTCTGCGCAGTCAAACCTATTTTCGCCCACTGGCTGAGTGAAACCCCTTTTCGGGCCTCAGCTCTAGCGGAAGTCCATTTTGGACTTAACCAGGGCGAAATCCTATTTCGGGCGTTGCTTTCGGCGAGAAGAAGCAAAGGCAAAGTTAGCATGGTCAAAATCTGCTTTCGCTCATAAGCAAAGCAAAACCCCTTTTCGGGCCTTAACTCCAGCGAAAGTTCGTTTCGGATTTAGCCAGAGCGAAAGTCCATCGTTGTTTTTGCCTCGAGCAGAAGTCGTCAAGGTAAAGGCCAAGAGCGCTCACCAACCTGGCGAAAAAATATTCTAGCAAAAGTCCATTTCAGGCTCCGCCAAGGCGAAAGGTCATTTCGAGCGCTACCTCCATCGAAAGGCTAAAGCAGAAACCGTCAAGGCCAAGGCTACGATCGCTCATCGGCCGGGCGAAAGCTCATCGTGGACGCCAGTTCCAGCGAAAACTTGTTTCAGGCGCTACTTTCAGCGAAAGGCCAAGGTAGAGGTCAACCAAGTCAAGCAGTGTTTCGCTCGATGCTCCCAGCGAAAGTCCATTTCGGGCTCAGCTTGAGCGAAACCCCCTGTCGCGCCTTACCATCAGCGAAAGTCCATGTTTGGACTCAGGAACAACATTTAAGGCCCGGTTTCCAACGAAACCTCTTTGAAGCTCTTCCCAGCACCAGGGCTGCGTCCGAAAGGTGTGTTTTCAGAGGCAAAGGACAGTATGTGCAAATTTAAGGAGCTTTTATGGTGCGCGGATTCCGGTCTCGCCCCCCCCCCCCGCCATCTCACCAAGACGACGCTGTCAGTTCCAAGGAAGCCTCTGAGGACAAATTTCACCAAACGCAATAATGAGACAAGCAGTCCCAGCGATAAAACCTGTCCGAAGCCACGCCTCATAACTGCTGATACGAGTGAGCCACGCTCCATAAATGCGTCGTTGCCTGACAAGGGTCAAATCTCAGCTGCCCCAACGATTTTAGGGTTTGACATTAATGTTCCAGAGGCGAAATCCTCTATAAAAACTAGCTCAATGCAATGTAAAAATGGGGGAACGTTCTGCTAGAGAACTGCTATACTTACGCTCTGCATTAATACTAAAGGCTTTTGGCTCTGATTCTGGATTTCTTCTGTGTATGATGCCTTTTGTTGCCATTTCTGTTAATTTCGTCTCTTTATGTGATTGTTGTAATTCTGTAATCTGGATTTAAGCGTCTGGTAAAGAACGAAAGCTGGAATCATTCTGAAGGATACATGTCAGAGGAATTTTAGTGTTAGTTTCTGTTTCATTCTTGGTATTGATTGCTGCTGGTTCAAGTAGAGATTAGTGATTGTGCTGCCTGTTCTTCCCCTCGGATTCTCCTGGCCTGCGGCCATTTTCCCTATTTCTTTCAGTTATTTCCTCTCTTTCAGCAATTTCCTAATTTCTTTCCAGTTCCTTAATCTGAAACCCCAGTTTAGTGTAGCAAGGGAGCCAGCCCTCTCTAGAGATTGGCATAGAAGGCATTCCTTCCTTCCGGCCTTTCAAGTGTTGGTCGGGTCTAGGGCGCGTAGACAAACCAAATCCTTTCTTATGACAGATTTCAACAGTTCTAGTTCTGGTATTGATTTTTTTCTTGGATCAATTGCTGAACAAATTCAAATCTTTTTCTGACTACACTTGCAATTGTTTTGGAAAGCTTCAAATCATAGTTTTCTGGAAGAGTCCATTTAGTGCTGTTCTTGTTAACATCAATATTTCTTTCATCTTATCCCATTCATACATGCTTATCCATCCACAATTCATATTCATATTATTATTTCTTTTGTACTAACAATATCTTTGAGAATAATTGTTACCTCCACAAATTTCACAACAACGAAGGTCCCAACATTTTTCTATTTTGTGTCCATGTCTGCCACATTGTCTACATCTGAATTTATTGTTACCTGTTGTAACTTTTTCTGTATCAATAATAGTCCCATCTGTCCTTGTCACAAATTTCTCTGTTTCAAAATTACTTTTATCAATCTTTGATTCATTATTACCTGTGTGTTTAAGGCCTTCATATTTTGGTTTTATTCTTTATACAATGTTCTCTTGCCAAAAATTTTCTGAATTTATGTCACTATATCCTGTTAAAAATTCTATACCAATTTCCTTGTTACTGTTATTGATATCATTACAGTGTCCATAATCACCACATACACTTTTTGCATACTCTGTCTTCTCGAACAATGCTCAAGTCCCTTGTGTCACATGCTATGTTTGTTCCTTGAACAAGGTCTCTTGTATCACAACATACATCTGCTATCATGGGTCTCAAATCATTTGTATTGCAACAACTGTCTACCATTATGTGCTTCAATCACATGTATTATGATTGTTATTTTGAT
The DNA here is from genome assembly GCA_028583015.1 of Wollemia nobilis. Taxonomy (NCBI): domain Eukaryota; kingdom Viridiplantae; phylum Streptophyta; class Pinopsida; order Araucariales; family Araucariaceae; genus Wollemia; species Wollemia nobilis. Next base: position 3,426,195 of record JAQPPZ010016862.1, read on the forward strand.
GAAGATCACTAGTGTCACAACATGCATCTATCATTATGGGTCTTGTATTTTTCTTCAAATTTTTAATTATTTCTTCTTGCATTTTATTCTTGTCTTTAAGGACTTCAAGAGTGAGTAATGCCATATACATTATCTTTCCTATATCAATAGGTAATGTAATAGCATCTTTAGAGTCTTCATTTGCTTCAGTAAGTTTTGAACTTAGATAGTTATCAAATGTTGAAAAATTTTCATCTTTTGCTTCTCTGAAAATTGATTGTAAGTCCTTTAATTTTATTGATATATATTTTTTGTTTTTCAGCATTTTCTATCATGCATTGTGTGTAGGATTTTAGGGATTTCAACATTTCTTTACTATCTATATAATGAATGTCTGGTTCTCTTTTTGTTTGCTTCCTTTCTTTAATTTCTATGTTGTGTTTCTAGAAAATTTCTCACGAGCAAGATCTATGATCAACCTTTCTAACTTTCTTTCTTCCAAACAAGTAGAAAGCCTTTTTTCTCCCTACTTTAATTTTTTATAATAATCCCCTTTCCTTATTTAAAAAATATTTTATGATCTTTCCAAATTCACTTTAGAGAGAATAAATTCCGTACCTTATAAAATAGCCTTCAAATAATTTGTCCTTGACTTTGATCAGTCTTCAATATTCTTATCCCTAATACAATTCTTCAATATCTTATTTCGCTTGCCTTGCATTGTTCAATATCTTATAAAATCCGCTCACTTCTTCAAACTTCTTTATAACTTAGGCAACTCAACTATGCCTTTGAGTCCTCTCAAAAATCTAGTTTCTTTCAACCTTAACTTCTCTCTCTCTCTCACCAATCTCTCCCAATGTGGCTCTGATACCACTGTTAGCATATGATCAATTCTTCTCACAATATATCAAGATTAAATTCACAATATATTCTCACACAAAGACACACACATATTCAAACACACTTGCTATATTTCACAAATCACAATCTTAGTATTCCAGTACCAATGAAGTACTGAAATTTCCATTACATACATCTCATAGGCTTGCTCTACATATAGCTTTTACAATGACTTGACATTTCAACTTCAACAAATTATTCCTCTTCTTAGACTCTTCACTCTTTCGGAAAATATGACTCTTCATATTTCTCATTGTAATGATGACAACCTCTTAAATGACTTATATTTACAAACTATTTAAAAATATTTACAAGTACCAAATAATGTAATAATCTCTAACACAAACTAGCAAGAACACAATGATTTATTTTATTTTACCTATTATTATTTTTATTTAGTTTGTTTTTAATTAATTAATTAATTATTTTTTTTTTTTGAGGGGGGGAGGAGAGGGGGACCTTTTAAGGGAAGAAAATCCATGAAAATATGCTGCTGGAGCTTATATTACTGAAATGCATTTGAGAGTACATGTATGAGATGAAATAAAGTCTCTCTAGACAAATGAAAGCACAAACAGCTCACACCCCAAATCTCCTGAACTTCTGCCTTACCAATGGGGGAAAATGCAGCAACATCCCCTATTTATGCTTTGCCAGCAATGGAGAAAGAAAGAGGGATATGGAAAGTCAAAAGTCCTGCCCTTTCCTCGTCAACTCCTATAGTTTTTTTCATTTTTAAATGTCTCTCCAAGTCTAAAAATGATTTTGTTTTATTTGATTAGAATTTAGTCTTGATAACTCTTAAAAATAATATAATTAAACATTAAAGCACAATGGTGTAAATAGGTTTTGATCAATGATTGGACACATCGTTCTGCTAGGTCTCAGATTTGATGAATATATATTTCAACATGCAACCAATAGCCTTATCTATTGGGCACTGTTTATCCACCTTAGCCCCTTCTAATGTAATAGAGAAGGAAAAACATAACCAGTATTTGCATATACTGTGTGCATTGCTTTGTGTGTATTTCTTTTTCAGCAGTACCGGTTTTTGGAAACTGCTGTGAAATCTAACATCCTTGTAGTCTGAAGATCCATGAGTTGGTACATTGAGATTCCACATATCTGCTCAATGTATTTTGCAGTGATGTGCTGCTTGGCTTTATGTGCCTGTGCTAATAACCATGTTTGTTGTTGCGATTAATCTAGCTAAGAGGGCTGCTTCTTATTTTTCAATTGATTATATGGGATTGAGACGGGCCCCACCCGTATTTCATCATCACCATGCAGTGGTATTACAATAGCTTGTGTGTTACCCATGTGTCGCTTGGAAACATTTGAACCTGGGTTCCCTCCTTGAAGTTGAGGAATCTAATTTGTTAAGCTAATGCCATTTGATAAGAGGCTTGCTCTTGTCCTAAGCATCCTTTTGCATATTTTGTGTAAACTACTTTATATAGAAATTAGGCCAACTGGATTGTGAGGTGTTTGTTCCCTTTGCATTATGCAAAGCACTTGACAAAGTGAATTGAGTAGTAGCAATTGAGTGGTCGAAGGTATGTGCATGTTTCAAATAAGCTGCAACATCAAAGGTAAGTTGCATAATCATATTGCGGCTAATGGAGCCTTATCTGGAACAACAAATCAACAATGGATACGTTATAGGAATGGAAGGCCTAGCTTGATCAATTTATTACTTTTATATCATCTAGAAATGTGAGTTTTACTTTGTTGCCTAGCATTCTAATATTAACTCTGTCCATGTGTTGTTGCTATGCAGTGTGGAATGGGCTTAGATTTTTTTATTAATTTTTTTTTCCCTAAGGTACATAGTCGGTGTATTGATTGTTGCTCTAGGAATACTTGTTGCTTAGATGGTCACTATAGGATGAACCTGAATCGATGAAACATCTAAATATATATAGTAGAGTTTAATGATTAAAAAATATCATGCAATGGTATGTTTGATACTTACATTGGCTTGGAAGATTGAAGAATCATTTGTATATAGCCATCGAAATCCAACATTTTTGTTCACTACTATTGCTTGTAATGTTATGGATAATTTATTCTTCACCACTATCCTATCCACTTGTTGATGCTACAACAATTGAAGATGTACAACTTTGAGTGGGCCTAATGGTGAAGGCTTTGGAACTCCAAAAAGGAGGTCCAAGGTTTGAATTTGAAAGGTGGTAGGGTTGTACACCATACTCTAGTAACAAGAGTATGGTTGGATAAACATATAGTGGGTAAACAACATCTTCCATGATAATTGTACCTACGGCCCATGGGCTCACAGATGTTAAAAACTAATTTACTAGGTATGTTCCAACACCTCTCTATACATGCAATGTAGCATTTGTAGATACATCTATAGGATTTACATTGAAGTAGATTTAATGGGTCTTGATGTAAACACAATTCAGTAGGTACACTGACCAATCCTTGTGCATGAGTGCCAAATAGGAGTTGAAAATGTTGTTTGATTTGGGCAAAAGACACAATAGTAACAATTGAAGATTAGAGTTACCATAACTAACAATTCTCCTATTTGAATAGTTATATCTACACATTAGATGTAGATATGGATATAATCCTTCTCAAATACTATATCTAGACATATTTGAATACATTGATACCATATCCAAACATATCTGAATACAAACCCCTATTTGGTCCATATCTAATACATCTAGAATTGGCTTAGGCATGTCTAGAGTCGTATCCATGATATGAAATTAAAAGAAGAATGCACAATTCCTAAAATGTAAATTTTAAAATTTAAGAAACAACAACATTCCTCTTCCAAATGAATTATCAAAAATATAAGATAAATATTTACTGCACCAAAAAAGAGAACAAAGTCTCAATTTTGTTAGGGCTTGTAAGGCTTATTTAAACTAGCTAGCAAAGCTGATTTAGTTGGCATGGATGTGTTGTATTATCTTATCAAATATAATGTTTGGAGAATATATATATATATAAGTGATAAGTCAGAAAGTAAAAGGCTCTCCATCCCATTTATGCTCCTAAAACTAATAACCGATGTTATGATGTGATGCTACGGAACTTTTGGATCTAGCACACACCTATTGGCATGCATTTAACCCCATTGTTCTTTATTACTGTCATATGTTTTTGATAAACAGGGAAAACATCCAACAAATGCAACAAATGCTAAAAAGGCAAGATCACTTTCATTGTGCCTATTGAAATCTAGGATTACCACATGTTATAGTGGTAAAACTGTGGGATGGTAGCCCATGTTCCAAGATGCTTGAAAGAGAATCCATCCAATCTTTGGGAGATGGTGACATGACAAATGTTGGATACATCAACATAAGAGACATGCGAGAGATGAAGCAACATAAGACATAGCAAGAGTATTATGCTATTTGTATTTTATTGGGCTACATGTCAATCACTCAACAAAGTATCCCAACAAATGAAGGAAATAGTTATCTTAGAATTCAACATGGGCCACTTGCCATCTTGCTACCACATTATTGTCATTATCCTAGAAATTACCAAGTTCACCTCCTAATAGAATGTAGATATAAAAGAGACACGTTGAGTCAATCACTTCCTATCATACTTATGACATGTCCCAACAATTGATATCTATCATTCTAATCTGATGTCACCAAGCTTCTTGGATACTTCATGTACCAAGAGCTTTTGAGATAGAATCTATCTAATAGATGTTAAAGATAGGACATGGTGGATGTTGGATACAATATTGCAACAAACTTTAGGTATGATGATACGATGGTGTTACAGATGAAACCCAACCCATAGTAGGGACATTATGCTACCACTATTCTATAGCAACTTTATTCAACTATATGTTCATTACTTACCATTGTAGCCTTATCGATAAATCAAATATTGATTGGTGGATCTTAACATCAGCCTTCACTCTCCTATTGAATTTGCCTTTATCTTAGAAAGCGATCCAGTCTCTTCCAAATAACTCAACATGCCAAATGATAGATTTACAACTATAGGATATATAAATATGCCTTTAATTAAGATAATATTATTCGGTTACATCCCTTATGATGCTAAGAACATATTGCAACGGATAGATGCTCTTGAAGCCAACGTTCGTAACTATAATCATTTGTATAAATTATTATAAATTTAGTGGTTATAAAAATGCTTCTTTGAGAAGTTTTGAGAAGCCTTTGTCATGCTCTTTTGTTGTACGCATACCTCTTGCTAAAATTATCCATGCAATAACACTTTTCTTTCATGCATTTTAGTTGTGGAATTGAATGATAATTCCTATTGTCCTTGTCCAACTCAGGCAATGCATCGTGTATCAAAGTAGACAAAATATTACCTTGAGTGGATGGGCCATGATTAAATATTGATCACAACGTAGTATCAAGTTATTTATTTATTGAAGAGTCTCAAACAAAGAAGATTAAAATGGTCAAATCATATTTTATTTGATTAACAAATATTTGTGACATTGGAGATCAATGTAGGATCCATCCTTTAGATATCGTTGCCAGCACAATGACAAAATTGGAGTGAATGGTGATCATTATCTCCAGGTAGAGGTATGGACCTTCATTTTCTAAAGGCGAAGTGTCAAGAATAAGAGAAAAAGGAGGAAGCCAAATCCAAGCATTTTGAAATTGGAGTGCTTGTACACCTGATGTTGATAAAAAATTCTACATTCAATTGTTTGATGGGGTATTTATGTTGAAAGGGTGAATAATCAAACTGAGCAATTAGAACTTTATATGAGGGTCATATTGCTCATCTCAAAATAGAAGAGAAACACTATTATGGTGAGAATTATTACCAAATGTGAGAAGAAGAAAGCAAATCCCTAGTCTCATGTTGGGAGAAACTCAAATAACTTTCGAGGGTAGAAGTATTTAGTGGATATGGAAGACAACTCACATTCTAGTAGTTGAGAAAATCTTTAAAAATTCCGATTTGAGCCGATTTTTCCTGATTCACAACTTGGCTGATTTTGTGCCAAAAAATTGTGATATGCATGAAAAAAAGCTTTTTTCCAATGAAAAATTCTTCGGTTTTTTCAATGAAAAATTGCCGATTTTTTCTTGATTCTTGATTTTCCCGATTCTTTTCCAAGCTCGATTTCGATTTTCTCAACTATTTATTAATTCCTATAGTTCTAATGCTAATAGATTATAGATTTTGCCGAATTTTGTAGGAAATGAAGGAGACATGGTTCTTAAGTATCTATGTCTATATGATTCTGATTGTAGAGTACAAGTTCATTTTCCTTAGACAAGATAATATGACAACTTATATAGAAATGGAAGGGATGAAATCAGACTCTCTAAATTATTCCATAGACTTATGTGAACATCCAAAGAATGACTTTGTGAAATTTGGAGCCAAATGGTTCAATCTGTTTAATTAGCAAATAACATGTTAGGAGTAGTGCAGCAAAAACTTGCTTCGAAGGAAATCGAAAGATTATCTAACTGCACATAATGGTTAGTGTTTTAACATCTCCATGAGAGATTTGTTGAAGTCTTTTAAGAAATCCAAGAGAATATAGAGCAAACGATAGAGGGAGAGCTTACTTGAATTGAATGTGCAAATTCAAAGAACTTGATAAATTGTGATTGTTTTATTAAGTTGGTTAAAAATAAATCTACAACAATCACCATAAAAATATACCTTGGATTAAAGGCTAGCTCTTAATAAGCAAGCAACCTGCATTATCTCCAGCCATAAAAAAAGTAACCTGCATTATTACCAGGATATAATGTTAGGTATGCATCCTTGAACATTTTATAATGTATAGACTAATATATGTAGAACCAAATAACTTTGACAATTCATTAAAACATATTTAATCATGTAAAATAACATGCTATTATGATTATTATGAGCACTAAACAAAATCATTTTGAAAATTTTATGTAGATATTCTTTTCAGAGGCTTAAATATTTTTCACAAGAAGCTTAAATATGCATATTGAATTTGGTAATAAGTGCAAAACCAAACTCCATTAATGATAGATTTTATAATTAGATATTATTTGAAATGACCCTTCCCGCTTATATCATGATGTTAATGCAATATCATGGTATTATAACATTTGTGTAACACCATTTTTGTGGTACTACAACAAAGGGCATTATCATGGTACCTAGGTTGATGTTTCTTATTTGGTGTATGCTTTGATATTAAAAGTTAATGTTTTAGTTAATAATATGCATGCTCTCTTTGCTCATTTGCTTTGTTATTTTTTTAATTTATTTTAGGCAGAAGATCATGAAACAAGAACATTGGAGGAAATACAAAAAGAAGAGCCAATGTTTCATGAGATGGTTACAAATGTACTTAAGAGAGCTGCAAGAGATTTTGGCTTATAATTCAAATATTTACTTGTATGTATATTTTGGCTTATAAAGTAAATAGTCATATCATTATTTCCATTGTGAATACTTTATTTTTATTTTATTTTGTTATATTATATTTTTTAATGTAATATTGTTGCAAACTTCATTCCTTCTTTTAATTTCTATTGTTGTATTGATATGGTTTTAATTTAGAGGATATAATTGTATTTTCATTTGTTTTCAGTCTTAGCCACTATATATATATTTTAATAACTAAAAGATATAGCCATTTAATTTAATTTTTTTTAAATCACTATAGATTTTCATGGTTTAACTAAGTTGTTGAGATCAAATGAGATGAAATGCAGACTTAATTTTAAGGATATTACTGATATATTATTATGGTGGTTCTTACTATGATATTGAGAAAATCCCTCTTTTATTCTATTGAAGTGTTCTAATATATGAAGAGTATGTGAATTCCAAACTTACAATAAACGACTTAGAATAGTTTACACCCTGACAAACAATTGCAGTATAACTATTGCAGTATAATGTGATTATTTTTAATTATTTAATTCAATAGTATCTTTTGTACTATTTAGTTTGATCATTAATAGTTTGAAGGTGTGTTAAAAAATATGAAATTATGTTAATTTTATATTTTTATGATTTATATTTAGAGTTTTGATTAGAAATCAGCAAAAACATCATCATTCGTCCTCTTTTAGTGGCTCATTAGCCATGGAGATCTCTATTGGTTTACACGAATGAAAAAATATCATTCAAATAATTTTCATTCATTGAGAATTTTATGGTATGAATTATGGATTTTCACTTAAAAAGTTATAGATAATGTATAATATGCATAGGTTTAATTATATTTTTTTAAAGAAGTTGGATAAATCATTAGTATTATTGACAAAAGTATATTTTCAATAATCAAGGTACTAAAGGTCCGAGGTGTAGACCAATTGGTTCATCCAAACCCCATAAGGGGGGCGGAGGTCCAAGGTTCAAATCTCGGGCCTCGCCGGACTGAACGCTTGTCCCTTTCCTGGTGCTTTCAGCGGCGTAAAAGGTTTAAAATGATTGTGGCATGGTGGTTATAGGGGCGGACTGCGCGAAGATCTGTGTGGCGGCTTCCGGGGCGGACAGCGAGAATACTGTGGCGGCCATAAAAGCTGGACAGCTTGTACGGTTTCGTGGCGGCTACCGATTCCACCATGTAAATAAAAAAAATAAAAAATAAAAAATAATCAGGGTACTAAAATTTTTTCTTGTAATTTAAAATGCTTCTTTAACGACTTCAATAAATTTTGAAAGTAAAACATGGATGCTTTTGGAAGGGATGATTATTAGATTATTTATCCAATTTCAATATTGCAATATATGTAAACTTGAATCTCATAGCTATTGTATGCATTAATCATGATAATGGAGGTATGTTAACATTTAACTTTTTGTTGACTTTAGATTAGTTGAGATAAATACTAGTAAATAATAGATGATTATTTTCTTGTTTTCTTATAACTTTTAAGGTTTAAGTATAAGTGCATAACTTTGTTTTATTTTACTCAAAATTATTTAGTTTTTAGCTAAACATATTATTTAGTCGAAACTTTTGACAAGCAAGTCAAATACTTTCATAGACTTTAGAGAATTTTCACCTAAAATGGAATTGTGCAAAGTAGAGTTGGTAGAGAGGAAAGCTCTCGCAATTATCTTCATGCTTTTGATTCATCTCCAAGCAATGGGAAAAAAATTGCGAAGTAAATATGATAATTTTGTGTATTTAGGGTACAAGTGGTAGAGATAAATACATATAATTTGGTATGGTCATAATGATACCAAATAGATCAATGGTCTAAAAGTCAATACTAATTAGATGCTCTATATTGTATGCAAAACTTGTGTGGCTTTATAATGTCATAGGTTTGATGGTTGATAGCATTTTTGATTGCCCACATTGTATAAATTACTATAAGCCCATGTAAATGAAAGTTTGCTTGGGGGTATGTTTGTTTTTGCAAAGGTAGTAGTTTGACTTGTGTTCGCTGAGTGCCTGCTTGTCATACAATGACGATACCAATTCCAAGCCCCCAGTGCTCCTCCTCAACGGTACCAATCCCAATTCCTCGATGCTCCTCATGTTGGGTTAAATAACAACAAGGTGGAATAGGTGTTGTTGGGGGCAGCCCTAGGATTTGAACCCTACTTGGTAGTAGAAAAGGATTGTGGATGTAACCAACTCCCTTATGGATAAAAAAAGAAAAGAATGTTAATTGTACTAATTTTTGTTAATGTGTTACTAATGTGATTTTATCAATCAGAGACTGTATATTTCACCACAAACTTGATTAAATAAAAGTGTTTTTAAATAGTTAAACTATTTATTCTATTATTGGTTTCATGTAACGAACCATTACACCAAAACCTCGACGCGGAAGTGAAATCCAAATACATCGAGATCATAACTTTCCCACTCACTTCAAGACCGTAATATGGATTATGGGCTTGACTCTCCGTTTCGTTCCCACACGAGGACTTTGCCACAACAAACCCGACTTCTCGCCTGCTCCGTGACTCAAACCTGGGTGGTTGCTTTGATACCAAATGTAACGAACCGTTACACCAAAACCTTGAGGTGGAAGTGAAATCTGAATACATTAGGATCATAACATTTTATGTGTATTGTGAAATTATTGTTTATCTTATTATATTAATAAATTTATATTTTTTAGAGAAATAAACTCCAAAGTACTTTGTATATGCATTTAAGCCAATTTACATTGAATAATAACAATGATGATATAACAAGCCTAAAGTCATGACATCATTTATATGAAAAAACTTATTTTTTTTTCTACCAAGTGCTTTTAAAATAGCACATGTTAGGTATCAAATTTGTAAGCATTTTGATCTTTGTTTTTCATCTTTGAATCATAGTCCACTTAGATATTATATAGAAAATAGAATGATTCACTATGCAAAAAGTGGTTAGATGTAAAAATGATAATAATGAAGTACATCATCAACATGAACATTTATACAATCCATTGCTCAATAACGTGTTTACTAGGTCGTTCAAAGATTTTTTTTCTATTTATTAAAGAGTTAGATGAAAATTAGTAATTTTTGTTTTTGAAAATGTCATTTAAAATTTTATGGTGGCATGTTAGAGACATTATCATGAAATATTTATTTGCTCATGGTTTGGAGGGATTTGTCTCCATGTGATTTTTTAATCCTCAATATTTTAATTGCTTATGGTGTGTTCGTATAATCATTATTATACTACTTCAATTTGAACTAATATAAGGTTGTGTGTAGTTTAGCTAGTTTAATTATGCAAGTTGTAACTATGCTATCTCACATCCCTATTTTAAGACATTAATATAGTTTGATTCATATAGTTTTTTTATTTTAAATAAAAGAAAAACATAATTTCTATTGTGAGAGAATGAAATTACAAGGCGTAGATGCACTTGGCATTCATACAATATTTGATAAGCCCTCAAGGGTCTTATACTTTTCAAGAAATAACCTTCTCTAAGATCTAGTTGCAAAATAATGAGAACTTGTGTAGGAGGAATAGTTGTATGGTCTGTAAATAGACAAGTAAATAGCTTAAGATGGGTAAACCTTTAAGCATACATACATCTTAATTTGAAAATATATAGGAGCAACTCGTTTAAGTAAAAGCTAGTTATTAAAGAAAAATGTCATAAATAAAAATGATATTAAATTTTAAAAAATATTTATTAGAGAAAAGTTGAAGTCAAAATGTAAATGCAAAGAAAAGGAAGGAAAGAATCACTTGAGAGGATACAATGAGCCAAGATGCATGTATAGCTTTGTGAAGCAAACGTAGCCATTATTTTATGCCATGGGCTTGCTTTTGGATAGATTGCTATTTTTTTTTTTGAATTTACATGGTGGAATTGGTAGCCGCCGTGAATCCGGGCACTTTTGGATAGATTGTAAATTCTTGCTTTTATTACTTTGTTTTCTTGATGAAAATGTACTAAGAGCATGAATAATAGCTATTGTTTATGCCATATGCTTGTTGTTGGATGAAGTGTGGCATATTGTCACATAGTTGATTTGAATATTGGTGAATAGCTATTTGTTATGATAAACGAAGGATTCATGTAGTGATAGAGTTCAAGTTAAATCTATAAAAGGTTATATAAATAGATTGAAAGGCCTTGCATCTTGCTTGTACAATTTTTTGAGCTTGGGAGGGAAATGTTTTTGCTATACGATTGAGGGGAAGCAACCACTCCACTTTAATTTTTTCTATTGGAAACAATCAAGTTACATTCTTAGGTGCTTAAAACCAAAAGGATGCATCTAGGTTAGAAATTCTTATGGATGCAATTATAAATTAGTATCTTGATACTTAATGTATTTTGTTTTTGAATTTACATGGTGGAATCGGTAGCCGCCACGAATCCGGGCAAGTTGTTCGGATTTTTATGGCCACCACAGTATTCTGCGTTGTTCGCCTCGAAAGTCGCCACATAGATCTTTGTGCAGTCCGCCCCTATAACCCCTATAATGTATTTTAGTTGAAAGACTTGTGTTGAAAAATAGTCCTTAGAATTCACTTAAATTTCACAATTTTTGCATATGAAAGAATTCTAATTGAAAGAAATTTATAAAGCTACAATATTTAAATATGACGGGGACATACACTATTATTCTTTTAAAGTGGATTGAACACATAAGCTAGCAAATGCCCAAGCTTGTTATGATCATAGGTACACTCATAACATTCACGAGCTTTGATAATATTATAGTTTGTAGTATGAGCATCTTGTCTTTGATCCTAACACCTAAAACTATTACCATAACATTTTATATTATATACAAGATTGATACTTAAAATATTCCCCTACGAAAATATTGCTTTCATTGAATGAATGTTTTTCTTTCATTGATGTTCTAATATGTTTTCTTTGTCCATATAAGAAACATTTACAAAGCCACCAAGTAATTAAATCCCTTTGATATTTAAACAAAAAGTTCAATTTTCCCAAACCTAAGAAAGGAACTCTTTAACACCATGATATACCATCTACTTTCCAACTTGAACCCAATGTAGACTCAATAAGCTTCTTCAATAGTCTAGTATAACTAATGTAGAGTATAACTAACATTACATTATAACCACTAAAACCATGGTAAATATACCTAGGTTGTTGCAATGAGACATAGGTAGAGAGTTTATTTTTTTACTTTTAGTTGCCGAGAAGTTACATACCTTATGTTGAATCTACTCCAAATACTAATCAAGCCAACTTGGTTTTTATATTGGAGAATGAATCAATGGAGTAGAGTAATACTAAATGAGGTTTTTAGAGCTTCTTTTACTTACTATTGATGGTAAGCAAGGGAAAGAATGATCCTCACCTTGTTGACACATAAGATCACATCATTTGCCTTTCATCTTGATTTTATACAAACAAACAACATAGACAAGTACGAGGAACTTGTATGCCATACAAGTGGAAGTGCAAAACTTGAAATCTTTTGATGTCCTAGCTTATCTTTTACCAACTCAAATAGCTATACTAGACTAGGTCTAAAGTGCTCAAACTTGACAAATGAGTTTTTAAAGCCTTGATCCAAGTCTTTTAACACTTCCTTGTAAGCCTACTTTATGAGAAGTCAAATTCACTAGATGACTTGAATGATACCTTTGTTTCTCTATTTAAGCCCATGATAGCCCAACCACCTTCAATCACAGAATCTCCTTTAGGTGAAATCCATTAGTTATTTTAAATCAATTAATTAGCTTGAGATAATATTAAGAACAAGTATAAGCATCTCATACTTGATTATGTCGAGAATGACAAGGCCATTCTGAACATGCTCCATGCCTATGAGGCGTTAGAGTTATTTAGTTCATAAAGGTCATCTAGACTATAGACTTAGACATATTAATAATCACTTGTTGACTTAGTCTAATTCATGCTTTTGTGTTGTATTAATGACTTAAAGTATATTTACGTCATTTTAGGGTTTATGTATCTAAGGCTTATGCATATAGGGTTTATATCATTTCTTTACTATAAAAGTACATGTGCTCTCTTCATTTTATCATCAAATAAGTATTTGCTCTCTTTCAAGTTCTTTTGTGTTCTTGGTTTCTTTGTGTATTTGGTATTTTCTAATATGGTAGCAAAGCCATAATGATGGAAAGGCAAAGCGGGTGAAGTCCTAGGGACTACATAGATCAGTTATAGATGAGATTCTACTTTTTGATATACACTAAGAAACCAAAAGGGATTTTAGGCAAAGAAAGCTAAGCATTATTTTTTTTTCGATTTTTTAAAGCCATTTTTTTTTTTTTAAAGAGAAATACTAGGCCCATATTTTTGGTTTTAAAAGACAAGTTAAGTTATTTTCGTCATATTTAAAGCTATGTTTGGTTCTCTAAAAATTAAATAAAAGAAATGAAAGAACAAATTTCTTTACTATCTTTTTCAACTAGATATGAAGTAGATCTAAGCATTTTTCAGTAGATCGGAGATTTTTTAGCAGATATAAAGTAGATATAAGTGTCTTTAATTACATATGAGAGTTTTAGCTAGGTTTCTCAGCTAGATCTAAAGCAGATCTAAGCATGTTTTTAGCATATTTAAGGGGTTTTCAACAAATTTGTGTATTTTTTTCAGTAGTTTTATAAGTTTCCTAGTAAGAATATATATTTTTTAACTCCATAATCTTTAGTTTGGAGGAGGAAAAACACACATTTCTTGGTTGTAAGTCTCTAGTTCAGTTATGGATTTTATTTTCAATGACATATAGGCTGAAGTTTTATGCTCTAATGGCTAGTTTGTCTAACATTATGTTAGAATGTAACCATAATTTTCTTAGGAAGAATTATAGTACCTAGAAACAATGCATGTTGACCATTTTTAAAGATAGGTATTTGTATAAACCTGTGTTGGGCAAGGAAACACAACAAACAACAATCGAAAATGATCAAATCAAGTTTGATGAATGGAGTAGAGAAGCTATGATGCTAATAAATCTTTCAGTGACAAAATATTTTCCAAAGTGTAGATTAAGGGTGATGCTACAACTATTTGGAAGCAACCAAGGATTTACATTAAACTTCAGATGAAGGTAGAGCCGTATTCTTTAAAAATTTATTATTTTCAAGCAAAATGAATGAAAGTGGGTCTTTATAAGACCATTTGTTGAAGATAAAAGACCTTAGAGAATAATTGAATGCCATTGGGAAGAAAATGGAAGAAGAAAACATGATGTAACCACTCTCAAGAGTTTATCAACCTAATAAGAGATTTTTTTTAACCCTAAAGATTACTTATATGGATGTTGACCTCAAGTTTAAAGATTTGAGCACCAAGCTCTTGCAATAAGATAGGTGAAAAAAGTAGTAGCAAGAATAAGGGTTTAGAAATGACTTTGTCAACCAATTTCAAAGCCAAAGACAAGGTTGTTAAGAAGCATGAGGGTAGCAAGAAAGATGACACAAGTAATCACAAGACTTTTTAAGTGTCATTATGGAAAATTTGGTCACAAGAAAATATTTTGCAGGAAAAGGTTATATGATGAGAAGAATAACCGAGGGTCAAAGAAGCATACCAATTTTGTAGAACATAAGGAAGAGGAATACCTCTTTGTGTTTATGGCATGGAATAAAGCAGATAATATGAAAACATCTACTTGGTATATATATCTGGGTGCATCTTATCATTTTACCAATAGGAGAGATTGATATATTAATTATGTTGCTAATGAATCTATGGTGTTTGGTGGTGGGGAGGAATATAGGTTAAAAGGCAAAGGTAATGTGCAGATAACCATGTCAAGTAAAAAGTTGGTATTTCTCAATGTCCACTATGTTCCAAGAATGCGTAAGAATATACTTTATGTTAGTGAAACTATGAAGCACAACCCCCACTTTTGAATTTTAGCAATCACAAAATCTACTTTGTGGAGAAGTTAACTAAGAAGACACTTGCTCTTGGTATTGAAGAGCATGAAATTTTTAGGCTGGTTGATGTAGGAAACTTGAAAGAGTATACCTTGATGGCTAAGAGTGGTCAAAATAGTAGTGAGCTTTGACATCAAAGGTATGGGCATTTGAATTTGGGATCTCTTTCTTATTTGGCTTTAAAAAATTTGGTTGATGGCCTTCCAAATATACGAAGTCAACAAAGTTTTGGGTGATAGCCTTCTAGATATATAGAATCAACAAGAAATTTATAGAGCATGTTAGGCTAGTAAGCAACATAGGAATTTGTTTGAAGAAGGGCAAACTTGTAGCTAAGGAAGTTCTTCAGTTGATTTATGCTGACATTTGTGATCCTATAAAGACATCATGTTTTGGTGCCAAGTATTTTTTTTGGTTCTTAGATGACTTTTTTAGTAAGATGTGGGTGTATTTTTTTGAAGTTGAAATCAGATGTGTTTAATGAGTTCAAGCAGTTTAAGGCTTTTGTACACAACCAATTCAAAAAGGGTATTAAAGTCCTTCGATTTAATAATTATGGATAATTCTACTCTAAGGATTTTCTTGATTTTTGTACTCAAAAAGGCATTCAAAGGTAATACACCACTCTATGCTTCATAACAAAATAGAATGGTAGGAAGATGAAATCATAATGTTATGGAGATTGCTAGGTGTGTGTTAGAGAACAAGTTTGTTCCTTACAAGCATTAGACAAGATTAGTACATATATCAGTGTATCTTATCAACCGGTCTCCATCAAAAGCAGTACACAAGAAGACTTCAGAAGAAGCATGGTCTAGACAAAAACCTCAAGTAGGTCATCTCAAAGTTTCTAGTTTAGTAGTTTATGCATGATTTTCTAAAGAAAAATGAGCCAAACTTGATGTAAAATGCTAGAAAATGATGCTTATAGGGTATAATGAAAACCATAAAGGTTATAAGTTGGTTGATGTTAAGACTAACATAACAGATCTTAGTTGTGATATGGTAGTTGATGAAAGCATGGGGTTGTTCCAAAAAATCAGATCTAAAATCAGTTCTAAAAGTTACTGAAAATGAAGATGATATGGACAGAAAAATAGGTTCAATGGATGAAGCAAGTCAACAAGAGGTAGGAGCCATCTCAACATGACTCCCATGAATTTTCTAGCGAAGAACATGCTACAAATAGTTCAAATCAGCAAGAAACCAATACCATTTTACCAAGTGGTAGTACACCACCTATAATGTTGCTCACTATCATAAGCTCTTTGATATCAACCGTGAAGGTAGACCAAAAAGATATAGAGCATTTGGTTCAATGAATTATAATGATGATGCTCATTGGAATGAACTGGTTAGTATAAGTCAGGTTGGTAGACCAAAAAGAATTAAGGCATCTAGTATGGTGAATTATACTCTTGTGGCTAACCTTCAAAACTATTTTGGACCTTAGGATTACAAAGAAGCCAAAGGAAACATGGAATGGGAAAAATCTATGCAATCCAAACATGAGACTTTGAAGAAGAATCAAACATGGGCTCTCACAGAGCTACCTCCAGGGAAGAAAACCATTGTATGCAAATGACTCTATAAATTCAAGTATAAGGTAGATGGAATGCTTGACAAGCATAAAGCAAGGTTGGTTGCAAAGGGATTTGCTCATAAGGAAGAGATTGACTATGAGGAGACATTTGCTCCTACTACAAAAATGGGTACAATATGTTTGGTTCTAGCCATGGCAACATAGTTTGGTTGGAAATTACATCAAAAATATGTGAAGAGTGCCTTCCTCAATGGTGATCTAGAGGAAGAAGTATACATATACCAATTGTAGGGATTTCAGGTTCCTAAGAAGGAAAATTTAGATTGAAGAAATCTCTTTATGGGTTGAAGCAGGCTCCCAGGGCATGGTACATCAAAATTGTTAGGTATTCGAGAGAATATGGATTTAGAAGTTATCCTTATAACCCCAATATCTACATCAAAATCAATGGTGAATTGGCGATTCTAGTGATATATGTTGATGACATCATCATTACCGGTAGTGAGAGAGGACCAATTGCAAAGGTAAAATCAAACTTATGTTTAGTTGTTGACATAATAGCTTTAGGCCTCCTACATTATTACTTAGGTGTAGAAGTTTGGAAAATAGATAATCATATTTTCATCACAAACAAAATATGTGAAAAGTCTATTAAACAAGTTCAGGATGGTAGATTATAAAATCTCATCTAAACTTATGGAGAAAGGGTTGAAACTTTCATCTAAGACTAATTTAAAAGGTAGTCAATCAATCAATCTATAGACAACTAGTGGGTAGCTTGATCTATCTTACCACCATTAGACCTGACTTGAGCTATGGAATCAACTATATCTCCTAATTTATATAAGCTCTAAAAACACAACAATGGAAATCAACAAAGAGGGTACCATGATAGGTAAAGGGAACATTGAACTTTGGAATTCTATATGGAAAAAGTAAAGAGACTTAATTGTGTGGCTATTTAGACTTGTATTGGGTAGGATCCATGGATGACAAAAAGTCTACAAAAGGTTATGTGTTCATTCTTAGCATAGGGGAAATTTCTTGGGTCAACAAGAAACAACATATAACTTCACCTTCCTCTATAGAAGTATAATATAGAGCAAAAACAAAAGGGGCATGTGATGCAATTTGGCTCAGAAGAATGCTTGAAGTTTTGCAATTCCATCAAGATGAGCCCATGGTACTTCTTTATGATAACCAAGAAGTTTTCAAGCTAGCAAAGAACCTTGCCTTCATTTAGTGGATGAAACATGATGTGCATTATCATTTCATTCAACAACTTGTAGAAGATGAAGAATTTGAGTTGAAATATTGCCCAACTCAGGATCAAAATGTAGATATTTTCACCAAGTCTCTTGGCCTAGATGAATTTGTAAAATTTAGAGATAAATTTGGTGTAGTTTCTAGAATGACCATTAAAGGAGGATGTTAAAGTTATTTAGTCCATAATAGTCATCTAGACTATAGACTTAGGTATATTAATAAATCACTTGTTGACTTAGTCTAATTCATGCTTTAGTGTTGTATTAATGACAAGTACATTTAAGTCATTTTAGGGTTGCACTTAGGGTTTATGTCATTACTTTATTATAAAAGGACATTTGCTCTCTTCATTTTATCATCCAATAGGTTCTTTCTCTCTTTCAAGTTTTATTTTCTTGGTTTCTTTTTGTGCTCTATAATTTCTAATATGAGGGTCTGTAAATCGAGCATCAAAATTTATTTCTCATTTTTCTTTCATCTATACAAATAGTTTGGGGGAGATTGTAATGTGATGTAAGTCAAAGACTTTAGATCTTTCCTCCATCAATTTTTAATTTAAGGAGTGTAGCCCAATTCTTCTCCAAGACCTAGTTGACCATGATATAGGAATAAATAACAATCCTCTCATCATGAAAGTTAGGTTGAGCCTTATCTCAACAAATATTAAATTCTACAAATTTTCTATCTTGGGTCTATTCAAACATGCTTTGAATTGACCCCTTTATAGTTATTGACAACCTCATCACGAGAACCAAATTAAGTCTGTTAAATAAAAATTATAAAATATTAGGTCTAATGTTTCCCTAGTAGTCAAAGAAAAGGTAGTAGAATTATTACATGTTGTTTAGGTTTTTAAAGTTGTTTTAGTTGTGAAAAAGGAATAGCAAAGTTAGAATATATTTTAACTTCAAAGATATTAATAAATTTTACCCTAAGCATAAAATCATATTGTCTATGGACAAGAAGACCTTATGTTCTCTCTAACTCTAGACTTTTATAAAGTTTGAAAGAGAACCATTTTAAATGAGGAAGGCCTGACTATTAGCTACCTATCATTTGTTAGGATTTATTAAATCATTGATGTGATAAATCATATTAAAAATAGAGTGGTTAGAACCACTCATGCATGTATCATATAAAAACTGTTAGCTGATTGTGATTTCCACAAATTATAGAAATCATGTTGTTGGTATGGTTGCTATATATTGAGCAACGTAATTTATATTTAAGCAAGCTATTGATTAATGAAGAATCAACTGATGCAGTGCGATTTTATTCATGTGGTTTCAGAATAGGATGATCTATTAAGGGATGGTGAGGACATCTTCCAACCTTGTTCCATGGTGAAATTATGTGTTTGAGGACACCCACATTTGGTGGAGGTACAAGGTCAATAATTCAGTTATATTGGGTTTTTCCTAATAGAGCTCGACATTAGACAGGGAGACATGGTAATACTAGCATTGTCAAATTGTCCCAAGTTCATCTTCATTTTCCTTAACACTCGATGGGGACTCTCATATCAGGCTTCTAGATGATGTCATGATGTTATGTATTGCAAGAGTTCTTCATGCTTTCCATTCTTTGTGCTCTATCAATTAGTGGTGGAGAAATCTTATGGACTCTCTCCTTTATTTTCTATGAAAAGACCTAGGATTTGCAAGTACTACTCTATTCCTTGTGCCCAAATACCATGAGGGTGACAAAAACATAAAGGAATTGAAGTACTGAAATTTAGACATCCACTCTCACGATGCCTCCTTTTCTATTTTTTGCAGTGAGGAATAAAATTCCTCTTTCAATGAGACAATGTCTTGCACTATTATGGACACACTCGTCATCTTAATTTATAAAAAAACATGATCAAATAAATATCAAATAGAAACTCAAATGTGTATGTATTAAACACTGTAATTGAGGAATGGGGAAGAGGACCCAACATGCTCAATCCTTGAATTATCAATTTCATGTATGGGGTAATCGAGGGTCGTTTACACATGGTTGGAGTCTACTCTCACAACCTTGTTGATGGGAGAGACAATAAGGTGTACCAATTAGAGGTACTATACCTCTTCGCTAATGCATGGATACCAATTACAAGCTTACCCAAGTTTTTATATGAATATGTATTCATTGAAACCTACTTCATTGCAGAGGGTCATATGCTTGTGACTTTTGATAATAGGTAGTCCGTATCATACATCCCTACTGAATATTGATAGAAACTAGCATAATGGTTAGTGGATGTCCGCATTGTGATGCCCATGTTCCCAAATTCTGAGCACATGGTATTTGATTGGTGTTACAGTTTGACCACCACTAGCTATTGATCAGGCACATCCAAAGGTACAACCAAAATTGGATGCAGTAGGAATATGTCCTCTTCTTTCAAAATTAGTACTCTTGGTTGAGTCTCGACACCCTCATTTTCTTATAATTTATGGTTTGTATAAGGATATCCCATATGCTATGTTTGTCAATTATGCAAGGTTAAATGAAGAGATAATTATTAAGTGCCTAAATAAGAAGTGTATCTTTGAGTCTAGTTATTTGAATAAAATTAATCCCACTAAAATTATGTTTGATGTATTAAGTGGAGTGCATGATCGGTGGTACCCAACACTCCTAACTATTATTCAAGAGAAGTTCACACTAAAGGGAGAGGAAATATTAGTTTTTTCCAATGTTCAATGTGCCCAAGTTTTTTGAAGATGATATTTAGTAAGCACCAGGAAATCGAAGATCAACGATGTTGAATTAGGAGTAGTAGTAAGGACCATCCAACGACCATGTTGATCATATGGAGTAGTAAAAGCCCATGTCGCATTCAAAGTAAATGGTTGAGTTTGTCCCCATTCATAAAACAATGTAAATCAATATGGCTCAATCTAGCTGACTATTTTTTATTGATTATGTATCTTAGCCATAATTATTGTGACGAGTAGTCTCTGTCCTTGTTTGCAACTATGATATTAAATAGTGTGTGTATCCCTATCTGGTTGTGTTGAAGAATCATGGATAGTTGAGTTTGTACCTATCTGTGGTTAAGTGTCTAGTGAGGTCATTCCCATTAAAGAAGCATAATGAGGCCATTTCGACTATTGCTTGTTGTGAATAGTTTGGTGTATCTCTATTCATATTCTAAGTGTACTTGATGAACTATTGAGTGTATCCTAGTTCATCATATGGTTATTTATATTGTTGTAAGTATCCCTACCCATGTTTGGATCATGATGTAATAAGGGGGAAATATTAAGATTTATTACTTTATTGATGTGATAAATCATATTAAAAATAGAGTTGTTAGAACCACTCATGCATGTGTCATGTGAAAACTTTTAGTTGGTTGTGATTTTCACCAATTATGGAAATCATGTTGTTGGTATGGTTGCTCTTTATTGAGTAACACAATTTGTATTTAAGCAAGTTGTTGAGCAATGAAGAATCAACCAATGCAGTTTAATTTTTATCATCATCTAGGAAAATGATGAATCATCTTCACTTTTGGGAATAATTTTCTATGTAGTCATAATCATACTTAAGCACATTGATGTTACTTACTAGTGGATTATGACTCATATTTTCCATTATAATATTCACAAATTATTTAAGACTATCTCAATGACTTGTTAAAATATATGAGAAAAGATGATTGTCCTAGGGGGCCTTTTATTGATCTTTGCTCATTTGACTAGATATAACACATATTTTAATCTTTAAAAATATATCTTTGAGGTAACCATTGGAAATATCTAGGATTTATCTTATCCAAAAAGTCATAGACATTGATCCAACTACACTTAATTAAATCCTTAAAACACAACATGAAAGTAGCATTCATGAAGTGAGGTTGTTCCTTGGAAATTTCAATACCCTATGTTAATTCATTTTAGATTTGATATATATAACTCATTACATCAGTCAACTTTTTTATAAGGACACTGAACTTATGTGGTCTATAGAGTACCAACAAGTGCTTGATTCTAAAGACTTTTAAATTTTCTCCTCTAGCCTTAGTACTTGTTAGGTTGAATGGGTCCTTTATTCTCTATTCCTTGATATTGGTGTCTCTGTAGTGTGCATGTTGGATCAGGAGGATGATCAAGGAAAGGATAGAGTCGTGTACTATTTGAGGAGAACTCTATTCAATTATGACCAAAACTATACATGTTAGGGATAATATTTTTCTAATTTGCATTGTCAAATGCCTAAGAAGCTATATTCTCAACCAAGAGGCTAAGGTCATTATTGGATATTAGACACCTAAGTCTTATTTGCCCTAGCTTTCCCTGACTCCTAAATCTAGAAGGTGGATATTCACTTAGGGATGTTAAACTATAATGACCCTATCATAGCTACGTTTACTATATTTATTTTGATTGGATTGGCCTCTTAGGTTAGGATAGTTGGTCCTTGAGCATTAGAATTAGTTTTTGTTACTTTGTTAGACTATAAATAAGATAAGTTTTGTAACACAACGGTGGAGTATTCCCGATGGGGAGGTGTTCTCCAAAGGTAAGAATGATACCTAGGTTGAATCTACCAAATCGAACAGTCTTCTAATTCCCCGAATGACCCTTGTACGATCTATCAATTGCTTGTACGGACCTCAAATACATACACTGTACGATCTCAGATCATACAGTGACCAAGATGGTATGATCTTGCACTCAAAAAAACTGACAGATGCTGTTTTGGAGGCTGTCGTACACAGTTTTGTAATCGTTCAAGCCGACTTACCAAAACTGCCAAATCGGGTAAGTTCCTGTCAATCGCCTGTTTTACCAAATCGGGTAATAACTCTTTGTACGATTTGTACGATGTACGATATGTACGATCCAAAGGTACAACAAGATGTTAATTAATATACTCTTCTACTCCAATCTCTCTCCGGGATGTTTTGTAAAGGTTTAACAACCTAAACAAGATAGTTTCATTCACAAGCAAAACATCCAATCCGGACTAGTGAGAGATTCCATCCAATCAATTACGCCCAAAAATCATACAGTCTGCTTCAGTACATCTTTGCCAACATCCTCATACTCCTAGATCATTCTCCATGATTCCACCAGTAACAATCTGCTCACAAAGCTGCAACAAAGCCTACAACTAACATATAACAGTAAGGAAGAAACTCAATTACACAATGATCATCCACAATGCATCAACCATACACAACAGGATCATACACTATCATCCACAACATCTGTTATTCTCATTAATGGTTATCAACTCAGTTACAATGTGGAAAACTCTCTCATAGTAATTGCAATAACTCAGAAATATGTCTATCTCTCTACTCTAGCAACTAATAACCAGTAAACTAGTAGCCAGACCTACAAATTCAAAAATGGGGCCTTATATAACGTTGCCCAGGCCGTTCCAAAGTGGTTCCTGAGACAATCCATTATTCACAACTGCCCATCTACAACTGAATACATTATTTTGGCAATTTCCTAAGTTTACACCTTAGGTTAGCAAATCCATGCGACATTTCATCCCGAAATTACATTTCCTTTGCATCTGAGTGAATTTCGGTGTGCCTTGTATGATTTGCCACTGCTCTGTATGGTTTGCCACTTCAGTTGTATGATCCCCTGTATGATTTTCTCCCACTATACGATTTCCCAAAACTTGAGCAAATCATCTCAAAACTGTCAAAATTTAGCAAATCACCTTTTCTTCTTCTAGGAGGTGGATTTGTTGCCTACATCTGCCCTCCCATTTATTTTAGTCGGCATCCTCGATGACTCATTCTGCTTCTTTTGTTGGGCTTCCAGTCGAGCTACCTCAGCCTCCAAGTCCTTGACTTGGGTCTTGTACATTTCTCATTCATTCTTCAGCTTGGCTGCATAGCTCCCCATCTCGACGACTTTGGCTCCGTGAAGGTTAGCCTTTTCCTCGACAGCTTTCATGAAGTCCATCATCTACTTTTCTCATTCGGAGGCACTCTTTGTCAACTTCTCCTTCCAATGAGCTTCTGCTCGAGCCGCCGCTTGGAGTTCCTCATTCTTCTCATCAATGGTCTCCAAGTGGTGTTGGATGTCAGCTTCTAGAGCTTGAACCTGGTCTTCTTTGGTCCTGACTTGAGCTTGCTTCTCAATGACCATCTCGTTGAGCTTCTTGTTGTCTCTTGTCAGCTCCTCTATCTGCTTGGCCTGTGTAGCCACTTGCTCATTCTTTTCGGACAACTAAGCTGTCAACTGCTCATACTTCGCTTTGAGTTGTGCCTCCAACTCCTTAATCTTGTTTTGTAAAATCTGGAAAATATGTCGCTTCTCTTCTTCAAGCATTGCAATCTTGGCTTCAGACTCTACTCTGAGGCCTGACAGATCCTCCTCCAACTTCTTTATTTTCTCCTCTACCATAGTTCTGCTTTTCTACAGTTCATCTTCCATTGCGGCCAATTCCTTTTGAGTGGTTACGGTCTCTTCTACATGTGCCTCCTTGAGCCGATGGATTTTTGCCAACCCAACGCTCAACCACTCTATATAGTGTGTTAGGAAGTTCAACTTCCATAGGGTAATGGACACTCCTGTAGTGACCCTTCTATATTCCACTTCTGTCATATTGGTTGGGCAGGTTGGATGACTCACTCGGTCCAAATAAATCCTTGGGTCCTTCCTGTAGTTTGTGACCATCCCTTCTGGCAAGTCTTCTCTTCCCAACATCATTGTTACCTCTTCCCTGGGTAACCTCCATGGATGTTGTGCATGGATATCTGCTATCTTCTTCATCCGCTCTACACTATTCACCCATTCTATTATCCACTCCAACTCGAGAGATACTTGTTGCTCCCATAGCTTCAGTTCTCCTATGTGGCCAATACAGAATTCCAATATGGCACTATTTATCATGTGGCCTAACTGAGTGAAGAAGTGTTCCACCTTATCCTCTATTCCACGTGCCTCCTCTTCCATTGTGATTCTCTCGAACCATGGTATCTCCAAGAGATAACTGGATTGCAATCCCCATCGTTCTTCTTCTATGGGAGACCTGAATTCTTCTTCTTCTCTAAGGTGGCTAGAGCTTCCTCCAAGCTCTCTAAGTGCTCTCTCGGTATCTATATTTTCTTGAGGTGGAGATTGTTTCTCTCTTTTCTCCTCCCCCTCGTTATCCATAATATTTATGATCTCTTCCTGAGATCATTGCTCAACTTGTTCCTGAGCCTTTCCTACTTCGGCTGAGCCTCCCTGTGGCTCCTCTATGTTTTCCTGAGCTACTTCCTTGTCCCTGCCATCCACTTGTTGTTCCTCTATCACCCTTTCTTCTTGAGTTTGTTGTGCATCCCCAACTATGACCTATTGAGCAACAAGTGCTTCTCCTTCTTGTGGCACTTCTATATCTTTTGGGACTTCTTGCTTGCTAGAGCCTCCTGATACAATTATGTATCGAGTCTTCTTCTTGGGCTCTGTTGCTATGGTACTTGGTCCAACTCCCACTTCTTCCTAGGTAGTGGCTACTCCATCATGCCCTACCACAATTCCTCCAAAGAATTCAGAGGCATCCATCCTCTCAAAATGATCAAAAATATCTGAAGAGCGTACTATTTTCTCTGCCTCCGCCCAACACAACTCATCCAACTTCATCGCTTCTGAATCTGACTATTCCATTCTCTGTACATCTAGAGCTAGTCTACCTACCATTCTTTCTCGTTGCCTCCTCATCCTTATCTATATAGGACTACTCTCCCTTTCTTGCTCGAGAGGCTGCTCCTGCTACCTTTGTGTAGGTACTTGTTGTTCTAGTTTCGGCTCCAACCATCTAGAACGCTTTCTTCGATGATGTACATCGACATCCTCTTCTAGGAGAAGTATCTTCCTGAGCTTCACTCCTGTGTCGCTCACTCCTTGTGCATGGTTTCTCTGGAGTAATCTTAGCTATGGGTACAACCTTTACCCATCTCAATATTGTTGGTTGGCCCGACCTGATTTCTCTAGGTGGCATCAACCCTAGGAACTGCATTCCCACTTCTGAGACTGCATTCAGAAGTAATCCTATAGCCTGAAAGGCCATCCCAAAATTCTTTGGTCTCTTCATCAATGCTTCATGCATTCTTCTCTCCAGATAGGTACCCCAATCATATGGAATCCCCTAGGTAATACCTTCTGCATACTGGGCCATCCACATTGGCATCTCTGCTGTCCTTATATCACCTGACAGTCGAGCCATGATTGTATTCATTGCACATGCCCAATGGTCATTTGGCTCTATTTTATTCCATGCATTCCTGCACCAAAAATATTTGCCTATGTCAATGATTTAACAGTGGTCATGGTGGTCACCAGGTGGTGTGCTTCAATTGGGTCTACCAATTTCTTAACTATCTCCATGCCCTCCGTCGACAGTCCAAATGTTCTTCTGAATGCTTCCGCCAAAACTTCCACCTTCACTGACCTCTTGCCCACATTGACGTAGGTTGTCCTCGTCACTGCATTATATGCTTGAACTATCTATAGAAGATAGTTCTAGAAGAATGTTCGATGAAATGGTGGGATCTATGCAATGACTGACACTTGCGCATTCTCAAATGTTTTCTTCCAGGGATGAGACTTATTCTTCTCATCATTCCACCATTTCCTGCATGCTTCCGCTCCATGCTGTATGAATGTAATATTTGACAATTCCACCTAGCATTCCTCCTGCCCACTGCTCAGGTGTTCTTCCTACTATTGCACATGCACTTCACTCCTCAATTCCCTCTGTGAGGTAGTGTCTTGGGCCATTCTTGCCTCTCTGTGCCTCGGTGGTGTTCTATCTAGGTGTGCCCGCCAATGGCTCTGTCTCCTCCATGACCTATATCCTCCTCTCCTCCATGGATGATTACCATGCCTTTCATGGGACTAAAACTGATGCCCAGGGTGCTACCGTGAGTATGCCTCTCTCTCGTGTAGTGGACCTGGTGATCTCTCCACCCTATGTGTTGCAATCCACCTCAATCGACGTCCAAACTCTTCTATTGAGATCATTCCTCCAACATCTCGTCGATTACTCAACTTCCTCCTTCATAATTAAAAATGTACCAAAAATCATACAAGCTTAGTAAAAGCGTACAATGTATGGTTCTAAGTCCTGTGTATGGTTTTATCATCCTTCGTCTCTTTCCAGATCGTACACACTTTTAGTAGTTCTTCCTTTTTACCTCGTCAATTCTTCAAACGGTCAATTTTCTATCAAATCATACAATGATGGTCTAAAATCATATGAGCTACTAGTACTTAGTATGCTATCTGGCTGCCCTCCCCTTTAAAATTTGTATGATTCCGTATGCTTTCGTACGATCTCTTAAAAACTGCCAAAAATGGCAAAAAACCCCTTCAACTTGCACCCTTTTGCCTGGAAATCGTACAATCTGCCCTCAAATCGTACAATACATCTTTGCTAACCCTCACTGCTAAAAAATATTGGATTTTTGGTCTCCTTTCCCAATTCTGCCACCGACCCAGTTGTCGGATTGGCCCGATCTATCCTTCCGTGCTTTTTCTCAACAAATCTTCCACTCTTTCACTCCTGGCGCAATTTTCTTTCCTTTGACAAAATTCTAGCTGCACTGTATGACTGTACAGTCTGGATTTCTTCCTCTTTACATCTCCCAACTCACCTTTTCTATATTTCTCAGCTCTTTAGGGTTTCAATTCTCCGTTTCCTTACACTTTCTCCAATTTCCATCGCCAATCTCTGCTTCCTCCGACTTTAATCAACAATTTCTCCATTCAAAATCTGTACGATGATGTATTCTGACATCTTTGGCTGTAATCTCTTGAAAATTTTTGAATTTCCCCCTTCTGTGGAGAAAAAACCCTCAATTTCTCTCTCTCAGGTTAATTCTTCGAAGTGGAAAAGAACTCCCTGGTACAAATTTAGTAATGGGTCTGCAATCTTCAGAGTACCGATGAAAAATTCTCACCCATGTAGTCTTCTGTTATGTATGTATGCTTTTCCCCTTCAATATCCTAAAAAAATTTGATTTTTCCTGCTTGGTGAAAAAATGGTTAAGTCCCTTTCCTTTTAAAGCAAGTTTTCAAAAACCCTAATAAAACCCTAAATTTTTAAAAAATAGGTGCCATGTTGCATGCTTTTTCCATCTCCACTGCTAGATGATTGACAACTCAGCAGTTGGTTTCAAAATTTTGTCTTTTCCCCCTTCTTTTCCTCCAACCGCTGCTTTGCCGCATGCCGCATTAAATGGGTTAGTTGGCAAATCGTACATCGTACGATCTAAATTGTACCGTACGACCTCTTGTACGATTTGCATGTCAGTCTTACTTTGTACGATTCTCTCTTTTCATTGTACGATTTCATTACTTAGAGGAATTTTTGCTTTCTTTCCTCTGGAAAGGTCATCATTTCCGATTTTCAACCTCGCCCTTCCTAATTGCGTCCCAAGGGATTTTCACAACTAAGGCACAATTTTTTTCTTTTTCTTTATCTTTTTTTTTTTTTCAATCCTAGTCTAATTATACTTACCTCCTGGGTAATCGTACAGTGACATTCACCTGTACGACCCCATCCCACTCTTGGCCTCGAGGTTCGACCATAACATTTTGATTAGTGGTATCCTCTTGTACCTCTACTTGACTGGTCTCTGCCTGTGATGTTGTTGCCCATTCATTTGCCCTCCTACAATGTGTACAGTTCGGTATTGTACATCGGCAAATTGGAGTCTCATCCCCTGGTAGGCTTTCTTCTCACCATCCAGGTAGTTGATCCTATGGTGGTGGTGTCCTCACCACTCTACTATTGTTTGAGTGACTTCTTCGCCTATCTCCATGGATCATTTTTGGCTCCAAACTTGGTGATCGGGTCCTTTGTTGGCCTAGGTTTCCACCATCTATGAAGTGTACCCTTCCTCTACCAGCAAGGTTTTGACCATGTGGGTATCTCCCCCTTCCACTTCTTCTAGGCATGAAACCTCCCCATACTATTGATGACTCTTCTCTTACTCGGGGTAACCACCAATTACCTACTTCCCATTGGGGTCCTTATCGGTTCAGGGGTGGTCGCCCCCATGCGTCTTCCAACCGCATTTCGTAACATGCCTCTTAGTCAGAGTATGTGTTGTGGGTTCCTTGTCCAATTCAAACATGCTAGCGGGTTATCTCCTAGCCATCTAGGAGTAGGGGGTCAAAATATTCCTCATCCTCTACCTCCTCTAATTGCAACATCACTCAGATTCCCATCATGTTCTAGTCATCTACCTCTTCCTCTTCCTCTTAGAGGTCCTTGTCCAATTCTTCCTCTTATTCTTCGATCATCAGGAGTAATATCTACCAACTCGATATTAGCCAGTGGACTCCGGTTTGGTGACAATTATCATAAGGTTCTGACTCTTCTATCAGCTCGTACCAAGCGATGCCTCCATCTTCTTTCCTCAAAGGATCTCTAGGGGGATGAAGATGCCAATACTGCTCTATAATCATCCAAAAAGTCCATTTCAGAGCTAGAGTCAGTCCGACCCTCTTCTCTCTATTCTGCCCAGTCGATTGGCAAATTCATCAATCTCTCCAATCGATGAACTTCCCTCCTTTGTCTTCTCAGCTACTGGTGAGCTATTGCATATGCCTGTGTATCATTCTTGGGTCTATCCTATTGAACTCCCTCAACTTGCCTTGGTCTCAATGCTCTAAGTGGAATACTTTGATCCCTCTGAGGATTATGAGGATTCTCCGGTTCATCCTCATATATACTAGGCTCTCTTACCAACCATGACATTCCTTCATCACTAGAATCTGTCATACCTACTATATTGTGGTGTAATTCAGGTGATGTGGTGGTCTCCTCTATATCTCGCCAAAGTACTCCTACGCCCTCATTTATCATAGGTTGCTTGCTTGGTGGAGGTGGTGAACTTGTGCTTGCACCTTCATTTCCTCCACCATTTCTTGGAGTTAAGTCTTCAACCTCCTCAGGTTCACTTCCAATCTCTTGTAATCTAACTGCCCTCTATTCATCCAATATTTGTATGGTACCATCCAATTCTTGGATTACTTGTGCTCTCAATCTCGCATTGTGACCTCGTAGTGTTTGATACTCTTCCTACAATTGTTGGGTTTGTATTCTCATCCTCTACTGTAATAGCCCTATCTGAGCCAATGGGGAAAGTTTTGCTAGTTCTTCTTCTATTCTTTCCTCCCTAGCATCCTCCAAAATTTCCATCTCAAATGTGTCCACTCTATCTTCGTTGCACACTGTTAGCCTTACCCTTCTTCGTCCTTTCGACTGTTGAGGTAGTTCCCTATGCTCTATCTATGGGTACCTCCTATTCGAAGCTCTTGGTAATAGTGCTCTCTCCTGATAGCCTTCTATGGCTGGAGGGATCCACTCTTCTCCCTCTCTTACGGTCCTGTCAGCCCATCTGATATGTACTCGCACCCTTCTTCTTTCATCGGGTCCAGGTGCCAACTCTTGTTGTTCAATTATTGGCTGCCTCTCCTCCATTTCAGCAAATAGTCTTGTGAGTCCCATATCTAGCTCCTCCTATGGTAGACCTGGCTCATGATGAGCCTCATTTTGAGCGTCTGCTCTTCTTCTTCGTTCAATCTCTTTTGAAGCAATGAATAAACACTGTACTTTGTAAGGCTTCAACTTTGAGCCATTTACAGTGTTGGGTAC
Organism: Wollemia nobilis; assembly: GCA_028583015.1. NCBI lineage: Eukaryota > Viridiplantae > Streptophyta > Pinopsida > Araucariales > Araucariaceae > Wollemia > Wollemia nobilis. The sequence continues at coordinate 3,456,818 of JAQPPZ010016862.1, forward strand.
CTCCATCCCATTCAGGTTCTACAACCTGACCGCTCCATTATCCAATACTTCAATCACTTTATAAGGGCCAAGCCATAACATCTTCAGTTTACCTGGCTTGATCTCCCGCTTCCCATTAAATTTGAGAACCAAGTCCCCTGGACTAAGTTCCAACTTCCTCAAATGCTTGTCATGCCACATCTTTCATCTCTTCTAGGCTATCTCAATCACCCACTATGCCATGACTCTTCTTTCATCTAGTTTGATCAGCATCATCAGTCATTCCTCCAAACTTTCTTGATCTCCCAAGCGATGCTCTACTGCAACTCTCAAACTTGGTATCAAAAACTTGACTAGCACCACCGCTTCTTGACCATACATCAATTGGAAAGGGGTATGTTCCATTGTTGGTTTAAAATTTGTTCTATATGCCCACAAAATGGATGGTAACCTTTCCTCCCAGTCTGCTCCTTCTATCCCACAGGTCTTATACAGAGTTGATACTAAGACTTTATTAGTCGCTTTCACCTACCCATTCACTCTCGGGTAGTACGGACTGGACAGGGAGTGTAAAATCTTAAACTCTATCATCAGCATCTTGATAATCTCATTAACGAAGTGTCCTCCATGATCACTCATTATACGTAGTGGAATACCGAATCTTGTGATTACCTGCTCATACAAAAATCATGTTGTACTTTTGGTAGAATTATCAGGTAATGCTCTTGCTTCTACCCATTTTGTGAGGTATTCCATTGCCACTACGATATATCTACATTTCCATATTTGAGATGTCTTAAATGGTCCTACGAAGTCTAAGCCCCAACGTTCGAACAACTCCTATGGCTGCGATGGGTGTAAGGGCATAAAGTCCTTCTTGACCGGTTTACCTGCTCTTTGGCAAGTATCACAAGCTTTCACGTGTTCTTTTGCATCATTGTACAATGTGGGCCACCATAGACCTGCTAACAATATTTTTTATGTAGTCGCATCTGGTCCCATGTGTCCCCCTGCTAAGCCTGCATGGGCTTCCTTCAATGTCATCTTAACTTCTTCCTCCATTACACATCTCCTCAAGATACCATCACTTCCTATCTTGTATAGCAATCCTGCTATTATCTGGAAAGGTGTTGACTTCATGATTATTCTCTTCTTTTTGGTTGTCATCATCTCTTGTGGCAACTCCCCTATGGATAGGTACTGGCCAACCAACTTGTACCATGATGGCACAACATTGATGGCAAATAACTGTGCATCTAGAAATTCATCAGGAACTCCTGTTCCTGTTGGCTCCCCTGATCGTATTCGAGACAACTGGTCTGCAATCACATGCTTCTTGCTAGGTCTCACCACAACTCGGAATACGAACTCTTGGAGCGTAACGAGCCACCTACTAACTCATCCTTGTATTACTGGTTTGTTTATTAAGTACAACAATGCCTGATGATCGACATAAAATGCAAAGGGGTTCACCAATAGGTAATGCCTAAAATTTTGAACTGCATATACCATCCCCAAGGCTTCCCTTTCTATTGTACTATAATTTCTTTTCGGCCTTGACAAAAGGTGACTAGCAAAGAAAATTGGTTGATCCAACTTAAATTGTCCTTCTTGTGCCAACGCACATCCAATTGCAAAGTTTGAGGTATCGACGTGGACATGGAATTCCTTATCCCAACTTGGAAACACCAAAATCGGACTGCTTACCAACTTAGCCTTCAACTCCTCAAAGGCTCCCTGGTGCTCCTCTGTCCATCTGAAAGGAATATTCTTTTTCATCAAAGAATCTAATGGGTAGGCTACATGTGCATAATTTTTGATAAACCTTCGGTAATATCCTATTGACCCAAGGAAGGTTTTGAGTGAACTCACATCAAAGGGTTCTTCCATGTATAATATTACCCAAATTTTATCCGGATCTGTCTTCAATCCTTCATTGCACACAATGTGTCCTAACAATTTTCCATATGGTACCAACAGAAAACACTTTGTTGGGTTCAATGATATCTGTGCATTTTTGCACCTGCTCATACATTCACTAAGAGCTGGAAGATGCTCCTTGATCTTCCCATAAATGGACCAATCATCCAAAAATGCTTTGAAATTCCCCATCGCCAATTGGTCAAATATATACAGTATGATGCGCTGAAATGTAGTTGGGGCATTATAGAGCCCAAATGGCATTCGATTATATGTGTAGATGCCATTCTCCACAACAAATGTGGTCTTCAGATTATCCTCCTCAATGATGTTGATCTGATTGTATCCTGAGAATCCATCCAAAAATGAATAGATCTCATGTCCTGCAACTTCTTCCAAGATAGAATCTGTGAATGGAATAGGAAAGGGATCCTTAATGGTCACTGCATTTAGACTCCTGAAGTCTACGCATATCCTTATCTTATCGACTTCCTTTTTCAAGGTGATTACTATAGGTGAAACCCATTCACTATTCGTCACCCTGAATATAATTCCTGCTTCCAACATCTTTTCTATCTCCGTATTCACCAATGCTGCATACTTGGGATTCATTCTATATGGCCTCCTCCTAACAGGTTGAGCACCAGGCATTAGTGTAATCTTATGGACACATAACTCGGGTGGGATTCCTTTCAAATCCTTATACGTCCATGCGAAGACATCCTTGTACTCCAAGAATATCTTGAAAGTTGTTGCCTTCAATACGAGATTCCAATCATCGCCACAGTGGACTATCCTAGGTTCTTCCTCCATTCCTAGATTGATATCCACTATCTTAGGTCCTTCATACTTGATATTTTCTGGCTCACTCATAGCTTTCATTACGTTCTCTGGATGTGTCGGTCTTGTATCAATCTCTGCATCTCCTACTGTATACTCCGCAAAGATTTTTGGAAACGTCCACTTCTCTTCTATTTCCTTCTTAGTTTCTTTACTGACTTTCGATTTGTCTTGCTTTTCCTTGATCTCTTCTGACTCAATACAGAGGCAATTGGGCTGAAACATCTCGTAATCCTCCATTTTCCAATGAAGAAGTCCACTATCAGATCGAGCTTCATCCTCGCTACATTCATCTATGTACAACATTCCCTCTCCATCAGGTTCATGTCCTTCATCCCCTGATGAGTTTTTTGATTCGTCAGTTGTAGCTACATCCTCACTAACTCTTTGATTAGCTAAATTGATCATGTATTTATGTTGTCCTTTCTTGAAGGTGATCTGATTCTTTCCCCAATTATGATTAACTTTGGCCACTCGTAGCCATCCTCTCCCTAAGAGAGCGTCGTATGTAGGTTTCTGCATTGAAATCACAACAAAGTCCAAGACAAATTCTTGCTCAGCTATCATAACTTGTTGTGCAGTCAAAACTCCTTTGATGTTAATATCATTCTAGTCAGCCCCATACAGTCGAAAGCTCGATGCCCATAGGGATGGAGCACCTAGTTCTAGCCAAGTTCTTTCTGGTAGCACATTAACATTGGAACCTCCATCCATGATCACTTGTGTCAATTTGTGCCCCAAAATCTCCATATGCATTAATGCAGGCTTCTTTCCCACATCAATCATTAATATAGTAGGATCCATAAATTGGTCTTTTCATCCTTCCTCTAAAATTGGTTGGCTCTCTACTTCCATCACCTTCTGTGGTTGCATTTCCTCCATAATTGCTTTCTACAATTCTAGGATAGCTTCGAATAAGTCAGATACTTTAAGTTCCACTATGGTATCCAACACCTGTGCTGCTAGGCTCTGCACAACTATCTCCTATTTTGATGGTTTTCGTAATTCCCTTCGAATGCTCGACTCTCCTTGCTTAGTTTTCTCAGTTTCTTCTTGCAATATTTTCTTTGTTGCTTGCCAGCGTTGCTTCTCTTTTGTTGGCTCTGGATACTTATCCTTTTTAGCCTGATTCCTCATCATGGCTAACACTTCCTGAGTTTCCTCTTTAACTTGAGGAATTTTGATGTCCAAATAACTCACATTCTATGGGTTGCTCGAACTCGCCTGCTTTGGACAATTCTCCTCCTTGTGGTTCCCCGGACCACACCATCTACACATGTGTGTAGTGCTTGTTTGCGGTGCTCCTTGCATCGGAGGTGCAGGACAATTCTTTGCAAAATGCCCCCACTCTTGGCAATTGCGACATTGTATGATCGGTCTACCTTTCGAGTCATATTGTAAGTGACTTTGTCCTCCTTGTCGATTACCTTGATTCTGTCTGCCACCTCTTCTGCTATTTTTGTAACCACCACTCATTGCTTGTTGGCCACTCCCTTGGGCCTGTGGTTTTTGTTCCTGCTCCTGGATTGATAGTACCTATGGATGGGTTCTTGCATTGTAGGGACAGAGCATTACCTCATGCCCCATCACATTACAAATATGGCAATAGTCATTCTTTGGACACTTCATATTTGTATGTCCCTCGCTCTTGCATTCAGTGCACCACAACTCATTCCTATCCGGTTTGATCTTTTGCTCCTTAACCATTTTATCAAACTCCTTGCGGAACGATGCGACCATCCTCTGGATAGTGTCTTCTTCTTCACTATCCAAATATTTTGACTTGGGATGAGATAAGATTCCCATGTACATCTATTTTGATTCACTCTCAAAGGTCTTTGCGTGTTTCAATGCTTCTTCATATGTGTCAGATGGTACTCCCTTCATATTTTTCTTATATTTTGGTAGTAACCCATCTACGAACCATCATTTTATCAACACATCTGCCAAGGGCATCTGCATCTTATCGACTAACTACTTTAGTCGACGGTTGTAGGATTTTATATCCTCATATACTTTCTATTTTGTTATGCAAAGCTCGGTGACTATGTCTCCATCATCTTTCAAAGGTCAAAATTCCTCAATGAATTTCTCCTTTATCTGATTCCAAGTCTGAAAATCAACATTATTTTCTCTCTTTAGGTACCAGTCTATTGCCAATCCCCTCAAGGTGGTAGGAAAGAGGACTACCCAATCCTTTGGTCTATCTACACCATTTTCTCTCCAAATGGTTATGCAAGTTCCTACGTGTCATGTGGGGTCTTCCTTACCCTCACCTAAAAATGGTGGACATCTTTGTTTGGTTGCTCTGTTAGCCATCTTAGGAGAGTCGTCGCTCTCACTTGAGGTGTCCCATAGAATCTCTATCGGATTCCTCCTTGGGGGTGTCCTACTTCCATTATCATCAGAAGTATCAATTCGAGGTATCTTATTCTATCCCATCACTCGATGACCAAATTCTTGTGCATCCTCACTCTACGACCTTCTTCGCTGGTGCGATGGAGATTATCTTGGTCTATCCTCCTGAGTCCCCGTATCCTGTTGCCTTGGTGTCTGACTCCCATCCTCTGCACCCTCTCACAACCTCATTGCCACTTCCTCAGGTCTTACCATCCACTCTCCATCATCGTGCACTTTCTCTTTGTCACCCATCTCCTCTACGATCGGTGGGTCTTCCTCCTCGTCTTCTATCTCAATCAACAACGTCTCAAAGTCTCCCTCTTTGGATGTCCAAACTTGCTCTATCTCTGGTTCATGCATACTTTGATCTGAGTTACTCATGTTTCCTCTTTGAGAAATCCTTATGCTCCTTCTTACTAGAATGTTCTCTCATGGTTCTCTTCTCCCATGACTTCGTGTACTGGTGTCCATCATAAAAAATCACCTCCAATTTTTTAGTCAAATTCGACCCATTTTAACAAAAATGCTAGATTCGATAAGGCAACGGTGCCAAATGTAACATAGTGGTGGAGTATTCCTAATGGGGAGGTGTTCTCCAGAGGTAATAATGATACCTAGGTTGAATCTACCAAATCGAACAGTCTTCTAATTCCCTGAATGACCCTTGTACGATCTATCAATTGCTTGTACGGACCTCAAATACATACATTGTACGATCTCAGATCATACAGTGACCAATATGGTACGATATTGCACTCAAAAAACTGACAGATGCTATTTTGGAGGCTATCGTACACATTTTTGTAATCGTTCAAGCCGACTTACCAAAACTGCCAAATCGGGTAAGTTCCTGTCAATCGCCTATTTTACCAAATCGGGTAATAACTCTTTGTACGATTTGTATGATGTACGATATGTACGATCCAAAGGTACAACAGGATGTTAATTAATATACTCTTCTGCTCCAATCTCTCTCCGGGATGTTTTGTAAAGGTTTAACAACCTAAACAAGATAGTTTCATTCACAAGCAAAACATCCAATCCGGACTAGTGAGAGATTCCATCCAAGCAATTACGCCCAAAAATCATACAGTCTGCTTCAGTACATCTTTTCCAACATCCTCATACTCCTAGATCATTCTCCATGATTCCACCAATAACAATCTGCTCACAATCTGCAACAAAGCCTACAACTAACATATAATAGTAAGGAAGAAACTCAATTACACAATGATCATCCACAATGCATCAACCATACACAACAGGATCATACACTATCATCCACAATGTCTGTTATTCTCATTAATGGTTATCAACTCAGTTACAATGTGGAAAACTCTCTCATAGTAATTGCAATAACTCAGAAATATGTCTATCTCTCTACTCTAGCAACTAATAACCAGTAAACTAGTAGCCAGACCTACAAATTCAAAAATGGGGCCTTATATAACATTGCCCAGGCCATTCCAAAGTGGTTCCTGAGACAATCCATTATTCACAACTGCCCATCTACAACTGAATACATTATTTTGGCAATTTCCTAAGTTTACACCTTAGGTTAGCAAATCCATGCGACATTTCATCCCGAAATTACATTTCCTTTGCATCTGAGTGAATTTTGGTGCGCCCTGTACGATTTGCCACTGCTTTGTATGGTTTGCCACTTCAGTTGTATGATCCCCTGTATGATTTTCTCCCACTGTACGGTTTCCCAAAACTTGAGCAAATCATCCCAAAACTATCAAAATTTAGCAAATCACCTTTTCTTCTTCTGGGAGGTGGATTTGCTGCCTACAAGTGTGGTGTAGTTGGATCATCATTTATTTGTATAAATTTTATCACCTTTGGTGCACATAAGGGATTTCTTCCTCATTAAGTGTATGTTTCTAATACTAGAATGTATATCTATGGTAATCTATTGGATTTGCTATTGTAGAATCTAATTATGTGGTGAATATTTTGGTGTATGTTGTTTCTATCACTATTATTTTAAAACTTACTATTGCAATTACTATTTTTTGAAATTGTTTTATTACAAGTGATACCAAAGCTATGATTTTGGATCCTTGTGTAGTGAAAAAGGGTAATAGAGTGGTGATTTGCATCTTCCAATTAGGTAATTTTTAATCTTATTTTCCTGCTCCCAATTTGACACAATTATCTTTTATAATATTTGATTTAGGCAAAACCATTTGTGTTCATTAAATTTTTAAAAAGACTATGTATTGAGACCCTTATGTAAGATATTTCTTATTTTTATCATCTTGTAAAGCTTATCAAAATAATATATATATTTTTTAACCTTTTTTTTCAAGTAGTTTTGAGGTTCACTTGGTCCTCATTTTGCTAGTGGTGTATTTTTTATCCTTAGGCTTCCATAGGATGGGAATGGATGAATGAGCACTTGTGGATAATAGATCTAACTAGGGATGATTATATGAATAGAAATAAGAGTCATTGAAGGATGATGCAAGCACCATAATATCTTAGAAGGCATCACCAACTTTAACTCACATTCAATCAGCCACTGACTATCTCTTCCACCCCTCTCATAGAACACCTCAAATAATTTAATCCTCCCTCTCTAATCCTAGATATAAAAGTTTTTTAATACCTTTAGAGAATGGTAAGAAATTTACATACTAGGATTTAATCATATCAAGGTTGGTGAAAGTACTTGCAATGTGTCTCTCACATACATTGAGGGATATTCTCAATATACTAGAGGATAGTAGGACCTTGACCTTCTTAAAAAAGTGGGCACTAGAATGAAAATTCAAGATGGTCTCCCTTGAAAAAAATAAAGATTGAAAAAATGAATCTGATATCCCAAAGATGACCCAATGCTTGTCAAACATTTCTAACATCAATATTGAGGGCACTTTTAAAGGATAACTTTTGGGCAGGATTTAGAGTACTTCCAACTAACAACTTTTGAGCATGATCCCAATTGGTCCTAGTTTACTCAATAACTTATAGAAACTTATACAAGTATGGTTGGTGATAAATGGTATTTTTCTCTTGATTTAGTTTCCATAGTCAATGGATCCACCTATTTGCTTGACTGACCTTATGATGTTTCAATCCCTCAAATTGTTATACTAAATTTTGATGACAAAGACCGTGATGAATTATTTGCAAAATGGATTACCTAATAAACTTACATAGAGTTCCTAAATAGAGTAGGGTTAGTCTTTCCACATCTAAGTACCCATGCTAATTAGTGGCTTATTTGGAAACTATGATGTCAGGGCTATCACCTTTCCTGGATAGAATTTAAGATGTTTGATAAAGGTCTTTCTACATCTTATATGATCAGGTTAATGTAGACATAACTATTAAACATGAAAAATGTCTAATTAGATCTACACTAGCAATCTCATTTCAATAATTGGAAGGAAGGAAAATGTATTCTCTCCAACCTCTAGATTCAAGATGTCTCCCCAATAATTATGCTAAACTAAACTAATCTAAGTACATAAAAGTAAACTTGAAAGGCACAAAATATGAGAGATGTAAAGTAAATGTGATAAAAGTAAATATAATCATAATCACAACAAGCTTAGTGTTGATCAATTAGCATATCTAGAGAGAATTAAAGAACATTAGTGCGATTCAACATAAATAATTTACACTAATAGAAGAGAGGACTAACTGAAAGTGAGAGGACAATGCCACAATTGATAAGCAAATGCCATGCATAGTCTTTTTGTTATTATCAAATTGAGCTCATAGGTATAAATGGAGTTTCACAAAGTGTAGCTTTTATTTCCTCAAATGGCTAAAGGATATTTTACAATGGATCCCATGGATCCTAACTATTCAAATTATTTACATAGTGTTGGGCACTGAATTGCACCAATTTTACTTGATATTGCGGCTGTCTATCTTCCTACTTTCTGTTTAGGCTTGCACCCGATAGCTACAGCTCAGCACTCAACATTGGATGGACCAAAACAAGGGTTTCAGATCCAACCTCTAGAGTAGGTTGGTTCCTTGTCAACTTAGTATATTGTTGACAAAATTATGCTTAATTAGGGTTTGGAGTTTAGGGTAATAAAAGGGTAAGGTTAGAGAGATGTAGATATCAGTGGATGGATAGGTTAACAACATTGCATCACCATAAAAAGCTTCCAAAAAACCATACTAAAGATATACATCCAGATCAACATTTATCCTAAGATATCTTGTTTCAGATATTAAAGCATAACAGAGAAATGTTACAGTAAGCAATTTCAATACCTAGGAAATGATAATCCAAATAGCAGAATTCACCAAAACCCAGATTTTACAGAAATGCACCTTCTAATAATAAAGAACAAACTTCAAAGCAGATTTCAATTACTCATAATAGCTAGTAATCCATGATTGGCACAAACTAACCATCTAAGTATTTATAGAAATACAACTATGAAATTTGAACCTCTAACATCTAGCACAGAAACACAGCTTTGAGGCGAAGATCAATGTATTGCTCCTTGCATTCAGTCCTTCAAAAATATTTACAGTAGCATAGGCAAACACGCTAGAGTCAACATTTAAAAATGAGGGTTCGATCTCTCTTTATATTTTTCATATTACAATATTCAAGAAACAATACATTCAATCTTGTTATAATAGCTCAACAAAGAGTTTAGCTAGCATTAGCTGATTTGTCCAAACTCCAAGAAATCCACTTGAAGAGCATCTGCCATGGTTGTTCGGGATATCTGCAACTTGATGATCGACCAGAAGGACTGTAGTTCAGAACCTTCTGGATCACGCTTTTCGTTGATATTTCTTGAGAGCAACTTGCCACCGTCGATCTATAACTACTTTTGGTTAGATCTTATTGAAAATATTTGATGTTTCATCTTCCGACTGCACACCATGGTTCTAGTGCAAAACCTTTTAAACAATCAAAATTTGATAGGCCAACTAATGAGGCCTGGATAAGCCTCATTTATAGCATGTTTTAGATAGTTAAAACTGCCTAAAACTCTTGTGAATTATCTTATATGCTAGTTAAGTTGATTTAATATGTTGTGTATTAACTGTTTGCATGATTGAAGTATTAAGGACATTATATTCTGATTTTTAACAGTTCTTGTATAGTTTTATGTTATATTGTCATGCTTAGGTTGACAACAACATTTCACTAGTCTTATTTTGATAATCATTAAGCATTAGTTTCTCTAAATTTAGCAAATAGTACAAATACTTATTACTGTGCAGCAAAAAACTGGTTTTTCCATATAAATTCCAGCCAGCTTCCATTGAATGGCAAGGCATGGAATTCACATCCAAGGAAGAATGAAGACTATTGTAATCTGATCCTAAGGGCTAATCCACTTGAGAAATGCAGCCAAAACCATTTGGAGTCAACATAGTTGGTCATTCTAAAGATCTTCGGAATGAACACAATGTCTTCGAAATGAACACAATGTCTTCGAAATGAGAAAACAGTGTCTTCAGAATGAGTGGATATTTGGAATGAGAAATGCAGTATCTTCGGAATGAGAATTGCAGTATCTTCGAAATGAGAATTGCAGTATCTTCAGAATGAGCCACTTATCTTCAAAATGAGCCACTTATCTTCGGAATGAAAATAAAATGCACTTTTTGACTTGTTGACTGACTTTTGGCGGTGAAAAAGGGGATAAGAAGGTTGAGAAATTTAAGGGAAATATATCCCATCTAACTTTGCTGTCCAAAGCCACCATTTATGAAAAAGATCAGATTGATCCTATTCTAGGATAAACCCAAGAAATTCTGTAAGATATTAGGAACGACATATTTTCTATTTATAATTAGATTTTAGGCATCTATAAAATATGGCTCCCGTACAGGTTGAACTATTAGATATTAGAAATATTAGATTAGAGATTAGACATATTAGAGATAATAGACCTGTAATAGATTGCAGATCTGTAACAGGTTTTAGCAAAATTGTAATTATGTTTATGAAGAAATAAAAGTGCAGTTTTTATTTCATTTATTTTGTTATGTCTGAGTGTGAGTAAGACTTAGAGAAGAAATTATACCTTCTTCTGGAAAATGAGGCCGGCCACTTTCAAATCTAGGAGAAGAACTAACAGACGGGTTTTCAGTCCTGATTTTGCTGCAGCAGAATAAGTAGTGGAACTTCTCAATTTCAGCATTTTGTGGTATTTGATTTCTGTTTTAGTTTTTATCCATCTATTTTACATTTTTGATGTAATCAGCAATAGATATAATCAGTTTCTTTATTTTTCAGTAATTTTCCAATTCCCTGCAAATTTCCATTTCCAGCAATTTACAAGATTTTCTGTGATTTCCTGCATTCTTGGTTTTGCTGTCAAACACTGCACAGAAGATTGACAACCTTCTGTTTCAGAGTATTGACAGAAGTTGATTACTTGTTTTATCTCATTATTGCAAAAGTACATAGGTTTCTCATTTAGCAACTATAATTAGGATTTTCCTTCTGCAAATAAATTAGGTCTCAATTTAGCAATTGTAATTAGGACTTTATTTCTACAGACAACAATTAGTTTTTCATTATTGCAATTAGATTAAGGTTTAATTTATACAATATAGGGATAGAAGTGACACAAATCCCCCACACAATCAATCCTACCAATAAAGACCTGCTGCTCCCAAATGAGCTGAAATGCAACTCTGTTTGAACTTTCTATCGTAGACAGCCTTGGACACCACCCCGGATTGATAAGATCTTTGAGATTTAATGATGTGCTTAACGACAACTCATCACCAACCTCCACCATTGATTCTCCTTTTTGGACGACTTAGATTAAGTCCGACGTGAGCTGAAAGCCATCCTGCTCATTTCCTCAGCATCAAAATCTTCAATCCGGATCCGCAGCATCAAAACTTTGAATCCGCTCTGGAATATTTTATCTTCCACCTTGTCTTCGTTAATCCACACTTTTTCATCGCTGACATCATCATCTCCTCGTGACTTTTGTGGATTTTAGAGATAATGCAAGTCCGGGCCCGGAGTCAAACACTTAGATTATTCCACCCTTCCGCCCCATCGTTATTCCAAAAAAGAGAGTCCTTGTTCATTTCTCGGATCGCCAATCCGCTCTTTTTCACCACTGACGTCACCATATCCTTGTGACTTTTGTGGATTTTGAAACTTTCGCCAATCCAGAGCGGGAAGCAAAAAGGCCTTTCTGGAATTGGACATACGCCAAGAGTCAAATCCGCACTTCTTTATTGCTGATGTCACCATCTCTTAAAAAATTTTGTGGATTTTGAAACCCATCATTATTTCGGACTCGAAACTGAGTTTCCCGGATTATCAACATGCCTTCAGAATTGCATAAATCCATAGTGGACTCACACCCTCAACATAGCTCCGAAGCGGAATAACAGTATTATCACTTAGTCAAAATTGTACAAAATTTTACTAAGTATGTGGCCATTTTGGGCCTACATTCTAGCGCCTCCCGGGTGGATTTTCTCGTAAATCCAATCAAATCCAGAGTCTTATCCATTGGGCCTTCGGAGTCCAAACAATACTAAATCTTGAAATTATGTTTTAAAGAATGATTTCTATGCAAACCCTACCCTCTAAAAACCTGAATTCTATCTAGAGGGTAGAGGTTTACATCGAAACCATACCAAGAACATCATAGAACTCATTGATTCAATCAGATACTGTCTTCATAACCTCAGTATTATTAAACTCTCATCAAATTAATATACAACACTCTCCTTTATAAAGATTCATCCCAAAGCATACCCCATACAAAAATTGTTGTTCTGAAGGCTTCATGCCTTTATGGCTTATTTCTGACAGTTGTTAGAGTAACAAAATGTATGGCTTAGAAATACAAAACTTATGATATATGTACAAACCAATATAAAATGATTTTAAGCATGACCCCCTCCCGGGCCTATAACTGCTCAGTCTTATTCCTATTCTTCCACTGCTTCTTCATCTTCGTCTTCTTCTGGAGACTGTACTCCCTGATCAGTCTTACCAGATGTGTCTCCAAATAATTGAACCATCACTTCTAGAGACTGAAGAGCTTCCTTCCAGGTTTCCTCAGAGGGATTGGAAGTCTCCTTGAGCTGCTTATAAACATATTGCAACTTCCCAACATCTTCATAATCAAAAGCATTCCCTCTAGTCACCAGATCCTCCATAAGATCTCTTAATCTAGTGTAGCCCATAATCAGCTTAGCAGCTTGTTCTTGCGATAGTGGTTCTTCTAATGAATCGATTTCAGCTTCATTCTGTAAGCTATCCTTTATGCTTTGTTGAACCTCTTCTATAGATAACAAGTTGTGGTCCTCCTTCCAAAGTCCCTTGAAACCGACCTGGATCATTTCCTCATTTATCTCAATAATCTCTTTAACCCCCCTGTCTATCCGATCAAATAATAGCCAGGCTCTCTGAATTTCCCTATGCTTCTTTATCACGATCTTGGAGGCTACCCCAGCTAGATTCCATTCTTTATTAGGAATTGGTTTAGCAGCATCACTGAACCTGCTTCCAACCAACCTGTATATTTGTTCTATCGGAATCATCATGGGTTGTAACTCTCCAGTGATTTGATCCAAGTCCCTCTGAATGGCAGACAGTAGTTGACTGGCATCTTTCAAATATTCAATAATCAGCTGAAGACCTGAACATTTCCCCTGAACATCAAAAAGTAACTCTTTCTTGATATTTTTTCAAACTCTCTTTGGAAAACCCTGAGGACCTGGCTCTCTCAATTTGAAGCTGTTGTTTTAAATCTTGAATTTCTTTTGCTTGATCTTCATTCAGCTTCTTTTGTTCCTCCAGCTGGTCTTTCAACTCATTAGCCTTCTGGAACCTTTCTTGCCAACCCTTAGCTTCTTTCCTCAGAGCTTTCTCCACTTCCTTTTGATCATTGATGCTCTTCTTCAACCTTTCAACTTGTTGCTTCAGCTTATCTACCTTATCTTTTTCTATATCAGTATTTACATAAAAGGTGTCTAGATGAGCCTTAGCCATCCCCAATTCATCTTCAGCAGGAAGCTTGTCAATATCTTCTATAATTTCTTCTGCTCTATAATCCTTAGCAGTCATCTCATTTTTAGGCTTGCTCACCTACGAAATCAAGGACCTTGAAATTCTCTGCCTAGTGATAGGATTGACATACATGCTCTTCCTGGTCATAGCCATCTGACTGGAAGGCTTGGTGAGATTTTTTGCCCAATAATCATTTATACTCTAGGGGGCTGCTTGCTCTTGAGATACAACAACAGACTTTGAAGCATCAACAGCCAAAGGAGATAATGGCATTAAAAACATAAGGGTGGATTGGCTAGTTGTTGGCAAGGGTGAAGACATTTTGACAGTAGCCTCTATTACAATAGTGGATTCTATGGCTATTGCTACTGATGATATAGGTAAATTTATGAAATAGGGACCAAACCGATGGTGGAGGGAATGGAGCAACTAGGAACGCAATGTCCCATGGTCAGTGGTAAGGAAGAAGATGGAGGGGTAATAATGGTTGATATTGAAATGGAAGGCTCAGAAGTGGAAGGTGGGTTTGGAGGATATTGTGATATATCAGAACTGATTGGCACCTCCATTGCTATTGATTGTTCAAGGGGAGAACTGTGAGGTGAAGGAGGTAAATTTGAAATATTTTCTTGATTTGAAAAGGAGGGAAATTCTTTTAGGGACTCAGGAAGATGAGAAGTGGGAGAGGGATTAGAAACCATACCTGCACCTATAGATGTAGGGTGTTCTCATTCAGTTTCTATTCCAAGTTGTTGTTCTTGCTCGACTAACCCCTCTATAGCAAAGACAACTACTTCTTCAACAATTGTTTCTATTCCCACTTTCTATTTCTTAAGAATCTCCTTCCCCTCTATTTCTTGGGTCTTCCTAGTCCTTTTATAAACTAGTCAAAAAGCATTCATCTCATCTTCAGAATCTTCTTCTAATAAAGCTCCTTGTACTCCCCCAAGAAGTACTGATTGCTTAGTAATAGGTTGTGGATTTATCGAAGCTGTAGGAGTAAAAGAAAGTGGCCTGAACTCAACATTCTCATATTTCCTTTCCTGATCAACCACTTTATCTTTTAGTTGTCCCCCTAAAGCCAAACGCGTAGGCCTACATTTTGCCTCAATGATCGGGGTGCTAACAACTTTTCCTTTAGAAACTTTCATTTTGCTCATCATCCTAGCCCCCTTAGGAAATATCTCCACTTGCTCAATAGTAGGATTAAAAGTTTCTACTACTCCGGAGGCTTTTACAGAGTCCTCTTGATCTGGAGGAGGCTGGAAAGGTTCATAATCACCTGTTAATACAATGTGTCTTACATATTTTAACCTCCAGGTATCAACATTTTCATCATATTTTTTTGAAAATTCTTTATCAATTGGCATCCCAAACTTTGTTTTAGATTTCCCAATCTCAATTCTCATACACCACCAATCCATTATCTTGGCATCTTCCCAAGGCCCATTATAATATTCCTCCTCTTCCTCTTCTACAACCTCCTTTTTTGGTGGTACTTCCATTTTCTTTGTAGATTTTGACTTGGAAGGGGGCTTGGTCTTCTTTGTAGTTTTTTCTTTGATCTTATCAATCATTTCTTTCGTAATCTGATGATCGGGCTTATAATCAGGGTCAAAATCTTCAATATGCTCATAAAAATCCAACCATGGAGGTAATTGGCTCATCTTGGAGACATTCCACTCCAACAGAGTAGTCTCATCATTGTTCCTTCCTTGTTCAAAATTAACCCTGGGCCTCCTCTCAAATTTGTAGGCCTTGGCTCCATTCAGGGTTTTATTTCTTATAGTGAAAATACCATCTGGATCATAACTCCATCTTTGCGAAATATAAAATAGACCTAACCTATCTAGGTATTGGTCAATTTGCTGACTTTGCCCCTTTTTAGTAATAGTGATATCACTTACTGTGCGGTGAGAAAGCAAAGATTTCATTTTTCTCCCTGAACCATATCTTGAGTCAATGTACTCTACCTGCCTCAAATATTCTAGGGCAAAGAGTCTCTCCATGACAAAGTGGGGTAAAAGAAAAGGTTTACCCATAAAACCATATAATCTGATGACTGTGCCCTTAGTCAATAGATACCAGTCCCCTTCTTCTACATTCTTAGTTCTTAGAATCCTCTTGGCCAGAGGTGGTAATCTGGGGAAATTATCATACATTATCTTAAGGGTCGGTCCTAAAAATTCCAAATTAAATCTATAATAAGACTCGCTGCTCCTCAAATGGTTCATCCAATAGTAAACCGACATGAGTTCTCCTTGATCATCCTTATATTTTACTAGAATCCAGGGCATTCTATCCTTTACGACAGCATAAAACATCCACACCAAATTCAAACAATGTCTAAACCTAGGAGTGTTAGTGCCCCTCTTCATACTTGCTAACTGTTCATGAATTCTTTGGGTGAGAAAAGTTGGCCAATAAAAATAAATCACCCTTATTCCCCTCTTCGTCACCTCCTTCTCATACATTCTTTCATTGGAGATGCAATATGCAGTGGCGATTTGCCAACCATGGACCTTTTCATCAGAGTCCAAACCCTCCATGCAGGCCAACATAGAGAATAGAACTGAGTTTTCAAATTTCTTGATAGAAATGGGGACCTCCGGCAACTCTTCCTGGGGCTCTTTGTCCAGCTATTTATAGACCCAATTTCTAAATGCCTCACCATCATTCACCCACTTCTTTGTGGAATAAAACCCAGTTTGCTCACCAATATTGAAAGGTTTAGGTGCTACTGGGGTGTCCAACCCTAAAGCAAAAATCTTATGGTAGAAAGCAGTGGTGATGTTAAAGAGGGTCTCGCCCTCATGGGTTTTGATAGCTTTGGCCAGTGGGTCATAGTATTTTACTATAGCAGCTATCAATTCGGGACAAGGGTGAACAAAATCACAAATATAAAAGGACAAATAAGATAGAATGGAGCATCTACCTTCTACTGATAGAGTAACATTATTTTTGTACCTATCATTAATGCTCCTTCTTAATCTCATCCTTTCAGTGATAGTCATTTTCGTATCTGCTACTGCTTTGCATTTATCCAAGTAAGGTACAGACATACTTTCATTCATAGTCTCGAACTCTAGAACATCTTCTATAGCCTTTGTGGGGGATTTCTTAGGAGCCATCCTGTAACGCCAAGATTCTGTGCACTAGAGTAAGCAACGAGAACTTCAAAACATTGTTAAAGCTTTTATGTAATCTCGTGGTTGAAAAATGAATCCCGTGCAAGGCTTTGTCACTTTTATTGTTTGGAACGCGCGCATCATCTACCATAAATGTAGTTGCTGCACGATATCTCATTGGAACACTTCACTATCCTTTCCATTATTTCTTTGGTGGCTCGAAAAGTGGCATCCTCTCTTTTTATTGGTTGAATTTGAATTTGCGTTGCCAGCTCATCACATTGCTTAAACTTACTCTTCAGTCCATGCATGAGTTTGTTAGAATTGAATGCACGAGCAATATTTAGCCTCCACGTGTCAACCTAAAACTTGTCGTTTGGTTTTGAATTGATTTCGCTCCGGCTTATTCCAAGCTTTGAGAGATTTCTGGATTAGTACCCTTCTCATCTTCCTTCTGATGGATCATCTTGCGGAATCGTCCATCCGGATCTAATCACGCGGATTCGAAGGTGGAACGTCATTTCGGAGAACTTTAGGTGGTACCATATGCGGAATGGAACCTTAGCACGCCCTTCTCAACACTTAGTCATTTTTTGAAACAATTTTTTCTTTTTTTTTTAGAACCCTTTTTGAAAAGAACCAATTTACAAAGTGCAAAAAGAAAACAAGTACAAAGTGCAGAAAGGAAGGGAAATTTTTATGTACATATGTTACAATGAAATCACAACTTACATATAGTAAAGCTTGAGGTGGAAACCATTCACCGGAATTGGTTGAATGTTCCCCTCCGGATCCTTGAGCTGAAATACATTAGATTCTTTAGCTTCCACTATTTCAAAAGGACCATCCCAGAAGGAATCAAATTTTTCATGCTTGCTCGGCTTTGCTCTATCCACATTCCACCTGAGAACTGAGTCTCCGACTTGAAGTTTTCTGAACCTGGCCCTTTTATCAAACCATGCTTTAATGTCTGATGAATGCTTCTAAAAATGATCATATGCTTGAGTTCTGCTTTCTTCCAGTTGCAGCAAGTGTGTCAATCTGGTTTTCACTGGATCTCCCTCCAATTCTTCCTCTTCTGAACTGACCAGCTTTAGTGCTGGAATTTCTAGGTGAATCGGCAATACTGCTTCTTTTCCATATACCAGTGCATAAGGGGAATTTTTTATAGACTTCTTAATGGTAATCCTGTCCGCCCATAGAGCATGGTCAAGCAATAGATGCCAACTCCTCTTGTTGCCTTCTAGGGACTTTCTCAAAATCCTCAACAGATTCTTGTTAGTAGACTCTGCAAGTCCATTACCTTGAGGGTAATAATTTGAAGTATTTTTGAGAGTGATGCCATACTTGCTAGCAAACTCAATATACTTGGCCCCTATAAAAGTAGGACCATTATCACTCACCAAAGCCTCCGGGATTCCAAATCTGGAAATTAAACTCTCCATAAAGTTGATCACAACATCTTGATCTACCCTTTTTGTAGGGATAGCCTCTACCCATCTGGTTAGATAATCAGTAGCTGTCAAGATGAACTTATGTTCTACAGAAGAGTTAGGATTTATAACTCCTATGAAATCTAATCCCCATTGTTGAAAAGGCTCCTCAACTTGAATAGGCTTTAGAGGAGATGCAACATTTCTAGTTCTTCCAACATACCTCTGACATTTGTCACAAACCTGAGTAACTTTGAAAGCATCCTTGAAGATAGTAGGCCAATAATAGCCTGCTCTTATTATCTTCAAAGTTGTAACTCTGCCTGAGCCATGACCACCGGATTGTCCTCCATGAAATTCTTCTAGGACTCTCTTTTGTTGGTCTTCCCTCAAACATTTTAGGAGAACCCCATCCAAGTTTATTTTGAATAACCCTTCTGGTAGTAATGCATATTTTAGGGCATGAAGTCTATACCTCCTTCTTTGAGAAGAACTCAGATCAGGTGGGCATACACCAGTTTGAAAATACCGGGTCATCTATTCGATCCAATCAGAATTCGGAGTGTGAACAATCTCTACTTGATCTTCTTCTGTTACCTGACAAGCTATCATCCCGACCAAAGCTGAAGTATCTATCAATCCTTGGCACAAGGCTCTACCTCTCACCAACTTAGTGGGACGTATCTCTACATCATATTCTTGGATCTTGGTAATCCAACCAGCTCTTTTATCACCTAGGTCACCCTATAAAATAAAACTCCTTACATCCGGATGAACCACATACACCAGAGTTTTGCTCTGTACCAGATATTGTCTGAACTTCTTAAGTGACTTCATCACAACAAACACTTGTTTTTCAATAAAATTATATTTTACTTGATAGTCATGCAAATTTTGACTCCAAAAGAATACAGGGTGTTCATCCCCTTGATCATCCCTTTGAGTGAGTACTGAAGCATAACTTTGTTCAGCTCCATAAGCATATAGAATAAAATCTTTGCTGAAATCAAGATTTATCAAAACTGGGGCTGTAGAAATGGATTGCTTGATGATTTCAAAAGCTTGCTTCCTAACCTCAGTCCACTTGAATTCTGCCTTCTTCTTGAGTAGTTCAGATATAGGCCTCACCTTCTGTGCAAAATCAGAAATGAACTTTCTGACAAAATTGATCTGGCCTAAGAAATACTGCAGCATATTTTGATTAGTAGGCAAAGGAATAGCTAGGATTGCTTTAATCCTATCCGGTTCTATGGCCATACCTTCTTTTGAGACCACATGTCCTAGCATTTTTCCCTCATGTACCACAAAGAATGACTTCTTAGGATTTAGAGAAATACCAAATTCTCTGCATTTTTGAAAAACTTGTTCTAAATGATATAGATGATCATTTTTATCATGAGAAAACACAGTCATGTCATCTAGGTAAATCAGAATAACCTTGTTTATAAGTGTACCAAAGGCATAATCCATGGCCCTCTGAAATGTAGCTCCTGCATTAGATAACCCAAAAGGCATCCTCTGATAGGCAAATGTTCCCCACTTTGTAGTAAATGTTGTCTTGTATTGATCTTGATCTTTTACCCAAATTTGGTTATACCCAGAATAACCATCTAATAGTGAGAACCTCTCTGCTCCAACTACTACTTGTAGAATCTGATCAATCTGAGGGAGGGGATAGTGATCCTTGAGGGAAGCTTGATTCAGATTCCTGAAATCTACACATAGGCGTATGTCCCCATTCTTCTTTCTTACGGGTACCAAATTAGCTACCCAAGTGGAGTGTTTTATCGGATATATTATCTTGGCCTTTAGCAGCTTCAAAAGTTCTTCTCTCATAATGACTTCTATCCTTGGATTGATAGGCCTCTATTTTTGTCGGAATGGTTTAGCATCAGGCTCTAACTCAATAGTATGTTGGATAATCCTTTTGTCATAAACCTTAAGGTCCTCATATGACCAAGCTATAGTATCTTGGTATTTTAGACATAAAGCTTTAATATCTTCTGCTTCCTCAGGAGAACATTGGACCCCAATATTTAACTTCTTTCTGATTCTGACTTCTATCTCTTTATAGATCTTCTCACCAACCTTCATAGCTCCCACTTTCTTTCTATCTTCATTATCGAATAAACTTTCAAGGGTAACCAACCCCTTTGGGATGTGATTGTTTCTCAGCTGGATAAAGTCTTGTTGATCTATCTCCTCCAAGTCTTCTTCTTGGACAGTTGTGAAGCATGCTTCTTTTATCATAAAGTCTAGAATCTGTTCATCACTCTCGAAAACCTACTAGAATATTTGCTTATCCGGCACTGCAGGTCTGAAAACCATTTTAATCCCCTTGGTCTTCTTAGTTCCAAAATCTATAGGAGGATTGAAATTAGCTCCCTTAGTTGCCAATGCATCTGCTAGATGATTCTCTTCTCTAGGCACAAAATTCAGGTTCAGGGCATCAAATGAATCCATTAGGTCCCATACTCTATTCCTGTAAGCCTTTAAGTAATGGTGTTTACTGCTACACCTATTCCTTACCTGATGTACTATCAACTCAGAATCACCATATATGTTCAAAATCTTGATGCCCATGCTCTCAGCTTGTATTAACCCAAGGCACAAAGCCTCATATTCTATAGCATTATTGGTGCATGACCATGTCAGTCTATAAGAAAAATTCTTCATCCCTTCGGACTGTGATTGCAGAACTACACCAGCCCCTGCACCATTTTTGCATTTAGCACCATCAAAGTGCATAACCCATGTTTCATTGTTTCTTAGGGATTGATTAGAAATAGTAGGGAGTTTCTTTTCCAATTCATTTGTGATGTTGTATGTACCCATACCAGTTCTGAATTGACTGTAATCCTCTTTGAAAGGCAACTCATCTTCAATGTCTAGTTCCTCAATATTTTGTACTAGCTCAAATTCTTCCACAGGATTAAGGTTGCACATGTCTTCTTCAATTTTCTCAATATGATAAGCAATTGGCTTCTCAAGAGTTATCCTTATCCTCTTTCCCTTGAAAGGTATTACCATGCTAGAATAATCCATATACATACATCCTCCAAGCTTTGCAGTAAATTCTCTTGAGAGACATAATCCAAAATAGGGTTCTAAATCCACCACCACTATTTCTTGTACTATTGTCACCTCAAGGGCTCTGTGCAACCTCATCAGTACATATTTAATAACCCCAACCATCTTTACAGGTGTCCCATCTAATTGCAACACTCCAGGACAAGACCGGGTATATTCCATACCCATATCTTCATAGACTACTTTAGGCATAACTGTGGTTGATGCTCCTGAATCAATCATGCAATTACGGACTACCCATCCCTCCATTCTTAAGGATATATAAAAAGGGGGAGGTTTGTTCTTTAGAACAATAGGTGTCATTTCTTTATTTTTTGATGGGATACTGAGGATGGTGGTAGTTGGTCTATTCTAGGGGCTTTTACTGAGGGAAGCTTTAAGCAAGTCAATCTGACCCGGAATGAAAAGGGTATCATACAGGCTAGCTTTTGATGGAATATTTTTCATCTCTTCCACAATGTTATACTCAGACTTGGTTAGGGATAGTCTTTCCAGTCCTCTATCAGGCTCACCATACATCCTTTTGTATTGTTGGGTTACCTCTAACCTTTATCTTTTAGTAACAGAGGGGAACCTGAGTCTTTCTTGTTCTTCACTCTTGGATTTCATTCTATCTCCTTCCATTACTCTTTCTAGAATCTTAGGGAAATTATCAGTTTTCTCCCTTCCCTTAGCTCGAGGAATGGGAAAAGTGTCACTATTATGAGGGGGGAAATCAACCTTCTTTTGAGAAGGGACCTGGAACTGTCCCATTTTTTGAGGGTCTACTTGTAAAGCTTTGTTTTCGGACCTCATCATAACAACAATTGGGCCTTCTTCCTCCAACTCTTTTCCAACCATGATCTGATCAGGGTGCCATAACATATTAACTCTTCCCTTATGATTTCTTTTAGCTTGATCCATGGCTTGTTGAACATGGTGTTGATACATCACACAAGACTGTGAGTCATGGGGGTCATTGCATACTAAACACCAGATATTTGCAAGAGTGGAATCTATAGAACATTCAGGATCCTCATATGCTGCATTCACCCTAACCCCGGTACTATTGCTAGGACCGAGCCTTTGATATTTGTTCACATATGGAAATCTCCTCTGTTGTGACCTTTCCTGATCTCTCTTCTCCATTGAATTCATTCTATTACTCAGAGTTTTCATGGTATTTTGTATGTCCAAGATAGCAGATAATTCTTGAGAAGGTTGGGAAGGAAGAGGGGGGAAAGAAGGTGTGGAGGACACAACTTTAGATCCAGGAATCAGATTCATATTAGGGAATGAAGATGGTACAGAAGGAGGATCCATGTGTGAGGCTTTTGTAGATTGTTCATGGCTACCACTATTTTTTGAGTTGTAGGGCAACACAGTCTTGGCGAGAATTCTTCCTACATTGATCAGGATATTTTCAGCATGGACAATGACATTATAGACTTGGGGGAAGGTTTCAATTCTAGATTGTTGCGTCTATAGACCTAGCTCTGATCCTAGGGCATGAATGTAATACATATAAGCCAAACAAGTAGTTGGTCTAGCTTCAGGGGGAATTCTCTTCCATGTTTTGCTAAATCTCAAATTAAAGTCTGAGATAGTTTCTTGTTGTGTTTTTTGCATGGCTATAAACTGATTCAACAGAGAAAAGGGATCAACAGATTCATTAAACTCTTCTATGAATGGCTCAGCCAATGACTACCATGAAGTGATAGACTTATCTTCCAGAGTTCTAAACTAGTGTAATATCTTTCCATGAAATGACAGGGCTAGAATTTTGACAATAATATTTTCCTCTTTTATATTATGGATTGCTGCCAGATTCAAGATATCTTGGTAGTGCTCATAAGCTATTTTTCCAAATCCATCATATGTGGGTGTTGCCTTAGATACAACTTGTGGAATGGCATCCATTTGGGCTAATCTAAGGGGCCCAGTTGAGTCCCAGTTAGGGTACTTCTGTAGTGGCTGATTTGGGGCCACATTGTGTGCCATGTTTTTGGCTATAGGTCTTCTTGGGGGAACTACTGGGTTTTCTTCCAGAAGCTCTTCTTCTTCAACAAAATCTTGATCCAAACTTTTGATAACAAGTAGACCCTCTAAGGGGTAACTCACAATGAAAGAAAGAATCAGGGTTGTTCCTCTTGAAAGACTTGGTATACATGAAAGGGCACTGGTCTACAATACTTTTTAGGGTCTTCTGACTAGGGAGTCACCAGGTGAACTTTATTTTCTCCGCTAACAAGGTCAAGACAATTCACCAAATCTTGATTCCTTCGGGTAGAGATAATAATAACTCTTTAGATGGGTTTCATGTTCCTTGTGAACGGTCCCATTGGGCATGCCAAAAACTATTGGGCACTGAATTGCACCAAGTTTTACTTGATACTATGGTTGTCTATCTTCCTACTTTCTATTTAGGCTTGCACCCGATAGCTGCAACTCAACACTCAATATTGGATGGACCAAAACAAGGGTTTCAGATCCAACCTCCAGAGTAGGTTGGTTCCTTGTCAACTTAGCAGATTGTTGACACAATTATGCTCAATTAGGGTTTGGAGTTTAGGGTAAGAAAAGGGTAAGGTTAGAGAGATGTAGATATCAGTGGATGGATAGGTTAACAACATTGCATCACCATAAAAAGCTTCCAAAAAACCATACTAAAGATATACATCCAGATCAACATTTATCCCAAGATAGCTTGTTTCAGATATTAAAGCATAATAGAGAAATGTTATAGTAAGCAATTTCAATACCCAGGAAATGATAATCCAAATAGCAAAATTCACCAAAACCCAGATTTTATAGAAATGCACCTTCTAATAACAAAGAACAAACTTCAAAGCAGATTTCAATTACTCATAACAGCTAGTAATCCATGATTGGCACAAACTAACCATCTAAGTATTTACAGAAATACAACTATGAAATCCGAACCTCTAACATCCAACACAGAAACATAGCTTTGAGGTGAAGATCAATGTATTGCTCCTTGCATTCAGTCCTTCAAAAATATTTATAGTAGTACAGGCAAACACGCTAGAGCCGACCCTTAAAAATGAGGGTTCGATCTCTCTTTATAGTTTTCATATTACAATATTCAAGAAACAATACATTCAATCTTGTTATAACAGCTCAACAAAGAGTTTAGCTGGCATTAGCTGATTCATCCAAACTCCGAGAAATCCATTGGAAGAGCATCCACCATGGCCGTTCGAGATCTCTGCAACTTGATGATCGACCAGAAGGACTGTAGTTCAGAACCTTCCGGATCACGCATTCCATCGATCTTTCTTGAGAGCAACTTGTCGTCGTCGATCTGTAACCGCTTCTGGTTAGATCTTCTTGAAAATATTTGATGTTTCATCTTTCGGTTGCACGCCATGGTTCTAGTGCAAAAACCTTTTAAATAGTCAAAATTTGATAGGCCAACCTCCACCATTGATTCTCCTTTTTGGATGACTTAGATTAAGTCCGGCGTGAGCTGAAAGCCATCCTGCTCATTTCCTCAGCATCAGAATCTTCAATCCGGATCCGCAACATCAAAACTTTGAATCCGCTTCAGAATATTTTATCTTCCGCCTTGTCTTCGTTAATCCACACTTTTTCATCGTTGACGTCATCATCTCCTCATGAATTTTGTGGATTTTAGAGATAATG
This sequence comes from Wollemia nobilis, assembly GCA_028583015.1. Classification (NCBI taxonomy): domain Eukaryota; kingdom Viridiplantae; phylum Streptophyta; class Pinopsida; order Araucariales; family Araucariaceae; genus Wollemia; species Wollemia nobilis. Next base: position 3,482,242 of record JAQPPZ010016862.1, read on the forward strand.
CAAGTCCGGGCCCGGAGTCAAACACTTAGATTATTCCACCCTTTCGCCCCATCGTTATTCTGGAAAAGAGAGTCCTTGTTCATTTTCTAGATCGCCAATCCACTCTTTTTCACCGTTGACATCACCATCTCCTTGTAAATTTTGTGGATTTTGAAACTTTCGCCAATCCGGAGCGGGAAGCAAAAAATATTATTTCGGAGCGGGAAGCAAAAAGGCCTTTTCGAAATCGGACATACGCCAAGAGTCAAATCCACACTTTTTTGTTGCTGACGTCACCATTTCTTAGAAACTTTTGTGGATTTTGAAACCCATCGTTATTCCGGACCCGAAACTGAGTTTCCTGGATTATCATCATGCCTTCAAAATTGCATAACTCCACAATGGACTCATACCCTCAACATAGCTCCGAAGCGGAATAACAGTATTATCACTTAGTCAAAATTGTACAAAATTTTACTAAGTATGTGGCCATTTTGGGCCTACACATAGGAGTTACCTAAGGTAAATACTTCTACCTATAGTAAAATATTTGGGCCTTTAGCAAAAACATATACCTTTAAACTTTACAAGTCTCCAAATCATTAACATATTTAGGAGCCTTTTATCTCCTGATTGGAACCATATGAAGACAAAATATCACTTCTTGGGTGGTTTTATCAAATTGTGTGCTAACCCTATCTTGTCATGAGCCAAAATTTACAATTTGTCACTCTAAATATTGTGATGCTCAAATTCAATAAAATGGTGATTTGTTATTTTTGGAATGAATCACACCTTTTGGACCAATGGAACTTTTAAAAGTTACCCAATTTTTTCCAAATTTGTTAATTTCAACTATTTTATTTTATTTTATTTACATGGTGGAATCGGTAGCCGCCACGAATCCGGGTAGGTTGTCCAGCTTTTTTGGCCGCCACAGTATTATGCGTTGTTCGCCCAAAAGCTGCCACATAGATCTTCGCGCAGTCTGCCCCTATAACCACCATGCCACAATCATTTTAAACCTTTTATGCCGCTGAAAGCACCAGGAAAGTTAATTTCAACTATTACACCAGGGGATACAAAAAAAATCCTTTATCCTTCATGGTTAGTTCCTTGAGGAAGTTAAAGGTATTAGTTGAGCTACTTTATTTCTAGATACTTCTTGGGACACCAAGCTCATTTGACAAGAGGTCTCATGTCTTACCTTTATCCTTGAGAATGGAGTATTCATAATTGAAATCAACCCATCACAAAATTACAAAACAATATGGGCCACTTTGTTTTAGTGCTAGTGCAACAAGCTTGAGAGCAACTGCCAGTCTACATATTAAGGTAGCTCCGAGTTATTCAACATATATATCTAGTGCTATATCCTCATATTGGTCCTTTGAGAGGCTTTCTCCTTGATATGCCATACTTTTAAGTTTTTCTAACAAGGTTTTCAATTCTATGACCTTAGTGGGCATAAAATTATCTTTTGCTTTGAAAATCTCCTCATCATAAAATTTGTTCACTTGTTCTAATGTGAGAAGTCATCCATAATATAAAATGATTCTAGGCAATCTAAAATTTATCAGCTGCTATATTTTCCTTGTGATTTTTTATAGGAGAAATTTAGATCATAGTGGATGATTGTGCATTCGTATAACCTTTGGATGTTAGGTATATTTTTAGCTACTTGACTATAGTTCTCTTATTAGATACTCTAAGATCACTCACTTGTTTAAATAATTTTGGTATCTTTTAGGGTACTTTGGTGTACCTTACCTTGATAACTAGCTCATTATCTATTTGTTGAACTATCGTGATAATTTTCCTTAGGGGATATTTAGATTGGGTAATGAAATCAAAGTAGGTCTTAGCACAGGTGACTTCAACATATATCTTATCTAATAGATGCTTGACTTATTCAATAGCCAAAGCCTATGTCTCCATAGTTTGTGCTTTCTTTCCCAACTCTTTATTCACTTTCTTTAATTCAACAATATCTTTGTTCTTATCCTATATTGATGTTTGCATTTGATCTAGTTCAAGGTTTAGATTATACTTTTCCTTCTCAAATTGCTACTTTAGATGATCTTGTCCTCATGCTAATTGCCCTTTTAGCTCTTCCAACTATTTTTCAACTCATATTTCTTTACTGCCTCCTCTTTTAGTACTTTGATCTCCTATTGTAGCAAAGTTGGCCTTAGCATAGGTGACTTCAATATATATTATCCCATAGAGATTTGACTTATTCAATAGCCAAAGCCTATGCCTCCATAGTTTGTGCTTTCTTTTCCAACTCTTTATTCACTTTCTTTAATTCAACAATCTATTTATTCTTATCCTACATTGATGTTTGTAATTGATCTAGTGGAATATTTAAATTCTACTTTTCCTTCTAAAGTTGATACATTAGGTGATCTTGTCCTTGTGTTGAGTGTCCTTTCAAATATTCTAATTGTTTCTCTAATTTGTCCTATTTTACACTTGCTCTTTTAGGTCTTTTAATTATAGTTTAACCCATATTTCTTTATTGCCTCCTATTTTAGTGCTTTAATCTCCTATTGTAACTATTCCACTTGGCTATATTTATCTTTTGCTAGTTGTTTGATTCTTTATACATTATCTCAAGGTTAATTTTTATACCTTTTAGCTTCAATAGATGGTTAGGTGTATCTGATAGTGACCACTCATTACAATTTCCCTATTAGCTACACCATTTAAAATGGATCAACCCTTGATAGATCTAGTGTGGATAGCCTAGTTGTAAAATTATTTGGAGTAGTTATGAGATTTCTTAGATCTATTGGGAGGGTTTATGCTACCATTAACATTTTTCCACCCTTTTTAGATGTGGTTGTAGGATTACAAGTGGCTTGGGAGTTGAAGCCTTGAGGTTGGTGATATCTTTTTTCATTTATTTCTCAACCTCTTTCATCATGCTAGCAATATTATTTGAGGTTTTATACCTGGGGCTTTATGATTTTTTCCAAAGGAATGTTTGACTAGTATCTTCATTAGGCTACTTCTCTTGGGTGGTATGGATAAACTCAACCATATTAGGTGATGTTTGTAAGGATGATGTCACCATTCTAAGGAATTATAGGAAAGATATAATTGAATCAAGTATGGGATGCAATGGCATGGTGGGATGTGCAAACTAGGTGGTGACATGTAGTAAGGTGGTTGCAAGTGGTGACATGAGAGGGGATGTGGTAGGACTTGAGGAATATGGGACTAATGATTGGATTTTTATAATTTCGACAAGTGGAAAAGCTGGATTAGCATACTATGATAGGGGTGGTGTGTAGGATGGAAATGGGGATAGTTAATATGGTTGTTGTTGTTTAGTAATGGAGGAATGTGTAACTCTAGGTTACCATATGGCTATGATTGTAACTAGTGAGATAGATGTAGTAGAAGTGAGGAGTATTTGAGAAGTGATAATAGAAGAATTAGGAAGAGGGAATGATGAAAGGAGAAGGGGTAGATGAGATAGGATATTGGTAATGGAAGTGAGACTGGGATAAGCCATAGTATTTGAGGCAAAAATCCCCATTACCACAATCTCATCTCTATATAGTGAAGTAATTGTTTCATGTGTAGTGAATTCTTAATATATATATATATATATATATATATATATATCATCGTTATCTTCCTTTCATGCCTTGAGATGTTTAAGTTCCTACTATGACATTATTAACCACTGTCTTCATGAAAATTGAACCAAATTCTTGTGGATCATATTTCTCCCAATGTTGTTTATTAGTGCCAATGTTGACAAAGTGATAGTCATGAGTGCAATAAAAGGATTAGAGAGGATCTTGGTAATGGAGGTGATAATGGGATAAGCCGTAGTCTTTGAGGTAAAAATATCCATTACCACAACCTCATCTCTAGATAGTGAAGTAATTGTTTCATGTGTAGTGACTTCTTAATCTATCTATCATCCTTATCTTCCTTTCATGCATTGAGATGTTGAAGTTCCTACTTTGACATTCTTAACCACTGTCTTAATGAAAATTGAACCAAAATATTTTTGACCATATTTCTCACAATGTTGTTTATTAGTGCCAATGTTGACAAAGTGATAATCATGAGTGAAATAAAAGTATTAGGTTGGGTGTTAGTGTCAACTCACGGCCTTTTTGCTTTCTTATTTTTATGCTCTTTATACTAGGACCTAAAGAACTCTTCATAAAATTGTCTTTACAGTTTTAAGTATCGTATGGTATTAGTTTCATACTGCATCACTCCATGCCAAAAATTTATCTTATGTATAACCTTTGATTAAAAGGGTATTTATAGTTTGGTGGATAATATTGACATTAGGCTCAATATTTATCTTGACCCCTCATGTTGGTAGAGAAAAACCATGAAAGAGGACTACTTTGTCATTGTTGTAGTTCATACTCATACCCATCTAAGACCTCGAGTTAGAAAATGGTTATGTTCTCATCCATATTGATCTCTTTCTCCAACTTGTACCTCTTATAATGGGCATAACATGTATTGACATTGTGCCTGATGAATTCATTTAGAAAACTACCTCAAGGTCATATGACTAGAAATCTTAAAGCACCGTCATCCTTATGCTTTTCAATATTTTACTAATTTCTATATTACATCCTCTTATCATTAGGGTAATTATCATGATTGGTATTCTTATGCCCTTTTAAGAACTTTTTGGTCAATATATTCTACCCTCATCACATATTCCAAGTTGAAAACATAATTGGGTACAAATACGAGCAATTCATAGATCCTTATCAAAAATCCATAAACCTTAAAGAAGGACTTGTTTTTTCCAAGGTATAAGCCCACCTTTGGTAATAGTTTCAAATTGAGAAGGTTTTGATATTCATTTGATAACCTAGACACTTTCTCCTTCATCCCTTGCATAACTATATGGTATACAATATCATAAAAGTCATAAGTTATTTTATCCTTACCTTACAAGGTAAATCTATGTAATTACAAATTGATGATGATTAAAAATCAAATCCCTTTTGGTCCATCTATAACTTTGGAATCCAATGCCTTTTCTAATTTAATATTCAATAGACAAGTTAGGATGCATAGTTGAACTGATTTGTTACTTTAAGACTTCAGTTATTAATCTATGTAAATAAGAATGTATGTAGTGCAATCCAACATCTAAGAGTGGCTTGGATAGTATTCTACTGTGTAACTATATTTTAAAAACACTAATTTTTGACTTTACAAGTGGTAGAGACTCTTGTCCTCCTATGTATGGGACAAGGGTGAACTTAGTTTGTTAGTCCTTTGATAGGATGATAATGAGCCATGTTGATTGATGGTTTTGATTCACTATATTCACCTAATTTCCAATTTTCTACCATCTTTCATGATGTTTTTGCCTTCTAAATTTTCAAAAACCAAAAAATAAGGATAAATGTAGGATTAAGGGATATCGTGACACGTGTCCTCCAAAGTATACTTTCTAAAAATTGATGGTGCTATGATCCTCACTTTAAGTGAAGGTCATAGTTGTCTAATTATTTTAAGGATTTTTAATGCATGGTTATGATGCTAGCATGTTTTAAAACTAGGGTTCAAATGGTGCGATTGCTGATTTTGCTTTTATGACCTTGAAAAGGATAACAATCAACCATCAATTCAAAAGAAAACGTTATTCCATTTCATCTGCTATAAATACCCCTTTGACCCTCACATTTTCTCACCATATAATCAAATCTCAAAAATAAATATTTACTTCTTGGTAATATTGCTTTCATGATATTTGCTTTTGTTACTATCACATTACACACCCTAATTAACTCTCTTTTTCTCTCTTTTGTCCTTGTAGGTATAACCAAAGTTTTCAACCTATGGTTCATTAAATTACATGGAGGAGGATGGGATGATCTACTAATATTCATAGCTAAAGCTCATTTATTGCCATTTGAGGACTGAATTCCAAGGTAGGTCACACCCTTTACAAAAATCCTAGGTGTCATCTCTCCAAACTTACTATGGTGACATTACAAGCAGGATAGGGTAACGATGAACTTTATTTATTTGTTGAATAGTGTGGTCCTTGATGCCCTAGGTATCAAGTAAATATTTTCATTGCATTAGGAATAGCCTTAGCCTATAGGTATATTGTGCTTAATGTTAGTGTAGTTGTTATTGAATTCTTTAAATTTATTTATGTTGAATTAGGATAGCTTTCAACATTTTCTGTTAGTTTACTACCTTGTTGTATTAGTTCTAGCATCTTAATATATCTAGTATTAATTTGAATAATTATATTAGATATCCTCTTTTTCTTACCAACATTTTGGTGAACCTAATGTAAAATTACCTTTTGAGGTATTTCATTTCATTTTTAGCTCCTATGGTTTGGTAGGAAAGTTGTCATAGGGTTTGTGTTAGCCACCACTTTTTTATTGTGTAGTAAATAAAATTGGCATAGATTTCCTCCTTCTCTTAAGGCTTTTCAAAAATAAAATTTTATTTGTTATAAGGGTTGTTGTAGTTTATTAAGGCTAGAATATTTTGGTAAAATCTTAGTTGCTCTTGAGTTGATTTTTTCTTATCTTTATGGATCCTTCAACTTCTTCCAAGGGTATTGGAATGACTACTAGGTTTAAGAAGAAGCTTGTTTCAAAAACTATAGAAATAGAAGATCTTCCTTCTATTACATTTAAACATTATATCAACCATTCTCCTTTGATAAGTCATGATGATGAACTTAGGGTTAAGGTTTGATCTTATAAGGATTCTAATTCAGAAGAAGAAATTAACTCTAATATTGATTTTGACAAACCATACACATATGCCATTGGATTCAATGGCATATGTGTATGCTCTAACATTTTAGGATGCCATTGTGATTATCTCATTTTGATGTGATAAAAATGAGATAATCACAATGTGACCATAGTTGCTCTAACATGCAGTGATCATGGTAAGACAAACGAGTGTGCAAATGATAAAAGATGAATTCTTGTCACCAAGATCCAATACTAATTTTGAGCTTGGTGAAAAAAATATAGCTATGTACATGAGGAGCCTTAGGAAGTGTTTAGCTTAATAGCTATAAAATCATAAGTGTGATATTAAAATTAGTTAGAAATTTCTAAGAGAGAGTTAGAGGCTTCTAGGATGAAAATATCTAAGCAAATACAAGATTTAATAGCTAATATGACTCAAATTTTGAGTTCCAATAGAAACCTTGTAGTACAAGATATTATTTCTCCCTCAATGATGAACCCTAATTCTCTTCCTCCTTCTCTTCCCCTAGCTAACCTTGTGGAAGCATTACTTACATCAACTTATCCAACATTAAGAAATTATAAAAGTCAATCTACAACCCATGATTTGGAATATATTGACCTATCTAGGCATGTTCCTAGGCTCTTTTATGATGGGACTAGTAAAGCCCAAATATTTATAGACAAGTTCACAATATATTATAGGGATTGGATTCCCAATAAGAAAGCTTTGCTAAAACTAATGACTAGGGATTTGGTATGAAATTATCTTGATTGGTTTGCATCCTTACCTAAACATTATATTGACTCACTAGATACTTTTATTATGAAATTAAAATATTTTTTTTATGATAATATGAATATTATGAAAGCAATGGATATATTTGTAAATACAAAACAAGGCCCTAATGAATTTGTTACTAATCTGCATAAAAGGTAGAAAAGACTTAAATTTCATGCAAATATGAATTTAACTAAAGAGGTTGCTATTGTTATATTTTTATATAATATTAAACCCTGTTGTACAGCTAAGATCCAAGAATATAATCCTTTTTGGTTTATATTCCCTTGATAAAGTTATTAATTTTGTTAAAATCCTTGAACACTAGGAAAAGAAGGATGGCCAAAAAGCCCTAAAACTTAAAAACCCTAACAAAAATGTTGTAGTGGACGAGATTTAAAATGTAGATGATCAAGATACCTCCCATAAAATAGAAATATCTGGAACTTTTGTCCACATGCTAACTAAATCTAGGGATGGTTTTAACCTAAAAATATGACCCCTCAATGGATACATGAAGATATTCTCAAAAACTTTCCACCTAAGTTGAAAAACTATCATATCAATGATAGGTTTAAATATCTCTTATATAATGATGCTAATAAGGCATGGAACATATGGTTATGATAATTCCACTTGTTTAGATTTGTGAAAGTTATTTCGTAGGCAATCCTTTGGTACTAATTTCAATATTGACCATCTAGATTGCCCCTAAGTATAAAATAGAATTGAATTTTACTACACCTTGGGAAACATTCTATTACGCTGTCATGTCATTTGGATTAAAGAATACTAGTGCAACTTGTTAGTGGGCTATTGGTAAAGATAGTGGAATATTATGTGGATGATATATTGGGTAAGTCTAAGAAATAGGTTGACCACTTGGATATCCTTCATGTCATTTTTGAATAATTATGTCACTATAAGGTTAGGCTTAATTCCTAGAAGTGTGTATTCAATGTTAGTAGCAGTAGGCTACTAAGATTTATGGTGTCTCATAGGGTTATATATGCTAATAAAGACAAGATCAAATCCATTGATGCTATGTCTCCTCTAAAACTATTAAAGATAACAGATGTTTATTAGGAGAGCTTGGAGCAATTAGGTGTTTTTTACTTGAGTTAGCTTTTAAAGCTTATCCATTAAATCACTTGCTTAAGAAAGATGTTGAGTTCAAGTGGGATGAAAGTTGTAACAATACCTTTCTTGAATTCAAGAAATTTATTTTGCAGCTCCAAACTCTTCATCCACCCAACTTGGATAAGTCGTTCATATGATACACTTCAAATACTTAGGTTTTCTTGGGAGCTATTATTACTCAACAAGATGATAACTATAAAGAGTATGTTGTGTACTACATTAGTCAAACAATGCTATTGATAAAAACTCGATACACTCCCATTAAAAAAGTTATCAAGCCATTTATTTTGTATGTGAAAAGTTGCACCATTATATGTTCTATCAGACAATGTATGTGGTCATTAAAATTGATCCTTTGATACACCTACTATAAAATCATTACATACCTAGTGACACCCGATACAAAAAATGGATCACTATGATACAAGAATTTGATTTCTATATTATTACATAAAAATCTATTAAAGCTTAAGTAATTATTGATCAATTGGAAGTAGCTCTTGATCCTGTACAATAACCTTTAACGGAGGTATTGCATGATGAGAATATAATGGTTAAATATTATGTCCCTCATGACTTTATCATATTTCCTTCCCTCATTGCCTCTAGTCTTATTCAAAAGCATATTCCTTATGAGCTTACTAAGTAAGAAAAGGCTCCTTTGGGTCCTTTTGAGATTGTCAACACACCTTCCTCTTCCTAAGAATTTGATGAAGACCTCAACCCTAACACTTGGATCCTTTAATTTAATAGAGCAACAAATGAGTTTAGGGTAGGAGTCGATATCTTTCTCAAGTTTTCAACAAACCTAGCTATTCCAAGACCTTTCACTTAAGGACTGGTTGAAAAGGGAAATCGAGGCTCTAATTTTGGGACTCTTGTCCTCCCAACATATGAATGTTAAGCACATCAAAGTGTTATGCAATTCCAAATTGTGGTTCATTACATCATTAGTGAATATGTAATAAAAGCTTCCCATTTGATTCCTTAACGCCAAATGATTATTAATTTTATCAATAATTTTGAATCATCTACCATTAGGCATTTTCCTAGGGTGTAGAATTCTAAGGCTAACTCCCTAGCCACTTTGGATGGTGAAAATTTGTATCACATGATTTTTTTTTTGAAATTAATTTTTATGGTAAAAGTTCATGATGAGCCTATAATTCCTATCACTGATGATGTGGTATATGTGAATGAAACTGAGTCTAATGTTATTAAGTGCCAAATCATTCTTAGCAATTATTGATATGGCAACATTTTATACTTCCTTGATGGATAATGCTAAGTAGTGAGCTCGCATTTTTAAGAGAGAATTTAGATATGTTGTTATCAATGGATTCTTGTATTCCTATAATCTTGATGGTGTTATTTTATGATGCCTTACAAAAGCTCAGGTACCCAAGGATATTTTAGATGTTCATTGTGGTGACTATAGAGGGTACTTTAGTGGTCATTTCATAACTTGTAAACTATTAAAAATGGGTTAATTTTGGATAATATGGATATTGATTCCAATAACTATGTCAAATATTATGATAAGTTTTAGTTTCACAAAGATGAAATTCATGTCTCTACCTAGGTTCTTCATCCCATAGATTCTTCTTAGCCTTTATCAACTTAGGGTCTTGACCTTGTTGGACCTAATTTACTTGTGTCCTCAGATGGACACCAATTTATCATCACAACCACATAATATTTTATAAAATGCATAAAAGCTATGTACCTAACAAATTAGACAACTCTCTTTGTATCCAAATTTATTTTTAGTCATATTGTGTCACTTTGGTCTCCCATATACTCTCATTTTAGATAACGATGCTCTTTTAAAAAATAAATAAACACACTAGTTGAATTCTCTATTATGGATCCAACACCATTTTTTTACACCTTACTATCCACAAGGGAATTGTCAAGCTAAATATAGTAATACAAATTTTTATTCATATTTTGAAGAAGGTAGTTAAAGAATCAAAGAAATATTGGAACCTAAAGTTATATCTTATATTGTGGGTATACCACACTAGTATTTGTACATTTATAAGGGTAATCCTTTTTTGGTCTATGATATTAAAGCTATTTTACTACTTGAAATTGAATCACCTTCTTTTCATGTTTCTTTGAGAAATTTGTTGAGTCATGATGAGTACCATTAGGAGTACAAGGAGGCTCATCTTACCAAACTTACTACTATTGATGAGAGGTATATACGTGCTTTTGAGAATAATAGATCCTTTAAGAGTCATGTTGCCAAGAAATATAATAAGAAATTATATCATCATTACTTCAAAGTTGGGACTATAGACACCTAATTTTGAAAAACTTGTCTAACTCTCAAGATCACCAATTCTACCAATTAATCCTCATAAATTAGCCCTATAATAAACCAAAACAAATATTTATTTCTTAGACCTAAATTTGGAATAATTGGTGCTCGACAAGAAGCATCATATTTGGAGCATTAATTTCCATATCAAATCTTCATAAAAATTTATAAAATTACTACTACTAGAATAAAATCAACAATAGCTTTACAATGAATATGCATATACCTATAATCCTATGACAATTAATGTCTTAAGTAGTAAAAAAATAGTGACTAGTAGTGCAAGTAGCAATTTTGCACACAAGTGGTGATTTTGTAGCAATGATTTTGTCATCTAAGTAGTGATTTTGAAAAGTTTAATTTGCTTATCTAGTTTAACCTTTCCCTCCTATTTGACCTACAATAGTCAAATAAATGAAATTGCCAATGGTGATTTTATCCCACCAAGTATAAAATCTCATAATCTTGGATTCTCTACTCCCTTGATCCTTTTGCCATATTAATTACCTAATATTACCTCATATCCATACCATATCTCAATGGACTTCAAACTTCAAGGCTTGCTATTTTAGTGATCTACCTCCTTGTCCTCCAAGATTATGAATTTAAAAATCGTACCTTCCATTTCATGTCTTTAATGCTTTTCTCCATCCCCAAGGCCATGAAAATTCTATAACTTGAGGCCTTGGAGTAGCCTTTACATAAAAATAAATTCCTGCTAAAAAAACTCTACCAATTTTCTCTCTCCAAATGCTCTAACTCTCACTACTTTGTTGGTTTTTATCTTGCCATTTGAAGAGGTTCATACTTGGTGGAAAGAGAAGGATTCAACTCATGTTGTTTGGGTTGTAAATATTCTTCATTTCTTATTCCTTTGAACTTGCATTTTGTCTTAGCTTAGTTAATAGTGGGCTTAATATATTTCTAATGCAAGTTTCATTTTATTTTGGTTCCTTTCTTTTTCATGCTAATCCTTTGACTAACATTTATCTACTTGTAAGCATTTAACTTTTTATTTTACAATATTTTTGGATCATTCCTCATAGTAGTCAATTTTTTAATACTCCTTGCACTCATGTACACCCTTAGCTTTGACATCCTATTTTTGGTATTTATATTTTACCTCTTAGAATGAAATCACCAATGCTCTACTATGAGTGGCTATTTTGTTGTTAGTGGTTTTTCACCTAGGTTTTATCCTCTCAACCAGATTTTCATGATAAATTTTTCTTGGAAATATTGAGTACGTTGGTTGTCATTGATGTCAAAGGTGAAAAGGTTGAAATATTCCATGGGTAGCAAGGCAAGATATAGTGGAAATAATATTTAAATGCCAAATTTAAATATTATAAGAAAAAAGGCTTAAAATATTTTATTTATAAAACCACCATGGGCCTAAGGTTTAAGGCTTACAATATTTAAATATTTTTAGATTTAAATATTTAAAAGAAAAAGAGTTTGGGCACCAAAATTCATGGAAGGCATTTGAAAATAATAAAATCATTTGCAAAAGTGGGCGTCAACGTCATGTCAAAGCGAGGATAAAAAATTTCATATAAATTAAGGTTCCAATCTTTGAAAAGGAAATAGTGAGTAAAAAAAATCGATATATCCGCTCATGCTTTCGATCAATGAATAAAAGAAGAAGGGGCACATATTTCGATGAAATGAGAAAGGAAGAACAAGGATGAACTATTGCACACTTGGTCACAATTTGTAGACTAGCACAATTGGTCGCAGGGGCAGCACTAAGGCGTTATGGTATAGGAGGTTGTTGTTTCGATTCCCATAGAGGGAATTTTTGCAAGGCAGTGAAAAGGAGCACATTTTTGACAAGAGGATAAAGATGTTTTGCTACATACCTTAGTCATAGCTGGCAGGCTAGCACAAGCTAGTCACAGGGGCAGTGCTAAGGCACTGTGTTCAATTATCATATGAGGATTATCTAAAGTAATTTGTTATACTCCGAATCTCAGGCTCAAGGTCACTTTGCACTCATACATGGTCACTGGTTCGATTCTTGTGGAGGGAATTTTTGCAAGGAAACATCAAGGAGGAATTTCATGTGCTCAAAAGGTACAATATTTTTGATTAAAAATTGTATGTCTAAGGTTGTAAGCTTGTTGTGCATGTTTGAGAAAAAGGGGGCAAAATATTTAAATTTGAAATTCAAAATTTGGAGGGAGTTCTAAGGTGTAACAAGTGACATTTGTTTTGTAATTTGTGACTTGATTTAGGAGTAATAAGGTGTAACAAGGTCTTGATATTGTATTGTTTTTCTTAAAATAAAATTATTGCATTGTCAAGTAGGAGTTATAAGGTGTTATAGTGGTTTGATTTTTTATTGTAATTTTTGTATGGTGAAAAGGAATGTTGAAGGGTTTTTGATAATTATTAATGCTTCATATTTGAGAACAAAAGTCATAGAGCATTATTTTTCAGATTCTATTGTGCACATTTTTAAAGGAGAAATTTAATGTGGATGATTTGAAAGAGAGATCTACTAACCAGTTTTTGAAGTGGCACTTTGAAAGGGAAATTATTTTGAGACAGGTTTTTGAAGGCACATCTTCATCAAAGCAAGTTAAGAGGTATGGTGATATCATTCCTTCTTTAAGGTGTTTGGTTGAGCAAATATTTCTGAATCATAAGGTGGAGAAATAAGGATTATATATGTGCATTGTTGGAAATATTTGAGCTAGGGTTTGTGAAACAAAATGTGCATCCTTGTTGAAAGAAATTGAAAATACTTGTGCTAGAGTTTGTGAACAAGTTGTGCTTTATTCTTGAAATAAATTGGAAACACTTGTGCTAGGATTGAGAGCAAACTTGTGCATTATTGTATTTGATCTTTGAGAACAAGTTGTGCATTGGGTTGAGTGTTCTTGAAAGTGAATGTGCAAGTGTTAGAAATCAGATTTGTGAAGCAAGTGTGTGTATCAGTTTTGATTGTGGAAATACATAAGAAGGTTAGTTATCAAGTGCTAGACTAGAGCTACCTTTAGAATGCAATAAATGTGAGACATGTGAAAGTGACAGACTTAATGAATGTGAATAACATATTGAGCATTTGTTAGTGCATATCATTCTCTATATGTTCAAGAGGTTAAACGAATTCTAGGAAGAATATGTCTGAATGGCCTAGTTGAAGAAAGCATTTTTGAAAGAGATACAAGCATTATTTTGAACATCATTTGTGTGCAAGATTTTGGATTGGTTGAGCATGTGTTATGAGTAGAATTGAGTATGTGTTATGAGTAGATTTGAGTATGTGTTATGAGCAATTTTGAGCATGTGTTAGAGCATAATTGAATAGAGATTGTGAGGTAGATTTGAGCAAGTATTGTGAGAAGACTTGAAGTAGGTTTGAGGTAGATTTGAGCAAGTCTTGTGAGAAGACTTGAAGTAAGTTTGAGATATATTTGTGCATATAATGTGTGTATATTTGGGACAGAGTTGAGACATATTTGTGCATGTAATATGTGCATATTTGGGATAAAGTTGAGATAGATTTGTGCATGTAATGTGTGTAAATTTAGAATAGAGTTGAGAAATATTTGTGCATGTAATATGTGTAGATTTAGGATAGAGTTGAGACAGATTTGTGCATGTAATGTGTGTAGATTTGGGATAGAGTTGAGACAGATTTGTGCATGTAATGTGTGCATATTTGGGATAGAGTTGAGATAGATTTGTGCATGTAATGTGTGCAAATTTAGGATAAATTTGAGATAAATTTGTGCATGTAATATGTGTAGATTTGGGACAGAGTTGAGACAAATTTGTGCATGTAATGTGTGAAAATTTGGAGCAGAGTTAGAGCAGATGTGTGTACCAGCTTTGGAGGTGAACTAGAGCAAAGGAGAGGTATATCCTATGGATAGAGTTCCACAAACTAGAGTAGAGAGGAGAAGTGTCTCCTATGGATAGAGTTCCACAAATAGAACAAAGAAGTGTCTCTTGTGGATAGAGTTCCATGAATTAGAGCAAAGGAGAGGTGTCTCCTATGGATAGAGTTACACAAACTAGATCAGAGAGGAGAAGTGTCTCCTATGGATAGAGTTCCATGAACAAAGCAAAGGAGAAGTGTATCCTGTGGATAGAGTTCCATGAACCAGATCAAAGGAGAGGTGTCTCCTATGGATAGAGTTACATGAACCGGAGCAAAGGAGAGGAGTCTCCTGTGGATAGAGTTCCATGAACCAGACCATAAAGGGGATAGAGTTCTCTTGTGGATAGAGGTACACGAACCTGAGCATAGGGGATTGAAATCTCTTTTGGACAAAGGTCCATAAACATTGTAATAGGGAATTGGTTCCCAAGAGATTTTTTGAGAAAATTTAGAAGAAATATTTTCTCCTTGGACGTAACCCACTTTGGGTGAACCACTTTAAATATGTGTCTCTCATGTGTGTGATGCTATGTGCACTGCCTTGTTACTGCTATTGATGATATTGGTTAATACTAATTTGGATAATTATTGCAATTGATAATATTGGATGCTATTATTTGGAAAAGAAAAGTAAAATTTTATCTTATACTGTTCACCCCCTCTCAGTATAAGCTTGTGTTCTTCAATTGGTATCAGAGTGGGTTCCTTTAAAAAAAGTCTAACAACTTGAAGGAAGATATTACAAGAACAAATATGGCTTCTCAGAATGGATCTTCAACAAATAAGGCTCCAATGTTTGATGGGAATAATTATGCTTTCTGGAGTAGGAGTATGAAGAATTATTTTATGGCACAAGGATATGAAACATGGCAATCTGTTGAGGATGGATTCACACCTACAACTACTCCTCCCATAGATAAGGATGGCAAGAAATTATATGTGAATAATGCCAAGGCTATGAATAGAATCTTAAGTGGATTACATGAATCAAAATTTGTGAAAGTTATGCAATGAAAATAAGCAAAAGAAATATGGGATAAATTGAAGTAAACATATGAAGGAGATAGCAAGGTCAAGTTGGAAAAACTTCAAACTCATAGGAGGAGGTTTGAAGAGTTGAAGATGAAATATGAGGAAGACATTGCTAAATACTTACTCCATGTTGATGAGGTTGTTAATACCATGCGTGGACTTGGAATGGATATTGAGGACTCTAGTGTTGCTTAGAAAGTATTAAGATCACTCCCTATGAGGTATGATGCAAAGGTTTCATAAATAGAAGAGATGAAGGATCTCGATAAGTTGACAATGGATGAGTTACATGGAATTCTCATAGCTTATGAGATGAGGATAAAAAAAGATCAAAATTCCAAGAGAGAGGCAACATTCAAAGTTTCAAAGAAGACAAAAGATAAGAAACAATAATCAAGTAATGAGTCAAGCAGTGATGAAGAAGCTAACTATGTGAGAAGAAATAAGGATTCAAGAAAACACAAATATAGAAAGACTATGAAATATTTCAATTGTGGTAACTTTGCTCACTATGCATCTAATTGTCCACAAGTTGGAAGTAGTAGCAGTGAAGAGAAACATGATTACAAGAAAAAGGAAGAAAGAAAATTTAGGTATGAAAAGAAAAACAAGTATGGTCAAGGCAAGCATGAAAAGAGGAGTTTTCAAAGGCACAAGAAGAGTTTCTATGCTAAAGAAGCAAGCAGTGCTTCAAGTGACAGTGATGAAAGTTTCTCAAATAGTAAAAAAGAAGAGATTCTATTTTTGGCAATAGAAGAAGATCAAGTAGAAGATGATTCTGACCAAGTAGAAGGAAAAGAAGATGCTCCTATAATTGAAGACCTAGAGGAAGGTTCAGAAAAAGAAGAAGAAGCCACAATTGATCTAGAAGAGGAACTTATTGTTGCTCTCAAAGAGTTAGAAAGCAAAACTCAAGACTGAAGGCTCAAGTTCAAGAAGATGAGGAAATAAAGGAAAAGCTTCTACAAGATCTCAAAAACTCAAAAGTTAAGGCAAGGATATTTAAAAAAGTCATGGTTGAAAAGTTAGAGGTAAAAGAGTTAGAATGTGAAATATTAGAACATGAAGTGGTTTCTCTAAGGATGGAAGTGAAAGATTCTAAGGATAAGCTATAGTGGAAAATATTGAGTACATTGGTTGTCATTGGTTGTCATTGATGTCAAAGGTGAATAGGTTGAAATATTCCATGGGTAGCAAGACAAGATATAGTGGAAATGATATTTAAATGCTAAATTTAAATATTATAAGAAAAAAGGATTAAAATATTTTATTTATAAAACCACCATGGGCCTAAGGTTTAAGGCTTACAATATTTAAATATTTTTAGATTTAAATATTTAAAAGAAAAAGAGTTTGGGTGCCAAAATTCATGGAAGGCATTTGAAAATAATAAAATTGTTTGCAAAAGTGGGCGTCGACATCATGTCAAAGGGAGGATAAAAAATTTCATATAAATTAAGGTTCCAATCTTTGCAAAGGGAATATTGAGTGAAAAAATTGACATCTCCGCTCGTGCTTTTGATCAACGAACAAAAGAAGAAGAAGGGGTGCATTTTTGGTGAAAGGAGCAAGGAATAACAAGGACGAATTGATGCACCTTGGTCACAGTTGGCAGGCTAGCATAGCTAGTCGCAGGGGCAGCGCTAAGGCGTTGTGGTATAGGATGTTGCTGTTTTGATTCCCATAGAGGGAATTTTTGCAAGGCAATGAAAAGGAGCATATTTTTGATAAGAGGATAAAGACATTTTGCTGCATCCCTTAGTCATAGCTAGTAGGCTAGCGCAGCTGGTTGTAGGGGCAACGCTAAGGTGTTGTGGTAGAGGTGGTCGCTAGTTCGATTCTCATGGAGGGAATTTTTGCAAGGCAACATCAAGGAGGAATTTTGTGCACTCAAAAGGTACAATATTTTTTATTAAAAATTGTATTTCTAAGATTGTAAGCTTGCTGTGCATGTTTGAGAAAAAGGAGGCAGAATATTTAAATTTGAAATTCAAAATTTGGAGGGATTTCTAAGGTGTAACAAGTGACATTTGTTTTGTAATTTGTGACTTGATTTAGGAGTAATAAGGTGTAACAAGGTCTTGATATTGTATTGTTTTTCTTAAAATAAAATTATTGCATTGTCAAGTAGGAGTTATAAGGTGTTATAGTGGTTTGATTTTTTATTGTAATTTGGTGAAAAGGAATGTTGAAGGGTTTTTGATAATTATTAATGCTTCATGTTTGAGAATAAAATTCATAGAGCATTATTTTTCAGATACTATTGTGCACATTTTTAAAGGAGAAATTTAAAGTGGATGATTTGAAAGAGAGATCTACTAACCAGTTTTTGAAGTGGCACTTTGAAAGGGAAATTCTTTTAAGACAAGTTTTTGAAAGCACGTCTTCATCAAAGCAAGTTAAGAGGTATGGTGATATCATTCCTTCTTTAAGGTGTTTGGTTGAGCAAATATTTTTGAATCATAAGGTGGAGAAATAAGGATTATATATATGTGCATTGTTGGAAATATTTGAGCTAGGGTTTGTGAAACAAAATGTGCATCCTTGTTGAAAGAAATTGAAAATACTTGTGCTAGATTTTGTGAACAAGTTGTGCTTTATTCTTGAAATAAATTGGAAACACTTGTGCTAGGATTGAGAGATCTTTGAGAACAAGTTGTGTATTAGGTTGAGTGTTCTCAAAAGTGAATGTGCAAGTGTTAGAAATCAGATTTGTGAAGCAAGTGTGTGTATCAGTTTTTATTGTGGAAATACATAAGAAGGTCGATATCAAGTGCTAGACTAGAGCTACCTTTAAACTGCAATAAATATGAGACATGTGAAAGCGACAGACTTAATGAATGTGGATAACATATTGAGAATTTGTTAGTGCATATCATTTTGTATATGTTCAAGAGGTTAAATGAATTCTAGGAAGAATATGTTTGAATATCCTAGTGGAAGAAAGCATTTCTAAAAGAGATACAAGCATGATTTTTGAATATCATTTGTGTGTAAAATTTTGGATTGGTTGAGCATGTATTATGAGCAAAATTGAGTATGTGTTATGAGCAGATTTGAGTATGTATTATGAGTAGTTTTGAGCATGTGTTAGAGCATAATTGAGTAGAGATTGTGAGGTAAATTTGAGCAAGTCTTGTGAGAAGACTTGAAGCAGGTTTGAGGCAGATTTGAGGAAATCTTGTGAGAATACTTGAAGCAGGTTTGAGGTAGATTTGAGCAAGTCTTATGAGAAAAATTGAAGCAAGTTTGAGGTATATTTGAGCAAGTCTTGTGATAAGACTTGAAGCAGGTTTGAGACAAATTTGTGTATGTAATGTGTGCAAATTGGGGATATATTTGAGACAGATTTGTGCATGTAATGTGTGCAGATTTGGGATATAGTTGAGACAAATTTGTACATGTAATGTGTGTATATTTGGGTTTTAGAAGAGATATATTTGTGCATGTAATGTGTGTAGATTTGATAAAAATTTGTACATGTAATATGTGCAGATTTGGAGCAGAGTTAGAGCAGAGGTGTGTACCAGCTTTGGAGGTGAACCAGAGCAAAGGAGAGGTGTCTCCTATGGATAGAGTTCCACAAACTAGAGCAAAGAGGAGAAGTGTCTCCTATGGATAGAGTTATAAGAACAGAGCAAATGAGAAGTGTCTCCTATGGATAGAGTTCCAAAAACTAGAGCAAAGAAGAGGTGTCTCCTGTGGATAGAGCTTCACAAACCAGAGCAAAGAAGAGAAGTGTCTCTTGTGGATAGAGTTCCATGACCAAATCAAAGAAGAAGTGTCTCCTATGGATAGATTTCCACGGACTAGAGCAAAGGAGAGGTGTCTCCTGTGGATAGAGTTCCACCAACCAGAGCAAAGGAGAGGAGTCTCCTATGGATAAAGTTCCACGACCTAGACCAGCAAGGGGATAGAGTTCTCCTATGGATAGAGGTCCATGAACCTGAGCATAGGGGATTGAGATCTCCTTTGGATAGAGGTCCATAAAAATTGTAATAGGGAATTGGTTCCCAAGAGATTTGTTGAGAAAATTTAGAAGAAATATTTTCTCCGTGGACGTAACCCACTTTGGGTGAACCACGTTAAATCTGTGTCTCTCATGTGTGTGATGATTTGTGCATTGCCTTGTTACTGCTATTGATGATATTGGTTAATACTGCTTTGGAGAATTATTGCAATTGATAATATTGGATGCTATTATTTGGGAAAGAAAAGTAAAATTTTATCTTATATTTTTCACCTCCCTCTCAGTATAAGTTTGTGTTCTTAAATTTTCATTTAGATACTCATTCTTCATTTTTTACCAATTTTCTAACCACCTTCTTACAGGTTTGACCCTCTGTTATATCTATTTCCTTTTTAGAATGAAATTTCCATTGTTTAGTTATAGGTGATATTTGGTTGTCTATCATTTTGACCTAGATCTTATATCCCTAGCCTTTTTTATATAGCATACCCCTATTGCAAAAATCACAACCTAACTTGTCAATCCATATTTTGGTCATACTCTCACATATTGGGCTCTTTCTAGTTTTGTTTTTAGCTATAGAATAAAGTCACCATTAATAAGTTACAACTAGCAATTTTTTCATATATGCATGAACATTTTATCTTTACTATAAATTTTTAATTTAATATGCATACAAATTTTTGTCAAGTCATGAAGCTTACTATCTCTTTTAGCTTGGCAGACCCCTAAAACTAAACTCTATTGTAAGTTTGGTTGTTTTTGTAGGTCTTAAAAAAATCATTGATTTTAGTTTACAGGTGGTGATTTTTTCACACATGTAATATCGGGTACCTTCCTATGAAGTTTTTGAACTTTTCCTTCTATATATTATCTTGCTTGCTATTTTGAAGTAGCTTAAACTTTTTATTTCTATTTTACAATGCTTAAAAGAGGTAAGAATAAAAGAATATTAAATAAATTAGAAAGTAATATTTAATTTGTGGTTTTAGGTATTGAAACGCAAAGGGCATATAGCTTGCATGGTAGGCTAGTTGTTTTTGCATTCTCTTGGAACCTTGTCTTTAACAAAAATAAAAATTTGAGTTTCCTAGAACTCCTATAAAAGTCAAAAGTCATATAGGATAGCTATTGTGTTCTTACATTGTTATTTGTTTTCATGCATCTTAGTTTAAGATCACAACATTATGAGGTTAAGAAAATTTCTTTAGATAAGACCCCTAGGTTTTTGTTTAATTAAAGCCATAAACCAAACACATAGCATTCCACCCCCTTGTCTTTTGGGTGTGAATAAGCATTGAGGTGAGAAACAAGAGGTATCCCCTTTTGCCATCACTATATTTTGGTGAACCTGATATGAACACCTCACGAGTACAAATATCCTTGACCTTAACCTAAATTTAACCAAATATTTGTTACACTTTAAACAAGACCACATAATTTTGCTTGCATATATTAGCTTACAAAATAACATACCCTCTCATGTATCATATTAGGTCATGTATCTAAGAGTGTTTAATATCACATACCAAATTCTTTCATGTACCTCAAAGTATTTCTCACATACGACCACATATTGAAAGGACCAACTTCTTCCATGTACCGATGGGTATCTTAAAAGAGTGGGTAAATCAAAATATTTAGGTATATCCGAAGCCCCCCCCTAAGTATATCAACTAGATAGGTATCTAGATAGGAGGAGATAGAAGTGAACAAAATAATTTATTTTATTTCTTAATCAACTCTTTAAACAATTTCTAATTAATAAAATTTGCCTTAATCTTATCTAATGGCCATCTCCCTAAACCCTTGAAAACTTGTTAAAACTAATCCTCTTCCCTTTTTAAATATTCCTAGTGGTTGAAGACACTATGTGTCTCATAAGGTAGTTTGTCAATTGGTCACTCATCTTAGACCTCTAGTAGAAGATCATGAATATCCTTTCACCCTTGAGAATTCTAACTCAGGGAGAGAATATGAGGGTACTACACCCTTGGGTTCTCTAATCCCCTTACATTATGGACCAACACAATTGGTCCTTAGGTCATTTTATCATACAATACCCTCTTTGCAAGAGCATAAGGTTGTTGTCCTTGTCTTATTTTGGGATGAAAAGATAAGAAAAATACTTTTTTTAAGGGAAAACTCCCTCATGGATTGTCCCTTTGAACCTAACTCCAATCCCTCATATTTTAACTCCTCAAACACAAACCTGAATGCATCAACAAGTAATTATATTCCTCCTATGATGACTACTTCCAAAAATATTGGGATGAAAGATATCATATCTTCCTTAGGATTTTATCCATCTCTCCCTTCTCTCAAGGAAATTTGAAGGGTAAATGTAAGTTGTCATGCATCCCCAAATTGGGTGCACCTCATAGTGATTTAATCTCCTATCCTCTCATCAACACTTATTCTAATCCCATTAGTGTGAATATGATTTTTTCTCAAAAATCTATTCCTTCCACCACTTGTCCTACATACATTAAAACATTTTTCAAATAACTTGGGAATGATCCATATGATGCCATCATCAATATCATATGCCCCAACATCTTAATGTTATTTTTATCAAGGTCCTTTTATCCCATCACACATACCTTATGTTCCATATAATACCATTTCTTTTGAACTCCAACATTTAACCTTACAATTGGAGCAACTAGAGAAATGTATGACCTCTATTCAAGGGTCATATTATAACCACAAGTTCTTTTATGAGAACTTGAGCAATAAACCACTAAAAATCCCATTAGAGTTAGTCATCCATTTCCTCTCTATTTTAAATCTCTTGAGTTTCAAAAGCATAGTGGAAAAGAAGATCCTGTCATACACCTTAGACTATTTAGGACATGTAGTGACATTGCATATGATGGAATGTTGCAACACAAGACCTTTCCAAAAAGCCTTAGCAATCCTACCTTGGATTTGTATTACTAAATACTAAATAATTCCCTCAAAAACTTTCAATACCTTATTGAAATGTTCATCAAACAATTCTCTATCTACATTGAAGAAAGACCCACAACTAAAGATCTCCTTGAGCTCAAACAAGCAAAAGATGAGAATTTTATTGAATTTATAGCAAGGTGGTAAGCCTTAGTGGGGAGGCTCCAATATGTCCCCCCACCAAATGTCTTTTAGACATCTTTATAGAAAATGTTAATGAGCAACTATTCTTTTATCTAGAAATATCCAATGTGTCCTTCTTTGAAGATTTCATAGAAGTGGTCAAGAGAGTAGAAACCACCCTTTGCAAGAGGGGCCAATTGAAAACCAAAAACTCCTAAGGATAAATATTCCTCACACCAAAAGGGGTGGAATAAGAGTAATATCCTTATAGATGGTAGGGTCATTAGCTCACACTAGGTTAACTATGTTAATATTATAGAAACCCTTCAAAAACATGTTATAGTCAAAGAACAAAAACCTAAGTGACAATTCACTAAATTGGATCAATCCCTTCAGTAATGCTAAAGCACCTTCTTGAGGCCAATATGATAAACCTCCCACCTATAAAACCAATAAATCTATAAAAAGAGAAGCCTCATTGGTTTCATCCCATGGAGCATTGTGCTCTCCATGGTGTTAAATGGTCATTCAACCAATAATGTAAGAATCTTAGGAACCTCATGCAAGACTTGATAGAAAATGGTCAAGTTGTTTTTAGTAGCTTTTATCCTCCACCTTCCTCAAACCAAGAACTTGGGATCTTTAAATATCCACTACCCAATCAGGACCCAAAGACAACTATTAATGCTCAATATAGGAATTTTTCAATCTTAAATCAAAACTCAATGGGAATGACCTATCATTTTAATCAAATTAAGCCCTTTGCATATTTCTATAATTTTAAAGCTAGTACTTTCCCCTCAACCCATATTCATCTCCTCCTTCTTCCTCTTCTCAAAACAATAATGCATTAAGAACATCAACTCTAAACAATCAATCTAATCAACCTAATAACCAATTCAAAAACCAAAAAAATGATCAAATAAACATAACTACCCAATATAAAACTACTAATCAAACCCACCTTAAGAATAATGATTAAAATTAAAATCAATATTTCTTGGGATTATCCAAATACCTTCCATCTCCTCAAGTAATAGGCTTGTCCTCTAGGAAGGGTTGAACAATGCAAAAAGGAAGACGCTCTTTAATTTGTATCGGTACTATCAGTGATAAAAAAATCCATGGCAATAAATATTAGTCAAATTACTATGGAATAACAAGCCTATTCTCGCTTAATTTTCATCTACCAATGACGATGAAGCCAATATTTTCTCTTGAGAGTCCTAGTAAGACACCATTCATATAAAAAAATTTGGTTGGGATGAGATAGATGAGGGGCCCATACTCCTAAGTCCTAGCTCCTTTAAATTCACATATTTTAATAAGTGTGAAACTCCTAACCTCAACTCTCCCTAAACCTCATTCCTCTTAATAGATATTACATTTGAATCTATGTATGAGTATGCATCGATTGTTTGTTTATCCAATTGCCTGTCTGCATTATTGCTTGATGTCATGCACATGTTTGTTGTTGCCTTTGACTAATATATAATCAAACTAGTATATGCATAATTACATGAATAATAATCCTATTCATGATAGGTTATATTGCATTGCACTTGCACTAGGTGACTTATGTAAGTGGATCCTCCTAGTCCCTACCTTTGTGAATTAAATCAAGGTTTATGAAATTATCCATATTTATTAATATATCTTTATCATCATGGATCTATCTTACCATTCAATTGTATACCTCTAATAGTCTATAGCATCTATCTCTCTCAATATAAGCATCTATCCATGATATACTTATATCAGCCAAATCTATCCATCTTCATTTAAGTAACCTATCTAATGTATTTATCTTTGTTGATTCAAATATTCTATCTCACTAAATATTTTGGGTCTTAACTGATCGTGTTCAAATATTTTATGTTTTAACTATCCATATTCATAAATTTTAGGCCTTAACTAACCACGTTCAAATATGTTGGGCTTTAACTATCCACCTTCACAAATTCCAAGCCTTAACTAGCCATGTTCAAATATTTGGACCTTAACTGGCCACCTTCATAAATTCTAGTCCTTAGCTGACCATGTTCAAATATTTTGGGCCTCAATTGACCACCTTCAAAAAATTTAGGCCTTAACTAGCCATGATCAAACATTTTGGGCACATTCACACATTTTGGGTCTTAACTGTTCAATGTTCAAAACTTGTTGGGTCTTAACTAGTCAATCTTCAAAAAAATTTGGGCCTTAAGTGGTCAATGTTAAAAAAAAATTAGGTCTTAATTGGCCAATGTTTATAATTTTTGTGCCTTAATTGGCTAATATTCACAAATTTTTAAGCCTTAACTAGACACTGTTAAATATTTTAGGCCTTAAGTGGTCATGTTCACACATTTTAGGCCTTAACTGGCCAAACTTCATAATTTAAACCTTAAATGGCCAAGTATAGTTCATTTGTACCTTTAATTTTCAAAATATTTTAGTTTTTTTTAAAATACTTCTTGTCCTACAAAATTCCTTAAAATTACAACTTCCCAATAGTTCATAACTTATCACTATCTATATACCACACATTTTTTATAGATATATTTATTTATGTCAATTCATAAGACCTAAATTTCATCTAACATTTACCCATCCAATATAACCATTAATTTTTATCAATACCATATTTCCCCAAACCTTTTTCAAAATAAAAAACCCTCACAAATAACATAGTCAACATCATTATCTTACATGATTACCAACACTCTTTAAGTCCCGTTGGGCATATATCTTAAGCCAACTAAGCACTTGTCCAATAATTAGACTACAAGACCACTACTTAGGGGTGAATCAAAACTTGTACATATCTTATCCTTGGACACATTTCAAGGCATCTAAGTGCTTGTCCAATAATCATGCTACAAGGCCACTGCTTAGGGGTGAATCAAAACTTGTACATATCTTGTCCTTGGACACATCTCAAGCCATATAAGTGCTTGTCCAATAATCAAGCAACAAGACTTCTACTTAGGGGTGAATCAAAATGTGTACATATCTTGTCCTTGGACACATCTCAAGCCACCTAAGTGCCTGTCTAATAATTAAACTACAAAGCCATCACTTAGGGATGAATTAAAATATGTATATATCTTATTATTAGATACATCTCACATTGCTTAAGCATTTATCCAATAATCTGGCTATAAGGCTAGCAATTAAGGATGAACCACGTATGAACCTTTAAATAGGCCAATCATATATGTGTCCTTAAATAGATCAATCTATGCATATTAACACGATTGACAGTAAATTATAAAACTTTAACATGACCTCCCTAGCTAGGGGCATCAAAATCACTTTAAAAAGTAATTTGATAAAAATAATCAAATATAAATCAAGTCAATTCATATCACTTATCAATAATGTGTCTTTAGATGGATCAAAATTTCAAATCTATGCCTTTAAACAGGCCACTCAATTTATGCGCCTTTGAATAGGCCAATCATTTACATATCTTTTAATAGACCAATCAAAAGATCAAAAAGTGCCTACTCTTACTCATTTTAATCATGTAAATCTAATCTTAATAATCTCATTTTAAATCATTTGTTAGCATTTTGGCAACACTCATCTTTATTTATTTCCAATTCACTTATATTTACTTCAATATTAGCTATTAGTCCTCAAATTTTAACCCAACCTTTAATCAATCCAATAAAGTCTAATTAAGTTATCTCTTGATCCGTCCTTCCTCTCACTCCCCAATATTTTTATCACCACTTGCCTATGGATCAAAGTCAAATTAAGTTTTGTTAGTTCAACTTGGCTTTATTGCCAAAAATTGAGGGGGCACCTTGGGCTAGGGGTATGCATAAATGCAATTAATGTTTCCTAAAATACATAAATTTTTTACATTACTCGTAAACATTTAGTTCCCACACCAAGCACTCTACATTGATATTTCAATTAGTAGAAAGCTTCCAACCAACAAAATTGAGGCATCCATGACTTTTTTTGACATGTTCATTATACAATGAATGCATAAAAAAGGAGGTAAATATAGACACCTAATTTTGGAACACTTGTCTAACTATCAAGATTACTAATTTTGCTAATTAATCCTCATACATCAGCCCTCTAATCAACTAAACCTAACTTGCCTTTCTTAGACCCAAATTTGGAACAGTTGGTGCTCCACATGTAGCATCATCTTTGGAGAATTAATTTCCATTTCAAATATTCACAATATTTTATTAGAATTACTACCATAAGAATGAGCTCAAAAGGAGATTTCCAATGAGTGTATATAAACCTATACTTCTATGATAATTAATCCCTCAAATAGTGAAAATAGTGACTAGCAGTGCAAGTAGCAATTTTGCACACGTGGTATTTTTGTAGAAGCAATTTTATCACCCAAGCAATAATTTTGTAAACTTTGATTTTCCTATCTAGTCTGACATTTCCCACCCTACTTGACCCATAATAGCTAAATCAATGAAATCACCAATATGGAATCTTGGATACGAATTTTTTAAGCAACAAGTTTGTCCTACCAAGTAAAGAGTCTTAGAATCTTGGTTACTCCACCCACTTGAGCCTCCTACCACTAATTACTTGATCTTACCTCAGGTCCACGCCATATCTCAATGGACCTCAAGCTTCAAGGCTTGCCATTTTGGTGAACTACCTCCTTATCCTCCAAGATTATGAATTTTAAAATTTTACCTTCCATTTAATATCACCATGAATTCTCTTCTCTCTCTCCAAGGACATGAAAATTCTATAAGTTGAGGCCTTAGGATTGCCTTCACAAAAAATAATTTTATGCTAAAAAAATTCTACCATTTTTCTCTCTCTAATTGCTCTAGCTCTCACTAATTTATTGGTTTTTATGTTGCTATTTGCAAAGGTTCACACTAAGGGGTAAGTGAAGGATTCAAATTATACTCTTAAGGTTGTAAATATTCTTCCTTTCTTGTTCCTTTGAACTTGCATTTTATCTTAACTTAGTTAATGTTGGACATTGTGGGATGCCAAAAGGTACCCAAGGGCATTGGCTCCCAATGTGTTCCCTCAAGGGTCATCCACACTTAGGTAGGAGAGTGTCGCTACTAATGTGTCATTGAGACTATTCTTTGTGCAATGTCTATCTTTGGTGGGGGAGGATTCAGGTTCCTCGAGGGCTTATAGATATTCCTAATCTAGTTTCAATGGGTTCAATTTAACAAACACCTAGGTTATAGTCTATCCTAGGAATTGTTGGTAAAAATTTTGTCTAATGGTAAGGTTTGTGTGCCCACAGACCTCGACCAACTTTGAATGGAATCAAAATTGAAAGCTTTAAGGCTAATATCTGATGAAGCCTAGTTTCTAGGGGTCCTAGCTAACTATGTTTAGGAAAAGGGAGCAAAAAGAAAAGAAAGAAAGTTGAAGCTATAAATTATAGGATGGATTAAATCGCATAAAAATACATACCAAACTAAACTCAAAACATGCACTAAGTACTCATGAACTATCTAACAGACTAACTAATGCTTCCCATTAACATTCATCACATAGAGTTTGATTAAAAATTTCAGAATTAGTGAATAAACAACATGAAATCTAGAATGCAGAATTAAAGCTAATTCATCCAACTAATTTTAGCAAAAATAAACAATCTCAATAATCATACATACATGAGAAGCTTCAGAGGCTAGATAATAATCCACTTGCATTTAGTATGTTCCAAATTCTTACATGTAAGTTGTAATGGCTAAAGAGCCAACCATTTTTATGCCTTACATTCCTACATATATAGCCCCAAAAAAATTGCCCTTATACAAGTGAATACAATATCAATAAGTGAGGTTGGCCAACAACCCCTGCTGTAGGCAATTAAGATGCCCATAAATGAAGTGTAATTGAGTTAGAGTATTCAAGTTGTACACACCAACTGCAACCCTGCAACCTATATTTGCTTGCTTGAATGACCTAAAGCACACTTCACTAGCCGCATCTAATTCACCCATATGATTGATGTATTGATGCCTTGGGTGCTCATGATGTTTGCATGCATTTGGAGGAAGAAGGTCGTGATAATTAATGAAACCTATAGCTTACTGTAGGGATCGTATTCTATGGTCGATCATTCCTAACTCCTCAGAGGACCATATATTACATGCAAGCTACACATAGGGTTCTAACTTGATGAGACATTAACTTATTTACCAAACCTATTCATATTGGACAATGCTCTTTCACCATTGGTGGGAAACTGGCCTCTAGGACACTTTGCCAAACTCTGGCTTACTTCCTTTGCCTAGGTGGGTATACGGGTTATTGATGACTCTTGAATATTTCTTATTTCTTGATCAGGTATTGCTTCTACTTGAGGTGGACTTTTGGGTTGGCTTGGTAGTCAGACTGCTTCCTAGTTTTTAGAGTTTTGAGATTCGCTCAGGGACGATGAATGCCCAATTTTCCACCCACATTAATACTTAGTCAAAATTTCAAAATTTTCTAGGGTGGACTCTCGGGAGTCTCTCAAGGGGTGGCCCTACCCATTTTTCCACCAAACACTTTTTCTTTATTCTCTTTGCGGAAATTTTTTTGGACTCGTCCTATTTTCATCATAGTCCCTTTTTGCAGGCTCCCCGCCACTTAGATACAGAAACAAGGTGGGAGTGAGAAAAACCATCCACAATCCTAGTGACTTACAAGAATTTTCACTTGCTTAGACATAATGGGGAATGAGAATCACCTTACATCAAACATCAACAAAATTAGATCTTAGCTAGTGCCATTGGGCCACAGAGTCTCACCAAAATGCCAAAAAAATATGTACTACACATCATTATTTACAAAGCCCACCACATTTTGAGATTCATGTTGCTCCTCCAGGCTCCTTTTATTGCTGCTCTTGAGCTTTTGGGGGCTCAAATTATGGAGCAGCTACAAAAATATATTGAACCTAAAAATTATGACATATTTGGTTCCAGGCTGTAACAATACAACTTACCAACCAAACCTGAGATATAATTTTTTCTTGTTCATATCTATCATGCTAAGTTATAACCAAGTATGCTTGAATCAACACCATGCAAGGAAGGAAGTAACCGAGATAATTATGACATGGTCAGTATCAACTCTTGTGATAGGAGTGACCAACTCCTATCCAACCGTTCATCCCATCATCATATGTATGATCCATTTCTTTAACTGTTTCTACCTCTTTATTATTAGGAGTTTTAGTTACATAATCAATTGAATGTCATTTCAATCCATCCTCCTAATTTCATTATTTTGCAGCAGAATATCATGCATGTATCTTCTAAATAACACATGAAGATTACTTAATTCATATCAATACTTTCACTTGATTTAAAATATAAACCATTCCCTCATAATAAAAGAGCCATTCATTAGAAAGCACAAAGGCATAATATACTATAATCATTAACAATAATCATAATCCATTTTCATCCATGAAACCTTGCTTTTTAACAAAACATTTCAACATACAACATTCTAATAATCATCTTATATGAATGTAAAAGCATCAACTCATTAGAAAGTAAATAGCAATTACTTATTTTATCATATGCAATATCCTTGATCTATCTAGATATCATCATTCTAGAGAGTAAATACATCAATGCTTTGCAAAACACAAATAAAAGTACACAACATATACCCTGGAAACCCTCACGGGGAATAAACCTAGCCTCCAAAATATGTTTCTCCTCTCATTTCATAAACTTAAATTGTCATAAATACAAATATAGAAAGGGAATTCCGTAGATACCTTCTTAATTCATTATGCAATAAAAGGAACCAACTTGTTCCATGTTTTAATTATGATGCAATTAAGAAAATGCCACATTTCCTTTCTCTAAGCCATCAATGCAATAAATAAGAATATCATAAATTCTTATGACTACCTGTTTATGAAAGCTCATTGGTTACATATTAAGGAGAAATTTCATCAACTACCAAAATGGAACCCCATAATTCCCTCGAGAATGAAACCCACATTCATTCTCCACCCTAGATGTCATTATATCCCAATATAGTATGGAATTTGTCTAAAGTTTTACCTCACATGGAGAGATACCATACTCTCTCCAAGATTAGATCCTATATCTAATATTCCACATACACATTTTACACATAGAAAATTTCCACCATATCTTATTATAGTCCTCATAAACCATTAACATGTTATGCTAGAGTCCCTACAAATTTTTGCCTTTTAAAATCTAACAAACAATATTACACCTTCTTTACCCCGTAATCTACCAAACAAGGTTACCTTGTAAACTATCAAACAAGGTTAAGCCTTAAACACCAACCAATATTGTAATTTATCACACAATATTACACCCCAAATCAACCTTGTAATCTATCACACAAGACTACTCCTTTATCACACAACGACCTTGTAATCTATTTCAATAGATTACACCACAAAAAACCTTGTAATATATCACACAATATTACATATTCTTTGTCTTGTAATCCATCAAATAAGGTTACCCTTTTAGAAAACATAAGTTACCTTGTAATATTCCCATAGAATTACACTATGGTCCTTAAATTTATAAGGTATAATTTATATAATTACCCCTTATCCAAATTTGGTTCCAAATCATGATTCTTTTATCTCACCCTTTTGTATCAAAACCTCCTCAAGTTAGTTCGAGGATTTATCCTTTTAATTTATAAGGTATAATTTATACAATTATTCCTTATCAAATTGGGTTCCAAATCATGGTTCAAATCCTCTTCAAATTTAGATTGAGGATTTATACTTTTATACCTTTATTTTAGATATCTTTAGGACGTTCGATATGTAATGCAAATTTTACCACATAAAGGCTTTTAATCAGGATTCAACTTTAATCAAGTCCCTATGACCCCTCATCGATCGTGCCCATTTACTAACACTGTCGATTCCTTATCATTTCATATTATTCCAAATGTTATTTATTTGTTTCATCACCACGGTACCCCCTTTTAAGTTAAAATTTTACGTCATAGGATCTTCCACCAAAGCCAAAATTTCTTACCATTAAGTCTATAAGCACATCCACTGGTACCATGACCACTATTCAATGGTCACCATGACCACTGGCTTGTGGTCAGTTTATTTAGGGGAGAGATATATTTTACAAGCAATCTCCATTTTTTTGCAAGAGCTATGTGGGATAATATCAACCCACTTAAATAATACAAAAGGGGGATACATCATCGCACATCAAACCAACTGTTGAATCAACACGTGGCTACTAACAGAATGATCGTGATATTCACTAAGCATCACCAACCACTGGCATCAAGATTAACTTATCCATTGATTCGTGGATACTTTACCCTAGGGGTGTGATCCACTTAAACCCTTCCATCAGTTCTTACATCCTCCATGTGGGACAATGGAGCGTACGATTTGGGATACCTTCTTTTCTCCCATCTCTACCCTATGTGAGTGGAGGTAATGTTTAAGGGCAATGATGAGGGATATTTCTCTTTGTGGAGAACCATAAGGTGTTCTTAGCGATGAATGCTCAAACCCTACCACACGTTAGGAAAGGGGACGATCGAAGGGCTTATACCAAAACATGGGATTCTGAGCTAATTTATTAGCCATAGTCAAACAACGAAGGGATGATGATTATAAAAGGCTTAACAAAATGTGTATCCATGATATGTAGAATATTTTGAATTACCTCCATTCTGAGGGTAGGATCATCAGGTCAAGGCGGCTCAATCGATTTACCACTACAACCCCCAGGTGAGATCCATACAAGGAGGATGTTGATAAGTTTAATAGCCAGTAAGTACACGACTATCAATACTATAGAGTTTTGGTATACATCAACAGTGTGGAGCCATTCCTCCTTGACTCCCTTTATAAAATATTGATCAAACTCATATGTGTAGCAACAAACACATCGTAGGGGGAAAATCCCAACCAATAAATTAAGGAAAAAACCTTTCCAATAGTTGTTGATTCATTCAATCGATGTTGAAAGAGTTAGAAATGGTCCACCAGTCAACCAAACTTTGGCTATTACCATATTAGTTCTCGAATACAAAATAATCCCTCTTTTTATTATCCACATACTCATATGACTACATCATGCATCGAAAATGAAGGTAGTATTGTTTCGATTAAGGTTTGGGTCAAGATACATAGAACCCCTAGCACCTCAAAACCGAGATATTTCTAGTTACATTTTGAGGCGCTATTGATACTTATAGTCATATGGGGGGGTTTCTAATGGTCTCAAAAATCAATTGATTTTACGATCTATTTACCCCATTTGGATCAGGTTTAGAAATTAATGACATGCCTTTTGGTTGTCGTTTAGCACTGTAGGGTGATTTAAATTTGGTGCCTTGATGAGACTGCATAATGTACATAAATGGCTAAACAAGTTATCCAATCCATATGTTTCAGATAATGCTGAGAGCTAAAGGGGGGTTTTTTGCCTATAATTTGATGATTTGTGGTCAGAATGGAATGGTATCGTGTGCGATTTTAGAATAGATAATGTCATTTTCCCACATCTATGATATCGTGGGAGGGAGATGATATTAAGACATTTTTGAACTGGTTGGAGGGTAACCGTTGGTAGGTGGTCAAAGACCCCGACGGTGGTAGTGTTATTGGAAGCGATGACTTAATCTAGAGGTAGAGAACGTACACCCTCATGATATTTCTATCAAAAGAGGGAACCCTGATTATAAGTGTTTAACCAATTCACTGATTAAATTTAGTACTGTAGTCATACTTGGTATAATGGTCTTAATAAAGTTACCATGACCAAATTAAATTAAACATTTAGAAAACCCAAATTAAATTGAGCATTTAGAAAGCCTGAATTAACCCAAATGAAATTGAACAGGATTAGAGCACCTATAACAACATAGGTCTACGCATAATCAACCGAGACCTGTAATTATATATAAGGTGTGTATAACCATTTTAAAGATATAAAATATAGCACAAGAATTCCAACCAACATGCATATAGAGAAATCCAACCTTATTCTCCAACATGGTAGGATTCTGCTTCTATATTCTGATCCTCTTCTTCTTTCCTCCTTAGGATGTTCACCCCTCCCCAAGATATGGTCTTTCATAAAATCACCTATCTTGGTAAGATGTCTTAACTAAGACTAAGTACTCACCCCAAGCCTTTTGGTTTCTGATCTACCAAGGTAAAGAGCATACTCCTTGAGCCTAAGATTTTCCTCCCCTCATTCCATTACTTATCTCCCTTTTTATAGATTTTTCCTAGCTCTTCTTCCTTCATGAGCTAGTGGGTGAGATTAATATTAAAAATATTAAATTACTAGAAGGAACCTTCTTAAAGTTCACCCAAATAGTAGGATTCTATTTTTATCATTTAAAAATTAGGGACAAGACAAGAGAGGGTAAGGTGGGAGTACTTTGCTTATTTTTGGTCTTCCCTTTTCTCCCAAGTGCACCTGCAAAGCCTGCATTAATACTATTGGAAGGGAATCAGGTGACATGGAGAATAGTGCATCCACTAGACACACATGTACATTTTTTATTATTAAAATACGACTTTATCCTTTTTGGGTCTTTTCAAAATTGGACAGATTTTTGGGGTGCACCTAATTGTAATAAATTAGGTTATATTTTAATAAGTCACTTTTGTGGAGGATAATTTTCCCAAATTAATCCTTTTTGCAAAAGCCATATTTTATTTTCCCAGAAACTTACTAAAATCCCAATTTCATTCAAACTCTCCAATTTAACCTGGTAGAGTGTGGATAGTTTTTAATTAGGGATTTCTATAGAATAATTTTACCATCCCATAATTTTATTATTTAGACCCTTTTATTAATGCTTGGCAACATTAATGGGATTTGATCAATGTTTAAAATTCAAGTATTAATTGATCCTTTGGATCAATTAATGTTTCTTAGGAAGTCCAATAAGTGGGTTGTGACATACTCCCCCCTTGGATTAAACACAGTCCCTTGTGTTTTCTCATTAATTCCTAGCTTAGTTAATGTAGAAATCAATAAAAATAGCTTTAGTATTTTACAAATCAGACAGAATCATCATTCTTTTCTTTATTCCCAGTGTCTCAATATTCATGGTAAGAGATAACTTCCATCCATGAGAGTACTTGGTTCTACAAAAGTGCAAACTATCAGCAGTATCATGTCCTTAAAGGAATAAAACATCCATATTACATCGATAATAAGTATTGAAAATATCATCAATACACAGTTTTCATCATGAAAATAAAGCTTCAAAGCATCTATCACAGCATAGTCAATGATAATAGAGAACTACAACAAAATAATTACAAAATTTTTCCATAGAAATGATATGAATTCATGATAAATCAGACTCCATATGTCTAATTAAATGCATCAAAACACTCACAAAGGAGTATCACGCCATGACTTGATAACTCCTTTTTATGAGTTAACTTGATATACATAGGTGTCATTAAATACAAACACATAATTTTCATACTTATTCCTCAAAGATACCCATATATATTGAAACCATCTTGGCAAACCAATTTACCATAATCTTGGCAAACCCTTTTGCCACCACTAGTGCATCACTCTTGATGTCCCCTGGTACCCATTTTTAATCAGTCTATTACAAGATTCGTATCTCAAGAGACACAAATATCAAGTGCATTCCTCAAAATATTATAAGGCACATCGTTTAAGACCCACAAAATGTGGAGAGTTCGCTTAGATCTTCCACTTTGATTCACCAATGGTTTAATAGCGATAGGAGAAGAACTTGATCATATGTAGTCTCTAAGTAACGAGATCCAATAGTAATGATCATCTTTACCATGGTTTACGATGTTGTACTGATATTCATGGTTACACTTACCCCTTGTAAGGTATCATACAATAGTAATGATCATCTTTACCATGCTTTACAATGTTGTACTGATATTCATGGTTACACTTACCCCTTGTAAGGTATCATACAATAGTTTCATACCAATCATAATATAACTCATCGATAGTACCTATGACCACACTTAATCCATGTAAGGTGTCATAACAATCATACTATCACTCATCAATAGTACCTATGACCACACTTACCCCATGTAAGGTGTCATAACAATCATTAGAACATGATTTCTTCTATGTTAAGAGGGAATCCCACACTCTTCTCTAAGGATAGATTCCTCATCTATACCTCCTAAGAGTGTTCCCATATTAAAAATTTTCATGTCTAACCTTGCTCATTTAAATTAGTTTTAAATCTTATCTTAGAATAAAATCCTCTTTCATTAATTTTGTTAGACTCATATACAAATGCATCTCGAAATACCTCTTCTTTCCATTCAAGACATTTTTTTACTTGATACCTAGTCGCTGTAGATGACATTCAAGTGATCAACATGTTGGATAGGGTGCTTAGTCCAAGATTACCCGCTTAGGACCTTCCAAAAGCTACCCGTTATTTGGAATTTTCTGAGCCACTACTCAAAAGAAAAACAAGAAGACTTAAGTATTAGGGACCATCTAGTCCAACTCTTAATGGAACTTAACCAAGAGTATTACTTATTAGAAAATATTCTGTTCTTAGATGAATCAGAATGCCACAATGATCTAGACCAAACATAATTTCATTGTATTTCATATTAAGGATATATATATTTACATAAATAAAAAACCCTCTTGGGTTACAATTACATCCTTATAATGTACAATGGGTGGCTTTCAACCACCTTTGTATCCCTTAAGGCTACTATCTTCTGGTCCTACCACTATTCTTGTGTTGGACCTAAACCCTTAGCTGGAGAAGGTGGTGGGGTAAATGTTCCAGTGGCTACTCGGCCTCTATCTCGAATTGTTCTTTGAACTGCTCGGGTGGTTCTCTCTCGCCCATGTTGTGTTCCAACTTCTAGTGGAGATAGGACGATTAGCCCATGGCTTATCGGTGCCCCATAATAAGCGGTCAAAAATGTCATCATGTACTCATCACTGGCTTGACATAGTTGTACGTTTTATACGTATAAAGCTACCAATATTCTGGCTCTCCAGTCACTTCTTTGTGCTTATTCTACCCTAAGCCTATCTCGTTATGTTGCATCCCTCTTAGCCTCTAATATTATTCTTTCTTGGGCATATATATTCTCTTGGTATTTTTTTGGTTGTTAGGAAGCTCTACTCTAATAGCAGCCTCAGATGTGTCTTCAGTTGTACTAACAGCGTCCTACATAACCACATCCTTTCCAAAAATTGCATTGTTTCCTTGGCTCATTTTGGTACTACCGAAAGCCATTTTCTACTTCAAAGAGTGTGGGTCAGCAGATCGACAAGCACTAGGAGTATGATCATAAGGATAACTATAGGGCTTACTCCCATTGTACCCATAAATAGCAATGCCAAACCCAACATAAGTACTATCATCTTAAATTCCATGGGTAGAACTTTCACTTTTCGAACGCTTACAGAGTGATGCGTCTTCAGTTCTCCCAAATGTTCAGCTAGCTTTCAGTTTTTGGTACACATTTTTTGATAAAAAATATGACTGTAAGTACCCTAATTATTCAAATTCTATTTGATACCCACTGTTGATTGTGTCTCAATCGATGCAGATGTACTATACTGTCGATCCCATCCTAGTTCCTTTTTCCAAAGTTTCCAAGGTAATAATTCTCCTTACTGAAACACTTATTTTTATGAGTATCATTAATACGACCTCAAGGTGTCTTATCATTATCCTTTTAAAGGCTCCATCGAACGAGTGCACGTTCACCCATGAATCTCTCTTTTAGATGTTGCATCCTTTATTGTGTTATTTTCAACTGTCAAGGTCATGCTTGTACGTACACCTGGGTACTATTACAAAATCTCGTTCATGATTGTTTATTTGATAATAATTCAACTTTGTGCTAAGTCAAGTTTAATTATCAACTCATCTCGTTGCTTGATGCAGTTTGTAATTCTTCTTGCGTTATACAAGAAACTATTTCTTGGTATGCACATTTACTGGATTATTTACCAAGATGAGATGTATGTTTTACCTTATACAAGGGATTATTATGAGTTACTTTTGAATTATAGGGTAACTCTTATTTTCCAAGAATTCCTCCTGTGGTCATGTACTTTTCAACAACTACTCTGTTGTTGATTCTAAAATCTTTCCTGCCCAGGTTCATCATACCTATAGTCATCCCTTAACATAATACTACTCTAAATACCTTAATATTAGAACTCTATTTTTTTCTACAACAGAGGGCTCTCAACGCTTCGAATATCTGTTGAATATTTATGCCCTAGTTTAACTATGTGGATGATAATACCACATGCATTGTGTAGAGGGTAGTCCCTTGTTTAAATAGCATAGCACACCTTATTATACTTGACCACCACCCAGGTGGTCGGGTGGCATACTTTTCTGCAGAGTCGGGATACTTGGAGAGGTTGGCGAAGTGCCTTGTGGTGATGGTAATTGGGGTTTTGCACCAAAATTCCATGCCAGAACATATCTTTGTCAATATTTGGGTGATTTCGATGCTTAGATATGAAGTTTCATCATATTTGCTATTCTTCATCATACAGAGGTTCCATGCCAAAAGATATTTCTGGTGAGATTTGGACGACTTCCATGTTCATAAATGGTTTCGCCATTTCCTACACCATAGCCTCTAGTTGAAAACCATGAGTGTATTGTAACATTGATCAAAAATATAAATAAAGAAAATATTCTTTTGATCTCTACACCCATATTCTTGCCTCATTGTAAGGTATTATTACCATTTGCAAATTTGAATAAGGTCTTATCTTCCCATATCCTATGGTTTGTTTCTCCATAGATAACTTTCAATTTCCAATACTCTTAGGAAATTTTATAGCTTAACATCACTAAATTTTTGATCAAGGGGTTACTTTAGCACAATCTCTGTGTGGTTCTCTTAAAGATGAATACTCAAGTAAGTCCAAGGCTGCACTTCAAAGAAATCAATGTGGTCAATGTCTATCTTGTGGATAGGAGTGGCCAACCCTCCTATTAGACCAGAAGGTAATCAAACATACTGCGCTCTTGGAAATTCTCTTTTCTATTTCAACAAGAAAACCCATTTCCATTTCTAGCTAACACTAGACTCATGTTAGGTCTCTTTCAACCCATACATTTGGCGTATGCCTTGAAGACTAAATATCCTATCATAAATATAGAGCATTAATCAATTGCAATGCTTAACCTTCTTCCCATATCATACAATGGGAGATAATAAGGTTATCACACAAACCCTCATAGACACTCCAATGTCTACCATTTCACCTTACTTTTAATGTCCACAATATGAGACAAAATCAAAGATTTTTTCCACTTGATCATTCTTGAATCTGTTTTCTACACAAAAATTTTAGTAAGGAAGAGACTTAGATTTGTACCACAAATATCAAATATCATTTCTCAATGGTCTCTTGGGTACTCCACAAATTGTGGTAGGTTCCCTCATCCTTCCATTCTGACTCACTAGTGAATACAGGCATGGGAGAAAATATTTATACATTAGTAGCTCCTAAGAACTTTTTCTTCCCTTACCATGTACTTAGAGTTCATCAAGAACCATTATAGGTTTACAATCAAAACCCATCTCTTTGCTAGATTAGACCCATCACTAGAGTCCACTAACTAGCCTGGGCTCTGATACCAATTGTAACAACCCAAATTACCAACCAAACCTGAGATAGATTTTTTTTTCTTGTTCATATCTATCATGCTAAGTTATAACCAAGTATGCTTGAATCAACACCATGTAGGAAAGGAAGTAATCGAGATAATTATGACATGGTCAGTGTCAAATCTCATGATAGGAGTGACCAACTCCTATCCAACCTTTCATCCCATCATTATATGTATGATCCCTTGGTTTAACTGTTTCTACCTCTTCATTATTAGGAGTTTTAGTTACATAATCAATTGAATTTCATTTCAATCCATCCTCCTAATTTCATTATTTTGCAATGGAATATCATGCATGTATCTTCTAAAAAACACATGAAAATTTATGTTGGATCCAAAATTGACTCAACATCAGATACCCCCAAATTTGAATTTTTGATTTTCAAAGCCTCCACCCAAATTTGTTGGTCTTTGTTGCATTCATTTCTGAAAATTTGGTTTATAATTATTGGCCCTTAAAATAGTCATTTTAAAAATGTTCGTCTCAATAAAAATTAAAGCCACAACATTAATAATTGGATTAATACCTTTTAGCCGTTAAAAAAGTGATCGTTGAACTTATTTGATAAAGAGCTTATAAAATTTGAAGTAATAAAACGTTCACCAAAAAGCTTCCCTCAATCCATAGGTCCCTAAGGAAATTAATCAGAACATTAGGCCCTAAGTGATAAGGAATAATCATAAGCTCTAAATTAATCACGTGGGAAAATGAGGGTATGCACCCCCTTTATGACAAAAATCATGCAACTCCACCGATCTGGACGGACGCGCTTCATCCCCCAAGATCTTGACGGATGCACTTCAGAAGCAAACCAAAGGTTAATTAAATAATTTCCATGTTCAAAATCTTAGAACCTAAGGTCTAAAGCAATTAATTTTAAATTTGAATAAAGGGTCATACGCCCCCTTTGGTTAAGTATCATGCAAGTCTGAAGATCTGAACGACAACGCCTGATCTATGTTTAATCTTACGGAAGCGCACCCTCTCATTTATCCAACCTATAAAAGCTAAGGTCAACCTTGGTCATAACCTAAGTTTAACATAAATAAAATCAAGGGTCATGCACCCCCTTTGGTTAAATATCAAGCAAGTCTAAAGATCTCGAGGGTAGCACTCATTCATACCCTGATTTGATGGATGCACATTCATCAAGGATAATCAAAGATAAGCGTAATATTAATTAAAGGATAATCCAAGCTTAAAATAAATAATTAGATGATTAATCGGGTTCAAGGTCAACCATATTATAAAAGCTAATGATTAAAAAGTGTGCATCCTCCTAGATCTGAGCGGATGCGCTTAATCTTGATGAGATCTATCGACCACGCTCCAATCAGAGTAACCAATCATTAGGATTGGAAGGTTTTAAGAGCCCGATAATTAATTTTTAATTAAACTACGATAAGCAAGATTAAATAAGGGTCTTAATACATTGTTAATATTTCCCCCTTCAGTAATCAACGATTATATTAAATAGGATTTAAGGTTAAGGGTATGTGTCCCTTTGGATAATAATCTTGCAAATCAAAAGATATCAATGGCTGTGCACAATCCCCAGTCGATCCGATGGCAACGCTCACAGTAATATTGACTGACCATTAAAGCTTCCATCTAATTTGTGGATAAATTTTATGCATCTTCATCATATCTAACAGTGGCATGTGACCCCCATAAAATCCAATGACAACGATTTTTCAAAGCAATC
The DNA here is from genome assembly GCA_028583015.1 of Wollemia nobilis. Lineage (NCBI taxonomy): Eukaryota > Viridiplantae > Streptophyta > Pinopsida > Araucariales > Araucariaceae > Wollemia > Wollemia nobilis. The sequence goes on from JAQPPZ010016862.1 coordinate 3,523,518, forward strand.
AGAGATCAACAAGTCAGTTATCAACAGAATTATGTTCAAAGTGTGATTAAGCAAGGATAATTTTGATTAAGCAATGGTCTAAGCCCATATTTAATTTTCCCCTTGGGATAAAGAGCATGCATCCTGGCATATCTCAACGGTAGCGCTCACCTTTGCCCAGATCCAACATCAGCGCTTTTTCCCAAGGAAACTAAAGGTAAATATCACAAGGTTTATCAAATGTTAAATTAAAAAGGCCTTATTAAGGGTTTAAGCTCCAGGAATAATCAAGATTAAGGAGGGTCTAATACGTGGATAATAACCCCCATTTCTTTTAGTTAACCTTTGCGCATATCTAAATAAATCGATGAGCATGCATGACTTGGATTTGATCTAACGGTGGGCGCATAGTAAGATGAGTAGATTATAAAGTGCATGTGGTTGAATAGAAAAATATTAAATTTTTTAATCACCGATTAACCTTAATGAACCTGGATTACATGAGGTTTTAATGCATTAATTAGTAATGATCACACCAAAAGTTAGGAATCTTCGGGCCTAAGTATTTTTAACCAAATTATTGCTAACCTAATTTTTTCAACTTAATGCACGTAATTAATATAATTAAATTGGAATGTGATTATACATTATTGGACTAAAGACCATGTAGGTTCTTGGAGATCCAACGACAATGCTCGAAGTAAACTAGATCTAACGGTAAGCGCTATCTTTGATGCACATAATTTAAAGGGTAAGTGTTATAGATAAGGTGCCTTAAGTGTTAATTAATCTCTACTTAATTTTAAAAATCAATATTAGGATAAGATAATCCAGTTGCAATATCTTCCTCTCTTTGGACTAACCAATGTGCAGATTGAAGAATCTTGAAAAATACACACCTCCACAAACAAAATCAAACGGCAATCACTCGGGAGGATTTTTTATTTTTAATGGGTATGTTTTTACAAGACCAAGGTAGCAAAAAATTTACGAAAGCATTCACCGCAAATAAAAATCTACAATGGCTAGTGATAACTCTAATGCTAGATCAGACCAAAGTACAATCGAAAGCTCAGTAATAGCAGTAAATTTAGACAGTGGTCGAGGGAGGAAATGTCAGATGATCAAATCAAATTCCATAGATTGTATCAAGAAAAGTATAAGCTAGACTGCTCGAGTGATAAAAATGATACTGGAGGATCAAATCAGTTCTCTGCATATCCTCAGAACCTAATCACATACCAGAAGGGAATAAAATAAACCCGATCACAAGGAAATTATATGAAAATATTCTCAATTTAAAGGATAAATAAGAACAAAAGTAGGACAAAAATTGTTGTTCATGAGAATGGTGATAGAGTGCAAAGTGCAAACTCTAGTCTTTGAGAAGAATAATCGATGGTGCAACCATTTCCTATATTGCAAGATGCAAGAAGCACAGTAAGAGTAATAAGATGCTTAGCTCACAAGAAAGCTGCTCACTAAGCGCTTCGATGGAATATAGTTACAGAGGGGTCACTCCGATGGAGTATAGTTATGGAAGTACCCTATAGGTGCTTCCAACTCTCATTTTCTATTCCATCATTCTTCCTAATTATCACTCCCTTCCTCCTTCTAGGCATTATATCTTGACCATCGTAACCATTCACCTCACAGAGAGTCATCTCACCACCATCTCACTCATGAATCAACTCCCATTGCTCATACCTACTTCATAACCATTCTGTAATCTATGTCATTATATCCTATTGTTTTCCATACCATCTTTCCTCTCTTCACCATCACATTCCCCTCTATCTGACATCAATAATTTACTTCGAAAACCTAGTATGATCCTAATTGATAAAATAAAATGACTAGGACAAACAAGAAATAATAAAATATAGAGGTATACGTAGGTTCACCATTTATCTACATAAAAGGAAAAACCATAAAGATCGCCTAGCCCATTGTATCTTAAGAACTCCCTTCAAGCCAAAAGAGAAAATTATGACCAAAAATCCAATTTCGCATGGTTTAGAATAGCTGGATAGAACATAGAGAATATCAATGGAGATAGTGATAGCTGTAAGGCCCAGATGAGGCTAAAAATAACCGAATCTATAACTAGAGGCTATAAAATAAAGCATCCACGTTCAGAATCAACCTCAAGATTTGAATATAGAAAATTCTTGCTAAAAGGTATACTTGAGTACCTAGTAGTTTTGTTGTTGTATCCCCTATGTGTCTTTTTATTTCTCATCCTTTATTCTTCCCCTTTACTGTGTAGGTGTGATAGAATAGTGTTCAAGAAGCTAGAATTTTTCCATATCTATTGAGCTTGAGGTCCATAGGATTTTCCTGTTGCCAGATTGGAATTGGAGAGTTGAAGAAGTCTTGTTACATTATTTGAACAAGGATTTATTATTGTATTAATACTATTAACAAAGTTTAATGGCATTCTGCCAACTCTGCATGTAATTCATTGGAAAATTAATACAATTTTGGGTTTTTATTTTGTCATACTTTGACGCAGACGCAGAAACCACATACCCAAAACTGTAAATTTTTCTCATTCAATACTCAATGATTTAAAACACATTTACAGAACTAGCCCGCAGGTGTAGTTTTCATCTCCTCTCTCTCTCTCTATGCGATCTCTACGCTGCACTCCTCACTCACTATGTGCCTAGGTTTTTAAAGAGGCCCCACGACCCTCTGGAAGAAAAACAAACAGCAGCCCTCTGGCCTTCAAGTTGTTCCCTCCGTTTTTTGACCCTTTTTCCTTTACAAAGCTTGGGTTTTTATAGAGGCCCCGACCCTCTGCAACCTTTCACAAAAATCGAAGCACCAACCCGATTTATGACTCCACTCCGCACGGCCCCTGTCACCGCCGCCTGACCGCCACTTTCGTAAGATCACTCTAAGCGACCCATCCTTTTTGTTTCTCATGCTTTTTGGTATTTGTTCGCTTTAACTACACCTTGGTGCCATGTGTCATCCTTGCTCTGTAATCGTCGCCTGACCTCTATCGTCTTCTTCCTCCAGTTGCACTGTAGCAGGGGTCGCGATATCATGACATGTCGCGATATCGTGAAATCTTCCTTTCCTTGCCCCTATTTTTCTTTTTCGATCGCGATATCATGACATGTCGCGATATCGCGACCGAAACTGCCTTAGAGCCTTGCCTTCACTTCTGCGTTGTGATGTCACGACGTCGTGATGTCGCGACGTCGCGATATCGTGACCTAACCGCCATTGAGTTTGCCTTCATTTGCATGTCACGACATTGCGATGTCGCGATATCGTGACGTTGCGATATCGCGACCTCCCCGCCATCGAGCCTTGCCTCCATTTGCATGTCGCGACATCGCGACGTCGTGATATCGCGACCTCCCCGCCATCGAGCCTGCCTTCATTTGCATGTCGCAATTTCGTGACGTCATGATTTCATGACGTTGCGATATCACGACGCGTGATGTCGCGATGTCGCAACATCCCCGCCATCGAGCCTTGCCTCCATTTGCATGTCGTGACATCACGACGTCGCGATATAGCGACCTCCCCGCCATCGAGCCTGCCTTCATTTGCATGTCACGATTTTGTGATGTCGTGATTTCACGACGTTGCGATATCACGACGTCGCGATATCACGACCTCCCCGCCTTTGAGCCTTGTAAAAAAAAATGACCAACTCCCTGATGCCGTCGGATGCTCCTGCATCAGACACCCGAGGTCGGTGGAGAAGTGATCTTCACTTCTGTGCCGTTCTGCCTCCCTTGCACAAGGACTCAAACTCTTACTCTTTCCTGGTGCAAACTGCCTCATGTTCGATGAATCTTTCTGCACATGCAGGAACTTCTTTCTCTTCCTTTTCAGACCCTTCACCACAGATCCTGGCATAAAATGCCTCACGTTCAGCGAATCTGCTTACGCACACGCAAGAACTTATTTCTCTTCCTTCTCAAACCCTTCACCACAGATCCTGGTGCAAACTGCATCACGTTCGATGAATCTGCTTACGCACTCAGAATATTCTGGCTCTGATACCATTGATGCAGACGCAGAAACCGCATACCCAAAACTATAAATTTTTCTCATTCAATACTCAACAATTTAAAACACATTTACAGAACTAGCCCGCAGGCGTAGTTTTCATCTCCTCTCTCTCTCTATGCGATCTCTACTCTGCACTCCTCACTCACTATGTGCCTAGGTTTTTAAAGAGGCCCCGCGACCCTTTGGAAGAAAAACAAATAGCAGCCCTCTGGCCTTCAAGCTATTCCCTCCGTTTTCTAACCCTTTTTCCTTTACAAAGCTTGGGTTTTTATAAAGGCCCCAACCCTCTGTAACCTTTCACAAAAATCGGAGCACCAACCCGATTTATGACTCCACTCCGCACGGCCCCTGTCACCGTTGCCTGACCGTCGCTTCCATAAGATCACTCTGCGTGACCCATCCTTTTTGTTTCCCATGCTTTTTGGTATTCGTTCGCTTTAACTGCACCTTGGTGCCATGTGTCGTCCTTGCTCTGCAACCGCTGCCTGACCTCTGTCGTCTTCTTCCTCCAGCTGGCACTGTAGCAGGGGTCGCGATATCGCGACATCTTCCTTTCCCTGCCCCTCTTTTTCTTTTTCGATCGTGATATCATGACATGTGATATCACGATCGAAATCGCCTTTGAGCCTTGCCTTCACTTCTGCGTCGTGATGTCGCGACGTCGCGATATCACGACGTCACGATATCACGACGTCGCGATATCGTGACCTAACCGCCATTGAGCCTGCCTTCATTTGCATGTCGCGACATCGCGATGTCGTGATATCGCGACCTCCCCACCATCGAGCCTTGCCTCCATTTGCATGTCGCAACATCGCGACGTCGTGATATCACGACCTCGTCGCCATCAAGCCTGCCTTCATTTGCATGTCGCGATATCGCGACCTCCACGCCTCTGAGCTTTGTAAAAAAAAATGACCAACTCCCTGATGCCGTCGGATGCTCCTGCATCATACTTTATGTCTTCAGTTTTGTATGTGAATTCATTGCATATCACATTATTTGAATGTGCTATGAATGTTTATTTTTTTGGTTAACTATTATATTTATTACGATATTCGAATGAGTTTAATAGCACAAATTTCTTATTTTCCTCCTTTTTGTTCATTTGAAACCATTGTTAAAATTGCTATAATAACCCAATGAACTAGGCACTGATCTACATAAAAGGTATAATTAGAGTTGTTGTCCATGCTTGATCAAATTTATATAAGTAGTGTATAATTAAAATTTGGAAGTGAACAAACTTGCAATATCTTAAGTTTACCATTGGGGTTTTCTTACCCATTTTGGTTTCTATTTAATATTAGCAATACACCCTCTACCAAAATAATGAGGCAGGTTAACCAGAGCCTGTAATATCTCGTTGGTTTCAAATAAATTCTTGTAGCGTGACAACTCAACCCTATGGATGCAGGAACTTGTTCCAACAAGTACTTAATTCATATCAAGATTTTTCACATGATTTCAAATATAAACCATTCCATCATAATAAAATAGCCATTCAGTAGAAAGTACAAAGGCATCATATACAATAATCATTAAGAATAATCATAATCCATTTTCATCCACAAAACATTGCTTGCTAACAAAACATTTCATCATACAACATTCTAATAATCATCTTATATGAATGTAAAAGAATCAACTCATTAGAAAGCAAATAGCGATTACTTATTTCATCATATGCAATATCCTGGATCTATCTAGATATCAACATTCTAGAGAGCAAATACAACATAAATGCTTTGCAAACCACAAATAGAAGTACACAACATATACCCTGGGAACCCTCATGGGGAATAAACCTAGCCTCCAAAATATGTTTCTCCTCTCATTTCATAAACTTGAATTGTCATAAATACAAATATAGAAATGGAACCCCACAGATCCGTTCTTAATTCATTATGCAATAAAAGGAACCAACTTGTTCCATGTTTTAATTATGATGCAATTAAGGAAATGCCCCATTTCCTTTCTCTAAGCCATCAATGCAATAAATAAGAATATCACAAATTCTTATGACTACCTATTTATGAAAGATCATTGGTTACATATTAAGGAGAAATTTCATTAATTACCAAGAGGGAACCCCATAATTCCCTCGAGAATGAAACCCACATTCATTCTCCACCCTAGATGTCATTATATCCCAATATAGTATGGAATTTGTCTAAAGTTTTACCTCACATGGAGAGATCCCATACTCTCTCCAATATTATATCCCATATCTAATCTTCCACATTCACATTTCACACTTAGACAATTTCCACCATATCTTATTATAGTTCTCATAACCCATTAACAGGTTATGCTAGAGTCCCTTCAAATTTTTACCTTTTAAAATCTAACAAACAATATTACACCTTCTTTGCCTCGTAATCTACCAAACAAGGTTACCTTGTAAACTATCAAACAAGGTTGAGCCTTAAACACCAACCAATCTTGTAATTTATCACACAAGATTACACCCCAAATAAACCTTGTAATCTATCACACAAGATTACACCTTTATCACACAACGACCTTGTAATATATCACACAAGATTACACCACAAACAATATTGTAATCTATCACACAAGATTACATCTTCTTTGTCCTGTAACCCATCAAACAAGGTTACCCTTTTAGAAAACATAAGTTACCTTGTAATATTCCCATAGGATTACACTATGGTCCTTAAACTTATAAGGTATAATTTATATAGTTACACCCTATCCAAATTTGGTTCCAAATCATGATTCTTTTATTTCACCCTTTTTAATCAAAACCTCCTCAAGTTAGTTCGAGGATTTGTCCTTTTAATTTATAAGGTATAATTTATACAATTATTCCCTATCAAATTGGGTTCCAAACCATGGTTCAAATCCTCCTCAAAGTTAGATCAAGGATTTATCCTTTTATACTTTTATTTTAGATATCTTTGGAATGCTCAATAGGTAATGAATATTATGCCACATTAAGGCTTTTAATCAGGATTCAACTTTAATCAAGTCCCTACGGCCCCTCATCTATCGTGTCCATTTACTAACACCGAACGATTCCTTAAGATTTCATATTATTCCAAATTTTACTCATTTGTTTCATCACCATGGTACCCCCTTTTAAGTTAAAAGTTCGTGTCATAGGATCTTCCACCAAAGCCAACATTTCTCACCATTAAGTCTATAAGCACATCCACTGGTACCATGACCACTATTCGATGGTCACCATGACCATCAACTTGTGGTAATTTTCTTTAGGGGAGAGAGATATTTTACAAACAATATCCATTGTGTCCACAGGAGCTATGTGGGATAATATCAACCCACTTAAATAACACAAAAGGGGTATAAATCACCGCACATCAAGCCAACTGTCGAATCGACACATGGCTATTAATAGAGTGGTCAGGATATTCACTAAGCATCACCAACCATCAAAGTTGTGATTAAATTATCCATTGATTCATGGATACTTTACCATGGGGGTGCGATCCACTTAAACCCTTTCATCCATTCCCGCATCCTCAGTATGGGAAAATGGAGCACAATATTTGGGAGACCCCTTTTTCTCTCGTCTCTACCCTGTGTGCGTGGATACGCTGCTTAAGGGTAACGATGAAGGATATTTCCTTCATGGGTAACCATAAGGTGTTCTTAGCGGTGAAGTTTCAAACCCTACCATGCATTAGGTAAGGGGACGATTGGAGGGCTCATCCCGACACGTGGGATTTTGAGCTAATTTATTTGCCAAAGTCAAACAATGAAGGGAAGATGGTTACAGAAGGCTTAGCCAAATGTGTATCCATGATATGCAAAATATTTTTAACAACCTCCATTTTGAGGTTAGGATCACCGAGTCAAGGTGGGTCAACCAATTTACCACTCTGATCCATTCAAGGAGGACATCGATAAGTTTAATAGCCAGCAAGCGCACAACTATCAGTACTATCAGGTTTTGGTATACATCAACAACATGGAGCCATTCCTCCTTGAATCCCTTTATAAAACATTGATCAAACTCGTGTGCATAGCAACAAACACATCACAAGGGGAAATATCCAATCAATGAATTAAGGGAAAAACATTTCCAATAGTTGCTAATTTATTCAATCTATACCGATAAAGTTATAAATGGTTCACCCAATCAACCAAGATTTGGCTATTACCCTATTAGTTCTAAAATAAAAAATAATCCCTCTTTTGCTTATTCCCATACTCAAACAACTATGTCATGCATCGACAATAGAGGTAGTATTGTTTTGATTAAGGTTTAGGTCGAGATACACATAACCCCTAGTGCCTCAAACCTGAGATGTGTCTAGTTATATTTTGAGGCAACATTGACACTTATAGTCATATGGGGGGTTTCTAATGATCTCATACATCGATCGATTTCACGATAGCTTTTTTACCCCATTTGGATCAGGTTTAGAAATTAATGAAATACCTACCGGTCACACTTTAACATTGTATGGTGATTTGAATTTGGTACCTTGATGAGACTACATAATGTACACAAATTTCTGAACAAGTTATCCAATACACATAGCCTAGATAATATCAAGAGCTAAAGGGGGTGTTTCTTACTTGCAATTTGATGATTCACGATCAGAATGGAATGGTATCGTGTGAGAAATTAGAACAAATGATGTCATTTTCCCACATCTATGATATCGTGGGAGAGAGATGATATTAAGATTTTTTGAAATGGTTGGAGGGTAACCATTGGTAGATGGTCAAATACCTCGATGATGGTAGTAGTATTTGCAGCGACGACTTAATCTAGAGGTAGAGGGCGTACACCCTCATGTTATTCCGATCAAAACAAGGAACCATGATTATAAGTGTTTAAAAAATACATTGATTAAATTTAGTATCACGGTCATACTTGGTATAATAGTCTTAATAAATTTACCAAGCCCAAATTAAATCAAACATTTAGAAAACCCAAATTAAATCAAACATTTAGAAAACCTAAATTAAATAGAACATTTAGAAATCCCGAATTAACCCAAATTACAAAGCCTGAATTAAATTGAACATGATTAGAGCACCTATAACAACATAGGTCTATGCATAATCAACCAAGGCATGGTGATTATATATAAGGTGTGTATAACCATTTCAAACATATAAAATATAGCACAAAAATTACACCTTTTCAAATTAATGTCATTACTCATTAATGCAATATGCATATAGAGAAAGCCAATATTATTCTCCAGCATGGTAGGATTTTGCTTCTATATTTTGATCCTCTTCTTCTTTCCTCCTTAGGATGTCCACCCCTCCCCAAGATATGGTCTTTCATAAAATCATCTATCTTGGTAAGATGTCTTAACTAAGACTAAGTACTCACCCCAAGCCTTTTGGTTTCTGATCTATTAAGGTAGAAAGCATACTCACTGAGCCTAAGATTTTCCTCCCCTCATTCCATTACTTGTCTCCTATTTTATATATTTTTCCTAGCTCTTCTTCCTTCATGAGCAAGTGGATGAGTTTAATATTAAAATATTAAAATACTAGAAGGAACCTTTTTGGAGTTCACCCAAATAGTAGGATTCCATTTTTATCATTTAAAAATTAAAGACAAGACAAGAGAGGGTAAGGTGGGAGTACTTTGCCTATTATTGGTCTTATCTTTCTCCCAAGTGCACCTGTAAATCCTGCATTAATACTATTGGAAGCGAATCAGGTGACATGGAGAATAGTGCATCCACTAGACACACATGCACATTTTTATTATTAAAATATGACCTTGTCCTTTTTGGGTCTTTTCAAAATTGGACAGATTTTTGGGGTGCACCTAATTGTAATAAATTAGGTTATATTTTAATAAGTCACTTTTGTGGAGGATAATTTTCCCAAATTAATCCTTTTTGCAAAAGCCTTATTTTATTTTCCCAAAACCTTACTAAAATTCCAATTTCATTCAAACTCTCCAATTTAACCTGGTAGAGTGTAGATAGTTTTTAATTAGGGATTTCTATGGAATAATTTTACCATACCCTAATTTTATTATTTATACCCTTTTATTAATTCTTGGTAGCATTAATGGAGTTTGATCAATGTTTAAAATCAAGTATTAATTGATCCTTTGGATCAATTAATGTTTCCTAGGAAGTCCAATGGGTGGGTTGTGACAATGAGGACCTCCACATATGTAACAACCTATCATAGGTACTTGTTGCCTATCTTGTCTTTTCTCCCTTTTTTCCTCTTTTTGTGTTGATTTTATTTGCTTAGGGGGGTGAGAATTGGAATTATCCTTTTTTAAGAATTTATTCTTATTTTGTCATTGATTTTTGTTATTTTTATTATTGAACTTCTGGTTGCCGTTGTTTCTTTTTTTTGCTGTTTATCCTACTTAAAAAATCTTACACTCTTTCTTTTCTTGATTTCAAGCCTCTCTTGCTCTGTCAAGCCCGAATAATTGAAAAAAGACTTTTTGGTTTGAAGATTAGTTTCCTCTTGCCTAGTCAAGTCATAGGCCTCTTGCAAAGTTTTAGGTTTGAGCATATTAATCATCGTTCTTATTTTATGGTCTATCCCAAGAATAAACTTGTGCACCTTCAAGAATTTATTGTTCTCATACTTTGGAACATACTTCAATAGTTTCATGTATCTCTGGAAATACACTCCTATTGATAGTGATCCTTGTTGAAGCGTAAAGAATTCCTCAATTTTTTTATATAAAACTACTTAGATAGAAACATTTTCTTAAAAGCCTCAAAAAAATCATCCCACTTGATTTTTATGGCTTGGATATTTTTTCCATTATTGAATGTATCCTACCATTCTAGGGTTGCATCTAGGATATGAAGGGTATCCCACACAAAATTAGCCTCAGAGGAGTAATATTTCATGGAAAAGAAAGTTTCCAAATTTTTTAGCCATGACTCAACCACATCTTCTTATTTCCCATCAAATTTGGTTACTTTAAAATTCTTGAGATCTCTTGCTAACTCAGCCTCTATCCAAGCTCTACCTTCATGGCTTCTTTTGATAGGGTTCTCTTCCTGCCTACCCTCTACATTTCTAGTATTGGCTTCTTTATTGATAAGGATTTCTATCAATTTTTGTTGCTACTCTAGTTGCTCTTGAAGCAACTTTACTATAGAGGAGATATCTTTTGTTCTATCATTAAATATTATTGTTTCATGAACATTTTTGTCAGGATTTACTATCATCTCAAGCCTCTTTCTAGGAGTCGTTGTTCTCCTAGTTTTCTTACTAGAGTCCCTAGTTCATTTGGACTTTTGTGCTACACCACCTTCTTGTGCAACCATTTTGGTTTTCTTTGACAAAATTCCTTTTTGAACAAGTTCCATCCCTATCCACAAAAAGGAAGTTAGGTAAGATACAATTCTTATTAAATTGTACTTATCAGTCGTTAGTGCCATTCTCATCATGAGCTAACATAAATATTATCAATAAATTGATAATATTTAGGGTCACACTTGTCTACTTGTAGAGTGCCTAACCAAAAGTTGCACATCAAGTCAAGGCTCAACCTAGTCACACTCCACGAAAGCTTCTAGCCCTATGACCTAGAGCTCTAATACCAACTATAACAACCCAAAACTACCAACCCAAATATTTTTAAAATAATTATTACAAGCAAAAAATTACAAGAGAAACACCCTTATTTATTTATATTAGCATACAAGGCTTCACCACATTTGAGTTCCAATTTGCTGCAATGACACTCAGTGGAAAAGAGTGGCCAACTCTTGTATTTTTGGGATTTACCTTACTAAACCTACACATTTAGAAGGATGCCAAAAGTGGTTCCCCTACCTTTTTTACACCCTTGTCAGCATAGGACTATGTTACCAAGGCATAAGGATTACCCTTTAAGGCCCATAACACTTAAAGTGGGACACCTATTTCCTAACCTGACTCTAAGTCCATCTAGGTAGGTTAATCAAGCATAGAGCCTTAATGCTTAGTAATCACACCTTTGTGGGCTAACTAAGGTTAATTCCACTTCAAAAAAAACTAACATAATCATCTTATCCTACATGATCGAAGGATCACCACTATTGAATTGTGAATGGTTCCTCAACTCCTAGATGGGATACACATGATCCTACTCATTCAAGGTGGAAATATTTACAAGATCCCTGGCTATTGTATTCACACAAATCCTTCCAAGTTTATGATATCTTAGCTATTGCATCCTTGCAACTCCTTCTAAGACTCATATTTACCTGGTTATTGCATCCACGCAACTCCTCCCAGGATTAGACTTTATTATATTTTGGTTTACAAGAGTATTCCTAACCACCCATTCCCAAGGTAACAAATGTTGTATTGAAACCTAATTATAAAATAAAACATTACATATTACATTATATGAAAGTATTTATAAAGTAACTACATGATCCAACATGCTACAATTGATAATAAATATTCATCATGAAACAAATCCAAATTGCACATAATACAAATGCTTATCATAAAACTCCAAGGATCCTTTTTGCTAACATACTTTAACATAAGAGATCCAATTATCATAATGATGCATTCTAGCAATTGAAAGAACTCATTTCTATCTATCCATGGCAAATATTGTTGAACACACCTTAAAGTACAAAATCCATAGCATCATTAAAACAATATAATCTTTCAATTTGTACAATAATCAAGTTTACAAAACTTATTGAACAAAATATTCTTTTACATAGCCTTTGTTTTTCCACATCATCTATATGATCAAGCACTATGAAGCCATCCACCAATGATATTCAAGCCATCTAAGTATCTGTAAGCTTATACATGATGGGGAATCCACCCACAACTTATGAGGAATACTTGGGAATCAGGATATCTCTAAATGTAATGCAACTTAATCATACATTTTTATACCATGCAAGCCACCATGCATAAAAATCAAATAAAAAGCAAGCTACAAGAAGAGAATCCTATAATTCTCTTTCTAATGATCCCTTAACCCGAAAAAAGTCTCAAGAATCATTATAATAGTTTATTTTTCAAAACCCCCATACAATAAATCCTTTTATTAAAGAGAATCCCATACTTCTCTTATAATGATTTCTTAACCCTCATAAGTCTCAAAAATAATTATCATAGTTTCTATTTCAAAACCAATATACAACATTCCATTTTAATCAAAGAGAATCCCATACTTCTCTTTTATAATGATATCTTAACTCACAAAAGTCTCAAGAACCATTATAATAGTTTCTCATACAAAATAACAATTAGAAGAGAATCACAAACTTCTCTCCATAATGATCCCTTAACTCACATAAGTCTCAATAAATGCTATAATAATTTCTCTTTCAAAACCATAACATACATTTAGCAACCTATATTCAAACTTAATCAAATTACTCAATTGAAACAATTATAATCAAAGTTCTTCATTAAACAAAACATAATCGAAGCCCCTTAATTTAATTAAAAATAATTGACATACTTTATTTAAAACCAATCAAATTATGGGGGGGGATTTGGTTGGGGAAATATGTGAGGGGAGAAGGGGAGGGATCTGATCCCTCTCCATACTCCCCCTCCCCTGGTTCTTGCCTAGCTCCTGAATCATCCCGGGTCATCCCACTCTGGGAATGCTTTGTAGCAGATGATCTCTTTGGGGGGAGATCCTTGCCCATTTTTTTCTCCTTTCCCAGTAGTTTCGAGGTTTCCCTACTTGAGTCCTAGGCTTGGTGCATCCCAAGGTTCTTCTAGGGTTTCTTGCATGTTTCAAGGATCCTTTCCCCAATCTCCCTTAGGCTTTCCCCTAGGGTTTTTCGTAGGGTTTTTACTTGGATCCGGTTCCCAGGGCTTTCTTAGTCTATGGTAGTTGTAGGTTGGGTTTTCAAATGCTTCCTGGTGTGTCTTATGAGGTCTCCACTTCATTGGGGTTGGTTTGGGGGACCAATTTCCTCTTTGCCAATGACTCCTCTATGGGATGCCTTTGGTTGCTGGCGATCCCATCCCTTTGGGTGGGGCCCTTTTCGGTTTCCTATTCGGAGGCTTCTTCTTGTTGGATCTGTTGTTTGGTGGACACTCAGAGCATTTTTGGGGGGCCTCTTCATGTGCTTGAGTTATTCCCAGTCCTAGTCCCAGTTCCCTAAAGCTATTCTTGAGCAAGGATGGGGGGTTACTAGTCCTTTCTGCTGGGGTGCTTAGGGTTATCTATTGCATGTCTCGATCTTGGGGAGGGGACCTATGATCTATGCATGCAGACCCCTGGCTCCCTCAATTTAGGCTTTTGTGGATCCCATATTTATGCCTCGTTGTTGCTTTCTTCCTGGGCTCCATAGGTTTTTCATTTCGGTTTCTTGTTTAGGGGCTTTTGCTTTTTGGTCCTTCTTCTCTATGGACTCTCAGAGCATGTTCTTGGCCTTGGGGGTGGGCCTCATCCTGTTCTTGAGTTATTCCCAATCCCAGTTCCAGTTCCCTGGAACTATTCGTGAGCAAGGATGGTGGGTTCCTGGTCCTTTCTATTGGAATGCTTGGGGTTTTCTTCTGTATTTTCTAGTCTTGGGGTGGAGACTAGTGCACTTGCAGTTGTGTCACTCCTTCCTCCTTTAGTTTTGGCTTTCGAGGATCCTTTCTTTGCACCTGCTATTGTTGTCCCTAGATCCTTCTAGGTTTCTTATAGTTCAACTTGGTTTGCATGGGGATATCTTGGCATGTAGATAACCCCGATAGGGCTATTCCATTTCACAGTCTCAAGTGGAGGCTTCTTGTTGTTGTTTCTCTAAGGGTCTTGATGGCATTTCCCAGGTTGTCCCACTGCTGCACCCTAGACTATATCTCATTGATGTTGGTTTCTTAGCTCGTGTGGTTGCTTGCTACTCTGCTACACCCCAAGGTACATCTTGAGCTCTCCCTGGGCAGGGATCCTCTCCAAATTTCTAAAGTCAAAATTCTTGCTTCTTGTTTTTGGGTAGGATTTTTGGTTTCAGGCTATTCTTGGCCTTCCCGCTCTCCCTACTCGGGTCTGTACGGGAATGCTTTTTGACTTTTCTCATTACAGGTTGAGTGGGAATCAAACTTCCATATGACTTGCTCATGTGTTGTGGTTTTATGGGGAGATTTTTGAAGATCTAAGGTGCACTGTTTCCACCCCCGGGTGGATCCCAGACTGACAACAATGGGAGGATGGTGTTTTTTGGCAAAGTGGGTCTCACTAGTTGATACTAGAATCTGGTCTCTCTACTGGATCAAGGATTTTTTTTGGTTTTTTTCCTTTCTGTTTATGTTTATTTTCATGTACTAAGGCAATTCCTAAGAACTCGGTGCTACGACCCTTTTTGTTATAAGGTTTTGGGATCCTCTTAAAAACCCAGTTTGTATATAAACTTAACTTACCAAAAAAAAATAATAAAATTATCTTAGTTTAATAAAATACAATTAAGACACTTTACAAATACCAATTATAATCAAATCATCTTAGCTTAAATATATCTAAAGCACTTTAATAAAATATATATACTCAATGTATTTTTATATAAACCAAAATAAAATCAAAGCACTTTATTAAATCCGCATTATCAAAACACTTTGTTAACACCTATATAATAAAATCATTTTAATTTATTCCTATATACACAATATTGTCAAGCCTTTAGCAACGTAAAAAGGTAGTTCATACTTTATTAAAATTTTCAAATAAAATACTATAGGAACCACATAATATTATCAACTATTAATAATTAATCCAAAACACTAATGTTAGACATTACAAATATGTATCCTAAAACATCGTGAAAGCTAGAGATGACTTGGTAGAACTAAACGGAGATCCAGGACAATGGATCTGGCTCAAGTAACACTCCATTGCCACCTACACTAGGACACAAATAAGCCCTTCAACAAGTGATGATGCATGGTTTTCTTAGGGGAAAACACACACAAACAACCAGCAAAGAAGACCTATGCATGTGACCATAGGTTTTCATCAGAACACACCATGGTAAACACTTTAGTGTCCACCATAAATCCCACATGAATTATCCAGCATAGCAAAGTGAAGAAAAGTGAGGCCTCATAGGGTGGCACACCTTGAAAACTCACATCCATACATTCACATAAAACATGAAAAACCAAGCACAAGAGATCTAAAGTATCAAAAGAAAGCAAGATAAATAAACCAACCAGAGGACTAAAATAATGAGAGAGAGCATTACAATACACAACATCGAATATGAATATAAAATCCCATAAAACAAGCATGATTAAAACAATGAACTCATACCACCAATACACCAAGGAGCTACATGAAACAATCTCCATCGATGTTTGTAGTTGTGCTCACTTCCCAAGCTCGGCGTGCCCTTTCAAACGTCCTAAAAACAATCTCCTCAAATCTCTCGTAGCACCTTCCTTCTTACCTTGGAAATATGGGTGTCCATGTGTATGGCAATGGTAATGTTCTATTTCAAGAGAATTACCACCATAAATATCAACCTTGGTAATCAAGCATCACCCATGCAACCAAAAAGGGAGAGGGCCAACTAAACAAAGTTTTAAACCATAATTAACCCTAATATTTTAAACAATCCTTAACATTCAGACTAGACTTTCATTAATTCAGATTTTACTATGGTTTCTTTCCAAAAAAAGCTTCCCATCTAATTTGCTTACAACTCAAAATTGATAAAGGCATCTTCTAATAGCTCAAAACTTCCACACCAAGAGCAATCATAGATTTTAGCCAAACAATATTTTTACATCATTGTTTTATCCCTAAATAGGTGGTCTCTTTTAAGATAGTCTATAGCTATCGCCAACCAAATTCAAAGACTCATTGCATCGGTAAATTCCAGGCCCAATGGTGTGAACATAAAAACAAGTAAAATGTAATGTGTCTATATAAAAGGTGTTTTATAACCTTGACTTATCGATGAGTAAGGTATTACCATAATTTTCCTAAGTATCTCTCTCTATAGGTGGTTCACCCTTATGATCCCACCAACGAGAGAGCACTTGATCCTGCATTCACAGTTATGTTATTCCAAGCTCAAAACAATGCAATCATTCCATCATATAGATATAAATAAAGAAACTATGTCATTAAACATTCACATTAATACATAGTTCATTGCCCATATGATTTTTGCCAAGGAGGGTTGTTACAGTAGTGAATTTAATAGAGGTAAAAAAAGATGCTCAAATTGTTGGGTTTGGGCTGATTTGATGTTTGATGATGTTGGGTGACTTCTTTGGTGTCTTTTACCTTTAGGGTGTCTCAAAATTGGGTGTATACACTAGAATACTACATTTAATATAGTCTTGACCTTCGATTAGTTCTTTTGAAGAAGTATTTCTTGAAGAACCAATTTTAATAAGGTAGAATATATAGAGTACCATCAAGAGCACCACCCTATAGAGGAAATCATATAGACTTCACCATAATAAGCTACATTAGAAGAAAGTGAGCTATAAGTTTGGATACATAATAACTATAAGCTAGGCTAAGTATTATGAGTGCATCTAACTAAGAAGTTATAAGAGCCATTATACATCGACTACCTAATACATTGTAATCAACAAGTTTGAAACACTAATAGGGCACTATCATATAAAGGAAATTAGAAAGGCATGAGAACTAACATAGCGCTAGGATTCAAAGGAAATCAAGAATCAGTCGACACTAACCAGAGCACTAACAATTGAATAAGATAAAATCATTAAGAGTGCTACCATCCAAAGGAGTGCATAGAACTAAGAGCACTACAGTTCAAAGGCTTTTGAATGTTAGATATTAGCAACATGAAATGTGCATTGAGCTAAGCACTATCCAAGTGCCATTTAGAGATATTAGTAGCATAAAGAAGTGCACACACTTGAGTACCACTCTAAGCATCATTCAGATACATTGGAACCTAACACATATCCATTTGATATGTTGCACTAAAGATGTTTCCACCATGGAACATTGGCACTTGAAACATCTCCACCTAAGATGTTGCACCAGATACATTGCCACCAAGGAACATTGGCACCTAAAATATCTCCACATGAGATGTTGCACCTGAGATATTACCACTAAAAAATATTGGAATCTAAGCTTCATAACCAAAGGAGAGAATCACTACCATTTGGACAAGTGAGCAATAGTAAAGGAGAGCATTACTACCATTTGGATGAACGAACAATAGCAAAAGAGTGTGTCACCACCATTTGGACAAGAGAGCAAAGAGCAGAGTGAATGAACGAGCAAAGAGAAGTCCAATAATTTTGTCTTGGAAACCTAAATGCTTGTCTAGCATGAGGATTAAAACAATTAATTGGTACGTTGTTTAGCAGAGAAATTGCAACGTGAATTTAGCCAAATTGCATAGGTGATGTTCAACATTACTTTCTCCAGAATTGATGCGCCATTTAAATTTTTAAAAGGAAATTTGTTTAATTTGGTTTGAAAATTATAAAGTGGAGTTATAAGGTTTTCCACTTTGATATTTATGCACTTTAATTATTTGATATTTGAATTTATTTATAAGGTATGGAGTGAAAAGGATTTCAACTAGGATTTAAATATTTGTGAATTTGAAATTGTTTTTTTTTTTTATTTATGGAAAAAAAATGTTTTGAAAGGACCCCTGAACCTTTTACAAAGTGTTTGCAAATATAAAAGGAAAGAAAACTAATAGAGTTCACCAAAGTGCAAAAATAAAAGGAGAAATAGAGAAACAAGAAAAGCCTTAACTAGCTGAAAACAAAAAGAACCAAACAAGATAGAAGCTGAGAAATGTTACTCCACCATTTTCTTCTCACTGTCACTTTTGGGCTTGATAGTATTAGAAGAATCACCTTGGATAGAATTTATAGCTTTGGAGACCCGCAACACATGTTGAAGGATCAACTAAGTTTTGCAATGAGAAAAATAAACATTCTCAATAATTTCAGTCAAAATGGTCAAGGGATCACGATTCGCTTTAGAAATTAGCTCAATATCCATCAAGAATTCTTTCTCCATTCCTTCAGCATTGATAGTATGCTCTTCAAGATAATCGTGGTTGTTGCCTTGTATTTTGTGTTTTGATGTTGATGTTTTGGATGAGCAATTCCTATTCATCAAACTACGATTAGTCGCCATCTTCAATCTCCTAGTAGATGTCTTCTCTTCATTGTCAATATCAGTAATGTTCGTGGAATCTAGCCCAGAGCTACCAATAGTATTAAGGGACACTTTTTGAACTGCTTTCTTTAGTACAAGTTTATACATAATTAAGTGGAGGGCCTGATGTTTTGTATGAGAAGAAGTACCTCTCCTAATTCCATCCATTGATATCTCCATTGACCTCACAAAATAATCAGGCACGTTAACTTCTTTCACATCCCTTAAATGGTTTAGGAATGTGATATGAAAGCTTCACAATGCCTCATCAATCCCATCCATAGAAATACTACATGATAGGGACTTGTTCCAAGGCTCAGGATGCCCTCTTCTAACAATTCCTCCTTTGTCCCTAACCAATTTCCTCTCTTTTTCAAGAAAATACCTCAGTTCTTCAACCATGGAATGGTTGTCCTAGTGTATCTTGTAACCATCATCAAGGAGCTCAGTAATCACTGCTAGAAGACCAAAAATCACCTTAAATTTAAATCCTTTGAGAATAAACTAACAATTTTCCCAATAATTAATGAAATATTGAGTAATTTCATCATTGGTTTTGCTGAATTTCCTCAAAAAGGCCATAAAACCATGGTTCTAGAAATTGGTTTTGAAGGTTTGAAGTTTTTAGTGTTTGAAGATTAGAAGATTTAAGTTTTTGAGTGATTTTAATTTTTGAATATGTGAAGATTTTTTTTTTAAGATTTGTGGAGTTAAAAGGATTTAAGATTTAAGGTTTTAATTTTTGAATAATTTTGAAGTTTGAAGATTTTTGGTTTGAAGCTATTTCAAGTTTTTTTTTTTAAATTTGAAATTTTGCAAATAGGGAGTTAAAAGGATTTCTAAAGGTTTAAAATTTTTAAAATTTGTAAATTTATTGTTTGAGTTATTTAACTTTGGGAGATATAAGGATTTCAAATTCAAAGGAATTGAATTGTAAACTTTGATTATTACGAAAGAAAATTTGGGGTCCATAATCTGAAAGAAAAGATTAGAAGTCATAAAATATGGCATTGGTAAATTGCTTGAAAAATATAAGGGCAAGCTAGATATGGCACTTAATTCATCTATAAAGAAGCAATGAATGAAATTTTTGAGACATTTGAATATTATTTACATTCAAATCTTGTTGAAGCAATTGATAATTCAAAGGATGATATTATAATACCTATTGATATAGGTAGTATAATGTATATGGCATTGCTTTCACTTGAACTTCATAAATATGAAAATATAAAACAAAAAGAGTTAATTGAAACTCTAAAAATAAAAGTAGAGATTGATACAAGTGAATCATCTCTAAAAATAGTGTTTCATTCTTCATGCAATATTGACATTCCAAGTTCATCTAATTCAGGAAATTATTATGATGCTCTAAGTGAATGTTCAAAAGTTACAAGACAATATCAAGATTACAAGAAAATAGAAAAGAAGCACATGAACCAAAAACTAAAGTTTAAGTGACTTTTGTAGAGTTAATGGGATTAGGGTTTTGAGATGATGGTGAACGAGAAGGATTCTGCGGGAGAGCACGGGAGCACCAACAGATCAAACCACGGGCACAGCAGGGCGGAAGGAAAGCAACCAGAGTCCAGGGGCACTGAGGAGTCCTTGCCATCCGAAGATGGTGTCAGCCATGGCAAGGATCCGCCAGACAAATGGGGAGGTGGACCTCGAAAGTCGTATGCTCAGGCAGCGGCTTCAGAAACCCTAAGCGGCATCTTCATCGAGGAGCTGTTTTCGGCCGGGGACGAGTTGGACATCCCGACGGAAATTCTCTCAAGCTTCGTGGAATTCAAAAAATTTACCCTCATTGGTAAGTTTATTGGTGGTCGGCCAGATATGGAGACCATTCACAAATGGGCGTCAGGAAAATGGAGAACCTCTGGTCTCATGGAGTTGGCGGCCTTAACCCGAGGTTTTTTTGCGATTAGACTAAACAACAAGGAGGACTACTGCAAAATCCTGGCTGGAGGTCCTTGGTTCCTGGGTCGTAGGAGTCTCTTTCTAAGGAAGTGGGGTATGGACTTCAACCCTGATACCCAAAACATCAACATTGCTCCAATATGGGTCAGGCTCCCGAGTCTCCCTCTTTTTTGTTGGCATGAAAATGTAATTCGAGGAATTGCCCGCTCCATTGGGGAGTTGGTCACCATTGACCCTCCCACCAGAGCTTGAACAAGATTTGTCCAAGCCCATTTCTGTGTCTTGGCGGACTTGGAGGTAGTCCTTCCCTCCTCCATCACTCTTCGGTTCGGAGGTTCCATTCTCCACAAGCAAGCCATTGCATATGAGAACAGACCAGCTTTCTGCCCCTAGTGCAGTTCTCAAGGGCACCTCCAGCACAATTGTCCTCTTCAAAAGCGGGGAAGAAGAAGCGGGATTCCTGTAACCCCTTGGAACATGGTGCTGGTCAGGTGAAGCCCCCTGTTACGAAAGACCATAAGTCTCCAGGCCCATCCAGGGACCTTCATGAATCCTCCCACCTAGAAGAAGGAATCTCCCTCCAATCGGACTCTCAGCTGTGTGTTGCTAGCACCCTTCTAGGACCTCAGGTGGTGAAGGTTCACCCCCCCAACACACCTCACAGGAAGATTTACCCATACTTCAATACCAGAACCCTTTTGAGTCCCAAATTGTGCTGGAAGATTACCTACTGGGAAGGGGGGTGGCCCCCCCAAAACACCTCTCAGTCAGGTCCACCCAGGCTCCAGGACCTGGGCCCTTTCGATTTTAGCCAGTCCCAAACCTTGCTAGAAGATTACCTCCTGGGAAGGAGGGTCGTCAACCAGATCGGACATATGAGCCCTCGAATTACTAGGAGCCGAAAGCAAAATGTGGATTATGGAAGTGTGAGGAAGCAAGGCCGACCTCCCAACAAAGACAGAAGAGACAAAGAGATGACGGTAGACGTCATGAATGGCACCCAATGTCTATTATTTTTAGATGACTCTGATACTCAGACGGGCGATGTGCATGTGCCTAAACCTCCCTTCCAACAGGGAAAGGGAGGCAAGAAGAACCTCAAACTATCCAGATGAATCTGAAGCAGACCCAGGAGCGTCAGAACTCGGAGGATCTGGAGGATTTGGACTAGCTGTGATATGTCTAAACTCGGAGGATCAGGTGGATCCAAAATTACTATTTTCCTCGTCTGGTGTTTAGCTGGTTTTGCTTCTACTCTCCAATGGTTCATTTTCTTTGGCTGTTACTTTTTGTTATCCTGTTTAAATTTCATTTTGTTTCCTGGTTAATCAGGCATAAATGCCTTTTCTGTAGCCTCCAAGCAATTATTTTAGGGGTTATGTTTCATTTTCTTCGGCTGTTACTTTTTGTTATCCTGTTTAAATTTTGGTTTGTTTCCTGGTTAACCAGACATAAATGCCTTTTCTATTGCCTTCGAGCAATTAGTTTAGGGGTTACGATTTCTATAATAGGCTTATACATAAATCCAGGAGGCATGATGCAAGGCTGATTTTGTTCATAAGGTTTTGGGATCCTCTATAAAAACCCTTTGTTAATCTACTATAATAATTACCAAAAAAAAAAAACTAAAGTTCAAGCTATTCATGAGCAAGAATCAGAGGTACATGAACCAAAATTCAAAGAAAAATCTCAAGTAGTTTGTGAACCAGAACCAAATAATGAAGATGAAGGAAAATTCATAGCAGAATTCAAGAATAAAGCTAACTATGAATCTCAAGCAAAATTTCATGATCAACGCAAGGTCAAATGAATATTGAAGACTAAACTCTTCAATAACAAAATAATGTAATACAGGGGGTGTTGGATAATATTATATTATTTGGTACATGCTAATGTACCTCCATGGTGCCTTTATCGTACAAATATAAATATGTAATAGATAAAGGTTGTCTTTAGTTTAGGTTATTGATTTATATTTCCCCTTGTATGTAATTTTTAATGTGTAGAAAATGCACAAGTGTCATGTAAGAGTGTAATATGCAGGATATGCACAAGTATCATGTAAGTAAGAGTGCAAGTGTGTATTGAGAGAATGTGCATAAATTTCATGTATGTAAGTGTGTAAATATGTAATGTGAGGATATGCACAAGTTTATTATATTAGGAGTGCATGTAGGAGAGTAAGAGTTATGTAGAAGTGTGCAAGTGTCATAGAGTCAAATATGCATGCAAGAAGAGAGTGAAGAGTCTAGTATACAAGTGGCAATATGATAAGCCAAAGGTCATGGGAGTTGTCATATGAAGAGCAATAGTCAAGTACATGAAGAGTCACTTTCTATGTCTATATTATGGAGATAAAGCTCCATAAAATGCAAGGTAAAACAATCGGTAGTGATAAATACATAGCAAGCATTGATAATAAATATTTTTTACATATTTTGATCTATTTATATTGTAAGTATTGTTCATGCATGTACATGAATGATTTTGGCCATTTACATTCATATTTGATATTATAAGTGAATGTTATTTCATTATTATATTAGCCTAGATATATATATTTGATTGCTCACATATATAATTCTACTCTTGATATTGATATTTCAACCTATAATATTGTGGCTTCTTTATATTGGGACCTGTGATATTTTGAGGTGTCAAGGCTTAAAATCCAATAGGATCTATAGGTTCATTACAACAAACTTTATATGAATACTTTTTTTGTGCGTCTCCTTGAATATAGGCTAACTGTTTTTAAAACTTAGATTTTTCTTTTGCTAGTTGCTCTAGCCTAGCATTTATATCCTAGAATTCAAGATAAGGAATGGACGGTGCTATGGACTAAGGTTGAGAATTGACCAAAGGATAATATTGAACATTTGTATGAGATGATACAAAAGGGATCGTTGTATTGTTGATTCTAAGAAAATTTGTAAAAGAAAATTTAGTAAAGGGAATGCTAATAGGGATAGGCATGCTAAATAATGGATTGGAAGCAATCACATTCAAAATATTAGGCATATTGGGAAAGACATCCATATTTTAAATTGTGGAAGACTCATGGGCTGAGATCTAGGAGAATTAGCCTAAATGGATCTATGTTGGGAGGCATAGATCCCAAATTTTCTAAAGAAGATAGGATATTAGATAGCCTTCCTCCTATGGTTGTGGTGATTATTGAATCTCATTATTGAGAACTCATGGGATTAGACCTAGATGGTTGTAGAAGTTCTAATAGTAGTTCTTTCACAAAAAAAGTGGACATTTCCTTTACCCTTTAGATGGATTCCATGGCTTCTTTGTTTCCTCTTAGAAAAGTGGCAAGATGATCCATAGATTTAAATACTACTTCTCCTTGTTCATTATGAATAGGAGAAAGGGTTATGGAAGGAGGATTTTATTCCTCCTCTTCCTTGAAGGTTGGATTTTCAATCATAGTTGCTTCTCTAGAAGTTTCGATGAAGCACTCAAATTCTACACCATTTTTCAAGTAATATTTTGAGTGATATAAGGAGGTTTAGACACGGTTTCAATTTATTAATAATTTGTTTTTATAGTAATTAGATCAAAGAAAAGAAGATGTTTGATATCCTTATGTCACCTTGGAAAATCAACCCTCCTTATGACTCTTGTTAGCCCCTCGTAATATACTAGCCAAGGGAGATAACCCCCAAGGTTCATACATTGGGTTACTCAAGGGGTCATTAACCTTCCCCTAGTAGGACTATGTTCTTATTATCTTGATTTAATGTGATTTAACTAAGAAAAAAAGTTAAATAATCTTGATTAAAGTGAATTTTGTTTTATCTTGATTAAGGATAAAGTCCTAAGTTAAAGGTTTTTGGATAGGGATCCATGTGATGTATTCATGTCAAGTTAACCAAAGATATGGGATTCCAAAAGGTGCACAGGGGCGTTGGATCCCAATGTGTTCCCTCGAGGGTCATCCAGACTTGGGTGGGAGAGCGTTGTTACTAACGTGTCATTAGGATTATGCTTTGTGTAGTATTTATATTTGGTGGGGGAGGATTCAAGTTCACCAAGGGCTTATAGATTTATCTAATATATTTTTGATGGATTCAATTTGATAGACACCTAGGTTATGGTCTATCCTAGGAACTAATGCATAAAATATTGATGCAATACAAGATGAAGATAAATATACATACAAGACACTAAGATATATGTAATTTATCTTTGATGGTTGTTATCCAAGATAAAAGCTATAACTCCAGCAAAAAAAAAAGATAAAAGCTATAAGAAATGAAACATTTTATTTTCTTGTTTTAAGAAGTAAGAGTACAAGGAAGATTCAAGAATACAATTTATCCTAATGTAAGCTATATGTGATTTGAATTAAATACCTAAGAAAGCAAAATAAAATACTTATGCTAAGGTTCTTTGGTTTTTTCTTTTTATATGTGTTTAAAAGATGAATGAGGCAAATATGCAAGCAAATGATAAGCAAATAGTTTATGCTATAAACTAAAAAATGGAGGATCAAGGGGTGCTTAGCTATTTTGGTTCTTGGTGCGAAGATGTTGTCTATATGTAAATACACTGCCAATAAATCTCATGCCTAGAGAATTAACTATAGCCTACAAAGTAGATAGAAATAGAAATGGATTCTGATTTGGGGACCTTCTAAATAGCAAGAAGCATGTAACTTTTTGATTGGCATAGTGAGACCCCCTTCTTATATACAAAATCAAAATGGTAATATTTGTAATAGATGTTGTTATACCTATAGCTAATTTGTTTCTTGAAATATCTATAGCAGAAAAATTTGTTAAGATGATAAAAACGGATGATCAGAGAGAAAAAACAATGTTCAAGGGTTATTATTATTGATAGGAGGATGCATAGAAGCATAAATAGTTTTACTGGATGTTGGGGCTGGCCAAGAGAAATAAAATTTATTAGGTGAGTAGTGAGTACATTACCTGTAATAGTCATAAGCGATGTATTCATTTTAGAGATTGAAAAGACAAAAAGCATGTGGTAGACTGGGGTTCTGAGTGCCTATAGTGAATGTCACCTATTTTAGGTATAGGTGGTGAATTTTCATATTATGATAGAAGAATAAAAGGCTAATTGAGATTGCAAATTCTTTTTCACTAGTATTCTGGGAATATAATATATTAATTTCCTACCTCGTAGACTTCTTAATATCCATACTTAACCAGAAAAATGTACTTGATCGTGCAAAGATTTATATTGAAGCAAAAAATAAAATATATGTATGCAAAAATAGTTATATGATAAAAAATTTTAGCAATACATAATTTGAAGAACACTAGCTTATACTGAGAGGGAGGGTGAACAGTATAAGATAAAACTTTTTACTTTTTAATCCAATGATAACAACAATAATATCAATGCAGTAATGAAACAATGTACAAATCACCACACATATAAGTAGGACACATATTTAATGTGGTTCACCCAATGTGGGCTACATCCACAGAGAAATATTGCTTATAAATTTCTTAACAAATTTCATGGGCACCAATCCACAAGAGACACCAATCCCTTATTATAATTTTCGTGGACACCAATCCATAAAAGACACCAATTCCCTCTCAAGTTCATGGACACCAATCCACAAGAGACACAAATACCCTCTCAAGTTCGTAGACACCAATCCACACTGTTCTGGTTTTGTGGATACCATTCCACAGGAGACACCAATCCCCTCTGCTCTGGTTCTATAGACACCACTCCACTCTATTCTGGTTTTGTGGACACCACTACATAGGATATATAATTCCTCTCTACTCTGGTTATGTGGACACCACTCCACTCTATTCTGGTTTTATGGACACCACTCCACAAGAGACACCAATCCTCTCTACTCTGGTTCTATGGAAACCACTCCACTCTGTTCTATTTTTTGGATACCACTTCATAAGAGACACCAATCCCATCTGCTCTAGTTCTGTGGACACCACTCCATTCTATTATGCTTTTGTGGACACCACTCTACAGGAGACACCAATCCCCTCTATTTTGGTTTTGTGGACACCACTCCACTGTTTTGGTTTTTTGGACACCACTCCACAAGAGACACCAATCCCCTCTGCTCTGGTTCTGTGGACACCACTCCACTATGTTTTGGTTTTGTGAACACCACTCCACAAGAGACACCAATCCCCTCTACTCAAGTCTTCTCTAAAATATGCTTACAAATCTTGCTCAATCAGCTCTACTCAAATCAGATCCATAACCTGCTCATAGATATTGCTCACATTTGCTCCAAAACCTGCTCAAATATGCTCACAACACCTCCTCAAATCTGCTATAAATATGCTCACAACACCTGCTCAAATCTACTAAACAAACTTATCTAGAACCTTCTCAAATATTTTTAACAATTTGATTCATAACCTGCTCAAATATATACAATCAATCTGATCCAAAACTTGCTTACAAACACTGCTCATCTATTCCAAAACTTGCATACAAACAATGCTCATTTATTATTCAGTGTACTTTCCTCAACTAAAGTAATTTCCAAACATATTCTACCCAAAATTATTTTATCTTCATGAAAATATAGAATATGATATGCATTAACAAATGTCCTATATGTTCTTCACATTCATTAAGTCTATCGCTTTCACATGTCTCACATTTATTACATCAAAAGGTAGCTTTAGTCTAGCACTAGATAACTGACCTGGTAATTACTAATTTTCACCTTCACTTCAAAACCAATCATAATGCACAAGTCTGTCCTTCTCATCTACTCCCAAAATCAATCATGAACAATACACAAATTTGCTCTCAAATATGATCTATAACCCTTGCACTTATACTCTCAATTTCAATCAAAGGAAATGCACAAATTTTCTCACAAAACTGATCAATAACCCTTGCACTTTTATTTTCAATTTCAAGTAAAAAAAAATGCACATTCAATAATTCTTTATTCCTCCAACCATATGCCAAAAATATTTTCCTCAAGAAAAAGCACTTTTGAGAAAGAAATTAAATCACCATAACTCCAAATCTGCCTCAGTGATGATGATGAGCTTTCAGAACCTTTTTTGACAGAAATAATATTCTCTTTGTTTGTTCCTTCAAAAATTGGTTAGCAATATACTTTTTTCTTTTTTTGGTCAAATATCAAATCAACCACTTTAGAAACCCTTATCAAAACATACACAATAAAGCTTAAAAATAACTTATTATATCTCCATTTTGAGACTCACAATATACAACTTTATTAACAACAAGAAACCTTATTTCTTCTTTTGCAAAAATTAAATCACATTTATCATTTGCATAAATTCATTCCCATTTGTCATTTGTAAAAATTTAAATTTCAAAAACTATACCTTATAGCTCCCTTTTATCATTTGCAAAATTTAAATCACAAAAGTATACCTTATAGCTCCCTTTTATTATTTGTAAAGTTAAATTTCAAACCATACCTTATAGCCCCTAAAATATCAATTTTAATAAAACAAAAATTAAATACCTCTCACTGCCACCGACGGGATTCGATCCCCTCACCTTGCAAGGTGCAACGCCATATCATGAGCCCTTTAACTGACTGCGCTATCGCAGAGCTTGGAACCCTAATACACAAAAATAAATTTATTTCTTCCTTCGCTTTGTCTTCAACAAAAAATGACATCGAAGGGTTTTGACCTCTCAACCTCCTGCTAGGCAGCACTCCCTGTGAGCTCTGTAACCAACTGGGCTACCCCGGTGGTTTAATCATGAATTGCATTATATCAGATTTATCCTTCATTTTTTGCTGCCATCGAAACTTCTCCACTCTCATCCTTTGCCACCACCTGTTTGTTGCTATTCCGCTCGATTGAACTTTCTCTAACAAACCTTAGCTTGTCCAAATTAATTAAAGCATATATTTGTTAAAAATACCCCTAATGCTCCTACGTAGATTCTCATTATTATTATTGTTATCATATAATCCTATTGTTAGGATTATTGTTATCTTAGATTATTATTGTTAGGCATCTTATTTTATTAGAATTGGTTAGAGGTTTATGTGCTATTGTGAGATTAGGCATATTATTGTTAGCGGTGTTTTGGGTTTTCAAACATATATAACCTATTGTAAGTCTTGAGTTCAAATTAATTCAAATGTGTGTTATTCACATTTTGGTATCAAATTTGGGTGAGTGGCGTGGTTGTATTTGGTAGCTAGATGGACGTTGATTGGAGGTTGATTGGACCCTCTAACCAGGTCAATAGGAACGCATGATCTTTATTGGATCTTTCGAACTAGCTGTAAACCAGATTTGACCAAGGTTATTGGCACGCACATCCACTCAGGATAAAATTATCTTGATAGAGATGGGCATGTTGCTAACATCAGTCCACAATGGATCCCAATTGGAGACATCAGTTGAGATGCGTATAAATCTAGATGTGACTCCCAGTGGCGACTGGATAGGACACTGGATCACTCGACCCCTATCGGATCTAAGGAGGCTAAGCGACCTACTAGACGATTTGACATATGAAAAGCTTCATTGGAAGCAGCTAGCTAACGATGAGGACACGAAGGTCAGTGAAGATCTATGTCATAGTGACATAGGAGACCTGAGAATGCGGGAGACCTGAGATTTGACTAGGCATAATCACGATCTGATGTGGAGGCTCATGATCTAACGTGGAGTCTCATGATAGGCTGACATAGATGGGCAGACGTAGAGGCTTGGTACTGGGTGTAGCAGGGAGGGACTTGTGACTGGACAGGATTCTATGTGACACGGTTCACAAGGAAGGTTGACGATAAAATTGGTTTACAAGACGTGGTGATGGAAGGGTTTTATGCGATGGATTGGTAGGGTATAGTCTATCGAAGGTAGACATTCTCTTTTTGGTGAATGCTTATTTTTAAACAAAAATTTGGATGTTGCATGTCCCATGTGGGACTAATTCTTTTATTTTAAAAAAAATATCATGACAGAGCCACAATGAAGGCCACGACAGAGTCGCGATGAAGCTCATGACAGAGCTGCAAGGGAGCTCACATATGAAGATCAATGTGACAGAGCTGTGCAAGATTTTGTATAAATCAACGCTTGCAACAAAACAAATATTATGGAAAAATCTCTATGGAGCTTATTCGTAACATTGCTAATGGAAAATTATAAGCTCACTGACGTCAATGTCATTTGAAGGTGAATGTTGTCCTTGATTTTCCATTTGAAGGTGCACGCAGTCCTTGGTGTAGATACAACAACAAAGAGTTGTTCGTAATAGATTGTTTAAGCACAACAACATATATATTGAAAGTAAATATAATCCTCTTGAACATGAAGAGTAATTTAATTTTTTTAGTTCAATGTCATTCAGTTGATGCCATCTTTAAAAATTGTGATTGCACTATTATCATGGTACTCTACTACCTGAACCGTGTCACCTGGTGTTAAGAAGTTGTAAATCTCGTGTTGTAAGCAGAATAAAGTGTCACAAAAGTAAAAATTAGCAAAGGAGCAGTACTTGTTGCTGCTAAAATTGGCAGAAGAAAAAAAAACTGCAACACATCTGCCCTGCAATATTTCTTTGCCTGCAATATTGAATTGATTTTTTTGGTTGCATTTAAGAAATTGTATTTTGCTGCTGTGATAATTGTTGCTGGAAAATAATACAGAGATAGATATTTTGTCATTATTATTTTTTTTCTTTAGGGACGGAGTAATAGTTCAATGGCAGCCAATAATAATTTTACCATTCCTGAGTTTAATGACCAAGATTATTAGTATTGGTCCATCAAGATGAGGACCTTACTCATTGGCAAAGGACTATGGGACATAGTCGAAGAAGGCTACACCGAACCCAGAGATTGGACCACCTTGAGTGCAGCTGATAGGACTGCTACAAAGGAGGTCCAAAAGAAGAATTCATCTGCCCTCTATCATCTTCAAGCTGCTTTGGAGAAGAGCATCTTTCCAAGGATTACCTCTTGTTTATCAGCCCAAGAAGCATGGAAAGCCTTGAAAGATAGCTATAAAGGTAGTGATCAAGTTAAGCAAGTGAGGCTTCAAACCTTGAAGAGAGATTTTGAAAATATCAAAATGCAAAATGATGAAAATGTAGGTGATTATTGTATTAGAGTGAAATCCATTGTAAACAAAATGCAAACCCTTGGAGAAGACATCAAAACAGAAGTAGTGGTGAAGAAAGTGTTTATAACACTTCTTCATAAATGGAACCATATTGCTATCATTATTGAAGAGTCTAAAGATTTGTCTACTCTAACTTTTGATGCTCTCATTGGTTCTTTGATGTCTCATGAAGAGAGACCACATGGTTCTACATCAACAAGCTATGGAGGTGATGACAAAGCATTCTCATACAAGGAGGGTGATACTCAAGGAAGATGCCAAGGAAGATGCCAAGGAAGAGGACAAAGGAGAGGCAAAGGAAGAGGTAGCTCAAGAGGTGGCAACCAAGGAATAGGAAGAGGAGGTGACAAATCAAAGAAAGCTTGTTACAATTGTGGTAAGCTTGGTCACTTTGCTAAATATTGTTGGTCCAAGACTTCTCAAGAAGGGAGAGGTCAATATGGAAACTATGAAAAAGAGGAAGAAATTTCTTCAAATCTGTTCCTTATGGAAAATCAGATCAAAATATTAATAAAACCTGAATTTTGGATACTGGTTGCTCAAATCATATGAGTGGCAAAGAAGAGTTTTTTGCTACAATGGATTCCACCTACAAGTCAAAGATCAAATTGGGAGATGACAAGGCACTACAAGTTGAAGATATGGGAGCCATGGAGGTTCCAACCAAAGAATGCACAAAGAAGGTAAACAACATCTATTACACCCCCAAACTCCAACATAATTTGCTTAGTGTTGGACAAATAATGGAGAAGAACTATAGGCTTGTTTTTGATGATGGCAAATATGTAATTTTTGACAAAAACAATTGTAATAGAGTTGTTACACAAGTACCTATGACAAATAATAGGTCGTTTCCTCTTAATTTTAGGGAACAAGTAGGTGCCCAAATTGCTAATGTGGCCATCGAAAATCCAAGTGTGCTTTGGCACTTGAGATATGGTCATATTAACTTTACAAGATTGAATTTGTTGACTTCACAAGCTATGGTATGTGGATTGCCAAAATTTGAAGAGCACAAGGAGGTGTGTGAAAGATGTGTTTTAGGAAAACACTCAAGAATCAAGTTTGCAAGAGGACAAGCATGGAGATCAATCCATCCACTACAATTGATACATTTGGACATTTATGGTCCAATGAATACCAAAAGCTTGGGTAACAATTCTTACTTTGTCACTTTCATTGATGATTTCTCTGGAATGTGTTGGATTAATTTTTTGAAAACTAAAGATGAAGCTTTTGAATGTTTCAAATATTTCAAAAATAATTAGAGAATCAAAGTGAGTATGTTGTAAAGAGACTAAGGACTAATAGAGGAGGGGAGTTTTGTTCAAATGCATTTCTCAAATTTTGTAAATATTGTGGGATCAAAAGGCAATTAACTACTGCATACACCCCACAACAAAATGGTGTGGCTGAAAGAAAGAACCGCACTATTGTAGAAATGGCTAGATAAATGCTTCAAACAAAGAAACCCAGTAACATGTATTGGGATGATGCTATTAAAACAAGTGTTTACATTTTGAATAGGAGTCCTACTTCTAGTTTAGATGGGATGACTCCTTATGAGGGTTGGTATGAAAAAAAGCCAAATGTAAAACACTTCAAAGTTTTTGGTTGTCTTGCATATGCACACATTCCTGATGAAACAATAAATAAACTTGACCCCAAAAGTCAAGCATGTATTTTCATTGGTTATTGTGAGTCTTCAAAGGCATATAGGCTCTACAATCCAAAAACACATAAAGTTGTAATTTCCAGAGATGTGATTTTTGATGAAGGGGAAGTATGGGGTCATAAAAAACTTTTAATTGATTATGGATCTCATGATGCAAGTTCCTCTCAAGTGTAGCAAGTGCAGCCCAAAAATAACAAAGGAAGTCCTCCTTCAAGCCCAAGTATGAGTACTACTTCAAGTACAACAGATGCTACTCCAAGTCCTTCACAAATATCATTAAGTTCTTCACCAATGGATATTTATTCTCCATCAAGAGGTAAGAGAACACTTCAGTACCATACTTATTTTCAAATGTTGGATAAGAATTTCTAAAAAAGGTACACAAGAAGCCAAGCTAGTGAGATGAATGCAGTTTTGAAAAGACTTGAAAATTTTCACATGTATGGTGATGTTGTAAACTATGCTTTAATGACTAGTGTAGAGCTAGAACCATCTAGTTATGAAAAATCATGTACTCATGAAGTATGGTAACAAGCCATGAAAGAGGAAATGATCTCTATAAAAAAGAATGATACTTGGGAGCTAGTGGAGCTTCCTAAAGGCAAGAAATGTGTTGGATGTAAATGGGTCTATAAGACCAAGTTCAATGTTTATGGAAGCATTGAAAGACACAAGGCAAGGCTAGTAGCAAAAGGGTTTACTCATAAGTATGGGATTGACTATGAGGAGACCTTTGCTCCTATTGCTAGACAGGAGACCATCAGACTAGTACTTTCTTTGGCTGCCCACAAAGGGTGGAAAATTCAACACATGGATTTTAAAAGTGCCTTTATTAATGGGTACTTGAATGAAGATATTTTTGTGCAACAACCTCAAGGATTTGAAGAACAAGGTAAGAAGCACCATGTCTACAAATTAAAGAAAGCATTGTATGGCCTTAAGTAAGCACCAAAAGGCATGGTACTCACACATTGATGGCTACTTTCAAAGGTATGGGTTCACCAAGAGCAAAAGTGAACCTACTATCTACTACATGAAACAAGGTAAAGATATTCTCATTGTATGCTTATATGTGGATGATCTAATATTCATGGGTAGTAGTGCTAATATGAATAAGGAGTTCAAAAACTCCATGATGAAATAATTTGAAATGAAATATCTAGGCTTGATGCATTACTTACTAGGCATGGAGGTACATCAAATAGGTAAAGGGATCTTCATAGGTCAACACAAATATAATCAAGATATGATAAATAAATTTGCTATGGAGCAATGCAAGTCTGTTGCAACTCCAATGGGTCATGGGATCCAATTGAGCAAAGAAGATGGAGCACCAAAAGTTGACATGACCACTTACAGGAGCATGGTTGGGAGTCTAATGTTCCTCACCAACACAAGGCCGGATATTCAATATGTAGTTTCTCTTGTTTCAAGGTATATGGCTGATCCATATGAACTTCATCTACAAGAAACAAAAAAAAATTAAGATATGTAAAGGGTACATTGGATTTTATAAAGTGGTAATAAAGTAATATGACTTCTCATGTATTAAATAGTTTGGATTTTATAAAAGAAATTGAGTTTTATGTGTTGAATGATATTTTGAAGTGTGGAGATTATAAGGTGTAATTGAGAATTAATATTTTATTTGTATGGTGAAATATGTTGAAGGAAATATTTGAATGAAAATATTGAAAAAGTTTTTTTTAATATTGGCAAATAAAATTTGATTGTGGTTAAGACAGGTTTTGAAGACATATCTCCATATAAAAAAAAGGTATGGGCATATCTTCCTATGAGTGAAATATTGTTGAATTGAATGTTGTGAAATGCAAAGTTGGAGTGAAAAGAATTTTTTGATAAGCATTATTGGAAATATTTGAGTGAGTGTTCATTTACATGATTAGGGTTTGTGAAAGACCATGAGTATCATTGTTATGTGAATTTGGAATCATCTTGAGTCAAGTTTGAGTTCTATAGTGTGAGTTGTTGAAAGTATTGTGAAACACTTGTTTAGGGTTTGTAAGCAAGTTGTGTTTCATTGAGTGATTGGTTGAGTGGAGTTGATTAAGCATAATTGATTGAGAGTGTTGGAGTGATAATTCAAGTTCTGTGAAACAAATTATTCTCTACTAATTTGAGAAAGATATTGAAAGTTATTGAGTGTGAAATATATTGAGTCTCTTACCATTCTCTATATGTTTATGTGGTTAAAAAAAATTCTAAGTGAAATTTGTTTGTGATATTGAAGAGGTTTTCTGAAAAGATTAAGTTGAGTTTTGTGAGTGTTTTGTGAGTGTGAAACATATTGAGTATCTAACCATTATCTATATGTTTATGAAGTCAAACAAGATTCTGTGTGAAACTTGTTTGTTGGATTGAAGAGGTTTTTTGTGATAGATTGAATTGAGTTGAGTAAGCTTTTGTGGAAGCTTACAATGCAGATTTGAGGTAAGTCTTGGTGAAGACTTTTTGAGCAGATTGGACAAGTTCTAGTAAGGACTTTTTGAGCAGATTTGAGGCAAGTATTGGTGAAGACTTGTTGAGCAGATTGGACAAGTTCTAGTGAGGACTTGTTGAGCAGATTTGAGATAAGTCTTTGTGAAGACTTGTTGAGCATATTGGACAAGTTCTAGTGAGGACTTGTTGAGCATATTTAAGGTAAGTCTTGGTGAAGACTTGTTGAGCAGATTGGACAAGTTCTAGTGAGGACTTGTTGAGCAGATTTGAGGTAAGTCTTGGTGAAGACTTGTTGAGCATATTGGATAAGTTCTAGTGAGGACTTGTTGAGCATATTTAAGGTAAGTCTTGGTGAAGACTTGTTGAGAATATTGGATAAGTTCTAGTAAGGACTTGTTGAGTAGATTTGAGGTAAGTCTTGGTGAAGACTTGTTGAGCAGATTGGACAAGTTATAGTGAGGACTTATTGAGCATATTTGAGGTAAGTCTTAGAGAAGACTTGAAAGCATATTGGATAAGTTCTTGAGAGGACTTGTGGATAAATTTGAGGCAAGTCTTTAAGAAGACTTGAGGGCAGAGTTGATTGATTGATTTATTTAAACCTTGAGTTAAGTTTTGGGGAAGATCTAGCAAAGTTGATTTGTGATTAGATCAAGCTTTGATTTAAGTCTTGAGGATAGATTTGAGGATAGAGTTTGGTGCAAATTTGAGGGTAGATTTGTGCCAGACTAGAGATAGAGATTGAGAAAATTTATGCTAGATCAAAGGATTATGTTTAGTATGGATTTGAGATAGAGATTGAGAATATTTTTTCTAGACCGAAGGACTGTGTTTAGTACAAATTTGATATAGATATGAGATCAAGCTTTGGAGGTGATAGAGTAGAGGACATTAGTCTCCAGTGGATAGAGATCCATTAGCTAGGGTAGTGAGGACAAAGATCTTTTGAGTAATGATAGAGTCTTATGTGGATAGAGATCCACAAGCCAGTGTAGTGGAGGTAGTAGTCTTCTAGAGGATCACCAACCAGAGCAGAGGAGAAGAAGTTCTCCTATGGATAGAGATCCACAAACTAGCTGAGGGGATTGGTGTCTCCTATGGAAAGGTATCCACTAACTTGATAAGGGGATTGGTGTCTCCTTTGGAAAGAGGTCCATAAATATTGTAATAGGGAAGGATTCCTAAAATATTTGTTGAGAAAAGTTTAGTGAAATATTTTCTTCATGGAGTATCCCACATTGGGTGAACCACGTTAAATTGGTGTTTCTATTGTGTGTGATGATTTGTGCATTGTTTTGGTTACTACTATTGATATTGCCATTGATAATATTGGATATTATTATTTGGGAAAGAAAAGAAAAAATCGATCTTATACTGTTCACCCCCCTCTCAGTATAAGCTTATGTTCTTCAATTGGTATCAGAGCAGGTTCCTTTGAAAAGGGTCTAATACCTTGAAGGAAGATCTTACAAGAACACACATGGCAAAGAAAGGCAAAAGTAGAACCATAAGGCCAAAAATAAAATAACACCCATGGTCATGAAATAAAAGGAAAATGTATTTGATTTTGCTTTCAAAGAGATTGTTTCTCTAAGAGAAGAAGTGGAAATAGATTGAAGAGATGAATCAAGCAATGGAGAAGAGGCTAAATTGATAAAATTGTGTACCAGATGTAGGAATACAGGTCACCATGCAGCTTATTGTCCACAAGATGGTGAAGAATGTTTTGTTTGTGGTCAACTCGATCATGATGCAGGTTATTGCAATGGATTTAGTAGCAATGAAGATGAAATGGAACTTAAGGAAAATAAGCACAATCAAAATAGGTATGAAGAATAAACTCTACTTTCAACAATAGAATAAAATGCTCCTATTGAAGACAAAAAAAAAGAGAAAAATTCAGAAAAAGAAAAGGAGGAAGCCACTCTTAAGGAACTTGTTGAGTTGAAAAAGGAGAAATTAGAATTCAAGGCTCAAATACAAGAGGATGAGAAATGTAAGACAAAGCTTCTACAAGATCTCTCTGACTTGAAATATAAGATTGAAAATGCAAGGAGAGTTGAAAAAGGTATGGTTGAATAGTCAAAGGTAAAAGAGCTAGAATGTGAAAGACTTATTGTTGATCTTGAAGAATTAAAAAGGGAGAACTTAGGATTAAGGGTTCAATCTCAAGAAGATGAGAAAGCAAAAGCAAATTTTCTACAAGAGCTCACTGACTTCAAAATTAAGGTTGAAGAAGCAAGGAAAATTGAAGAAGGTATGGCTAAAAAATTAAAAACAAAAGATCTAGAGTGTGAAAGATTAGAACATGAGATAGTTTCAACAAGGATGGAAGTGGAAGACTCTAAGGACAAGCTACAAAACTTTGAGAAAAATTCAAAGTCCTTGGACAGGATTATCAATGCACAAAGATCATTAGTCACCAAAACAAGACTTGGTTTTGAAGAAGAACAAGGGAAATAGGAAGTAAAAAAAGGAGAGTCAAGCTCAAGCACCAAAGAAGAATAAGCTTGAGAAGAAGAGAGTATGAGAGAAAGTGAGACTTTTGAGGATAATTTTGACAATAGAAAGATCAATAGGGAAAGGAACAATGCATAAATGAGAAACAGATGAAACAGGAAACAACACAGGGAAGAAGAGACTAAAATACCAATGGGATCAAAGCAAGGTTTCTTCAATGGACGATGCTTCTCATGTCACATGTTTGGACACAAGGCTACACAATGCAGGACACATGAAATATAGGAATATGGAAATTCCAAAAAAAGGCATCTCTTTCTATTGCTACTCTTTTAATCAGTTTGGTCACAAGGCAGTTAATTGCAGGGTTCATGATAGGAATGGATATGGATTCACCAGGAGGAACTACAAGATATTTGCACCTTTAAGGAATTATAAGTGCAATAATGTTGGGCATATAGCCAAGTGGTATAGAGAAAAATTTCCAGAACCTCCAATAACAGACAAGAAAGAGGATTCTCAAAAGGTTCAAAAAGGTATAACTTCAAAAGTATGGAGAAAGAAGGTGGACAAAAGTAAAGAGCAGTGTATGCTGGGAGTAGAGATACTCCCACCCCAAAATTAACCACCTCAAGAGAGGAGGTGAGGGAGGGGTCAAGCTAAGATGCTTATATTTAACCCCAAGACCCAAAGGTTGCCCTTTACCATTTATGTCAAAGGGGAAGATATTTGAGTTAAGGGGACAACACTCAGTCAAGGGGAATAACTTCTCAGGGGGAGTAGATTTGAAATCAAGTGTTTTGGAAAGTTGTTTCCATCAATGACAAAGGGGGATATTG
Organism: Wollemia nobilis; assembly: GCA_028583015.1. Taxonomy (NCBI): domain Eukaryota; kingdom Viridiplantae; phylum Streptophyta; class Pinopsida; order Araucariales; family Araucariaceae; genus Wollemia; species Wollemia nobilis. The sequence continues at coordinate 3,562,083 of JAQPPZ010016862.1, forward strand.
TTGGAAATATGAGCAAGTTTTGTTGTCATTGATGTCAAGAGGTTGATCGTCATTTAATGTCATCAAGTGGTTTTTCCAAAAGGCAAGGAGAAGCAGGTTTAAAATAAAAATAATAATATTATAATATTTGGATAAAAGAAAGAGGTTTAATTTATCGTTTGGGCCCAAGGTTTAAAGAAAGGTTTGGTTGCTAAAATCGGAATCATGGCCAAAGAATTATTTAATTTAAAGTTTTAAATTATTTAATATTTAAATTATTTATATTTAAATTATTTAAAATTAAATATTTTAATATTTTAAATTATCATTATAGACCACAAAATTATGTTGAAAGGTAAGCTATTATAATAAATATAATGCATCGACGATGTCATAGGCCCATCGACGTCTTGCATTAAAAACCCATCGTATGTATAAAAGGGAGGGCAACAAAACTTCATAAAATGTGTATTAATAAAACCGTGATTCGACTAAAAATGGAGAGCAATTGAATAAAACAAGAGTGTGCGCTTCGATGTGATGATGCAATATATCCAAAATGCATTCATAATTTACAAAGGCCAATGATATAATTTATCACACACATCTTGGGGAGGTAAAAAATTGGTGAAGACTTGTTAAGCAGATTGGACAAGTTCTAGTAAGGACTTGTTGAGCAGATTTGAGGCAAGTCTTGGTGAAGACTTGTTGAGCAGATTGGACAAGTTCTAGTGAGGACTTGTTGAGCAGATTTGAGGTAAGTCTTAGAGAAGACTTGAAATCAGATTGGATAAGTTCTTGAGAGGACTTGTGGATATATTTGAGGCAATTATTTAAGAAGACTTGAGGGTAGAGTTGATTGATTGATTTATTCAAACCTTGAGTTAAGGTTTGGGGCAGATCTAGCAGAGTTTATTTGTGATTAGATCAATCTTTGTGTTAAGTCTTGAGGATAGATTTTGGTGCAAATTTAATGATAGATTTGTGCCATACCAGAGATAGATATTGAGCAAATTTGTGCTAGATCGAAGAACTGTGTTTAGTGTGGATTTGAGACAGATATTGAGAAGATTTGTGCTAGACCGAAGGACTGTGTTTAGTACAAATTTGAGATAGAGTTGAGATCAATATTTGGAGGTGACAGAGCATAGGATATTAGTCTCTAGTGTATAGAGATCCATTAGTCAGGGTAGTGAGGACAAAGATCTTCTGAGTGAGGACAGAGTCTTCTATGGATAGATATCCATAAGCCAGTGCACTGGAGGTAGTAGTCTTCTAAAGGATCACCAACCAAAGGAGAGGAGAAGGAGTTCTCCTGTGGATATAAATCCATGAACTAGTTAAGGGGATTGGTGTATCCTATGTATAGGTATCCATGAAATTTATAAGGGGATTGGTGTCTCCCTTGGAAAGAGGTCCATAAATATTTTAATAAGGAAGTATTCCCAAAATATTTTTTGAGAAAATTTTAGTGAAATATTTTCTTCGTGGAGTAGCCCACATTGGGTGAACCACGTTAAATTGGTGTCTCTATTGTATGTGATGATTTATGCATTGCTTTGGTTACTTTTGTTGATATTGCCATTGATAATATTGGATATTATTGTTTGGGAAAGAAAAGTAAAAAGTGGTCTTATATTGTTCAACCTCCTCTTAGTATAAGCTTGTGTTCTTCACTATTACTTTACTCAATGTGAGTTACAAAATTATTGCTAATGTTTTGGCCTTACACCTTAGACATTTGTTGCCACTTATTATCCACCCTGAGCAGACTGGGTTTGTGCAAAGTAGATACATTTTGGATAATGTAATTGTTTTTTGGGAGGGCATGGAATGGGATAGAGCCACTAAAAAAATACACTTTTCATCAAGATTAATTTTGAGAAAACCTATGATAGGATCGAATGGAATTTCATCCTTACCATGCTTTGAGATCTTGGTTTTGGGCCACATTTTTGAGATCGATTAGTATACTTTTTACATATGCTTCAATTGTGCATACTTTGAACAACTGTCAGTATGAATCAATTGGATTGTTCAGATCTATCATACAGGGTTGTCCTTTGGCTCATTCTCTTTTTATATTGGTAGCTAAAGCTTTTGGATACCTTCTTGCTAACCAAGTGATTCAAGGTAATATTAAGGGTATTTCTTTACCACAAGAATATTCTCAACTCATAAATGGATATTTTGTAGATGATTATTTTTTGACACTTCATGAGGATGAACACTTTGTCAAACAAGCACTAGATTTTCTGGATATTTTTTACAAAGCATCAAGATCTAGCATTCAATGGAGGAAGACCTCATGCTATATTTAATCCTCTTTGGAACTTCCAAGATGGATTGAAATATTCCAGTGGTATTGGATCCAACCAGGCGATATGTTTAAATTCCTTGGCATCCCATTTGCATTCCAGAGTTCCCCTATTGTCTTGTGGAATTATGTTTTACAAAAAGTAGAGAAAAAAATTTCCTTTTGGATCACTAAAAAACTTACTCTAGCTGGTAAGTTTTAGGTGTGTTCCAAAATCATTGCTACTACTCATGTGTATTATTCATCATGTTGGATCCCTTCTCAAGCCTGCTATAAAAATTTGGAAAAGCTTTTAAGGGATTTTCTTTGGGCTAAATCGTCACATAAACAAGGGTTTCATCGAGTTTTCTGGGAGATCTGTTGTCTTCCCAAAAAATCAGGAGGTATGGGACTACATGATTGTCAAAGACAAGGTTTTGCTTTATCTACTAAATGGATTATTTGGGCCTTAAGTGGTTCTAAAGCTTGGAAAGTTCTAATTCAACACTGCATTTCCACTAGCTTACCTCTTGGTAGGAAGGCATGGAAATGCATGAATTTTCAATCCCTCTTGGTTGCTCCTATCCCAGTTAAAATTCAAGGCTCTTTCGTAATTCAAAGCATATGGAGGGTTTGGGAGAAAATTAAGCCCTGGTTGTGTTGGCAAGGGGATGGGCATTGGAAAGGTGCTTCTATTTCCACTTATAATGTTTGGTGGTCACCTTTTATTACTTTTCAAGGTTCCCCTCTTGCTTTTGTGCAATGGATTCATGCTCAACAATTCTTCAAGAAAGGGTTTTCAAGAGTGGTAAATTATTTTCAATATATTCCAGGGATTGGATCCCGTGGGATGATTTCAGGAGATTTTTTGGCCTGTGGTCAGATGATAAGAATACTTATGACACCATTTTGGATTGTATCCCTTTTTCTCTTTGGCCCATGATCTGTAGATATTCTCAAAAGCCTTGGTGGTCTGACTGGGGATGGTTTAAGAAAACCTTACTTCTTACTTACAAACCTAAGTTAGGGTATGCTTGGCTTACTCCCAATGTCCCTATAGTTCAAAGACTCAATGAGCGGTGGGATATTCTTTCCACTCAAACTCGTTGGAGTCTAATATTTAAAATGTCTTGGGCAGGATATATTGAACCCAAACATGCTTTCTTTACCTAGAGCTTATTATCCTATGGTCTTCATCTTAGAAAAATATTAAAATATCTTGGAATAGAGAATCCTTCTTGCCATTTTTGTGGTTCTCCAGAGGATCCCCTTCATATTTTTGGTAGTGTAAGAAAGCTCGAATGACCTGGGATTGGCTTGAGTCCTTCTTTCGGCCTCATATGGTCAATTCATTCACCTAGAATCATGCTTTGCTTGGTGACCCACCAGATGTTTTCTTGCTCTTATTGGAAGTGTGGAACATTCTTCGCATCAGTGTGTTCTTTCATATTTGGAAAACTCATAACAGAGTTCTATTTTCTCAACAACATAGTTCATATGGATTTCAATTGCTGATAAGTGCATAGTTTATTCTGATTTTTGGCTCTAAATTTTAGTTCAAGTGGAGAAATTTTATATAGAGGTGGAGAATCTTTGTGCTCTTATGCAACACTAGGGTAATACCCCATGTACGGTCAGCCGAATACCTTCTACATAGCCTTCTCGATCTTGTAAAGTTTCTTAATCGTACTCTCATCGATGACTTCCCTCTCGATCTATAGAAAGACATTGGTCTCAATCATCTCTTGTTCACCAACCCCAAGGTAACATTGGCAATAATACATCTCATCATGGTAGTGGTTGGGAGGTTTTCCAGGTGGAGCCAAACCTAGTTGTTGGTTGAGGAGATCTCATTCCCAATTGCCCAATTGCTCCAGCTAATGTGGTGGGTTGGGGTGTATCTGATGGCATTGATGGCTATGATACAGGTGATAATGTTTGCATTTCTAGGGAGGATGGGTGGCTCATTTCCATTCATTTTAATATTGGTTGGAAGCATATAGAGGGTGAGGTACATTCACCTCATGAGTATTCCCCCATGATTGACATGATTTAATGCATGTTTTTTGGTTATGTGGTTGGTGATGGGTGATGAGGCCTGGAAATGCCTCAGTCATAACATGTTTTGAACACTAAAATTGCCTATAAACTCTTATGTTTTATCTGATATGTTAGTTAAGTTGATTCAATATGTTGTATATTAACCATTTTGCATGATCAATGTATTTGAAATATTATATGTTGATTTTATAGCTTTTTGCATAGTTTTGTGTTCTTTTTGCTATGATTTGCTAAAATGGGATATGCTTAGAATAATAGCAGCATTTCACTAATCATGTTTTGATTTGTCTCAAGCATTTATTTCACCTAAATCGGCAGCGAGTGCAAGCAAGCTATTCGTTGTGCAGCAAAAACTGGTCTTTCCCATGTAAATTCCAACCAACTGTCCATAAATAGCAAGGCATGGAATTCACATGAGGAAAGGGATGAAGACCATTGGAATTTGATCTTAGGAGATAACCCACACGAGAGATGTAGAAGAAATCATTGGAAAAGCATACATTTGTTCATTACGAAGTATCTTCGGAATGAACAGATATCTTCGAAATGAGAGAACACAGCGTCTTCGAAATGAGCGGATCTTCGGAATGAAGAATGTAGTATCTTCGAAATGAGCGGATCTTCGGAATGAAGAATGCAGTATCTTCGGAATGAGCGATCTTCGGAATGAGACTGCAGTATCTTCGGAATGAGCGATCTTCGGAATGAGAATTGCATTGTCTTCGAAATGAAGCCACTTATCTTCGAAATGAAAACAGAGTGTGTTTTTTGACTTGTTGACCGATTTTTGAAGCCGAAAAAGGGAAATAAAGGTTGGAAAAAGTAAAGGAAAAGATCTTCCATCTGTCTTTGCCGTCATTGCCGACCAAAGCCATCATTAAGGGAAAGATCAAGTTTTAATCTTCTTCTAGGATAAAACCAGAATTTGTTGCAACATTGTAGGATTAGATCTTTTGAGATATTCTTTGTTTGTAATCAGACCTTAGGACATCTATAAATATTGCTCCCATTCAGGTTGAGCCTAGTAGTAGTAGAGAGAGGTAGAAGTAGTAGCAGCAGGAAGTAGAAAGTAAGGAAGAAGCAGAAAATAGATAGAAATTGACTGTTACAGTCCTGTAACAGTTTTTCAGCAGAATTATTGTAATCATGTCTTTTAATCAATAAAGTGCACCAGTTCTATTTCATATTGCTTGTAAATGAGTGTGACTAAGATTTAGAGAAAGAGAGAGACTTATACCTTCTTATGGACAAGGAGGCTGGCCACTTCCGGACCTAGGAGGAGGACTAACAGCAGGTTTTATTCTGATTTTGCTTACGGCGAGAATGAGTTGTAGAACTTGTTATTTCAATTGCTTGTAAACAGCTGACAATATTTGCAGTCTTAGTTTATTTATGCTTAGATTAATCTTGTGCTTAGTGTTTTAGTTGTAATATTTACTTTCAGCAAAGCTTCCATTTTATTTTAGACTGTTATTTCTAGAATTTGCTATTTTTCTGTAATTTCTTGCATTTTATGTTTTGCTGTCAAATCCTGCACAGAAGATTGACAACCTTCTATTACAGAACCTTGACAGTTTTCATTTCCATGTTAAGATTAGACTTTCATTGCTACAAAAGTAATTAGATTTCCTTTCTGCAATTAGGATCAGACTTTCAATTCTGCAACTATTATTTTTGCAATATAATTAGGTCTCATTCTGCAATTGTAATTAGGACTTCATTTTTGCAGTTAATGATTAGTTTCCAATTCTGCAACTTAGATTAAGATTTAATTCATGCAATTTAGAGATAGGAATGTTCCAAAACCCCCCACACAACCGGTTCCACCAATAAGACCTGTTGCTCTAGATTGACCTAAGTTATAGTTGTTTCACTTCTTCTTTCACAGATAGCCTTGTACACTGCCCTGGATTGATAGATTCATTGAGAATTAATGATGGTATAATGACTACGCATCATTTTGGCACCGTTGTCGGGGAATAGTGTTGTCAGAAGAAAACAAACAGTCCAATAGCTATAATCAGACTAAACTATGAAAATTCAGGTTAAAATCTGAATACAACAGTTGAGGAAGATAACAACTATTGACTTAATTTATGTCATTTAGGAGTAAACATGAATGAATAAGTCAAGGGATGAAAAAGGTAGAACTACCCCAAAGGATCCCTGGCTTGTTCCATTAAGGAGATCTTCACGCCTAAGGGGTGAATCACCTATGTTTGAACTACCAGAAAGATTGATAGAAAAATCACCAGTCTCACCATCACTAGAACATTATGAGATAGGAAAATCACCAATTTTATCATCATCAGAATATCCTAAGAAAGACAATTCATCAGACTCATCATCAACAGAGAGGCTTGGACCTCTTGAGAGAACAATTTGGGAAGCTTTAACTTCTCCCAACAAACAGGAAACTATGGGAGAAGGAGGCAATATAGATGGCCAACATGGCTATGTTCATAATGAAGGAGATGATCAGGATATACTCCAACCTTCCAGAACATTTGAATATCCTATTCGTCTGAATCCAACACAAAACTCTCCCATGAAGACCATTTCACCTTCAGTACTTCCAACCTTTCGAGGTGTTGTATCTGAAGATCCTGATCAATTTTTGTTTGAATTCAAGGTAGTGTGTCAGACCTATGATTATATAAATGACAATAAAAAACTTAAGGTTTTTCCCTCAACACTCAAGGATTCAGCATTGCGCTGGTTCATGAGCTTAGAGCCTAATTCCATAAGAACCTGGGATCAAATGGAGACTGTCTTTTTAGACAAATATCAGGAATATTGCCGTGTAAGGAATAGAAAAGATGAGTTATTCAGAATCAAGCAGGAAGATGATGAGACATTGGAAGATTATCTTGATAGGTTCTCCTTTGTTCAAAGGAGATGTGGACTTGTAGAACCAGAATTATGTAAAACCATCTTTTTGAGAGGATTGCAAGATGAATCCGAAGAAGTTCTGGATTTGATGGGAAAAGGGGATGTAACCACTCTCGGTAATGAGGAAATTATGGATCTCTGTAGGAATTACTCTCGCACTAAGCGAGAGAAGAAGAAAAAGCCGCACAAATGGCACTGATGTAAAGGACTTGATAGAGGAACTTGCAAATTTCAAAACTGATATTCTAGTGCACCTAAACACTACTTTGGGGGAAATGTCTGCAAAAGCAAAAAACATAGAACCTTTGGCAATTTATTGCCCAAGATGTAGAAATAAACATGCTTTGCAGGAATGTCCTTTGAATAAAACATCTATCTCAGCCATTTGTAGTATCTGTTCAAAAAGGCATTCAAGTGATCAATGCCACCTGCTACCACAACTCAAAACTATGTTAGAAAACCAGACTGAGGAACTCAACTATATTGGACCAAAACAAGGGGGAAATTTCTCTCAATACCAAAATCCCCCTCGTTTTCCTACAAATTGGGGGCATAATCCTAGTACTATGCCTTGGGGACAATCAGAACCACCCCAACGTCCTTGGAATTATCCTCAATGGACAAATTCCCAAGAATGGCCACAAGCAAATTGGAGTAACCCGGCCTGGAATCAGAATCAAAACAACCCCTCATGGAATCAAAACAACCCATCTTGGAATCAAAACAATCCGACTTGGAATCAAAATCAGACTAATCCACATTGGATGCAAAACCAACCACAATGGAATCAGCAATACCAGTCCTATCCAAGGCAGCAAAGGAATCAAGGTCAAACTCAGCATTTGTTGCCTGCACCTAATCAAAATTTTCAAGAAAAACAACAGCAAACACAGCAAGTGAAACAACCTCAATTGCCGACTCAACCGATCACTAATCCAAACAGTGTGAGACAGACACCTCCTGTCTATGTGGGTGAATCTGAAGAAAATGTTGAAATTAATGTTCTTGATTGTAGTAACATCCAACTTCGTTCAGGGAAAATTGTACCTGAACCAGTTTCAATTGAAATCAAAGAAAATGAAGAGCAAGAATCATCAGAACCAGAGAAAGTCCAACCAACAATGGAGACAGAAGAATCATTGGAACCAAAAAAAATCCAACCAACAATAGAGAAAGAGACAAAATCACAGGCAGAACAATTACCAAGGATAATTCCATATCCTGAAAGATTCAATGCAATACCAAAAAATTCTGAGTCAGAATTGGTCAAAGAACTCAAAAAGTTGACTATATCATTGCCCTTATTGCAAGCTATTAAGGAAATACCAGAGATTAATAGTATTGTCCAAAATTTGTGCATTAAAAGAGCGAGGAAGAAAAAAGAAGGCATTTCCCAAAGCTATGCGAGGTTGAAGGGAAGATAGCTGATCTCTTATCCGGAAAACTAGTACCTCCAAAGTATAGTGATCCGGGAAGCCCAGTTATCACAGTCACCATAGGTTCAGTACCAATATCAAATGTCTTAGTAGATCTAGGAGCTGCAATAAATGTCATGACCAAGGATACAATGGAACAATTACAGCTCAAACATCTCAGCCCCACATTTACAGTTTTAGAAATGGCTGATAGGTCAGTTGCAAAACCTGAAGGAATCATTGAAGATGTCCCTATAGAAGTTTCTTCTTGGGAATTCCCTACATATTTTTTGGTTTTACAGCCAAGAAATTCAGCACATGGATATCCCATTATTTTGGGAAGACCTTGGCTTGCAACTGCAGCAGCCTTCATAGACTGCAGATCTGGAAATATGACTATTTCAAATGGTATTGATCTAAAACAGATTTCTTTATATCCTCCTGCAAAACCATCCAGCAAATTTTTAGGTCAGTTATGGTTTTCGACTCAGAGGAAGAACCGAGAAGAGGTCATTTCTACACTAGCTACCTTAGTAGTAAGAGAACACACAGAAGACCTCGGTGACACAGAAAATTTAGAAAATGAAACAATCTCGATGAATGTTCTGCATGAACAAGGTTTAGAAGGGGAAGCAACAAATATCCAACAGTTAAGTAATGAGGAGAATAAAAAATCTGAAGATGCACCATCTGTGCTATCACAGGGAAACTCTGTTTCACTACCACATGGATGGCACCATCATCTAATTTTTCCTTCTCACTTGTTCCATACAAGATATGCTTCCCTCAAGCAACAATAAAACAAAAGCTGCTTCTTTTCTCCCCTCTCAGCAATGTCCTCTTAATCCCTTAATCACCAGGTATGAAGGAGTGAATTCAGTCCTTCTAAATACAAAACCAATAGAAGTCCAACCGGGCAAATTTCTGAACATCTACGACCAGCTTACTAGGGAAGAGGAAGAAAAATTGATAGTTGTCTTGCGAAAGCATGTTCATGCTTTTGCTTGGAACTACAAAGATATGTCGGGAGTTCATCACGATATATGTACCCACAGAATCTATCCTGAAGAAGTCAAGCCAGTTAGACAACCCCAAAGAAGATTGAATCCTGCCTTAAGAGATATTGTGAAAGAAGAAATTGAAAAACTCCTGGAAGTAGGATTCATTTACCCAATTTATGATAGCCAATGGGTTTCTCCATTGGTAATAGTTTCGAAGAAAAATGGAAAAATGAGAGTATGTGTAGACTATAGAGAGTTGAATAAGGTGACATACAAAGACCATTTTCCATTACCTTTCATAGATCAGGTGTTAGATACTCTTGCTGGAAAAAGATACTTTTGTTTTCTTGATGGATTTAGTGGATATAATCAAATTCAGATTGCACCTGAAGATCAAGAGAAGACAACTTTTACATGTCCATGGGGAACATTTGCCTATAGGGTTTTACCTTTTGGTTTGTGTAATGCCCCAACAACTTTTCAGTGAGCAGTCCTAGCAATTTTTGCTGATCTGACCACCAAAAGTGTTGAAATATACATGGATGATTTCACAGTATGTGGACAAACTTTTGATTTTACATTGGAAAATCTTGACAAAGTCTTAACTCGTTGTGAAACATACCACTTATCCTTGAATCCAGAAAAATGCTTCATGATGATGAAGGAAGGGATAGTTCTTGGTCATCACATCTCTCCTGAAGGGATCCAAGTTGATCCAAAGAAGGTGGAAATTATCAAGAATCTCCTTCCTCCTAAAACTCAGACTAATGTCAGAAGCTTCCTAGGACACATTGGTTTTTACCGTAGGTTTATTCCCAACTTTAGCACAATAGCCAGTCCTATGTTTGCCCTATTGACTAAAGATTTTGAATTCTCCTGGACTGCAAAGTGTCAGGAAGCATTTGAAGCTATGAAAGAGAAATTGATAACTCCACCTGTGCTCAGAGGACCTAATTGGACATTACCATTTCACATACAAACTGATGCCTCCAATACAGCAATTGGAGCAGCATTAGGACAAATTGATAATGGTGAACATTATACCATCTACAACATTAGCAAGAACTTGACAAGAGCCGAGAAAAATTATACAACAACTGAGAAAGAATTCCTAGCAGTAATTTATGCCATCAACAAATTCAGGCATTATATCACAGGTTATCAAATATTTATTCACACGGATCATACAACCATTAAGTATTTGATGAATAAACCTATGGTAAGTGCAAGAATTATTCGTTGGTTGCTTATTGCTTGCAAGAATTTGATATCACTATAATCAACAAACCAGGAAAAGCTAATGTTGTGGCAGATTTCTTGTCCGAGGTTGCGAGAACACGGATGAAGGGGAATTAGTTGATGACACTTTTCCTGATGAAAAACTATTTGCTATATCAGTCCAATCACCTTGGTTTGCGAGATATAGCCAATTATTTGGTCACGGGGAAAGTTCCTCCACATTTCACTTCAAAACAGAAAAAACAATTGATCAAACAAAGTTCTTCTTTTGAATGGATTAAGGGTATGCTTTTTAAGTGCGAGTCCCGACCATGTGTTACGTAGGTGCATCCGAAAGGATGAAGTGTATGATATCCTTAGAGCTTGTCATGATGAACCCTCGGGTGGACACTATTCTGTAAAAAGCACGGTTAGGAAAATCTTAGGGACAGGATATTATTGGCCATCTCTTCACAAGGATGTGAAAAAGTACATCAGGCATTGTGATGCATGCCAAAGAATGGGGAAACCCACTCATACAAATGAGATGCCACTGCAGCCTCAAATGGTTTTAGAACCATTTGAGAGGTGGGAGCTTGATTTTGTAGGACCTATTGATCCACCTTCTCAAGGAAAGGTGCATATTCTAGTATGCAGCGACTACCGACAAAGTGGGTATAGGTGCGTGCTTTCAAACATGCTCGTGAAGAGAAGGTCGTTGATTTCTTGTATACTCAATTTTTTCAAAGATTTGGAGCTCCACGGTCTATCACCACGGACCAAGGACCCCAATTTACATCCAAAGTCATAAAAGCATTTACAGAATTGTATGAAATCAAACATAGGAAATCATCACCTTACCACCCACAAGCAAATGGCCAGGTTGAAGTAACAAACGAGGGAACTAGAACGCATCTTGACAAAAATAGTAGCTTTTCATAGGAAAAATTGGCTAGATAAATTACCTGAAGCGGTTTGGGCCTACAATACTACTTGGAAGTCCACTATTGGATTCACACCTTATGAACTAGTCTTTGGTAAAAAGCCTCTCTTACCTATTGAATTTGAGCTACTAACATTGCGCACAGCATTGGAAATTGGAATTGAATTGTCGCAGGCACAGACAGACAGGATTCTACAGTTGAATGCATTGGATGAACTTAGATTGGATGCTCTGCACCGGTCGAGGTAATTCGGGAGCGAGAGGAAGGCTGTGGCATGACAGTCACATTCAGCGGAGGAAACTTCAACAAGGAGATTGGGCTTTACTTGTTTGATTCTCAATATGAAGACTTCCCTGGGAAGCTAAGAACTAGATGGTTGGGACCTTACTTGGATTGAGGAGGTATTTGACAATGGAGCAGCTCGTCTATCCCCTATTGATGGGTCACGAAGAAAGTTGGTAGTGAATGGACATCGCCTCAGGGTGTACCATACACCTCTGACTAAAGATGAATTCTTGCAGCAACTTGATAGTTTGGATACACAACAGGTGGAAGAGATTCCCTCTTCCACTTCAAAACAATCAACATGATCAGTGGATTTCAAGAAAAAGCGAGAAAATACAAAAAAAATCGGGAAAAAAATAGAAAACAAAAAGATGAATAAATTATGAGTATGAATTCCTTCATGGGCATGTTTTCGGGGAAATCATGAAATTCCTTCATGGGCATAGTCAGGATCAAGAAAAAAAAAAAAAAAATGAATAACTCAGCAGTGAAAACCTTTTCTTAAGGCACTACTGAGTTGGTGTGCATGAAAACCAGTTTTCTAGCATGCATAACCTTGAGAAATTTCTAAACCATCATTGTACAAATTCACCTAGTGCACTTGTTTTGAAATGTTGCAAAAAATCTCAGCGAGAATATCAACAAAGGCGAGTCATTCTTCAAAACTGGCATTAACTATTTTTATCAAGTATATATTTCTTACATTTCTTCATTATAAAATGATTGGTGTATAGTATATGACAATTAACCATTAGCATAAAAGGTATTCATAAGAGTTGGCATACTTAAAACATGTTTTGAAAATGAAAATATTGATTTCTGCCTAATCTTCGAAACAAGAATGCCAAAAATAGTTACTGTATTATCTTCGGATTGAAATTGTCTTCGGAATGACAGCAAAATGAATGTTGCACTTTGTCTTCAAAAAGAAACTTAATCTTCGGATTGAAAATTTTTCAAAGAAGATTTGTCTTCGGAATGAAGACCTGTCTTCGGAATGAAGTCATAATCTTTGAAATGAGGATTTGTCTTCGGAATGAAGACTCATCTTCAAAATGAAGTCATAATCTTTGGAATGAAATTTTGTCTGCGCAATAAGTTATAATCTTTGGAAAGAGCATTTCCACGTGGCATCCAAGAAGACAAGGTACGACAAAATCAAACTCTTTTAGTTGCATGCGAGGAAGGAACACGTGTCAGTCAGCACATGGTTTGTTTTTGCACCCATTGGAAATACGGAGGACGTGACCAACCATATGCCACCAATTTTTAATGCCAATAAACATGCACGTGAGAATCTGCAAAACTAATAAGGTGGATCTGATGGCAAGGACATCCATGCAATCATCAACGAACAGGTGTACAGTGCAAAAGTAGAAATGTGTGCCACCTTTCTTTTCGAAGACGTGTTTGCGAAGTACAGTGCACAGGTTACGGTTCATTCCGAAGAAGAAGACGAGAAACAGGGCAACGAAGGTTTCAAACTAAAACTCTGCAAATCTGCAACATAAAATAGCCAGAGATCCAATAGAAGAATAGCAGCCATAGTGTACATTTTTTAAACAAAAAAGATGGGGCGAAAGATCAGAACGGAACCTACAGATACCACCTACCTCCGAGAAAACCCGACAGTTGTGTAGATTTTTGAAGATGGAGGGTTTATGCCATTTTTGGATAAATTTAATGGGTCTTCTGAAGATTTGGCTGGCATGTTTGCCCATACATTTAGAAACAACCGAGCACATGTTAATGGCATGACTATTGAGGTAAGCCCTAAAATTTTAAGTCAAATTATTGAGCTACCATTAGAAGGGATTTCAATTTCTAGATCTGGCAAGAACACATTGGCAAATGTAGTTAATCAGTTTGTAGAAGAAAATGATAGAGAACCGAGTATTTAACCCATAACAACACATGCAAAGGGTTAAAAAGGGCCAGCCTGTAGGAACCCTAGGATGAAGTAGCCACCTAGGTAATTAAATTCCTAACCTGTGAAGGGCAGTATGTGCTGTTGTCAGGGCATCATCTGCGAATTTTGAACCATCTCAGACATGGTGGGCAACAACCAGAAGTTAGGGTAAATCTTCCCCTATATCTATATCAAGAATTAAAGAACATGGCAAAGAGATATCAGGAGGGTAAAGGAAGTCTTCGCCACCATGGTCTTATCAAACTAGTTTGCCAACACCATTTTAGAGGAAACCCTAGGAGTTTTGATAGGTTTTACTCTACCCTAAATGATGTCATTTTTGGGGATGAAAGTGAGGAAGAAGAAGAACCAAATGTTGCTGATGTTGCTACGAGAAGAGGAAACAGCTGTTGCAGAAAATGTTGCAGAAGATGTTGCAGAAGAAACTACAGAAGGTGCCCCTGAAGCTGTTACAGAACTACACCCCATAGCAATAGCAGAAAACCTTGCTCCTGAACCCTCAACTTCATGAGCCAAGAAACAAAAGAGAAGAGGATCTGGAACTGGCAGCAGAGTAGAGAAACAAAAGAAAGTTCATTTTTTTGGAGTGACCACTAATTTGATAGAACAGAGAAGTGAAGCACTTAACCAAACAGAGGCAGAAACAACAAGAGAAATAGAGGCATCTGAAACTGACCCCATGACCCCTGTTGTCACTAAAAAATAGAGCAAAAAGAAGAAGTTTGCATCTGGAACTAGGAGGTCTACAAGAATCCATTTGAAAGAAACAACAGAACAGGTTATGGAGGAAGAAGATAGACCAAGCAGCCCAGATGTCACAAGAGATACAACCGACCTCCGAAAACTTTCCAGAATTCCCTGAACAGATAGGTGAGGCAGAAGCGAGCGAGGATGGTTTGGAGGAAGCTACGAGTTCAATAGGCTACGGATATGGTAGATACCCTCATAGACAGTTTTATAGAGCCTCCTGAACAAGAACAAATTGTTGCAGAAGAGGAATTATTAGTTGAGCAACCAACTGCAGTTGATTTGTCTGCATCAGCTTCTAAAGCAGAAATAGAAGTGGAAGACATCACAGAGTAGCTGAGGGTAGCAAGGAGTGTTGTCAAAACATAGACCAGATGGATTTCAGAGAAAGAAAGCATCATTGAGATGCAAGAAAGAAAAATTGCAGAGCTTCAGCAGGAAGTGGCAGAATTGAGAAAACTATTGTCATAATCTGAAAAATAGCCAGCTATATCCAATGATGAAGACAATTTGGCTCAATTGCTTCTGGGTCTATCAAGGGCAGATGACTCTATTGAGGCAAACATAGGAGTTCATCCTGAAATAGCACTCCTTCATTCTGAAGAAGTGCCTGTTCATTCTGAAGCAGCACCATCTTATTTTGAAGCATTGCCTTCTTGTTCTAAAGATGCTTCAGAAATGATAAAGAGCATAGCAGAGGATGTTGAAGATGAGCCACCAACACAAGAACAGTCCCAGCAGCAAGAAAATGTTCAAGTAAGTACTCCTATTGAGGTCCCTGCATTTCAACTTGTTACACTTTCAGTAGAAACAGTAGATAAGGGGGTACAAGTAGAAATACTATCTGATGACAACCCCATAGAAATAGCAAATAAGGGGGTGCAAGTAGAGTTATTGATAGATGAACAACCAGTAGAAGTGGCAGAAAAAGGAGTTCAGATAAATTTTCTGCCTAGGATCCCCCTGTAGTAAGACCACCTAATACTGTGTCTCTAGAGCAGTACAATGCAGACATAGCTAGCTGGATGATTAGATATGAGCGGCTTGCCACTAAAACTAAAAAGTTCAAATTGGAAGCAAAACAGCTAGAAGCCAAGGACACAGAAATTCAGGCATTGAAAGAAAAGGTGTCTGACTTATGCCAAATTGCTAAATTTTTAGTCCAATTTAGACGACCAGCCAGATTTTACAGCCTTATTTTGAAGGAAAAATACCTCAGATGGCAGGTCATGAGGATTACTTCAAACCTCCCATATAAATTGGACACTATTGCAGATTTTTTGGAGGCATATTTTGACAGTCCTTTTGAGCAGAAAAATCTCCTGTGTGAACTGTTTTTACACAGTTTCTTCATTCCAGAGGAAGTTGACTCTCATCCTCAAATCTACATTGGAGATGTTCAGTTGAGAGCATTTATGTCTACTTTGCAGAATCAGCTTTACTGGGATCAAGAGAAAAAGCAGAATAAAGTGATTGAAACAAGGGCTGAGTTGTTAGTCAGAGCAATCCAGCCAAATCACCTAGTTATCACCAGGAAGCACTTCTCAATGATGAACAGGGATGATATAAAGAGAATGTACTTGAACAACTTAAGGAACTGTGTGGCCAGATTTAACAATTTTTGTGATCACAATTTCTTCCCGAGCATTATCGGTATGCAGAGACGGATGGGCTAAACTTTCCATGTCTTTGAGGAAAAGAGAACCTATCTCCCCCATCAACTTAGAATGGTCCGGAAGAAGAGCAGAAGGTGTAATCCAGTTGATTCAGATCATGCAACATAACTGGATAGGTCTCAGGTTTAGGCCTCCGACCATCATTACTCCTGTTCCATTCTACTTTGAGGAAGATGCCCAGCTTGATGAACAATTTGAAGATTGGCTCAGAAACATTCAGGAAAATAAGGGGTATTACATAGGCAAGAAATTATTCTACAGGTCATGGAATCTAAACATGGACATATGTGATTCCATAGCCCAACAGAATGCATGAGGGCATGCATTAATATAAGTTGGGGGGAAAATGATGAGGCCTGGAAATGCCTCAATCATAACATGTTTTGAACACTAAAATTGCCTATAAACTCTTATGTTTTATCTGATATGTTAGTTAAGTTGATTCAATATGTTGTATATTAACCATTTTGCATGATCAATGTATTTGAAATATTATATGCTGATTTTACAACTTTTTGCATAGTTTTGTGTTCTTTTTGCTATGATTTGCTAAAATGGGATATGCTTAGAATAATAGCAGCATTTCACTAATCATGTTTTGATTTGTCTCAAGCATTTATTTCACCTAAATCGGCAACGAGTGCAAGCAAACTGTTGTTGTGCAGAAAAAACTGGTCTTTCCCATGTAAATTCCAGCCAGCTGTCCATAAATAGCAAGGCATGGAATTCACATGAGGAAAGGGATGAAGACCATTGGAATTTGATCTTAGGAGATAACCCACCTGAGAGATGCAGAAGAAATCACTGGAAAAGCATACATTTGTTCATTACGAAGTATCTTCGAAATGAACAGATATCTTCGGAATGAGAGAACACAGCGTCTTCGGAATGAGCGGATCTTTAGAATGAAGAATGCAGTATCTTCGAAATGAGCGGATCTTCGGAATGAAGAATGCAGTATCTTTGGAATGAGTGATCTTCGGAATGAGACTGCAGTATCTTCGGAATGAGCGATCTTCGGAATGAGAATTGCATTGTCTTCGGAATGAAGCCACTTATCTTCGGAATGAAAACAGAGTGTGTTTTTTGACTTGTTGACCGATTTTTGAAGCCAAAAAAAGGGAAATAAAGGTTGGAAAAAGTAAAGGAAAATATCTTCCATCTATCTTTGTCGTCATTGCCGACCAAAGCCATCATTAAGGGAAAGATCAAGTTTTAATCTTCTTCTAGGATAAAACCAGAATTTGTTGCGGCATTGTAGGATTAGATCTTTTGAGATATTCTTTGTTTGTAATCAGACCTTAGGACATCTATAAATATTGCTCCCATTCAGGTTGAGCCTAGTAGTAGTAGAGAGAGGTAGAAGTAGTAGCAGCAGGAAGTAGAAAGTAAGGAAGAAGCAAAAAATAGATAGAAATTGATTGTTACAGTCTTGTAACAGTTTTTCAACAGAATTATTGTAATCATGTCTTTTAATCAATAAAGTGCACCAGTTCTATTTCATATTGCTTGTAAATGAGTGTGACTAAGATTTAGAGAAAGAGAGAGACTTATACCTTCTTCTGGACAAGGAGGCTGGCCACTTCCAGACCTAGGAGGAGGACTAACAATAGGTTTTATTCTGATTTTGTTGTAGTAGAATGAGTTGTAGAACTTGTTATTTCAATTGCTTGTAAACAGCTGACAATATTTGCAGTCTTAGTTTATTTATGCTTAGATTAATCTTGTGCTTAGTGTTTTAGCTGTAATATTTACTTTCAGCAAAGCTTCCATTTTATTTCAGACTGTTATTTCCAGAATTTGTTGTTTTTCTGTAATTTCCTGCATTTTATGTTTTGCTGTCAAATCCTGCACAGAAGATTGACAACCTTCTATTACAGAACCTTGACAGTTTTCATTTCCATGTTAAGATTAGACTTTCATTGCTTAAAAAGTAATTAGATTTCCTTTACGCAATTAGGATCAGACTTTCAATTCACATAGCTGTTATTTTTGCAATATAATTAGGTCTCATTATGCAATTGTAATTAGGACTTCATTTCTGTAGTTAATGATTAGTTTCCAATTCTGCAACTTAGATTAAGATTTAATTCATGCAATTTAGAGATAGGAATGTTCCAAAACCCCCCACACAACCGGTTCCACCAATAAGACCTGTTGCTCTAGATTGACCTAAGTTATAGTTGTTTCACTTCTTCTTCCACAGATAGCCTTGTACACTGCCCTGGATTGACAGATTCATTGAGAATTAATGATGGTATAACGACTACGCATCAATGGGTTTAACCCTATTTTTATTATTTTGAGTAACCACTTCCTAAATCAAATTGAGTTAGTGTGACTACCTATAGGGGTGTGTCTATCCACCTTTTTTTTTGTTGTAAAGACTTGTAATTTTAAATTAATTAAAAGTTAGGCATTTCCATTAAAAAAAATCCTAACTAGATTAAGGGATTGCACTATTATTATTGTAATTTTTTTTTTAAATATTAAACACTAACACTTAATTAACAACATAAATTTTATCTAATTAATCAAAACAAGAAATAATACACTAAGCATATAATCAAATCAATCATGATAATCAACTAGCAAGAGATACATTAAAAGTAATATAAGAAATAAAGACACCCATAACACAATATTTATACGGAGGAAAATCCTTTCGGGAAAACCTAGCCTCAAATGTTTCCTTTATTGCATAAGTTTGGTCTTCACAAATACAAGGATCCCATAATCCATTTCTCCCAAACATATGCCAATACAATGCATAAGAACTCATAGTAGTTCTCATGTCTTTACCATAAATTGCTCTTTTAATCGACATAACAGATTTTACAATTGTTTTTCCTAGAGTAGCTCCTTCCTCTTAGTCTATTATAGGGGTAGTACATCCCTAAGGGTTTATTGTATTCATAATTTTAGTACCTATTTTTACATAAGAATGTTTTCATTTTCAAGTATCAAACTAACTAAAGTCTCATACCTTTAATTAATCCAATAATCCAATTTTATTTATCAAACTAACTAAAGTCCCATACCTTTAGTTAATCCAACAGTCTAATTTTTAATTATCAAATTAACTAAAGTCACATACCTTTAGTTAATCCAACAATCCAATTTCATTTATCAAGCTAACTAAAGTCCCATACCTTTAGTTAATCTAATAATCCAATTTCATTTATCAAATTAACTAAAGTCCCATACCTGTAGTTAATCCAATAATCTAATTTCATTTAAACATAGACTATTTCCCTCAATTGGACAAAATCTATTTTCATCTCAATACAAACTACACTATCTCAAATAGCATAATCCATATCCTTCTTTTTCAATGCAAACAATACTATCTATCAACATATTTTACGTAATCCATATTTCAACATAAACTATGTTTTCATCAATTTAACATGATTCATCTTTCATTACAAATTATGTTATCTACCTTATAACATAATTCGTATTTTCATATAAACTATGTTATCATCAATTTAACATAATTCATATTTCATTATAAACTATGTTATCTACCTTATAACATAATCCATTTTTCATTTAAACTATGTGACCATCAATTTAACATAATTCATCTTTCATTATACACTATGTTATCTACCTTATAACATAACCCATCATTTCGTATAAACTATGTTATCATCAATTTAACATAATTCATATTTCATTATAAACTATGTTATCTACCTTATAATTGTTAGAAAAATTAAATGACTTGATGTTTATTATATTGAAGTGACCTTGCTTAAATAGCAAGAGCTTACAATCTGATCCGTTGGATCATAACTAACTGAGCTAATATCAACCACACAAATTATCCTAGTAACAAATTAGGATATGATATATTATTCTAACACCCCTCCTTAAGTGGTACTAGGATATACTAACACCCTCCCTTAAGTGGCACCAGGAGGGAGTGAAAACCAACAAAACCAAATAATTGGCATATCCACAAATATGAGTCCTAAAAAAAAACCCTGATAAGGTACTCATGTACAATATATGCATAAGAAAACTCTACTGAAAGATGATGAAAAAACTACAAGGGAGAAAACCACTACCAAAATAGAAAGAAGAAGAAGAAGGAAGATGTGCAAGGAGGATGGAGAGGAAGATGTCCTCTTCAACCCCCCTAGGACAAATTCCATCAAGAAGCCTGCAAAGGATCCATGTGATGTCTCAAAAAAGTAGAGAAGCCTCATCGTTGAACTGAATGAAACCATACTCCCAAACTGGTGCTTGTGACATAGATCAAGGTTGTGAACCATGAAAAAATGTCACTAAAGAAAACCCCTTGAAACCAAAGTGTCTCACAAAAGGAGAGTGAGAAGATAGGATGGAGAAATAACCACAAAAATTGCAAGGGTAGTCCAAAAATGACTCCACAAGCATAAGTATGTGGTTTCCACCTATATGAACACAATGGGTTGATAACAAGGTCCAAACTTAGTGGAAAAACAACTTACGTCAAGGGAAAAAGGGCACCAATGTAGTGTTTGAATGCGTCCTTATGGTGACCTCCTCATCCTATCGAAATGCATGGGTAACCAGCCGTTGCAACTACTAGGTGATATAGAGGAGATGACTAGATACTAGGATCACTTACAAAGCTTTGGGAGTGTCGGGTTCAACCGATAGTGCACTCCATGATACAACATTTTTTGAGCCACAAAAAATTATGGAAAATAGTTTCAAAGTTGAAAATGGACTACACCATCTTGCCTGACTTGAAAAAACTTTTTTGACAACTATAAATACCCCTATATATGGGTTTCAATGTGATCGTCATCTTTTAGGAAAACAATAGTCTTTATCTTCCCTCACAATGTTCCAAAAAATTGGAAA
This sequence comes from Wollemia nobilis, assembly GCA_028583015.1. Lineage (NCBI taxonomy): Eukaryota > Viridiplantae > Streptophyta > Pinopsida > Araucariales > Araucariaceae > Wollemia > Wollemia nobilis. The sequence goes on from JAQPPZ010016862.1 coordinate 3,583,387, forward strand.
AAAAAATGTTAAAAAAAAATTTCCTTTGAAATCTTCCAAAAAAAATTTATGTGGAGAATGGCATATCCTCTTTTCACCCTTTTTTTTTCATGGTGGAATCGATAGCCGCCATGAATCTGGGCAAGTTGTCCAACTTTTTATGGCCGCCACAATATTCTGCGTTGTCCACCTCAGAAGCCACCACACAGATATTCACGTAGTCCGCCCCTATTACCACAATGCCATAATCATTTTAAACCTTTTATGCCACTGAAAGCACCAAGAAAGGGACAAGCGTTCATTCCGATGAGGCTCGAGATTTGAACCTTGAACCTCCGCCCTCATTATGGGGTTTGGATGAACCAATTGGTCTACACCTCGGACCTTATTTTCACCCTTTTTACAACAAATGAATAAATGCTTTAATAGTCTTTCACTATTAAAGGGCCATCTCTCATGGCCACACAAAAGGCCTCACCTATTATCTATGGGAAAAATATTTTGAAAAATTTACATTTTAAACTATTCCCCATATAAAAAAGTGTTCCCCTTTATTTTTTGTTTAATAAAAGACATTCAAATGCATAAATTAAAGGAAAAATATCACCCTTAATTAAAGTTTATGGACCCTATATGTGGACCCATAATCGCCATCTTTTTCAGAGTTCGTAGTGGAGTAGCCACCCACTTATTAACCTGTTCACTATGTAATCAAACTGCTCTATATTCGCCATGATCTCCTCATCGCAACCTCCAAACACACTTTGCATACGTGCCATTTTTCCAATCTGAAACTGGGGTAAATTTGAGGACTGCATTGCCACAACGACCAGAAAAAAAGTTTTACAATGACTAGAAAAAATAGAATTGCAGAGGTTGAGCATGGCCCCCATACCCCTGCACCACCATCACCATATCGCTCAGTTCGACCACATGCTATGCAGTCCATGTGGAAAAAATTGTAGTCACAAAGCTTCAGATGTGCGTTATCTCGGGCATCAACATGATGCAGTTCACCACCACAACCCCTGAAAGTTTCGGGTCTTCTGCTAGGCACAAAACCCAAATAATAGAGATTTATTAGAAAAATAGAAATGCACTGCCTCCATCTCCAATGGATAGAAACCATTTTGAAACTTTCCATCTCCCTATTTTTATTGTTACTCTGGTGTGATCGAGGTAGATGATCTCTCAAAGACTTGGATCTGCGATACAAGTCCAGGGAGCGATATTTCAAGGAGGTACGAGAATCTAGACATCTTCACCATGAATACTCCATCATGCATTGTATGAGCATCAAATAGGGACTGTAAATGTCTATAAAAATACATGTACCACCAGAATGGGAGATGCTAGGCAACGCCCCTTCCCAATATTTTATTTCACCATAGAGCTTCAGTCGGTACATGCTAGAGGTGTCGTGCTTCAAGGCAGCCAAGTCTTGGAGTTTGCTTCTTATTTCACCGTCAACCAAGATAGATATTGCATCCAGTTAGAACTGCCTGTGAGACTCGAATGTGGCTCTTCGAAAAGCCAAATGAGCACATGTGAAAAGCATAAAAACAAATACACCGAAGATATGGAAACAATGGTCTAAATATTTTAATGGTATGCAAAAATCAAATGGGATATCCACATCTCCGTCTCCATCACGCAAATGCAAACGCAAACTCAACTCAAATAAATTGACCCCCAATCCCAATCTCCATATTTATCTCCATGTAATCACTATCGAAGGATTACAATTATCTCCCACACTCCCAAATTAGCCAAAAATAGAGGTTTTGTTTGTGCCATCGGATAAGGGCCCAAGCCTGAAAAAACATCATCGAGCAGAGCATCATCAAGTAAATACTTTACAGTCTCTATTTTCATAAGTTTGGTAGAATTTGTGGATATGAAATCCTGAAACAGGCGGTGCATTTCATGGTTTTACACAACAGATCAGCCATCGAATTGTCTTTTCGCACAATCTCGAATGGTTTTACATAAATCACAAAAATTATGTAATTACAAACGCTGATCAATATTGTATTACATCGAATACATGTACCAAAAAAATGACCCCATGTCATTGCTATTGCATCACCATAGATAAAAGGTGTCATTGTCTTTAGCTCCGTGAGCTTCTATTGGGAATAAATGATGAAGCTGAGAAAATTAACCATTATCGTGATTAGGATAGGCATGCAATTGTAATCAAATATCCATCACCACTCCACATAAGCTGCCAGATGCCTCGTACACAGCAATAGGAGGCTCAAAATCATGCTAAAAAAAATGAAGATCCCATTTTGTACAACGAAAATAAACTTCCACCTTTGTCAAAAAATATGAAATGGGCATCCTCGTGGCACAAGCAAAGATCCGAAAAAAACTTTTGTGGTGGGTTCTCTCTTCCATAGTACGATGACTTTAGCAACATTGAACAAGGCCAGTAAAAACCCCATTTCGAACCTACAACACCCATAGCATACTGCAGATCTGATCGGACATAACATCTAGGTCCAACTAAAAACTGTTATAGCAAACCTAGATCTGCAGTATAAGACTGCAAACCCAGAAAACTAAGAAGTTAAAAAATGACCTCGCAAATTTGTTTTAACCATCTAGTTTCTGAGCCATCAAAATATGGAGAGCATACTCCCTCGGTAAAAAAATGTTATGGGAAGAAAAAAAATGAAAAAAGGGGGAGGATTTCCATGAGGGAAATCCCCCCATGAGGAAAATCTCCTCAGGCTCACAGGGCAGGGAAAGCCTGCTCTGATACCATGTTAGAAAAATGAAATGACTTGACGTTTATTCTATTGAAGTGATCTTGCTTAAATAGCAAGAGCTTACAATCTTATCCATTGGATCATAACTAACTAAGCTAATCTCAACCACATAAATTATCCTAGTAACAACTTAGAATATGATATATTATTCTAACAATAACATAATCCATCGTTTCGTATAAACTATGTTATCATCAATTTTACTTAATCCATATTTCATTATAAACTATGTTATCTACCTTATAACATAACCATATTTTCGTAGAAACTATCTTTCATTATAAACTATGTTATCTACCTTATAACATAATTCATCTTTTCGTGTAAACTATGTTATCATCAATTTAACATGATTCATATTTCATTATAAATTATGTTATCTACCTTATAACATAATCCATCTTTTCATATAAACTATGTTATCATAAATTTAACATAATTCATCTTTCATTATAAACAATGTTATCTACCTTATAACATAATCCATATTTTCATATAAACTATGTTATCATAAATTTTACATAATTCATCTTTCATTATAAACTATGTTATATACCTTACAACAAATTCCATCTTTTCATTTAAACTGTGTTATCATCAATTTAACATAATTCATCTTTCATTATAAACTGTGTTATCTACCTTACAACATAATCCATCGTTTCGTATAAGCTATGTTATCATCAATTTAACATAATCCACCTTTCATTATAAATTATGTTATCTACCTTATAGCATAATCCATAATTTCGTATAAACTATGTTATCATCAATTTAACATAATCCACATTTCATTATAAATTATGTTATCTACCTTATAGCATAATCCATAATTTCGTATAAACTATGTTATCATCAATTTAACATAATTCACCTTTCATTATAAACTATGGTATCTACCTTATAACATAATCCATATTTTCATATAAACTATGTTATCATCAATTTAACATAATCCACCTTTCATTATAAACTATGTTATCTACCTTATAACATATCCATATTTTCGTATAAACTATGTTATCATAAATTTAATATAATCCACATTTTATTATAAACTATGTTATCTACCTTATAACATAATCCATTTTTTCGTATAAACTATGTTATCATCAATTTATCATAATCCACATTTCATTATAAACTATGTTATCTACCTTATAACATAATCCATATTTTCATATAAACTATGTTATCATCATTTTAACATAATCCATATTTCAATATAAACTATGTTATCTACCTTATAACATAATCCATCTTTTCATATAAACTACGATATCATCAATTTAACATAATTCATCTTTCATTATAAACTATGTTTTTTTTTTGTGGAAAACATCCCAGAAGGGATGCCACTTTCGGGTAAGACCCAAGGAGGTAGGGGTATCTCTTCCACCAAAATCACCCAGGGCTCGCACCTGGCCTACCACCTTTGACATACTCAAGGAGTAAACCTGAAACAACAAAAAACAAGAACACACAAACACAAACACAAACACAAACACACAAAAAATTAAAAATAAAAAACATGCTCCTTGAGTGTGTCAAAAAGATAAAGCACAACCAAACACACACACAATAAGATAAAAAAAACACAACATGAACCACACAGAAAAAACACAAGAACAACATAACAAAACACAAACATAACAAAAAACAATAGAACGCTACAAAGACACAACCAACAAAAACATGAAAAACAAAAACAACAAAAACCTAAAAATAACAAAAACATAAAAATAAAAAAATAATGACCAACAACAGACAACAGAGAAAAATAAAAACATAGAAAACACTCACACACCAAAACACAAAAACACCAATTAACACAAACATACAAGAAACACAAGCACAAGAACAACAAAAACACAAGAACAACAACAAAAAATACAAAACAACAAAAATACAAGAAAAAAACAAAAAAAGCACACACATAAATAGAAAAGAAAAAAAAAAAAATAGAACACAACAATGACCTTTCTAGACCAAAAGACTATTAAGGCAAGAATCAACAGAGGAAACAAAAGAAATATTAGTTTGAGCTAGGGAACTAAAATACCCTGACCAAACCAAAGAGAAGCAAAAATAAAGCAAGAAGAAACTAGGTACCTTCAGAACTGGAGCCATCCAAAGAAATGATAGAAAGAAGAGCTTCCCTTATTTGTGAAGCCCACCATCTAGGAGGGTGGTCGTAGCAAGTAAGATCACCTTTGTCCAAAGCCCAATTAGCTAAAGCATCAACACTCTTGTTTTGATCTCTGACCACATGATTGTAATCAACTTTCAAAAATCCCATCTGGATTAACTGAATCTTCTCAATAATTCTTTTTATTCTCCAATCAACCTTATGATTCTTAGAGGAGTCTTCAAAATATTAATCATGAGTTGAGAGTCAGACTCAACTAGTACCTTTTCCCATCCAACCTTAGTAGCCTCTTGAAGGCCTCTAAGGATACCATACCCCTCAGCAAGGTTATTGGATAGAATACCCAAATTCTCAACAAAAGTAAAAACCAGGGAGCCATTTGAAAGTCTACCAATTCCTCCCACACTAGCTTTTCCAAGGTTCCCTCTAGAGGCTCCATCAGTATTGACTTTTCCAAAATCCTTAGGAGGAGGTTGCCAATTCCTTGTTCTATCCATCTTGTAATTACTCACATTCCCTTTAAGCTGGTTTCTCTTAGAAGAGTTAATCTTCAATCTTTGCATCACTTGATCCCATATTTGGTGGGAGTTTTGGGGGTGATTAAGGAGCTGATGGACTGATTCAACTAAGTTGGCAATGGTATTTTTCCAGATATAGTGAATATCCTTCCTTTCTTGATTAAAAATTTGGTTGTTCCTTTCATTCCATATATTCCAAAGAAGAATGGTAGAACCCATCCAAACTAACTGCCTAATAAAATGATCAACACCCTCTTGATTAGGCCAATCCCTCCAAAGTTGTTCAAAAGTAAAAAAATTGGACCATTGTAAGCCAAGTAAAGTGGCCATTCTCCTCCAAAGCTTAGAGGCTAAAGTACACTCAATAAAAATATGGTTGAGAGTTTCCACATTCTCTCCACACATTTCACATCTAAAAGGGCCATGAAAACCATGCTTCATAAGATGCTCCCCAGTAAGCACCCTGTGATGCAATAAAAGCCAAGTAAAGAACCTCACCTTAGGCCAGAGCTTTTGAGCCCACAACTGAGAAAATATGTCAGATGATTGGTTGGGATTATTATGGCATAAGGCCAAATAACCTTGAGCAACTAAATACTCACCCTTAGTAGTGTTTTTCCATCCAAAACAATCTTTATCATGGGACCAAGAGAGAGATCTCATATGAAGGATGCACTGGATATCTTGTCTTTGCCTTTCTGGGATTTGAATAGGCCAGTCCTCAATAGGGATCCAATATCTACCAACCTCTGAATTACCAAGTATGGTACCGATAATAATTAGCCACCTTTATCCAGTTAGCTCGGTGAAGCTCCTCCATCCAAGGCCTCCAATCGGGAAACTGAGTTATCAAAGGCTTGTGACCATCCCAAGAATCTATCCAAAAATTTACCTGTTGACCATTATGAATGATCCAAAATAATTTTTTCTTTATAAAATCCTCACCAGTCTTAAGAACTGCTAAAATGGGAGAACCTTTGGAAGGCAATTGATAGCGAACAAGGTCTTCAGGACTTTTGTTCTCAACATATTTAGCATGAAGATTCTTGGCCCAAAGAGCATTGGGGTTATGCAAAATCCTCCAATATAATTTAGCAGCTAAAGCTTTGTTGTTATTAATAGCAGACCAGAATCCTAACCCCCCTTCATTCTTAGGAAGACATAAAGTGTCCCATTTCACCAAGGCCCATTTTCTTTTCTCCTTAGTACCACTCCAGAGGAACCGATGACTGATTTGATCCAGTTCTCGAAGAACAACCTTTGGGATATTCAACACGATAGAAACATAAATAGGAATAGCCTGAAGGATTGATTTTACCAAGGTGATTCTACCCCCAGAAGAAAGCCACCTATTGGTCCACTTTCCAATTTTCTTCTTGACTTTGTCCAACAACCAATTCCAATATTTTTTTTCTGTCTTTGAATATTGATGGGAATACCTAAATAAGTGATTGGAAGGGAGGTCTTCTTATATCTTAATTTATCCAAGACCATGGATTCCTGTCTAGCAGAGCAGTGAAAGAAAATGACTTTAGATTTGTCTTCATTGATCAATTGCCCGGTAGCCTTAGAAAAATAGCTAATGATTTGCTTAATAGTAGAAGCTTCCTTAACTGTAGCTTTACCTAAAAGAGTAGAGTCATCAACAAATTGAAGATGAGAGATAGGTCTAGCTCCATGAGCAATGGTAACTCCCTCAAGGATTTTGTCTTCTCTCTTTTTGGTTATAGCCCTACCTAAGCATTCAACAATAATGATGAATAAATAAGGGGATAGGGGGTCACCTTGCCTAATACCTCTGGAAGCTAGGAACAACTGAGAAGGCCTACCATTGATAAGAACTAAGTAGGAAACTGAAGAGATACATCCCATAATCCAATCCATCCAATCCTGAGAGAAACCAAATTGCCTCAAAAATTTGATAAGGAAGTGCCAATCCACTCTATCATAAGCTTTGGATAAGTCTAACCGAATGAACATGGAAGGAGATTTTTGCATATCCATGGAATGGATGGCTTCCTGAGCAAGAACTATCTCATCAACTATTTGACGCCCTTCCACATAACCCCCTTGTTCAGGGGAAATAATCTTATGCAAAAGAGGCTTCAACCTTTTCGCCATGATCTTAGTAATGATTTTGAGAAGAACATTACATAAAGCAATAGGTCTAAAAGTTGAGATATGTTCAGCCTCTTGAGCTTTTGGAACAAGAGTAATATAAGTTTTATTGATAACCTTCAAAATTTATTTGGCTTTCCTGGCTTCTTCCACCACCTCTAATAAATTAGCATGAAGGATATCCCAAAACTCTTGGTAGAACTCAATGGGAAAACCATCAGGACCTGGGGTTTTCCCTTTTTGCATTTTAAAAACTACCTATTGAAGCTCATTGATAGTAACAAGAGCAGTCAAAATAGAGTTCTCCTCAGAAGTGATAAGAGAAGGGATTGCTTGAAGAACATTTTGTTGAGAAGTCGAGTCAAGAGGAGTAGCAGTAAAAATATTGGAAAAGTAATTGACAACAATAGAGTTCATGCCATCCCAAGTGTAGACAACATCTCCAAAATCTGATTTTAGGGAAGAAATAAAGTTGTGAGATCTTCGAGCTAGAAGAGATTTGTGGAAGAAATTTGTGTTTCGATCACCTTCTTTGAGCCATTGAATTCTAGATTTTTGCTTCCATAAGAGTTCTCTTTTTCCCATTCCTCTAACTGAGTTGTGAGTTTAATTTCATCTGCACTTGTACTCTCTGTGAGGCCATCTAAATGGATTTTCTTATTCAAATTTTCAAGTTGAGCAATAACTTCATGTATTTTTTATGAACATCCCCAAACTCCTTCCAGTTCCAAGTCTTGATTTTGGATTTAATGTATTGCAATATTTTGGTAAAATAGAACATCTTAGTCCCATACCTAGGTTTATCTTCCTTCCACCATTGTTGCACTTTTTTTTTTTCAATTTACATGATGGAATCGGAGCGCACGAACTGACAGCTGTCCACTTTATCGCCACGATTCTCCCTTACCCTAGAAGCCGCCACATAGATCTTCATGCAGTCTGTCCCTATAACCACCATGCCACAATCATTTTAAATTATTTTACTTCCTACCTTTCCTTCCACCATTGTTGCACTTGAGGTTTAAAGGAATTGTCTCTAAGCCACATTAACTAAAATTGAAAAGGAGAGAAACTCACATTGGTTTTCCACATTTCCACCATGATAGGCCAGTGATCCGAACCAACATTGTTAAGAGTATTCACTTTAGGAATGTGACCATGGATTAAGAAATTGTCAAAGAGCAAGAACCTATCCAATCTCTCCATTATACAAGCTAAGCCTTGCCTTATGTTAGACCAAGTCATAAGGCCATTATCTGGTTGGATGTCCACAAGATGGAGGTTTGTAATATATTCGCTCATGAGGTCAGTGCTCCTATCCAAATTTCTATTTCCCCCCATTTTCTCATCTAGAGAGAGGATGGTATTGAAATATCCTTCGATCAAGATCCAAGCTTCAAGAAAATGAGAGATAATATAAGTTATATTCTTCCATTGTCTTCTTTTTTCCTCCAAATTAGTCGAAGCATAAACAATAATGCAGAGCATAATTTGGTTGGAATGTTTGCTTTGAATAGCTATAGCCAAAAGACCCCAACTGCCAACCATATGGTGAATAACTACCTCTTTTGGGTCCCAAAGGCAAGCAATGCCACCAGAAGTCCCTTGGGAACTAAGGGAAACCACTTTTCTAACTGGCCAAATTTTACTAGCAATTGATTCCATATCCTCTATTGACATCTTCGTTTCTTGAAGGAAAACAAGATGTGGATGATTTATCTGAATCATTCTTCTAATTTCATTTTGTTTTGAAAGACTCCCTTTGAGTCCTCTAATATTCCAAGTGATGATATTCATTAATACAAGGGCTAAAAAATTTGGGAAGGGCATTAATCTTACCTTCCTCTACAAGATTTTCACCACCTTTTACCATATGATATTGATTAGTCTTGTGACCTGCCTTTTGATTAGAATCCATCTTCAATTTTTTTCCCTATTTCTTGACTTACTCCAATTGAATCTGAGATGGCTTCTAGCCTTGAAGAATGCTTGTACACAGTCAAAATATTACCAGAAGGTTCAACAGAGTCTATATTGGGACATGTATTATTTGAAGTTTTAACATTTAAAAGATTGTTTTTCTTGTGAATATTTTCTCCCTTTTTTCTGTTGAAAACCTTTGATTTGTTGGTTTGTCTCTGAGTTCTTCCCTTTATATTTAAATTGTGTTTCTAAGATTTATGTTTCCATTATTTCCTCTTCCTCACTTGGGACCTCATTTGTGGAAATAATTTCAAACATATTAGCAGATAACTTTGATTGATCCTTCATAACTAGTTTTTTTGAGTGTTCTTCTTCTTAGGCATTTGGAAACCTGCTGAATTTATATCTTCTTTCTTTTGATCTAGAATTTTATTTGGGCAAACACTAGCCAAATGACCATATTCATGGCAAATTCTACAACGAAAAGGAATGTTCTCATAGTCCACTACTTGCTCCCAAGTGTCCTCCCCAAATTGTAAAGTGATATTTTTAGGTAGGGGTTTGTCAAAATCCATTAAAACACAAATCTGAGCATAAATAATATGTTCAAATTTTTTAGTACAATCAGCAGTCATCATAAATATTCCTAAAGAGTTTCCAATTGAAGAAAAAATAGTCGGATTCCAGAATTCAATTGGGAGGCCAAAGAGTCTAACCCACACGGGACCTGTAGAAGGCATCTCTTCTTCGGCTTTAAATTTAGTATGCCAGGGCTTCATGAAAAGCCCTACCATTCCAAAGAAATAGGGACCCCCTTGAAATGTTTTCTCTCTATCTTCATTATTAGCAAATAAAACAAGAAAATAACCATTTGGATAAATAGAGATTTGTAACTCACCTTTAGTTTTCTAGATTTTTGCAGCCCAAACTTTGAAAGCAGATAGGCTCGGATGAAAACCCACGAAACGATAAATTAGTCCTCTTTTTTCTAGATCTTCAATGCCAGTCTGAATGTTGCCCATATCAAGCTTAACAATAGGAGTTCCATCAGCTGCTTTAAGACATCCTGACTCCATTTTCCTGGGATCAATATTAGGCATTCTTAGAGGTTTATGAGAAGCCCTAAGATTAATATTAGCATTAGGTTGAGGTTGTCCACCATGGAGGGCATCCCTAAAATTCATTTTTGGGGTTGATTCTTCAAAATTCTTACCCTTGATAGGGGTTTCCATAGTAGATTTATTTTGTGGGTGCACCTTAGCACCAGATTCACTTGAGATCTAAGCCATTTTTTGATCAGTTGCTTGAAACTTGTTTCATGATCTCTTTAATCCATGCCCTAGATGTTGTGGAAAGGTATGATTTTCACTTTTCTTTTGTGCAGCAAATTGGAAGCCATTGTCACTCAAGTTCACAGCATGAAGATCTATTGAAATATAAATTTCTAACCCATATTGGATCCCCTGCAACATTTCCTACTAAAATCTTGAGCAGAAACCACAAAAATATTGGCCGCTAGGGCTCGAAGGCCCCAAAAACCAACCTCTGGAGTTGCTTGCACTTAACCCAGATGAAACCCTCGCACAATCACTTTCCAAAAATCTCGTTCACACATAGGGATGTTCTAGGATTTGTGTTGCTCCAAATGAAACCCTCAAAATTTTAGCTCAATCTGAGTCTGGATGAGTGAAATATGGTCGAAACAAGTTCGACAATTTGGGCAGTCCTACGAAAAATGTCCCCTCCTTATAAACTATGTTATCTACCTTATAACATAAACCATTTTTTTGTATTATTATATTTCATATTTAATTTCCTTTTGATACATAACTAAATATAATCCATCATATTTAATTATACCTCCATGTCATCTCATCATATAAATGAACTTCTATTTCAATTTAATTATTTTATTTCTTCATAATATAAATGAACAATATTAAAATATCTAAAATAATATGCCTTTATCTAAAATATGGTATATATATAATAACAATATTAAATTTCAATTTTCAAAGAAATAATATTTAATCCCATTTCAAAATAATATCTTCCTACATTTAAAAACGTTCCTTCTCTCTTTCTTTATTTGAATGAATGTTTTTAAATGTTATTTTACTCATAATAGTATAATAATATTATTTTATTACACATGTTCCTTTTATTTATAAAAAAATTCATTTATAATATTTATAAACTCTTTCATTTATAATATAACTAAGTATAAATTATCATTTAACAACATCTAGTTTTTCATGTCATAAAGCCTACCAGGGAGGGTCATGACATCCTACCCCCCTGGGGATAAACATCGTCCTGGGTGTTTCCTAAAAAATATATTTGCTACACAAAGCTAGATGATCAAGGATAATGTCTAAATTCTATTCTATGGAGTTTAAACAAGATTTCATCATCCCTTGCTAATATCAATACTACACTCACTCTATATGAGATGTAATCTTAATTATTAAGCAATAGAAGTAATAACATCCTTCTTCAAATCTATCCAGAAGGAGGTTTTGTTCCTAATTTCCCACATATTTGTACTTGCAAGGTAAGATAAAGAAGAAAACATGGCAATTTTGCATAACGTATCATCTCAAATTACCAATTTTAGGTATAAGTACCCCATCCTTAAAGCACAAGAGTCCATCATCCGTGTTGAAATCTCATTCTTTGCAAGATTTCCTTTATTTTTGGCTTGAAATTCATTGCAACTCTCACCTTGAGGTCACATTTCCTTGACTTGTTCCATTAAATCCAAGGGATTTCAAGTCAGACCGCTATGTGCCTTCTTTAATATTTGAAGCTAAACAAGATTTTATTACTTCCTAAACTTACAATTTGCTCTCTAGACAGATTCTTTATGCCTTTAAGTGCTCACTAAATTCAAAATTTGGCTCATTCTTTAATAACTTAAGGATAGGATCCCATAATCCTCTCTATTTACTATCTACTATTTTCTAGGTAAGTAAGCTCAAATCCTAAGAAAGAACTCTACATCTATTCTCTCTTAAAGTAGTTTCACTTATTCCTTCTCATTAAGCATGATCAACTTAACCAAGAATAGTTATTTCACCTATGATGAGCTAACTTAAGGTATCTATCTCACTTTTATCTATGAGATAGTTAAATTTATCCATCTCATCTTCACTATGAGCTAACTCAATCCATCTATCTCATCTTATCGATGAGATAGCTAAAGTCACCTATCTCATTTTTGCTATGAGCTGACTCAATCCATCTATCTCATCTTATCGATGAGATAGCTAAAGTCATCTATCTCATTTTTGCTATGAGTTGACTCAATATATCTATCTCATATTATCAATGATATAGGTAAATTCATCTATCTTATTTTTGCTATGAGCTGACTCAATCAATCTATCTCATATTATTGATGAGATAGCTAAAGTCATCTATCTCATTTTTGCTATGATAACAATACTTCCTTAAAACCACTAGATGTTTATAAACCTATCTATTTTAGGCTTCTAAAGGAAAATTTAATCAAGGTTATCCGAAGTTCCTCCCTAAGGGATCCCATAATCCCTTATATTTCCTTTTCTACTATGGACCAACCTTCTTTTCCTAAACTTATTAAGGATACACCTATCTCTATACTATACACAAGTACTGCCTGTGTAGGCATATTATGTGTTACCACAAATAAGCTCATCCATATAATCATTCTTGATGAGCTAAACTTATCACCTCCAGTATAGTCTAAGGTATATGGTTTGAATAAAACCATTCCTCTAATGTTTTATTGCTAGATTTGAAGTTATTCCATCATTTGAAAGCTATATCTTGTACATGAAGGGTAACCTCACTAGTGGGGTTATCTTGGTTGTGACCATTTTTATCCTTGGTAGTAATTTGGGCCATGCTTGTCTTACTACAAGGTGTTATTTAACCACCAAGGAGTTGAGTTATTTTTTCCTTATATACTAGCTCAATTCATCTTCTTTCATTTGCTTATGGCTAATGTGATGCTTGCTTTATGCAAGATGTCACACAAAAGTAAATTTGCTTTTCCTAGGATCAATCCTTAAACAATCCTTTAGCTTATCTTTTCCAGCTTCTAGTCTGTCATACCTAGATATCATCTAGGGGAGCTCATAGTCTTATGAATATGTGCTTGGATTTCAAAGCAACTAGAATTTCAAGGTCTTCCTGGATTTAGCTTAACTAAGCAAGGGCCTGAATAGAAGATAGATAAACCTTAGAACATTTTGATGAAACCTCTAGTCTATTTTTCCTAGAGTTCCTTTATGAAAGCATCTTGTCCTACGCCTTACTTCTCTGATACCAAATGTAACAACCCAAAATCTGTAATGACCCCACAAACCAACTACAAGAAAAACACATAGGAAAGAAAAGATTTTTTTTAACCAAACTTTAATTGATATATTTTTTAAATCCCCTAACTTTCCCAAAGAGCTACATCCCATGAAATACCCTCACACAAGTCCATCTGTGTAGGCGTATTATGTGTTACCGCAAATAAGTTCATCCTTCTCATCATTCTTGATGAGCTAAACTTATCACCTTCATTCAATCAAAGGTATACGTCCATCTCCATACCATACACAAGTCAATCTATGTAGGTATGCTATGCGTATTACAATTTAAGCTATCCATATCATCTAGGGTATTAATCTCTTAGGTCACCTACGTTCTCCCAAAGGGATCTCAATACCTTAGGTCATCCTCTAAGTTCACCCTAGAACTCATTTCTTAAGTTTATGTTGTTTAGCAAGAAAACAAGAATAATTGTAGATACTAAATCTAAAAAAGATCATAATTCATAAAGCATAAAAAGATACTAGAAAGGGAGCAGTATTTTAAAGAAAGTAAAAATTAACTAAAAGGGGAAATTAATACAAAACATAGATAATTCAAGTAGTAATCTAAAGATACGTCTTCCAACCAATTAAACAAATATTACATAAATAAGTATGGTAAATCCTCCATACTCTTAAAGAGTAACATATTACATCAATTTCATCAGGGAAATCTCCCCACAATTCTAGTCTATTTGAGCAAAAGTAAATCACTATAGCTAGAGTCAAATTGATTTATTGGTTCCATCTGCCTCTTTGGTCCTTCCTTGCTTTCCATCGATCATTTGAGGATAGTAGGGGATCAATGCACTCATGGTTCCATGATAGACATGCTTCTAAATGCATTTACTAATTTCTTTGCCAAATTGCAACTATACAAATTGAATCAACTAACCATCTACTGCATAGATGATATCATAAAAATCCCCATTTCTATTTTCTCCTCTCTTTGCCCAAGAGAGTATTTCAACAATACAGGTAGATCTACTTTAATCAATTTCTTTCAACCTTTATTCAACAAATTAAAATCTCATACCTTTAATCTTTTAAATAAGCTAGGTTCCTTTATTTCATAAATCAAGTCCCATTACTTAATTCATAAAATAACTATTCCCTTCATTTCATAAATCAAAGTCCCATACCTTTAATCTATAAAATGAACTAGGTTCCTTTATTTCCATTTATTCTTCATTAATCAAATACATCTTATTTAATTAACTAAAATAAATCATTCTTTTAATTATTCAACATAGTCAAAGTCCCATACCCCTAACTATGCAAATAATATCATTTCCATTTATTCTTCATTAATCAAATACATATTATTTAATTAACTAAAATAAATCATTCTTTTAATTATTCAACATAGTCAAAGTCCCATACCCCTAACTATGCAAATAATATCATTTCTATTTATTCTTCATTAATCAAATACATCTTATTTAATTAACTAGAATAAATCATTCTTTTAATTATTCAACATAGTCAAAGTCCCATACCCCTAACTATGCAAATAATATCATTTCCACTATTTCATAAATTAAAGACCCATACCTTTAACCTATGAAATAATTAACTACATTTATTTAAATCAAAGCCATCAAAGCCTCATACTTTAATATTTAAATAAACCCTTTTCAAGTGGAATGCAAGTCAACCAGATTCCAAAGAACTATCATTCTAATTAAATGATTAAAAGATCAATAAGGAACTGTCGTGCAAGCAAACATGGGAAAAGCATACAACCAACACTTATTGAAGTTATAGCCCACTACCTAGGCGACACAGAATAAACTGGTAAAGGTGAGGGTTACGACTATAGAGCCCGGTAATACTATTGTAAAAAGTTTATGGTCAAGGGTTGATCGAATAGGTAGACTAACAGAGATCACTTCACAAGCGATGAACACGATGCTTTTCAAATGATAACCTTTAGGGTGAATCGATAAGCCAACAGGTGGGGACTTAAACCTTAGATGATCATAGGATATATATACAGATTATCCTACTAACGACACCAAGGCATGGCATCACCACACAGGAGCTAAGAACCTAATAGTCTGATATACTAGGAGGGACGCAACCCAACCCACGATAGTCCTTTCAATAGTTCAATAAAAAATAGGGAGTTGATGAGGATAGGTAGAAGCATAGGTTACAAAAAGGTATTGGTAATAATCAAAGCATTCAAGATAGCACTCCACACATTAGACATTGATCAACATAGTGCTCAACTACTGTGTGGTCGTTGGATGTCGAGTGAACAAAACACAAGTTAAAAACCAACTACTTATGTATTAAGCTATGATAGCAGAAGGTGACCTTCCTCCCAACTAGGTTCACCAATACATGGACTCATCTCTAAGGGGGAAAAAACCCCCATTCTTAATAGAAAGCATGACTAAACCAGACATCCTAAACCAACATCCAACAATAATATGAAACACGTAAGAAGGCAGCTAAAAATCACACAAGCCAAAAATAGATTCAAGAACGAAAGGGAATAAGTTCAATAACCAACCTAAAAGGTTTGAATATCGACGATGTCTTATTTTTCCTTCAGTGTTGCTACATGTAGTGTTTCCCTTCCAATACTTCATCTCTCCTTATTTCTTTTTTTGTGCTCACCCTCTATTCACTTCCCGATCGAAGTGATCCTTTCACTTTTTCCATCCTCCTCCCCATAAGGGATAGAGTCCCATTCCTCTCATCCACCTCCATCCCATCTCATTACTCCAAACCTAATCACCATTACTTTTCTTTCCCATCCCCCAACGATAGCAGAGCCAGGTCAGAAGCAATTCATTTTTTTAATTTTTCTTCTCTTCATGAGAAGCTTCGCAAAAAATGGCACTCCTTATTCAATGTTGGTAGGTGCCCCATCAACTCGAACGTCCAACTTGCAAAAAATTTCCTTTATGGTAGATTTATTTTTGTTTAAATAAATGAAATTTAGCTACTTGAAAGGGAAGTCCCTTATATTTAAGGATAGATGCCAATTATTATTTAATATAATACATGAAATCCCTTTATCAGCAACCACTTATTTATAAATAGTATTCCTTTATCAAGTAAAATAGAACAACTATTATTTATAAATGAAATTCATTTATCATTTAAAGTAAAAATAATTGTTATTTATAAATGAAATTCATTTAACATTTAAAGTAAGATTAATCGTTATATGAAATTCATTTATTATTTAAAATAAAAATAGTCATTATTTATAAATGAAATTCATTTATCATTTAAAATAAAAACAACCATTATTTATAAATGAAATTCATTTATCATTTAAAATAAAAACAACCGTTATTTATAAATGAAATTCATTTAAAACAAAAAAAACAATTATTATATATATATATATATATATATATATATATATATATATATATATATATATATATATATATATATATATATATATATATATATATATATATATATATATTTACAACATAAAAGGATTCCTTTCACCGATTACTAACATCATGTTGAATGCATTTAAGCAATACAGGAAGTTTCAAAGGTAACCAATTTATGCATGTTTTTATTTTCCAAACCATCGATGCAAATAGTGATGAAGTAAAATACAACCATTACTATGCAACACATAAAGAGGGAATCTTTCCACAAACCTAGTCACCTGTCTCAGCCTAATAATTTACGATAGCTACTAGGCTATCAACTTGAGGCTCAAGGTGGCTAGCTATTGATGATTATCCCTAACCGATAATGCATACCTATATGAAGGTATCTATCCATGTTACCCTTGAGATGCCAACTCATAATTTCCCCAACCTTAAGTACCCTTACTTTTGGTGGATGATTCTACTCCTTCCACCCACGAGTGTACCTGATATTGCACATTTATAAATATGTTAGCAGTACCATGCTCTTACAAATAAACTAAACATCGTATAGTTGGTTCAATTTCTCAAACTAGGTATTAAAGAATCATAAATTAATACATTATTTCTTTATGTCAAAAAGTCAACTAGGGAGGGTCATGACAAAATCCTAACTAGATTAAGGGATTGCACTATTATTACTATAATTTTTTTTTCAACTATTAAACACTAACACTTATTTAACAACATAAAGTTTATCTAATTAATTAAAACAAGAAATAATACACTAAGCTTCTAATCAAATCAAACATGAGAATCAACTAGCAAGAGATACATTAAAAGTAAGATCAGAAAGAAAGATATCCATAACACAATATTTATCCTAGGGAAAACCCTTTCAAAAAAATCCAACCTCAAATGTTTCTTTTATTGCATAAGTTTGGTCTTCACAAATACAAGGATCCCATAATCTCTTTCTCCCAAACATATGCTAATACAATGCATAAGAACTCATAGTAGTTCTCACATCTTTACTTTGAATTTCTCTTTTAATCCATATATCAGATTCTACAATTGCTTTTCCATGACTAGCTCCTTCCTCTTAGTCTAGTATAGGGGTAGTACATCCCTAAGGGTCTATTGTATTCATAATATTAGTATCCATTTTTACATTAGTACATCCCTAAGGGTCTATTTTTTACATAATATTGGATTAATCCATATATAAGATTCTACAATTGACTAGCTTCTTCCTCTTAGTCTATTATAGGGGTAGTACATCCCTAAGGGTCTATTGTATTCATAATATTAGTATCCACTTTTTCTTGAGAGATCATGGCAATAAAAACAACAATAATGTTAGAATAAAATCAACAACAATGTTAGAATGAAAAACAACAACAACATTAGTAGCAACATCATTAGATAGAGCAGGAACAACAACATCATCAAAAACATCTTAGTCTTCATAGAAAAACCATCAAACAAACCTTCAAATTCTTCATCATCAACAATAGCAGTAACATTATCTTCAAATTCACTAACATAAAGTCCTTGCTAGTAGCAATAATAGTATCTTCAACTTCACTAACATAGCATGACAACTTTGATAGAGATTCTTAGTTCTTTGAGATATCTCTTTCAAAGAGAGACTAGGCAACATGGTGTTTGAAATAGGAACAACCCACAAAGGATCGAGATGTTTTGATGGGCCTATAGTTGCATCAAAGTCGTTTACATTTTGAGTTGGTATACACAGGTGACCCATAAAATATTATACTAGCAAAAAATTTTGTTTAACTTAATTCTAAATCAAGAAAATCCAACAAAAAAATAAAATTGTAGATGTCTTAAATTTGACACATCACAAGTTGGATCAATTGTCCAAATGGAAAAATGAATATGGCATAGCCACAAACCAAACAAATAATAGAGCCAATACTATGATAAGATGAGGATTTATCACCAAGAAAATAATAAAGCTACTACAAAGATTAGATGACTCACGAGGCAAATAATAGAGCCAATACTAAGATTAGATGGTGAGGGTTTCTCACCAGACAAATAACAAAGTCAATACTAGGATCAGATGATGAGGATTTATTGCCAAGCAAAAACATAGTCAATACCAGGATTAGATGGTGAGAATTTTTCATTCCCCTTCTAAATCAACCTGACCTAGGGGAAGAGGATACTTCCCTTCAACCACCTTCACTACTTTATTATCAAACTAATACAAACAAAAGGGAAGACAGAAATATTGGCAATAAAAAACTGTTTATTTGTATTAAAAAATTGGCTATATATATATCCAAATACATCGTGAAGTTCATGGAGGAACCTTAAAGTATCACATTAAATATAATGTTAGCGAGGCCAATGGAAAAACCTTTTGAAAATAAAACTATCACATTAAATGTAGTGTTGGCCATCTAACTATTACATTTAATATTAATTTAATTAATTAGACAAAGTTTAACTAATTAATATAATTTTAATCCTTAACACTCTTAAATTTTTTTGGAAGTGATATAAGAATCAAACAAGGTATCATATATCCATAACTTTAGTTAGCTTATATACTAATAAGTTAGAAGAATGAATAAATGTAAGTGGAGGGGAAGGTGTCCAATTAGACAATTATGTGATTATTTTAATTAAAGGACAACTATCAAATTAAATAAAGTCCCATACCTTTAATTAATCCAATAATCCAATTTCATTTATCAAACTAACTAAACTCCTACAACTTTAGTTAATCCAACAATCCAATTTCTAATTATCAAACTAACTAAAGTTCCATACCTTTAGTTAATCCAACAATCCATTTTTATTTATCAAGCTAACTAAAGTCCCATACCTTTAGTTAATCTAATAATCCAATTCCATTATCAAATTAACTAAAGTCCCATACCTTCAGTTAATCCAATAATCTAATTTCATTTAAACATAGACTATATTCCCTCAATTGGACATAATCTACTTTCATCTCAATACAAACTACACTATCTCAAATAGCATAATCCATATCCTTCATTTTCAATGCAAATAATATTATCTATCAGCATATTTGACATAATCCATATTTCAACATAAACTATGTTTTCATAAATTTAATATAATTCATCTATCATTATAAACTATGTCATCTACCTTATAACATAATCCATATTTTCATTAAACTATGTTATCATCAATTTAACATAATTAATATTTCATTATAAACTATGTTATCTGCCTTATAACATAATCCATATTTTCATATAAACTATGCAATCATCAATTTAATATAATTAATATTTCATTATAAACTATGCTATTTACCTTATAACATAATCCATCAGTTCGTATAAACTATGTTATCATCATTTTCACATAATTCATCTTTCATGAGAAACTATGTTATCCACCTTATAACATAATCCATCATTTCGTATAAACTATGTTATCATCAATTTAACATTATCCATATTTCATTATAAACTATGTTATCTACCTTATAACATAATCCATATTTTTGTATAAACTATGTTATCATCAATTTAACATAATTCATATTTTATTATAAACTATGTTATCTACCTTATAATATAATCCATCTTTTCATATAAACTATGTTATCATCATTTTAACATAATCCATATTTTCCATATAAACTATGTTATCATCATTTTAACATAATCCATATTTTCTTTTATTTTTGTGGAAAACATCCCAGAAGGGATGCCACTTTTGGGTAAGACCCAAGGAGGCGGGGGTATCTCTTCCATAAAAATCACCTAGGACTCGCACCTGGCCTACTACCTTTTGACATACTCAAGGAGAAAACCTGAAACAACAAAAAACAAGAACACACAATAAGATAACATGCTCATTGAGTGTATAAAAAAGATAAAGCACAACCAAACACACACACAATAAGATAAAAAAACACAATATGAACCACACAGAAAAAACACAAGAACAACATAAAAAAATACAAACATGACAAAAACAACAGAACACTACAAAAATATGAAAAACAAAAACAAGCAAAACCTAAAAAACAAAAAAAAAAAACAACCAACAATAGACAACAAACAAAAAAATATATATAGAAAACACTCATACACCAAAACACAAAGCCACCAATTAACACAAACATACAGAAACACAAGAACAATAACAACAAAAACATAAGAACAATAAAAAAACAACACAAAACAACAAAAACACAAGAACAACAAAAAACAACACAAAAAACACAAAAACAAAATAAAACAAAAAAACACACACACATACACCTCAAAAAACTAAACAAAAAAAAAAGAAAAAGAAAAAAGAAAAATTTTGAACACAACAATGACCTTTCTAGACCAAAAGAATTTTAAGGCAAGAATCAACAAAGGAAACAAAAGAAAGAATAGTTTGAGCTAGGAAACTAAAATACCCTGATCGAACCAAAGAGAAGCAAAAATAAAGTAAGAAGAAACTAGGTATCTCAAGAACTGGAGCCATCCAAAGAAATGATAGAAATAAGAGCTTCCCTTATTTATGAATCCTGCCATCTAGGAGGGTGGTCGTAGCAAATAAGATCACCTTTGTCCAAAGCCCAATTAGCTAAAGCATAAACACTCTTGCTATGATCTCTGACCACATGATTGTAATCAAATTTCAAAAATCCCATCTAGATTAACTGAATCTTCTTAATAATTATTTTTATTCTCCAATCAACCTTATGATTCTTAGGAGTCTTCAAAAGATTAATCATGAGTTGAGAGTCAGACTCAACTAGCACCTTTTCCCATCCAACCTTAGCAGCCTCTTGAAGGCCTTTGAGGATACCATACTCCTCAACAAGGTTATTGGATTAAATACCCAAATTATTAGCAAAAGTAAAAACCAGGGAACCATCTGAAAGTCTACCAATTCCTTCCGTACTAGCTTTTCCAGGATTCTCTCTAGAGGCTCCATCGGTATTGACTTTTCCAAAATCCTTAGGAGGAGGTTGCCAATTCCTTGTTCTATCCATCTTGCGATTACTCACATTCCCTTTAAGTTGGTTGCCCTTAGAAGAGTTAATCTTCAATATTTGCATCACTTGATCCCATCTTTGGTGGGAGTTTTGGGGGTGATTAAGGAGTTGTTGGACTGATTCAACTAAGTTGGCAATGTTATTTTTCCAGATATAGTGAATATCTTCCTATCTTGATTAAAAATTTAGTTGTTCCTTTCATTCTAGATATTCCAAAGAAGAATGGTAGAACCCATCCAAACTAACTGCCTAATAAAATGATGAACACCCTCTTGTTTAGGCCAATCCCTCCAAAGTTGTTCAAAAGTAAAAAAATGGATCAATATAAGCCAAATAAAGTGACCATTATCCTCCATAGCTCAAAGGCTAAATTACACTCAATAAAAATATGGTTGAGAGTTTCTACATTCTCTCCACACATTTCACATCTAAAAGGGCCATGAAAACCACGCTTCATAAGCTGCTCACTAGTAAGCACCCTGGGATGCAATAAAATCCAAGTAAAGAACCTCACCTTAGGCCAGAGATTTTGATCCCACAACTGAGAAAATATATAAGATGATTGGTTGGTATTATTATGGCATAAGGTCAAATAACCTTGAAGAACTAAATACTCACCCTTAGTAGTGTCGTTCCATCCAAAATAATCTTTTTTATGGTACCAAGCGAGAGATCTCATATGAAGGATGCATTGGATATCTTGTCTTTACCTTTATGGAATTTGAATAGGCCAGTCCTCAATAGGTATCCAATATCTACCAACCTCTAAATTACCAGTATGGTATCGATAGTAATTAGCTAGGTTTATCCAGTTAGCTCAGTGAAGCTCCTCCATACAAGACCTCTAATCAGGAAATTGAGTTATCAAAGGCTTGTGACCATCCCAAGAATATATCCAAAAAATTTCCCATTGACCATTATGAATGATACAAACTAATTTTTTCTTTATCAAATCCTCACGAGTCTTAAGAACCGCTAAAATGGGAGAACCTTTGGTAGGCAATTGATAGCGAACAAGGTCTTCAAGACTTTTGTTCTCAGCATATTTTTTGTTCTCAGCATATTTAACACGGAGATTATTGGCCCAAAGAGCATTAGGGTTATGAAAATCCTTCAATATAATTTAGCAGCTAAAGCTTTATTGTTATTAATAGCATATCATAATCCTAACCCCCCTTCATTCTTTTTTTGATAAGTTAAAGGATTGCATTGCTAGACGGGTTTTAAGGATCCCAAAACCTTGTTACAAAAACAGCCATGCTTGCTGTAAGCAGAGAGGATTTTCAACAAGGGACGCAGCCCTGAGCCTAAAATAGAAAAGAGCAAAACAGAGGACGCAGCCTCAGACATAAGGAAAGAGGAAGAAAAAGGACACTGCCTAAGTAGGTCAGCCCGCATAGCAAAAAGAAATAGGCTCCACGTAGGGTAGCCACGGGAACAAAACGAAAACAACTTAGACAAAAAGAAGCAGGCTCCACGCAGGGTAGCCGCAGAAGCAAAACGTAAGAAAATGAGGAAATCATTCCTCAGTGGAATCCTTGTCCTCATCCTTAGTGTCACCTTTCATAGGGTCCTTAGGCTCCTCCTTGATGGTAACCACGTCCTCCACTTCAGACCCGCCGTCAACCTCCTGGCCACTCTGACCTCCGAAGAAAAGCTTTTGAAGGCCTTCCCTAAGATCGATGATCGAATTAACCATGGCATTCATCATGCCTATTGTGGTGGAGATTATGAACTCTTTCAGGTGCTTCACCTCATCATCTACCTCTTCGTCATCAGTCTTAATGTCAATTATCTTCTTGTTGCCTCTCACTGCCTGATTTTGAAGGTGGACATATTTCCTTACGGGCCCTTCCATACTTTCAAAGCTAATGCTCTTCCTCACCTTCAGCTCCTGAATGGCTTCAATGGCCTTCCTCTTTCTTTTTGCAAGGGATAGGTGGGCAGAAGGCCCAACAGGTTTGGCGGCTGGGTTGGGGATGCTCGGGTTGGCCTTAGGGCTGAGAGCTAGGACATAGGTGTAGATAACCTTGAACATTCCTTGATGGAAAGGGAGGTCATGGCCTTTCTTATTCCTACAGGATGTAATTGAATAGTTTATGGAATTGAGAAAAAATTGGGGGATGTTTATGGGATTAATATCATGAAAGTGGTTCACGAAGGCCAAATGATAAGTACAGAGCACTTTTTTTGGGTCATCGACAGTGATGAACTCCATGACTGGCTTCATCACGTCATTCCAGGGGGTGTTGATATCACTCCTATAGATACCTTGCTTTGCTCCTTTGTAGATCCTTTCATTGTCCTTGAACTCCTTAAGTTCCACCTCCTAGTTGTGCTTCTGTCTATGGATTGAGCATCCTTTCATAGCCTGGCCAGTAATCATAGACAAGAGGTTGACATCCACGCAGAAACTTCTCCCTCAAACCATAATAGAGTCGTTATCCCAGGATTCTAAAAATGCCATGGTGATGTCGAGCTCCTCACCAGTGAACATGTGAAGGAAGGGAAAGAAGTGGCGCTCATTGAGGATTCTCTTAGCTAGGGCATCACATTCAACTTTGTTGGGCTCGATGAAACTCATGGTGAGTTGGTGGTGAGGGTTGGGGAAAGGACTAGAAGGAATAGCAGAGGCCTGAGGGTCGATGGGCTTACTGCACCAGTAAGGAGGGAAGATGACCAATGGAGGAAATATGATGGCTTTGCATAGAATGGAAGTGCGAGGGATGCTTATGGTGGATTTATGGATGAAATCTTGAGGAAAAAGCCCCAATTCTTAGAGGTTTCCATTAATGATATCAATGAAGCAAATCAAATTTGACACTGAGGGATTGGAAAGCTCAATATTTTTTTGGAAATGATTGCTAGGATAGGGATGATGTACGAGGAGAAAAGGAGGGTTGAAAATGATGATCTTTGGATCTTGGCAATGATTGGTTCTAGAGCCGAGCAAGATGTTTCTAGAATGATCACCTCCATCACCATTTCTGCCATGATCCTCCCGGAGGGTGTGCTTCATGTTCTAGAGCATGATATTGAAATTGTGACCATTGTCATCCTTTCCTTTCCTATCGAGGTGCCACGTCCCCCTCACAAAGCCTATGGTAATCCACCTTTTTAGGGTTGCATCTCTATCTTGGATTTGGATATTACTTGGCCCGATGTTGGTATGGTGCCATTGCCAATGCAAAGGATAATTGAAGTAATTGAAAAGGGTGCCTTCATGAAACATCTTCTCATTGGAATTGGAAATGCCACCTAGGTCTCTGCACACAGTTGACATTGATTGCCATAAATTGAAAAATATGTTAGTGTACATTTCCAAGAAATCGGACCAGACAAGCATGACCTTTTGGTGGTGGAAAAGGGTCTACATGGATAGATGATGCCCAATCATAATGAAGATTGTGTGATGCCCACTTTTTCTATGCTTAGGTGGAGTATTCACTATCCACATGGGCATCCTACTTCCACTTCTATTGTTATGCATGTGACACAGGATGAGGGTCCTAGAGGAACACATCCTCATGAGGAAGACCATTAGGATTATCACCTTGAGGTTTTTCCTATTCCACAATGGCATGGACTTCATCAGGTATGTCATCATTCCAGGTCAGAATGTTGGGCATGTGGACTCCAAGGTTAGCCAATCTATCCATAGCTCCATTTGCTTCTCTATAAGCATGTTGGAATATGACTTCCTGCATGTCAAGGATCAAGTTCCTAGCACCTTCAATGTAATCCCTGACTCTCCAAGAAGGATTGCTATTGTTCTTGAGGTAACTGATGATATTGAGGGAATCTCCTTCGATAATTAACCTATTGGGAAAGTTCTTAGCAAGGGAAAGACCTCTCCACATGCTTTTCGCCTCTACCACATGATTGGTCTGGTCCCCCAATCCCTCAGCAAAGGTGAGGATGACTTCTCCTTGATGATTTCTGAGGATACCTCCTACTCCTACTTTTCTTGGGTTTCCTTTCGTAGCCCCATAAAAATTTAGTTTGAACCACCCTATCGGTGGAGGAATCCACTTGGAATTGATTCTAAGATTAATGGAAGGATGAAAGTCCTCCAAGGATAGGTCAAGGGATCTACTCACAATGAGCTCAAACCTGGAAGTAGGCTTGGGGGAAGGGGGGATAAGGGAAGCATTTTCTTTGGCATAGGCTAGGATCCTATTGAAGGTAAGCTCTAGGATAGATGGGCGCTAGGAGAAGACTCTACGGTTTCTCTCAAGCCACACTTGCCAAAGGAAATGGTGAAGACACATTTTCTAGAGGAATTTGAGGTGAGGGTTATGGAAGGGGCTAGGCCATTGGAGAAAGAGGTCGATGATGGAGTAAGGTTTAGCCCATAGGATGTGGAAGGATTGGAAAATGGAATCGAGGATGGATGAGGAATAGGGGCAATGGAGGAAGATGTGA
Organism: Wollemia nobilis; assembly: GCA_028583015.1. Taxonomy (NCBI): domain Eukaryota; kingdom Viridiplantae; phylum Streptophyta; class Pinopsida; order Araucariales; family Araucariaceae; genus Wollemia; species Wollemia nobilis. The sequence goes on from JAQPPZ010016862.1 coordinate 3,609,989, forward strand.
GAGGGGGATTCCCATGCTGCTAAGCAAAGGGTACACCTATTGGGGATGGTGATGCCTTTTTTAATCAAGTTGTCAATAGTCAGGATCCTTTCTTGAATGGTGAGCCAGGAAAAGAAAGACACCTTGGGGATAAGGGACTTAATCCAGACAAGGTTAAAAGGCAACATGATATCCTCAGTTTCAAGAAGAAGTTTATAAGCAGACTTGATAGTAAATTCTCCACTCTTTGAAGGCTCCCAAATAAGGGTGTCATTAGAATTAATGGGAGGGATGATAGTGGAGTGTAGGAGGGAATTCAACCTGGTGGATTCAGAAGGATGGGTAGTACATCTGATAACTTTCCATTTGATGGTATTATTCTGAACGTCTAGGAAGTCAGAGACTTTGTGTCCTATCCTGAAGTCTGTATAGGCTTTCAGTCTGGATAGAATAGGATCTTCAATGAGAGGTTTTTTTGAAATCCATTTGTCATTCCAGAATTCTATTTCGCTTCCATCCCCAAGTTTCCATCTTAAACCTTTCTTCAGAAGTGACCTGGTACTTATGATGGAATTCCAGAAAGTGGATCCTCTTGTGGGGGCTGCATCACTGAAGAAGTTGGCTCCTTGCAGATATTTCCTTTGGACAATGGATGTCCACTCATTCTTGGTGTTAGTAACCAGTCGCCAGGCTTGTTTGGCCATCAAGGCTATGTTTAGGGATTGAATCCTCCTGAGCCCAATTCCTCCTCTATCCTTAGGTCTGCACACTTTATCCCAAGTGACAAGGTGCAATCGTTGCTTGTTTTCAGTTCTAGACCACAAGAATTTTTTTGAATCTGTTCAATTTTGTGGTACACTACGATAGGGGCTATAAAAATAGAAAGGAAGTACATAGGAATACTTTGGAGGGAGGCTGACATGAGGGTACTTTTAGCAGCTTGGGATAGTAGGTTGCCCTTCCACCCTACAAGTTTCTTTTGGATCCTTTCTATGACATTGTTCCACATAGAAGCAGTAGGTTGACCACAGAAAAGTGGGAGACCCAGGTAAGTGGTTGGGAGGATAGCCACAGAGCATTCAAGGATTCTGGAAATCTTATTTTGTCTTTGGGTAGGTGTATTGAGGAAATATAGTTTGCTCTTATTGAAATTCACTTTCTATCACAAGCTGCTTCATACAACTTGAGAATGAACTTGATAACCTACGCCTCAAAAATGGAAGCATTAGTAGATAAAATGGTGTCATCCATGAATTGTTGGTGAGAAACAGGATTAGTTTGGGAGGAGGCTTTAATTCCTGATAGGAGGCCTATTCTGCAAGCTTCTTGGATGGTCTTTCCTAAGGCTTCAGCAACAATGATAAATAGAAGGGGGAAAATAGGATCCCCTTGCCTTAGACCTCTACTACTCTGGAAATACCCCATTGTGGATCCATTGATGAGAACTGAAAACCAAGGTGAAGAAATGCACGCTTTTATTAGCTCAATCCACTCAGGATGGAATCCAAATTTAAGCAAGATGGCTAGAAGGAAGTTCTAGTTTACTCTGTCGTAAGCCTTATTCATGTCAAGTTTGAGAACAAAGGCAGCCTTTTTGGTTTTAGAGGTAGAATGCAGGGCTTCATGGATGGAAATGACACCATCTAGGATTGATCTACCTTGGATAGAGCTTCCTTGGCAAGGATCAATGATGCTTGGCATGATACTTTTCATCCTATTAGCCATGATTTTGGTCAGGATTTTATAAGCAACATTACAAAGGCTAATGGGTCTGAAGTCAGACAAGGATTTAGCAGTGGAATTTTTAGGAATAAGGGCAATGAAAGTAGAATTGAAGCCTCATGAAATTATTTTGGATGACTAAAATTCTCTTATGGCCAGACACACATCAGGACCAACAATGTCCCAGAAGGTTTGGAAGAACCTGGGAGGAAAGCCATCAGGTCTAGGAGCTTTATCAGGATGCATGGAAAAAAGGGTAGACTTGATCTCTTCATCTTTAAAGGGTGCAATTAAGCTGGAATTAACATTGTCTGGAATGGAACAAGGGATATGATGGAGCATGGAAGCTTGAGCAGAATCAGAACAAGAATTGTCATCTTCAAGGAGAGATCTGAAGTATGAAACTACCTCATCTCTGATTTCCTCAATATCCATGGTAGAAGTGCCATCACTTTTCACCAAAGCTTTGAAACTATTGTTGCTTCTATTCCTCAGAGTGGAAACATGAAAAAAATTAGTGTTTGAATCTCCCTCTTTGAGCCATAAAGCTCTAGATTTCTACCACCAGAAGGATTCTTCACAAGCAAGGACGTTGTGGAATTCAGAAAGGATTAATTTTTCTTCTGTCCTTATTTGTTCATCAATCTGCCCACTTTGAATTTTATTTTCTATATTTTCAAGTCTATCTTTGAGAGATTTCTTGTTGGAAAATAGGTTGTCGAAGACTTCTTTATTCCATATTTTTAGTTCTTCTTTAAGGATTTTGAGCTTCTAGGCAAGTTTGAAGGATGGCCATCCCTGAACATTTTGTTGCCAACATTGGGAAACCCTATGCCTCAAATCTGGATGATGTATCCACATAGCCTCAAATCTGAATGGTCTTCTGTAGGGGTTGGATTTGTCGATTTCAAGCATAAGAGGATTATGATCCGACCCTATTTTAGGTAAAGGATGAAGACAAGCATCACCAAACATCTGAACTAATTCTTGGGAGATAAAAAATCTATCTAACTTGACTTGAATATGTTGATTTCCTATTCTTCTATTGCTCCAAGTGAACTTTGCATTTTTGAGTTTTACATCCATGAGATTGTTGGAGTTGACAAAGTCATTGAAATCCTCCATGCTTTTGTTCGGGGCCTCAGTCCCTCCTTTTTTGTCTGAGGGGTAGAGGGGGTATTGAAATCTCCTGCAAGGATCCAGGGGATATTTTGGAAAGAGTCCTTTATTCTACTTAGGGAATCCCATAGCTGGGCTCTTCTAGATATAGTATTAGGAGCATAGATGTTAGTGAGGATCCAGGAGAAATTGTTGCACCTATCATGGAATAGCACACTTAAGAGCCTATCACTAGAATGAATTAATCTACCTTCAAATTTTTTCTTATCCCAGAGACACATGAGGCCTCCAGAGGATCCACTGGCATGACTAAACACTGCATCTACCTTTTTCTAGATCATATTAGCTATGGTTAAGGAGTTATTTGCATCAATTTTGGTTTCCTGCATGATGAAAATTGAGGGCTTTAAGTCTCTTCTCATTGATTTGACAAGTCTCTGTTTTGGGAGGCCCATTTAGGCCTCTCACATTCCATGAGAGGATCTTCATTTAGAAGGTTTGGATGCCTTTCTGCCTCCCCTTCCTTGAGGTTGGGGGGGTTTGGAAATTTTGGTCTCCTCTCTGGGTTGAGAGGTAACAGTAGGAAAAAGGGTCTTCTGAATACCATTGGCAATGTCATCTGCAATTCCTCTCTTCCATTGCTCATATTTGGAAATCCTTCCTCTTTTTTTGTCACTACCACAGTCAATGGGTGACTTGGTGGAGCTTCGAGGTTTGCTTGGGGCTGAATTTGTAAGGAATAATCTGCTCAAGGACAGGGCTAGAGGGTCTGGCACTGCTCTGATTTGGATGAGGACACATCATATCCGCCACTAGATTTTTTGGGATCTTATCAAGGCTTTCTTGAAGGAGAGTCTTAGGGTCATCACAAGGACTATGAGAGGGTCCTGACTTAGAGGGGGAATCAACAAAACTCAGGTCAATGTTTAGGTCTTCAGGGGGAAAGGATTGGCCTAGTCTTGAAAGGGGGATCTGGATTCCTTCAGAAAGGGGATTTGGGATAGGAAAACTCTCAAGATCTTTTGGAGCACCTTTTTGAACTTCCTCGGGGTGGGGATTTGGAACAGAAGTATTCTCATTTTCCTCTAGCATTAAATCAGAATCTCCTAGGATACCGAACTTATTGGAGAAAGCAAGAGGGGAACTTACTTTTTCTTGACTTGGATTCATCTGTGAGGTGGCAATTTCCTTGCCTTTGTGAGGGTGTGGGGCGCCTTGAGATTTTGATGACCTTTGTTGTTGGTAAGGTCCTTTTCCTGACTGGATTTGGCTCTACCATTTCTTGGGCTGTTTGAAGTAGCCACTATTTTGTGGGTTTTTGTTTCCTTTGTTCTGACCTATAGGGGCTCCTTGAATGTCAGGTGCACTTTCTTCCTACCACTATTCCTTTTCCTTGATGAGTTGAGATCTGAGGTTAGGGCACTGGATCCTGAGATGCCCCTGGGTTTGGCATTCAACACAAAAAGTAGGCTTATTCTCATATTCCAAGGGTTGTTTCCTATAGTAGGATTTGGATTTATGCTTCAGGTTGACATAGGTGGGAAGCTCCAAAGCTAGATTGGCATTGACACAAATTCTGGTGACATTCATGCGCTTGCGAGCTTGGGTAACAGGGTCAATAGCTACTAGGTCCCCTATGACTTTTGCAATAGAATGGAGGATATCATCATGCCAGAGGTGAAAGGGGAGATTTGGGATACGAACCCAAATGGGGGCATAGTTGATGTCCTGAGTTTCAGGATCAAAATCCAGGTCCCACCTCCATAGGAACAGGCTCTTGCAGCCAAGGAACCAAGGACCCCTAGTGAGGATGTGGCTGGTGTCATCATGGTTGCTCAATATTATTGCAAAGAATCCTCTGGAGAGAGTTGTGATCTCCATACTTCCCAGGGTTTTCCATTTGGCAAAGGCCCATCTACGGATAGTTTCCATATCCGGCCTTCCCCCAACAAACTTCCCCACTAGGGTGTACTTTTCCATTGAGAGATAGTTATCAGCTATACAGTTAGGGATAAGAATGTTTTACCCATCAGGAATGATGGTTGTTGAGGGAAGCTTGTGAGTGTGACTTCCTTCATTGGAAACAACACTTGCAAAGGAGATTCCCTTGGTAGGAATAGAAGTGGGTCCCTTTGGGTGTTGGGAAGGGGGCCCGATGTCGGGTGGTTCCTCCCCCAAAAAAATTTAGACTGTTCATGGACCTTGGTAGTTTTTGGTCATCCATCCTCTGCATCAGCACTGTCTTCCTTACTACCATCCTGATCCTTGCTGCCATCCTACGTGCCCACCTTGCTTCCATCCTTTCCTGTTCCAAAAATTTGAAAAATTGGTTTCCCACCCGTTCCACTCTTCTCGTTGCTCCACTCCATCTCCCAATATCTTATGACATACCATACTATAACCCCCCTTCATTCTTAGGAAGATATAAAGTATCCCATTTCACCAAGGCCCATTTTATTTTCTTCCTAGTACCACTCTAGAGGAACTGATGACTAATTTGATCAAGTTATCAAAGAACAACCTTTGGGATATTCAACATGGTAGAAACATAAATAGGAATAGCTTGAAGGACTGATTTTCCCAAAGTGATTCTACCCTAGAAGAAAGCCACCTACTAGTCCACTTTTCAATTTTCTTCTTGACTTTGTCCAACAACCAATTCCAATATTTTTTCTGTCTTTGAATATTGATAGGAATACCTAAATAAGTGATCGAAAGGGAGGTCTTATTATATCTTAATTTATCCAAGACCATGGATTCTTGTTTGGCAGAGCAGTGAAAGAAAATGACTTTAGATTTATCTTCATTGATCAATTTCCTGGTAGCCTTAGAAAAACAACTAATAATTTGCTTAATATTAGAATCTTCCTTAATTGTAGCTTTACCTAAAAGAGTAGAGTCATAAGAAAATTGAAGATGAGAGATAGGTCTAGCTCCATGAGCAATGGTAACTTGCTCAAGGGTTTTATTTTCTCTCTTTTTTGTTTTAGTCCTACCCAATAATTCAACAATAATGATGAATAAATAAGGGGAAAGGTGATCACCTTGCCTAATACCTTTGAAATATGGGAATAATTGAGAAGGCCTACCATTGATAAGAACTAAGTAGGAAACGGAAGAGATACATCCCATAATCCATTCCATCCAATCCTGAGAGAAACAAAATTGCCTCAAAACTTTTATAAGGAAGTGCCAATCCACTCTGCCATAAGCTTTGGATAAGTCTAACCAAATTAATATGGAAGGATATTTTTGCATATCCATGGAATGGATGGCATCTTGAGCAAGAACTATATTATCCACTATTTGACGCCCTTCCACATAACCCCCTTGTTCAGGGGAAATAATCTTATGCAAAAGAGGATTCAACCTTTCTACCATGATCTTAGTAATGATTTTGAGAAGAACATTACATAAAGCAATAGGTCTAAAAGCTAAGATATGATCAACCTCTTGATATTTTGTAACAAGAGTAATATAAGTTTTATTGATAACCTTCAAAATATCTTTGGCTTTCCTAGCTTCTTCCACCACCTCTAATAAATCAACATGAAGGATATCCAAGAACTCTTGGTAGAACTCAATGGGAAATCCATCAGGACCTGGGGTTTTCCCTTTTTGAATTTTAAAAATACCTTTTGAAGCTCATTGATAATAATAGGAGCAGTCAAAATAGAGTTATCCTCAAAAGTGATAAGAGAAGGGATTGCTTGAACAACATTTTGTTGAAAATTCGAGTCAAAAGGAGCAACAACAAAAATATTGAAAAAGTAATTGACAACAATAGATTTCATGCCATCCCAAGTGTAGGAAACATATCCAAAATATTATTTTAAGTAAGAAATAAAGTTGTGAGATATTCGAGCTAGAAGATATTTGTTTGAGAAATTTGTGTTTCGATCTCCTTCTTTGAGCCATTAATTTCTAGATTTTTGCTTCCATAAGAGTTCTCTTTTTTCCCATTCCTCTAACTGAGCTATGAGATTAATTTTATTTGCACTTCTACTCTTTGTGAGGCCATCTAAATGGATTTTATTATTCAAAATTTCAAGTTGAGTAATAACTTCATGTTTTTTTATGAAAAAATCCAAACTCATTCCAGTTCCAAGTCTTGATTTTGGATTTAGTATATTGCAATATTTTGGCAAAATAGAACATCTTAGTCCCATACCTAGGTTTACCTTCCTTCCACCATTGTTGCACTCGAGGTATAAAGAAACTGTCTCTAATCCACATTAACTAAAAATGAAAATGAGAGAAACTTACATTGGTTTTCCACATTTCCACCATGACTGGCCAGTGATCCGAACCAACATTGTTAAGAGTCTTCACTTTAGGAATGTGACCATGGATTAAGAAATTGTCAAAGAGCAAGAACCTATCCAATATCTCCATTATACAAGCTAAGCCTTGTCTTTTGTTAGACCAAGTCATAAGGCCATTATCTCGTTGGATGCCCACAAGATGGAGGTTTGTAATATATTCACTTATAAGGTCAGTGCTCCTGACCAAATTTCTATTTCCCCTCATTTTATCATCCAAAGAGATGATGGTATTGAAATCTCCTCTGATCAAGATCCAAGATTCAGGAAAATGAGAGATAATATAAGTTATATCATTCCACTATCTTATTTTTTCCTCCAACGTGGTCAGAGCATAAACAGTAATGCAGACCATAATTTGGTTGGAATATCTACTTTGAATAGCTATAGCTAAAAGACCCCAATTGACAACCATATGGTGAGTAACTACCTATTTTGGGTCCCAAAGGCAAGAAATACCACTAGAAGTCCCCTGAGAACTGAGGAAAACCACTTTTCTAGCTAGCCAAATTTTACTAGCAATTGATTCCATTTCCTCTATTGACATATTCGTTTCTTGAAGGAAAACAAGATGTGGATGATTTATCTAAATCATTCTTCTAGTTTCATTTTTTTTTTAAAGACTTCCTTTGAGTCCTCTAATATTTCAAGTGATGATATTCATTATTACTAGGGCTAAAAAAGTTGGAAAGGGTATTAATATTACCTTCCTCTACAAGCTTTTCACCTTCTTTTACCCTATGATGTTGATTGGTCTTGTGACCTACCTTTTGATTAGAATCCATCTTCATTTTTTTTCCTGTTTCTTGACTTACTCCAATTGAATCTAATATGGCTTCTAACCTTGAAGAATGCATGTACACAACCAAAGTGTTACCAAAAGGTTCAACAAAGTCTATATTGGAACCTGTATTATTTGAAGTTTTAACATTTAAAAGATTATTTTTCTTATGTATATTTTCTCCCTTTTTTCTGTTGAAAACCTTTGATTTGTTGGTTTATCTTTGAGTTTTTCCCTTCATCTTTAAATTGTGTTTCTAAGATTTTTGTTTCCATTATTTCCTCTTCCTCACTTGGGACATCATTTGAGGAAAGAATTTCAAACATAGTAGCAGATAACTTAGATTTATCCTTCATAACTGGTTTTTTCTCAGTGTTCTTCTTCTTAGGCATTTGGAAACCTGTTGAATTTATATCTTCTTTATTTTGATCTAGAATTTTATTTGGGCAAAAACTAGACAAATGACCATATTCATGGCAAATTCTACAATGAAAAGGAATGTTCTCATAGTCCACTACTTGCTCCCAAGTGTCCTCCCCAAATTGTAAAGTGATATTTTTAGGTAAGGGTTTTGTGAAAATCCATTAAAACATAAATACGTGCATAAATAATATGCTCAAATTTTTTAGTACAATCAGTAGTCATCATAAAAGTTCCTTAAGAATTTCCAATTGAATAAAAAATAGTTGGATTCCAGAATTCAATAGGGAGGCCAAATATTCTAACCCACATAGGAGCTATAGAAGGCATATCTTATTCGAATTTAAATTTAGTATGTCAGGGCTTCACAAAAAGCCCTACCCTTCCAAAGAACCAAGGACCCCCTTGAAATGTTTTCTCTCTATATTCATTATTAGCAAATTAAAACAATAAAATAACCATTTGGATAAATAGATATTTGTAACTCACCTTTAGTTTTCCAGCTTTTTGCAACCCAAAATTTGAAAGTAGATAGGCTCAGATGAAAACCCATGAAACGAAAAATTAGTCCTCTTATTTCCAGATATTCAATTCCAATATGAATGTTACCCATTTCAAGCTTAACAATAGGAGTTCCATCAATTGCTTTAATATATCCTAACTTCATTTTCCTAGGATCCATATCAGGCATTCTTAGAGGTTTACGAGATGTCGTAAGATTAATATTAGCATTAGGCTGAGAATGTCCACCATGAAGGGCATCCCTAAAATTTATTTTTGGGGTTGATTCTTGGAAATTCTTACCCTTGATAGGGGTTTCCATAGTGGATTTATTTTGTGGATGCACCTTAGCACTAGATTCACTTAATATTTGAGCCATTTTTTGATCAACTACTTGAAACTTGTTTCATGATCTCTTTAATATATGCCCTAAACACTGTGGAAAGGTATGATTTTCACTTTTCTTTTGTACAGCAAATTGGAATCCATTGTTAATCAAGTTCACAGAATGAAGATCTATTGAAAGACATATTTTTAACCCATCTTGGATCCCCTGCAACATATCCTGCTAAAATATTGAGTAGAAACCACAAAAATATTGACCGCTAGGACCTGAAGGTCACAAAAACCAACCTTTGGAGCTACTTGCACTCAACCCAGATGAAACCCTTGCACAATCGCTTGCTAAAACTCTTGTTCACACATAGGGATATGCTAGGATTTATGTTACTCCAAATGATATAGAATTGGTGGAGATGTTCTAGGGTTTTTAAGGCATCTACCCTCAAAATTTTAGTTCAATCTAAATCTGGATGAGTAAAATATGGCCAAAACAAGTTCAATAGTTTGGGCAGTCCTACAAAAAACATCCTCTCATTCCATCTAGATAAGAAATCATATATTAATCCATATTTTTATATAAACTATGTTATCATCAATTTAACATAATCTACCTTTCATTATAAACTATGTTATCTACCTTATAACATAATCCATATTTTCATATAAACTATGTTATCATCGTTTTAACATAATTCATTTTTCATTATAAACTTTGTTATCTACCTTATAAAATAATCCATCATTTCATATAAACTGTGTTATCATTAATTTAACATAATTCATATTTCATTATACACTATGTTATCTACCTTATAACATAATCCATCATTTCGTATAAACTATGTTATCATTAATTTAACATAATTCATATTTCATTATAAACTATGTTATCATCAATTTAACATATTCCATATTTCATTACAAACTATGTTATAACATAATCCATATTTTTATATAAACTACGTTATCATCAATTTAACTTAATCCATATTTCATTATAAACTATGTTATCTACCTTAAACATAATCCATATTTTCATATAAACTATGTTATCATCAATTTAACATATCCATTTTTTCATATTATTATATTTCATATTTTTTTGTTTGATAGTAGAAGAGGTTTTAAAAGGGTCCCCAAACCTATTACAAGTAGGATTTTGAAAGGCACCCCCAAACCTTAGATCTAGCAATAAGACATCAAGAAAGATTGAGCTGGATTCCACGAATCAAACTCGAAAATCCAATGAAACAACCTTCTAGCAAATAAGCCATATATTTTTATCAAGAAAATACAAGAGATTATCCCATGGTCAAAAAATTGTGTGCTCTAAATCTAAAGCAACGAAGAAAAATAGCAGAATAATGAAAATGCTACTAGTTAAAAATAAATTTACAAATAAAAACTACCCAAACCGAAGCATTTGCCGCCTAACATGAAATGAGAACAGAGGAATCTTGTTATCACAATCAAAAACTTTATCCAACAAAGCATATAACATGAGAACCCCTCATGAGAATTGTTAGTTTAATAAAATAACACTAGAAATACTGGCCAACAAAATCCATAGCATAAAAACCATCCAGAAGATCTGCACAAGAAATTCCATGAAACCCGCAAATCCTACTGGAGCCAACCAAAAAAGTTTCAAGAACAATCGCTCTCAGGTACAAGAAAAAGGAGATAGCAACATTCTACATCGCACCTGAGAGGGATAAGGGTAAGATCCTAAAAAAATAATCCTTAGAACCCTAGGATCAAACACACCACCACTACTAGAACTGGAGAAAGAGATCTCTACAGACCGTCGAAGCTAGGAAACCCACCAAAGACATGGGACCAAAAGCTAAAAACCACCGCAACATAACAACCCACTTTCACCCCAACTAGTTTGGGTCGATATTTGTCCGTCTCCCAAGAACAACTAGATACAATAAGAAATTACCAAACCTAGAAGAAAGTGGCACAAATCATCCATAAACCCACTATTGGTAGAGAACCCTAGCAACAAATCCATCCAAACACCATCTAACCAGAGTAGCCAAACCATCAGAGCTGAAGCTAGCCAAGGGAACATCATCAGATTTCTATAACCAAACACTATATCAATCTCACCTCAATGGGTTTGGGTTGGTAGATGGCCCTTTCCTCTCCCTAAAAATCTAGAAAAAAAACCATGAAACTACCAAACCTAGAAGAAATGTTGCACAATCCAACCAAGTCCTTGAAACTAGCAAACAACCCAAGAAATGCAGCCACCCAACACACCCACCAACCAGAGTGAGAGCTAGCCAAGGGATCAACAACCAAAATTTTCCACTACATTATAACGGTCCAGGATCACCCCTATAGGTTTGGGTCAGCATTCGGCCCTCTACCCTAGATAAGAGTGATAATGCCAAACCCATAAGAGAGCAAAACATACCAACAAGACCCCCAGAAAGCAAAACATCTGGTCACAAACCACAACAAATAAATTAAGCATGACTAATAACCAAATATAGAATGGGATAAAGGAGGCCTGCCGCTCAAAGGGTTTCAGAGTGTCGAAGCGGAGTGGGAGTGAAACCTTCACAGAGGAAACTCTCATGGGCCCTCTCTGCCATGGTGAGGCTCAGACCCTCTAAGTATTATATTTCATATTTAATTTCCTTTTGAAACATAACTAAATATACTCCATCATATTTAATTATACCTCCATTTCATCTCATAATATAAATGAACTTCTATTTCATTTAATTATTCTATTTCTTTGTAACATAAATTGTAACAACCCCAATTGTTACTAATTATCCACTAATTTTTTTTTTGTACCTATACTTATCTGTGTCCACTTTGCAATGAGTTAAGAATATAATAATGATCTAAGATGAGGATATCCCAAATGAATAGTAAGTAATCCGAGTCACAAAAGATTAATTCAAAGCCACAATTGAGTAGAAGCACCAACTTCTACAATTCATTCAAATCCATTCATAAGTAGGAACGCCAATTCCTACAATTCCATCATGCCATCACCAAATGGTATGAGAATAATATAATGGCTATGTCCATCATGTCATCACCAAATGGCATGAGGACTTCTCAATGGTTATACCATCAATTTAGGAGAACTATCCCTCACCAAATGGAATCATCCCTCCTCCTCTCCATACTATCCATGAAAACTAGTAATTAGGAGAAAATTATTAATCTATTATTCCTCGTGAAAACTTGTGTATGACTACCCAGGTGTTGTAGGTGAGTTGGAGAGGAGAGGGCAATCCTCCAAGGGAGGTCCTAGGTTCGAATCTCCACCCTAAAAAAAAATGAATTGGGTACCTAAAATCAAATTGTTAATATTGGTGTGGGCAGGGCCGAGCATGACTCCCGGGTGACTTTGACGGTGTAGAACCCCCTATTTGTGGTGTCTCATACCAAGGCAGCCCCGCAAGGGATTTTTTCTTAAAAAAAAACTTATATATGACTTGGGATATTTGTCTTAAGCATCATCATAAAATTTACTCATTTGTAGGGTGTTGATGGTTTGGTGTTTGTATGTCTTCTTTTCAATTGCATTGAGTTTTTGGTTTGCTTATAGTTCACTTAGATTAATGGTGGAAACATTGGTTTGTCTCTTATTGTTATGAAAGTCATACATAAGTTTCTTTCTACACTAATGTAGTCAACAAGAGATAGAAATGATATACATCCATTAATTATCGTTAACATTACAAATCTCAATGCCATACATTTGATAAGAAATAATAATCAAAGTAATTTCTATTTGATTGATCAAATTCTAATGCATATATCACCTATCATCTAATTGAGGTGAATACTACATTATGAAGACTTATTTTCTAATATACATAAGCTTGTAATCAAAATACATCAAATATTACAAATCATGGTTGTTTATAGAACAATTATTTTAGCCATTCTAATTATAATAAAATGATCTCTAACAAGCTTTATTACATAATGAACAGTATAACAGTATTCAATTTTGTTGTCCGGTTCTTCTCTGAATTGTCTTGAGTTCTTCATGGTGTGAGATATGATAGTGAAGGGATCAGGACAACTCGGATGCAAATATACCAAATGCATTTCAAGAAAACCATACTTAACTTATGCAACCATGCATCAATCATTTGTCAAATGTATATCACATTTCAAAATATCACCAAGCATGAATTTCCACAATTCATCCATCTTTAATATTTTTCATTATAAGGATTATTTCTTAATCTATTCATAAAAGTATTTTTTTTGAATTATCACCAATCATATGGAAGAGTCCCATACCTCTTCCAAGGAATGGACACCAATCCATTCCTCCCAAAACTAGAAGATCTTCCATTCTTCTAGTTGGTTATATTTATTTTGAAATTTAAAGCATAGAATAGAAATTTTTCTTACAAAATCTATAGTTTCATGAGTTCTTTCGGTTTTTACCTAGTTAATAGATTTCAAAACTTTTATTAAAATATTTTATAAAATCTTTAATCAAAATATCCAATAATATTTGGTTTCTATACAAAATCATTCAATTCTACTTCAACTAAGACAACTCTTACAAATTTGTAATGAAAAAAGAAATAAAATCATATCCATCATATTTTAAAATCATCATCTACTTTTATGGGTTTCTCAATTCAATTAGACCTAAATTTCATATGATAAACAAATAACTCCAATAATCCTTTTTATGTTAGAAATCAATATCTAATAGTCATCATTTTTAAAATATACTACTTTAATAAAGCCATGTCTAAAAAAATACTTGATCCAATCCATTTCTCCGAAAATAACCATTTTTTCTTGACATCCACAAAATTCAATTACAACTTAATTTGATTGGGGAATATGTGCCATTTCCATCTGGATTACATTTACTAGTCACTCTCTTCTTTGTATGCTTAAACTTATCTTAGCATATGCAAGACCGATATTTTAGAAATCATAGACCAAGGGATTGACATTTGAATTCCAAAGCAATACGGTAAACATGGTTAAGGAATAAAGACTTATACCTATTATATAAAATATGAGAATAGTCCTAAAATCGTTACAGCATTCTCTGAAAAAGTGGCAGATGGATTTCTGGTTTCCAACATGGAGATTTCTCTGTCTTAAAGGGTGGAAATCAAGAAAATCGAGATGAATGGGCACTTTCATCGAGGCTACAAATTACATGATGATCCTACAATCAGTAATTCGGAATTCCTTTAAGTGTTTCATGAGTGTAACAACACCTAAAAATATACATGTAATTTACCTACGTACAACTATCCCAACACACTCATAATTGTATGTGAAGGTAAACCATGCAAAACAAAACCTATTTATAAATTTTTTAACCAACACCATTATTATTTTCTACAGAATGGTTTATTGGAAATTTAATGCTCTCCGGTATTTGGTATTAATCCTCTACGGACAACTCTAGATGACATAGTGTCTTATTTACTCTAGACGACATTTGTATATCACCTAATGCCGAACAAGAAGTATTAAAGTGGAACGAAATTCCATAAGAAATTGACATGTCCATCCGAATAAGGGTCCACCATTGGTGACAGTCGAGGATTTTCTACGTGAATGCTCGCAGATGAAAAGAGACTTAGAATATTCAAATTTTAGTAGCACAGATGGATATAACCCTAATGGATCTTGTCTGAACGATGAAGCATTATTTTTAAATTGTTTTTTTTTAAATTTATATGTCGGTAGCCGTCACGAATTCGGGCAGGTTGTCCAGCTTTTTATGGCCGCCAAGTATTCTGCACTGTCTGCCCACAAGCCGCCACACAGATCTTCACGCAGTCCGCCTATAACCACCATGCCACAATCATTTTAAACCTTAAACCTTTTACACCACTCAAAACACCAGGATAGGACAAACGTTCAGTCTGAGAAGGCCCAAGATTTGAACCTTGGACCTCCACCCACTTGGGGTATTATTTCTAAATTGTTATAACTGGCTGAATCATCTATTAGATGTGTGGGTTGTTATATGTCCGACGGTGACCAATGTAGAAATTTGAAGGAAACAGTGGTCGGTTAATAAGAGCTTACTATGAGACCAAAATACATCTAAAACTACCACAACTTGGATTAACTGATTTGAGGTTAATACAGGTTATTTTAAACCTCCAAGTAGGTCGATTTGATGCAGCGAGCCCTCTTTGCTTTCGGTGACTTTCAGCTATCCAAAAATATTACGAAATTCAAAACAAAAGAGGTAATCACTGTTTAACTGCGCGTAGAGTGCTATAAGTTACATATCAACGCACAGATGTTGAGATAAATTTTGAGTTAACTCTATTAGAGGTGTGCCAGATATTTTGAGGTAGCATTATCATCTGTTACAAAGGTATACTTCGGACGATGACACAGTTGTGATAAAAAGGAAGCTAGGTGTTTAAAAGTAGCATAGCAATGATAGTAAATTTGATCTTCTTGACAGTAAAACCATGACACCCTTATTGGAAAGAACAAAAGGGAAGTGACATCTTTTGTTAAAACAAAAGGGAAGTGACATCTTTTGTTAATACGCGTATAGATGTTCACAACCAGCAGGTCGATGCATGATTCAATCTGAATCACTACCATATGGGAAGGTTATATAAATCTAGTAGTATTGAATAGTCTATACATTTCGAAGATGGAGAAAGCAGATCAGACCAAAATTCAAATGTGGATTACGATAGAAGTTTGAGTTTCCCTATAGGGATTTTACGCACATCATAACTTGCAGGTCAAAGCAATGGTTTTCTAAAATTTAGTGCAAGCCTCGACAAACTTTCTTGACAGACATAACTAAGCACAGGTAGCTTAGAAGTGACGAGAAATCTACTATAAGTATTAATATTTAGACCCATAGTGCTCAAAATTCACTAATCATTAGCTTTAGTAAAATACTCTGCAATATTTCATTAAGTTGAGCATCAAACACATCATTCAAAGAATTAAAACAAAGAAGGAGAAAATAAATTACACACAAGTAGTGAAAAGAGGAAACTCTCACGCCTGAGTCGTAGCCTCCAATTCAATTGTTTGAGAGTCTTTTCCTTTTCTTCTAGTCTTCTCCAACCTAACATTATATAACTCTTTATCAACTTTTATGGTAATTTTATAGCTCTATTTCTTCTAGATAAGGAAGATGGTATTTTATTGTCTTTTACTATTTTTCTGAGTCGTAGCCTCCAATTCAATTGTTTGAGAGTCTTTTCCTTTTCTTCTAGTCTTCTCCAACCTAACATTATATAACTCTTTATCAACTTTTATGGTAATTTTATAGCTCTATTTCTTCTAGATAAGGAAGATGGTATTTTATTGTCTTTAACTATTTTTCTGAGAAAGTTTTTAGAAGGGTGTCTCATTTTTCTTGCCTCTATCATCCTTTAAGTCAATTTCAACTATTTGACATGTGGGTGGTTTAAAAATGAGACAAATGAGGAATCTCATCTGTCAAATTAACCATTCTATGACAGCCAAGTGGAGCAAGAGAAAATCCTTTTAAGTAAATAAAATATTTTTATTATTTTGGTCCAATCATAATTAGACAAATTGGTAGGATAGTAATCTACCTAATTATGGATGCAATTAGATTTAATAAGCATGTTCAAGACAATAAATATTTACTCTAGAAATTACCCAATTTCACAATAAAGATTATTAAATTGCATGGCATTTTTCAAATGCATAAAATATCTTTAAAATAATTTGTGAATGCAAACCATTATTTAATATGTATTTTCAAGGTAAGATTCAATTATGCCAATCTCATGCAAATTAATTGTTCAATGAAAAATTAATTTGCATGAGATTGGCATAATTGAATCTTACCTTGAAAATACATATTAAATAATGGTTTGTATATATCACACAAATGACATACACAAGCAATCGATGCAATGCTCAAAATTCCCCATCACCGTTTTTTCTTTAAATAACAATTAATTTGCATGAGATTGGCATAATTGAATCTTACTTTGAAAATACATATTAAATAATGGTTTGTATATATCACACAAATGGCATACACAAGCAATCAATGCAATGCTCAAAATTCCCCATCACCGTTTTTTCTTTAAATGGACGGGTATTTTAGAGTAATTCTCAGGTATCACTACCCATCAGGGAGGTAACTAGTGATGATGTGAATATGAGCTTTACATGTTGATTTGTCATTGTCATAATTTCCTTCTCATCTCTGGTGGTGAATCTTCCACCTTCAAGAATACTTATTCCTACAATCAAATAATGCAACGCAACATCTCTTGACAAAAGCAAATATCTTGCAAGTATATCAAGTATTAAAATCAGTTATCATAACACAAATAGCATCTTAATAAAGTTTCCCCAAGGCGGGATGTGACATAAATGAACTTCTCTTTCATTTAATTATTCTATTTTTACATAATATAAATGAACTTCTCTTTCATTTAATTATTATATTCCTTCATAATATAAATGAACTTCTCTTTCATTTAATTATTCTATTTCTGCATAATATAAATGAACTTCTATTTCATTTAATTATTCTATTCCTTCATAATATAAATGAACTTCTCTTTCATTTAATTTTATAATTAAATGAACTTCTATTTCATTTAATTTAAATAGGAAATCATATTCTAAGATCATTTCCATTTAGATATAATCTAAAGATTTTTCAAATAATCTATCTAAACATTTAATTTAGATACAATTTAAATATTTCATAACTAAACCCTACGTGTATTAAAACATTATTCCATCCAAAGCCTACTTAAACTTGATGGCCAACAACCAACATGGACAAGTCCACTTGTTGCAGCCTTGAGGTGACTAGGGTTCGATGGTGAAAACTGAGTGGTTTGGTCTTGGGATAGCCAAGTACTTAGCGTGCTTGGTTACTCTATTAAGCGAGCACTAGCTCATTTAATCCCTTTGATCATCATCTAACATATCATGTGGGACTAACAAAAACTCGAGAATAAAACACAGGCATATCCTACAGGCCTATGAAACCCCCAACCCAATATCACATAAAATGACCACACATAAAAATTAAAGTATGCTTCAAACCACCGTGTGTCCCTCGATAGGACCAACCAAAACTATGCTAGGATTAATATTTTATTTTAATTTTTTAATATAAGAAAATGCTCACGAGGGAGGTCTGTGTTGATCTACGATGACATAGTGCGATGTCCAAGGTTCAAAAATATTCATAGAGGCCTACATCTTCATCAAAATATCCCTTAGAACTGCTAACAGGGGTCTAAGCATCGCAAACAACATTCCTAGGGGTGCTTGTTGGAGAATAGATTTGGTCTAAGTTTCCAAAAGAAGTCTACGTACAACATCATATAGAGAATAGAGAAAATTCCTTTACCCACACTTAAAAAGTACATTTGGATCATTGCTTAGGAAAACGGTATGCAGATAAGGCGCTAAAGCTATCCAAACCATCCCCAACACTACTCTCAAAACCAAAACATATCCAACAATAGCAAATGATGTCTTCCAATGATTTAGATTATGCAAAAATCAGTTGGCTGTAAGACAACATAAAAAAAAAGCTTCCAACCATTGCTTAAACTAAAATTTCTCTTACTAACAACATATTTTGGTACAAAAATAAATGCATAAGGAGATTATAACAATAGTTCTAATAATTATTAATGCAGACACCCATCACGATATCCAAACCAGGAAAGGGTAAGGTTAAAAGTATTCAGGTCCCATCATTATAAAATTTTTAATCCATTAGAGATTTTACCAACCTTAAATCTCCTAGTGACTACCTCCTTGAGCTTGCCTACCAGGCCTCCAAGCATCCTCTTCTCTTTCTTTCCCTCCTATCATCACCTCCCCACTGACTTGTCGACCACCTTCTTATCACTCTATTGAGGCCCAACCTCAACACCAATCCTCACCCACTTCTAAGACAGCCAGATATTTTCCATTGACCCTCACCTAACCGATTTGAAGGCTCCTTATCTCTTTCTGCTAGAAAATCTCCCTCACCACTAAATGCAAACCTGCCCGTATTTATCTAAAATACCTTGATGATGTGTTATTTTTTATTGTAAATAAGAAAATGCTAAATGCTAGAATTATGATTTGAAGTATTTTAAATTTCTAGTCTTTAGCAATGTGTTATATTGAATTGAATTTATGAATTAATATAGCACTTTATTTCCTTTTGGGAGAGAAGTTTATTTTTTTATTTACATTAGAATCTAAGTTTGGATGGGTCTTTGGGCATGAATTAGATCTATATTAGAAAACCTTTGAATAAAAAATAATTCAATCTTGGTAGGAGTTGCAATGATGCAATAATCAGGTAGTTGTGAATCTTGGGAGGAATTACAGTGATGCAATAACCAGGTATTTGCAAATTTAGGAGGAATTACGGTGATGTAATAACCAGATAATTGTACTCAACCTTGAGAGGAGTTACAATGATGCAATAACCAAGCAGTTGTGAATTTTGGGAGGATTTGGGGTGATGTAATAACCAAGTATTTGCAATCTAGGAGGAGTTGTGATGATGCAATAACCAGATATTTACAAATCTAGGAGTCTTTTAAAAGTGAACCCTAGAATTATAAGATATTGGTCACTCCTATCCACTTGAGTGTTGTCTACAATGAAAATGAGCTCAAATATGGTTATACTAATGAAAGTAAAATGTTGGGTCTTATTTGTGAGTTATCCTTTGCAAATATATATATCTCTTGGGTTAATTTTTTTTGGGTTATTACATTTGGTATCAAATCCTAGGTCATAGGACACAAAGCTTCCATGGAGAGAACATAGGTTGAGCCTTGACTTGATGTGCTACTTTGGAAAGGCTTATTTTTCTAGGGATATTAATTTGATCTGGATAAGGCGGTTATTGCATGTCGTATTGATAAGTTAGACAAAGGAGCAAAAATCCTAGAAAGTACATATTGGAAATGGCAACTTAGGAGAGGTAAGTGTGACCATGATCATTATCAGGTGAATGATAATGGTTTAAGTTAGTTCATGAGGAGATGAAAACTAGCTAAACTAGAAAGTATAATTTTGGGAGAAATTATAACTTATCCCAACTCCTTCTGTGGATAGGAGATGGAACATGTTCTAATAGGAGGATCTTTCAAGAGATCAGGGATAGTTGTAGGAGAAAGTTGTAGTTCATCCTCAAAATAAATTTTGAAGAATAGTGGACTCTAGTAAGAGAGTAAAAAATCTTACTTCAGTGGTTAATTTACTTCAAGAGGAGGTGAAGCAATAATGAAAAATGTTGAAAATACTAGTTAATTAGGAACCTAATAGCAGGAATTCAGAGGGAAGATAGGATGAGAATCTTGCTAGAGGAATCCATGAGGGTGAAGCTCAAAGGTTGAGCTTGCCAAGGACCTTAAGAATTTCAAGGTACCTAAATTTAATGGGAGAGGGGGTGATGTAGTGGAGTCTTGGCTGACTGAGTTGGAAAATTTATTTTTCATAAATAATTACTCACTCAAAACCCAAACTACTTGGGCAACCCTTCATCTTCAAGATGTAGCCTTAGAATAGTGGAACACATTTAGGATAGGCAGAGAAATCCAAGTCGTGGACCTTAAATGAGATAGTTTTGTAAGGGTAATTAAAGAGATATTCCCATCAGATCAATTTTACGTAGAGAAATTTAAAGAGTTCTCTACACTCCAACAGGGTACACTAATTATGGAAATATATTATCAAATATTTGTTAAACCCTTGAAATATATTTTTGAGTATAGGATTAATGAACAACTAAAGGTGCATAAGTTCATCTTAGGGATGGATCCTAAGATTTGAACAATAATTAATTTGATTCAACCCAAAACTCTTCAAAAAGCATATTACTTGGCTTGAAAGGAAGAGACCAGTCTATAAACCAAGAAGACCTTCTTCATCTATGGAGAGTTGACAGAGGTAGAGAAATAGGAATTCAAGAAGCAGAAGAGTATTAGGTTTATAAAATGGGATAAGGAGAAAAATAAGAAAAGTAAATGGAAATCATAGTTTTAAAATAAGAACAATTGGAACCAAGGGAATTATATGAAAAAAATTTAGGATAATTCAAAACCTTGATATCAAAATCAGAATGAGTCAGCTCAAAAGGAGGAAATAGGGGATAAAATAAAGGAAAGATCTTAGGCACCTAGGATATGTTGTTTCATTTATGGGGGACCTCATTATGCAAATAAGTGTTCCCAATGGTCAGAGTCAAATAACAGAACCAAAGAGCAACCGCACCCAATCTATGGAACCATCGAAAGTTAGAACATGGATGGACAACCAACTCCCATGTTATTAAATGGTGAGTTGTTCAATAAGAATGTTAAATTTTTAATTGATAGTGGAACTACAAATAGTTTTATTTCCAATATTATTGTTAAGGATATGCTCAAAAGACCTAGATTTTTGGTACAAGGGTGGAAATTTGAGTATGGGTTTGGATAGACTTACTCAGTGGATCAATGATTTTCTATGGTAGAGATCACCTTACCTAATGGATCCACTATTTGGTATTTATATGTAGCATCGCTACTTGCCTTTGATATTATCTTATGGATGGATTAGTTAAAGGCTCATGGAGCCCTAATAAAATTCTAAGAAATATGTATGGACTATACTAACAGGGTTAAGAAGAGAGTAAGGGTTCAAAGTAGACAAGGGTCATTTTAACCGCATTTGTTTTCATCTATGTAGCTAAATAAGGTAATAAAAATGATGAGTGTCATCAAATTTTCACCATTTAATCTTTATATGTCAATCCAGGGCGGTGTCCAAGGCTATATACGAAAGTAGGGTTTAATAGATTGAATTTTAATTCATTTAGATCATGGCTTTATTCATGGAATAGTTAGATATTGGGGTGTTTAGGGTCTCCTTTCTTAATCCTAAAAACTAAAACTAAACTCCTACTTATCCTTGTAGAATTGAAATTCACACTGTTACAGAAAAATAAAACTAAACTATTGCAAAGCTAAAAATAGCAAAATTTAATTGACATGAAATTACTAAATTGAAATTGCAGCATTAACATTCAAAATGGTAAATAATGAAACTTTCTAAAATTGCAGAAAACAATGTCTGTTTCTGAAATGGAAATAAGATAAAATGATAACATTCAAAAACTGATAAATAAAGTTGCACAATTTGTAACAAATTAGGCTGACAAGAAATTATGGAAATATTGCAAATTCTGAAATAAATTAGAAATAGAAAGTACTGTGTTAAATTCTACCCTAGATGAGTTGCCTACCATGCATTCAAATGCCACATTATCCTAATCACTGACCATACAAAAACTATCAGATCTATGTTGACCTACTGCAGCCAGAAATAGCATAATTTTGTCAGGTAAAAACTCTCCTTTGGACCTGGAAGTGGCCCTTGCTTCCTGAACCAAAATAGGGCAAATAAACTTGATCTAAACTATTAAGTCTTCACACTCAACTTAGAAGCAAACATGAATATCAAATATTGCACATTTATTTCATTCTCAGTAGTATGACAACAGTGCAGGGGAAGATCTACAGGCTACTGTGTTGTTGCAATACACAATTACAACAATTAAAATAGTTCTAACTCTTATCACTTATTTCCTATATTTTTATATATGCTCAACCAAACGGAAGCATTTTATTTATACAAGTAGGGTACAACATTGATAAGGTTTTGTGCTGCCATGTAGGAATGTTACAACTGCTACAGGAGTGTTTCCCAGAATGCAAGTATTAGGTCTATTATCTCTTATCTATTCCATCTATTGGGCTTCATCCGTTGAGGGAAAGGTGTTGGAAAATATAGGGATATCCCTAAAATAGTTGCAACCACCGTTTACCACCCTCTATTATAGTTAAAGGTGCTTTTGACCCAAACTATTACTTTTGTGCTTATTCCGGAGCTGCTCCGAAATATCAGGCAACAGAATGGAGTTTATATTAATTCATGCTCTAGAAGCGCATGAGAATAGTTGTTATGGCAAAAATAGTCTCCATAAGTTCCCAGAAGACTGATTCCATATTTTGCATGAGCTAAAGTGGACAAATTCCAAGCCATGTTGTATATGTACAACTAGCTAGAATTTGTATGGAAAATTTCTTGTTTTCTGCACAGTCAAACTGTTGACAAAGTTTTGGCGCCTTTTGGTTATTTAAAATGGTTAAACTATGGTGAAATCTTATGAAATAAGGAAAAAACAAAATAGATAGCAGCACCTTAATATTACAACATTAACTTAATACAAAATATACTAAATAATACAGTTGAAACAGACTATAAAATATAGAAAAATAGTCAAAACAGAATATATGCACTTTAACATTTACAACATGTAAACATCAATACATAATGCATTCTATCACTATAATTACCATCAAAACATAACATAAGGTGTTCAAAAGTGTTTATAAGTTATCAAAACTAGTCCATGGATGAGGCATTTGCAGGCCTCATCATTTCCTCCCAACCTATTTTAATTCATGTCCTCATGCATTTTGTGCAGCCACAATAGCACAAAGATCTACATCCAGATTTTGTTCTTCATAACACAACTTTGGTCCTGGAACCTTATAATATCCTCTGATTGCTTGTATTTTCTTGAGCTATTCTTGAAACTTCTCATCTGATTGGGGATCACTATCAAATAAATAAGGAACTGGAGTTATCACATTTGGCAGCCTATACCTCAAACCTACCCAGTGATCCTGCAGCTTATGGATAACCTGTACTATGCCTTCTGCTCTCCTTCTGGACCATAATAAATTGTTAGGTGAGATAGGTTCCCTCTTTTGAAGTGATATTGATAATTCTCCCCACCGCTTTTACAAGCTAAGAGAGCATTACCAAAATTTTGATTACAGAAGACCTAAAAATTCTTGATACAATTAGTAAGATTGCTCTTATATACTTCTCTGATTTTATGTTCTCTCATCATAGTAAAATGTTGATTGATGGACTCTCTATAATTAGTATGGGTTCTTCTGATCAGTAACTCAACTATTAACTCCATTTCCTTGCTTGCCTTTTTCTCCTTCTTCCAATAAATCTGATTTTGTACTAAATATATAAAGGCTCTCAGCTGAATATCTCCTATAAATATGTGTGGCAAGAAGGTTCCATTTTTAGGTAAGAATAAGTTATGAAAAAATAGTTCACAAAGCAGATTCCTCTGTTTCTCTGGACTATGCAAATATGTTTCCACAAATTCTTTAGAAGTGTCCAGTTTATATGGAAGTTTGGAAATAATTCTCATTAATTGCCAGCGGAGGTTTTTTTCCTTTAATATTAGAGTATAAAACCTTGTAGGCCTTCTGCACTGAACTAAGTACTCTACAATTTGACACATATCTTGTATTTGTTCCTGTAACTTAGTTATATCTGTAGTTTGGGCTTCTAGCTTCTGCTTCAAAGGTTTTAAGGCTGAAATTTGTGCCTCCATTTGTTGACACTACAACATCCAATGTGCTATGTCCTCATTATATTTTTTCATTGTAACTGTTTGTGGGGACCTTATAACTGATTGTATTTTTAGAGGCAATTCCACTTGTATACCAACTTCTAATGTGTTAACAGTGAATAGATCTACTTGCACTCCAATTTTTGTTGTTTAAACTTGAGGTGATTCAGTTGTAATTAATTCAATAGATAGTCGAGGAGATAGTATATTTACCTGTTCTTGCACTTCCTCCTATTCATTGGCTTCCTTAGCTACTTGTATTATTTGTGCCCCTTGCTGTTAATTTTCAAAATGTTCTACAGAGGCTTCTGAATCTGTCATGCTGACATCCTGCTAGAAAATTTGGGTTGTTGTTTCTTCTATTTCCACTCCTTTTATGGGTTATTATTCCTTATGTAAGGCCAATTCTCTATGATCTTCTACTAATTCTAACAGAATTTTGGCCAATTCATCCTCAGAACCAGTTTCTGTAGACTGTTGCTCCAGAGTGGACAATCGAGCCCTTAGTTTATTCACCTCTTCCTGCATATTAGAAATAAGCTTATATTTATCTATGTGAGAGGCTTAATGTTGTTCAATCCAACCCATTTGTGTCTTAATGACACTTCTAGCAGCATGTGGC
The DNA here is from genome assembly GCA_028583015.1 of Wollemia nobilis. Lineage (NCBI taxonomy): Eukaryota > Viridiplantae > Streptophyta > Pinopsida > Araucariales > Araucariaceae > Wollemia > Wollemia nobilis. The sequence goes on from JAQPPZ010016862.1 coordinate 3,635,254, forward strand.
TGGGTTTTTATATCAGGCTCTTCCTATTTTCTTATTGATTCTTTGCCAGAATCAGAATCTTCAGAGTTTGAATAGTCAACAAGTGAGACTGTAGGTATTTTTATATCTATGATTGTTGTCTCTACCTCCAATTCTTCTATGTCCATATATACTTCCTTTGATATCTCTTCTGTAAATTGTTCTACAAGAACTTCTTGCTCCTGCTCTATATTTAACTGTTGAAACAGTGGTGTAGCTTCTTCATCCATTATTTCTTCTGTTACTTTTTGTTTTTGAAGTCTGGAAGACCTTCATAACCCCACAGGAGTTTGTTTAACATTTTTAGGTAACTCTGGAACAAATTTTGATGATTCTGGAGTAGAACCTACTTTAGTCGTTTCTTTCCCTATTTGCCTTTCTTTACTTGAACTACCAGACTGCTTGACAGATTGTGTTGGACAAATAGTTACATTCTCAGAAAATGTAACTTTCCTTCTTTTTCCCATGGGACCATACTTGGACTATTTTTCTCTTTGTTTCCTTGTCCTAGAGGATGGAGATCCTTGTGGTGAGGAGAGAATTACCTTGTCAGAGGATTCAGTTTCAATTTCAGGTTCATATCTTGTAATTGCTGCTTCATCTTTAGATTCACCTTTTGCCTCTCCTTCAGATTCAGGGCTTTCACTCTCTAATTCATTCCAAGAAAAAAAGAACCATTCAAAACTCCTAGGGTTTCCTCTGAAGTGATGCTTGCAGATGAGCTTGATGAGCCCATGGTGTTTGGGAGTGCCCCTTCCTTGTTGGTATTTTCTAGCCATATTGCTCAATTCTTGATGAAGATATAAGGGCAAATTTATCTTGACCTTCGGGTTTGAATGACCATGTCGTAGATGATTCAAAATTCTGATATGATGCCCAGATAGAACATGAAATTTTCCATCATAGGTTAAAAACCTAATAACCCACACAGCTACTTCATTCTAGGGAGGTGGTAGACTAGACCGTTTAACCCCTTTACAAACATTTTTGCTCATTAAAAATTTAATTGGCCTGTCCCCTTATTCTCTAAATTTATTGACAATTTCTACCAAGGAATTATTTCCAATTTTTACAATTTTGACCCCTTACAAAAGCATTTCAGTAATAGAACTAAGAATTTCTAGAGTTACCTGGATGGTCATGCCGCTAATATGGACTTGGTTGTTTCTGAACATTTGGGCGAATTCGGCTGCCAACCCTTCAGAGTGTCCATCGAATTTTCATAGAAATGACATAAACCCTTCCTCTATGAAGATACACAGCAATTCAGGATCTCCCTGTAGGCAATCTGCATTTTTTGGCTCAATCTGATTCTTTCGACTCCCATTTTTATTTTTCTATGTTCTATCTCTTCTTAGAGCCGAAACAACAACGTTGTGCCTGGGTCTGGATCAAATTATTTGTAATTGCAGGGCAAAAATGGCTTCTGGGCTATGAAATTAAAATTTTACAGCATCAAAAAAATGCTTTGAAACATGTTGAAGTGTTTGAAAAATTAAATTTCTCCTTTACGTATCACGTGGCATATTTATATTTCTCTGAGGGAACGTGATCTGCTACATTTTATTAAATTATTACGACGTATTGACGTGGCAGTCATCTACTGGCTACGTCATGTACCACTTACAGAGCTTTCCTTTTTCCCGAAATCCTTGTGAAGTGTGCCAAAGATTTTTGCTTATCACAAGATGTGTGATGATTCCCAACACCTCCGTTCCCATCATTGTATTGGAAACCTACATTTTAAAATATGTGCCATAATTTTTCCTTACTTCAAACAATAGATTATGATGCCACATGTCATTTCATTTTTATCTTTATTCATTCCGAAGTTTTTTTCTTTGAGGTTTGAACAATTTTTATTCTGAAGCACACCCCTTTTTATGTTGAAATCGCTTTTGTTAAAACAACAATTTTTCATTCCAGAGCTTCCATCATTTCGAAGCTGAACAAAAATCTTATTCTGAAGCATTTGAAGGTAAAAAATTTCCTGTTGTTTTCACAACTTCCATTGACTAGATGGATACCTTTTTTTTTTTTAAATAACCTTATGTATGCCTCATATACTAACTAAGGATATTATGCACTACATACATGATATCAATAATGTTCTAAAATAATAAAGGCACATACCTAATATAACCATTTATATACAATTGTATAGTGGTTGTTTCTGCTGATTCTCTATTGGTTGCTCTACTGATTAAGACAGGTGCAATCTGAAAACAGGTGAAACAGAGGTGAAAATGAATGGAATGATAAATAGTGAAACAATGGTGAGAATGAATGGAATGGTGGTGGGTCCATGAGGTAAATATACCAAAAAAATTAGTTTTCATGTAAGCCCAATTCAGATGTGCCTCAAAGAGGTTTTCACATTCTGAATTATTATTATTTTTTTTTTTTATATATTTTTTTTTATTTTTCATCATTTTTTTTTTATATATTTTGGTTCATGTCACTTGATTGAGTCCATATTGGAAGAAGTGGTTTCTTCCAATACTGATACATCCAACTTTCCTACTTGCTTGAGAAACTCCTCCTTGTGAAAAGGATTGAAAATCCAACTAAGAGTTCTATTATTTACAAATCATTATATAGGCACTAATGGCCCAAAATACATAACCAACCCATGAAATCATGGATTTGATTCACACGCTTAACCCAAAAGCTACAAAGGTGCAAAGAAGAATGCACGTAAACTTCTAAGTTAAGATTGCTAACTAGAAGATCCATTTTAGCTAACTTGAAGCTCACACTTCCTACTTTGAGTTCACACTTGCTAACTAACACTCTAAAAGACAACTAGAAGACAACTAGTGCCCACAAGTGCATGTGAGAAAGAGACTCACTTACAATATCAATTTGCTAGAAATAAACTAAGCAAACCTAAGCTAGGAACTACTAGAGGGGTCATATGAAAGATCATACATCAATCCTCATCATGCCTCCCCACAATAGAAGCATTGGACTCCAATGCTTTCAAAAGAATAGGAAAGTCACGGGACATCTGATGAAAAGAAATCCAACGAGCCTGATGCGGCAGCTGTCCTCGTCGAGCCACAAGATATGAGGTGGTAGACCCCTGACGAGTCTGCCGAGTCTTCGTGTCATAGATCTGATCTGCATCCAATGGTAACCGTAGCTCGGGAACCACGTCCACAGGATGGTTGATAGCTGGTGCAATCTCCAATGTAGAGTCAAAGTACAACTTCAAGAGATCCACATTGACGACGTCATGAATTCCCAAGTGTGCGGGAAGATCAAGGCGGAAAGCATTCTCGGACACCTGCTGAAGAATAGTGTAAGGCCCATAGCGAATTGGTTTGATTTTGCTATGAGTCTTATCAGTGAAACGCCGCTTGTCAAGATGCAACCAAACTTTATCACCAACCTCGAAAAGGATGAGGAATTCGATGTCGATCCATGGCCTTTTTCTCGTTGCTCTTTGTGTCTTTTGCAAAATCTCAACCACCTTTGATTGAAGATTGTGCAAGTGTTGAACAAATGAGTGTGCCTTGTCTTGCTCCTTATGAAGATGTGAAGTGACAGGAGAAGGCAAAGATAAAGGTAACTCATAAGGTGCCAAGGGCTGAAATCCCATACAAACTTCAAAGGGTGAATGACCTGTAGAAGAGTGTAGGGCCCTATTATAGGCATGTTCAATATGCGTGAGACTCAAGTCCCACTTTGCTGGTGAAGCGTGATGATAGATTCGCAAACTTTGCACAAGTGTACGGTTTACCACTTCAGTCTGCCCATCGGACTGCGGATGATAGGCGGTAGAGAAGTTAAGGGAAACTCCCAAAATCTTCCACAAAGAATGCCAAAAGTGACCCACAAAGCGTGAATCACGATCCGAGATAATGCTGGTAGGTAGACCAAAGGAACGCCAAATGCTATCAAAGAAAAATTGAGCTAAGTCTGATGCAGAACTTGTCTTGCGGCATGGAATGAACTTAGCCATTTTGCTGAATCTGTCAACCACCACGAACACACAATCATGTTGGCGCATTGTCATAGGAAAACCACTAACCAAGTCCATGGAAATGCTTTCCCAAGGACGGGAAGGAATGGGCAAAGGCATGCCTAAGCCAAACTTTCTATTAGCTGGTTTTGAGCGACAACAAAATGCACACTGCTTGAGAAATCTCAACACATCCCTCTGCATTTTTGGCCAATAGAAAAATCGTTGCAAATGATGAAGTGTTTTATGCTTCCCAAAGTGACCACCATAAAGTGTAGAATGAGCTTCCTTAAGAAGCGACACTCTAGGTTCACAAGGAACACAAACCTTGTCCAATTTGTAGAGAAGTCCTTCTTTGATGTAGAAATCTTGGAAAGGACGCAAATTGGAAGAAGAAGGCTTACTCACTTGCTCAAATATTTTTCCAAAATCAGGATCCTGAGAATACTGATTAGGCCAAGTCTGAAATCCCAAGTGTGAAGTGGACATGATTGTTAAGGCAAGAGCGGCTGGAGGCCTACTCAAACAATCAGCAACTGTATTACTCTTCCCCTTTTTGTACTTGATCACCAAGTGAAATTGTTGGAGGTAAGAGGCCCACTTCATATGTCTTGATTCTTCAATTTTACTTTGAGATTGTAAAAACTTGAGAGGCATATGATCAGTGTGTACTACTGTATCTTTTCCCAAAAGATAGTGTCTCCAGTACTTAATGGCTTGAACTAAAGCATACAACTCCTTGTCATATGTAGAATAGTTCAACTTAGCAGCAAAAAAAGTTTTCGAATGATAAGCTACTGGATGACCATTATGTTTGAGCACAGCTCCTAAGGCAACTTTAGAGGCATCTGTTTCAATCTCAAAAGGTTGAGAAAGGTCAGGTAAAGTTAACACCGGTGCTGTACACAATTTCTTTTTGAGTTTCTCAAAGGCAACTTCTTGGCTTTTCTCCCAATGAAATGGAGTTTTGGACTTAGTGAGATAATGCAATGGAGTCGCAAGGGTGGAATATTGAGGAATGAACTTGCGATAAAAGTTCGCAAGTCCTAGGAAACTCCTTAACTCAGTGAGAGTTGTAGGAGGGGACCACTTAAGCAAAACATCAACTTTAAGGGGATCTACCTGAATTCCATTCTCACTAATCACATAGCCAAGGTAAGAAAGCTGAAGTATTGCCAAAAGAACACTTGGAAGAGTTGGCATATAATTGATTCTTCGCAAGAAGATCAAGGGTTTCCTTGGATATGCCTAAGGTGTTCCTCCCAAGTTTTTGAGAAAATCAATATATCATCAAGATATATAATGACAAATTTGTCAAGGACTTCACGAAATACATCATTCATCAACCTCATGAAGGTTGCGGGAGCATTAGTAAGACCGAAGGGCATGACCAACCATTCAAAGAGTTCCATATTCGTCTTGAAAGCAGTATTCCATGTATCCTCAGCTTGGATACGCACTTGATGATATCCACTTTTGAGATCTATTTTTGAAAAGAACTTAGCTCCTTGAAGCTGATCTAATAAATCATCAATGCGGGGTAAGGGATATCTATTCTTCACAGAAATTTTGTTCAATGCACGAAAATCAATGCATAATCTCCAAGTGCCATCTTTCTTAAGAACTAACAAAATAGGTGATGCACAAGCAGAAGTACTTTCCTTAATGAAACCCTTAGACAACAAATCTTCTATTTGCTTTTTTATTTCTTCATTTTGCAAAATAGATTGTCTATACATGGGAGCATTAGGAAGAGAAGAACCTGGAACTATTTCAATGCTGTGATTAATTGTGCGAATTGGAGGAAGAGACTTTGGCTCCTGAAATATGTGTGAATAACTTTGCAATATTTTATCCATTGAAGAGTGTTGCTTTGTAATGGATGTAGATGTAGAAGTGTTTTGAGAGCGAATGAAAATTAGAGCAACATCACCACCTTTCTTAATTACTCTTTTCGTTTGCTTGGAACTTAGAATGATATTAGGAGTGTTGGTGCTCTTAATGAGAAAGACCTTACCATATTTTTGAAGTGTGTAGGTTCTTTTAAAAGCATCATAAACAGCTCTCCTATCATCTTTGAAAAGGTTGTCCAAGCAAAATCCCACAACAATCCATAGGAGTCACATCACAAGTGACTTGATCTATGAAATGTGGGCCAAGTGCAAATTTTAAAGTGCAAGTGTGAGTGATTTCTGAGCCTCTTCCACTATCCTTCCAACCCAAAGAATAAGGTTGAGGATGAGGCTCCATAGGTAAATTCAAACGCTCGACAATGGACCTCGCAATTAGATTTTTCTGCGAGCCATTGTCCACTATACAATCAGTTGCAAAGTTGTGAAGTAAGTGGGCTCGAGTGATGAACAAAGCATCACGAGCTCCATCTGAAGAACTTACATTTACTAAGGTAACTTCATTAAGCTTACCTCGTAATTCCGTATATACTCTACTCTCTCCTACAGACTCAAGGGGACCCTTGGAAGCATCCTCCTCTTGAGTAGTAATCACTAAACTCTTCTTTTTGAGCTTAAAGCAATCGACTTTCTCATGCCCTTTCTTCTTACAATAATTGCAGAATTTCTTAGAAGAAGAAGATGAAGATTTAGAAGAAGAGGAAGAAGGAGTAGAAGCGGAAGGGGAAGGAGAAGAAGGAGATGGAGAAGACACATTCTTCTTTTGAGCAAAATTCTTCTTTTGAGAGAAAGAATTATTCCCTTTTGATGAGTTTCCAACCACTTGAGTAACAGGTGTGCGGAATGCCTGCGATTGCGCCTTGAACTTGTCCTCCGCAAGCTGCGCCTGATTGAAAACTTGATCCAATGTTTCCATAGAAACAAACATTAGTTCCCTGTACAAATGTTCTAACAAGCCACTTTGAAACTTGAGAATCAAACCTGGAACATCATCCTCCACATTCACAAGTATTCTGAACCTGTTAAATTGGAAAATATATTCTTGTACAGACATATTAGTACCTTGGCGAAAACGAAACCATTTAATAACCAATTCTCTAGAATAATTTGAAGGATAGAAATTGGTTTTAAGACATTGTACAAGCTCATCCCATGTGGTGAGTTCTTGTCCTCGTTTTCGTTCCACAAGTACTTTGGCTAAGCCAGAAAGTTTAAGCTTAGCATAAGGCACTACATCATCTTTTGAAAGTTGAGAAAAAGCAAACCAAGAACTCATGTCAAGAATCCAACTATTCAAGACATCAGGGTTCCTGGATCCATCATACAATGGGACTTCACAACGAACTCTCAAACGTGAATCATGAGCAGAAGTGGAGGTATTATGCAAAGAAATGTCATTTACCTTCATGGCAAGGTTGCCAAGGACTTCCGCCATTGTAGTGTCATTTGCCTTATCGGCCAAAGTGTTTACAACATGGGCCAATTCTGCCACTTGGGCAGCCAAGTCAGAGGCCATGTGTTCTCGGGTATAAGCCAGAAGTACAGTTTAAGAAAGCACTAAATCAAGGAAATACAATGCAAATTTCCTTGTTACAATGGAGTGCTGCTTAACTGAAAAATTAACTCCTAAGGCTAGCAATTTTGAAAATTTTTAACTAATATAAAGTGCAATTTTAACATTTATTAATTTAAAAATAACTTAATCAAAAATTAAATTTCAATTAATCAAAAGATTAAAGAATTTAATTAAGTTATTAAAAATTAAATTAATAAAATAAAATTTTAACTTGCACTCTAAAATAGTAAAAATTTAAAATTTTACAATAAAATTACCCTTTCTACTGTTTAGACTGGACAAAAACTACAGTGCATGGAAATTTTGCATGCTCTAAATTTGTCCTCTGCACGCTTCTCGAGGCATGGATTTCAGGGAGTGTGGTGCAGGTCCCGGTAGAAAAATAAAATAAAATCTGATGCGAGCTCCAAAGCTGCGCACCCGTGCGGCTGCCTGTGAGCGCCGCCGTCGGCACTGTCGAAGGATAGCGTAGCCAGGCCTCCTGCCTGGCTACGTCGCTGTCACTTCTGACAGTCGGGTCAGGTCGAACGGCCCTGACAGTGACAGCGCTGTCAGGCCGTGCGATCCTCGACAACGACTGTTGTCGAGGCGCCGACCCGATCGTCGAGCGGCGATCGGCACGACGACGAGACAGACGCGAAGGCCGACGCAACGTCGGCTACGACAGCGCGCGCTGTCACGCCTGACAGAATGTCAGGCGTCAGCCTGACGTTGTCGGCCGACGCACTGCGGGCCTTGGCCGCGATCGTTGTCGCGGGACGACCTCGATCGAAGTCTTTGTCGCGGGACGACCTCGGCCGCGATCCTTGTCTCTGGACAGCCTCGGCCAGCCGACAGCCGACGCGTCGGTCGAGCGCGAACGTCGACCGAAGCTGTCGTCGGTTGTCGGCCCTCGGCTCCCCCCATCGCACAAATGCGCACGCCGGGGTGCCGCAACCTGGCTGGCCGACCGCCTGCCGAACACAGCCGAAGGCTGCCGAAAGTTGTCGAGTGCGTAGAGGTGGGCGAGTCTTGAAAAAAATAAAAAATAAAATAAAAATTCCTTTTTTTTTTTTTTTTTACAATAATTTGCAATTCGAGATCTAAAATATATTTTTAAAATAATATATTGAATAATTTTTTAAAGCTTTTCTAGAACAAAATGAAAAAAATTATAAATTAACCAGGGGGGGTTAATCTAAAATTTGAAAAACTTTAAATTAAGCAAATGTGAGCAACCAGCTCCCACCAGTAGCTCTCCTTTCAAGATCCGGTCGACACACGACCATCGTTTGAAAGGCACCCAGCTCTAAGTCGACACACGACCTAGCTTTGGAGTCCTCCTGAAGCTCTTCAATACTCAAAAATGGGGGGGGCAGCAGGGTCAAAAGGCTCCCTAATCCTAATTGGACCGTAGCTACGATCCAATCCCTTCCAAGGATCGGTATACGAAGAACTGTGGGGCAAACTCTTCCTATACTTTTTAAGCATAAGCAAGAAGTTGGAACGAGGGGTTTGTCGGCGAAGGAACTTCCTTCTCCGAATGGTTTTCAAGCTCCCTTTGGGCTTAAACCGAGTCCTCAATGAGAATACGTTTCTCATAATAATCCTATCTCCTATCCTCTCACCTCACAAGCCCTAGTGCAAACATGAACTAGGCTACGATACCAATGAAAAGGATTGAAAATCCAACTAAGAGTTCTATTATTTACAAATCATTATATAGGCACTAATGGCCCAAAATACATAACCAACCCATGAAATCATGGATTTGATTCACACGCTTAACCCAAAAGCTACAAAGGTGCAAAGAAGAATGCACGTAAACTTCTAAGTTAAGATTGCTAACTAGAAGATCCATTTTAGCTAACTTGAAGCTCACACTTCCTACTTTGAGTTCACACTTGCTAACTAACACTCTAAAAGACAACTAGAAGACAACTAGTGCCCACAAGTGCATGTGAGAAAGAGACTCACTTACAATATCAATTTGCTAGAAATAAACTAAGCAAACCTAAGCTAGGAACTACTAGAGGGGTCATATGAAAGATCATACATCAATCCTCATCACCTTGGTTAACAGTTTGTGATATATCCGAATACGATGACTGTTAACCACCATTTTTCTTCTTGAATCATCTATTGGTGAAAGACGTACAACTCCATTTGCAAACACTTCCTCAATATGATATGGTCCAAGCCACCTAGTCTGTAATTTTCTAGGATATTCTCCATAATGTGAGTCAAACAACAAAGCCCAGTCACCTTGCTAAAACTTCCTTTGTTGAATGTGACTATCATGCCATAATTTTTGTTGTGCTTGAATCAGATCAGTCTGGTGCAATGCATCCCTTCGTAGCTCATCCAATGCATTGAGCTTTAGAATCTGGTTCATATGTGCCTGTGATAAATCAATACCAACTTCTAAAGCAGTTCGAAGAGTTAGTAATTCAAACTCAATAGGCAAAAGAGGCTTTTTGCCATAAACCAATTCATAGGGATTAAATCCAGTAGTGGATTTCCAAGTGGTGTTATAAGCCCAAATTGCTTCAGGTAACTTCTCCAACCAATTCCTCCTATGGGCTACTACATATTTGGTTAAGATCCTCTCTAATTCCCTATTTTTCACTTCAACTTGGCCATTGGCTTGTGGATGGTAAGGTGAGGATTTTTGGTGTTTGATTTCATACAGCTTTGTAAAGGCTTCAACAACTTTTGAGGTAAACTAAGGTTCCTGATCAGTGGTGATAGAGTGTGGGGCTCCAAATCGAAAAAATATTTGTGAATACAGGAAATCAGCAACTTTCTCTTCTCGGGCAAGCTTAAAAGCATGGGCTTCTACCCACTTGGTTACATAATCAGTACATTCCAAGATATGCACTTTCCCTTGGGAAGGTGGATCAATGGGTCCTACAAAATCTAGCCACCACATTTCAAATGGTTTTGTACCTAATTGAGGTTGTAAAGGAATTTCACTAGTAAAAGTAGGCTTACCCATCCTTTGGCATGCATCACAATTTTTGACATACCTTTTGACATCTTTGTGCAAGGATGGCCAGTAGTAACCAGTACCTAAAATCTTTCGAATGGTACTTTTTACTAAATAATGCCCTCCTGATGGTTCATCATGACATGCTCGTAGGATGTCATATACCTCATCCTTGCGAACACACCTGCGCAAAACATGGTCAGGACTGCATTTAAACAATAAACCTCCTATCTATTCAAAAGAAGAACTTTGCTTGATCAACTGTTTCTTTTATTTAGGAGTAAAGTGAAGAGGAATCTTCCTTGTAGCTAAATAATTAGCTATATCTGCAAACCATGGAGATTGTACAGAAACAACAAATAATTTCTCATCGGGAAACACATCCTCAACCAATTCCTCTGTATCTGCATTTGACAATATTGACAAGAAATCTACCACTACATTAGACTTCCCTGGTTTATTGACTATAGTAATATCAAATTCCTGCAATAGTATTAACCAGCGAATAATTCGTGCACTAACCAAGGGTTTATTCATCAAATAATTTATAGTAGAATGGTCTGTGTGGATGAATACGAGATATCCTGTGATATAGTGTCATAATTTTTTAATAGCATACACCACAACTAAAAATTCCTTCTCGGTTGTGGTATAATTCTTTTCAGCTCCAGTCAAATTTTTACTAATGTAGTATATGGCATAGTGTTGTCCATCTTCAATTTTCCCTAATGCATCTCCAATAGAAGTATTGGAAGCATCAGTTTGAATATGGAAGGGTAACTTCCAATTAGGGCCTCTCAATACAGGCGAAGTTGTTAACTTTTCCTTTAAAACTTCAAAGGACTTTTGACACCCAACAGACCAAACAAATTCAGAATCCTTTGTTAACAATGCGAACATTGGATTAGCAATGGTACTAAAATTAGCAATAAATATGTGATAAAATACAATATGTCCTAAGAAACTACAGACATCAGTTTGAGTTTTTGGAGGAGGAAGGTTCTTGATGACCTCTACCTTTTTAGGATCAACTTTAATTCCATAAGCAGAAATATGATGTCCAAGAACAATTCATTCTTCCATCATCAAGAAACATTTATCAGGATTCAAAGACAAATGATATGTTTCACAGCATATTAAAACTTGTTCAAGTTGTTCTAAAGTATATTCAAATGTATCCCCAAACACTGTGAAGTCATCAATATAAATCTTTACACTTTCATTTGTTAGATCAAAAAAGATAGCTAAAACAACTCTCTAAAATATTGTTGGTGCATTGCACAAACCAAAGGGTAGAACCTTATAAGAAAAGGTTCCCCAAGGATATGTGAAAGTAGTTTTCTCTTGGTCTTTAGGTGCAACTTGTATCTGATTATAACCACTGAATTCATCAGTAAGGGTGTCCAACACTTGGTCTATAAATGGTAATGGAAAGTGATCTTTATGTGTGACCTTATTCAATTCCTTGTAGTCCACACATACTCTCATCTTCCCATTTGTCTTTGGAACAATGACAAATGGTGAAACCCACCTACTGTCTGAAATTGGATAAATGAATCCTACATTCAATAGTTTTTTTATTTCTTCCTTAACAATATCCATCAGAGCAGGATTCAGACGCCTTTGTGGTTGTCTTATTGGTTTGACATCTTCAGTGTATATCCTATGTGTACACACATCAGGGTGAATTCCAGTCATATCCTTATAACTCCAAGCAAAATCTTGAACATGTCTCTGTAAACAACAAATAATTTGGCTTCTTGCTCATTAGTCAACCAGCTATTAATGTTCAATAAATTTTCTAGTTGTATCTCAATCTGCTTAATCCCTAGATAAACAAAGTTGACAGCCTCATATTTACTGATTAACACATTTAAGGGACAATGATGTGGCTGCAAAGTATGAAATACTCTTGATTCTGGTGTAAATGTGATACCTGATGGGATCATTTGCATAGGACATATGAAAGAAGTCAGAAGATGATGATGCCATCCATGTGGTAATATGAATGATCTTTCTTGTAGTGGAATAGATGATAGATTTTCAGCAGTTTGTTCTTCATATTTCCATAACAAACGATGGACAAGAATTTGATCATCCCTAAGGCCTTCTAATTGTAATGTTTTCACCAAAATTGTTTCATGTTAAAATATTTCTCTTTTTGGTGAATTAAGTTCTTCAATATGTTCCTTTACTACAATGGTGGCCAAGGTGACAATAGTTTCCTATTCTTCATCAGACTCGGGATACCATATCTATCCAAAAAATTTGGCTGAAGGTTGGGTTGGTGGATACAAGGAAATATTTTTTAGATCTACACCATTTTAAATGGTCATCTCACCTGACCTACAGTCTATAAATACAACTGTAGTGGCAATCCAAGGTCATCCTAGAATAATAGGATAGCCATTAGTTGAGTTTCTAGGCTACAAAACTAAGAAATCTACAGGGTATTCCCAAGAAGACACTTCAATGGCAATATCCTCTAGAATTCCTTTTGATTTAGCCACTAACCTATCTGCCATTTCCAAAACTATAGTAGTAGGACTGAGGTTATTGAGCTACAATTTTTGCATGGTTTCCTGAGTCATCACATTGATTGCAGCTCCTAAATCGATAAGTACATTTGGAATTTGAACTAATCCAACAGTAATTGTAACTATTGGACTCCCTGGATCACCATATTCAGGGGGTACTAGTTTTCCAGAAAGTAGGTCAACCAACTTACCTTCTACTTGTACAGTCTTAGGAAAGGCTTTCTTCTTCCTGCCAGGTTTCCTAATACATAGCTCCTGAATGGTTTTCCTAATCAGAGGTACATTATTTATTGCTTGCAACAAAGGGAATGAGATATACATTTTCCTCAATTATGTGATTAATTCTTATTCAGGAGCAGTGATAGTGTGGTCAAACCTTTCAAGATATGGTAGTTTTTCCGAGGCAGGTTCAATTTTTCCTTGTAAACTTTCTGTTTTTTCTTCTTTTAGCTCTATTTATGGTTTTTATGGACTTGAAAATTCTTGCTTTCCATCAATTTCTTCAATATTGGGTGGTGCAGGGTCAGGTAAAACCTTCCCTGAATGTAACTGGATGTTACTAGAGTCAAGGACATGGACTGCAGCAGTCTCTTCAGACTCAGCTCCATAAACAGGGGCTGCTTGTCTGTTGTAATTGGGTTTATCCATAGGTTGAGCTGGAAGTGGAGGTTGCTTAACTGCCTGTGTTTGCTATGGTTGAACTCTTCCCTGAAAATTTTGATTAGGGGTTGGCAGCAAGTGTTGATTTGGTGATTGATACCTCTACTGCCCTTGATAGGATGGGTATTGTGGCCCCCATATTTACCCTGACTAATTTGGTACCCAATATGGATTAATTGGATGCCATGGCTGATTCTAACCAGAATGTGACCAATCTTGAGGGGCTGCCCAAGATTGATTACAATTTTGGGGAGGAGGTTCGATATATGCCCATGGCATATTCTAAGGATTCTATCCCCAATTTGAAGAAAAGCGAGGGGTATTTTGGTTTTGTATGAAGTTGCCTCCTAGCCTTTGCCCAATAGCATGAAGTTCTTCAACTTGGGTTTCTAAAACACTCCGAATATGGGGCAAAAGGTGACATTTATAAGTTTTATGCTCCTTTGAGCAAATGCCACAAATTGCTGAAATTGAAGTCTTGTCCAAAGGACAATATTGCAAAGCATGCTTATTTCTACACCTAGGACAATAGATAGACAAGGGTGGTGAAGAATTGGCTCTTGTATTCCTTTCTCCTAAAGCAGTGTTTAGTTGAACAAGTATATCAGTTTTCATATTAGCCATTTCCTCCATCAATTTTTTTATATCAATATTACCAGGATTCCTTTTCCTTCTTTTCCTAGCATGGGAATAATTTCTGCACAACTCTACAATATCATTAATATCAAGCCGGTTTATATCTCCTTTTCCCATTAAGTCTAATACTTCTCTAGAATCATCCTGCAAACCTCTCAGAAATATAGTTTTTAATAAGTCAATTTTCACAGGACCACATCTCTTTTGGATAAAGGTAAATCTATCAAGATAATCCTCTAAGTTTTCATCCTCTTCTTGTCTTATCCGAAATAACTCATCCTTCCTATTTCTCACTCTACAATACTCTTTATACTTATCCAAAAATGTAGTTTCCATTTGATCCCAAGTGCGGATTGAATCTGGTTCAAGGCTCATAAACCACCGTAAGGCTGCATCTTTGAGTGTAGAGAGAAATAACTTCAGTTTTTGGTTATCATTGATATAGTCATAAGTCTGATACAAGACCTTGAATTCAAACAAAAATTGATCAGGATTTTCAGAAACAACTCCCCTCAAGATTGGCAATACTGAGGGTGAAATTGTTTTCATAGGAGCATTCTGAGTAGGATTCAGATGAATAGGGTATTCAAAATTTCTAACAGGAGGATTGTCAGCATCATGACCAACAATGTCCCTATAACGTTCTCCTTATTCTTCCATAGGTGCTTCTTCAGTTTTAATTTGTTCAACTCGTTCATATGGATCATCCCTATGGGTATGTCTAGAAGCAAGTGCCTCTAAGAGCTCTTCTTGCAAAGATCCTGCAATTTCAGTTGATGAAGAAGATGATTCTCTTTTAAGTCTTTCAGTAATTTCATACATAGGTAGATCTTCACTTGATCATGAAGAACGCCTTGATGGAAAAGAGCCAGTTCTGATAAACCTTCCTCTTTTGTCTCTTGGCCTATGCATTCATGCCTATTTACTAAATAAACTAAACCTCAGGTCTCCAAAAATTATTTCCTGAAACAGGATAGTTTTTGGACTGCTAGACCTCTCCTAACAACACCTAAGTGTCCCCGGAAATGGTGCCAAAAATTATGAGTGTCGTCAAATTTTCACCATTTAATCTTTATATGTCAATCCAGGGTGGTGTCCAAGGCTATATACGAAAGTAGGGTTTAACAAACTAAATTTTAGTTCATTTAGATCATGGCTTTATTCATGGAATAGTTAGAGATTGGGGTGTTTGGTATCTCCTTTCTTACTCCTAAAAACTAAAACTAAACCCCTACTTATCCTTGCAGAATTGAAATTCACACTATTGCAGAAAAATAAAACTAAACTATTGCAAAGCTGAAAATAGCAGAATTTAATTGATAGGAAATTACTAAATTGAAATTACAGCATTAACATTCAAACTGGTAAATAATGAAACTTTTTGAAATTGCATAAAATAATGTCTCTTTCTGAAATGGAAATGAGATAAAATGATAACATTCAAAAACTGATAAATAAAGTTGCACAATTTGTAACAAATTAGGCTGACAAGAAATTATGGAAATATTGCAAATTCTAAAACAAATTAGAAATAGAAAGTACTGTGTTAAATTCTACCCTAGATGAGTTGCCTACCATACATTCAAATGCCACATTATCCTAATCACTGACCATGCAAAAACTATTAGATCTCTGCTAACCTGCTGCAGCCAAAAATAGTAGAATTCTGTCAGGTAAAAACCCTCCTCTGGACCTGGAAGTGGCCTTTGCTTCCTGAACCAAAATAGGGCGAATAAACTTGCTCTAAACTAATAAGTCTTCACACTCAACTCAGAAGCAAACATGAATGTCAAATATTGCACCTTTATTTCATTCTCAGCAGCATGACAACAGTGTAGGGGAATATCTGTAGGCTACTGTGATGCTGCAATACATAGTTACAACACTTAAAATAGTTCTAACTCTTATCACTTATTTCCTATATTCTTCTATATGCTCAACCAAACAGGAGCATTTTATTTATACAAGTAGGGTACAACATTGATAAGGTTTTGTGTTGCCATGTAGGAATGTTACAATTGTTACAGGATTGTTTCCCAAAATGTAGAGATTAGGTCTATTATCTCTTATCCATTCCATATGTTGGGATTCATCCATTGAGGGACAGGTGTTGGAAAATATAGGGATATCCATAAAATAGTTGCAACCACCGTTTACCACATTTTTTTGCAATTAAAGGAGCTTTTGACCCAAACTATTGCTTTTGCGCTTATTCCAAAGTTGCTCTGGAATATCAGGCAACAGAACAGAGTTTATATTAATTCATGCTTCAGAAGCGCATGATAAAAGTTGTGATGGTGGAAATAGTATCCTTAAGTGCCCAGAATATTGATTCCATATTTTGCATGAGGTGCAGTGGACAAATTCCAAGCCATGTTGTATATGTACAACTAGCTAGAATTTGTATGGAAAAGTTCCTGTTTTCTGCACAGTCAAACTGTTGACAAAGTGTTGGCACCTTATGGTTATTTAAAATGGTTAAATTGTGGATAAAGCTTATGAAATAAGCACAAAACCAAATAGATAGAAGCACCTTAATATTACAACATTAACTTAATGCAAAATATACTAAATAATACAGCTGAAACAAACTATAAAATATAGAAAAATAGTCAAAACAGTATATATGCACTTTACCATTTACAACATGTAAACATCAATACATAATGCATTATATCACTATAATTAGCATCAAAACATAACATAAGGTTTTCAAAAGTGTTTATAAGTTATCAAAACTAGTCAATGGATGAGGCATTTGCAGGCCTCATCACAAAAGAGGTGGTATGTTGTATGTAGTAAAAATAAATGGAAAGATATGAAAAAATGGGGATGAGAAAATAATTAAGAAACATCCAATTATGCATGAATTTACAAATGTATTTTTGAATATCTTCCAGGACTACCACCTGGCATAAATTTTATTCACCATTAAATAAATGCTTGGAGCAGAACCTATTACAAGGAAATCTTATAGAATGACTCCTATTGAGTTGTCAAAGCTAAAGGTATAACTCCAAGATTTATTGAAGAAATATTTAATTAAACCTAGTGTGTCACCCTAGGGTGCTCCGATATTATTTGTGAAAAAAATGATGGTTCCTTAAGGTTGTGCGTTGATTATAGGATGTTGAATAATGTGACCATTAAGAATAGGTACTATTTGCCAAGGATAGATGACCTCTTTGATTAATTTAGGGATTCCACCATATTTTCAATGATTAATTTGATATCAGGATATCATTAGCTAAGAATTCATGAGGAGGACACCCACAAAACAGATTTTAAAACTAAATATGGGTACTATGAGTTTATAGTGTTGCCATTTGGGTTGACAAATGTGCTAGTGACTTTTATAAACTTGATGAACAATGTGTTCAAAAAATATATAGGTCTTGTTGTTTTTATTTTTCTAGATGATATCTTGATATATTTCTGCATCAAAGAGGAACATGACCAACATTTGATGTTAGTGTTAGAGGTTTTAAGGAAGAATGAACTTTATGAAAAGTTATGTAAATATGATTTAAATGCCTCACAAGTCCAATATTTAGGGTATATTATATCTATAGAGGGGAGTGCTATAGATCCTAAGAAAATTGAAGCCATTTTGATCTATCTTGAACCCACTAATGTGTAAGAAATTAGAAGCTTCATAGGAATCACTGGTTGTCATAGGCATTTTGTAAAGGACTATTCAAAAATTGCATATTTTATCACCAACCTTCAGAGAAAAAAAATGAGTTTAAATGAACGGGTAAGTGTGAGGTTATCTTTGAAACTCTAAAGAATAACCTGACTACAATGCCAATTCTTAGGATATAAGATCCTCTTGAGAATTTTACAATATACATATGCTTCCTTAGAAGGGTTGGGAGGGATGTTATCCTATAATGTGGCTACAATAGCATATGAGTCTAGGAAACTCAAGAAGCATAAGTTGAAATATGTTACATATGACTTAAAGTTAGAAATAATTGTGCATGCTCTTAAGGTTTGGAGGCACTATTTGTTGGAGAAACCATTTGAGCTTAATATAAACCACCAAATTCTAAGGTATATATTTATTCAACCTATACTGAATGCAAGACAAAAAAGGTGGATCGAATTCCTAGCTAAGTATGACTTTGGTATAGAGTATATCAAAGGAAAATAGAAGAAGGTTGTAGATACCTTAAGTATGGGAAAACACATAGCAGCATTGACCTAGAGTTATGTAGACTTGATAAACAGAGTCAAGGAAATATAGTTATAGGACCAGTATTGCATTGAAATCTTGGTTGAAATTGAGAATAATCCTAAGTACAATAAGTATTTTAATATAAAAGGACTTTTGTGTTTCAAAGATAGGGTTGTCATACCTAAAACTAGTGATTTAAAAATAATGAGTATGCAATAAGTGCATATTTCTCCATATTATTCTCATCTAGGAAGTGCAAAGATGAAAGAAAACATGAAAAATACCTTCTATTGGCCATGGATGAAACATGATATTACTAGTTTCATCACTAGATGTTTTTAATGCTAAAAGGTTAAGGTAGAACATCAGCACCCAATAGGAAAATTATACCCACATGATATACCTACTCAGAAGTGGTATATTTCTAAGTTATTTTTAGATGTTCATTTTTTTATTTTCCTACATATTATTGTGCCATTAGTTTTATAGTTATCTCATATTAGTTAATACTACATCTTGTGGTTGTACTACCTCCTATCAAAATCTAATGGTGGTATCAAAGCACATGGTAGATCAATAGGAATAGGGAGAGCCACAAAGAACTCTATTGCATATTTGCAAACGAGATCTGTCATTGTGTGTCGCTACATGCAAACGTCATCGCAAGAGAGACTGAGAGAAATCTAGAAATCTCAATCCTAGAATTTTTGAGATTACATTTGGCTAGAGTATTTCCACAAGGTTATATAAAAACTCGTGAAGACTAGGATTCAACATAAATTCCACTAGTTTGAAAAATCATCTAGTGAAGTTCCTTATCTCCAAAATTAGTAATCCTTCCATTCCAATTTTTAATATCTTGTTGTAGGAAAATGAGTTTTAGATAAAGTTGGGAAGATTCCTACAATAGAGTTAGGAAAAATATATTCATTAGAATCATTCTAACACTTGCTACAACAAGTAGAAGATTAAATATTTTAGTAACCTAAAAAAGGTCCCATTACAAGAGTTGTGAACCTGCAGATTGCAGAAGAGAAGAAAATATCATAGTAGCCTTAGTGCAAACTCAAGGAAGAATAAGACTTTAGAGATGAGCCTAGAAGGAGATATAAGATTGGTGATCTCCATTGAAGATCAAAACCTGCAGGGTGTAGAAGAAGAAAATACTATAGGAGCTTTGCTACAAATTCAAGGGAGATAAGAAGACTCCAGTGAAGAGTCTTGGTGAAGGTAGGAGATTGGTGGTCTCCAATTTAGATTGAAGTCTTCACTCTAAATAAGCTAAAAAGACCCTTAGAAGGTCTAGTTACAAAACTCCTTGTTTTGGAAGATTGGAGATTGGTGATCTCCATTAAAACCTGTAGTTTGCAGAATTAAAGGACCAAAAAAGGTCCTATTCTAGATTTTAGCAGTAGTAGATAATAGATATCTGAGAATAAGATTTCATTACCAATGCTTCCTTTGTAGAATATTGAAGGAAATGTCTCATTTGGAAGACCAAAGAAGTTGCAAGATTAAATACCTTGGTGAGGCCTCAAGGAGAAACAAGGAGAAGGCTTAGAGAGCCTTAGTTTAAAATTAAGAGAAGGCAATTAAATGAGTTCCTAGGAGAACTCACTAGAGAAATATACTAGCAAGAAGAAGCTACTAATAGAGCAAAATTTGGGATAATTATCGCCATCGGGCAACAATACCAAAAGGATAAGAATTCGATAAGGACTGTCAAATTCTGGATGAGATTGCTAGAGACCTCAATACATTTATATTCTTGAGAAGAGGGTCAAGATCGAAGATATAATTTGACAAGGAGAAAAGAGCCTAAAATTACTACCAAACCTAAAAGATTTTAATATTACCATTGAAGGCTAGAAGGCTCATTCAGAGATAGGGGTTTGCTAAATTCTTTAGAAAAATACTAAAGGGTTCTTGAAGTAAAACTTAGCTATGATTTTGGGGAAGTCCCTACCAAATTTATGAGTTTCAAGAATAGTATTTTAGTATGGAAATTTACTATGAGAGAGCAGCAATCAAGACAACATTACTAGCTATAGAACTTTATATCGACAAAGAACATTCTGAAGGAGAATCAAAACCACCATACTACAGTTTCAAAGTAGCAAGACAAAGGAGTTACTAAGCTACGAACTGGTGAGTTAATAAGTTTTTGTCGAAAGCCAAGAATAGCTACAAATCCATCCAGTTAAAGGTAGCAATAAGGTGAGTCCAATAACCTAGCAATCCTTCATCTACAGAGATTATTAAGGTAAACAATTGGATGCAAATAGGTTCATTAGTTGAACTATAATTTGGATTATTATCCAGTTCCATTAAGCACCATTTTTAGTTCTTTAAAAAGTTTCAAAATAAGGTTGCATATTATAGTCTTCAAGGGGAGTGCAGAAGGAGGTTCTTTTAAGGTTTATACCTACACATTAAAATAGGAGTTAGATATATATCTTCCTATTATTTAGTTACAACAAAGAAGACTACATTAAGTTATATAATTACTAGTGCATGATTTGAGGTTCATTTACAAGAGTAATAAGGATAAAATATTACTACACTATATTAGTTATTCAAATTTCACTAAGGATTCTTAGTTAAGGTGAACATTAGTGCAAAATTAAAACCTCTATATGTTAGCTACATGGTTAAGTACTTGGATTCATTGGCGTTAAAATTATACAAGTTAGAGGTTAGTGTTGTCTGAAAATAAAGGTAACAATACATTGCTCTTAGGGATTAGAGCAAGCAATCAATATATCTTATAAGCTAAATAAAAGATTCAAAAATTTGTCTTCATTTGTCCTCAAGTTGTAAGGTGAGGAGCTGCCATATCAAAGGAGAAGAGTAGCATAAAAGGGAGACAAAGAACTCTCAAAATTTTGGTGCAAAAATAAGATATCTTATTTATGTTACAAAGATGCACCATATTCCTCCTAAATAGGACATAATATAAAGTGTCCCAAGACACTAATGGTAGCAAGTATCCTATGTTCGTAGAAGATAGAGAAGGTGAGTCGACCTAGGATACAAATGTCAATTTGAGGTGTCCAAAAAGATACTATCTTCACCAGCTTATCCAAAACTCATTATTGCATCAACTTGTAGCACAAGTACCCACACCAAGGGTAGTGAATAATAGTGGTATATCAAGGATAAAAATATAAGTGCAATACCTAGTAAGGAGTCCATCATCGTGGGGTCCAAGGACTTGGTTCAATGGTAAAAATACTTCTATAGGAGCGTAGAGACCATGGTTCCAATCCCTCAGGTCCTATAGTATTAGTGGGTGTGTCACATCAGTGTAGCCGAATACATAAAAGGTTTACCCAATGCAACTGGAGGTTATAGTGGTGACAAGAAGCGATATTCAAACCCATAAAGAGGCATAGAAAATTGTAACGAGTTATCGATTCCTCTAGTATAATAAAAAAAGGAGGTCATAATTGTGTGATATCTATGTGGAAAAAAGAATAAAATTAAGGCCTATGTAAGAATTTTTTTATCTCTTGCACTTCTACGTAAAAGATAGCACTAGAGCATACATAAAATAGTTATCATCTATCATCTACTGATGTGGATAGAACAATGCTAAGGATGAGCATGAATAAGCAAAGAGTTATACCCAAGGAAGAACTTGGAAAAATTGCCAGTTGAATCGAATCCACCATTGGAGTGCCCTTATTCATCTTAGCTGGGTACATCCACACAACAACTAAGCTCATCTAGAAAGAAGATGTTTAAGACAAGCAACAAAGGGCATTTATTGGTGAACGATATACAAGAAGGGGATGTTAGACAAATGTTTACATACATGAAACCTAATTGCCACTTGGCATAAAGGGCATATTCGCCCTCTTATTCCTAACACTCAAGAGAAAGGTACCCACTGGAGTAACACCTTTCACATCATTCTATTGTTAAAGAATCTTCCATGCCTTCCAAGAAGAATTCCTACCTACACCAAAAAGTCTAACACCTTCAAGAGACAATGCAAGTGAAAGAATATATGAAAGAGTCTTGGTAATACCTTGTACCACTTGGCACACGCATCAAGAAGGAAAAATCATGATTATAGCCACCATAAAGAGGAGCGCTCATAGAGGAAAATACATCCAAAATTGGTACTAAGTGGAGAACGTATTGAAGGTACAAAGTCAGGAGTCAAAGGCACATTCAATACTGTCATAAGAGATGTTTGGAAAGTCTGTCATAAATTAACAAGGAGGCCATCATCGTGGGGTCCAAGGACTTGGTTCAATAGTAAAAATACTTCTATAGGAGCGTAGAGACCATGGTTCCAATCCCTCAGGTCCTATAGTACTAGTGGGTGTATCACATCAGTGTAGCCAAATACATAAAAGGTTTACCCAATGCAACTGGAGGTTATAGTGGTGACAAGAAGTGATATTCAAACCCACAAAGAGGCATAGAAAATTGTAACGAGTTATCGATTCCTCTAGTATAATAAAAAAAAAGGAGGTCATCATTGTGTGATATCTATGTGGAAAAAGGATAACATTAAGGCCTATGTAAGAATTTTCTTATCTCTTACACTTCTACGTAAAAGATAGCACTAGAGCATACATAAAATAGTTATCATCTATCATCTACTGATGTGGATAGAACAATGCTAAGGATGAGCATGAATAAGCAAAGAGTTATACCCAAGGAAAAACTTGGAAAAACTGCCAGTTGAATCGAATCCACCATTGGAGTGCCCTTATTCATCTTAGCTGGGTACATCCACACAAAAACTAAGCTCATCTAGAAAGAAGATGTTTAATACAAGCAACAAAGGGCATTTGTTGGTGAACAATAAACAAGAAGGGGATGTTAGAAAAAGGTTTACATGCATGAAACCTAAGTGCCACTTGGCACAAATGGCATATTCACCCTCTTATTCCTAACACTCAAGAGAAAGGTACCCACTGGAGTAACACCTTTCACATCATTCTATTGTTAAATAATCTTCCATGGCTTCCAAGAATAATTCCTACCTACACCACAAATTCTAAGACCTTCAAGAGACAACGCAAGTGAAAGAAGATATGAAAGAGTCTCGGTAATACCTTGTACCACTTGGCACATGCATCAAGAAGGAAAAATCATGATTATAGCCACCATAAAGAGGAGCGCTCATAGAGGAAAATACATCCAAAATTGGTACTAAGTGGAGAACGTATTGTAGGTACAAAGTCAGGAGTCAAAGGCACATTCAATACTGTCATAAGAGATGTTTGGCAAGCCTGTCATAAATTAACAAGGAGGTATAGCATATTTCAAGGTGATTGAATTTAAATATAGTTCCCATATACAATACGAAGGTATTATCTTATATGGCTTCATTATTTTCTTTCATAAGGAGTTATAAGGGATATTATAAGGTTGAAACTATTAACATATTTTGCATTCACAAATATGTACAAAATCAACCATACATTTGAAAGTAAATTTAAAATAAGTCTATATACTTAAATAGTTTAATATTTGAAATTAAAACCATAAGAGTTATAAGGGTTTCTACTTGGAAAATTAAATTTGATTATTGCAATTATTATTGTTTTCTAATATTCCAAATTAGGGAGTTATAAGGTATACTACACCAAATATATATTATTAGAATTTAGAAACATTAAACTATTAATGTCAAGGGACATAAAAAATAAGTTATTCATTTACTTCAAAGGAGTTGGAATTATATACTTCATCACTTGTCTCATACTCATAATAAAGAGACAAAAGAAATACAACCATAAATAACTTCAAATTAAGTGCATAGTTCATTAGGAGAGATAAGGTGAAATAGAAGTTGATTATTGTTACTTACAAAATATTACAAAATCAACTCAAAAGTGAACTATTAATTACTAAGCACTTACTTTATTCACTAGGGAGACATAAGGATTCTAAAAAACCTAAGCCTTGGATAGGTTTATCAAATTGGATCATATACTCAATTTACTTGAGAAAGATATAGTATTCTACAAATATTAAGGAAGCAAAAAGAATACTACACTTTAATCACTTGGGAGACATAAGGAATCTACAAAACTTAAGAGGTCTCCATAAAAATAGATTCATACACTAGGGATACATAAGGTAGATCTAAAGTATTAAAAGAAACCTTTTGTACACTGCAATGGATAAAGTAGGAAGAGAGACATTTAATCACAATACATACTACAAAAGGACTCAAGATCAGAATCTATCCAATATACCATATCAAATATGCAAAATTACATCAAGCTCAAATTGTTTCATAGGTCAAAGCAAAAAGAACATTTGGTATATTGATTCAAGAGCAAGTCACCACATGATAGGAAATCTATATTGGTTTGATTATCTTAATCACTAATAGCTATAAGTTTAAAATTGTAGATGGAAATAACTATGATATACATGGATATGGGTGTGTTCCACCTAGTAAATTATTTCTAAAATTTCTACTACATGATGTGATGTATGTTCCTAGACTAACATCTAATCTCATCTCAGTATCCAAGTTAGTAGAAAGTAAAAGGATGATTGACTTTAGATACATAAATGGAGCTAACATGTGTCTTATTATACATCAAAATAAAGTTGAAGCTACCAGATCAATCCATATAAATATATATGCTCTAGATTCTATCAAAAACTCACACGATATTATTGTGTTTCAAAACAATACTAATACAATTTTTGAAGAGCATATCAGATAAAATTAAGAACCTATTTATCATAGCTGAAGAAGAAATAGAAGGTTCAAAATTAAAAGGATGAGAGGTCAGCTACACTATGCCTTACTTGGCCATCTACAATCTATAGAAGAAATATTTTATCAAGATGAAGAAGAACTAGACCAAGTTGAAGATTGTTCCAAAGATAAAGATCCATATTGAAGACTAAAGTCTTCAATACCCAAATAATGTAATACAGGAGGGTGTTAGAGTATATTACATCATTTGGATCATGTAAATGTACCACCTTTGGTACATATATAGAGTAGGAGTTTACTTCAAAGTAAAGTTAGTTACTTCAAATGTTATAATAAATCCACAAGTGTCAATGTGCAACTTGTAAAGGTGCATGTAGTCCACATGTACATGAGTCCTAGATAGAGTAGAGGCCAAGCAATCTATCTTTCTATATAAAGACCTCATAGGTAGTGTATTGTGATGTAAGTAAGAAGTAAGTAAGAAGTGAGTAAGATGTAGGAGAGAGTGATATAGTAACTACATAGTGTGTAGTACATAGTGTATGTGTGTGTAGTAAGGTACAATGTAGTTCTTTCATATACTTTCATGGAGTGTTCATGTCCTCCATTATATAGCATTGTACTATTTTTTTCACTCTCATTAATGGCATATTTATAAGTTATTTGTAGATTTTCATTTCATTATTTTCTTGCATATTATTGTGCCATTAGTTTTATAGTTATCTCAGATTAGTTAATACTACATCTTGTGGCTCTAGTACCTCCCATAAAAAGCTAACATAGAAGTCTATTTATTATTACATGAAGGATGTCTATATAATAGGGATAAGGCACCCATTCAAAGAGGATAGCGATTGGAAAAAAAAATTAAGCACTTTTGGGATAGGTGAAAGGAACGAACAATGTCGCAAAGGAAGCTAAATCAAATCAGATCATCATTATCTAGATCCTCGAAAAGCTTTTTAGCTATGCTTACCTAGATCATCATTCTCTAGATCCTCGAAAATATTTTTATCTACGCTTACCTTCTTCCTTCCATGATTTTAAAACTCCTTTGTTTCTTTGGATAGTTCAATGTTTTTAGGCTCAAAAAAATAATATAATTATTTGAGAATAAAATATTATTTGAATTGTTGGTTTTTTTAATAATATATTTTAAGAATAAATATTATTGTATTACTAGTTGTTTTCAAAAAATAATATATTTATTTAAGAATAAATATTATTGTATTGTTGGTTGTTTTCGAAAAAAGAATATATTTATTTGAGAATAAATATTGTTGTATTGTTGGCTGGCTTTGAGGAGAATAATATATATTTATTTAGAATAAATATAGTTGTATCAATGGTTGGTTTCGGTGGAAAAAGAATAAATTTATTTAGTGCAAATATTGTTGTATTGCTGACTATTTTTGAAAAAGAATATATAATTATTTAAAATAAATTATGTTGTATTGCTAGTTGGTTTTGAAAGGAAAAGAATATATATATATATATATATATATATATTTATTTATTTATTTATTTATTTATTTATTTATTTATTTATTTATTTAGAATAGATATTGTAGCATTGTTGGTTGTTTTCAAAAATTATATTTATTTAGAATAAATATTGTTTGAATTGTTGGTTGGTTTCAAAAAATAATTATATTTATTTAGAATTAATAGTATGGATGAGGCTTGGGTAGCCAAGAAATCCATATATGGGAGAAGTATGGGATTCTCTCAATATATTGCATGGAATTGCTTTGATTGGTGTATTATTGTATACTTTTAAAATTGCATGTAGGTTTGATATGGATGAGGCTTGAGTAGCCAAGGAATCCATACATGGGAGAAGTATGGGATTCTCCATTGTATTTGCATGTAATTACTTTGTATGGTGCATTATTGATTGCTTAAATTGCATAGTGCATGTTAGGCTTGCATATGCATGATAGAGTTATCCTGGTCCCTAAATTTCTACTCAAGTTCATAGAAAATATATACCAAGAGGAAGACCTTGAAAGAGAAGATGGATCTAAGGACTATTTATGTTGAAATGTATTATTGTATTTGAAGAAAGAAACACGTGAAAAGTATTTTTATTGAAATTATGCAAAGCTTGAATGAAGAAATGATGTAGTATATATATTTGTTTTAGTATTCAAGACATTGTCAATAAATAAATATTATATGTTATTATTTTATGAAAGTTCTTGGAATACTAGTTATGTGCAAAATAGAAGAATAGGTTTAATGCATTGATTATGATTATAATGCCTTGATGATGTGTTATTCTTCATTGTAAATAAGGAAATGCTAAATGCTAGAATTATGATTTGAAGTATTTTAAATTTCTAGTATTTAGCAATGTGTTATATTGAATTGAATCTATGAATTAATATAGCACTTATTTTCTTTTAGGAGAGAAGTTTATTTTTTTATTTATGTTAGACTCGGGTTGGATGGGTCTTTGGGAATGAATTAGAGTCATAGTAGAAAACCCTTGAATAAAAATATACCCAATCCTGGAGGAGTTTCGATGATGCAATAATTAGGCAGTTGTGAATCCTATGAGGAGTTACGATGATGTAGTAACCAGGTATTTGTAAATTTGGGAGTATTTGCAATGATGTAATAACTAGATAATTATACCCAACCCTAGGAGGAGTTACAGTGATGCAATAACTAGGTAGTTGTGAATCTTGAGAGGATTTGCAACGATGCAATAACCAAGTATTTGCAATCTAGGAGGATTTATGATGATGCAATAACTAGATAATTGTACCCAATCCTAGGAGAAGTTGTGGTGATGCAATAACTAGGTCGTTGTGAATCTTGGGAGGAGTTATGGTGATGCAATAATCAACAATTTGTAAATCTAAGAGGAATCCTTCAAAGGCGAACCCCAAAATTATGGTATTTTGGCCACTCTTGTCTACTTGAGTGTCATCTATAGCGATAATGAAATCAAAGGTGGTTATACTGCTGAAAAGAAATTGGTGGGTCTTCTTTATGAGTTATTCCTTGTATATATATATATAGCTCTCTCCCTTGGGCCAGGTTTTTTTGGGTTATTACAGTCTATTTGGGTAGGTGGAGGAACCTGAAAGAAAGTTAGTCACCTTCCTCCATGTATGTTGATTGTTTATGATGGCAAAGGGGTAGGCAAGAGTGATTTTTATATTAATTAGATGTTGTAGGTGAGATTAAGTTTTTTGCATTTCATAAGTGAATATACCACCCATATGAATATATCACTAGTGTATTTGCTATATCAACGAATTCAAAAAAAAAATTAGAGTTTAAATCTGGTAGGGAGCTAGAAAATTTGAACTAGTTGTGAATACGTTAGCTGGAAAGCATATTTGTTTTATACAAATTTTCTCTAATATGGTGAATTCTCTATTAATGATCTTTGACTACAAATATTGAGGTTGAATCAATCATCATGGATAAGTTGACCTCTTTGTGTGTTTATGTCAAAAATTGGTCTAAATAGGGTTATGCAAGGGGCAAAAATTTGTTAATAAGTGAATATTAACATTTTTCAAAATGCAAATTGACAACTTTCAGGACCCTGGCCGTCGGCCCATTCGCCCAAAATTTTCAAAAAATTATATTTTTTGGGTTGGTTCACCCGAAAATTATAATATTTTAACTTTTAAAATTTTAAATCGCCAGCCCTCCCACCCAGATTTTGGACTGACTCGCCTAAAAATTATATATAATTTTATTAACCTAGACAAATTTTCCCACTATATATACCAAAACATACTATTACTTGTTATACATTCAACAAAAAAGGAGAAGCCAAAATTTGAGCCAAAAAAGAACAAAACCAGAGAAGCCAGAAAAAGAGTGATTGGCAACAGACGAAGGACAAAATACAAGACTACAAAGAAAATACTATAGGTACAAAATTTCTTTTGATGCCTTGTTTTAATTTTTATCGTCACTACTTCCATGCATACAGACTCCCTGCTTGTCCTAGCTTGGATGACTATATGCTCTCCTAGGTCGTCCCTCACATGAGGTCTATAGACCCACCCAAGTCATCCCTTGCATGAGGTCTATGAAATCACCTAGGTCATCCCTCGCATGATATTTGTGGACTCATGCAGATCATCCCTCGCATGATGACTATAGACTTACCCAAGCCATCTCTTGCAAGTCATACCTCGCATGATGTCTATGACCTTATGAAGTTTGTCCCTTGCATGATATCTATGGAATCATGCAGGTCATCCCTCGCATAATTTCTACATACTCATTTAGGTCATCCCTCGTATGATGTCTACAGACATGCCCAGGTCATCCCTCGTATGAAGTCTATAGACTTACCCAGGTCATCCCTTGTAGGTCGTTCCTTGCATGATGTCTATAGACTTTCCCAAGTATTTCCTTGCACCTAGGTCATCCCCTTTAGGTCATCCCTCGCATGATGTCTATGGACTCATGCAAGTCATCCCTGGTATGATGTATACAGACTTACCCAAATCATCCCTTGCACCCAGGTCATCCCTTGCACCTAGGTCATCCCTCGTATCATGTTTATGGACTCATGCAAGTCATCCCTTGCATGATGTCTACAGATTTACCAATATTGTCCCTTACAGGTCATCCCTCAAATGATGACTACAGACTTTCCCAAGTCATCACCTATAGGTCATCCCTCGCATATTTTCTACGAACGCATGTAGGTTATCCCTCGCATGATGTCTATAGACTTACCCAAGTCGTCCCTTGCAGGTCGTCCTTTACAGGTCATCACTCACATGATGTCTATGAACTCATATAGGTCATCCTTTGCATGAGGTCTACCAACTCACACAAGTCATCCCTTGCATGAGATCTACAAACTTACCCAGTCGTCCCTTACAGGTCATCCCTCGCATGATTTCTACAAACTTACCCAATCATCCCTTGCAGTTCATCCCTCGCATGATAACCCTGCATTAAATCAATTATTTTTCACCATTTTCACCATAATATTAGTTTCTTATTATCAATTTAAAGTGTATATCTCATCGAGCTATGTGGTTTTAAAAAAAAATTGAAAATAGAGCTCTAGATCAAAAGTTATGCCTCTTAGAAGGTTGTAGGGTAGTCTACACGATGACTATAGACTCACATAGGTTGTCCCTCTTCAGTCGTCCCTCACATGATGCCTACCGAATCACATAGGTCATCCCTTGTCATTCATCCCTCACATGATTCCTACCGACTCACATAGGTCATCCCTCATCGGTTGTCCCTCATCACTACAGACTACCCTACAACTTTCTAGAAGGCATAACTTTTGATCCAGAGCTCCATTTTAATTTTTTTTAAACCACATAGCTCTATGATATCTACACTTTAAATTGATAATAATAAACTAATATAAAATATATTTTTTATCATTTTCACCTCTACAACCGATTGATAAATTTGGACAACCCTACAGCCTATAGGCTGCAAACGACCCTGCAACCTTCTAGGAGGCATAACTTTTGATCTAGAGCTCTGCTTTGAATTATTTTTTAAACCACATAGCTCGACGAGATATACACTTAGAAATTAGTAAATTCCTCAATAAACCCTTATTTTAAGTGGTATAAATATTTTTCAATTGATTCACCTCATTTTTATAATTTTTGCTAGAAAAAAATGCAATTCGCCATCTCTTCTACATGATTTTGGATACAATTCACCTCACTTTCGAAACCGATTCACCTAATTTTTATAAATACATTTTGGGCCCAACCCCTTATGCATAACCCTGGGTGTAAATTATATGGTCCAATTTTAGGTGTCTACAAATAATCTATTGCTAATGATATTTTTATTTTATATTCTTCCTTTCATTTGTAAGCTAATCCTTTGACTAATTGTTCTCCTCTTGCAAGTATTTATGTTCTTATTTTTTAGTTTTTGGGGTCATTCTATTGGAAATTTTGAGTAGTTTTGTTGTCATTGATGTCAAAATAATATTGGTTTAATGTCGTCGTCATTAAGGACATCAAGTGGTTTTTACAAAAGAAAGAAGGTCTTGGAAAGGAATAGGATATAATATTTATTTTTAATATTATATGCCTAAAAAGGGTCCAAAGAATGAAAACCCGAGAAAGGAGAAGCAAGTTTAAATTAAATAATAACATTTTATTATTATAATATTTCGGTCCAAATAACAAGGTGAAGAAAAACGAATTGAAAAGACCCATGAGCAATTTTCAAAGGTTTAATTTAAATTCAAATATTTTAATCTTTGATTAAATTTTTAATTTAAATTAATAGAGGAGGCAAAGGTTTTTGAATTTAATATTTAAAAATTAAATTCAAATTTTTAAATTCGAAAAAGGGACGACATGAGAAATCAAAAGATGAATGTGTATTTATATAGGAAATAATTTTCATTTCCAAAAATCCTTTATCACACCTTCAAATGTGAAAAAGATATAATCGAGCGCTGTGTCGAAGAAGAAGATAATTTGCAATTTCAAAGTACTTGGAGGGAATCAACGCAACATAGGCCGCGTGGTAGTTTGACTTCCCACCGACAGCGATAGTGCAAACGACAGTTGGGAGAGTGTTAAGGTTTGTGTGGAGGAGATTGTGGTTCAATCCACATGATCAATTTTTTGGAGGAAGAGCCCCTCGTGTGATTTTCTCGACATTTTTCTATGACAGGTTTTGTGGGACAATGTGCGCTGTGTGTTTCATGTGGGCACGCAACCCACTTGGTGGCCTAGCTTGGAGCTAAGGTGTTGGGAGTGCAAAGATCACATGGTTGAATCCGTCGATGTTTTTTTTTTGTGGGCAAAACAAAACAAAAGGTATGTCATTTGATTTTGTTTTTCCAAGGTGTTGAATATTTTGTGCTTTGAGATTATCATGAATATTAAGTGCTTAGGGGAGTTATAAGGTAAAGAAAAATTAAATATTTTATTTTGGTTTTTGGTGATTGAAATTTATAAGGTGTGGAGATTATAAGGTGTATAAGGGAATTTTCTATGCATGTTATTTTAATAAAATTGTTGAGTTAGATATTGTGAGTTTGGAGATTATAAGGTGTATAAGGGATTTTGCTATGCATGTTGTTTTAATAAAATTGTTGAGTTGAATATTGTGAGTTTGGAGATTATAAGGTGTGCATGGAAAATTGTTAAGTGTTGTGTTATGGTGAAATTATTGAATTGAATATTGTGAGTTTAGATTTTATAAGGTGTACAAAAGGATTTGTTATTTTGTATGAAAAATAATATTTGAGAAAATTATTTTGTGGAGAACTTGAGAGAGGTTGTGGTAACCTAACCCTAGTGTTGGTAAAAGATAGGTTTTGAAGACATATCTCCATCAAAATAAAATGTATGGGTACATATTCCTTGTGAGTAAAATATTGTTGGATTGGATGTTGTGAATGCCAAGTTGGAGTGAAAAGGATTATTTGGTAAGCATTGTTGAGTTTGGTTTTGAGATATTCAATATTGATTGTTGAAGGTTTTTTTGGAATAAAGGTTGATGATAGAAACCTTGTTTGATAAGAATTGTTGGAAATATTGAGTGAGCCTTCATGTACATGATTAGGGTTTGTGAAAGATCATGAGTATCATTGTTATGTGAGTTTTTTTTTATAAGCATTGTTGAAAAATCATTCATTGAGTAATTGGTTGAGGAGTTTATTGAGCTTGGTTGATTGGAAGTTCAAGTTCTGTGAAACAAATTGTTCTATATTTTGAATTGATTTGAGAAAGAGTTTGGAAGTGATTGAGTGTTTGTGAGTGTGAAGCATATTGAGTCTCTAGCAATTCTCTATATGTTTATGTGGTAAAAAGAAATATTGAAAGTGATTGAGCATTGTTGTGAATGTGAAGCATATTGAGTCTCTAACAATTCTCTATATGTTTCTGTGAGATTGAACAAGATTCTGTGTGAAACTTGTTGGTATGATTGAAGAGGTTTTTGTGATAGATTGAGTTGAGTAAGCTTTTGTGGAAGCTTAAAATGTAGATTTGAGAAAGACTTATTGATCATATTGGACAAGTTCTAGTGAGGACTTGTTGAGCAGATTTGAGACAAGTCTTGGTGAAGACTTGTTGAGCATAATGGACAAGTTCTAATGAGTACTTGTTGATCAGATTTGAGGTAAGTCTTGGTGAAGACTTGAGAGCAATGATAGCAAGTTCTATAGAGGACTTGTGGATAGATTTGAGGCAAGTATTTTAGAAGACTTGTGAGCAGAGACGATTGATTGATTTTTTCAAACCTTGAGTTAGGGTTTGGGGCATATCTAGCAGAGTTGATTTGTGATTGAGTCAAGCTTTGTGTCAAGGATTGAGGACAGATTTAAGGATAGATTTTTGTGTATATTTGAGGATAGGTTTATGCCAGATCAGATACAGATATTGAGCAGATTTGTGCTAGACCGAAGGACTGTGTTTTGTGCAGATCAGAGATAGAGATTGAGTAGATTTGTGCTAGATCAAAGGATTGTATTTAGTGCAGATCAGAGATAGAGATTGAGAAGATTTATGCTAGGTCGAAGGACTGTGTTTAGGGTAGATCAAATACAGACATTAAGAAAATTTGTGCTAGACCAAAGGAACGTGTTTAGTGCAAATTTGAGACAGAGTTGAGAGTAATATTTGGATGTGATAAAGTATAGAGGATAACAGTCTCTAGTGGATAGAGGTCCATTAGCCATGGTAGTGAAGACAGGTCTTTTGAGTGAGGGTAGGAGTCTTTAGTGGATAGAGATACATAAGCTAATGCAGTGGAGGTAGCATTTCTTCTAGAAGATCACTAACCAAAGTAGAGGAGAAGGAGTTCTCCTATGGATAGATATTCACGAACTTGATTAGGGGATTTGTGTCTCCTTTGGATAGAGGTCCATAAACATTATAATAGAGAAAGGATTCCCAAGAGATTTATTGAGAAAATATTAGTGAAATATTTTCTTCAGGGAGTAGTCCACATTGGGTGAACCACGTTACATTGGTGTCTCTATTGTGTGTGGTGATTTGTGCATTGCTTTGATTACTGTTGTTGATATTGTTATTGATATCTTGCATAATATTGTTTGGGAAATAAAATTAAAAAGTGGTCTTATATTGTTCAGCCCCCTCTCAATATAATCTTGTGTTCTTCATATTCCTCATAGTAATCTATTTTTGGATACTCTTTGGACTCATTTGCATGCTTCGTTTTGACACCTCATTCTCTATATTTTTATTTTGCTTATCAGAATGAAATCAGCATTGCTCTGCTATGAGCAATGATTTTGTTGTTAGTGTATTTTTATCCAGGCTTTAGCCTCCCAACTATATTTTCATGATAATTTTTTATTTAGACACTCATTCTTTTGCCTTGTTTACCAATATTTGATCATGATCCTTTTTTATGTCTATTTCCTTTTTAGAATAAAACTGACATTGTTTAGTTACAAGTAGCAATTTCATACTCTATCATTTTGACCTAGATCTCAAAGCCCTAACCTGTTTTATATAACATACCCCTGTTGCAAACATCACAACCTAACTTGTCCATTCATATTTTGGTCATACTCTCATGTATTACAAACTCTATAATTATATTTTTAGCTACAAAAAATCACCACTAATAAGTTATAGGCAATTATTTTGTTATATATGCATGAACATTTTATTTTTATTGCAAATTTTCAATTTTATTAAGAAACCTAGTGGCTTAACTAATCAAATCAAGAAGCTTACTATCTCTTTCAACTTGGCAAGCCCTTAAAACTTACCTTTGTTGCAAGTTTGGTTGTTTTTGACATGTTTATAATAAGTTTCCTTTGATCACTCGACTATTTGGCCTACTTTTTTATTCTCTAACCACCTTCTTGGAAGTTTCACCTTCTATTGTTGTTTCTTTTTATAGTATAAAATTACTACATCCCTATTATAGGTGATTATTTTATCGTTTATAACTTTGATATAGGTTTTTGTAAGTTAACTCTATTTCTATAGGTATATCCCATCTACTCATACTACCACCCACTTGATACTTGTGCCATTGGCCATAGTCTACTAGGCCTTCCTCTCTATTGTTCTATTTTTTCTTATAGAATGAAATATTTGCTTATCAATTATAGATGATGATTTTGTCATATATTGTCATGTACATTATTTTTCTATAATTTTTTGGTTTCCTAACAAACCCATGGGTTTGACCAATCAAGCCAGAAAACTCACTACTTCCCTTAGCATGGCAAGCCCCTAAAAACTAACTTTTGCTTTAATTTTTATCATTTTTCAAGTTTGGAAAAAATCGTCAAACATTATTTATAGGAAGCAATTATGTTAAACAAAGATTATGTACATAGGTGGTGATTTTGTTCTAACTACAAAAATAGGTTATCTCTCTATTTCTATAAATTTATTCTTTGTTTGTTGTATTAGGTTAGTTGTTTGTGTATTCTCTTGAACCATTATCTTCAAAGAAAAAGAAGCTTTAATTTTCTTATAACCATTCAAAGAAAAAGGCATACAAGATAATTCGTGTATTCTTGTGTATATCTTGTTTTCTTGTATATATCTTGTTCACTTGTATTTTATTAGATTTAGATCAAGTCTAGGAATTTATTAGGAATATTAATCTCTTTAGATTTTTTTAGAAGACCCCTAGGTGTTTGTTAAACTAAACTCACAAAAGCATTCATAGTATACAATGCATAATGTTCCACCCTTTTATCTTTGAAGAAAATAGCTTTCCATTAAGTATATATATGTCTATACTCCTATGACAATTAGTGCCTCAAATAGTGAAAAAATAGTGATTGGTAGTGCAAGTAGCAAATTTACATACAAGTGGTGATTTTGTAGCATCGATTTTTTCATCCAAGTAATAATTTTGTAAAATTTAATTTTCTTGTATAGTCTAACCTTTCCCGCCCTATTTGATCCACAATGGTCAAATTGATAAAATTGCTTGTGGTGATTTTGTAAGCAATAATTTTACCCCACCAAGTACAAAATCTTATAATCTTGGATTCTTCACCCTCTTAAGCCTTGCCATTAATTACCTAATATTACCTCGAATCCATGTCATATTCCAACGGACCTCAAACTTCAAGGCTTGCCCTATGATCTACCTTCTCGTCCTCCAATATTATGAATTTCAAAATCTTACCTTCCATTTCATGTCACCATGAATGCTCTTCTCCCTCCCCAAGGCCATGAAAATTCTATAAATTGATGCCTTGGGGTATCCTTCACAACAAATAATTTTATTCTAATAAAACTCTACCAATTTACTCTCTCCAATTGCACTAGCTCACACTACTTTGTTGATTTTTATCTTGCCATTTGAAGAGGTTCACACTTGGAGATAAGAGAAGGAATCAACTCATGCTCTTTGGGTTGTAAATATTCATCCTTCCTTGTTCCTTTGAACTTGTATTTTGTCTTACCTTAGTTAATATTATACATAATCTATTTGTAACGCAAGTTTCATTTTATTTTGGTTCCTTTATTTTGCATGATAATCATTTGACTAACATTTTTTCTCTTACAAGTATTTAATTTCTTTTCATAGTATTTTTTGGTCATTCCTTAGAGCAGATGATTTTTGGATATTGCTTGAACTCATTTGCATGCTTATCTTCAATACCCCATTCTTTGTCCTTTTATTCTACCTCTCATAATATAATTTCCATTTCTCCACTATGAGTAGTGATTTTGTCATTAGTGGCTTTTCACCTAGGTTTTAGCCTCCCAATCACATTTTCATGATAATTTTTTGTTTGGATACTTATTATTTCTACTTTGATTACCAATTTTTTGACCACCCTCTTATTGGTTTGACCCTCTTTTATGTTTATTTCCTTTTTAGAATGAAATCACCTTGTTTGATTATAGGTGGTGATTTCATTGTCTATCATTTTGTCCTAGATCCTAGATCCTTTACGTTATTTATATAACATACCCCTATTGCAAACACCACAACTATACTTTACCATCTATCTTTTGGTCATACTCTCATGTATTGGGCTCTCTTTAATTCTATTTTTAGCTATATAATAGAATCGCCACAAATAAGTTATAGGTAGTGATTTTGTCATATATGCATGAATATTTTATCTTTACTATAAAGTTTTAATTTTATTAAGAATACTATGGTTCTAACTAGTCAATTTAGAAATCTTACTATCTCTTTCAGCTTGGTAGACCCCTAAAAATGACCTCTATTGCAAGTTTGACTTTTTTGTAGGTTTATAAAAGAAATTGCTAGTGTTAGATTACAAGCAAAAAAATTGTCATAGGTGCAATAACAGGTACCTTCCTCTACAATATTTGAAATTTGTCTTCTATATATTATCTTACTTACTATTTTGCAATATCTTAAACTTTATATTTTGGTTTTACAATGCTTAAAAGTAGTAAGAATAAAATAACTTTAGATACATTAGAAAGTAATCTTTTAATTTTGGTTTTAAGCATCAAAAAGCAAAAGATACAAAGTTGCATGATAGGCTGGTTGTTTGTGCATTCTCTTGGACCATATTCTCTAACCAAAATTTTCAAAATTAGTTTCTTGTGACTTCTATAAATTCAATTCATATAGGATAGATTTTGTTTACTTGCATTTTTGTTTATTTTCTTGTATCTTCGTTTAAGATTACAACATCATAAGGTTAAGAAAATCTATTTAGATAAGACCCCTAGATGTTTGTTTAGTTGGATACAAAAAATAAAACACATAATGTTCCACCTTATTATCTTTGGGGGTGTGAACAAGCACTAAGGTTAGAAATAAGGGGGATACCCTTTTGCCATCACCATTGGGACCTAGTCCTCAGGCTTGATAATGTGCACAAGAAGTGTAAGGAAAATTTTATATAGAAATGGCTTGATCCATACATTTCCAAAGAGTTGTTTGGATATGAGGAAATGAATTACAAACAATATATGAAGTTGATTTGGAGGAACCCACCAATTCCATGCATATCAAATGCTTTTATGCATATCACCTTCTAGATCATTTATACAGTCTTTGTGTTTTCTTGGTTTATCTATTGTCTTTAGTGCCTTGTTTTTCACTTTGACTACTTTGACTATTTGTTTGTGTATGTCAATTCTATAAATTATTTAACTTGGCATATCTCTATATGTTTTGCTCTATCTCTTTTTATCATGACCATGACCACCCCTCAAAGTGGATATGTAGGTGATGTGGCTATTATGAGCCACACACAAATAATGATGAGTGAAAAACAAAAGCTTGAAGATGAAAATCCAAAGCTAAACTTGCATTCTGAGATGGTGCTTAAATAAGCACATTCACAAACACATGAAGCATCTAGTATTAACAAATAGATAAAATTAGATGCTATTTGTAACTAAGCATAGGTGGATAACAAAGGTAACACTTAGTTAGCTAAAGATAAAGATTGCTACCAAGCTAACTTAGGAGGTTGTATAAAATAACCTATCAACTAAGAAGATAGCATGAGCAATGGAGGCTCACACATTATTAGCATGAAATAATAAAATGTAATAAAAATATGCCTAATCTAGTACCTAGGCAAATTGATCCTCATCATACCTCCCCACAATAGAAGCATTGGGCTCCAATGCTTTTACAATAGACACCAAATGTTGAAAACATATCATTTTGGCTGGACGAAGTGAAGGATAATATGCAACATCATCATAGGCTTGGAGAAGTTCAATGAATCCCATTGGTGCCTATGCTATAATGCCATACTTGGTCACAAATTTATCACTGCCTTTGGAAGTAAGAGGAAGTCAATGAGTACAAATAACCTACTATTGAGGTTGTTGGATCTTCTGCAAAACAAGAGGATTAATAGTAGTAACTAGAGGAGTATTTGAGTATGAAGGATCTGACTCCTCAAAATGAGGAGGAGATGGTGTAATTGGTGCTGATGTATCCTATGGTCTGTTGAAGATTAAGGTAATATTCTATGTCTGAATGGGGTGCATCAAAAGTGTGTTATACTTAATACTTTGATAGGAAAAGTCTTATTCTTATGATACAATGTGTATGTATTATGAAAGGTATTATATACAATCCTCTTATCATACTCATAGGGCTTACCAAAAATCATACCACAACAATCCATTGGAGTCACATCACATGTGACTCTATCCATAAAATATAGATCAAAAGCAAAGGATATCATGCATATTTCTTTGATATAGGAGGTGGAACTCTTATCCTTCCATCCTAGTGAGTAGGGATGAGGATGAGGTTCCACCAAAAGTTGCAACCTATCAAAAATAGACTTCGTAATTAAATTCTTTTGTGATCCATTATCAAGGATACAATACACAAAAATTTGAGTAAAGTGGACCCTCGTGATGAATAAATTGTCATGGATACCCTCAATCAATGGATGATACATTAGGGTTACATTATTGATCTTTCCCCTAAGCTCATCATATGCTCTATCCTCTCCTAAAATTCTAATGGGACCAACTTGTGGTTCCTCATTTTTTGATTGTACAATTAGGTTTTTCTTCTTCCTAAAATAATTTGTTTTGTACATGACCTCTTATTTTATAATGATTGTAGAATTTCTTGCCATTAAAATAAGAAGGATAAGATAAATAATAAGGAGAAGAGGAAGAATAAGAAGAAGGTGTCTTTGCCTGATATTAATTTTGCTGACTTGATGCCTTGGAAGTGCATACATATTGAGCAGCCACTTTTTTCTTTGCTAAAAGTGCATGTTTAAATGCAACATCTAAATTATCCAAGGGAGTGAACTTCACCTCTCTAAATACTTGTTCTTACAAACCACTAGAAAACTTGATGATTAGTGCTTCTATTGGATCTTTCAATATGAGAAGAATCCTTAACTTGTTGAACTCAAAGATGTAGTCTTGGACCAACATATCATGAGTTTACCTGAGTCTATACCATTTGATTTTAAGATAATTTTGGTAATTAAGTGGGTATAAGGTATTCTTCAAGACTTCGACGAGGCCATTTAAAGTCTTGGTTAGATGTTGGTCTTGTTGCCTCTTCATGATCAAGATTTTTTCCAAACCTATGAGCTTAATTTTAGCAAAGGAGGTAGGAGTTTATGAATAGGAGAACCAAGTATCCATATCTAAGATGTTATTAGACAAGACATTGAGATTCCTAGACTTATCATAAGGCTTTACTTAACATTTTATCTTATTCCAAAATTCATTGTTATATATTTTTATATCACTAGGAGAAATTTACATTGTAATATCCTATACTCTATTCATCAACTCTCCAACTACATGAGCGAGATTTATCATTTATTCTGTCAGATCATAAGCCATTTGAAATTTGGTGTAATTCATACTAAAAGGGCATTAAAAATAGTTACAAATTGATGTTTAGACACCTATTAGGAACAATTTGAAGGATTCCTAAATGCAACAATTGCCTAGACCATGAGATACAAAATTTTACCTTCAAAGTTACAACAAAATTAAATTTTAGTGCTTTCAATGATACAATAATTTGTGCAATTACAAAAGGATTTACCCTTCAATTATGAAGTGGTAAAAAAATTAGCACCAAAATTGAAATATGACCCTTAAAATTGCAAAAATTAAATTTGTTCTGAATTCAACAGCACTTGGCAGGTCAACTATACCAGTAATCAATCGGATTCAATAGCACTTGGAAGTCAACAGTGCTCAGCAAATCCACAAAGTTAAATTTTGCTCAAAAAATCAACAGGTCAACAGTTTTAATTGTCTACCACATGGTAGTAGCACCTATGACCACAACTACGCTTTCAGGTAGCCCCACGCGGGAGGATAGTTGACCACCTCTTGGTGCTCAAAGTGAATTCCCACAATGAATGTGGGATAAAAACCCTAAATAAAACCTATGCAACTCTTCTCATCCAATCCAGCCCATGTTGAAAACCTCCACTCTACTACTACCACATGTCAGGATGACATTGGTGAGTTATTTTAGGGTTTATAAGTCTTCCTTGCACCATGTGTCAAGCTTAGGATTGATTTCTCTAAGATTTCCACCTTGTGATTAATGAATTTTCTTTTACCTCTAAGTTATATATTTGTGGCTTTGATTTTTATATATGTCTGGGATCCTCTTGTGACCAAGGAGAGATCACGATGGCTAGAGTTCTTTGGTCTGTGTCTAGAATCCTCCTATGACCAAGGAGTGATCATTATGGCTAAATTTCTTCAACCTATGCCTAGGGTCTTCCTATAACCAAGGAGTGGTCACAGTGGTTAGGGTTCTTCGACCTGCACCTAGGGTCCTCATATGACCAAGGAGTGGTTGCGATGGTCAGGTTCTTTGGCCTGAGTCCTCTACTCCATATAATCCAAGTTATTGAGAGAGAGCAAGGGCTATCTAGAAGTGTACCACTAGAGAGGTGTGCCACCAAAAAAAGAGAGTGGATAACCAAAGTTGATCGAGACGGTGTGGTGGAGAACTAGAGCAGTGTCAGACGAGGGCATCACTATTGATATTGGTGCCTAGAATAAAAAGCTTACAAATAACCTTCTACTAGGATCTCACCTTCCAATGGTTAGTCAGGGGGAAACATTTTCATGACCACTAATTGGTCAAAACTATCAAATAGCATCTAGTTGGTTGGGTGGAGTCCTCACAGCCTTAGATCGGTCAGATATGTCAGGCCTCTGATAAACCAAATCTTTCTCACTACCATAAGTTGGCCAAGGGTGAGTCCTTTTTGCTTCAATTGGCTATGAGCTCACCATCCTGTTAGTCAAAAAGTTACTAACTATAGAAAAATAGCTGATGCACCTTTTTGCATATTTTCCAAGAAGACCGAAGTGGCCCATATGCTAAAGATCAAAGAAAAAGCAAAACACCACAAGGAGGAAAAAGTGTCGCGATATTGCGACATGTTGCATTTTTGTGGTCCAAAGCAAAGAGAAAGAGCAAGGAGGAAAAAGTGTCACGATATCGTGACATGTTGCATTTTCACGGTCCAAAGCAAAGAGAAAGAGCAAGGAGGAAAAAGTGTCGCGATATCGCGACATGTTGCATTTTTGCGGTCCAAAGTAAAGAGAAAGAGCAAGGAGGAAATAGTGTCACGACATCGCGACATGCTGCATTTTCACGGCCAAAAGAGAAGAGAGAGAACAAGAAATAAAAAGTGTCGCGATATCGCGACGTTTTGTAAATTGACGGTCCAAAGAGAAGAGAAAGAACAAAAAGGAAAAAGTGTCGCAATATCGTGACATGTTACATTTTCAAGGCTAAGAGCAACAAAAGAGAGCAAGAAGGCAAAAGTGTCATGATATCACGACATGTCCAATTTTTGCCAAGGAAACAGAGTATATTTTTGGCAACTCAGGACATGCACTGACATCGGGTGCTAATTTCTAAAGAATGGTCAGTTGATTATAACCTGGCAGGTCCGCTGGATGATTATAGAATAACAGGCTCATCTAAAATTAACTAGAAGGAAATCTATCCAATCTTTGGGAAATTCGTTGTATATTATTAGAAACTGCAGACAATTACTTGTAATTGATTGAAGAAATTAAATGTACGTAGTAGAAGATACTCTTTTTAGGGTATAAATAGGAGTGAGTCAACCATGAAAAAAGGTCGGCTCTTGGACATTTACAAGCTTGATGTACATGTATTGGATTACAAGCAATAAAAGATTTCTTCTTCTGGCTTCCGAAACTTCGTGTGCAAGTGTATGTATCTGGTGTTTTAACTTTTATTCATTCTAAGTTTTATAATGTATCTGTTCTAAAATCTGGACTGTGCATGTATAAACCTTGTTTCTAGAGTTGAACATTAAAGATATTTACATGTATTTAGATTAACATCTAAAAGTCACACTCAGGAATTCGTGTTTTCTATAAGAAGATATAAAGAAAACTTTGAAAATAGTGATCTGCATCATCAATGTTTGTTGTTGTCTAATATGTACTGTGAGAAAAGTTATAGCTTAGGCTATATTTCCCTTATCTCTTGTTCCCCTTTTCTCTAAAAAACTCAAAGGAACCAGCATTCTCTGGAGACTAGACAGATGATCTCAAGCAAGATCTGTCTATTCAATGTTGGCAAAGTCTAAGGCGCAACACTATTAACCAAAGGAAGATTTTGTTCCAACAGTTTTTGGCATGCCCGATGGGACCAACAATCCCACAGTATTGTATAAGTTTTGGTGTTTTACCTTAAGAACCTTTTGTTTAAAAATCTCAAGAAAAACCACTTAGCGACTTCGTTGCAATTTAGACCATAAAAGAAAGACCTTGTCTAAAAACCTTATGGTTATATAGCCATATGATAACCAGATCCCGAGCTAGAAACTCTGAAGAACCTATCGAGTTCTTTGAACTACATCTCAGAAGCCTAAAGGCACACCTTGTGCTAGCCGCACGATCAAATCTGCCCGGCACCATTAGCACCTCTTTAACACCCGTTGTAGGAGCATCTGCAAGCAATCCTATAGTAGTTGTAACTCCTTTAGCAATCATGGCAGCCGCCCCTGCCCTAGCGCATCTTGTATGGAATCAAACTGGTCCTTTAAACTTAGCAGCACAAAATCAAATTCCACAAGTTGCACTAAAAGCATTCCAACTTTTGATGGGACAGGCAAAACAGCAGATGAGCATTATCTAGATGTATCATCGCCAGCATCTATTTACAATATCACTCAGGAATA
The DNA here is from genome assembly GCA_028583015.1 of Wollemia nobilis. Lineage (NCBI taxonomy): Eukaryota > Viridiplantae > Streptophyta > Pinopsida > Araucariales > Araucariaceae > Wollemia > Wollemia nobilis. Next base: position 3,679,034 of record JAQPPZ010016862.1, read on the forward strand.
TGTAATGGTCAGATTGCTAGTTATATCTCTAAAGGGAAAAATGATCTATTGGTACAGAGCACTCCCCGTTGGATCCATTACTTCTTGGGCAGTACTTGTCGGTCGTCTGGTCGATGAATTTAATATACATGCAGATCCTTTCACACTGCTGAATCAATTTACTGTCATTGAGAGGCATCCACGAGAAGAAATCTAGGATTTGAACATCAGATTTACCAGAACTCGTGATAGAGTACCGCAAGGCCTAAAGCCCACGGAAGAACAAGCTATATGCTATTATTTAAGGGCTTTTGATTCAGATCTCAATATGATAATAAGGCAATCCCATGTAACCACTTTTCTTGGGATCTATCTAGAGGCAACAAAGGGCGAAGCTGATCTCATGGCTACAAAAAGATATCCATCAAAGAGTCTATTGCTAATTGTACCAGAGCTTTCCCAAGCGACAATCTCTAAACTGCCTGTCCTCCCATCAACACAGGCCCTCCCGACTATAGCTCCACCTCCTACATTCCTTGCATTACCAGCCACACCCCTTGCATCAGCTCCCCCCAATGATCAATACAAGACCATAATTGATACAATGAAGACATTGTCAAATGAAATGGCATCCATGAAAAAGAGAGAGGCTGAACGGAATATCCAAGCAAGAATATTTCCACAGATACAAAAGGAAGGTGATTCAACAAGTGGAAGAGGACAAGATAGAAAAAATGTGGTGTATGCAAATGAGACAGGAGATAATGGAGAACCCGCTAATTTTGATTACTAGTGTACCACTTGCAACGATCCTCATGGAGAAGATTCATGCATGATTCATCAACATCATGTACAAGTGGTTATTAATGAAAGATCCAAAGAAACTAGCAAGGGACAGGTGAACATAATTAAAAAAGTCCACCACAATTTGGCAATGCCATTCGTGGAACAAGTCTTAGTCCTGACAAGGTCGGGAAAAAAGTTGTTACAAGTCGACCCTAAGGAACTCCAACCACTGAGTTTTCCTCCTGCCCCTAGGGCAACTCCGTAAAAAACCAGTCTAATGAGAAAGGACGTTCTGATCCTCCTCAGACTTTTGTGACTACGCCAAGAAAAGAAATTCCTCCTAGAAAAGGGAGCGAGATGCAAGAGCAGGCAAAGGAAAGACTCAGATTTCCTTTGTTAACAAAAATACAAATAACAGAAGCTACGTAGGTCTACAGAGACAAATATGACACATCGACTAGTGGAAGGGAGAAAAGTTTTGAAGTATCCCAAGCCGGAACTCTTTTGTTCAATATTGTAGAAGAAATGAAGAGGACCCCTTGAAAAATAAGCATGTATGATGCACTACAAATTCTTGGTCAGATTGACCTCCTCCAAGAATCCTTAAATTTAAAGAATGATACCTCTTCCTCAAATGTTATACAAGCAAATGTTGTGTCAACCTCTGGGAAAAATAGACCGCCCCCATTCTATCTATCCTTGCAAATGGAGGGGTGGATAGTTCACAATTGCATGATTGATTCAGGGGCCGCAACTACGGTGATGCCAAAAGTCGTATGTGACATAATGGGAATGGAATATACTTGAAGTCATCCTGGTGTGTTGCAATTAGATGGTACTCCAGTAAAAACTGTCGGGGTGATCAAAGATATCCCTTTTTAACTCCACAGAATGCCAGAAGTAGTCGTCATACAAGAAGTAGTTGTTGTAGACTTAGAACCATATTTCAGTATGTGTTTATCCAGAGAGTTCACAACCAAACTGGGTGGTTATCTATCTCTAGATTATTCACATTTGGAAGTACCTTTCAAAGGTAAAAGAGTCAAGATCTACAATGAAAAACCATCTACTTTTCACGTAGAAATACTAGAGGAAATAGCTACCGTAAACATGATGTCCGAGGAATTGGAAAACATTGATCTAATGGAAGAAACCATGGAGGAACTTCAATCTGAAGATCAGTTTTTGATGGAGAATTTCAACACTATGGTAGAGATAGAAATAGGAAGCTATTCCATTGAAAAACCAAAAAAGCTTCCTGTTGCTATCCCTAAAACAGGTGATTCGGCCAACCAGTTATGGAAATTGTACTTTGACGGGTCAAGGTGTAAAAATGGAGCAGGAGCTGGAATTGTTCTGATTTCACCTACTGGAAAAGAAAAAGTCTTTTCATATAGGTTGACATGGAGTTGCACCAATAACGCGACTGAATATGAAGATTTGTGTTTGGGACTTAGGAAAGCTGAAAAATTGGATGCAAAAAAGCTGCTAATCTATGGAGATTCAGAGCTGATTGTTAAACAGGTTACTGGTAAATGCATTTGTAAGCAACATTACCTAAAGGATTACAAAAACAAAGTGTTGGATCTATTGGAAAATTTTGAAGCACTAAACATGAAATCCATTTCCAGAGAAAAGAACACCCATGCAGACCTGTTAGCATCAGTAGGATCCAATTTTTGCCTAGTCAGTAATGTTATTCAAAAGTCTAAAACAGTCAGACTTATATATAGGCCTTCTGTGCCCGATAAGGACATTTTTTGGCAAGTATTCGAAAACGACGAGCAGATCCTAGATTTTTTTATTCATGAGATGAATTGCTTTACAGAAAGAGTGTTACAAGAAGAGGACGAAGAGAGCCTTATTCAACTGAAAAATAATCATATCCCCAAGGGAATGATCACCTTGGAGAGCCTTTTCGAAAATAGCGATAGAGCTGTAGGTCGAAGGATCAAGGTAGATGAACACCGGTATAAGGAAATAGAACTAGAACCAGGAAAAATGATCAAAGTAGGGACCGATTGTATAGAAGTAGAACTAGATAAAATAAAACAATTATGTAGAGAGTATCCAGATATAATAGCCTAGACTTATAGTGATCTGAAAGTATACAGGAAAGAGGTCATTCAGCATACCATAGAACTAGAGGAAGGAGCTAAACCTTTTAGGCAGAGGTAGAGGCCTATGAATCCTAAAATTGAAGCCTTAATGAAATAGGAGTTGTTAAAACTCCTGTAGGCTAAGATAATATACCCAATCAAGCACTCTACCTGGGTGGCAAATTTAGTTCCAGTCCGCAAGAAAAACGGAGAAATACGACTATGCATCGATTTCAAAAATTTGAACAGAGCCTCTTTGAAGGATCACTATCCTTTACCCCGGATTGACCCAATCCTTCATACCGTGGCGGTAGCAGAAAGGTTTTCTCTGTTAGATGGCTTCTCTGGTTACAATCAATTTTGGGTGATAAATGAAGATCAATACAAGACTGCGTTCACCACTAAGTGGGGAATATTTGCATACCAAAGGATGCCCTTTGGATTATCCAACGTAGGAAAAACTTTCCAAAGAGCCATGGACGTAGCTTTTGGAGAGCTTGCGAATAAAATTATTGTTGTCTATTTAGATGACATGACTGTCTTTTCTCACGACAAAAAGGACCATGCCACTCATCTGCAGCAAGTTTTTGAGAAATGTAGAGAATTTGGAATATCACTAAATCCTAAAAAATCTATTTTTGCTGTGGAAGAAGGAATACTCCTTGGGCATGTTATTTCTAAAGCGGGGCTGTCAATTGATCCTGATAGAGTAAATGCGCTTCTTGAGTTGTCACTTCCAGTTAACAAGAAAGGTTTGCAGTCTTTCTTTGGGAAAATAAATTTCTTCAGAAAATTCATTGCGGATTTTTCCCAAACGGTTAAGCCAATGACTGAATTATTGAAAAAGGATGCTCCTTTCAAATAGGAAAGAAGATTTCTAAAAAATTCTAGAAGCCATCGTTCAAGCTCCTATGTTAGTTAATATTGACTATTCCCGAGGTTTCATACTATATGTTGTCGGAGAACAAGGTATTTATGCTGCAGTTCTCACTCAGAAAGGAGCAGATGATGAAGAAACACCCATCGCCTTTCTGAGTTCCACCATGTACAAACATGAGGAAAGGTACAGCTTCATAGAAAAACAAGTATATGCAATTATGAAATCCTTGAATAAAATAAAACATTTCTTATCCCAGAGTCGGATTATGGTCTATGTTATTCATCCCGATGTAAGGAACTTCATAATTCAAGGAGAATTGGGTGAAAAAGAGCTGGATGGGTGACTCGCATCCAAGAGTATGATGTAGAAATACATCCTACTAAAATAGTCAAAGGGAGAGCTTTGTGCCAAGAATTGGCCAAGCAAGCTGCAAGTGGATATGGGGAGAGCCACCCCATCATGGCAAACACAGAGCAACACCAAGACAGAGTAGGTTCAAGTTGGATCGATGACTTTGTGAGGTATTTTCAGATTGGGTCATGTCCTGAAGATATGAACGCTTCCCAAAGAAGGAGATTCAGAACCCAAGCATTGAAATATACCCTTCGAACAGAGGGGTTGTACAGGATTAACATCGATGGTGTATTGTTAAAATGTGTTCTCGATAATGAAAATAAAAAAGTGTTAGATGAATTTCACAGAGGTTTTTCAGGGGGACATTATGCAGGCTAAACTACAGCTTTGAAGATCCTTAGAGCTAGATGTTATTGGCCTTCCATCTTCCTAGATGCATACAAAGTAAACCAGAGGTGTGAACAGTGTCAGAGGTATGTGGGGAGAAACAGGAATGCACCTATGCCCTTAAAAGCTATTCAAGTCGAGGAACCTTTCCAGCAGTGGGGGTTGGATTTCGTAGGGATAATAGAGCCAAATTCATCATCAGGCCACAAATACATTCTCACTGCCATAGACTACTTCACCAAGTGGGCAGAAGCAGTGCTTACGAAGAAAGCTGATTCGGAATTGGTGATAGAATTTATCAAAAATCTAATCACAATGTTTTGCATACCAGATTCTTTGATTACAGACAATGGATCCCCTTTTACCAGTGCAAATATGATCGAATTCACCAGTAGATATGGAATTTACCTGAAGACTTCCTCTAATTATTACCCATAGGGTAATGGATTAGTTGAGTCTACTAATAAGAATCTTCTAAGAATTTTGAAAAGAACATTAGAGGACAATAAGAAGAACTGGAACTCACTCCTGAATCAAGCCCTATGGGCCGACAAAATCTCAATCAAAAAATCAATCAATACATCGCCATATGCTTTGGTTTATGGCAAAGAAGTTGTTATGCCGATTCATATGGAGATACCTATGTTAAGGATGCTAAACCAAGTTAACGAAGATGAAGGTCATCCAATGGATGCCCGACTGATGCAACTTCTGCAGCTTGAAGAATCTAGGGAACAGGCCTACGATCATCATTAAAAGCATATGGTAAAAACAGCGGGGTGGTTCGATAAGAAAACCACTTTCATGAAATTCAAAATAGGTGACCTGGTATTAAAATGGAATGTCAAGAAAGCAAAGCCAGGACACCATGACAAGTTTGATGCATTCTGGGAGGGGCCATTAATTGTTTTAGAAAAGCAATTCAATGCCTTCCAGTTAAAAGATCAAGATGGATGGGTTCTACCCATCACGGTGAATGCTTTTCACCTAAAATTGTATTTCCAGTAAAAGCTACAGATTACCATTATATGTACAGTATATTATAAGTTTGGAGTTTTGTAAATATTTCCCTTTTTACGGCCTAATAAGAATCATTTTTTGTGGACTAACGGGGTCCGATATTTTGAATGAAATCTGGAGGGAAAAATTCGAATTTTCGAAAATCTGGGGCTACCGCGTGATCGCCTGAAAAGTTGGCGAGAAGGGATGAATAAAAATAAAGTTTTGAAATATGTTATGTGCGCTCCTCAGGATATTTCCGAAAAAAAAATTCCACCGCCAAATGTTTTTAAAGCAACCACATGCCAGAAGTCTAGTGGGAGAAGATAATTAATCTGTCAGTTAGCATCTTTTCGGGCATGGGATAATTTCGAGTCCCCAAGTGGGTTTTTAATGAGCTGGCAAGCGTTTTTAGGAGTTTCCTAAGAAAGATGGCAAGAACAAAAACCGAAGAAAGACAGACAAAATCAAATCAACCAACCATCATTTAATGCATTAATTTTGCATGTCCTCCTAGGTGATATAAAATTAAATTCAAAGATTCAGAGAGGCATTTCGTCATTTGCAAACTTGCTCAAGGCTCCTGGAGAAGAAAAGAAGCAGGGAATTGTCTCTATGACACTTGACAAGCCAGAAGTCTCGCCAACCACTGTTATACCACTACACTATAGCGTAGCAATTGTGAAGTAATCAGAGGAGGTTTAAAATCTGCATACCTGATAATTTGTAATGGCTCCAAAGAAGGCAAAATACCAGGCAGCATCTACCTCATCATTCCCGACTACTTCGGTAGTGAACATAAGGGAAGAAAATAGTGCTAGTTTTATTGACAGGGACTCCCATATTGCAGATATGACAATAACATGGAAGGACCCAATGGAGATTCGGAGCAATATAAATAATCGGGTAGCAACTAGGGTTTTTGCGTCTTCTCCTTCAACATTTGCATACCATTCTTTCTTGTACTGGTATGTATATATTCCTGTCCATCCCTGACCAGAACTGGTAAGGGCAATTGCAAATTTCTATGATGAGAAAGGGAGAAAAGTTAGGGATTTTTCAGGGAAGGTCCTTTTTCCTCTATCCAAAGATGCTTTTGTTTCTGCTTTCACTGCGGGTCGTGTTCCCCCCTTAGAACCTAAGAAATTCAACCCCTTAGAACAGGATACATATTTTGGCTCATCCGAAAAGGTGAGGGGTTTCCTAGCCTCCTAGCTAAAATATCTTCCAGAAGGGGCAAATCCACCAAAACCCCCAATTGACAGGGTAGCTTTTAAAAACCCTGAACTATATTCCATCTTGGCCATGATTGTGAGACTGAAAAATGATGAAAAGGTTCAGAAATAGCAGGTGGTTGTAGCAGAGTGTTTGTCGAACCCCAAAATGTATGATTTGGCTATTATGAGCAAGAGTGTGAGACCTATTTTCTTTGACTGGCCTGGGTTCTTAAGTGCAGAAATTCATGAGGGTTTGGCAGCATTGAATGCGGGCACCCAATTTTCTTTCAGATACACTTCATATTTGGTATGGTTATTCTTTTATTTCATGTCTCAAGAGTTAGCTTTCATTTCAAAGAATGATAAGAATGAAAAGGGAGAAATGTTGCCAGTATATGAATGGACTAATGTGTTATACAAGTCCAAATCGTATTATGATTTCAATACAGAATTTTTGGGCCCTACACTAAAAATCGTGTATGGGCAAATAACAAGATTGACCCCCAAAGTGAAAAATGTATTGCAAACCAAGTTTTCAGAGGAGGGGGATTGGTTTATCCTAACACAAGGAGTGTGTATCAAATTGTATGGGTTTACAAACAAACCCTTTTTACTTCCCCATTATGTGACTGGTAGAATATTTTCCTTAGAATATGTAAGGCAAATAGAAATCATTAATGTCAAATTTGGGACTAGGATTGGAAAAATCAGTACCTGTAATATTCCCTTTAGTTTTGAAGGGATTACTATTTCAAGTAAGGGGCAGAATGAACATATATCGGAGTATTTAAGAAAATTGGGTCTTATCGAGATCCCACAAAGATGGAAATATGACCCCATAAGCAGGTTCGCTAAGAGACAGTCCATTTTGAACAAAACACATAAAAAATAATTTCATGTTAAAATCAAGGATGATATTGAGGAAAATATGAATAACACAAAAGATATACCATTGGAGTGGCACATAGAGAAGATGGAGCCTTTGCATCCTTGGCATGACTTTTATGAAGTAATTGTTCAATTTGACCCATAAAATAAAAAGGCTCATCAATTGACAGAGAAACAAATCACCCAGATTCAAAAGAATAGGCCAGATTAGGATGTGGTGAAAATTCGGGAATGGTGGGTAATGAGAGTTCAGACAAATTTTATCTCATCAAGATATCCCACCAAAATTGACCATCTGTTCGAAACTCAATATGCTGAACACCATGACTCCTGGGGAGGAAGTTTCCTTGTTAGAATTCCTCCAAGCATAGGAAGTGGTCATTCTTATGCTCCCAAAGTGTCCCAGCCACCTGAGAAATTCCAGTAGCCTAAAGCTGATAAGGGAAAAGCAATTACACAGGCTCAGAATCTTCCCCTTGTTCATACCAAACCTAGGATAGCTAGGAAAAGGTCAATAGAAGAGGTCTTTACTGAAGAACAAGGAAAGACTTATAGTTCGAAGGCCACCCAAATGATGTTGAAAATGGGCTATGATGGAAAAGGGTTGGGCAAAGAAGGACAGGGGAGAAGTGAACCTATTCTTGTCCATCAAAGAGAGAAGCGTCTAGCACTTGGGGTAGATACCTTGACATCCAGAAATCATTCCTCAAAGGTTGTAAAATTTGTTCCACCTGCAAACTTGGGTACAGAATCTGATGAACCCGTGGTAGAAATAATGAGGAAATTTAAAATGATGGCGAATAGGAGAAAAGACAAGAGTATTATTCAAACCTCGTCTAGTGATCAAGAGCCTCAAGATACAGAGGATGACTCAGGGAAAGAGACTCAGGAAGGCGAACCAGCCCATACAATTGAAGGAAACACCGATGCAGATGTTCAGAACGTTGAGCATGAAACTTCACAGAAGGAAGTCCCACACGGCCCACCCAGTTTGGCTCAATAGAGCCAAAAGAATGAAAACAAAAAACAAATTTTGGTTAAAAAGGAGATCTTGACGGTAGAAGAGCAGTAGGAGAAACAAGTTATAAACTTAGACGAAAGTGATGAAGAAAATGGAACTCCTGATGCAGAAAAAATGCAGAGTGAATAAATTGCCATCAGTGAACATGAAGGAGAAGAATGACACCAACAGCCAGCCCAACCGAAAATAGGTATGCTTTCTTCACCTTCTTCTTCTCATTCTCGTACTCATTCCCATTGTAATTCTCCTTCCTTTTCTAAAATCGACAAAAATATAATGCCCTTGCCAAAAAATTACCTTGTTCTCCCAAAAATGGTAGCATCTACCTAGAGTCCGCTAAATATTGGGTCCGTAGTTGCTCCCATTCCATTTCTCCCTAGCATTGACATCCCAACGGCTCGAGTTACAACTTCTCAAGGGACTGAGTCACAGTCCACCATGGCCAATATTGAAAATCTAAAAAGAGTGAGCAGGAATGCTTTAGATTGGTGGACTTCACATGCAGCTGGAGATTCTAAAGCACCGGCTACTGTAAAAGAAATCATTGCTTTAGATCCAACCAATATGCAGAGAAAGAAGTTGAAGTTAACTCCCATTACTAAGAAATCAAAGGGAGAAATGACTGTGGAAGATTACCAGGCAGAAGAGATAAACGAAGATATATCTCAACTTCCTATGCAAGATGAGTGGGTGAAATCCCAAGCACATTTTGGGTCCATATACTTACAGGGCGGACACTATCAAGTAATGTTTTTGAAGGAAAAAGAGAAGGAATTAGAGGCTGTAGTGAAAGAGCAGAAAATAATAGAGAAGGCTCTTACTTTAGAGGCTAAAAAATGGGAGGGTAAATTCAGTGCTGCTGCCAGTGAAGTGGAAAAACATAAAGAAAAGTTAAGTATAGCAGAAGCTCAGATTTAGGCATTAAATACACAGATATAGCAGCTACAACAACAGTTGGTCGAACAACAAAACGCTCCTTCTAGATTTTCAAAAGATAAAGTAAAGAGCATGAGGAAGGAATTGTTAAAATATTTGTTGTTTTTAGTATTAAAGGCTAAACCTGTATTGTTGTATTTGGCTAAAGTAAAGGAAGCTAGTGAAGTAGTAAAATAGGAATTTGAGGCTATCGAAGCATTTTTATTAAATAGAGAAGATGAGGCCACTAAAATTCAGATTTTGTCAAAAAATATGCCAGGAAGCATGGAAGCCAAGCTCAGAAGCGAAGCCTGGGTCTCAAGCTAAAATAGCGACAAAGAACTTCTTTAGGAAGTTTAAATTGATAGCGCAGGGAAACAAGTTTCTGCATGAGCTTGAGGATGAAGCGAAAGGGTTGCTCCAAAATCTTGATTTGGCTATCTAAAATGGGCTCCCTTACCTCTGGGATGAAGGTTCAAAAGTTTTGAAGGAAGAAGTCCTTTCGGCATCAATAAAATCTTTTGTTGAAGATGAAACAGACATCGACAACTGGTAGGAACCTATAGGAGAAAAGCAGGTCATGGAAATGATCCAGAGGTTAACACAGATTAAAACCTATTTGCAAGAACTGATTTTAAAACAAAATATCATTTCTTATGATAAAGTGGAAGAATTGCAGTATGTCTATCAACTTTTCATCGATTCTTCTGATCTAGAAGACGAAGACTGGAATCAAGTGATAATTGCAGCCATGGACAAAATCATAAGATCTAAACATCAGGGGCAGCAGCCAGCAGCCAGAGCTGGGACCAGCTCCCAGAATTGAATTTTTGTGTTCTTTAGACAAAGGTTAAGTCCCTAAGCGATAAAAGAAAGGTTCTGATAAGGTAAAGATCACCTATATTCCAAAGTGCATTATTTTTCTTTTATATTTGTTTTTCCATTCAAAATTTTACTTTTTGCAACTATGCTGGTGACTCCATTTCCAAATGGATGAAGGCCTGGTCCCTATTTTTGCGAGCAAAAATTCCCCCAGAAGGCGCCAAGAATGTTAGTCAAAAAGTGACTAACTACAGAAAAATAGATGATGCACCTTTTTGCATATTTTCCAAGAAGACCAAAGTGGCCCATATGCTAAAGATCAAAGAAAAAGCAAAACACCACAAGGAGGAAAAAGTTTACATTTTTGCGGTCCAAAGCAAAGAGAAAGAGCAAGGAGGAAAAAGCGTCGCGATATCGCGACATGTTGCATTTTTGTGGTCCAAAGCAAAGAGAAATAGCAAGGAGGAAAAAGTGTTGCGATATCGCGACATGTTGCATTTTCACGGCCCAAAGCAAAGAGAAATAGCAAGGAGGAAAAAGTGTCGCGATATCGTGACATGTTGCATTTTCACGGCCAAAAGAGAAGAGAAAGAACAAGAAAGAAAAAGTGTCGTGATATCGAGACATGTTGCAAATTCACGGTCCAAAGAGAAGAGAAAGAACAAAAGGAAAAAATGTCGCGATATCGCGACATGTTACATTTCCACAGCTAAGAGCAACAAAAGGGAGCAAGGAGGCAAAAGTGTCACGATATCATGACATGTTGCATTTTCGTGACTCAAAAAGGGGAGGCAGGTAGAGAAACAAAAGTGTCACGATTTTGCGACATGTCCAATTTTTGCCAAGGAAACAGAGTATATTTTTGGCAACTAGGGACATGCACTGACATCGGGTGCTGATTTCTGAAGAATGGTCAGTTTATTATAGCTCGGCGAGTCCGTTGGATGATTGCAAAATAACAGAGCTCATCTAAAATTAGCCAAAAGGAAATCTATCCAATCTACAGGAAATCCGTTGTATATTATTAGAAACTGCAGACAATTACTTGTAATTGATTGAAGAAATTAAATGTATGTAGTAGAAGATACTCTTTTTAGGGTATAAATAGGAGTGAGTCGACCATGAAAAAATTCTTGGAAATTTACAAGCTTGATGTACATGTACTGGATTACCAGAAATAAAATATTTCTTCTTCTGGATTCCGAAACTTCTGTGTGCAAGTGTATGTATCTGGTGTTTTAACTTTTATTCATTCTAAGTTTTATAATGTATCTATTCTAAAATCTGGACTGTGCACATATAAACCTTGTTTCTAGAGTTGAACATTAAATATATTTACATTTATTTAGACGAACATCTAAAAGCCGCACTCAGGAATTCATGTTTTCTATAAGAAGATATAAAGAAAACTCTGAAAATAGTGATCTACATCATCAATGTTTGTTGTTGTCTAATTTGTACCGTGAGAAAAGTTCTAGCTTAGGATATATTTCCCTTATCTCTTATTCCCCTTTTCTCTAATAAACTCAAAGGAACCAGCTTTCTCTGGAGACTAGACGGATGACCTCAAGCAAGATCTGTCTATTCAATGTTGGCAAATTCTAAGGCGCAACACTATTAACCAAAGGCAGATTTTGTTCCAACACATCCACCAGTGGAAATGCATATCATAACTAGAGATCAACAAATGCAATTGGTTGAGAAAGATATAATCTTGCAATATAACTATTTCACATTGGTAGTTAACTCTTGGAATTAGTGACTACTCAAAGATTTGACAGTAAGGATTCAAAACTAGAATTAACCCAAGAAATAAGAACTTGGGTTTTGATACCAGTGGTGTGGCTATTACGATCTACACAAGAATAATTATGAGCAAAAAACAAAGTCTTCAAGATGAAAAGCCAAACCTAAACTTGCATCCTGAGATGGTGCTTAAATAAGCACATTTACAAACACACAAATTATATAATCTTAATATACAGACAAGATTAAATGTTATTTGTAACCAACTAAGCATACGTGGCTAATAAGAAACTAACAAAGATAACATATAGTTAGCTAAAGATAAATATTGCTAACAATATGATAACTTAGGAGGTTGTCTAAAACAACCTACCAACTAAGGATCTAGCATGAGCAATGGGGGCTCACACCTTATTAGCATGAAATAATAAAATATAATAAAAATATGCCTAAGCTATTACCGGGGCTAATTGATATCCTCATCAATTGATCAACTAGTTGTAAATATCTTTTGCTAATCTTGGTTTTGTTATTTTTTCTAGTCTCTTTTGCCTGATTGTGACTACCCTTTCAAGTAGATATCTAGGTTGATTTGACTATTCAAATCTAATTATTTTTTATTGGTGTTTACTATCCATTTTTATTGCAATTTCTTGTCGTTGATTTTATTTGTGCTTTGTTTTTCTCTCTTGGTCATGGTGTCACTCTTACCAATAAAAGATACCATGATGTATTACAAGTCTTCCTCATATTAGTACCCCTACTTTGAGTACCATAAAGAAAATTGCCTTAGTTCAACCCATGCCATCTCACATATGGTATGTGGTTGAAACACCAAGGAAACCTTTCCTTGAAATTTCATGCAATAGAAATAAAAAATAATAATAAATATTTCCAATCAATCATTTTGTGTTCCATTGTGGTGGCAAGTGTGCTTTGTTGAACAATGCACTTGGTCAAATACTATAGTGGAAAACCTTGTTACAATAGGGGCATGGTGAATTTCCCTTTCATAGAATATCCCTCCTCTAGGGCAAGTTGTAGCATGTATCTAGCCCATTTATGATCACTTCTATTATTTTTTGGTTTCATTATAGTGGCAAGTGTGTCCTGTTGAACAATGCACTTAATTAAATACTGCAGTGGTGAACCCCATTATCATAGGGGCATAGTGACTTTCTCTTCCATGATATTTCCCTATATTATGGGTATCTACAACACGTATATATCCTATATATTTCTTGCTCGTATATGTATTCTCCTCTTATCTCTGTGGGTATACCTTGCTAAGTAATGTATCCATCATCAATAGTAGGGCATGAACCTACACCATGAATGGTATGAACTAGCATACCATTCATGGTGTAGGTTGGAATCCCTTGGGCCCCCTACAATAGTGGATGGACATGATTATCTACGATAGTGTCCATTTATGTTTGTTGTATATTTTATGTTAGGATTGAGGTCAAATATCTATGTTTGCACATGGTGTGGGTTGGTTTCTCCCAGTCTACCCTACTATAGTGACAAGTATGTTTGTTGGTACTTTGCACTTGTCAAAAACTACATGCAACCTTCCTACTTCATTGGTGTGTATGAGTGGCACACCACCCATGCATGACCATCTTGGACGGAGGCATTATTTTTTTAGCACATCACTGAATGCTACACAAATCATGTGTTGTGTAATCATCACGCATGATTTTGAATGCTAAATAAATCATAAGTATATGTCATGCATATTTTTGCATAATATATTTTTTATTTTTATATGGATATCATAGGGACAATGCTTCTAGAAATTTTGGCATACTTTGGACTCATGTGCACACTTCATTTATGCTCATTTTGAATCCAACTAGCATTTTTTAGCATTTTGAGTATTTTTTTAGGCATATTTATTTCTAGCCATTTTGGGCAAGTAAAAATCACTCTTTTGGCCTAAATTCTCAAGGGCACATACTCTCACATTTTGTAGCTAGAATTTTGCATGTTTTTCTACTGTTTATTTCAAAAAATTACCTTTTCATAGACAATAGAACAAAAAATTTGCTTATAAGTTTTTAGCATAGAATTTTTATTTTTATTGCTTTGTCTATCACATATTGCTCTTTTTATTTCTGATTTTCCCTAAGGACTCATGAATGGCTATCCCTTCTAGTGTCACCCATGGTCCCTAGGGAGGGGCAATATATATTTATAAAAAAAAATAGTAACAATTGACTTTGCAAGTTGTGGAGAGTCTCATCCTCCTATATATGGGATAGGGATGGACTAACTTTGTTAGTCCTTGGTAGTACGATGGCAAGCCATGATGGGATATGATTTTATTTTCCTTTCTACATCCAATTATCATTTTTCTACCATCTTTCATGATATTTTTGTCTTTTGATTTTTCCAAAACCCAAAAATAAGGATAGATTTGGGATTAAGGGACATCATGACATGTGTCCCCCAAAGCTTCTTTTCTAAAAATCAATGGTGTTATCATTACTTTAAGTGATGATCATGGTTTTATAATTATTTTAGGTTTTTTTATGCATACTCATGATGCTAGCATGTTTTTACATCTAGGATTCAAATGACATTATTTTTGTACTAACAACTATGATTTTATAGCCCCAAAAAGGGTAAAAATTAGTTGTTGGCTCCAAATAAAAAGTTATTTCATTTTATTTGCTATAAATAACCTTTTCACTCTCTCATTTTCTCACCATACGTTCAACTCTCAAAAACCAAATATTTACTTTTTGATAATATTGCTTTCATGATATTTACATATATTGCTATCACATCATGCACCATATTTCACTCTCTTTTTCTCTAAATATCTCTTGACCTTATAGGTACAACCAAATCTATAGATGGTTGGTTCATTTCCTTCCACAAGGAGGATAGGATACTCTATTATAATTCATAGCTACAGGTCATTAATTGTTACTTGAGGACTAGTTTCTAAGATAGGTCAAACCCTCTGTAAAATTCCTAATTGTGATATTTCCATACTTACTATGGTGAAATTACAAACAAGATAGGAAAGTAATGAGCTTTCTTTATTTTTAAATAGTGTAGTCCTTGATGCCCTAGGTACTAATTAAATATTTTTACTACATAAATATTAGCCTTAGCCTATTGGTGTTTTATGGATAATTTTAGTAGAGCTGTATTTTAATGCTTTAAATTTATTTATGCTTTAATTAGGATAGATATCAATATTTTTGTTTTTTAATTTACTACTTTGATGTCTTAGTTCTAGCATCTTGCTTTATCTAGTATTACTTTGAATAATTATACTATATATTCCTTTTTTCCCATGAACAATAATATTATTATGATATACTCAACCAATTCATCTTTCATCCCTTCTAAGATAGTAATAATGCCAAATACATCTATTTGCATTTTTTTCTTGAATTCCTCAATTTTAAGCGGTAGGTCAAATCCTTGTGCATCTTGAGATTTCTCCATTTTATTTGCTAGGAACTCCTTCCATTTATTATTGTAAAATTTGTAATAATTCAACTATGCTTGAGGGTTGCATGTGATCTAATTATTTAGATCATTTTTGACACACAACATTTTTCTTATCTCATCCTTTTTCATGAAAACGTGCATCATACCATGCCTAGTAGTAGATTGCATATTGATCCTTATCATACTCCATACATCTTTCCATATATTTTTGGTAGTGATATACCTAGGGCACCAAGATCATAACAAGCCTAGATGATTATATGTGGCTAATGCTCCATGAATTTATCCTTGACCCCATAGAAAATTATTGCTTTGTCTCCTTCCCCACTTGGATGGGCCTATGTTCGTATTTTTCTTTAATTAGCTTGCAATATGGATTATTGGACATTTCTTCTACTGAATTTTTCTTCCTTCTTGTATTTGCTCATGAGTGTCCTACTTGTTTAGTAGGTGGTTTTGTGTTAGACAATATTGCATGGCTTACACTATTATCATCGTCATTAGGGGTTCTTTTGTAGATGTGTTGGTCATCATAACACTACTAGATGATTCGCTTGTTTCAATTTTATTTTGGGGGAGCTCTTTTTATTTTTAGCCAAAAAAAATTGCTAAGTCTTAGACAAATTTATGATTTACAAATTTGGCTCTCCTAGTGAATTTATGATTTACAAATTTTAAGTTTTTATGAAATGGCAATATTTAACTTGGATTTTCTTTTATCCTTGGATAATGATAATTCATAACTCTAGAATTGACTAAATTTTCCCTTGAATAACTTTTCACTTTGGGTTTTGTGCTTCTACCCTATAGGGGTAAATCACAACCTAGGTAGGATTTATAAGGGGGTTCAATTTGGGTCTATCTAAAAATTATTTTTATTCTATAAGGAGGGTAATATGGTTCAAAGGTTGTTTGAAGATGGTGTCAAAGGTGATGCAATTGATAAGGGAGGTCCTTACCTCCTATGACCTAGGGTTTTCTTGCCCTTCTTTTTAAATTATAGGTGGATTCTCTTCACAATGTGGCTGCTCTACTCATTGTCCTTGTATGTTAGTTTGAGGCTTGGTTGTTCACATAGTGAGGGATTATCCTTGTTCTATAGCATATTTTAACCTTAAATATCATGAAAATTAAATGCTCCAAAACACTTTTTTATATATGGATCAACCACTTTATTTATGCAATTATGACTACTAATTTATGAATTACCAACTTATATTTGTGATCCATTATTATGTAGGTGTGGAAGGACCTGTGAGAAGTAAATTAATCCCCTCACCTCAAATAGGCCATATTTTATATGTTACATGTCATAAAAACCTAAACTATGTTTTGTAGGTAAATGTTTATAAATACCTAGCATTTTGTAGGAAAAAAATTTCCACCTAATATTTCCTACCTAGATATTTCAGCCTAATCTAATCTAGATATGTAAGAAAATGAGACCTATGTTATATGATATTTTGATTTTCATGATATGATACAGGTAAATTTTCTTTCTCTTTAAAGACAAGGGCTCAAGAGATGGTGTGGAAAACAAGATAACCTAATACAATCTATATGCACTTCAGATATATTGCCTATAATAAAACAATAAAATATTCCCTTCTTGCATGATTAAAAACTATGCTAAATTCGTTGATTTTCTCTTTACCAAATTATTGATAAAAGAAAATCCCTACAATACAGATAATAAATAGAAATAGACCTAAAACTTGAAAATAGTAGAAGTAGGGGACAATATCACCTGATTTTTCCACAGAGGTAAGAGTGTTATCCATGGTGCAGAAGCATTACCAATGCTTTTGCATACTACCCAGTGCTTTTATGAAATGACCTACAAAATAAATAGAAGGTAATTGGTGTCATTGCAGAGGGTTCTATCCCATTACACTGAAGACAAAGAGCTTCATTATCAATATGATCAAACCCCTATTTTATATGATAAAATTTGATATATAACCAAAAATTGAGTAAACATGCAAGGATGACAGAAGTGTTGTTTGTTGTAAGCATTACCAATGCTTTTGTGGCAATGATTTTATTTTATGTAAAACAAAAATAGAAGTACTACCTTTCTACAATCAGGTAGTATTTTTTATTTTACAAAAAAAATAATAATATGCAAGGCAAGATAAATTATGACTATTGATGCTAAGATGTAAAACACCATATGAATATGGAGGGTTTTGATAATGTTAGATTATTACAATATTTAGTGTCTAATGATAATGTTGAATGATCCAAACCTAATTGATATGCAATGAATAAATGTAATATTAAACAAGCTATGATGGAGATAAGCTAAAATAGATAATAATGCCAACAATATGAGATTACTAGAAGCAACTATATGTAAAATAATAGTAGGCTAAAAGTATCATATGAGCTTGAATGACCAAATTTCTAGCTAATATGAAAATATGAAATGCAATATTGACAATGTTATCAAAGGGATGACCTAGAATAAGCAATAATAAGATTAGAATGAGGTGATTAGCAACAACTATCTACACAATAACAATAAAATAAGTGTAAGAAAGGGGTTAAGTTCTCCTCAACAATGTTAAGAGCTTAAACTTCTCTCACCTTAATGTGTTTAAGGTGGTATGTTATACATTATAAAGGCTTAGACTATGTTTTATGTGTATATTTCACAAACACATAGCATTTCTAAGGAGGAAAAAGTTCTCCATGTAATATTCCTTGGCTAAACATTTCATGTCTAATCTAGTTTAAAAATACAAACAAACAAATATGCAGGAAGACTAGACCTAAATTATATGATACCTTTAATTTGAATGATGCAATAAAAGTAAATCTTATTTTATTTTCAAGGCAAGGGTACAAGAGACATCATGTAGCCTATATGTTAGTTTTATTCCTTTCCTAATATAAATAAATAAACTATCATTAATAATGACTAAACTACATTTAATAATTTTCTAATTAAATTATTGAAAAACAGAGGCCTAATGATAGCAATCAACAAACAAGTTCTAAGTTATAGAAGTGAAATAATAAATTCTAGAATTAGGGTACCTGGTTTTATTGCAGTAGCAAATGCATAGCCTATCTTGTAAATGTGTTACCAACGTAAATGTAAAAACCTATAAAATAGATAAAAAAAGTTAAGAGTTCATGTAGAGGGGTCTGCTTGACCTAAGAAGAGACAAAAGACTTTCTAGGTCAATAGGTCAAGCCCTTATTTTCTTAATATAATGTTGAAGAAAATTTGATAAAAACATGGAATAACTAAATAAATGATGTTTGTGTTGTCTAGTAAAGTGCTTCTAATAGCAAAATAAATAGACACGAGGTAAAAAATTCTAATATATGCAGTGTTGAAAATATCAAGACCATTCCAAATGGATAGGTGTCCCACAAAGCAGCCAAAATATGATAGAAAAATAATAAACTAGGTCAATATGTCATAAAGATGTATGTTATCCAATATGCAAGTATGCAATAACTCAACCAACAACCATATAAATGGAAACAACAAGACAAGATGATTAGCAACAAATAATGATAAGCTAACAACAAA
This sequence comes from Wollemia nobilis, assembly GCA_028583015.1. Taxonomy (NCBI): domain Eukaryota; kingdom Viridiplantae; phylum Streptophyta; class Pinopsida; order Araucariales; family Araucariaceae; genus Wollemia; species Wollemia nobilis. Next base: position 3,698,148 of record JAQPPZ010016862.1, read on the forward strand.
GTAGTTTGTCCATAGGATCAATAGAAATAATAGTAAAAATATTAGCCAAAAAATGAATCCAAGTGAAGCAAGGTAAAGAGGGGAGGGATACAACATAGTTACAATAAGTTGTTCTTCCTTTTGGCTTATTGAAGGCCTTCCAAATACTTGAGATAGTTTCTAGAAGTATGCAACTATAGATTTGATCACCTCTAGTGCTTTGGTGAATAGATAATGAGGGCTTGATTATGAGAGAGGGGGAGTGAAGAATTTGATAAAACAATGAAAGAGAGAATGATTGAAGAGAAATTTTAGTAGAGTTTTATTATCCTAGAAGCTTGACTAAATAGATTTTGACAATATTTTAGTATTTACAAAAGTTTCCTGTTATGCCCTCCTGAAGAGATATATTTTTAATTTGGTAAAACTATCATATCTAAACTATTTGAATTGGCATATGTTACTAATGATAACCTTTTCTTAAATATATATGAATTGCTTATATCTTTTTAGGAAATGCCTTGGTATCTAGTAGTGTCATTCCAAGGTGGGGCCACTAAGACTCTTGTGGAATAATTTAACAATGTTTTTTCATACACAATGTCACTACAAGCACCTAAATAGTATAAGATTTTTTATGAGATCTACTTTCTATTTGTGCATCTAAAAATTGGGCATTTCATAGTTAGGCAGGAAGAGATGATTAGCTGCAAAGAGAATTAAAGGCTAGTTGCACAAGTCATCACATAGATACTCATGTTTGGATGATGACCCCTGAATAACATCAATTTATTGTTTCAATTGCTATAATTGAATGGTCAAGGCTTGAATTTTTGAAGAAATATAATTTAATGGTAAAAAAGGCATATGTTGAGAGATAGAAGATATCTATTGATTATACATAAAAAGAGGTTGGTGTATGTGGGCATACAACGTTGAATATAGCATCATATGATCTATTCCCATTATATTTGAGATAGAAGGATTGGAGGATTGATGATGAGAAATTGTAAGGTTAGAGCATTATCCCAACCCTATCCCTATACTTATAGGATTATAATAATGACCATGGGGATTAGATGTTGGGACCCTTGGTGGTACACCCTAATGGCTAGGTGGTATCATTTACATGACTTTTTGAGTTGAAATACCATGGCATTATTAGTGCATCGATGGATGTGATTAGTGTGACATAATGCAAGTTTCAAGTGCGATGGGCAGCTTGTTTGTCATACTTTTTATTTTTATTATAACAGTTAATAATGATGGCTTCATAAGCGTTGCAGTGCTAAAGATCCATCGTCACTGCCAAATAATTATTATCGAGATAAATTGGGTGGGAAATAACAATATTTAAAAGGCTAACAAAGTGTTTATAGGGAAGAAAAATGTCAACAAAATTATTTCTTCGACCCTAATGCTTTTGCTTTTGGAGCAATAAATACTACTAGTTTGAGCTTGAAAATGATTGACTTGATTTGGATGAATATGTTGATAAGTGTTTTAAAGTTTATGATGGACTCAAAATTGGATGTCTACAACCCCCTTATCCACTCACACAATGACATGTTGTGGCCTCTCATTCGCTACAAGTATTAAAAAATTAATGATTTATAAGGCATTTTTTATAATTTTAGGGCAAAAATTATGGTGCCATAACTTTTGCATATGGAATCATTTTGAGATTATTTTTTTAAATCATATAGTTTTTTAAGCTCTCCACATTGTTGGTGTTGTTTCTTGTTACAACTACACCTATATTTTTTAATTTTGGTAAAATAATTATGAATCATCATACACCCTTGTTGAGTGGTCCTAGTTATGCTACTTGGAAGATCAAGATTGAAGCTCTACTCTAAATAATGGGTTACTCAAATATGTAAATGAGTAATCTTATGACACTAATTTTAAATAGGTGAATCAAATTTATAGGAACAAGAAATATGAGGCCCATGTTGTCATCACTCTTCATATTCATAATATATATAACATTCATATTAGGAGAATCATGGATCCTAAAGTATTACTTGAGAAATTTTAGGATTTGTATGATCAAATTGATTACATACAAATTAGTATATTGGAGGTCAACCTTTGAACCTTATCCATGGTACTCATTTAATACCATTGATGAGTATATTAGTCAATTTAAAAAAACTGCAAGAGGATATCTGAATTGTAAGAGGACTTCCCAAGGAGACAAGAGAATATGAAGCATAAGAGAAGAAAATGAACATTTAACTACTCAATATTATCTTTAGCAATGCGTCTAATACATATGAGATAGTAACTATGGTTTTTTAGATGCTTCATGTGTACTTTTAAGATTCTCCTACACCACCCATTAATGAGGTATTTAAGTACTTTTTATATCATTAGGCTAGAAGAAATAGGCATAAGGGAAATTTTATTTTTAATCAAGTTCACCCAAAAGAAGCTATTGCTAAAGTTCAGAATGATAAAAATCCCAAATAGAATGATAAGAATCCTAAGAATCATTTCAAGAAGCCTATTTGTAATTTTTACTAAAAGGAATGACATAAGATAGATTTTTGCAAAATTTTTATTAAGAAACTTGATGAAGTAGTAAGAAAGAGGGTTCTAATATTGATCTCTTCTATGCATAAGGTGAGGATAGTTTTGATGAATAAACATCATAAGATCATGTTGTAACTCATTCTACATATTGGACATCTACATCTTCATATGAATGAATAGCATATTTAGGGGCTACTAGGCATATTGTGAAGCACAAGCATCTTCTTCAAAGATATAACAAAACTCATGCAGAGAAATATGTGGTGATTGGAGATGACTCTTAATTGTAGGATATAGGGAGTGGAAATATCAGCATTGGATATTTATCATTTTATGAGGTACTAAATTATCATAATGTTAGCCCTAACATTTTTTCTATTTATTGCATGAGTCATATAAATAAGAAATAATTCTAGCCTAATATATGGGTAATTAAGGATATCAACAATGGGTTCAAAACTATTACTTTTAGTTATTGTAATGATATTAACCACATGTATAAGTTGGGCAAAATACCTACCCCTTTTGCCACTCTTTATAGTAATAAGAACTTTATTGTTATGATTGCTTATGTTGATAATAAGAATCAAAAGTAGCATCATAGGCTTAGGAATATCAACTATGGTTTCTTGAGATATGCAATCAACATCAAATGGCTATTGGACTTCCATGCATATCTCCTCCAAGTTGTTAGGACCCTATCCTAACATAACTATTACTATGTATTTGTCTAGTGTTAGTGTTATGTTACACCATGAGCACCTAGTGTGCATGGGCCTATTATGATGTAACCTTTACTTTTATTGTAAGTAGGAGTCAAGGCTTAGGTCCCCTCTTTTATGTGCCCTGGCCCTTGAGTATTAGGGTTAGGGTAAATACAAGTCTATATAAGTACATGGGTTTAGATTAGAAAGCATATCATGTTTCACATTTTATATCAGATCTCCACTTCTAATGAGGTTTCCCCCTTAAAGGTACCTATGATATATATTTTGCTTGATTCATATAAGTTTGTTGTTATTTCTATTTACTTATTTTTGGTGAGCACTTATGTTGCTTTCATTTTCATGATCATTTAGTTATTTCTAATTCATGAATATTTCCATGAATTCCATTCGATTATGCTTATTTTTATATGAAATTTCCTAACAAGTGGTATCAGAGCTCTTTCTAGGGTCATATTCTAGAACAATAGCAATAGATCTTGTCCTATCAATTTTTTGTTAAAGTATATTTCCAAAAAACACAAAAATATTATGTTTTTTAGTGGATTAGCATAGGAACTTTGTTCTAGGGGTTTTCAAACCATGTAGATCTATCATTTTTTGCTAAGCACATTTTCTAATAGAGTGGTGTGTGAAGGAGGTGTAGTAAGTGCACTAAAATCCAAGCCTTAGATAGAATGTGCCATGTATTTGGACTTCCACATACCATGAGGTATATAAAAAAGATAATTTTTTATTAAACTAAAATGAAATAGCTCTAGAAAGCCTTTGATTATCTAAAATTATGGTGCACCAATAAGCAATTAGCCCCGAGAAGTTACTCTCATAGTACCCTTAGAAATGGATAGTGTGGCTATAGGTATGGTGGAACCCTCCATAGTTAGAGCTCTAAAATATTGGGTTGGCCACTAATCACAAATGAGACCATGTATCGAAAAAACCATAAAATTAAACACACCTTGACTTAGTTTATCCCTATTGAAACACTAATCTAATCCTTTTACATTCAAAACCAAACTAGATCTAAGTATATTGTGGAAGAGGCTACTACAATCATAGTTAATATTTGCTAAGAAGCACATTTAAATGCATCACGAATATTGAATGAAGGTACTCTAAACATTCCAAAGCTACATAATGATTATCTAGTATGATAGTGTAAAGAATATCCAATCTAACAATGTAAATAATATCTAGTGTGATAGTGCAGAGAATATCCAATCTGATAGTGTAGAGAATATCTCATCTAAAAATACAAAGAATATCTAGTGTGATAGTGTAGAGAATATCCAATCTAATAGTGCAAATAATATCTTATCTAACAGTGCATAAAATATCTAGTGTGATAGTGTAGAGAATATCTAGTCTAACAATCTGACCAGTTAGTTGTTGGTAGTCCACCAACAAACAAAAAAGACAAAAAAAGTCAAAAAATATTTAGAAAGATAGACTATTATGATCCTATTTTTTAGTGTAAATTAGTGAGTATAAATATTTTATAGGAACCCTCATCAAGTTTAGATAGACAACATCTATTTGTGATTACCAAATAGTTTGAAAAACTATCAAATTGCCCTAGGGAATTGAGTGTTGAGTTTTTTCTAAAATTACTTTATTTGTGGATTATAGGAAGATATTCATGCAGAGGTGAAACTTTTCAAGCCTAAAAACATGATGGAAACTATAGTATTTTCTAGGATCATCGAGGATAAATTCATGGTACAAAGGTATACTTTTAAATTACCATCAATTTGAACCCCATTTCTATCCTAAAAACTGCCAAATTTAGGAAATAAACCATCCTAGGTTAAACTCCTCACCCATGAATAAATGGAGGTACATTAGATATAGGGTCTATGTTACAACTATAATGACAGATATTCTTTGAGCCACAAGTGTGTATAGTAGAAACTCTATTTATTGGATGTGGGAGAACCTTCCACTAGGGAACCACACAATGAAGAGGATGATCAAATAGAGGTAGATCAACCTGAATATCCCAAATCCACAACCAAAAATTTGAGTACATGCATTAGCTAGGATTTCTATTCCCTATACCATAGAATTTTTTGGGTATTTCAAAGGCTAGTGATTTATCATCCTCATTGATTTTGGTAGTACCCATAATGTTATTGATCCTTGGGTAGCTAAACAAGTAGCTTGTTATATGTATTCTTGCAATTCATTTGAGATTATGGTTTCCAATGGGGATACCCTACCATGTAAGGAAAAATATAAAAATATAAAAGTGGTGATTGTTGGCTACAACCTCAAGGTAGATATGTTTACCCTTCCTTTAGGGGGTTGCAACATTGTGTTGGAATAACTTCACACCCTAGGCCTAATAGTATAGAATTTTTCTAATTTATGGATATAATTCACAAAATATGTAAGACAATACATTCTCTAAGGCATGACCACATGCCCTACCCAACTCATCAGCTCACATCACATGAAAAAAGTTCTAAAGAAATTGTCTTAAGGGATGGTGGCACAATTATTTGCACTACAAGTCCTAAATATCAGTTATGTAGTTCAATAAACTAAATTACAAGAAATTATGGATAAACATACCCCTATATTTGCAAAACCACAAGGGTTACCATCACATTGCTCCTATGATCATGCCATCAAGATTATTTTGGTAAGCTTATTGCCAAACATTCATCCCTACTAGTATTTTTATATGCAAAATACTAAAATTAATAAGATGGTATAGGAGATATTAGTAATAGGGGATATTTGACCAAGTACAAAACCATATTCTTCCCTAGTACTCTTAGTTTGTATGTGAAATTTCCCACATACATAGTCCTTGCAAGCAATATCATACTATGGTTTTTGCTAAAAAAAATCTAAGACAAGAGTTTAGACTCATGGTCAGGCTAATTATTTTTACATAAGAAAGTTATCAAAGGTCCTAATATATATGCCTAAGCCTAAAACTAAAAGTTATCAAGTATTCTCAAAATGGTCAAGACTACAGAAGAAGATAGAAAGTCAAATGCACTTGGAAATATCAAAAACAAATTGGCTAAGACGGAAAGGTTTTGGTAAAGAAAGGCCTAGATCAAATGAATCCTAGACTTTTAAATAAATAACATCAGTATGGGTCCTTTAAAATTTTGAGAATCCAAAGAATGGAATGAAGCAATCCCAATATCTTCAAGCATTCACATCACACCTAGTCTCTAAAAATCCTAGCCCGACACATCAAAATCTCAAGATAAATAAAGCTCAAATGTTTCGAGAAAACAAGACCCAAAATGAAGTAATCCAAAGATAACTAAAGCCTAGGATTTTCAAATGATGACATCATCCAAAGTATTCAATGAACCTGTCCTAGGAGAGCAAGATTCCAAAATATGAAGCCTGAGATTTTAAAATAATGATGTCAGCAAGGTTCCCTAAAATTCTTGGATTGGCCTCTAAATCCCCTATAGTAACCAAAATATTTTAGCAAGGTCTCTAATATCTGAAAATTACTAGAAGGCCCCTTAACATGTCCATTTTAGCATGGATTGCACATGCAAAAAGTCTAAACTGACAAAGCACTCAGTCACCCATATTAAAATAGTCAAGTTGATTTGGTAACTCTAAAAAGCCAACATAGTAGCAAGGTGTAGTGGTCAAATGTTGAGTCTGTCGATATACCTAGGCCTCTCAAGGATGCATGGAAGCCAAGCTTTGGTAAAATATCAAGATCCGCCATGTTACCATTAGAATCAAAGTAGTTAAGCTAAGTTGAGAAAAAAGTGATAGCCACACCCTTCAAGCATGATGATCAAAAATAATAGAAAGCATTTTATAGTATTATAAATAGTTGAGACTTTCTTAGTATAAGGGGTTGGATATTTAGTATCTTGCCTATTATATGTTATACATTTTTCTCTGTAATCAATCTAAGAAAATATCGTTTCGCCTCTATTGAAGATAACGTCTCAAGATTTTATATGAACATGATTTGTGTAGCTTGATGCATTTTTTTTAATGCTTTATGAATGGTAGATTTTTTTAGGTAAAATTTTTCTATAATTAGATTGTTGTTTGGACTACCTTTTATAAAAATTTTGGAATGTTAAAGATGCATAATATGAGCTTAATTAATCTTGTGATGATCTATTTAATGGTTGGTTTGTTAGGCTTTCTCTTATTTTGCATAGCATATAGAGTATATGTCTGGCACATTTTATTATTGTTAAACTAAATCTTAGACATCTTTCAATCATCTTCTAAACCCTTTTCTTCCTCTCTAACCCTTGTATTTCTATCTTTATTTAATTTCCTTTTTATTTTCTTTAGCATTACAAGGAACCAATCTTTGGAGGTTGACTTAGAAGCAATTCATGTTGGACATTTTGAGTCCCTAAGCTAAAATATTGTCATTGATGTCAAAAGAGCATTTAATGTCAAAAGGATCTATGAAGGGTTTTTGTGAAAACCAAGGCAGGAAAAATAAAATGTTTTATTTAAAACCATGGACAATAAATTTGATCTGGGTTTTTCTTAAAACCCAAGTTGGGCTTTTGTTTCATCAAAAAAGGTGCCCCGGTGATGGAGTTATTTGAGTTTTAATATTTGGTTTAAATTTTAATTATTTAAAATTTAAATTCAAATTTAAATTTAAATTTAAATTTAAATGCAAAGTTTCCTGTCGATGTCATCAAGTAAACATAAATTCATATTTCCGTCGACGTCTTCAAAGTATTTTAAACACTATATAAAGGGGTGGTAAATAAATCAAAGTTTTATCCTTGCTCTTGTGATAAATGTTTGGCATTCGAATAAGTCTATGAGCTCATGTGAATTTTGAGAAGAGAAGCACCAAAGAAAATTACAGCACTTGGAAAGTCAAAATTTGGTGGGAAGCGTGGCGCATTGGCAAATCATTTTGGCTAAGGGACAAGGTAGCGCAAACACCAGGGATCGAATCCCTTGGATGACATTTCGGAAGGCGTGTGGAAAGCGCTTTGGTGCTTTGTCTTTTGTGAAAGGTGGAGGAAGGTTTAAGGCACTTTGGGCCTTTGCCTTTCCAACGAGCACCTAGCTCGTGTGGAATCTTAGTCGTGGCTAAGACGCTCGCGGTGTGGCAAGTCGAGGGTTCAAATCCCCTTGTGGAGGTAATTACGTTTTGCATTTAAATAATTTTTATTAGCCCTAAAGTTTGGATTTATAAGGTAGTTAATGGAAATTAAAGTTTGTTATTAGGGCTGTGATTATTATTACAAAGCATAATTGGTTTATGATTTATTTGATGGTTATGGAGAATTAATTTTAGGAGAAATAAGGAGTTGTTTTTAAAAGCAATTTTGAGAGGTTTATTATTTTTGATAAGGGTTTTAATAAAATGGACTTTGGTGGATGTGTTTATTAACTTGGAGTAAAAAGGGTGTAATTTGAGTAATGCTTTATTTTGTGATTATTTGAAGTCCATTAACCCTTGTTTAGATTGGAAAGGAAAGTTGTGTTTAATTATGGCATATTTTGTGGAAAACTTATTGGCATCAAAAAGGTATGGGCACATTCTCCTATTTATTGTTTATGGTGGTTGATTTATGAAATATCATTGGAGATAAAAGGATTGGTTGTGGTTTCCTTTGAGAAAATGATTGGTTGAATGCTTCAAGGTTTTCTGGTTTGTGAGTTGTATTTAAACCTTGTTTTATTAGCATTGTTGTTGAAGCCCATTGATGATGAAATGAACTTGAAATTGAGTTAGAAAAGAACATGAGTATCATTGCTATGTGAGACTTGTGCTTGAGCATTATTGGAAACATTTTTATTTGGTTAATACATGCTTGGACTAGGGTTTGTGAAAAAGGATTGTTCCTTGAGGTGATTGGTTGAGTTGAGTTGATTAAGCCTAGTCACTTGGATGCATGTGGTTGTTAAAGTTCCTAGAAATAAACTATTCAATATTTTGATTTGAGTTGAGATTGAGGTTGATTTGAGTTGAGATTGAGATCTAAGTATAGAACATATAGAGTCTCTAACAATTCTCTTTATGCTTCTATTGAGTTGATATTGGGATTTGAGTATAGAACATATAGAGTCTCTAACAATTCTCTTTATGCTTATATGATATTGACTTGAGTTGATATTGGGATTTTATTATAGAACATATAGAGTCTCTAAAAATTCTCTTTATGCTTCTATGAGATTGATTTGAGTTGATATTGGGATTTGAGTATAGAACATATAAGAGTATCTAACAATTCTCTTTATGCTTCTATGAGATTGATTTGAGATATTGATTGTACATTGAGCTTAGAACATATTGAGTCTCTAACAATTCTCTTTATAATTCTATGTGATTGAGACAAGTCTTTGAGAAGGCTTGTGGACTGTTTTGAGTTAAGCTTTTGTGAAAGCTTGCTATGCAGATTTGAGCAAGTCCTAGAGAGGACTTATTGAGCAGATTTGAGCAAGTCCTAGAGAGGATTTGTTGAGCATATTTGGAAAAGTTCTATGTGAACTTGTTGAGCAGATTTGGAAAGGTTTTGTGTGAACCTGTTGACCAGATTTGAGCAGGTTCTAAGTGAACCTATTGAGAAAAATTATGCTAGATCGATTGTATTGTGTTTAGCGCAAGAGATTGAGCATAACTGTGCTAGACTGACTGAATTGTATTTGGTATAGTATTGAGAAAGAGCTTTGGAGGTGACAAAGTATAGAGGACAAAGTCTCAATGGATAGAGATCTAGTAGCCAAGATAATTGAATACAGATCTGAGTGAGGAGTCTTCAAGTGGAGAGAGATCCACCAGTCAGTGTAGCATAGAGACAGTCTTCTCAAAGATCATTAGCTAGAGCATAGGTGAAAGATTTCTCCTGTGGAAGAGATCCACGAACTTGAGATTAGGGGATCAGCATCTCTGGACAGAGGTCCATAAACATTGTAATTGGGAAGGATTCCCAAAGATATTGATTGAGAAAGTTTTAGTAAAAAAAATTCTCCATGGAGTAGCCCGCATTGGGTGAACCACTTAAATTGGGGTGTCTCTATTGTGTGTTATGATTGGTGCATTGCTTTGGTTATTGCTATTGATATTGGGATTGATTATATTGATTAATACTATTTGGTAAAGAAAAGTAAAAAGTGATCTTATACTGTTCACCCCCCCTCTCAGTATAAGCTTGTGTTCTTCAATTCAAATTCATCCAATCTTGGTTGTGTTCTAAGAGTGCATTTTTCACGTTAGGTAGATTGCAACCAAGATTTTTTGGTATGCTCGATGGGACTAAATCCCACTTCTTATTAGAAGATCCAAATATTTATAGAGTAGAATATGAATGAATTTTTTCTCTTGAAGATCAAAAAATCCATTTAACTAGTGACTCTATCATTGAAGAACTAGAGGAGTTAGTAATTCTATTGAAGGGATGAGCTCTAGAATTACATGGCAATAAGACTAGAAGTTGAAGCAGATCAAAAAACTTTTATCTAAAGTCATGGTTGGACATATATATCTACCTTGGAATAGTTTTAGGCCCCTAAACCTCCTTGATCTTCATGACATTCCTTAGGCTGAATTAAAGGTATTACCCTTTTTTATGGTGGTGTAAATATAGCTTACAAACACTACCAAGATGTTGATGCTTTGTCTACCATTTATAATATTTCCCATGAAGATGTAATGGTAATACTTCTTACACTCTTTTAAAGGTAAATTATTAGCATGGTATCGGTTGTTAGAAGATAATAACATTAGGAATTGGGATGACCTAGCTAAAACCTTCATCTTAGAGTTCAATGACATAGGGGGCCCTTTCACATTAGTCATTCAATTTTTATTTATTCAAAGGCATCCCCAAGAGAATATCAAATGATTCTAATAACTAGTTTAGAAGGACCTAGAGAATAATCCCTCAGGATATAAATCCATCACATGTCCAACCCTATATTTATTATCTTCATGCCTTCACCCGAGACCTAAGTCTTCAAATCTAGCAATCTAATGAGATGAGGTTCCCATAAATTTTTCAAGTTGCTATCAAGGCCAAAAATACACTCATTTCAATTGGAAAAATTTCCCTCATAATATATTTACTAGATATTCCCTAGATCTATCAGGTAAGCCCACAAGCTTTCCTTTTGGCTCTATCCTCCCATCCATTGGTCATAAATCTTGTACTTAACATACCCATTCCAAAATCTTAGGAGCTTCTAGAGCTAAGAGTTGCAGTCTAGAACTTGACAAATAAGTTTGATATTGTGAAGAGGTAGAATGCTATGGGTAGACTTGTTAATGAAAATTGGTGCTTAATATTTGAAAATCATTACAATGGGGACATATGTTAAGCTTACAAAATTCAATCCCAATTGAGTACCATACAAGAAGCAAAGGAAGAATCACAAGAACTCGTAGCCATAGTGATAGATCCAAAATATTTTCTAGTTGAGAAGTCTTTCATAACCTGTTTGGCCAATGTATTCATCAGTTATGGGTATACTTTGTTGTCATTATATACTCAAGTGATATAATATCTAGAAATTATTGAGCAAATGATGAAGCAAAGTAGAGGACAAGATAAGCCAAAAAGGTTGGAGTAAACACCATGTTCTCAAATAAGACAACTAGAAAAGCAAGAGTTAGAGTTATCTAAAGAGCTAACCAAGTTGAGAGCACTACGAGTACATCAACAAAATGAAAAATTCTATCGAAATATATGCTACCCTTATATGAGCAATATATAAAGAAAAAAAATAGTTGAGTAGCATCAAGGGTGGTGTTAACATCAATCTAGAAAGGTAACAAAGTTGTCATAAAATGCCAAAAACAACATTGTGAAAGAAGTGAATAATTTTAAAGAAACTTTATTGATATTTTGATAGGTTGACTTGGTTGAGGAAGCTCTTAAAATATCAACATCTAATGAAATCACCCTCATGGACTTCAAGATAGCACATAAGAAGCCATCTCTTGGCATGGGTAAGGCAAAGCCTTTTCCCTTCTATTTGTCTTTGTGTATGGAGGGTTGGGTAGTTCATAACAACATGATTAGATCAGAAGTTGTAACAATTTTGCCTCAAGTAATTGGTAATGCTATGGGCCTAGAATATACCTAGGTCAATTCCAAAATATTTACCTAAATGGAATGCTAGTCTAGAAAATGGGAGTCATAAAAGATATACCAATACTATTGCACCAGTTGCTAGATATTTTAATAATTTAATAAGTTATAGTAGTGGACTTTTCATCGCTATTTAATATGTGTCTATCAAATAAGTTTATGTAGTAGTTTTTGGGATACATAGCATAACATCACACTCACATGATCATTCCCTAGAAAGGGAATAAGGTTCAAATCAATGGAGAAAAGCTCAATCCTTATCACATAGAAAGATATGAGGAGTAAAAGTTTGATGTGACTGAGAGATTTCTTAAGTATCCCAAGGTGGAGGTCAAAAGGTAATGATAAATAGATGGTGAATGAGTTTTTCTTGATTAGTACCAATGTGGTAGTTCATTCAAGCAAGGGATTTCAGTGGATCCCATAGTCCATCTACAATTAGTTTCAAGGCTTATCAGGTCACATGTTTCATCAAACACATCCAAAAAATCTAGAGAAGTTAGCAAAATAATTATGATCAGCTAAAAAATATTTTGTGCTCCATTTCAAGGTAACAATTCTCATTAACCTTGAAAATCATGAAAAGCAGTGTGTCAATTTGACACAAGTAATGAAACACATGGGAAAGATAGCCAAGGAGTAACGTGATAAAGAAAAATTACCTTCACTAAGTTCCAATGATGTATGCCATACAGGCTTAGGAACTCATTCCTTATTGAAGCCAACTCAATGATAGCTTTTTGTCCAAGCAAGTCATATGTTCTAGAACACTAACAGGCAAGAAACACGAAAGTTTGGAACTATATGATTAGTTCATTGCATATTCTTATGAGGTGATAAATTTTGACACCACCAGTATGGGAAGGCATGTCAAAACTTTATGTGCATAAGTGACATGTAAATAAAGTTGATCACAACTAAATGTAATAAAGCCATCAGCCAAACGGGTAGTGGCATAACATCCTCATGGAGCAAAGTTTTGAAAAATATACTAGATGGGAGGATCAAGGTAGATAATCATGATGATTTTTGACTCAAATGCTTTGGAAATCCTTTTCACATGATCTAACAATAGAAGATTTGAGAAAAAAAGGAATAAACCCGATAGTTAATTGATGACTTTTCAAGATGGAGTCTATATAAGGATACCCTTTTTTTGGTATTGCACAACTCCTGAAGCACACTTATTTATAAGCATCATACTATAATTTTAATTTGAGGAGAAATAAAAGGACCTGAGGCTCTATCATCCTTCCAAGTTTTTGATGTTGTTAATATAGCAAGGATGCTCACAAATAAGGGCCTTAAATGAATATTGCAAATAGGCCTAAAAATTCCTACATCACAAGGTTCTATTGATCTACATGACTCAAAGAACAATAAATTTAGCCTTCCTAGTGGTAACTAAAGAAAGCATTATCATAGGTAGGAACCCAATAGTCATCCTGATGTTAGCTAAAGGGGCTCCTCCATTGATAATTGATGAGTACTAGAATGTGATCATAATATGTAATTTATTTCTGCATCTTAGTTATAAATCTACTTGTATATATATATATATATATATATATATATATATATATATATATATATATATATATATATATATATATGATTTATCAAAAATATGCATGATTTTGTATGAATTTTGGATAAATATGATCTACAAAGTGTTATATGATGAATGGTTGCAATATTACATGAATTTTTGTGAGAATGTTATATTTTTAGCAAGTGGATGTTGCAGGTAATTCGTAAGAATGCTACAGCCAAACGTAATTGAAGTAGTCCACAAGAAAATGTAGCAAAAACAGGTTATGGATGTTATCTACAAGAAGCATCTATTGAAAGGTGCTATAAAAATGGTCTACGAAAATATTTTGCTATTTTGTGCAGTGAAAATGCCACGTATGTTGCCAACTCGATCAATGCCACATGGATCATTGGAAGAATCATGTGTGGATGATTTAGCATTCTTTATTTGAGTTGACCGCATTAAAATTTATGTAATTTGTTAATTGGTTGAAATATTGTGTAATCCATAGTGTAACAAATTTGTCTCTTCCCTAAGGAAAAGGACAAAAAGTCATTTTATTTTGTTAGTAAGTTACTTAGATTTTAGGTCCTTGTTACGCATATTTAGTATCCATGCCACTTGGACAAGATTTATTCAGAATCATGTAACAAGGTGAATATTTTTTTATTTTTTTTTTAAGCAAAAAACCCCTTGTGGGGCTGCCTTGGTCTGAGAGACCATGAACAAGGGATTCTACACCGTCAAAGTCACCCGAGAGTCACACCCAGCTCTACCCGCACCAACATTATCAATTGGATTTTGGGTACCCAATTCAGCTTTTTGGTAGGGTGGAGATTCGAACTTGGGACCTCCCTTGGAGGATTGCCCTCTCCTCTCCAACTCACCTACAACACCTGGGTAAGGTGAATATTGACTGTTCTATTGTAAGGGTATAATGTAAAATTATAAATTACAAAGCCCTCCATGTTAGAAAGGTCCAGTCTACAACAGGGAGAAAAGTATATTGTTACATTGTATGAATGGAGATTGGAATAAAGTAATAAATTAGCAACAACATTTTCTTTTGAGTATGGTGATAGTATTATGTATTTCCTTCACATTTTGTTCATTATTGTAGCTTCATTTATTTTCCTGCAAGCATGAATTAAGTAGCATTAAGTTAGATTAATGGATATAACTTACTAAAGCTAAAATAGAGTAGAAAGAGGAGAAGATATTAATACTGACCTCAAGGAGGCAGGGCCCACTCCAAAAGGTTAGTCCCTTGTTCTCTTCCTCCTAAAATATAGTAGATTTAGTTAGAACGTAGAATAGTCTTAGAACATAAATTTAATTAAATTGCATATTATAGAATTTTAGAATATAATAAAATAGATAATGTATTATTAAATCATAAAGTGGATCCACACAAAAACCTAGATTAATTCATAATTGCATCCTTTAAATTAAGCGTAATTTTATTTATTGCAACTTTTATTCTTATGCTAGAAACTAAGAAAAGGGAATAAAATTCAATGGTTAGAATTGTGGATATCTATACAGGATAACTATTCTTTAAATCTAATCCTGGTTTGACAATTAAGTGTGAGATATTACAACTCGACATTTTGGTATCGTTGTCGGGGATAATAGTGCCATAATTTTTTATTGGAGACTATTGGATTGCATGAGAAGGAGACTTACCTGCATGCAAGTCAATAGTGGCACAAGAAGTTCCAACAAGTATCTTTATTTCAGCATTTTTAGGTTCCATTTTCTTAGGTTCAATTTTACTGCTTTCTAGTTAGCATTTAATTTTAGCAAGTTATTTTCATAATTTATGGTTGTCACATCTTTGGTCTAGAAAGTTTACTTGTATATAAGTCAATGGTGCGACAAGATCATACCGAGTATTTCTTAAAATCAAATAGTGACAACAATTTAGCCTTTATTTCAGCAAATTTATTTTCAGCATTGTGTGGTTGTTACATCTTTTGTTTGGGAATATTTTTACTTGTATACAAGTCAGTGGTGCGACAAGATCATACCGAGTGTTTCTTAAACTTAATTAGTAACAATGTTTTAATTTCTCTTGTTGCATTAAAATTGATTGTTGTATTTCAGATTTGGTTTTAATAGCAGCAAGATTGCTCCTTTTGAAAAGTATAATTTAGTTTCTGTGAATTGCATTTTAATTTCTCTTGTTGCATTAAAATTGACTGTTGTACTTCATATATACATTTAATAGTAGTAAGATTTATCCTTTTGAAAAGTAAATTTTAGTTTTTGTGAATTGCATTCTTTCCCAAAAACTAAAAGAAAAAAAATGTTGAAAATTAAAAAAAAAAGTATACATTGCTAATGGTGGAAAATTGTATTAGTCAGTTTGCATTAATAGACCTTAGGATATTATTGATAGAATAAGAAATCACCCTAATTTATGAATAATACATAGGTCCATCTTGGGAACAGTGGAACCATTTGTGGGAACACCTTGATGTTATTAGGCAAATTTTAGAAGAGTTGGGAAAAATAAAAAGGATCAATATAACTAAGGCCCTAGGTTCAGATTATCATTCACCATATCTTGACTTCTTGAGTTGTGAATGTTTCCTAGGGGATATAAGAGCAAGTGTAAACTCATATACATATCCTTGGGAGCATTACTTTGAAGATTCCCTTATTATCCATAATTTCTTAGTAGATATAGAAAACAAAGAAGTGAGTCTAAAATATAACAAAAGATACCACAAAGCACCTAGGATTATACACTTCAGAGAGTTGTGTCATGATTTACAGTTTGAAAATACTACTGCTATACAAGGACAATATTTTATTACTCAATTGATTCATATTTCAAAGAAATATTTCACATTTGAAGAAGAGCATTACATGACCCCTAAACAGTTAGATCCAAAATGACATCCATAAATTGATTAAAGAGGATTAAATGATTGTAATATACTCAAACTTGTTGTAGAAATTAGGAGCTTTGAAAATTTATGAGTAGACCTAGAGATTCGAAAGGAAGGTTCATCAAAATTTATGAAGAGAAGCAAGAAGAGAACTTTAAAAGAGAATCTAGAAAAGCTTGACATTGCTAAATTAAAGGAGAGTGAGATTGTAACAACTGAGGATTCTTCAAAAGATCAAACTAGATCTCCATTAGCTCTATTTGATCAAAAACATGAAACATTTCTATTGCCAAAACCTGAATTTGGTAATCATATAGATCCTTCCACTATCTTTTCTAAACCTATACTAGGTCCAATCCTAGAATTTCTTCAATCAATCATGGACAACCATATTTGTGAGCATGGGGAAGTAGATGGAAACCAAAGGGGGAAAAGCAAAGAAATAGTAACCACAAAGAAGTAGAAGGAAACCAAAGAAGTAGGCAAAGATAAACTTTTACCTTTCCCATTCCTTCTCCATAATACAAGATAATGAGAGAACCAAAGCCTATCTTTGTTGCTATTTTGCCTATCTTTCATGGAAAACCACATGAGGACCTTGATGCTTTTCTTTTTGAGTTTGAAGTGGTATGCCAAGCTTATTTCTACACCACTAATGAACAAAATCTATGATTATTTCTCTCTACACTTAAGAATGTAACTTTAATATGGTTCATGGGTTTAGGTGAGAGTGTTTGTAGATGATGGGATGGCGAGAATGGATTAGAGGATATGCTTCTTGAAAGATATCAAGATTACTATAGATTTAGGGACGATAAAGCTGAGTTATTTTGTATGAACCAATGAGAGGAAGAATCCCTTGAAGATTACCTTGAAAGATTTTAGTTTGTGGGGTCTAGAGTGAACATTGAGCTAGATGAAGAAATCTTGAAAGAAATTTTTCTAAAAGGGTTAAAAGAATATGTCCTTGATGTATTAAACCTCATGGCTAAGGGATATATTCATCAGATGGTACTTGAAGAAATTGTGAATCTTTGCAAAAACTATTCAAGAAATAAACCTTTTAGGAACAACGAAGACTCATCCGCAGGAGGAGCAAAGACAAGAGAAAAAATTAGCAATATGTTGGAAAGTCTGAAGACTATTTTTTAAGTACATTAACTACATCTCTTGACCTCTTGGAAAAGAAAACAAAATAGTAAGATATTGAGGAGATATATTGTCATAGATGTAGGAGGTGGATAGGAGAATGTAGTTTACTTAATGATCATGGTCACCGAGAGGCTACCAAATCCTGACAAAGCCAGAGCACAGGTTCAGAAGATGAAGTGTGAGAAATTGAAGGTAGAAGAACATCTCGTTCCAACCCAGGTTTCATCCCAGATTAGGGTTAAAAATATCTTATTTTTAATATATTGCCATAAAAACTACAAATTTATATTTTATGCATGATTTGTCTTTCCAATTTTAGTATTAATTTTGTGCATGAGGACATGCATTTCCTTTAGTTTGGGGAAAAATAATGAGTATTGGAATGTGATTGTAATCTATAATTTATTTCTGCATTTTAGTTATCTGCTTGATATATATATGTTTTATCAACAATATGCATGATTTTGTATGAATTTTGGATAAATATGATCTGCAAAGTGTTATATGATGAATGGTTGCAATATTACATTAATCTTTATGAGAATGTTATATTTTTAGTAGGTGAATGTTACAGGTAATTCATGTGAATGCAAAGCAGTTTACAAGAAAAAATAGCAAAAATAGGTTACGGATGTTATCTATGGAAAGTATCTACGAAAAGGCGCTATAGAAATGGTCTGCGAAAATTTGTTGCTATTTTGTATAGTGAAAATGCCATGTATGATGCCAGCTCATTCAATGCCATGTGGATCATTGGAAGAATCAAGCGTGGATGATTTAACATTCTTTATTTGAGTTGAGCACATTAAAAGTTATGTAATTTGTTAATTGGTTGCAAGATTGTGTAATCTGTAGTGTAACAAATTTGTTTCTTCCCTAAGGAAAAGGACAAAAATTTATTTTATTTTGTTAGTTACTTAGATTTTAGGTCCATGTTACGCATATTTAGTATCCATGCCACTTGAACAAGATTTATTAAGAACCATGTAACAGAGTGGATATTGACTTTTCTATTGTAAGGGTATAATGTAAATTTTTACAAAACCATCCATGTTAGAAAGGTCCAACCTACAGTAGGGAGAAAAGTATATTGTTACATTGTATGAATGGAGATCGGAATAAAGTAATAAATTAGCAGCAGCATTTTCTTCTAAGTTATTCTGTATTTCTTTCACATTTTGTTCATTGTTGTAGCTTCATTTATTTTCCTGCAAGCATGAATTAAGTAGCATTAAGTTAGATTAATGAATATAACTTACTGAAGTTAAAATAGAGTAGAAATAGGAGAAGATATTAATACTAACCTCGAGGAGGCAGGGCCCACTCCAAAATGTTAGTCCCTTGCTCTCTTCCTCCTAAAATACAGTAGATTTAGTTAGAACGTAGAATAGTCTTAGAACATAAATTCAATTAAATTACATATTATAGAATTTTATAATATAATAAAATAGATAATGCATTATTAAATCATAAAGTGGATCCACACAAAAACCTAGATTAATTCATAATTGCATCCTTTAAATTAAGCATAATTTTATTTATTACAATTTTTATTCTTATGCTAGAAACTAAGAAAAGTGAATAAAAGTCAATGGTTATAATTGTGGATATCTATACGGGATAACTATTCTTTAAATCTAATCTTGGTTTGATAATTAAGTGTGAGATATTATAGGTCAACAACAATATTTGCATCTAAATTATAGTTGCAAGCTCACTTCTTAGTATGTGATGGGGGCCAACAGATACAACCACCCTTCTTTGGTAATTGGGTTTGCATCTTACCATAGACCTTGTTTTTTTCTAAGGTAGAAATAACAATAAGATAAAAAGTGAAGCCCAAGGACAAAAGAGAAAGAAAAGAAAAGGATATTTTTGAGAGGTTGGTAAGCTTGTTAGACTTTACTTGACCAAATAGAGGTTTCCCTTACATTTATGGGAATTGCAAAAATAATCTAGAGAACTTTACAGTCTATGGAAACACATGACTTTTGAATCTCAAAATTCCATAGATTGAAAAGCTCTCCTCAATCGTGGCATGAATTATCTTGTTGTGCACAATCTCCCAACTAATAAGAGTAGATAATTCAACCTAACTAAAAATATCCAATAACTCTCATGTAAAAGCAATTTTGAAGCATCAAATATCAAGAGAAAAGTGGTAGACATCACCTAGAGGCATCAGCTTTCAAGTATCCAGAGTGTTAGCCAAGGTAGATTGATGCGATATGAAGCTAGTGTGAGTTGTGTGAAATATCATTTGAAGAAATCTAATTTTTTGGAAGGCATCTCCATTAGGTACAATCATTTTCTTCTCCCCCATTTCCTTTCCCACTTCACTCCCTCCTTCATAACTTTACCATTGTTCACTAAATCATCATCTTCTACAATTCTTCTAGTATTCCAATTTTAGTATTTTACTCCCATAATAGGTTCTAGTTGTTTTCCACCCACCCTTGTTCTTTTCCTCCTCTTCTATCACTGAAAAACCCCAAGTGTTTCTCCTCCCTTAGGCCTCAAATCACCTCTTCTAACTCTTTTTCCCAATGGATAATACTAGCTAGACTTGGTTCTCCTTTTTACAAGAAAAAATCCTTAGGAGATGCCAACAATATGGGTCAATACAATTTCCCACATACATAGTCCTTGCAAGAAATGTTGAACTATGGTTTTTGCTAAAATTTTGCTAAGGCAAGAGTCTGGACTCATGGTCGGATTGATTATTTTTGATAAGGAAGTTGTCAGAGGTACTGATACATATGCCCAGGCCTAAAACTAAAAATGGTCGAATATTTTTAGAATGGTTGGGACTACCAAAGTAGCTAGAAATTCAAATGCACCTAGCAGGATCAAAAAAATTGGCTAGGATAAAAAGGTTCCAATAAAGTAAATCTTGGGTAAAATGGCATCAGCATGAGTTGTTTACAAGTATGGAAATACAAATCCTAAAATGAAGTAATCCCAAGATTTTTTATCATTGACATCACACCTAGTCTCAAGAAATCTCGGTGTGGCACATCAAAATCTTAAAACAAAGAAAGGTTTGAGGTTTCAAGAAAACAAGGTCTAAAATGAAACAATCCTAAGAAAACTTGAGCCCAATATTTTTCAAATGATAACATTATCCAAAGTCTTCAATGAACCTGGCCTAAGAGAGCAAGATTCCTAAATATAAAGCCCTTGGATTTAAAAATGATGATGTTAACAAGGCTCCCTAAAATTCTTGGCTCGATCTCTAAATCTCTTGTAGTAGCCAAAAGGTTCCAACAAGGTCTCTACGCTTTGACAATAAATATAAGGCCCCCGGATATGTCCCTCTCAACAAGGATCGCACGTGCTAAAAACCTAAAATAAGAGAGCACTCAATCACCCATATTGAAAGAGTTAAGTTGAGTTGGCAACTCTGATAAGTCAGCATAGTAGCAAGACATAGTGGTCAAAATTCAATATACCTAGGCCTCTCAAGGATGCATGGAAGCCAAGTTTTGGGAAAATATTAGGACCAACAATGCTATCATAGAATCAAATTAGTTGATCTGAGTTGAGCAAAAAGTGATAGCCATACCCTTTAAGAGTGCTAATCAGACCGTGCCCATCCATGATAGGCTTGAAAAAGGCTTTCATTATGATGATTAAAAACAACATAAAGCATTGTATACTCTTATAAATAGTTGAGCCTTCCTTAATATAAGGGGTCGATTCTTTAGTATCTTGTCGATTATATGCTATAAATTTGTCTTTGCAATCAATATAAGCAAATATTGTTTGGCCTCTATTGAATATAGCATCTCAGCTTTTTATATGAATGTGAATTGTGTATCTTGATGCATTTCTATTAATGATTTATGAATGGTAGATTCTTTTAGGAAAATTTTGTTGTAATTGGATTGTTGTTTCGACTACCTTTTTATGAAGTTCTTGGAATGTTAAAGATGCATAATTTGGGCTTAAAAAAAACTAGGATGCTTTTTTTAATGGTCAGTATGTTAGGCTTTATCATAGTTTACATGTAGAGTATATGCTAGCATATTTCATTGTTATTAAACTAAATCTTGAACATTTTTCAATCATCTTCTAAACCCTTATCTTCCTCTCTAACCCTTGCAATTATATCCTTAGTCTTGAAAACTTTTTTTAATTTTCTGTAGCATTACAAGGAACCAAACTTCTCTGGAGGTTGACTCAAAAGCAATTCAAAGTCATCCAATCTTGGTTGTCATCTAAGAGCATTGTTTCTACATTAGGTAGATTGCTAACCAAGAATTTGCAAGAAGTATAGGTCTTGGTAGTTATGTATGGATTTTTGAGAACTCAACAAAATTACTATCATGGAAAAAAATCCATTCTTGTCATTAACTATTTATTGGATGAACTCCATGGTGCTCACTTCTTCTCAGAGTTGGATCTTTATTCAGGTTATTATTAGATCATATTGCAAGAAGATATTCCAAATATAATATTCCATACTCATGAAGGCCATTGTAAATTCATCGTCATATTATTTGGTTTTACCAACTCATCATCTACTTTTTAGAGTCTCATGAAGGTAACCTTTAAACCATTTTTATGTAAATTTATTTTATCATTTTTTGATGATATTTTGGTTTGCAATCTTACATAGAGAAGATTAATGTATGGGCTAGTGGGTGTATATTCTTATCTTGTTTACTATGCTTACTATTCCTATCCCTTATTTTTTTTTGCTTAATATGCTTACGCCTTATTTCTTCAATTTTGGTTTTAGTATGCTTTCTACACTTCTTATTTTAAATAAAGGATCCCTCATTTGCCTATAGAGGGATCCAACATGGGTCTATTTGTTGACTTGCAACTCCCGAATCTTGCAATACCTTGAGAGAGGTATATAAATTATTTTAAATCTATGTCTTTAATTAAATACAGTTAATAAGTAGGAAGAAACAAGATATACTCCTTTATGTACACCAAAAGAGTAAGTATTCCACCTTAGATTTGGCCTTTTTCTTTTTTTATTCAATCTTTCCCAGATGTTACTTTTTCCCATGTATTTTGTTTCCTGTTCTCATTAGTTCTTGTTTATCATTTAGGACTTTAGCCCCGTGATACAAAATGCTACTTTTGAACATTTGCAACATTTAAACCAAACACTACAACTCTTGATAGATAATCAACTATGATACAAATGATCCAAATGTTATTTTGGGATGCAAGAAGTGGAAACCCATACCATACAATTTTAGGGGAAGGGGTTAAGGTGGACCCTAAAAATATTTCATCCATACAAGAATGGCCCAAACCAAAGACTCTCAAAATTATTTGAAATTTCCTAGGCCTCATTTTCTATTACCAAACATTTATCCATGATTATGGGAAGATTACATCCCTTTTGACTGTTATGTTGTGGAAGAATTCATTTCTATGGTTAGAAGCCATTGAACATGCATTTTTTATCCTCAAGCAAGCTTTAATTTCTACTCTTGTCCTTGTTATGCCTGATTTATCTAGACCATTTATGGTTGAAATCATGCCTCAAGAAGTGGAATTGGTGCAATACTTATGTATGAAAGGTGGCCCTTGGTAAAAACCTAAGAAAGTCAACTTATGAGAAGGAGATGATAGAGATCCTATGTAACATTTTTCCATCAAAAAATACCACCACAACCTTAAGTAATTTCTCAAGCAACTCATATGTACACTAAAACAATAAAAATGGGTTACCAAACTATTGGTATGACTATGAGATCACTTATAAGAACAAAGATAATGTAGTCATTGATACACTAACCCACCAATACGAGGATCAAGGTATGCTATGTGTTATCTTTGCTCCACTCTCTCCATGGACACACCAACTTCAAGGATAAGTTATCCAATATTCCATCTTACAATCACTAATTTAGCAACTTCAAACTGATTGACTCTTACCCAGGATATACATAGGATGGGAAATATCTGCAATACTAGGGTCACCTTGTTCTCCCTATAAATTCATCACTCCATTAGTCTATGCTACAAGAAATGCATGCTTATCCAACCACAAGATATTTGGGCTTCATAAAAACATATGAATAGGCTAAAAATACTTTTTCTATGTAGGCGTGAAAAAGTATATTAAGACCTTTATTGCAAAATGTGAAACTTTTTAACCCATTAAGGGTAAAATTGTTTGCACATCGGGCACACTCCAACCTATTCCAGTCTCATATACCATTTGGATGGACACTTCTATAGATTTTATTGAAGGTATCCCAAAGTCTAGAGGTAAACCAATCATTCTCATGGTGGTGGATTTTCTCTCTAAGTATACCCATTTCAATCATCTAGCCCACCCTTACAAAGCCTCAACTATTACCTAAATATTCCTTGATTCTATTTTTTGCTTTCATGGAATTTCCTAGCCCATTGTATTTGATTGTAATACCATATTCACTAATCATTTTGGAAGGAATTTTTAAGCTACATGGGACACAACTCAATATGATATTGCATACCATCTGTAGACCAATGGGTAAACTAAAATTATCAACAATTTCTTAGAGACTTATCTATGTTTATTTGCATCCAAGCAATCGACTCATTCGTTAAAATGGCTTTCTTTGATCGAGTGGTAGTATAATACCTCATATCACTCTACCAAGATGACACTATATGAAGTAGTTTATGGATAACCACCATCATCACTCTTGTCATACATTTCATGTAGTTCTAAGGTTCAAGCAGTGGTTTCCACTCTCATGGAACATGCACAACTACTTTAAAATCTCAAAGATAATTTGGTCATGGCATAGAACCGTGTGCGATAATAGTAGATTAGCCCCATTCCAATCATAGTTTTAACATTAGGGACATGGTTTTCCTATGGTTGAATCCCTACAAGAAATCATTATTGAAACTCAATGGTAGTTAGAAGTTAGCACCATAATTCTATGGACCATATAAAATGCTCCTACAAGTTACCTCATGGTCTACAAGTTAGAATTGCCACCTTCTTCCATGAAACGTTAAACTTTTTATATCTCATTTTTAAATAAGGCCTTTGGCAACTATAGGTGGGTCTAGTCCACCCTACCCTAGTTGGATGAGGAAGACTCGATCGTCTTCGAACCTGAGTATTTCCTATACTAGCATACATACACACTTTACAACCACACTCTCATCAATATCCTAGTACAATGACATGGACTACAATCAGAAGATGTTATCTGTAAACCAACGCATAAATCATAGTAGTTGTTTCCTCACCTTAAACTTTAAGGACAAAGCTTCTTGAAGGAGAAGGAT
Source organism: Wollemia nobilis (assembly GCA_028583015.1). Taxonomy (NCBI): domain Eukaryota; kingdom Viridiplantae; phylum Streptophyta; class Pinopsida; order Araucariales; family Araucariaceae; genus Wollemia; species Wollemia nobilis. The sequence goes on from JAQPPZ010016862.1 coordinate 3,723,307, forward strand.
ATGATAGATTTATATCCTAACACAACTATTACTATGTACTTGTCTAGTGTTAGTGTTATGTTGTACCATGGGTGCCTAGTGTGCATGGGTCTGTTATGATGAAACTTTTACTTTTATTGTAAGTAGGATTTATGTATTGAGTCTCCTCTTTTATGTGGTCTGACCCTTGAGAATTAGGGTTAGGGTAAATAATATTTTATATAAGAACATGGGTTTAGAGTAGAATACATCTTAAATTTTCTCATTTTGTATTAGAGCTTTGATTCTAAGGAGGTTGCCCCCTCAAAGAGGTCTATGATATCTATTTCACTTGATTAATAAGTTTTTTGTTATTTCTATTTAGTTATTTTTCATGAGCACTTCTGCTAATTTCATTTGTATGATCTTTTAGATATTTTCAATTCATGAGCATTTCCATTTATTCTTGCATTGCTACTTTGTTTATGCTTATTTTTATATGAAAGTTCCTAACACAACTTGTACATGTGAGGGATGCATTTTGGGAAAACATCATAGGTAGACCTTTCTGAAATATATTTCTAAGATAATATCTCATCCTTTGGAGATCATACATAGTGATATTTGTGGACCTATAGATACACCAATCTTTCAAAAAATAGGTACTTTTTTTCATTAATGGTTTCTCTAGATATGAGTTGTTGTACACTATCCATACTATGGATGAGGTTTTTGAGAGGTTTAAGAGTTTAAAGGCTCTTGTTGAAAATAAACTTGATAGGAGAATCAAATGTATCAAGATAGATGGGTATGGTGAATATACTATCTATGTTTTTCATATATTTTTTTCTTCTCATGAGATTGCATATAAGAGGACTATTCACTATGTTAGAGTAAATTACATTATTTGGTATATACCAATGTACCACCTTGGTACATTATTGTAAATATTAGATTAGGGTCATGTTTTATATTAGTATGTGAATTAATATTTTATGTAATGTAATAATGTGCAGGAAATGCACAAGTGTCATATAAATATGTGCGCAAGTGTTATGAGTGTAGATGTGCATGTGTCTAATATGTAAGTGTGCACGTGTCCTTAAAATAGGAAAATGAAGAGTTATTAAGAAGAGTGAAGGTTAGGAGTGAAACATATGAAGAGTCACGTACAATTATATATTTTTGAAAAAGCATTGTAATATTATGGAAATGAATCAAACGTGCAAAGCTTTATGCTTGCATTAGTAGACCTTTATTCAATAGCATTTTTAGTATTTTCATGTGCAATATTGTGAGCATGTTTATGTGAGTATTCTAATGAGATATTCTATTTGATATTACATTTTGAGTTATTATTTGATTCATTATATTGCAACTTCATTATATTAGATCATGTGATTATTTTCCTGTGGTGATTTATATTAAGTATTAAAGCTTCAAAAGCTAAATGATATTAGGGTTAGAGTAAATAAGAGTTTATATAATTACATCGGTTTGGAGTAGAAGACATATTATATTTTCTCATTTTGCATTAGAGCTTTTCTTATAAAGAGGTTATCCCCTCAAAGAGGCCTATGATACCTATTCCACTTGATTAATATACGTTTGTTATTATTTCCATTTAGTTATTTTCATGAGCACTTTTGTTACTTTCATTTTTATAATTATTTAGATATTTCTAATTTATGAGCATTTCCATTTATTCTTGCATTGCTACTTTGTTTGTAATTATTTTTGTGTGAAGGTTCCTAACACAAATCGTAAATATGAGGGGTGCATTTTGGGGAAACATCATAGGAAGACCTTTTTGAAAGGGGTTGCTAAGAGAGCATCTCATCCTTTGGATATCATACATAGTGATTTATGTGGACCTATGGATACACCATCTCTTTCAAAAAATAGGTACTAATTTTCATTGATGGTTTCTCTAGATTTGTGTGGTTGTTTACTATCCATACTAAGGATGAGGTTTTTGAGAGGTTTAAAAATTTCAAGGCTCTTGTTGAAAATAAACTATATAGGAGAATCAAATGTATTAGGATATATGGGGATGGTGAATATGTTAGTTATGTTTTTCATATATTTTTGTCTTCTCATGGGATTGCATATAAGAGGACTATTCACTATATTCCTAAATAGAATTTTCTTGCTGAGAGAAAAAAATAGAATAACCATGGATATGACATGGTGTATAAATCATGCCAAGGGGTTGGATCATAAGTTCTAGGGTGTGGTTATCACTTGTGTAGCATATACCATCAACAAGGTTTCTACCAAGGTATTCTAGGGCATGACACCTCTTAAGAGATTGATAGAGGACAAGCTAGATGTGTCCCACTTTTCTACCTTTGGATCTTTAGAATAGGCTCACATACACAAGGATATTTGAAAAAATAAGGCACCAAAGAGTCATAAATATATCTTTATGGGGTATTCTAATACCTCAAAGACACATTAGATTCATTATCCATAGAGGTATGAGGTTTTGATTACGAGAGATGTCATATTTGATGAGGTCCTACCAAATACACCTTCCATCCCACCACCTAAGCATTTCGATACTAATTCTTCTAATTCCCTATTCTAGATCTAGTAGGTTCTTCTAAGATTTTGTTTAGCTCTATTCCTATGATAGAAACCTCTCCATATTTCTTGAATGGTTGTTCCCTACTCATCAATTTGATCCCTTCATAGATAATAGCTCAAGCAACATCCTCTTCTTGAGGAGTAGGGTAGGATGAGTAGGACACTGGTTTATGCATAGTGGCTATTTATTGCCAAATTGGCTAAAATTAGGATTTTCAAAATTTGAAATTGACTAATATTTGGGACCCTTGACTAGGGCCCATTAGCCAAAAATTTCTTGGTGCAAAATTTTTCTAGGTTGATTCGCCCCAATTTTATAATTATTTGACCATTTTAAGTTATATTTCCAGCATTGCCCCTAATAATAGTGAACCTTCTACATGCGTTTGGACACTATTCACCTGGATTTCAAAACTGATTCGCCAAATTTTTATAAATACATTTTGGGGTTGATCCCTGTAGGACATATCAATTAATAATGTTTAGTCTTGCATGATGAGGTAAGTGATGATGAGTTGGATTCTTTATTTTTAGTTTCTAATGTTGAGATAACATAGGATACACATGATTATTTGGTTTGTCCAAAACCCAAGTGGGTTAAGGTGCTTTTGATTAATGCTCATTCTATTCTATCTCTTGAGTGACATCAAAAGGCTCTTTATCAGTCATTGCTTTTGAAGGTAACCCATTCTCAGGATCCTCTCACATATACTTGGGCCAAGGGCCAGCTAGAATAGGAATATTTATGGTAATAAAGTATGAGGTACCGATGAAGAAAAAAATTTGGGAGTTAGTCCCTCTTTTAAAAGAAAAGATTTTTTTTGGATGTAAATTTATCCATAGAACCAAATACACATTGGATGGTCAAGCAGATAAACACAAGGTATGCCTTGTTACTAAGGGGTTTTCTCAAAATAAGGAAGTGGACTATTCCAAGACTTTTTCACCAATGGTCAAGATGGAATCAATCAGAATTATTCTCTCTATTGTTGTCTCCTATGGATAGAAGGTTCTTCATATGGACATGAAGAGAACCTTTCTACATGGGGAGCTTCAAGAGAAAATCTACATGCAGTAGCCTAAAGAGAAAAAATACCCTGATAAACTAAATCTAGAAAAATGGTAAATACATAATCAAAGACAAAAAGAAGAATATAACAGATACACATAACACAATATTTCACCTAGAAAATCCTTATGGGAAAAAACCTAGCATGGTAATATCTCCTTATTGTATAAACTTAACCGTATCCAATACAATAATGTTCATATCGCATCTCTCTTCAAACCCTAATGCAAGTGCAATTAAATAACAACACAAGAATGGATTTTACAATACCATGGGTGAAAAACCATGGGTTAAAATATTTAATCCTAAATAATCCATATGGATCTAAAAAAATCTTAAGAAACCCTAAAAATTTTCTTGACAAGGATACATAGAGAGTGTCCAGTACCTTTTAGAGTTAACCCCGCTAGAATAACATGGAAAATATTCAACATATTTTCAACATTCTCCCACTTGTTGAATGCTTTCCATAGGGGTCGAAAACTACCATTGTCAACTGTCAAGAGCAACCATGCCCATAGATCTTCTACACCAAGAAAAATTTTGAGCAGGTACAACCTTTGTTAATGAATCAACAACATTATTCTTTGTATCAACTTTCTCTAGCATCACCCGATTCTTTTCAACCATCTCTCTCACAAAATGGTACTTGATATCAATATCTTTTGACTGATGATGAAAATTAGGATTTTTGGCTAAAAATATTGCACTCTGACTATCACTATCAATTATCACATCCTTCTACTTAAGACCAAATGTTGAACACAACCTCTATAGCCACAATGCTTCTTTACAAGCATGAGTTGCTGCAATGTACTATGGCTCTATTATGGACAAAGCAACCATTGATTGCTTTAAACTCATCCAACTTACTACCCCTCCAAGTAGTCTAAACACATAATAACTCATGGATCTTCTCTTATCCAAATCTCCAGCCCAGTCAGCATCCACAAAATCTTATAGATTTACAATATTACTATCTCCATATTTTTCTTGGTAACATATAGCATAGTTTAAAGTTCCACACAAGTATATGAAGATCCTCTTCACAACAATCCAATGTTCCTTTCCTGTATTAGACATATATCTGCTAACTACTCCCACTACATGTGCAATATCAGGTCTAGTACAGACCATTGCATACATCAGACTACCAACAACAAATAATTTTTGGATATATTTCTTTAATTTTCTCATATATTTTAGGATACTATTTAGCAAATAATTTTTGACCAACAAGATATGGAGTACATACTGGTTTACAATCATTCATCCTAAATGTATGTAGTATCAAATCAACATATTTTCTTTTATTTAACCATAAATTTATATTTTCATGATCCCTTATTATTTTCATACCAAAAATAAGCTGTGCAGCACCCAAATCCTTCATGTTGAATTCAGAAGATAACTAAGATTTTAGTAACTTTATCATCTCCTTATTGTTACCAGTTAACATGTCATCCACATATAAAACAATGATAGCAAAATTTCCATTTTCTTGTTTATAATACACACATGGATCTACTTTAATTTTTTGAAAGCCCAAGTGTCAAAATAAACCTATCAGATTTTTGGTTCCACAATCTTGGAGATTGCTTCAAGCTGTAAAGAGACTTTTTCAACCTGCATACCAAGTCCTCCTTACCTTTTACTCTAAAGCATTATGCTTGTGACATATATATGTCTTCATCAAGTTCACCATGTAGAAATGTTGTCTTTACATCCATCTGTTCTATTTCAAGATCAAAAGCAATAGAAATAGCCAAAAAAAATCTAATTGAAATTAGTTTAGCTATAAAAGAAAAATCTCACCAAAGTCAATTTCTTGAACTTGAGAAAATACTTTTGCTACCAGGCGAGCCTTGTACTTCTCTAATTTTCCTTCTACATTGTACTTATTGAATACCCACTTACAACCAATCGATTTTCTTCTAGGGGGTTATTTCACCAAGTCCCACATATTATTTTTATCCAAGGACTCCATTTCTTCCTCCATAGCCCTTTTCCAAGACTTATTTTCATTTGACTGAAGTACCTCCTTTACATTCTTAGGTTCTTCATCATTAACTGATATATTAAATGCAAAACAAAGATTTGAATGGCTATACCTTTCTAGGAGTCTTATCATTTGATATGATCTCCTCAAACTTAGAGTTCCATATTTTGCATCTTCACCTTCTTCCTCTGAATTTTCCTCTTCAAACTCTCTTTGTAGTATATCTTCTTTTGTAGCACCAGGTTCTCCCACAAGTTCTTCCTCTTGTTCCAGTTTTACTTGAACTATTTTAGGTTCTTTGCTTGGTTGCATTTCCTATTTTGAAACCTCTTTTGTTTCTCTAAAGATAACATTATCACTGTAAACAATCTTCTACATTTCTAGGTTCCACAACTTATATACTTTAACACCAATACTATAACCCATAAATATGTATTTTTTAGATTTAGAGTCTAGCTTAGTCCTTTTCTCTTTTGAGACATACATATAAGCATCGCAACCAAAAAGTTGTATATGACTAAGAGAGATTTTCTTAATAGTCCACACTTCCTATGGAGTCTTTTCCACCAAAGCTGAGGTAGGAGATCTATTGATGAGGTAACAAACAATTAACACAAATTTTGTCCAGAATTTCCTTTCTAATCCTGCACCACTTAGCATGCTTATGGCCTTATCCATCAATGTTATGTTCATCTGTTCTGCAACTCCATTATGTTACGGAGTATACATAGTTGATTTTTATATTTCTATTCCATAGTCCTTACAAAACTACTTAAATTCATTAGAGCAATACTCACCACGATGGTCACTTCTCAAAACCTTTATTTTTTTCTCTATTTGATTTTCTACAAGAGCCTTAAACTCTTTAAATTTATTGAAAACATCATATTTGTTCTATAAAAATATACCCAGGTATTTCTTGAAAAGTCATCTATAAATGTAACAAAATAGATAGATTTACCTAACGATGATACTTTTGTAGGTCCAAACACATTACTATGAACTAGATGTAAAATGCCTTCAGATACTATAGCACTACTAGGAAACTTGACTCGGGTTTGCTTTCCAAAATCACAGTGCTCACAAAAAATAAAATTTTATGGGCAATCAAAAATTCCTTTAACCATACCTTTCATTTTTAATGTTCGAAGGCCTTTCTCACCAATATGCCCCATGCGTTGATGCCACAACATTATCTTTGCTATAGGAATACTCAAATCCACTTCTACCATATTATTCTCCTCTACAACTGAAGAGATATTACAATCAATACTTATAGTGCTAGCCTCAAGTTTGAATAGAGTTCCTATACAAACTCCCCTTGCCAACACCAAGACTCCACAAACCATATTGCAACTATCCTTATTTAATACCATAGTCACACCCATGTCATTCATCTTACTCATGGATATCAAATTCCTTTCCAAACCTAGAATATGTAACACACTAGGAAGGGTTTTAATTCTTCCATATTTTAACCTCAACTTGACTCTTCCTCAACCTATTATTTTATATGTTGAATTGTCTCCCAAGAAGACTTCACCTTCATTTATCTTTTCATATTCACATAACCCCTCCTTATGAGGAGTCATATGAAAGGAAGCACTTGAGTCAATCAACCATGAGTCATGGCATTCACTTGAGCACGTTGTAGCTAAGAATAAGTTCCTTGAATCTTCATTTATGGTCTTCATTTCTACAAAAGTTCCTTCATCATATGATCAGCTATTATTAGCCTTTTTAGATCTGCAGTCTCTTTTATAATGGTTTGTTTTACCACACTTTCAACATTTTATTTTCTCTAGAGCAACAAATTTACCCCTAGATCTCAATTTTCTTTCTCATTATTTTTATTTCTTTCTTTAGAACAACGTCTCACAACCAAGGCATCCTTCTGATGATAATCCTCATAATATTTTCATCTCATTTCTTCAGATTGCAATGTTCCTACTATATCCTCTACTTTCAATGTAAAAGTAGTGTTGGTTATAGCCATAACTAGGTTATCCCATGAATCAGGTAATAAACAAAGTAAAGTAATACACTTTTTCTCTTCATCCATTTTTACTTCAACAAAGTTTAATTAACTTACCACAGTGTTAAAAGCATTCATATGTTTAGCCATAGAGTCACCATCATTCATCCAAAGCGAATACAACTTCTTCTAGAGAAAGAGTTTATTTACTAGCAACTTTATCTAATACAAAGTTCCTATCTTATCCCATAATGACTTTGTCATGGTCTCTGTCGATACATTTAACAATATAAAATCAGTTAAGAATAATCTTATAGAAATTCTTGCCTTCCTATCTATCTTCAACCAATCCTCATCTGTCATTGATTTTGGTTTTGTTCTTGAGACTATAATCCATTGATCTCTATCAACCAATATATCCTCCATCTTGAGTTTCTATAACTCAAAATTTTATCCATTAAATTTTTCAATCTCTACCCGTGTGCTTCTCGTCATTTTTCTTCGCCTAGATTCTTCCATGTACAGCTCCCACTCAAGAATTAATTTATCACAGGGTTTAAATCCTTACTCCTCAAACAAATCTAAAAACTAACTCTGATACCAAATGAATACCAAAAAGGCCTCAATAAACTAAATCTAGAAAAATATTAAATACTGAATCAAAGGAAAAAATAAGAAGATAACAGATACACACAATACAGTATTTCACCTAGAAAACCCTTACATGAAAAAAACCCAACATAGTAATATCTCCTTATTATATAAACTTAACTATCTCTGATACAATAATGTTCATCTCTCATATCTCTTCAAACCCTGATGCAAGTGCAATTAAATAACAACACAAGAACAAATTTACAATACCATGGGCGAAAAACCATGGGTTCAAATATTTAACCCTAATTAGTTCATATGGGTCTAAAAAAACTTAAGAAACTCCAAAAAATTTGTCGAGGGCTACTACCCTCGGACCCCCACTTTTTAGGGGTTGTCACTCACAAACCCCTGCTTGAGATCTGGCCCGATCCCAAACCCCGATGAGGATACATGGAGAGTGCCCGATACCTTTTAGAGTTAACCCCACTAGAATAACACAAAAAATATTAAACATATTTCCAACATAGACATCCAATTTTGAGCTTGAGAGACCTACTTTATTCGTTTATCATTTGACTAGATCCTTGTATGGACTTAATTAGACTCTTCATACATGATATGAGAAGATCCATTCCTTTTTTCTCAGTTGCAGGTTTCAACAATGTGAGACTAAACATGATGTTTACATTAATTATCAAGATAAGTAAAATTTAGTGATTATGTTGTATTCGATGATCTCATCATTGAAAGATTCTCTATTTTGATTTAGGACATGAATTCATAGATTAGTTCCACCTTTGATATGTTATATTTGGTGTTTTTGCATTATTTTTTGAGATTTAGATTGATTAGACAGACTTTGGCATTACTATTTCTCAACCAATTATGCCTTGGATCTTCTCTAGTGGTTCAAGATAGAGGAGAGTAAGCTTGCTCATATCCCCTTTGCCTCAAGTCTAAAACTTTAGATGATTGCACCACACCATTGGTTGATACCACATTATACCAGTCTCTTCTAGGATGACTTATCTATCTCACTCACACTAGACTAGATATAGTCTTTGTTGTTAGCTATTGATTTAGATACATAGAGGCACCTTAGGAGATTCATTGGATAACAACTGTGAAGATTTTTTAAGTAGGGTTTTGAAAGGGTTGCCCTATTCCTTTTACATTGACTTAAGCACGTTGAGCTATTTGGTATCATCAAGATTTGAACCTTGGTGTGGGCTACATCAACTATTTGTCCCAATGTTCAACCAAGGACTCTTTGGCTATAACTATGAATATTTTAAGATACATCATATGGGCATTCATTATTCCATTGGCTCCCCTCTAATTTTGACAAGTTTTCATATGCTAATTGGTAAGGTGATTTAAATGAGTGGCATTCCACCATAGGCATTGTACTCTACTTGGGACCCAACCTAGTTTCATGGTGTTATATATGCCAATTCACTTTTTCTCAGTTTTTCATGAAGGTTGAATATGGTGTTGTCAATGAGATAGCCAAGCATCTTATGTGGATGCTAATAATTTTGGAGGAAATTGGCATTACATAGATCTTTCATGTCCCTCTTTAATGTGACAATCATAACACTATCCAGTTTATACATAATCCAATGTTCCATCAATAGATAAATTACATAGAGATATGGATGCACTTTGTGAGATAGCTTTGTGTTCATGGGATGCTAGATCCAATATTTGTGTCTTCATCAGAGCAGGCAGTGGACTTCTTGATCAATATCATGCCTTAGGTCACTTTTATGTACATATGGAAGATTCTTAGAGTTGGAGAGTCTCCCTTAAGGGGGATTAAAAGTAAGGCTCTCTCTATGTCCCTTATTCAGCTTAAGGGGTGATGTTGAAATATTTGGTGGTTGAGCTTCTCTTGAGACCACCACCAAGTATTTATACTTGTATTTTTTATATTTTTCCTTTAGACAATGTAAACCTTGAAAAAGGTAATTTTGTAATTTTTTATAATATTTTATACCTAAGGTTAGTCTTACAACCTTGACCTAAAGGTATCATATATTTAGGTATAAATACTCTTTCATCTTGATATTTTTATTATCAATTGGAGGGCAATTTCATTTCTTTAAAGTGAATATTATTTGGTGTCTATGGACACCCCATCATATCCTATGTCTATATTTTTCATTCTCTGTATTCCTTTTGCTAAGCAATACTGGGTAATTTTTTATTACATTTATTTCTAGAAACTACTATAAGATTTGACAATTTTTCTAATGATGACCCTAAGTTAGTAATTTTACTAATAATAATAATTAATAACCTCAGGTAACTCATAGGTGAATAATTTTCTATAAATAGGATCTAGGGGCTCCAGTGTAAGCATCTTCTAGCCATTGAAGAAATCATAGCTACACTTTGTACTCTCAAACAAAATTCAAAATAATAAAAATATGGTGCATGACATTTGCTCTTTAATTGTGGCACTACTCTTTTGAAATGTAGAATGCATAGTGATTTTGGCACTACCCTTCTCCTTTTTGTTATTCCATTCTTTCTATTATTTTGATTTCATATGTATTGGAGTATAGTAATGTTGTTCAATTTCTTTATATTTGTTGACTAATCACACACTCTCCTTGTTGTTACCATGGTTGCATTTTATTTTAAATATCTTGCACCCGTGCCTTCTTACATTTACTTTTTGTATTTATTTTCCCCATAAATTTAGATTATATTAGCAAGGTTAGTGTCAAGTTGGCCTAAATCTATGGTCAAAGGAGGCACAATCCTCCTCCTTCCAACCATTGAAATGAAATTATAGGCATATTAGAAGCTAGAACTTTCTACAATTCAACAATTAGCTATTATAATTGTAAGTACTATGGGAGAAAATAAAGCAAGAACCAAGAAAATTGTAGTTTTATTAAAATATTAGTATTCATTTGCATGATAGATGGCTACTTATTTGCATTTGATATTGTATTATTGCTATATGGATGTACATGTGGTGATGTACTTGAGTACTATTATTGATATATTCTTATAGTGTTTTAGATATACTTTTTCGAAGTACATTGATGATGCACTCCTAATGATGTACTTTTATCAATTCACTTATAAATATATATTAAGAAGCATTATTGTTAATTTATCTAAAAGGGACTTTATATGGTAAATCATACTAATGATTATGATAGTTGTTTTTTTATCTCGTTTTATGTACATTTATTTTTGCATTATTGACATGTGTTGACAATGTTAGTTATTGAATGCATATAGGGCTTAGTGTTGAAAGTATAATATCACTTATGGCCAAGGTTGACATTGTATGACATAATATTTTATAGGTCTCTAGGAAATCATTGTACAAATATATTTAATTTATTGTATTATTTAATTACGCAAGCCCTATGGGCTATGATTAACCTTTTTATAATTAAAACCACCTTATAATTTGTAACTAGCCTAAATCCCTCTTATCATGTCAATTGAGGTTAAACTTGTTTATGTAATTAGGGTTTTGGTATTTGTATAAATACCCCACCACCGGATCCATTGTATTGAAGTGTTGTGAACTTTATCTATGGATAATATAGTGATTATTTATGGCACCTATGGGTGCCTACTATCTATTTTCTCTTTCATCCTTTCTTAAACATTTTATATCAGATTTGAGTGGATGGATTGATTCTATTTGTTTCTAGAAATAGGTGTGAATTCCAACCAGGTATGGAACAATGTTTCTTGGTCATGCAAAAAGTTAGCTTGGAGCCTCTGGTCCTTTTGTTGGACTTTAGGATGAATCACTCTTCCAAATCTCATAAGCGTATTTGGCATAAGTGATAGAGAGGAAACCTTCTTCCACAACTTTTCATTAACTCTTCCATCCATTCCAAAGAATATATGATTTCTCCATTGCCCTCTTCATTATAATCAAGGAGGATTTTATTTTAATCCATAGGATTTGGTTTCCTCATGTGTCATAGCATTTTTAATTTAAATTTACGTAAATATGGTTTAAATTTGAAATTGTTTGTCGTTTTGGCACCCTCCCATATCATCAAGTGAAATAGCATTTTTCATGGATATGGCCTACATGACATCCTATTTGGAAGGGGTGCTAATATGACTACACTATTGTGCTTAAGGTGCTTGGTGGATAATGGTCACAGGTTCAAACAAAAAATATTTTCTTTTTCCTTTTGTCTTTCAAGAGGAAAGTTAAATTTGGTTCTTTGGTATTTTTTGACAACTTTAGATCCAATCAAGGGAGTCTTATTTTGTGTACTATGGGAAGTAAGCCATGTCTTCAAAATCTGGACCCTTTTGTTTTGCAAAGTAGAGGTCTCGATAGTTGGGGAGAATAAATATCTCTTAGGAGGTAGTGGTGATCTCAACTCATTTACAACCATTTCCATGGTAATGAGTCAAAGGGTGTTAGGAGCATTAGGTTAGATGTTTGAATACCTCTTTTATTTTACCTATGGGTTGAGAGGTTTGTTCACTATTATGGGAAAATGTGCACATTAAGCCTTAGCACAAGTGTTAGAGGCCTAGTTAGTGTAAGGGATTTAAGATGTAGCAGACGTTAGTTCAATTCTCCTCGTACATGCTTATATTACGTGATGGATGACATGGCACATCTACATGCTACCAGACTTCATTTTTACCTATTTATATGTGCTCGGCTAATGGGAATTGAGCATGTGTCAAACTAGTAGTCTAATGGTGACCAGGTGGTGCAAATTAAGTGGTAGACACCAGTGAATTAGCATATGGAAAGTGGTAACCTGATATTGGACACAACATTCCTAAGACTTGTGAATTTATTTATTTTTAGCACTATTAGGGAAAATCTCCTCAAGGCCATACATTTTGCATACAAAAGTATTTTGAGCCTGTTTTTTCAAAATACCTGATTCTTTGAGCTCTTTGCATTGATGACATTAGTTCAAGGACTTGTTATAATGTTGGAGGTTAAATTGTGCATGATAGTCCTTAAATTTTGTTACCCTATTTTGAAAGGGCAAATTACAATTTGTTATGCAATCATAATCTTTATCTATTGTAGAGTTTTGTGATATTTATCTATAGATAATATAGTGAATATTTATGGTCCCTATGGTTAACCCACTATCTATTTTTCTCTTTCATTATTTCTTATACTTTTTGTATAATATTTGAGTGGATGGATTGCTTCTATTTATTTCTAGAAAGTAGTGTGAATTTCAATACTTAGCTGATAAGATTCCTTTGAAACAATCCACTAATATGGTGAGTTTATGAAGTAGGTTGATAAAGTCAATTATGGAAAACATATTATGAACTATTTGATCTCAAAATAGGCATATATTGGCCCCCACACGTGCCTCATTGCCATCCAATTCAAGTCATAGGTACATATTTTATTAGTTTTGATGTATATCAATATTTGTCACTAGTATTACTAATTTCCAGCGTGTCTTTTTTATTTTTTTCAACATACAACATTGTCAAATTAAAAAATTGGTCATATGGGATTGAAATGGGTTATGCTTGTATTACAACATGACCACATAGTGGTATTACAACAATTTGACAATCATGCATCTATCGCTTTGAAATATTTGAACCTGGACCTCCTTAAAAGTTTAGGAATATAACTGATTGAGCTTATACCATTTGATACTTTCTTAAGGTTAACCCATGATATTCAAACCTTGGTTTCCATTGCGAAACTCTTCACTCCCCATCAATTTCTCTAAACCCCATGTGCATAACATTGTCAAAATCTAGTAATATTTAATTTTTACATTATTTTTAATTTTTTAATCTGTTTTTGCTCTAATTATTTTATGTATTATTATTTTTTCTAAGTTCACACACTTATGTGTGTGTGTGAGTGAGTGATTAACATATGTCATGCAACTTGTATGGTTCATTAATTTTGTTATAAGATATACAAGCATGCCATCTTTTCATAATATTTTAGTTTAATAATGCTCTAACACAGTCTCAAGGATTTTGCTTGTCCCTTTTATTTTTCTTTTTTATCATGCATTTTATGTTTAACTTAATCTCAAAACCTTAATGCCTTTCTACTCTCTAAACATTTTCTAGTCATATAAGATTTTTTCATTATATTTCACTCAAGTTATGAGTTATGCAAAATATATAACCAAAAATTAGGGGCATTACCCTCTTCTTTTATCAAAATATTTTCATATCATTGTCCTAATTCTTTTATTATTTATTTTGGTTGGATTTTCCTATCATATTGTCAGTGACACCAATATCCTATTAAATTTATATTCATTTTTCAAAAGTGTCTACACAAATCCAATTAGATAACCACTTAAAGTGGATAGTATATCAATATATTCGCCAATTTTATTCACTCACATCATAAAAAGCAATTAATTCCCTAATTGTGATTGGATTATTTAATTAGGATTTTTTTGCAATAAATGTGTTATCTCATTGCTTATCCTATTACCTTATTGTGATTTATTTGGTGATACTGCTAGTTATTTTTAAAGATATGAGACTTTCAATGGACATATTTTCAAAATATTAAAAAAAAAAAAATTAGAATACTATATAGATATTTTTGGATGATGTTTTAACTCTAACTTATAGATCCTTCACCAAATCAAATTGAATGGAGAAATATAAATCTCTAATTGTATAAATATTGATGATTATTATCAATATTGATATAGGTTAGAAAGTAAATATTTCTCATCTCTTCTATTTACTCTTGTTTTTGTCATCTCTCCCATATAAGTCATACCTTTAAAATTTCCTTCAATATTTTATGTTTTGTGAAGTACATTGATGACTTTCTTGCATACTACCATGATAGTCATCTCCAAAATCCTGACAACATGAAAAATATATAATCATTTTGTTGCTTTATTGAAATAAAACCAAAGATAAAATATATGTTGATAGCTTTCAAACCAATAGGGATTAGTAGAGTCTTAACTTCTTATAGTTGGCTTGGCAATATCTCATGGATTGTGGGATGTAATATGGAAATCTACATCTTTGTTCATGTGAAGCCAATAGAAATGTTATTATAGAACACAAGTGTCTTATTGATGTCAAAGTATCAGCTACTTTGAGGAACCTACCATATCAAGCATTGGTAGGACATATCAAATGGAAAGTAGAGATGCATCAAGTAACAAGTAAGTCCATCACTAAAGTAGTGATGGACAATTAGCTTGCACTTCACAAGTTGATGGTGCAACTAAGTAAAATTATAGTTGTTAAAATATAAAAAATCCTAATAGTTTTATTTGTGGTTGTAAACCTCAACTACAATGAATATCACTTGGATTGTTAAGTAGGTAAGATAGTTTTTCTTGATTCTCACCCTTTTAATGCTTCATCATAAAGTGGAAGCAATGTAAGTCAGTCATCCAGTTTATATGATATGCATTCCCTAGTTTATTTTGTTAAAGAAGAAACCAAAGTGGATTGTGATAAAAAATAATAATGATCTCCTTACCCATTATGTATTGGTACCAATATGGTGTTGAGATTTGTGTAATATAATCCTGTTTAGACTAAAGCCAAAAATGTGGAGCGCTTATGAGCACCATTAATGTAGCCTATGGGCATGTGATTATGTAAGCCTATGAGAACTCATTATTTATGTAACCCTACGAGCATATTCATGTAAGCCTACAAGCTCCTTTCGTATTTCACCCTTGGTGCTATTGGTTAACCGACCTTTATGGATAACCTTTCTTAAAAGGATAATTTATTATTAGTTTATTGCAAGGTTAACAACAAGGTTAAGTTTGTGTCATCCTAAGGTTAACCCCTCATTGAGGATTTGGTATCACTATAAATACCCTCAATGAGGATTCATTTGTATCATAAGTGTGAATAAAATATGATATATTGGGGTGCCAATAGGCTCCCACCTTCCACTTCTTATCATCTCCCTTTGTTTCTTTGTTTCATTTACTATTGCTATATTTTAATTTTTTTTCTTCTTTTTGGCATATGATTGTGGTGAATAAATGTTTTGGAATGGTTTTGGAAAATATTGCAATTTTAAACATGGTATCAAAGCAAGATCCAAAGCATCATCACTCATCAGTGAAAGAAGCAATCATCTCATCAACAATTAGGCAACATTGAAGTTACATATTTGTGTTTTTTATTTGAAATTTCGAATTTTCAATTATTATTGGTGTAATTTGCATGCGCATTTCTATGCAACCTATAGTAGCATGGCCATGCAATCTAGCACAAAAGTGGCATATTAGTGTGGATGGCATGACGGTTAGATCATGTGCCTTAGAGCCGAGAGGAGAGGTGTTTGAATCCCGATGCCTTTTTTTGTCTATCTACATTCATATAAGTTGTCTTTTGCAAAGTCCTTTCTCTTCTATAACCAACAAGGAAGTGGAATTTTCGTACGGATTTTTCTTCGTTGGAAGGTCATCATGGGATCGAATCACCAAGTTGCAAACTTTTTTGAATGAGGAATGCATATAATAGAAAGAAGCTATTGCAACTTTACACCTAATGTCCTAATGGTATAGTGGTTTGACCTTCCCTTTATTTAGGTCTCTGGTTTGAATCTCAATAGCATTTTTTTAGGGATTCTCCATATGAACGATATAAGGGCATTTGACTTCTCCATCTCAGTCATATCTACCTATGTGGTGCAATGGTTGGGTGTCTTGTTTGCAGCAAGCAGGTCAGTAGGTCAAATTTAATAGGTAGTTCTTTTGAATATCTTCTTATGATATATGGATGGCTACAGACTATGTGGAAGGCGGTATTTATATGCCTCAATCGACTACATGGTATAGTGGTTGGGCAGTTTGCTTGTGGATGAAAGGTGTTGAGTTCAAAGCTTTGTGTTGGCTTTTTTTCTCCTTACTTCAAGCAATAACATCCTATCCACATCATCATATGGTATTTGCTCTCTTTTCATCTCAACTACACACGTGGTGTAGTGGTCCACTCTCTTTCTTTGAAGCGAACCTATTGGTAAATTTTGCCACACTAAAATTTTACTTGTAAAATTTTGAAGAAGATGAATGATGCAATTCTACCATTTTTATTGTTTTAATGAAATATTTTTGTTCCTTTCCTATAAGCAATTCCATTAAATAAAAACGTTGATTTCATTTCTGAAAATGCACAGTAAATTCTCCCTATAGAAATTAATGGCAGTCATGAGCAAAACATAGAAGA
The DNA here is from genome assembly GCA_028583015.1 of Wollemia nobilis. NCBI lineage: Eukaryota > Viridiplantae > Streptophyta > Pinopsida > Araucariales > Araucariaceae > Wollemia > Wollemia nobilis. Next base: position 3,740,680 of record JAQPPZ010016862.1, read on the forward strand.
GAAAAATCGATGGCGATGGATGTTACAGGATCAAAGAATTGATGGAATAACAACTACGACTTTGGCATTTTTAATTTGAAGCAAAGGTGCTAAAAAAGTTAAAGAAATGACGTTTTTACCCCATGGAGGGGCAAAAATCCTTTGCGCCCCTCCTTTGGGGTGAAATTACCTTGAACGTTTTTGTTCGAACGAAGGAGAAGAAAAAACTTGCAAGTGACGAAGAGGTCAAAGTCAAAAGCACCCCTGGAAAGGGGCAAAAATCATTTTTGTCCCTTTCAGGGGCAAAAAAACAATTAAAAAGCATCTTCAGGATGAAAACAGTTTTTGAAGCTTTCAGGATGTGGTCAAAGTCAAAGTCACTCCTTAGAGAGGGCAAAAATCAATGTCGCCCCTCTTTGGGACAAAAATCTAGTGAAAGACACTTTTCAGAGCACCACAATTTGGTGACACCATTCGGGAGGAAATTGAAGAGTCAAAGTCAACGAAATTCCAAAAGGAAACGTCTTGTGGCGAAAGTCCCTGAAAAGGCAGTTTTCTTGCTAGTCAAAGTCAACGTCGCCCCTGGGTTGGGGCGAAAATCATTGTCGCTCCTCTTAGGGGTGAAATAATTTCGGGGTGAAATCACCCAGGAAAGGGGCAAAAATACGTTGAGAGGCGAAACCCTCATTTTTTGCCTGTCATTCGAACAAGACGTCGTGGGGCGAAATCAGTTGAAACGAAAGACAAAATTCTAGCTGTAAAAGTAGTCATCAACTAGGGTTACTATCTAAAGTGCTATAACTATAGATATTTTTGGGAAAGAACAGAGATTGATCAAATTTAATGCTTGGGGCAGTAAGAGTGATGATCCATAATTCTGCTAAAAAGTTGTCAGGATTAAATGCTACATCCTCAAATTCGATGCGATCCCGATGATTTTCGAGGTGCCCTCTATGGACTTCATTCCTTTTTGAAGCATAATTAAATTTCATTGATTTCAACTGGAAAGGGTAATATTCCAAGGCATAAGAGAATGTAATGGCGCCCATAATTTAATATTTAAGCTCTTGATTACCGCGTGACATTCTTGAGTCTTGATGCACCGACGCTTGGGATGTTTTTTCATCGTCCATTTTGCCGATTTTCCAAGCTCACTCAATGAAAACCGGATCGTTGTCCTCTGAATAATAATCTGATTCGAGCATTGCCATTACTAAAGGAGAGAATTGTTGTTGATTTTTTACCAGTCGACATTTTGTTCTGTTGTGCATTTAATGATAGAGGCAAAATCCTCTATAAATACTAAACATTTCAATGTAATAAAGGAGGATAGACACTCTGCAGAAAACACTTTAAGTTTTCGCATAAATAGAAAGACATTCGGCTTCTAGTTCCTTAAGCAGTATTATGTTTGGTTTCTTTCTGCTTGTCATTTTTTATCAAGTTCATGTCATTTGTTTGCTTATTTTAAATTCTACAACTGGATTTAATTACTGCTTGTGAGGGAGCGAATACTGGAATGCTTCTTGGAATTTATCTCTGCAAAGTTGTGAGTGGTTTATGTGCCTGACTTTCTGTTATATGCTAATCAATGCTTGTGAATTTTTTTTGTTAGTTTATCCCCACCTTATAATTCTGGCTTATAGCCATATTTCCCATTTCTTTCCTGTTACCCTAAGCTTAAAACTGATCATTAGTTTTAGTACGAGAATTAGACCTCTTTGGAGATTGGACCAGAGGACATTTCTTTCCTTCGGTCTTTCAATGTTGGTCGGGTCTAGGGTGCACAAATAATATTTTGTACTTAGGCATATTCGTGACCAACATAACCATCTTGGGTTTGAGCCCCGTTGGCTATAAAACCCATTTAAAATATTTTTTTACTCGCACATATGTATGTGTATGTGAAAGCATGAATAATTTAGCAATCACACTCTGATTCATTGATTGATGATGCAACATCCAATCCAATGGTGCCAAGTGGTAATTGTTGATTCGATAAAAAAATTCTAATATTTGGCATTTTGATTTTTTATTTGAATGCTAATATACCAAATCTTCTAGAGGTCATACCTTTGCATATGGAAGCATTTGGATCCTTTTTTTCTAAATTGCATGATGTTTTGAGCTTTATGTAGTGGTGACATCAATTTATGGATTTGTTACATATTTGTTTAGGGTTTTGTGCAAATTGGATTCCTCGGGTATGTTACTTGCCTCAATGGACAAAATCATAGCACTTTGTCAATTCAAATAGCAAGATTACTCAAAATCAAGAATCTTTGGTTCATCTTCAATAATGAAGCAGAAGATCTTAGTAAGAGAAAGGAGGAAGCTCTTGGACTCTTCTTCATGTTAGTGGAACCAAATGTACTTTTCCACATCAAAGAGAAAACTAATCCTATTGAGGTATGGTCTAATTTGAAATATCTCTATGGAAAAGTAAGTGCTAATGAAGTTAACTTGATAGAGATAGAGCTCTCCAATCTCAAAATTTTAATTTTTAGTAATGTTGAAGACTATATATCTCACTTCAAAACTTTAAAAATTGATCTAGCTATGACATGAGGCAAGGTAAAGAGTGATGAATATTATGTCAAATATATTACTCCTAATCTTTCTCCTTTTCATATAGTTGGATCGGTTCTTTATGTGAATGTTATGACTATAAAAGAGCCACAATCCATCTCTCTTAAAGGACTTTTCAAGCTTCTAGTTCATTATAAAGTGGCAATGAAGAATTTTGGTCCCGTTTCTCATATATAAGCTCATCCAAAAGACTTCAAGTCAATGGAATCTAAGGCTCAAGTACCTAAGGGTAAGTCTAAGGTTTTGAAGAAGTCAAACACTTGTGTATATTGTAAAAGGGAAGGAAACTCCACCAAGAATTGCATAACAAGGATAAAGAAGATTGATATAGAATTCTTAAGGGTTGGACACAAACTTTTTAATGATGAAGATAAGGATAGAGGAACAACGAAGGCCCACTACAATATCCATTATGGGGTGGAGGTGTTGCCTCTAATGCCTTTTGTCCTTGGCCCTCTTAGCTTAGACTATGAGGGTTGTTGAAATTTGTGTAATCTGGTTTTGTTTAGGCCAAGGCCAAAAGTGTGGAGGAGTGATCATGATCACCATTAATGTAGCCTACGAGCATGTGATTATGTAAGCCTACATGCATTCATTATTTATGCAAGACTACGGGTATATTCATGTAATCCTATGGGCCCCTTTCATATTTCACCCTTAGTGGTATTGGTTAATCCACCTTTATGGATAACCTTGTTTAAAAGGGTAATTTATTATTATTATATTCTAAAGTTAACCTCAATGTTGATTTTAAGTTGGCCTAAGGTTAACCTCTCATTGAGGATTTGGTATCACTATAAATACCCCTTAATGAAGATCCATTTGTATCATAATTATGAATAAAATGTGTTATGTTGGAGTGCTTGTAGGCACCCACCTTATACTTCTTGTCATCTCCCTTCATTTCTTTACTTTGTTTACTATTGCTATCTTTTAATCACCTTTTCTTGTTTTTGGCATACAATTGTGATGAATGAATATTTTGGAATGGTTGTGGAAAAGATTGCAAATTCGAACATAGGGGACTACTTGCAAATTCATCCATGTTTTCATATGCAAAGTATTATAGCATAATGCCACTAGTATTTAAATGATATGTGACAAGATGTCCATATCAAATTAGGCTGGTGCCAAGTGCATAATCAAGAGCATCACCACAATCTCAAAAGGATGAGTGTGTCTAGAATGGATAGCACTAGTATTATTTAAAAGTGTTGCTTCAATTTTTCAAGCTCTTACTATTGAGTATCGATCCATTTGAAGGTCACCCGATTGCACATAATGTAGTTGAATGGAAAGAATACTAATGAGAATCTTAAAACAAAGTGGAAATAGAAGTTGGAAATCCCAAGAATATTTTAAGCTCAATCAAGTTGGTGGGAATAAATTATTCCTACATGACTTATCTTATTTGGATCTACATGGATGTTATGGCAATTAATGATGTAGCCCAAATACAAGATCTTAAAAAATTAAAAGTACACTTGGCCATGTTGGCTTGCACTTTGTGTTGGTCCAACCTATCTATAATTTGATTTACATTCTCACAAAGTTCATCCCACATCTTATTATAGATGAGATTATTATCCAAGTAGACAATAAATAAAGAAGCAATGAATTGTCTCAAAGATCGTTCATCAAAAAAGTTAATATGGTTGGCACAATGGTTAGATCAAAATGCATAACAAACCCCTCAAATGACTCCTTGCTCTTGAAATTGCCATAAAATGATCAAATTGCCATTTTGAGATGAGCTTGCATAAATATATTTTTGATAGATTAACTCATATACTTGATACTAATTTTTAGTGTTCTCCTAAATTAAACAGTAGTATAGACAACTATTTAGAAAAATGAAATCCCTATAGTTCATGCAATATGTCCTTTTAAAGAGAATGTTGTAAAATGACAAAATTATGCACAATAAAGATTCTTTCCACAAGTGGATGCGTAAAACACAAACTTTTGAGAAAGAAATCTGATTTTTTACAATATTTAACTAGGAGAAGTTTTAAGCTGCAAGCTTACTGTAGTGGTAAAGGCTTTGGCCTCTCTTTGAGAGGTCCAAGTTTCAAACCCCACACAGTATGAGGGGACCAAGACCCCTCATAAAAATGTAAACTCATTAAAAAAAACTAGAAGAAGTTTTACCCTTTTCTTGGGTAAACACCCAAAAATATGGCATTTTAAGCCTTTGACATACATGAATGATTATTGAGAATAAGCTTGGCATATCACATTATAGTCAAAGAGAAAAGACCTTTCAATAAAGAAGTCACAAATCTCTACTAATGCTATCTCATAGCTAGTCATAAAACACATGGGCTTGATCTCGAACTAGAAGGTGCACTAGCACTTGATCTCAATTTCAATTTCTAGTTGCATCTATAAGAGGAAATAGGGTTGAGGTTGTACTTCAATCTAAAATCTAGGTGCTTAATAGTTTTTTAATCGGTGGCATCCGTTTAGATTTCAAATCAATGGTATGTGAAGCAACTTGTGATTGACAAAACAATGGGTGTTTAAGAAACACCCTCTTCAAAGGTATTTGATGTATAGAGGCATTACCTAACCTCCTAAGCATTGGTGCTCAAACAAGTGGTATTTGTTTCTTTATCACTCTATGGTGTCTATGTATGGTTGGGAGTGTTAAAGGTACACAACCAATGACCTTCGATATGCTCATCAATCAAAATCATTATGAGTATGCAACTTATGGTGGTTGCACCACTTACCTACCATTTTTTCTTTGTTGAATGGTTGCAAGCTTTGGCTTTTGTTGCATAGAGGGAACCCTAATTGTGGTGCCTTAGATTGTGGTGGCTTCTAGACAAGTGACTTCAAGTTTGGTGCATATTATGCCTTGTGTGATGACTACACAAGACCCTCAAGCTTTGCTCGAGTTTTTATCTTTCAAATGTGTCACAACTAATGAGCTTACATCAAGGTGTCCAAGGGAAGAAATTCTAGCTCAAAATGATATGTTATTGGAGACTATTGATGTACTAAATAACTTGAAGATTATCATAATCAATGATATGCAATCAAGCAAGTAGTTGGTTTAACTTATGTATTATTGAATAACTTGCTTGCATCATTGGTGTAATTGCTAAGAATGCTTGTACTCTTCCTAATGGTTCAAAAGTTTAAAACAAGCACATAGGGTATTGACGAACTTATTTTAGGTATCACATGCATCAAGAACAAACTTTCATTGGGACTATTTGTCTTCCATCAACATAAAATAGAATTGAACATTTTGAGTACTTCAAAGGAAATATTTTTAGCATCAATCAATTGGATGAATAATACAAATCCAACTACTAGAGCTAGTTATCTAACTCCCCAATGCTAATCTTGCCTTGGAATAGTAGAATATTGATATTTGTCTACATATTTGGAGAATTTTGGCTCTTAAAAAGGGCGAGAGGAAGCATTTGTTAGACCCATCTAAAACATGAGGTCATGGAACTTTCTAAAAAAAAATGTTCATTGTTCATCCAATGTGTCCTTGGCGAGGCTTTAGACATCTTGGGTCTAGATGTGTGAAGATTTTAGAATTCAATTATTTTTACATACAAATGATGTTCCTCTATGTAGACATGCCACAAGGTGTGATGTCTTTTAGTACCATGAATGTGTTTGAGCAAACATCCAATAGAAAGATATTGAAAAGCGCACACTATGACAAAGGATTTGAAATGCAACAAGAATAGAATTGTTGATGGCAAATACGAGCATGAAACCATGCTCTGATACTAATTATCTACATGATGGGACTGAGAATGATGGCATGGAGGACAACTACCTAACTTACTTAGTGAGGCAAATGTTAGATGAAAAAGAAAAATAACAAAAAAAGGATATTTGATCAAGATATACAAAAAATAACTACATAAATAAATGGAAATATTTATTTATACATGGTGCAAATATAAATTAACAACAAAGTACAAGGCACTCTTATGGCCACCTTGGTGACAATTGCAAACTTTGGCTATAATTCAAAGGTGTTGAGGATTGGGAGAGACGTTTTTCGCAGGACTGCCCAAACTGCCAAACTCGTTTCGGCCATATCTCACTCATCCGAACTCGGATTGAGCTGAAATTTTGAGGGTAGATGCCTGAAAAACCCTAGAACGTCTCCACCAATTTTCATATCATTTGGAGCAACACAGATCCTAGCGCATCCCTATGTGTGAACGATATATTTGGCAAGCGACTATGCGAGGGTTTCATCTGGGTTGAGTGCAAGCAGCTCCAGAGGTTGGTTTTTAAGGCCTTCGGGCCCTAGCGACCAATATTTTTGTGGTTTATGCTCAATATTTTAGCAGGAAATGTTGCAGGGGATACAAGATGGGATAGAAATTTGTCTTTCAACAGATCATACTGTGAACTTGAGTGACAACGACTTCCAATTTGTTGCACAAAAGAAAAGTGAAAACCATACCTTTCCACGGCGTCTAGGGCAAGGATTAAAGAGACCACGAAATAAGTTTCAAGCAGTTGATCAAAAAATGGCTCATATCTCAAGTGAATCTGGTGCTAAGGTGCACCCACAAAATAATTCTACTGTGAAAACCCCTATCAAGGGTAAGAATTTTGAAGACTCGGTCCCAAAACTAAATTTTAGAGATGCCCTTCATGGTGGACAGCCTCAGCCCAATGCTAATATCAATATTAGGGCTTCTCATAAACCTCTAAGAATGCCGAAGATTGATCCCAGGAAAACGGAGTCAGGATGTCTTAAAGCAATGGATGGAACTCCTATTGTTAAGCTTGATATGGGTAACATTCAGACTGGCATTGAAGATTTGGAAAAAATAGGACTAATTTGTCGGTTCGTGGGTTTTCGTCCGAGTCTATCTGCTTTCAAAGTCTGGGCTGCAAAAAGCTGAAAAACTAAAGGTGAGTTACAAATCTCTATTTATCCAAATGGTTATTTTTTTGTTTTATTTGCTAATAATGAAGATAGAGAGAAAACTTTTCAAGGGGGTCCTTGGTTTTTTGGAAGGGCGGGGCTTTTCATGAAGCCCCGGCATACTAAATTTAAAGTCGAAGAAGAGATGCCTTCTATAGCTCCCGTGTGGGTTAGACTCTTTGGCCTCCCTATTGAATTTTGGAATCCTACTGTTTTTTCTTCAATTCGAAACTCTTTAGGAACTTTTATGATGACTGCTGATTGTACTCAAAATTTTGAACATATTATTTATGCTTGAATTTGTGTTTTAATGGATTTTGACAAACCCCTACCTAAAAAGATCACATTACAATTTGGGGAAGACACTTGGGAGCAAGTAGTGGACTATGAGAACATTCCTTTTCATTGTAGAATTTGCCATGAATATGGTCATTTGGCCAGTGCTTGCCCAAATAAAATTCCCGATCAAAAGAAAGAAGATATAAACTCAGCGAGGTTTCCAAATACCTAAGAAGAAGAACACTCGGAAAAAACCAAGTAATGAAGGATCAATCAAAGTCATTTGCTAATATGTTTGAAATCCTTTCCACAAATGATGTCCCAAGTGAGGAAGAGGAAATAATGGAAACTGAAATCTTAGAAACACAATTTAAGTATGAAGGAAAGAACTCAGAGACAAACCAACAAATCAAAGGTTTTCAACAGAAAAAAAGAGGAGAAAATGTACACAAGAAAAACAATATTTCAAATGTCAAAACTTCAAATAATGCAGGTCCCAATATAGACTCCATTGAACCATCTAGTAAAATTTTGGTCGTGTATGAGCATTCTTCAAGGTTAGAAGCCATCTCGGATTCAATTGGAATAAATCAAGAAACAAGGGAAAAAAAATTGAATATGGATTCTAATCAAAAAGTAGGCCGCAAGACCAATCAATATCATATGGTAAAAGAAGGTGAAAAGCTTGTAGAGGAAGGTAAGATTAATGCCCTTCCCAACATTTTTAGCCCCGGTATTAATGAAGATCATCACTTGGAATATTAGAGGACTCAAAGGGAGTCTTTCAAAACAAAATGAAATTAGAAGAATGATTCAGATAAATCATCCACATCTTGTTTTCCTTCAAGAAACAAAGATGTCAATGGAGGATATGGACTTAATTGCCAGTAAAATTTGGCCACTGAAAAAGTGGTTTCCCTCGGTTCCCAAGGGACTTCGGGTGGCATTGTTTGTCTTTGGGACCCAAAAGAGGTAGTTATTCACCATATGGTTGGCAGTTGGGGTTTGTTGGCTATAGCTATTCAAAGTAGACATTCCAACCAGATTATGCTCTACATTATTGTTTATGCCCCAACTTCTTTGGAGGAAAAAAGAAGACAGTGAAAGGATATTACTCATATTATCTCTCATTTTCCTAAAGCTTGGATCTTGATCGGAGGATACCATCCTCTCTCTGGATGAGAAAAGGGGGGGAAATAGAAATTTGGACAAAAGTGCTGACCTCATGAGCGAATATATTGCAAACCTCCATCTTGTGAATATCCAACCGGATAATGGCCTTATGACTTGGTCTAACAGAAGGCAAGGCTTAGCTTGTATAATGGAGAGATTGGATAGGTTTTTGCTCTCCGAAAATTTCTTAATCCATGGTCACATTCCTAAAGTGAAGACTCTTAATAATGTTGGTTCGGATCATTGGCCAATCATGGTGGAAATGTGGAAAACCAATGTGAGTTTCTCTCCTTTTCATTTTCAATTAATGTGGCTTAGAGACATTTCCTTCAGACCTCGTGTGCAACAATGGTGGAAGGAAGGTAAACCTAGGCATGGGA